>OZ059835.1:2531204-3790556 GCA_964057195.1 Orthosia cruda | reverse complement strand
ATTGCATATACCTTAAAATTGTACCTGAAAAGCACTGTTATTTGTAGAAAAATGTAATAGCGTCCTTAAAATCATAATATTAATTTTAATCTGTGAATAATCGACCAATTTCCAACAATTATAAATTAGGCTCGTTGACAAGAAATTTAACATGTGGTTAATTCGTGATTTTTGTCAAGTGTGACAAATTGTTAAACGCTTGTCACATTTGGGTGTTAAGAAACTGAAAGTAGAAATAACAGGCGATTAATCGTCGATTACGTTAACAGCCCGATAATTGAGACCTGGGAAATGGCAGTAAGGGTCAGACCTCAGACGAATAAACCAGTTATTATTAGTCTGAGGGTCAGACAGCTCGCGGATTTTTTATGATAGCGATACAATAATATAACTTTTTTACAGCGAGAAAAAACGCACCCTACGGAGGCTCCGTAACGGAGAGGCAGTTTCGCTGCACCTCGATGGTAAAAATGCGATCGCCTGCGCCTCCACTGCTTCACGATGAGTCGCGTCGCGGCAATTATGTTAATGTTATGGTAATCTTTCCAGTTTTCAGTACCTCAGTACTTGTGAGCTGCGTGAGGGCCTAATTACTTTACAGAAAGTTATCTTAAACCATTCCGCTATTCAAGAGTTGCGAACGTTCTGGTTTTGGGAATTGTTTCCGGTGTAGTAATCACAATGCGTGCCAAGGAAGATGAGACTTGATCGCGCCTCCCGCTCTCTGTCCGCCGCCGCCCCGATGCGACCGGTCCCTTCCCACTCTCAGACTACCCTATTTTAAAATGTACTCTGTGACTCAGACTCATACCGCTAAAGAGACCATCAAATCGTCTATTGCGCAAGTCAAACCACGTGGTGTCAAGTCTCACCTTATGTTGCACGGCCTTTACCCTTTCTACACAGTCAGTTGTTGGCCAACCAAATTGAGTTGACTTTCCAACAACCTTGGTTGGGAGGTATGCGCTTGCTTTCAATTTGGTTGGCCAACCACCGTCTACAGTCTACACGATATTTTTTGGTTGGAGCCCTGACCAACCGCCAACTGCCCTACTGTGAGGAGTTTTAAGTGAGACTAGCTACATATCAGTAATCTGTGAGTGAGATCTGACACGCGGTAGGGATTTCTGTCTATGGTCCACATCACGTGCCTACAGCAGAGAGAGAGAGAGGGGGAGTGATATTATGTTCATCGCTCTGTTGTTTGTTTCGATTTAAATGGGGTTAAATATAATGACCACCAAAAAATTCTTTGACACACTCTAAACTTTCTTACCAACAAAACAGCAAAAGAACGAACCGACTCCCAAAACACTATAGTTTTATATTACAAAAATAGGTATACTAGTTGTTTTCTAGGTTTGACTTCAGTTTAAAATGTATTCGAAGGCCAAAAGTAAATGATCACCAAAATTTGGTCAACTAAATTCAATTTAATTTTGATTAGCAACTAATAATAGCAGAGCATCCCGACACGGGACGACGGGAGCTAAAGATAGGTTACTTTAAACCCTGCAGAAGACTTTATAGGATAAGCGATGTTAAATATTTTACCTAATCTGAATAGCGGTAGGTCCTTATATCCATAATGCTGGTATTGCGTTTGTAAAGCCTCTGCATTCCCGAACTAAAAGCAGGATAGCATTTAATCCATCAATCTGCGTGTTCAATCGGTTAAAAGCACCCGCAGCTTAGAAGTACTGGGGTTCTGATTACTGCTAAGCTGTCTTGGTTGTGAGCTAAAAGCTAACCCTAATAATGTTCAATAAACACAAATCCTTACGTGAGTTAAAGTTCATACACGCTGCAACAGCACGGCTGAAAACTTGGCTAGCATATTTGAGTTTTGTTTTATTAATCTTCCCAGGCACTATGTGTTGGTCAGTTAATTTGGGAATTAAACTGTAATCCTTATATGTCATATTCATAGCATACAGCATTTCGATGTGCTCCCACTTGGCTGTGCATGTTACTCCCTCTTCATTCTCATGCAGCAGTGGCATGTTCAGTAAATTGTTTCTGAAGTCTTTTAATAAATTTGGAGGGTCGTAGAAAGGTAGTACTTCTAACTTCCCAACATAAAATGTGTTTAATGTATGTTCTTCTCCAGATTCTAACTTCTCCCTTCTGGTGTCCTCAACAAGGCTCTCAATAGCTTCTTGATTATTGATTGCTTGTTTGCATACGGTGGCTATAACTACAAATCCGGCTTTTTTAACATCCCTAATAATATTCTGTATATAAATTTTGAGTTCAAGAGCTCTTGTTGGTTCAGGGGAAAATGCGTAAACAATTGGTTGCATGTAATTCTTAAAAAGCCCCTTTAACATAAATACCATAACATGGCTGGCTAAGTTCTGGGCACTTCCTTCTCCTTTATGTATATCAATTTTGCCATCCAACACATAATAACTTATGTTTGGTTGCAAAACAACTTCATCAAATAGTAACACGCAGAGTCTGGTTTTAGCAAACATAGTTCTTGCCTTATTTCTCAATGATTTCAACAGCTTTTTGTTTATGCTTGGTTTAATAACAATTTTTTGGATAAGCTTTTCCAATTGTTTTGATTCCGGTAATAGGAATATCTTACTTAAAAACTGGTAAGCTTTCGGGCTTTGTGTATAAATAGGTAATGATGTAATACTTTCATTAAAGGTAAATCTACTAGTTCTCTTACTTCTTTTCTGTTTCCTGGATTGTAATAGGTTTAATATTTTGTCAGCGGTGTTCATGTTTTCAACCATTTCCATAAATGATTTGCTTTTCAAAATATTTTGGGCCACTATCAAGGTTTTGCAGTGCTTCTTCTTTCTGTTTCTGCATTTACTCAATTTTAACTGTAAATTTCTCAGTTTTTCATATAACTTTAACTCTTCTGATGTCCCCAAAATATCAGATTGACTTGCATTATCTGTAAAAAGAAAATATTTGGGGTTGATTAGTGGTCCACCCACAGTAACTTAAGGCACTTTCTTAATAAATTAGTACAAAATATACAAACCTTGTGGCATGCAAGCCTGATGTGTTGTTTTAGTGGACAGATTAGACATGCCAACAGTTACTTGTGGAAGTTCTGTAGAGGAGCTAGTCTCAGTAGTCCGGGCTTCTATGGCATTTTAGGTGTGTTGATAACGGTCATCTCTTAGTACTTATTTTACTACACAATCATGATGAAAGAAACTAGTTTGGATCACTTTAGTGTATGCTCACCCCAAGACACGACAGTGCACTTTTTAAAGATAGCAATAGGTACAATAGTTCTTTGTGTCATATCAATCAGAGAATTCAAATGATAATGAATTTGAATTCTTTCACAGAAATGTGTACCTTATGTGACATAGTTAAAGTTCTTCGCATTTTGGTGTGAGGTGACCCTTAAAAAGGCTGTTTTATTGTGTTGCTACTGAGATTAATATTTATTTATTTTATCACATCTGTCATTACAGGATTGCAACCAATGAGAATGAGATAAATTCAATTCAATTTTTATTTTAACTGTATCTTTTTTCAACAATATTTGAAACTGACTTTTTAACAAATTATCATCATGAAGAGATCTTGACAATATTAAATAATATAATTTCATGTAAAAAAAATTATGAAAATAAATAGGTAGGTACCTACCGAATTCAACGAATTTTGTATCACAGCTATCTTTCGACATGATCACTACACTAAATAAACTAATGTTTAAGTATCTCTTAGTAGTCTGTGCGTCCACAGGCCGCTGTGGAATGACTGGGATTAAGACAAAGAAAGAGTAATATATAATACGGAAGGATTAAGATTAACGGCTAAATTACAAAAAAAAATAACACCTGTAAAAAAAACAACAATCGTTTCGGAAGTCGGTGTTGCAAAATGATAAATAATAAAAGAGACACCGACAAGAGGTCTTTGATTATTTTTGCAATTTTTATCTCTACTTTTTTACTAATAATTCATATTTATTTTTACTATTTATATTAAAGTGATTTTTTGGTAATAATTTTATTTTTATTTAGGAAAACCGGTTATGTGCGTGTCGGACGCATGTACGGTTCCATAACAAATGTAGAATATTCAATTGTTTTAACAATATTTTTTTTTGTTTGTAAATTATACGTCTATACTTCATACAAGATAGCTTGATCTCTGCGACAGTTGAAATAGCGCTTGACTGGCTAACATTATCATATCAATAACGTATACGTCAGTTTGACATATGTCGCAGAGATCAAGCTATATTTTACGAAGTATAGATCGTCTTCTTCTTTGTCGTGTGAGGGTGTGGCCACCTCTGGTGTCAGAGTTAATTAAGCCGCCTCTGGGAACCCCATAGGTCTCTCTCTGACTTGGCTATTTCAGACTAGACGTATTATAGTTCTCGCCAATCTTCTGGGCCGCCGTGTTGGTGCTGTTTTTACTCGACTGACGAAGGAGGGTAATGTGTTTATCAGTCTATGTATGTTTGTTCCTATGTGGCGTTCTAGAGAACAAACGCGTTGGCCGATTTTGATGATTCTTACGTCAATCGATTCGTTACCCTGCGAGTGTCACTGGCTACATTAAAATTAGAAAACAAAAAAAATGCGGATTTCGGGCGCCATTTAGGGGCGGTTTTTTTTTTCCTTCCATACCCATCGTGTGGGATATCAAAATAAAGGGTTTTAAGAGGTGATTTCAAAAATATAAAACACTTATATGTTTAAATTTACATAATAAAAAAAAATTTGTTACTATAAAATTGTAAATAAAAAAAGTTAATTATAAAAATAAAAAAACCCGACTGCTAAAGCGAACTAAAAAGACGTAAACAAGAAGCAATTCATGCTGTGCAGTCGGAGGATACATCTGGTTTTGGTCAGCCAGCTCGCGAATAGGTTTTTTTTTTTTTTTATTGAATTTTACTACTGCGCAGCTATTGTAGCAAACTTCAGGGCGGGCAAGAAGCATGACGAGAACTATAACTATGTAACCAGGTCTCCTCTTGATGTTTTCTTTCACCGTACTTACATATGAATTTGAAAAGTCAAATTGGTACCTACTTGAACGGATTTGAACCCACGACCAATCAATGAGTCAATCAATCAATCAATCAAAAGAGAATCAAGCACGAGAGGCGAGGTCCACTGGGCCACCACGACATGACGGACAGACGGACACGTGAGTGACAGCAGTAGGGCTCCGTTTGGAGCCTTCGGGTACGGAACCCTAAAAAAATTACCTTCCATTACATACAAACTTAAAAAAATAGTACCTACTTCTAAAAAAAATGACCTTACATTACATATAAACTTAAAAAAATAGTTCCTACTTCTAAAAAAATTACCTTCCAATAGTTACAAACTTAAAAAAATAGTACCTACTTCTAAAAAAATTACCTTCCATTACATACAAACTTAAAAAAATAGTACCTACTTCTAAAAAAACTATTTGTATCCTCAGATCAAATAAAAAGTCAAGATGGGATGTTGCAAACAACAAAGTGACGCCGGTTCAAACTATGCCTTTCCGTACAAATACCCAATTACACGCACTCACGTACAACGAAATTACGCCTTAGCTTGTCATTCGATCTCACAGATCAAATAATAAAGCTCAACTGACAAGCTAAGGGGTAGTATCGTTGTACTGTACTTGTGCGCGTGTAATTGTGTATTTATACGGCAAGGCATAGTTTGAACCGGCTTCACTTTGTTGTTTGCAACGTTCCATCTTGACTTTTTATTTGATCTGAGTAGGTAGCTAGGTAGTTACTTATGTACTAAACTACTTTAAGTTTAAATATTGTTTAATGCAAAGATTAAGGTGCAAAGTTGGAAGCACAGCGTTTGCAGTATATACGGTACTAGAGGACGCCTCGCGGTTTCACCCGCGTAGTTCTCGTTCCCGTGGGAATACAGAGATAAAAAGTAGCCTATGTCACCCGGGAATAGAGTAGCTTCCCAACGGTGAAAGAATTTTTGAAATCGGTCCAGTGGTTTTGGAGCCTATTCGGTACAAACAAACAAACAATCAAACAAACAAAAAAATCTTTCATCTTTATAATATTGGTATAGACAACATTTTCAATCATTTAATCGGGCCAAGAGTCAAGAGAGAGTGAGAGAGATAAATGGTCAAAACAAAGGCTGAACTTTAGATTTTTGGGCCTTTTTCGAACTCGCTTTTGCATCTTGTCACTTATATTCTTTTAATAACAACGCGTTTATAAATCTGTTTGGGTGCAGTGATGATTTGTTTAAGTGTACTTCAATGAATCGCATTTGGAGCTTATTAATTATCTGCCCCCAAATCTGAAGAAGGGTGTTCTTTTTAGGGTTCCGTACCCAAAGGGTAAAAACGGGACCCTATTACTAAGACTTCAATGTCCGTCTGTCTGCCACCAGGCTGTATCTCTTGAACCGTGATAGCTAGACAGTTGAAATTTTCACAGATGCTGTAATTCTGTTGCCGTTAAAACAGAATAAAATAAATATTTATGTGGGGCTCCCATACAAAAAACGTGTTTTTTTGCAGTTTTTGTGATAATGGTACGGAACCCTTCGTGCGCGAGTCCGACTCGCACTTGGCCGGTATTTTTATTGCGCTTTTCTTAGTCCTTATCACGTTACGCCACTGATGGTCACCTTATTAAGTTTTTTTGCTATGAAATTCATAGTTATAGCCCGAAATTTCTTTCGAAGAAGCTTTTAAATTATTGTTCGTTCTGGTAGCGCCACCTCTGGTTCTGCCGAAGTATGCTTTCTCCAGCCACCTGTACTTGAAACAGGGTTTGGGGACGCGGGATGTGGTGATGTACTTCAGTAAGTTGCGTTGTGTTTGTGGCCCTCCCCCACAAACACAACGCAACTTGCTGAAGTACATCACCACATCCCGCGTCCCCAAACCCTGTTATATAGGGGAGATATTTTAGCCCAGAAAAACAAACCAGTTAGAAGACTTAATTTATTTACATCTTAACATTAGATGGAATATAATTATTAAATTTCTTTACTCTTTAGCTGGCATGTTATCTTCTACCTGAAACAAAAAAACATTGTTATTATTTCACAGTGCATTTAAAAAAAAAATCTTTTAATGCTAATATGTATTCATGTTGCTACTCACTAAAAGTATAGGTACTAATTATGGTCCAATAGTTTGCAGAAGCTACCTACAATCATCTCTGCTAGGACGAGTAATGGATCTGGTCCATAAAAATCATCCCCAGATTACTTCTTAGTAAAATTTATAGAGGCTCTGATAATTTTAATGATGTAATCAGTAACTCTATAATCAAATCCAATGATAGATCTAGTCGGTGAAAATGGTTGGATAACATAACTTCAACTACAGGTAGGATAGATGAAAAACCCTTTTCAGCACTTGGCCTCCACATACCCCAGTGCGGGTTGGCGAATCTCACATGTCTTCGAATTTTTGGTTCTAAGACATGCCAGTTGTTTCACGATGCTATCCTTCACCATTTTGCAAGCAGTGGTGATTAAATAATTTACACTAAGTTAAGCGTCTGCCTGTGTTTGAACCCACGACCTACAACTTCACTACAAGTCGCGGCTGGGCAACCATTGTTGCTATTTACAGATAGTAAGTGGGGAGATTGTAGAATACAGTTACATAGTTCGTTTAGAGCATACTGGTGTGATGGTATGTTATGAAATGGTGTAAACAATAAACAGACATGCGATTGCAATAAGAGATTTGCCCTCATTTAATGAAGAGATCTCTTGTATATCTCCGAAGTTCTTCATTAGATCTTTACCAAATTTAAATGGGACCATTTCGGAACAAACTACTCAGGCAAAAAAAAATTTTTTTGCGAATCCTGGCAGAACTTTTTTTTTTTTTTTCCTTTTTATTTAACTGCCATCAGTCCTTTCTGGACTATTATCAGTTTAGTTGGCGTTTCAGGTACAAGGGCCATTGATGCCCGAACATACTAAAAAAATAGAAACATCCGAATTGAGAACCTCCTCCTCTCTGGGAAGTCGGTTAAAAACTAGCTTTCTACAGCAGCTGTTCCTGCATGGTCATCAACAATCATCCTAAGAAAATATACTACTGGCATAAAAAGCATCCTATGATCTTATCCAGGCTTGGGTTGATCTGAAACAATTCAGCAAAACAAGCATGATTGATTAACAATCATCTTAAAACAGAGACTGTAATTTTTGCAAAGTTTATATTATAAGTTTATAGGATAGGATATTATTTTCTTTTGATACCTTCACTTAGTGCTGTTGGCGTTGATGTAGTGATAAAGGATCACTAGTAAGAATATAGAAACTCCCAGGATGTTGGAGAACACTGCCAGTTGGATGTCCGTGATCATTGTGACTGGATTTAGCTGAAAAACAAAGATACTGATCTTTATATATAAAAAAACATTACCCTCCCGCAGTTAGGTAAAATGAATCCTTATTTCCCTTGGTCAGGGCTTCATGCGTGGACCAACTTCGGTATTCTTTGTTTTTTTTGTTATTGTTAGGAGAAGCTTCTTAAGAAAGAAAAATTAAGAGAAAAATATTGGTAGGTAAGTAGATAGGGTAGGCTAGGTAGTATAGGGTAGGGTAGGCAGTTGAAGGCAGCGAAACCGCAGGCACAGCTAGTTTAATATAATTAATTTAATTAATATGGGGCAGGAGATGGCAAAAAATCGGGAAGAGTGGAAGGTTGTGGGGGAGACCTTTGCCCAGCAGTGGGACATTATAGGTTGAAGATACAAAAAATAAAAAAATATGATTGTTTATTTTTGTTAATCTATGATACTGGCTGATGATTACTGTCTATAACTTGTACAATATATGCAAGCTTGTTTATTTCAGATACGATGTTTGTAAGTACTAAGAACTTGGCACTCATTTGATATAGATAGTTATTATGATTAAGACTAAGTTACAGTGGGCGTAAATAGAGGATAATTCTAGATTCTTCTATATTTTGATATACCGAGTCTTAATCAATTCGAGTCACAGGGTAACATCGTTCTTTACAAAGCCCAATGTATTGTACAGGTTGTCTTTTACAAATTGTATTGTATTCTGTAAATTTTTACTACGTGTTAGGTATAATATCACAAGGAATTCTTACGGGATGCATAAAATATACCAAATACTTACTAATATGCAGTAAATTAGTTAAAACGATTGCGTTAGAGTCCGGTCACCGCAATGTTAATGAAAACAAGTACACGTCAGATAATCAGACTCAGACAGATTGTCAGAATATTGAAAAATATTTGGCCGGTTTCTTGGCAACATTAATGTATTTGAAAGCTATATTCTGCTATATTTCAGCAAAAAATCATAAATGATAAAACTTTTTCAATGCAAATATGTGCGTTTTATGCTAGATTTATAATAATGTTGATTTAGCAACAATTTTTTTAAGCAATGTAAAAAGCGTGTGTCTGTCTAACTGTGGGTGGTGAAAAAAAACGAATGGCGGCATGCCGTTCGTTCGGAGATTTGTGTTCCCGACTTGTGGTGATTTATTTAATTCAAAATAGTTCAGTTCAAAGTCAGACTTCTGTATTTTTTTTTAATTTTAATATTCCATAAATATTAAATACATTTTGAGACCATTACCATTTATTTGAGTAGACAACACATTCAATTCATTGTCATCATAGTTGTCAAAATTTTACGTTTTCAATTTGTTTTCCGCGACTTTGTTTACGATGATTATTTAATAAATACATTCAATTCAAGCTTTAACGAGGGGAAAATACTCGTCAGTAACCGGGCGCTTAACTGCAAGCATAAGAATGTATTTCTCCTCGATAAGTTCCCGGTTACTCCTTTACGATACTAACAGTTGGGATTTGAAAAAGAGTTACTGGTGTTATGAAGGTATACTGCGTGATATATCATGGAGTGACGATAGCAAATATCTGCTGCAGGTATGTATATCAATTTCACTTAATTTAATAACTTAGTCTCATGTCCATACTTTAATTAGAAATACATCCACAGAGAGAAATAATATGTAACCCTAATAACGTGTATTGTTTCTATAACCATAGTTAGGTCAACGATAATCTCAGGGTGTGCCAAGTATTGCATTGTCTGAGAGCATACAATGGTTGTTTATAAAGAACTAGGCTAATACTTGGTTATTGTGCCAACATTGTGTGACCCTATAACTAGAAACTCATTTTTAAACAGCAATATTTTGTAATTTTGCTCCTGCTTTGACCTAACAGAAACTATAGATGAACTCTTCCTGCCTGAAAGAATACTAGAATAACACTCAATATATTTTCTTCCAGGTCAATTCTAAAGGTGTAGTGGAAATACTAAGTCCAGCTGACCATGACATCAGAACTCTACAGCATATACCATTGAAAGACACCTGGTCAGCATGCTTCCATCGAGAGGGCCATCGCAACGTTGCCATTGGCACAAGAAGCGGCAATGTAATGATATGGGACACTAAAAACAAAACTATAACTAAAACATTCCCAACACCCTCCCAGCAGTCCTGCGTAAACTTTGTCAGTTATAATGCCAAGAACACAAGTCTTGCCGCCTCTATGCAAAATGGGGATACCGTAATATACGGTCTTGTATCAAACATTCCTGTGCTTACAGTCAAGCTGGCCTACTCTAAAAGTATCTCTGCAATGAAGTTTCATCATGAGAGTCGATCTTTGCTCGGTTTAGCCACTGATGAAGGCCATATTGTAATTCGTGATATCACTACAAATAAAGACAAAGCTTTCTTTGAACATGTCCATGCGTCACCCATCAGTGACATAGCATACTCTCTTATAAATAGAGATGTACTGCTATCCACTGGTTATGATAAAATCATGAATGTGTATGATGTAAGATTACAGAATGTTGTTTCAACAATAAAAACCTCTTCTATGTTGACCTGCTTAGCAATCAATTCTGAAAACCAACTTGCATTGGGCACTAAAAATGGTATGGTACTAATTTATGATCTCAGAGATCTCACAACTCCTTCTAAAGTATTGAAAGGACATGACGAAGAAGTCCATAAGGTTTCATTTCAACCAACCAGAAGAAAGATGCTATCAACAGATATAAGTCTTCGTGAAGACACAGAGAGCATCCAGTCACCTCAAAAAATGTCATCTCCAATACGTTCTAGAACATCAGATATGTTCTTTGTTTCGGATTCACCACCAAGAAATTATTTGGATGTTTCACCTCAAAGAGGTGATCCTAAAGGGGACTCATTCTTAGCTATGAT
Organism: Orthosia cruda; assembly: GCA_964057195.1. Lineage (NCBI taxonomy): Eukaryota > Metazoa > Arthropoda > Insecta > Lepidoptera > Noctuidae > Orthosia > Orthosia cruda. Next base: position 3,779,348 of record OZ059835.1, on the reverse strand, counting down.
GGGTCTTGACAAATCAAATGAATATGAGGATGAAGGGAATAAAACCTCAGATTTTGAAAGAAAGAGTGACAGACACGACTTGAGGTACAGACAATTGGATGCAGAAAAAAATATTAGCAAAGTATCAACTCCTATAAATAACCGTACAACTGAAAACTTAGGTTTTCCTTCTCCCGTGTTAACAAATGGTGGTCTAGATGACAAACGAGGCTCTAATGTCAATTTGTCACTTCAGCAAAAGCCATCAAACTCAGCTCCAGCTTCGGCTGTCGAATCAGGGGCTGTTGAAGAACTGAAAGATTTTGTCAAGCTGGCTCTAACAGATGTGTCTGATGATAACAGGAACTATTTCCTCCACATTATGATGGCGCTAACTAAGCAGAAGTTGTATTTAGAGAAGCAGTTGACTGGCATGAGTGAGCAAATACAGACTATGGCACATATTCAAAATGCTTTAGTGGAAACAAATAGAAAACTAGCATTTGAAGTTGATCAGCTGAAGGCTAGAAATAATTATTTATAAGTTGGTAAAGAATCTTCAAAATTCAAGATATTAAAAAGTGTGGCTGATTGATTGTTACGGGCAAAATTGCATATTCATGATTGTTAGAAAGTTTGCAGTCATCATGATGTCACAAAAAATATCACATTCCAATAAAAAAAACATTGCTATGAAGCAGGCACATTAGCTCTGCTATACTAGCCCACTTTCTAAAATACTAACTTACTAATATAGAGGATGAGCTGGCAGGGGTTTTGAGCAAGTAAAGCAAGATAATAGCCAAGTAAGTGCAAGTTGCTGAAATTAAACCCCTGAAACTTTTCAGAACCTTAGAGATCTGAAGCTTTTCAGATATATTCTTGGTGTTCTTTTAGTTCTGTCTGTGTTCAAAAACCCTGCTAGCACGCTCCCAAATAGTACTCTCTAGATCCATAAAGGATTCTCATAACTAACAAAAAAATATCTAGAATCTCAAATAAATAAAAAAAAGTATGTAATTTATTGGTAATCATGAAATGTATCACAAAATTAAAATTATGTTCAACAATTACATAAATTGTTGTGAACTTGTGACTGAAATGAAAGAAAGGGATACCACAAAATTCATAGAAATATAAATATGTGTACAGTGCCAAATCTTTAATAATTATGAATGAATTTGTTTGGCATGAAGTTTTACAAACTAGACTATAATTAATGTATGTGCCATTAGAGAAATTGTTATGTTTCCCATTATGCCAGTATTTTATTAGTGGACAATAATATCAATTTACATTTTAGCGTATTTGTAACAATGTTGTGAATGTTGGCATTTCTTTTTGTTGTTAATTTGATTGTTAATAGTTACATTATAAGTAAATGTGGATTCAATTGAATAAACCGTCTTCTAACATGTGCTTGTTTTATTCAACGAATAAAGAATACATAACCGATTGAGTGCCGTAATTACCGAACAAAATTAAAATGTTTATTGGTAAGTACTAAAAGCCATTGTGTCTAGCGTGGAGTCACGTTTTAGACACTCCCTTGAGTTAAGAGCCAAGGCATTCTGACGCAGAGTCGAAGAGCTAAAAAAAATACATAGCATATTAATCCTTATCCCCTCAACGTAATAATCATATTATTGTTAGAGTTCATTCAGAAAGCGGATAGTTCCGAAAGGTGCGGGCACAGTCGCGCAAACTAGCGCATCTACGCGAATCGAAGCACACGAAAAGTCGAATGGCCAGTGCCAGCCAAGTGCATAATCACGGGCGGTGATGGTGCCTGTGGCCACATCCACCTCCGCCGCCTGTGCATGGACCCCTAAATTATCTCTTCTCCACGTTCTCCAACGATAAAATCACTTACGACGCGGCTCGGCGCTGGGCGACGGATCGTGAGCGAAAGCAAGTCATAAAATGATATCGAGACCGTAAGACGAGATTGGTGATGATAGATAGCGTGTTTTAATATAGAGCACGATTGGCCAATAGCTGTTGTTTTGAGTGCAGAGCCGTGAAAATTGATTAACCGTGACCACCGTGACCAAAAACCACTCACGCGAGACGATTGACGATTAACCATTTAACATCCTTTATCATAGTTTGATTGTGTCTTCAACTACTCTATATAGCTTCACGCTTGTTTTGCTCGGTTGGGTAGGCAGTGCTATTGGGGAGGTTCAAACCTACGGGCCTTTCTGCGATATTGCTATTGGCTCTTGCTAGGTTCTATATGCAAATAGAAAAATTCGGCTTCAAAAAAAAACGGAGGGTCAACACCTACCTAGTTTAAACTCGAGTGACGTACCTACTTTGAATCCCTCGTTGCACTCAGGATTCTACAAATTCTACTATTTTTGACTTTCTTCAGCTGCTGCTCAGCTGGCTTCAGTTACTACAGATAATTTGAGATATGGAAATCTTATGCTACTGTATTGTAATGTACCTACTGATTATTGTTTTTTAGTTATTTTTGTTGATTTGTAAGTTTAAACCAGAGCAGAAGAGCTCTTTTTATGTTCATTTAATTGTGTTCATTATGTAAGGCAGAAAACAATTATTAAGACTGATAGAAATGGTGCCATACTAGAATTTAACTATTTCTTCTTGATTATGAATAAAGAAACTGATTTTGTATTACTTGTTTATGTTCACGACTGACCCCCATCACTGTTTCAACCGCCCCTGGCATGGGTACCTACGGTTTTCGCATTATTCTTCATAACTAGTCAGTTGAGCCTCTAGTTCTGAGATGTGTAAGTATGTGTATGTCATTTTAAGTGTTTTGTTGTTAGTTAAGTTTCAAAATATAATAGCTGTGCTACGGGCGTTCTAAGCAAATTTTTTTTCAACCGTGTCCAGTCGCCCCCTATGTACTTACGCATGTATGTTTGTCCACGCATTTCTCAGAAACTTCTTATCGGATCGAGATCATATTTTTTGTATCATGTATCTCTCAACTGGAAAAGTTTCATCAAAATCGGTTCAGCAGTCTTCAAGATATGGAACATACAACCGAACTCCTTAGCGACAAACAGCACGAATGTGTAAATTAAGTTATTATGGACATTTTTTCAATCGTTTAGGTACCTAGATAGACTATGCTCTATTTTAGTGATAGGGTAGGTACTAAAACTAAAAAGAGGGAAATTAAACACTTTTTCACAAAAAATAAATTAACTTCTAAAAAAAAGAGAGAATTTAAAAAAGCAAAATGGTATTGAAAACCTTAGTTGAAAACCGACAAAAACAAGACACCGACTTCCGAAACGAAAGTTTTTCGAAAAAGAAATATTTTGCACTTTTTAGTGTATTGTTTTCGAAGTCGGTTTTTTGAGAAAAATTTATCTGTTTTTAATTTAATTTAAACCATTTTTTGGCATTCAGCCATTGACTACCCCGCAGACATAATACGTATCTTTTGCAAGAGCAAAACGATAGCGATCAAACGCTTTATGTCATAAAAGTCGGAATTACCTGCATTGTAGTTAAGGAAGGTCCTACACAATCGTTTGCTAATCGCTCGCTGTTTGTCAAATGCACATATAAAAAAAAAAACCGCCAACTACTCTAAAACTTTTGTATTGAAGACAATTGAAGAGCAATTATTGCGCAAAAATCGCTAACGTTTTGCTCTTGCAAATGATAGGTACTAGTCAACGTTACGTTTATAAATTATTCTTATAACAATATTGTAATTAGATACAGGTACGAAATTTTTCTTTTTATTGGCGTTTTTTTAGCAAATGTATACCTCTGCCTGTTGCACATTTTCCAAACAAGGAAACATAAAATCCCAATGAAAAGATTACTTGCCAGTTGATCACCTAACGATGAACGAAACGTTAATTTTGACATTGACTTTTACACTTGTGAGTTGTGAACTTGTGACAGTACTGACAGTTGATAAAGTCATGCACAAGGGTAGTTGCACGAGTGTACATTTAAATTAGAATTAGTTTGTGTATTTTCTGTTACAAAATGGGTGAATTAACTGCTACTAATTTGTTTGAGTCACAAACTATTTTCGCCGATCACAAGGACTTGATTCACGATGTCGCATACGATTTTTATGGCGAGAGAATGGCCACTTGCTCGAGTGACCAGTATGTAAAGGTATGACTTGTTAGCAAACAAAACGGCGGTAACCTAATAACAATCTGTATGTGTTGTAAATTACCAATTTTATTACACTAATATTGGCTAATTTGTGTAGTTTAAGTTTTAAATCTTTAATATTGAACTAAGTAAAGTTTATTGTATTACTAAGCATCCTTCTGACTGAGTATGAAAGTACATATTCAAAAGCCTAATTTGTTTTTTTAATATTGGACATATTCAAACTGACATTTTATATGTATTATGTAACTAACTGCCGCCCGCGGCTCTGCCCGCGCTGTATTTTTACTTCTCCCAATATCTATATCTTTAAAAATTATAGCCTATGTGTTATTTTGATGTATTAGTTATATTTCTGTTGTTTCAACAAAATCCTTTCAGTAGTTTTTGCGTGAAAGAGTATTATTACTCTTTCACGCAAAAACTACTACATCCATCATAAACATCAATCATACATATTTTGTCTGGACTTTAAAAGAGACTGCGACCTCTGAGTTTGTTTCGGCCTTTCTTCTTCTGAGAAGAAAGGCCGAAACAAACTCAGAGGTCACAGTCAGATAGGAAATGCCGACCTCATCTAGTTTTAAAAAATATGTTCGACATGTAAAAGTGTTTGTACAAACCAACTTACAGAAATAAAATCATTTATCATTATCATTATCATTTATCATCCATCCTCACAAAGTTTCATGTTTATAATAGTTGTAGTATATATAAAATTTACATTTATTTATATGATACTGATAGGACCTGATAGAGTGCTCCCACCCATTATGTTATGATCATCTTATTTATGATGTTCTAGGTGTGGGACTCAGATGGTCACGGTGGGTGGCGACTCACCGCTAGTTGGAAAGCTCATCATGGCTCTGTTTGGAAGGTCACGTGGGCTCATCCCGAGTTTGGGCAAGTCATCGCTACTTGTTCCTTTGACAGAACTGCAGCTATATGGGAGGAAGTTGGTGAGAATTAAATAATGCATAAATTATAGTTAAAATACTTATGTTTTAAAAGTATCAAGCTTGATGCCGAATAAGAAAAGTAACTTTTATTTACAAAATCTTTTACATCAAAGTAGGGTAAACTGGAAAAAAAAATTGTAGGCCTTCTATATGCAACTGATTTTAACTTTTTAAGCTTATTTCTATAATATCAAATGGCTTTAAAAATTTTAAACTATCTCTCAACATCACAATCTTGTAATACTATTTGTAGTACGGTGATACATACTTGACAAGACTATTTATTATTTTCTCTATTTCTAATTGACTTAAGATCCTATGTCTCCTTGCTGGGGCTGAAAGTAAAGTCCACAGTAGTCACACAATTTTGAACTTTTATAATATATTAGCAATACAAGCAGTGGTGGCCCAGGTGGGTTCAAACCCAGGCAGGCGCTTTATTTTGTGTGAATTATTTCATCAACACTGTTCTCAAAACAGTGAAGGAAAACATTGTGAGGAAATCGGCATGTCCTAAAACCATCCATCAACCCGCACTGGGCCTGCGTGGTGAATTACGGCGGTGGAGGGCGGAGTAGGAGGAGAGAGGCCTGTGTCCAAATGAACGCGACGGTCGCGTATTCGCGTGATGATCGAAAATTCACGCGATGATCCTGTATTCGCGCGATGATCTCTTTCTATTAAGACGACGCCTTAATATATGCCAATGCCCACAGGCGACACAGCAGCTTCTGGCTCAGAGAAAGGGTTACGGACTTGGCTGAAGAGATCCAACCTGGTAGACTCACGCACCTCCGTCACAGACGTCAAGTTTGGACCCAAGCACTTAGGACTCCTACTCGTCACATGTTCCGCTGATGGTATAATAAGGTAAAGTTAACAATCGTCTATACTATCTACACATCAAAAATTACATTAGACATTTTTACAATTCTTGTCACCCATTTTAAGTTCTTCCGTATGGATGACATAATGACAAAAAGCATAAATTTGTTACCTAAATACCACTGTTTATTACCATTTTTCATATCACCAATGCAATAGAAGTTAAAATTGATTTGATTGGGCTGTAAGGGATTATTAAATGTATGTTAAAGACAAATTTATACACAAATGTCCACATTACACCATTTTGTGATCCTGTACCAATGCTGTCTCAAAACAAAATGAAAGAAATGATAAATTAATATATTTATCATGTATGTTTTTTCTATGGTGGGTTTTGTTTAATGGTGTACAATAAATACTTTATAATATAATAATACTAACAAAATAATGACAACAATAAATATAGGTACATACAGAAAATCTCAGTGTATAACTTTCCTTATGTGTAATCAAATTTTTCATGTTTTTAGGATATATGAAGCTCCAGATGTTATGAACCTAGCTCAGTGGACTCTGCAACATGAAATTCCAACCAAAGTGTCAATAAGTTGTCTCTCGTGGAACCCATCACTATCCAGGTGAAAGCACTTTTTTATTTTATTACTAGCTGCTGCCAGCGGCTTCGCCCGCGTGAAAGTCGAAATATATCCCCAGGGAACATATTCCCGGGATAAAAAGTATACTATGTGCTATTCCTGACTATAATCTATCTCTGTGCCAAATTTCATCGGAAATTTCACGGACACGGAACGGATGTAGTGCGTAACCACCCTTACAAACATCCATTCATCCACACAAACTTTCACGTTTATAATAGTATTAGGATTAGTAAGATATTAGTAAGTTTGAGCACTTTGGATGAATATGCCACTCTCATACTGCTCGGTCGACTTAAGGGCCTACATACGCTTTAGTGCCGTAAAACGGTAACTTTCTAAAGCATACTCCTCAGTAACAGCTAGGTTCAAAGCTTTGAAAAAAATATATATTTATTATTGATTCATGTACATAATTTTGAACACAAGGTTTTTTCGTGTAACTAATAGGTTTGCTTTAAAAAAAAAATTAACTACACGATATTTTTTCGCAACTTTTGGAAACTCCTCCAAAACGACTTGGATGTTTAAAAATATTTTTATACAGAAAAATTGATGGCTGGAATTTCTTCATACCTAACATAGCATATGTAAATCAAATAATATTTTGCAAACAAAACTGTTCAAAAGGAGGTTCAATTTTGATATTTTGGCATCGAGCGGGCGCACGGCCAGTACTGCGTTACATTGGGGCTTATATATCGCCTTAACTGAGCATACGAAATGACCCCCGTACCCGCCTACCCGCAGGCGCCCCGCGCTCGCCTCGTGCACCAATATCGAGAGTCGAACATCAGAGAGACATTGACACTTTGGGTGCTCAGTGTATTTTTTTTTTTATCTCTCAGTTATGTTGGTGGATGACACATGTCTTCGAATTTTTGGTTCTAGGACATGCCCATTTTCTCACGATGCTTTTAGATCCGCGGTGATGAAGTTACTTACGTAAGAAGTAAAGCGCCTGCCCGGGTTCGAACCCACGACCTACGACACGTAAGTCGAGGCAGTTGGATTGTTTGATATTATTTTTTTTTTGTTTTTAGGGTGGTACATCCTCCCATGCTAGCAGTTGGCAGTGATGAGCCCAACACGACGAATGCCGCGGCCACCGTCCAAGGCGACAAGACTACCGCTTGCAATGGAAAAGTCTTCATATATGAGTGAGTTTAAAGATCAATATCCTTCAACAACTAGAAGGATAATTATAACCTTTGTATGTTGCATTTAATTTCATAACATTTGAATGAAGTTTAAGAAGGTTTATCCCCGGTTTCTGAATGAAGAATTTGAAGCTGGCTTATGAAAGTCGTCCCTGTGATCTGTCATATTTTGCCTCTAAGGCACAGATATCCCTCAGTAGCTGAGTTTAAAATGAGAATCACATCTAGAAGGCTAGTCGTATTTTTTTTTTTTTAAATATGTTACACGAGACCATTCTCTTAATAATTTGACCTAAGAAAATTTTGAGTTTTATTCGTATAACATAGTGTTATCAATTTGTAACACGGATAAAAAAACGACAATCGCACCAAAACCTCTCTGAAATTGTCACCATTTCAAAGGCTATTTATTTATCTACAATTTAATCTGAAGCTTTTTTTTAAAGTCATAGAATAATAAGGAAAGTACAAAAACTAATAAATTTTGGGTCGCACAACTCGCACGGGTGTGAAACGAGTTTGTGTTTTGTGCCCTCAAGGTCGTTGGCGACAGTCGTCGTCTTAATGTAGGGTTTACCCATTATAATTTCCAAATTCTCAATTCGAAACTGTTAATCTTGTTTTTATTATGTTTTTATGGATAACCTCCAGTTTCCCAGCTCTAAATTAACGGAGAATTAATGTGACAAATTTTCAAGCACGCGTTATCTGCTGTGATTGGTTGAATGAATGTTTAACAGCCAATCAATTTATCACATTAATTCTCCGATAATTTAGAGCTGGGAAACTGAGGATTAGTTAGATAAGATAAATAAATATTGTTTTATACCTACTTCAATTTAGTATTTTAGTACAAAATACACGAAGAAATGAGCAGTACCTAACCGTTCACCATCCAGTGTTGCAATATTACACTGTCCCGTGTTGCCAGTTTCTGAAACAGTTTTGTAACAGGTACAGTGAATCGTCTCGTCGTTGGACGCGAACGGATTGCCTGTCTTCAGTGCAGGAGCCAGTCAACGACATCGCCTTCGCGCCGAATCTTGGCAGATCGTTCCATTTGCTAGCTGTGGCTACTAAGGATGTAAGGATAATCAAAATTGAACCTATCGCGTAAGTACCGTTTGTCATAAAAAGTCAAAAAAATCTTTTGCATGACAGCCATGTTTCGCCTATTTAACTCGACGCGATTCGATATATATCACACCCATAAGCCATTTTTACTAAGCAAAATTACATAGACGGAATGCGATGCAATTCGACCTATTTGGACTTGAAATTTCGCAAAATAGTTATACGATAGCGCCTATCAAAACGATTTCGACCTCAATAACTAGGGGTCTACATAAATTGGAATATTAAGTTGGAATTTAAAGTTTTTTTCGCAAATTTTCTACCTCACGGAAAAAAAAAGAAAATTTTAAGAGATCTCCTCCACTCTCTGGATGATAAACTAAAAAAATGTTACTATACTGATAGCTCATGAACGAAAAAACCCTCGAATATCATGTTATCAAAAAGTACCCAAAATTCAGTGGCATAAAGCCAAAAAATCTTTTAAGTTCTCGTATTGGTCGAGGCAGTTTACTCAAAATAAGTCTATGATACTTGATGTAATAATTGCAGAAAACACTTCCTTGTTTACTAAGTTTTCCCAAAAAATATAACAGTGCTCGCACACAGCACGCGTAGGAAAAACCGACAAGGTATTGTTTTGATGCTACTTGATAGTGAACTTTTTTAGAGGCACGCCACGTCATGCTTGAAGCTTTTTATATCATCGTTGTGTGATGTTAGCTGTCCACTGCGAAGGGTTCTGGTCCATCAGATTAGGCAAACTCTCTCATTTACAGATTTATCTTGACCTAAGCTATCAGACAGTGAAAGCAGTACCATCTAGGTAGAGCCCTTTTAAACAAATAAATAAAACGAAATGCTATGATGTGTTGCAGTGAGTCAGCGGGTTCCGGGGCGGGCAACAACGGCGCCACCGTTCGCTTCAAGTGCGAGGTGGTGGCCGCCTTCGAGGAGCACTACTCGTGCGTGTGGCGCGTGTGCTGGAACCTCACCGGCACGCTGCTGGCGTCCTCCGGCGACGACTGCACCGTGCGTCTGTGGAAGAGTCAGTGCCCTGCCTTATGTTACTGTGACTGTTGTTAGTGTATATGTGAAGGCTCAAGTGCAGTTTGCCGCCAGACTTCTGGGCACTTAATTTTTTTTACGGATAGAAATCTTCCTGGAGAACAATTTCACAAAGTTTCAAGTCGCGAAGCCTCATAGTTTTCGAGAAAAATATCCTACAGTTTCAATAATTTTGCTCGAATCTGTTCCAAAACAGAATCAGGGCACCCCAACTTCACGTAGTCTTTTGGCTGCTACCCGTAGAGTGTATATAAAAACCGAAGGTGCGAAGGGAGAGCAACCCCAGCCCGCTGTATTTCGTGCGTTTTTATTCGGCACGATAGAATGTATTATAGTGAATTCAGCAACCATTGGACATGGGGCGGTTGAGGTGTTAAGCGCTCAACAGTCACGTATCGATCGACGATGAAGTGAAATGAACTCCTAACGAAAATTATGGCTAAAAAATGTCAGTTAGGAGTTAGGAAGTCATGTCTCTTCATCGTCAGTATGCTGTATCATATTGAAGTAATTCAGTTTAGGTCACTTGGAGAGACCTTATTAAAATTCCGTATTTGTGTTTTCCAGTGCAATACCTGAACCAGTGGAAGTGTGTTGCGGTGTTCAAGAACGAGCCGCTGCCGGGAGACTCGCCGCCGCTGTCGCGCCCGCACACCACCTACATGCGCCTGGCCACCATGGCCAACCCCTCACACATGCCCTTCCACTGACGACCAGCAAGCGCCACGGTCAGTGCCACGGCATGTTCTTATTGTAACTGTAGCGCCCGCACACCACCTACATGCGCCTGGCCACCATGGCCAACCCCTCACACATGCCCTTCCACTGACGACCAGCAATCGCCACGGTCAGTGCCACACATGTTCTTATTGTAACTGTAGCGCCCGCACACCACCTACATGCGCCTGGCCACCATGGCCAAGCCTTCACACTTGCCTTCCACTGACGACCAGCAAGCGCCACGGTCAGTGCCACGCATGTTCTTATTGTAACTGTAGCGCCCGCACACCACCTACATGCGCCTGGCCTCCATGGCCAACCCCTCACACATGCCCTTCCACTGACGACCAGCAATCGCCACGGTCAGTGCCACACATGTTCTTATTGTAACTGTAGCGCCCGCACACCACCTACATGCGCCTGGCCACCATGGCCAAGCCTTCACACTTGCCTTCCACTGACGACCAGCAATCGCCACGGTCAGTGCCACACATGTTCTTATTGTAACTGTAGCGCTCGCACACCACCTACATGCGCCTGGCCACCATGGCCAAGCCTTCACACTTGCCTTCCACTGACGACCAGCAATCGCCACGGTCAGTGCCACACATGTTCTTATTGTAACTGTAGCGCCCGCACACCACCTACATGCGCCTGGCCACCATGGCCAACCCCTCACACATGCCCTTCCACTGACGACCAGCAAGCGCCACGGTCAGTGCCACGCTTGTTCTTATTGTAACTGTAGCGCCTGCACACCACCTACATGCGCCTGGCCACCATGGTCAATCCCTCACACATGCCCTTCCACTGACGACCAGCAAGCGCCACGGTCAGTGCCACGGCATGTTCTTATTGTAACTGTAGCGCCCGCACACCACCTACATGCGCCTGGCCACCATGGCCAACCCCTCACACATGCCCTTCCACTGACGACCAGCAATCGCCACGGTCAGTGCCACACATGTTCTTATTGTAACTGTAGCGCCCGCACACCACCTACATGCGCCTGGCCACCATGGCCAAGCCTTCACACTTGCCTTCCACTGACGACCAGCAAGCGCCACGGTCAGTGCCACGCATGTTCTTATTGTAACTGTAGCGCCCGCACACCACCTACATGCGCCTGGCCTCCATGGCCAACCCCTCACACATGCCCTTCCACTGACGACCAGCAATCGCCACGGTCAGTGCCACACATGTTCTTATTGTAACTGTAGCGCCCGCACACCACCTACATGCGCCTGGCCACCATGGCCAAGCCTTCACACTTGCCTTCCACTGACGACCAGCAATTGCCACGGTCAGTGCCACACATGTTCTTATTGTAACTGTAGCGCCCGCACACCACCTACATGCGCCTGGCCACCATGGCCAAGCCTTCACACTTGCCTTCCACTGACGACCAGCAATCGCCACGGTCAGTGCCACACATGTTCTTATTGTAACTGTAGCGCCCGCACACCACCTACATGCGCCTGGCCACCATGGCCAACCCCTCACACATGCCCTTCCACTGACGACCAGCAAGCGCCACGGTCAGTGCCACGCTTGTTCTTATTGTAACTGTAGCGCCTGCACACCACCTACATGCGCCTGGCCACCATGGCCAATCCCTCACACATGCCCTTCCACTGACGACCAGCAAGCGCCACGGTCAGTGCCACGGCATGTTCTTATTGTAACTGTAGCGCCCGCACACCACCTACATGCGCCTGGCCACCATGGCCAACCCCTCACACATGCCCTTCCACTGACGACCAGCAATCGCCACGGTCAGTGCCACACATGTTCTTATTGTAACTGTAGCGCCCGCACACCACCTACATGCGCCTGGCCACCATGGCCAAGCCTTCACACTTGCCTTCCACTGACGACCAGCAAGCGCCACGGTCAGTGCCACGCATGTTCTTATTGTAACTGTAGCGCCCGCACACCACCTACATGCGCCTGGCCTCCATGGCCAACCCCTCACACATGCCCTTCCACTGACGACCAGCAATCGCCACGGTCAGTGCCACACATGTTCTTATTGTAACTGTAGCGCCCGCACACCACCTACATGCGCCTGGCCACCATGGCCAAGCCTTCACACTTGCCTTCCACTGACGACCAGCAATCGCCACGGTCAGTGCCACACATGTTCTTATTGTAACTGTAGCGCCCGCACACCACCTACATGCGCCTGGCCACCATGGCCAAGCCTTCACACTTGCCTTCCACTGACGACCAGCAATCGCCACGGTCAGTGCCACACATGTTCTTATTGTAACTGTAGCGCCCGCACACCACCTACATGCGCCTGGCCACCATGGCCAACCCCTCACACATGCCCTTCCACTGACGACCAGCAAGCGCCACGGTCAGTGCCACGCTTGTTCTTATTGTAACTGTAGCGCCTGCACACCACCTACATAGCCTGGCCACCATGGCCAATCCCTCACACATGCCCTTCCACTGACGACCAGCAAGCGCCACGGTCAATGCCACGGCATGTTCTTATTGTAACTGTAGCGCCCGCACACCACCTACATGCGCCTGGCCACCATGGCCAACCCCTCACACATGCCCTTCCACTGACGACCAGCAATCGCCACGGTCAGTGCCACACATGTTCTTATTGTAACTGTAGCGCCCGCACACCACCTACATGCGCCTGGCCACCATGGCCAAGCCTTCACACTTGCCTTCCACTGACGACCAGCAATCGCCACGGTCAGTGCCACACATGTTCTTATTGTAACTGTAGCGCCCGCACACCACCTACATGCGCCTGGCCTCCATGGCCAACCCCTCACACATGCCCTTCCACTGACGACCAGCAAGCGCCACGGTCAGTGCCACGCATGTTCTTATTGTAACTGTAGCGCCTGCACACCACCTACATACGCCTGGCCACCATGGCCAACCCCTCACACATGCCCTTCCACTGACGACCAGCAAGCGCCACGGTCAGTGCCACGCATGTTCTTATTGTAACTGTAGCGCCCGCACACCACCTACATGCGCCTGGCCACCATGGCCAACCTCTCACACATGCCCTTCCACTGACGACCAGCAAGCGCCACGGTCAGTGCCACGCATGTTCTTATTGTAACTGTAGCGCCCGCACACCACATACATGCGCCTGGCCACCATGGCCAACCCCTCACACATGCCCTTCCACTGACGACCAGCAAGCGCCACGGTCAGTGCCACGCATCTTCTTATTGTAACTGTAGCGCCCGCACACCACCTACATGCGCCTGGCCACCATGGCCAACCCCTCACACATGCCCTTCCACTGACGACCAGCAAGTGCCACGGTCAGAGCCACGCATGTTCTTATTGTAACTGTAGCGCCCGCACACCACCTACATGCGCCTGGCCACCATGGCCAACCCCTCACACATGCCCTTCCACTGACGACCAGCAAGCGCCACGGTCAGTGCCACGCATGTTCTTATTGTAACTGTAGCGCCCGCACACCACCTACATGCGCCTGGCCTCCATGGCCAACCCCTCACACATGCCCTTCCACTGACGACCAGCAAGTGCCACGGTCAGTGCCACGCTTGTTCTTATTGTAACTGTAGCGCCCGCACACCACCTACATGCGCCTGGCCACCATGGCCAATCCCTCACACATGCCCTTCCACTGACGACCAGCAAGCGCCACGGTCAGTGCCTCGCATGTTCTTATTGTAACTGTAGCGCCCGCACACCACCTACATGCGCCTGGCCACCATGGCCAACCCCTCACACATGCCCTTCCACTGACGACCAGCAAGCGCCACGGTCAGTGCCACGCATCTTCTTATTGTAACTGTAGCGCCCGCACACCACCTACATGCGCCTGGCCACCATGGCCAACCCCTCACACATGCCCTTCCACTGACGACCAGCAAGTGCCACGGTCAGAGCCACGCATGTTCTTATTGTAACTGTAGCGCCCGCACACCACCTACATGCGCCTGGCCACCATGGCCAACCCCTCACACATGCCCTTCCACTGACGACCAGCAAGCGCCACGGTCAGTGCCACGCATGTTCTTATTGTAACTGTAGCGCCCGCACACCACCTACATGCGCCTGGCCTCCATGGCCAACCCCTCACACATGCCCTTCCACTGACGACCAGCAAGTGCCACGGTCAGTGCCACGCTTGTTCTTATTGTAACTGTAGCGCCCGCACACCACCTACATGCGCCTGGCCACCATGGCCAACCCCTCACACATGCCCTTCCACTGACGACCAGCAAGCGCCACGGTCAGTGCCACGCATGTTCTTATTGTAACTGTAGCGTCCGCACACCACCTACATGCGCCTGGCCAGTATGGCCAACCCCTCACACATGCCCTTCCACTGACGACCAGCAAGCGCCACGGTCAGTGCCACACATTATTATTATTATTATATACTTTATTGTACACCACAAAAATACAAACATACAGAACAATCATTTTTAAAAACAAAGTGTACAATGGGCGGTCTTATCGCACAGGGCAATCTCTTACAGACAACCTTTGGATGGACTGAAACGATAGGAGAAGAATTTAGGGCTGTCAGTGTACAATGATCATAAATAATATTACTTACTTATACATAATAACATAAATACCTACTATACTAAATATCTAATATACTAATAAATATCGAGTATATGACAGAGAAAGGAAAAGACTAAAAATTATAGTGAAAGGTAATGCTCCTTTACCATTTTCTTAAACGTTGGCAGTGTTTGAGCACGTCTTATTTCTATAGGTAATACATTCCACAACCGAACTGCTTGAATCGTAAAAGATTTGTCGAAGAAGGAAGTGCAATGCATACGAACACTCAATTTTAAATTCTCCGATGATCTCAAAGACTTAGAATGGGTGTCACAGAGGAATTGAAAACGTTCTTTAAGATAAAAAGGGGTAAAAGGATTAAAGAGCACATTATAAAGCAAATAGAGTATGTGTGCATTCCGGCGAAGGCGAATAGGAAGCCATTTGAGCTTAGTACGAAATTCAGAAACGTGATCATATTTGCGCAAGCCAAATATGAACCTAATACAGAGATTTTGAAGTCGCTCAAGCTTATCCAATTGGTCTTGGGTGAGATCAAGATAGCTGGCATCAGCATAGTCCAGGATAGGGAGAAGAAGAGATTGTGCTATCGCAATTTTTGTGGTGATGGGAAGAAAATTACGAAGACGCCTCAGGAAGCCCGCAGAAGCAAACAGTTTACGACTGACTTCCTGCAGTTGTTTGGTCCAGGCAAGAGTGCTGTCGATATAAATCCCCAAGTTCTTCACAGTGTTAGCTATAGGAATAATGGTGTTGTTGAAAGAAATCTGGGGAAGCGTCGACCAATCAATTTTAGGAACAGTCCGGGAACTACCAACCACCGTCACCTGAGTCTTCGCGGGATTAATCTTCAGTCCAAACTGAGCACTCCAATCACCTATTCGAGCCAGGTCTATATTAATCGTCTCAATGGCATCTCCTAACTCTCCAAGAGGGGCTTGGGTATAAATCTGGAGATCATCAGCATATAGGTGGTAGAAAGAAGAAAGTCGTTGAGAGATAGCATTAATAAAGAGTGCGAAAAGAAGAGGAGATAAAACGCCACCCTGCGGCACACCGGCAGAGGTGTGACACCAAGAAGAGAAATATTCGTCAGTGCAAATACGCTGCCGGCGGCCAAACAGGTAACTACGAAACCAGTCAATTACCGGAGGAGATATGTTAAAAGAGCTTAAGATGCCAAGCAAAATGTCGAAGTCAACGGTATTGAAGGCATTGCTAAAATCGAGCAGAGCAAGTACGAGTACCGTTAACTTTCCCACTTCCATGCCTGACCTGATATGGTATTGAAGGCATTGCTAAAATCGAGCAGAGCAAGTACGAGTACCGTTAACTTTCCCACTTCCATGCCTGACCTGATATCGACCGTAATGTGTACAAGTGCTGAGGTAGTGCTGTGTCCGCGTCGAAAACCAGACTGGAAAGGATTTAGCAGATTTTGTTTGATAAGGAACGTGCTAAGTTGATCGTGGACAATTTTTTCAAGGACTTTGGATAGGAAAGGAAGAATAGAAATGGGACGATAGTCAGAAAAAGATTCAGGATGAGATTTTTTGAGTAAAGGAATAATTTGGGCATCTTTCCAGGATTGTGGGAAGACACCACTGGAAATAGAGAAATTGAGGATATAAAGGATGACAGGGGTAATGTTATTAAGGATGGGGATGATCATATTACGGCTGACACAGTCACTACCAACAGCGTTGGATGTAATCGATACAATACTCTTTTTAACATCACAGGCAGTGAATTGACTTAAGACAAAAGGAGAATAATCAGGTATCGGAAGATTTGAAAGATAACTAATCGTAGTTGCTTTGGCCCTATCCAATACGGGCGAAGTAGAAAAATGACTGTTAAGTAAGTTGAAGTCCGAGTCTTTAGGAACCGTGTCATGAGTCTTTTTTCCGATATCTAATGATTTGAGAAATTTCCAGACTTTGGCTGGATCACCGCCTTGAACAGAATTATGAATATGTTGACGTTGTGCGTTCCTACACACCTTGCTGCATTGGTTCCTTATTGAGACGTATTTTTCCCTGTTGACGTCGTTGGGCCGAATTTTAAGCTTAAACTTCGCAGCTGCCTTTTTGCCTAGTAAAACTTTAATTTCATTAGTCAACCATGGCGCTGGAAGATGTTTAACCCTTACAGCTCGAATAGGCGACCATGGCCAACCCCTCACACATGCCCTTCCACTGACGACCAGCAAGCGCCACGGTCAGTGCCACGCATGTTCTTATTGTAACTGTAGCGCCCGCACACCACCTACATGCGCCTGGCCACCATGGCCAACTCCTCACACATGCCCTTCCACTAACGACCAGCAAGCGCCACGGTCAGTGCCACACATGTTCTTATTGTAACTGTAGCGCCCGCACACCACCTACATGCGCCTGGCGACCATGGCCAACCCCTCACACAAGCCCTTCCACTGACGACCAGCAAGCGCCACGGTCAGTGCCACGCATGTTCTTATTGTAACTGTAGCGCCCGCACACCACCTACATGCGTCTGGCCACCATGGCCAACCCCTCACACATGCCCTTCCACTGACGACCAGCAAGCGCCACGGTCAGTGCCACACATGTTCTTATTGTAACTGTAGCGCCCGCACACCACCTACATGCGCCTGGCGACCATGTCCAACCCCTCACACATGCCCTTCCACTGACGACCAGCAAGCGCCACGGTCAGTGCCCCACATATTCTTATTGTAACTGTAGCGCCCGCACACCACCTACATGCGCCTGGCCACCATGGCCAACCCCTCACACATGCCCTTCCACTGACAACCAGCAAGTGCCACGGTCAGAGCCACGCATGTTCTTATTGTAACTGTAGCGCCCGCACACCACCTACATGCGCCTGGCCACCATGGCCAACCCCTCACACATGCCCTTCCACTGACGACCAGCAAGCGCCACGGTCAGTGCCACGCATGTTCTTATTGTAACTGTAGCGCCCGCACACCACCTACATGCGCCTGGCCTCCATGGCCAACCCCTCACACATGCCCTTCCACTGACGACCAGCAAGCGCCACGGTCAGTGCCACGCTTGTTCTTATTGTAACTGTAGCGCCCGCACACCACCTTCATGCGCCTGGCCACCATGGCCAATCCCTCACACATGCCCTTCCACTGACGACCAGCAAGCGCCACGGTCAGTGCCACGCATGTTCTTATTGTAACTGTAGCGCCCGCACACCACCTACATGCGCCTGGCCACCATGGCCAACCCCTCACACATGCCCTTCCACTGACGTCCAGCAAGCGCCACGGTCAGTGCCACGCATGTTCTTGATGTAACTGTAGCGCCCGCATACCACCTACATGCGCCTGGCCAGCATGGCCAACCCCTCACACATGCCCTTCTACTGACGACCAGCAAGCGCCACGGTGAGTGCCACGCATGTTCTTATTGTAACTGTAGCGCCCGCATACCACCTACATGCGCCTGGCCAACATGGCCAACCCCTCACACATGCCCTTCCACTGACGACCAGCAAGCGCCACGGTCAGTGCCACGCATGTTCTTATTGTAACTGTAGCGCCCGCATACCACCTACATGCGCCTGGCCAACATGGCCAACCCCTCACACATGCCCTTCCACTGACGACCAGCAAGCGCCACGGTCAGTGCCACGCATGTTCTTATTGTAACTGTAGCGCCCGCACACCACCTACATGCGCCTGGCCACCATGGCCAATCCCTTACACATGCCCTTCTACTGACGAGCAGCAAGCGCCACGGTCAGTGCCACGCATGTTCTTATTGTAACTGTAGCGCCCGCACACCACCTACATGCGCCTGGCCACCATGGCTAACCCCTCACACATGCCCTTCCACTGACGACCAGCAAGCGCCACGGTCAGTGCCACGCATGTTCTTTTTGTAACTGTAGCGCCCGCACACCACCTACATGCGCCTGGCCACCATGGCCAACCCCTCACACATGCCCTTCCACTGACGACCAGCAAACGCCACGGTCAGTGCCACGCATGTTCTTTTTGTAACTGTAGCGCCCGCAAACCACCTACATGCGCCTGGCCACCATGGCCAATCCCTCACACATGCCGTTTCACTGACTACCAGCAAGCACAATGCACATTATGCGATAACGATTAGTAATGGCGTCTAATCGCCGAGAGATTACGCGCTCTGTGAACAATGCCTAACTAGTGGATCTGTGAGCTTGTAGACCTCGCGAGTCTTATCTTTTAAACAGACTTTCTAATAAGGAGGAGGTTCTATGTTCGACTTTTTTATTTTTTGTGTATGTTCACCAATTTCTCCGTCAAACGTGTGATATTGAAAATTATTTTTTTGTTTGAAAGATTATGTTCCCAAATTGGTCCCATTTTAATTTGGTGAAGATCTGATGAAGAATATCGGAGATATTGAAGAGTTCTGTTGTACGGCAAATCGCTCGGGATTGCTACAATCGCATGTCTGTTTATTTTTTATACCATTTCATAACATAACATCACGCCAGTACGCTCTAAAGGGGTGTAGTGTGTATGCAGTGTACCTATACTTATATAATCATGTGTATCCTAAAATAAAGGAGAGTATTATTTGAGCAGTCGTGCCTATCATTTCGCTCCACAAATACCTTCGACCTTACACTAGATCCAGTCCTGGAAAATGCGTCAAAAACATTAAAAACGTTAAAAACTCGAAAACGTAGCGAGCCAAACCCGCATTTATTTACGATTAATAAAACTCTAAAAAACAAAACAAAAAAATACCCTTATTCACATTGAAATAAGGTCGCTTTTCTTTGACAAGCAAAAGTGACCCTTATTCTCATTAGTATAAGGTCCACATTGATCACCATTGTCACAGAAACAGCTCAGAGAGACCGATAAAAGGCAAAAAAATTACGACCAACAATAATTTTAAAACCCTCATATCTCAGAAACGGTTGGAGTTAGCGCATTTCTGACAAAAAATTTGCCCCCCTGCTCCTCCCTACTTCATCCAGGAGAACAAGATAGGATTTACCCCCCACCCCCTTAACCGTTTACCTCCCCCCGCAAAAAAATTTTCATTCTAAAAATACCAACACGGAAATCGAAAACACGTGCAACAAACCTCCCCCCCCCGCCCCCCTGCCCCTCACCACTCAGATTCCACAGAATTCAAAAACCTTATTAAAAGTCAAAGTATCACCGCCGTGCCCGTCGGAGTGGGGAGCGTGAGGTTTTTTCGTTACGGAATTTCTGGATTCGGTCCCCGCGCTCAAGGCCCGCGATAGAAGCTATGCAATAGCTTAAAAAGAATTTTGCTAATACCTTACACACAGTTTCATTTATTTCATTTCAACATCTACACGCCCTTATAGAAAAATAATTGAGAGAAAAAGAATCCTGTTTGTCATACTGTGTGATAATCTAGTGTGACTACGAGTCGGCAAGGTTGAAAAACCCTTTAGTATAACTAGGACTCGTAGTCACTGGTGTGACTACGAGTCGGCACTCTCGGTGTCCTTGTTTGTCCTTATTTGTAAAAAAAGTTTTTTAGTTTTTTACAAAAAAATCCATGTAATTATCGAAATTTCCGGTTTAAGAGCGCGGCGAAGCATCAATTGTCCATACAAACATAATACCAAAATCATTTGTGATTTTAGCATATTTCCACCATATTATGATGATGATATTCGGATTAAGACAGTATTTATCTAGGTCCCTACGTCTTCTTTTTTTCTAAATACTTACCTAAAATGAAGTTTTAGCGAATTCCATTTTGTATATTTTTACAGCGTAAATGACATGTTTTCTTTTTGATATTTCTGTATTATAAAAAACAATATCTTTATTAATCTCGTAGCAGGAACATAGCTCATATTATCAAATTACAAATCATCGAACAAAAAATTTTAAAAACATTTAGTTTTCATTCATAATTTTTGGTATTACGGAACACATCAAATTAATCACACATTTCCAATAGCTAGTATTGCTGTCGCGTCAAACAAATGTCAATGTGTGCGTGGTCGCACTGCTCACGGTTGTGTATCGTTCGTACGGCGTGGGGTTTGTTCGGGGCACTTCGGGTGTGTTTCACTATTTTTTGTTCTACTGTTCTGTGGATTGTTTGTTGTCATTATTAGATGATTACTTTACTATGCTTTATGTGCGCGTTTATTTATTTTATAAATTGTACTTATTTTAATATTTCTGACACTATTGAATAATGCTTTGAACTTGGATTTAGATTTGCCTTGTGATTTGAACTTTGGTATTGAGTAATCTACTTTTTTACGAACTTTGCGTTGTTTACGGACTTTTTATTATTTACTATATGGTTCGGTTGCCGACATGGTCTTCGAACGTTGGGATGTTTCTCACAGGAAGTACCTATTTCCCAATGACATAATACAATAAGTTAAATTAATAGGTACCTTAGTAGATCTATTTATACTAATATTATCAAGCTGAAGAGTTTGTTTGTTTGTTTGAACGCACTAATCTCAGGAACTACTGGTTGGAATTGAAAAATATTTTTGCGTTGGATAGTCCATTTATTGAGGAAGGCTATAGGTTATAACTTCACGTTACAACCAGTAGGAGCGGAGGATAAATGAAAAATGTTGCAAAAACGGGCAAAATATTCCTTTTTGAGAGCTTTTGTTGCGTGCGTTGCGTACGATCATGTATGTAGATAGGGTAGGGTAGGTAGGTAGATATGTAGATTAGGTTAGGTAGCCAGTTGACGGGAGCGAAGCCGCGGGGGACAGCTAGTTTTGTATAAATTAGTATTTACCTACCTACCTATCTATCAACTTACGAAGATTTGTTTTTTTTGTTTGTTTATTCATGTCATGAGACAAAGCGGGCGTAGGTAATTATCTCAAGGACACCGCTTTGACTTACCTACATTGCTCCTCTATACTTACTGTGACGTTACGGCTCACCCAGGGTAGGGTGACCATGCGATTGGACTTGCATGCACAAGCGCGGTTTTATGCCCTCCTTCCAGTTTTTGCTGGACTTTTTTGTAAAATTCCTGTTACAAAAAACTAAAAATCCAAATTCGTTCTAGTTTATTTAATTATTCTTTTTTATCTGGACTTCGGTGACCCTTACCCTGGAGAGGATCTAATAAACTTTGGTAACTGGCTGGCTAATCGACTTCATAATAAACTGCAAAAATATTTCCAGAGCCACGACGATCAAGGAAAAAGCGCCTTTGGCCATCAGTTTTCAGAAAGAAACACTAGAAAGAAAGAAAATAAGCGTGTTTAGTGTGGATCTTTGACACTATGTTTTCTGATTACCATTATTGTATTTTGTTCAGTCGATAATATAATTATGGTCACCCTACACGACTTTATCAAGTTTCGATTTATATTTTTTAAACAGAGGAATGAAGATCTATAAAGTAAGAACATAACAAAATAATATTTTTTTATTCAAAATCCTTGTTTTTATTTTTAATATTCTTAGCTCAGAGCGCTGTTATTTATCTGTACCTACTTATATGCGTAAATAGGCATACATTATTGGAATATTTGTCTTTTACTTGTAATATATTACTTGCATTCATTATTTATTATAACAAAACATATTTGATAAGTAGAAGGAATACCAACATAAATAAAAAAATAATAATTTAAAAATCAAAAACCCGACTGCGAACTAAAAAGATATAAACAAGTAGAAAATCATGCTGTGCAGTCGGAGGATCAGGTGGTCAGCCACACCAGTTCGCAGTCGGGTTTTTGATTTTTAAATTAACTTTTTTTATTTATTACTTTTTAGTTACCTATTTTTATTTCGAATCGCATTAAACATATAAGTGGTATATATTTTTATCATAACCTTTAAAAATCCTTCATTTTGATACCCCACTCGATGGGTTCCGAAGAAAAAAAATATTGAGTCGCTCCCAATATGGCGCACAAAAGCCGCCATTTTTGTTTATTTTTAACGTCACTTATCTAAGAACACTTGGGCGGCCAAGCCCTATCTAACGATGTATTAATTATAAAAATCCATCTAGCGGTTTGGAAGATATGAGGTAATAAAGAATATTACATGCATACAAACATACATACATACATACAAGATACGCGCGAAAAACATAACCCTTTCCTTGCAGCCGGGTAAAAAGACAAAAGAACGCGGGCGCCATTCGTGTCGGCCGGCTTTCGAGTCGATAGGATGATTAGGTAGCGATATCTAACTGCTCACACACACATGGCTACGTACGGCGCACCGCGTGTGCGTGCAAACAGAGATAGCAATACTCCAAACGAATTTTTCGCTCGCCTCGAATTGCATTTGCGAGCTTCGTTCGCCGCGCCCTTAAGAAATTTATTTCGCTCAAAAAGAATACAATTATTCACTCCTATGTGGAAAAAAAGATACATTATAATTAACATAATCGACGGTTTCGATTGGTAATAAACGAAATTAAGTTATAAGAACGGTAAAAACTTTACAATATTGAGGTAGTGCTTTCACGAGAATCGGTGTCGATAGACGTACGAAAGAATGTTTGCCCAAGCTGAATCGGAGACGCTTCGCGCTCGCTCGGCTAGCTAGACCTTGTTGCTTTGTCCGAATTTAGTGCAAACGGACTCCGAACTCCCAGATCTCAGAGAATTAAGAATTTGACAATGAAATTACTTTAGTCTGAAACCTGTAAAACGTGCATGTACACGTTTCAGACTTTAGTAAATTAAATTTCAGACTTTACTGAACTTAGAGACCTTGCCTCTAAAGAAAAGCTTTTTTATAATTATATGTTTTCTGGTTTTTAAGCCTGTTTCAAGATTAACAACCTGTAATGACAACCTCCAGCATGGTGAAGATGAAACACAGTGAAAGAACAAAAAATTATCACCACGCTTGATCAAATAGAGTTATATATAAATGAGTAAAGTGAATAAAAATGAATAAAAGTAATGCACATCTTATATTAACCTTTCAATAAAATACATGCATACAAGCATAACATAACACTCTATTATTTAGCCTTTAAAATGTAAATCTCATTATTATAAACGTCAAAAAATACTAGTCCAAAAGATAAGTACAATATAGTAGAACGGCTTCATTAGCTTAATATTACATTGAGGATAGCACGCGAAAATTTTATCTAAATTCGCTGTACAATCGCGACTAATCGCATAGTTCGCTTTTATACATTCATCAAATTTTAAATTACGCGCCCCTCTACTGCATTTTTGTATACACTGCGACTCTCGTCCCGCATATCTCCGCTTTGGTGGAGTCTGGGCCTAACGATCAGTACGATATTTTACAGTATTTCTGGGATCATAGGGTAGTTTCATATTGCATTTGATTTTAACCGTATTAAATGTAGAGCTGGGTTTTTGAACGAGCATATTCAATTTTTTTATAAAAACACACTAGGTATTTCTTCCTGTATCGTGGGTGCGTTTTTCGTTTAATTGATAGCTTTCCCTAAAGCCGCCTCGCCTCCACACGCTTGACGAACAATGGCAAACAGCAAACACAAAACGACAAGCACGAACGTGTGGTTGGGTGTTTGTTTGTGTTTGCCTGTTTTTGTTTGTGTTCGCCCGTGTTCGGCATCGGTGTCGGTTTTTGTGCACAAATCAAAGGCTGTTTGATAAACATGTTTGCGATGTATCCAGACGCTTGTTCAGTTCAGGAGCTTGCGGGCGGCGGACGATAGTGGTGGTCAAATTTACGAATCGTGACATTTTGTGTATCCTAACTAAATTGTAAGGAAAACTGTCTGATTAGTCTGAGTAGGTTAACCCGAAAGTAATCGCTGCCACAACAAGCTCGTCGTCTGCCATGTTTGTCAATCCGGCATATATTAGCACGTTCGCCAAGTCTGTGGATATCGTGTTTGTGTTGGGTGATTGTGGTCAGTATTTGGCACGTGTTTGGCGTTCGCCACTGTTTGTGGCAAACAACAAGCGTGTGCCGGCATAATGGCTCGTTTCTGGAGGCGCAGAGTGTTTTTTCTGTTAACGGAGAGGCGGTGCGTGCAGCGGCATCAACGTCTTCCGGTTCGCAGTCGCCACTCCAGAAATTTTCGACCCCATTGACCACCCGTTCAACAAGCAATGTGCCCTGCCCACTGTCACTTAAGCTTGCCAATTCTTCGGGCTATGCCGGTAACTTTTTCGTCCTCCTGCGGATATCCTCATTTCTGATGCGATCGCGCTAGGAAACTCCGAGCATAGCCACTTCATTGCTCTCTGTGTTAAGCCTTCTGATGAGGCCTATTGTGAACGACCACGTCTCTGTCCCGTATGTAATTACTGGCAACACACACTGGTCATATACTTTCGTCTTGTGACACTGGTATGTTAGACGAGAAGATACCATGCAACTTCACAAACGCTGCCCAGCCGAGTCGGATTCGACGGTTGACCTCTTTCTCGAAGTTAGACCTATCTAACTAGACCGTTTGTCCCTAGTAGACCTTATCGTCTTCAACTTGGGAGTGTAGAGCCTTCGATCTTGATAGGAGTGGGCGTTACATGGGCATTCAACATGACTTTGGTTTATTCCATGTTCATTTGTAGACCCATTCTTTCGGAAGCTCTACTTATGTCATCGAACATTGCACTGAGGTCCTCCATAGCCTCAGCCGTGACCACTATGTCGTCGGCAAACCGAAGGTGAGTTATGTACTCGCCACTGACGTTAATGCCTAGCCCTCTCTCCAGATCTTGTCACCTTGCTTGCTCAAAAATCCTACCAGCTTTCCCGCTATATGAACAGTGGGACGTAGTTCTGTGGTCCCAATGTATTACCGTAACATATCATACAGCGCCATGTGACGTCCGTTATGTTAGTTAACGTAGCTGTTACAATGTTTAGTTTTTTAGTTTTTAAATAAACATTATACAATTAAAGTGTCAATAATCAAAATGTTATATACTAGTTCCATCTGTCAAAAAGTGACTAACCCGGTGGACAGAATATATAATTACGAAATTTTATTCCATCATACAAAATTTTGTTACATCATCGGAAAAGAAGACGTACGGAGATGAGCCAACGGTGCACGGTGTAAATTGTGCCTCCCATACGCACAAAACGTTTTGAGAATAGTTTCATTGTGCGTACAGCAGTTATGGAGTGGAATTTCTTGCCGGAGTCTGTTTCCTGATCGCTTAAATATATAAAGGATTTAATCGTAGGCTTCAAATTTGCGCAAAAGCAGTGGAGGGTCGCGTATTTTTTTAAAATTAGTCGTGCGATTAGTCGGATTGTGCAGCGATGCACTAAAGGGTGATGGTATCGGTCACTTCATAGGCGCCGTACGTCTGAGCCGCTGTAGATGCGTGGTCTCCTTGCCTATGCTCCGCGTTGAGTACCACCCCACCTGTGGCAGAGGCAGCATTGGCCGCTTCTGTAAAGATAACTAATATTAATACACCTGACCAAATTTTGCCCATGACATGGCGCTAATATTAATACACCTGACCAAATTTTGCCCATGACATGGCGCTAATATTAATATACCTGACCAAATTTTGCCCATGACATGGCGGCCAATCTCAGCGGACAACACCGTTCGGTGCGGGTGATATTATAGTTCACATGCGTGTCGGCAAACGATTGCACTCGTTCTTGAAAATATGTTAATCGACTTGAATTTGAGGTAAATTTTCAAGTATTGTATCCGAACGTTACCTTTATCAGGCTTAAAAGTATATTTTTTTCACTGTTATGACTTTCTGCCTTTTCTTTTTGGTTTGGGATATCATCCAATGACTTCTCCCGCTCTGGGTGAAGCAGAAGGGCGTGTCAGACTTTTACTGACTAAAACCCACCCTTGTTCCTTCAGTTGCTTGTGTCAGGGCCGCGGTAACTCTATTTCAGATTTATCCGCGACCCATGTCTTTCTGCCTTGAAAAAGCAGTGCTAGCCGAGTTTGCACGGGCCCGTCGACTAGGGTTGCCAACTTTTATAAGAAGAAATAGAGTATATCTGATTTCAAATGAGGTAAATAAAGAGCACGGACTTCCAAAAAAGAGTATCATTTATTTTATATTTTTAAAAAGGTATTTTGTCGTACTTTCTGCAGCACATAACAATTTGTCATGGTTTTTAAATGGATTGTATGACTCCAAACATTCTACCTCTTAATTTATATAGATCAAGAGCTCAATTTCAATGAAGCTCTGTTTCTCTCTGCCCGCCACTTCACAGTCATGACAGAAAGCGAAAATACTCTCTCAGTAAATGCACTAGTATAGTAAATATTGTGTAAAAAAGAGTATTTCCGCATACTCTATTAGTGTTATAGATTATAGAGTACGCCTACATGATATAGAGTACAATACTCTATTTTAAAGTACGGTTGGCAACCCTACCGTCGACGGCCCTTAAAAAACGCCAATATAAAAATGTTGACCTGAATTGAGTTAATCTATGTATTCATTACAGTATAAATATGTTTAATTAAATTTTTCATTTATAAATGTAACTTACCGGTGTTGCCCTCTCGCTCTTGCAGTGGCTATTTGAAGACGAGTGTGGACTGACGATGTTTCTGTAACCGAGTGAGAGACAATCAGCGCCCCTACAAAGACGTGTCAAACTATCATGGTGCGGCTGTGAAAAAGGGACAGATGTAGCCAAGTCATCATCTGTTTGAGTCGGCGTTAAACAAACAATCAACCTAGGTACAATAATTCTATGCTTTAGGTAATTAATTTGCATGTTTGTTTGTTTGGCGCCAACTCACTAAACGTTTTTCTAGATTAAACTTTTTTTTTCTGATTTTTTGCGTTTCAGTTCATTATTTCGTCCGTTTAAAATGTTTGTTATAAAGGTTTCTTCAAAATGAAAGTATTTATTTCAAGTAAACCATTTTCAGGCACTTTTATTTGTGAAGTAGTTTGTTGGTGAGAGAGACTCTTGCACGTTCCAAAGAACGCTTTCGATCTTAATTTAATTTTGGATACAAAATTAATGAATATAATATACCCATATTATGTTGATGTATGCTCATTTGGCCCCGCCCTTCGTCGGTTCAGATGGCAGGATTAAGGCGCATTGATATCTATCAAGTAGTTGTGTTGTAGCTTGTGGCTAAGTAAGTTAAGCAACGCTTGCCGAGGTCGGTCGTATAAGTTTCACGTGTGTCTGTCTGGCTGTGTATCTGTCTGTGGCATCATAGCTCCTAAAGGGAAGAACGGATTTTGATTTCATGAAAATCGGTTCAGCCGTTTAAAAGTTATGGCCGTTTTACTGTTTGAATCGGGGTGTTTTCGCATGATATCGTGTCATAATTACGTGTTCAATAGATTGTCGATCGAAGCGTGTCTACCTACTACTAGATAAATTATGTAGCATGAAATAAAAAATTGTCGGATTCTTTTAAATTTTACTTGTGTAGTTCAAGAAGAGCTATACTGCAATTCAATCTACAAGGTTAGATAGTTCATTAGTTTGGAATTAGAGAAAACTAGGTAATAATTCTTGACGGGACCACGCCCTCCTTTAATGGAAGCACATGGCACTTACCCCAACGAGGCTCTTTTGATAGTAGTGGCATTGCTCTGTAACAAGATCCTGGCCTGCGGCGGCGGCGCCAGCGACCCGCTTGCTCGCCAACTGCCACGAAACGAGAAATCAAGTTAAAATACAGTCTTTCAAAGGGTTAAAAAATTCTCATAAATATAAACAACTTCTACTACGGAACCTAATTTACATTTATGTTCGCAAAACTCGACAAAACGTAAGGAAATACTGCTATTAGTTAGTTTGTATATACGGCTACAACGCATTATCTCTCATATACACGTACAACGTATAGGTATAATCTATACCAATATTATAAATAGGTAAAGTTTGTGACGTTGTAAGGGGTAATCTCTGGATCTACTGAACCGATTTTGAAAATTCTTTCACCAGTAGAAGCTACATTATTCCAGAGTGTCATAGGCTATAATAAGTTTCAATAAAATAAGAGATTCTTATGAAAATTGCAATAATGTAACCCAAGGTAGCAAAATGTTGTCTGTAATAGTACATTGTGTATTAAGGGCGGTAAGTAAGGAATTACGATCGAGGCTCTAGTAGAAGCCCGAAGTCGAAGACTGAGGGCTTTCTGAGTCGAGGTTCGTAATTCCCGTACCGCCGGTGATACATACAATGTTTTTCATCACATTTGCGAGTAATAATTATGAATTATAGCTTTAATACACAAGTCAGCACAGCTGTTATTACGAAATACGTGAACTTTTTTTTAAGCGGTTGGCGAATTTTTGCTCACACCACAGATACAGTGTTTCGTTCAGAAACTTTACGTGCAAATACTTACGTAGGTATACAGCCATGACGGAGTGTAAAAAGAATTAAATAATTTCGACGTTTTCATACTATAACTATTAAAATCGATTATTCAGAACATTAGTTGAGTATTTAAGTAACATGTAGCGAGATTGCAAAGAAATTCCTGTTTAGATAAAATATTAAGTAAATTTTTCAATTGCGTGTAAATTCCTTGCTTGAACTTGCATGACCTGTGTGCTGTGCCATAAATTAAAAAAAATATTACTTACCGTCCTAGGGTTTCATGACAAAAAGAAAGCCCGAGGGTTTTATATGGGGCATTACGACCAAGTTAACTTTTATGTTTAGATACTTTTTACGTGCAAGTGTGATGAAAAATACATTATTTGGCGTGCGCTAAGAAAACTATTGATGATAGATAAAAATTTGTAGGTAGGAAGGGTAGGGTAGGCAGAGTAACCAGGGTAGGTGCAGGGTAGGTATGTAGGTAGTCAGTTGTCGGGAGGGAAGACCCGAGGGTCAGCTAGTTTAATGTAATTTGATTCAATAAGAGAATAAAACGCCTACAGACTACAGATATAGTCAGGCGTCCAAATTTTTTTGAAAGTACCTAGTTGTGAATCGAGTTAAAACTCATTTGATTGTACCAAATACAAAACAGTACCAAAGTATGCTTTCATTACTGTGTACGTTCAGAGGTTTCCTCACCTGGGTAGCCCATCGCCTGCCTTCCTGTAGAACTCGACGCGTTTATCGCCGACCCTGTTCGGACAGCTGCCGAGCCTCCCCGAGCGGTCCTCCTCGAGCGTCACTCGCCTCACACACGGCGCGCGCACGTTCTTGCTGCGCGTGACCTTCCTGGCGTCGCCGGCGTCCGTGGAGTGCTCCTCGATACTCGGCAGCCGCGGCTCCAGGCCGCAGTCGCCGTCGTCGTACACTTTGTACACCGGCTTCTTTACCCCGTACATACTGCCGATGGGTCTGTTGATCGTCCTCGGGCTCTGCAGCTGGCTCTTTTTGGCGGGGGCGGTTTTGGGTTGCGTTTCGGTGTCTTTGGGAACGAGGGGTCGCGGGGGAGGGGTGGTTAGTTGCAGTCTGGCGGGACACGCGGCGGCGTGGGCGGAGAGCGGGCGCGCGACGTTGGGGTGGGGCGGAGGCGGGGGCGGGGGGGGCGCGGGCGGCGCGCGCTCGTAGCCGGCGCGGTAGGGGGGCGGCGTGCGCGGCGCGGGCGAGGCGGCGCTGGCGCTCCACAGCAGCTCGGCGCACGACGCGGCGCCCGCCTGCGCCACGTGCGTCTTGATGTTGTACATGCCCCCCACCGGCCCGAATGGGTCGGCCTTTATTTCGGCCACCACGTCCAACGTCGGCCTCGTGCACAACTCTGATATTTGCCTGTATATCTGCAAACAAATGTGCATTCACTTTTGCTTTGAACTTTTTCGTTGGAAGCTGCAGCAGCCTCAATGCGTAACATATAAATTCATAGAAATTTATGGATTCGATCGCAAATTCTATTTTTTTTTGACAATTCAATAATATTTATTCATTTTGTGTTTTACGTTGTTGGCGTTTTAAACCATATGAACCAATGACTGATATTGCAGCGCATGCTGTGAGCTATCAAAAAAGTTACACGATTGGGCAGCCGTTCTAGTAATTTTGAATTTTCTAGACAGTTGAAGAGACCAATTGTGTTGATCCTTAGACCACAGATAAGACCAAAACAACTTTCGAACAAGGAGGAGGCGCTGCTCTCCCCGTTAGCTACTTTCGAACACTGACCTCTCTGTTAACGGATGTTTCGATGATGCCGAAAGGGTGTGTTTTCATCCTCATGCCTGGTCGCCGAACCCAGCGGTGTCGAGATGCCTCCTCGATCTTCATTCGGACTTCTACATTAGGCTCTAAGAGATGCTGTATGAACGCCTTGCACTCTGGAAATTAAAGCACATTCATTTACTATTCTCAATCGAGTAGGTTCGACTGGATATGTTTAAAACTTTGTAAAGGGGTGGGAATCGGTAAGCATGGTGACGAACTCAATGACGCAATATTGTTAGATCATTTGGTAGAAATATAATAATATGATAGTGTTTTTCGACGTAAATATTAAAATTATTTATTTGCACGTGTGTTGAAAATCTGCATTCGATGCGCCTGGATATTTGTCATTGCACTCTTGGCTTCATTAATCCCGCCTCGGCTGCAATGACAAAATTAGAATATAATATTTAATAGATACTATTTTGTGTTTCAGATTCAACGTGACCGCGTCGTCCGGAGATTGTTATACGGACATTTTGAGGATTTTCATGGACTAACAGCGAAGCAATTCCAAAGAGATCCGAACCTACAGTTTGTGGTTTTGTTAAAAATATACGCTCAAATATTACTGCGTTGAAGTTTTTTATCCATTATAAACTATAGTAAATTTTTACTGGTGCCTATTTGAAATCGTAATTAATTATTGACAATTTTGTTTCGTTTTGTACGTTTTTAATAAATCTAAGTCAAATGATTGCCAAGTATACACTGTTTGATTTAATATTATATTTAAGTATTACACGCTCATTAACCCGTGCACTCCGTGTGGTTTTTTCCTTAGAAGATCATCTCAGATAGCATGGTCCTCATATTATGACATGAGCTAGATAATGTCTGGACTTTAAAAGAGCGCATATATGTTAGGTTAAATAGAGAGATTAAATTACGCAGTTGCTTGTGCATGAAGCCGCGCGTGATGTATATAGTGACGTCAATACCCGGCGTGACGGCGGCGAGCGCGGCACGCTGCTTGCGCGTGAAGCCGCGCCTTACGTATATAGTGACGTCAATACCCGGCGTGACGGCGGCGAGCGCGGCACGCTGCTTGCGCGTGAAGCCGCGCGTTACGTATATAGTGACGTCAATACCCGGCGTGACGGCGGCGAGCGCGGCACGCTGCTTGCGCGTGAAGCCGCGCATTATGTATATAGTGACGTCAATACCCGGCGTGACGGCGGCAAGCGCGGCACGCTGCTTGCGCGTGAAGCCGCGCGTGATGTATATAGTGACGTCAATACCCGGCGTGACGGCGGCGAGCGCGGCACGCTGCTTGCGCGTGAAGCCGCGCGTTATGTATATAGTGACGTCAATACCCGGCGTGACGGCGGCGAGCACAGCACGCTGCTTGCGCGTGAAGCCGCGCGTTATGTATATAGTGACGTCAATACCCGGCGTGACGGCGGCGAGCGCAGCACGCTGCTTGCGCGTGAAGCCGCGCGTTATGTATATAGTGACGTCAATACCCGGCGTGACGGCGGCGAGCGCAGCACGCTGCTTGCGCGTGAAGCCGCGCGTTATGTATATAGTGACGTCAATACCCGGCGTGACGGCGGCGAGCGCAGCACGCTGCTTGCGCGTGAAGCCGCGCGTTATGTATATAGTGACGTCAATACCCGGCGTGACGGCGGCGAGCGCAGCACGCTGCTTGCGCGTGAAGCCGCGCGTTATGTATATAGTGACGTCAATACCCGGCGTGACGGCGGCGAGCGCAGCACGCTGCTTGCGCGTGAAGCCGCGCATTATGTATATAGTGACGTCAATACCCGGCGTGACGGCGGCGAGCGCAGCACGCTGCTTGCGCGTGAAGCCGCGCGTTATGTATATAGTGACGTCAATACCCGGCGTGACGGCGGCGAGCGCAGCACGCTGCTTGCGCGTGAAGCCGCGCGTTATGTATATAGTGACGTCAATACCCGGCGTGACGGCGGCGAGCGCAGCACGCTGCTTGCGCGTGAAGCCGCGCGTGATGGCAGCACGCAGCTGCGGCCGCGAGCGTCCCTCGCCGCTCTCCGCGCCAGTGAAGGGCAGCCCGCCCGTCACCATGCCGTACACGATCACACCTCTGCAACAACAAATGCATTTCATGTCCACCAGTGTAGTGAAAATGTTCGGTACCAACTATATTAAGAATTATCAGAAAAATTCTCGTTGCTTCTGATAAAATCCTGAAACAACAAAATCATCCAGGATATTGTTTAGTCAGTTTTTGAAGGGTGCCAACCAAGATTAACGAAAAACATTACGAGCATTACGGGCTGTGCAACATTCTCATTACAGCGTACATACATGAATATTCTTTTCCAGAATAAGCTGACGCATAGGCTTTCCTTACAATCAGGGGTCAGCTTATACTGGTTAAGTGTAGGTTGAAGTGTCGTGCGTACATGCTCCATAGGTCGACTTCGGGCCCGTATCTCCGTCCGTCGACGAACAGTTCGGGAGCCGCGTACTCCAGCGAGCCGCAAGGAGTCCGCAGCGCCGCCCCGCCGCTCCACATGTTTGATAGGCCGAAGTCTGCAACCAAACGACACAAGATACTGCAGTCAAACCCATTAACCCGGCGTTACTGCATTACCAATCACGTAAATCATAGTTATCAACAACCCACGACGTCCACTGCTGGACAAAGACCTCCCAAAAGTGTTGCCATTGTCACAACGCCATTCCTGTGCTTCACTATTTACATTTCTGATACGATCACGCAAGGAAACTCAGAGCACAGTCCTCTCTAATGGCAATTTGGATGACTAAGCCCATGGGGCACAAGCTGGATATAGACCTCGGTAGACTGGTGAAGACCGCGGGTATCCGCTGGATGCGAGACGCATAGGACCGGTCTATGTGCCGACACATGGGCAGGCCTATGTCCAGCCGGGCGAGCATAGCCTCTGCATGAGCATCTCGGCACTGCTAACGAGCTTCTATTGTATTCCTTATCGCGCTTTTTGTCTTCGAGTTCCAGCACTTAACTACACATTTGTCTCGCTTGCGCATATGCGTATGATATGTTGCTGCTTGCTTGCTCGCACAGTCATGTTCTGCCTACCATCGGATGATTTATACATTTTTGTTGACTTTACTTATTTTTACCCACATTATAAATGCATCTCTCTTTTATGCGTAACTAATAATGGTATCGAAATTAATTGGCAAATTTTATTATATTATATTGTTGTGGAAGCTTATTCAATTATTGTCGGATATTATGTGCAATGGCTAACAACAGTGAACAGCGTCTTACTGTCTTTTATCAGAACGTACGGGGATTGCGAACAAAGACAGATTTGTTCAACCGTCAAGTTTTACTGAATTCCTACGATGTTATTGTTTTAACGGAGACGTGGTTAATAGATGGCATGTTAAACTCGGAGTGGTTTGATGATCGTTATTTAGTGTGGCGCCGTGACCGGGATTATGCTATGACTGGACAAACGAGAGGTGGAGGTGTGCTTATAGCGACACGTAGGGAGTTACCTGTCACTCCACAACCACTCCTGCACTCCTCAGCGGAGGATCTTTGGATCAAATTACGGCTCAAAAATTCGAAGTCACGAGAATACGTGAACTTATATATTTGCACTGTTTACTTGTGTAAACAAAAAAAAAGGGTTTTCGTTTTCGGAACAGCTAAATAACTTCCTGTCCAATTTGAACCACACAGCTCTGAATAAAACTACAGATGTGTTTTTAGTTTTAGGTGATTTTAATATGAATGGAATCTCGTGGGCTTTATCTAATAGCCTTTCGTTAGTCCCATTGAACCCCACCACTAGTGACGAATGTTTGTTCGCGGACGAATTATGTACGCTGGACTTCGGACAGTATAATGGTGTAGCTAATGGGTACGGGAAACTGTTAGACTTAGTCCTCTCAAATAAGTTAGCCTGTGTTAGTGAGTGTGTTAGGAATTTCTCCTGTATCGTGGGTGCGTTTACAAACATATAAATTCACATACACAAACACCCAGAGCCGGAACAACTATCTGTTGGTCATACAAATATTTATTCCGTGCGGGAATCGAACCCGTGACACGCAGCGCAGCAGTCAATCGCTCAACCACTGCGCCAACCGTGCGCCAAAACTTAACTTTTAAAATTAGTTAACTTTTAAAAATTTGCGTGACAAAGTCAAGACTATGGAAGCTTCGTGTTATAAATGTTATCTTAATCAAACTGAAAACACTATTAAAGATAACCCCAAACACTTTTGGACCTTTGTTAAAAATCGCTACAACTCAAATACTATACCTAATACATTAAATTATAACGATGAATCATTACTCACTGGAGATTCTATTTGTGAGGCATTTTCGTCTTATTTCATGTCGACTTTCCTCAACCCCGCTTCATCTAATACTCCCAGTCCACCTCCTGTTTTCCCTTTCGAAACTAACAGAACTTCATCTGACATTTGTCACATAGAAGTGAATGTTGATGCTGTGACCGGTTTGCTTCGTAACTCCGACTAAAGGTGCAGGCCCTGATAACATATCGTCTAAATTTCTAATTAAATGTGCGCCTTCCATTGCCCTGCCTATCTCAATTTTGTTCTCCATGTCTTTGACTCAGGGTGTTGTCCCCAAAGTATGGAAATCTGTTTTTATTACGCCCGTACATAAAAAGGGGGCTAAAACAGAGATTACTAATTATAGGCCTATATCCAAGCTGTGCATTGTAGCTAAAATATTTGAGAGGATTGTCTATAACCAGTTATATCCCGCCCTTGCTAGCTCGTTCAACTCCTTTCAGCACGGATTTTTAAAAGGACGGTCTACCACTTCTAACTTGATTTTATTTAATGATTTCATTACAGATGCTATGGATAACGGTAAGCAGGTCGATGTGGTTTACACAGATTATAGCAAGGCATTTGATCGAATCGATCACGATACCTTGATAAGGAAGCTAAGCGACATGGGCATCCGTGGGGATCTCTGGAGGTGGTTCTCTTCTTACGTTGATAACAGAACACAAGCAGTTGTACTCAATAATTATATGTCTAGTTGGGTAATTGTGCCCAGCGGATTGCCTCAGGGTTCGTTGCTCGGTCCTTTATTGTTTGTAGTCTGTGTAAACGACATCGACCAGTGCATCCATTCATCCAAACTACTATGCTTTGCCGATGATATGAAAATCTTTGCCACTATTTCAACGCTCGAAGATAGACTAGCACTTCAGGCCGATTTGTATCGGCTCGAAGAGTACTATCGGGCTAATAAACTTGATCTCAACCCATCCAAGTGTTCGGTGATGATTTTGGCGGGCCAGATCTTGCCAAGGTGCAAAACTATTCGTGACTTGGGCGTCCATCAAGACAGTAAGTAAATTTTTGACACACACATTGATGCAATTGTCAAAAAAGCTTCTAAACTTCTTGGGTTTATAATGCGTCTTTCCAAGTGTTTTACAGATGCTAAAACACTTAAAATACTGTATTGCACTTTTGTAAGAAATCAGCTAGAGTATGCGTCTCAGATATGGAATCCACGTTATCATAAATACATTGACCGCATTGAAAACATCCAAAGACGTTTCATAAAATATCTTTGTTTTCATCAAAAGATTCCATATCAGTCCACCTCTGTAAGAAGTATCATCTGCTACCACTGGTAGAACGACGTAAGATTGCTGACTGTTTATTCTTGCTGAAAATTCTCAATAACAACATTGATACTTTTTCGATACTCATACTTTTTCGAATTATAGGCAGAACAGTTATATTGTGCGCGCAAGCAGAGATTTCAATGACATATGCAAGGAGTATGATTTGGATCCATTCACAATCAGTGTGAATTTGGCCAGAAGGTGCTTAAGTCTCAAATTTTTCAAGTAGCAGTAGGTTATATTGTTTGTTTCTGTTTTTATTAATTTAATATTTTCTTTCTCATCAGTCATATAATTGCAAACTAAATATTTGCATGTTACTTTCATTAAAGAGGTGAGTTTTTTGTTTTTGTGCTCACACCATAAATTATTATTATAAGTCTTTACGTGAGGATTTGTAATTGGCTTTTTGTTGACTATGGTTTTCTTGTGTATGTATGTACTAAAATAAATAAATAAATAAAATAAATAAACATTACGTATATTTTACTAACAAATATCAATATATTGATAAATTAGTAGGTACGTAATTATAAATGTGCGAACTTCGACTCGCACTTGGCCGATTTTCTATGCTTAGATACGAGCCTTTTTGGCTTTGGCAACTTATTTCTTCTGATTCTGTCTCTTGTGCGAGTCACAAATAAATAGGTTTCTTTCTTTCTTTTTTCACCATGTTCAAACTCTAAAAACATCTGATTCTTACCAACAATTTTGATGAATTGCTTAGTACTGTCCAGCATGATGTTTTCCATTTTCAAGTCACTGAAACACAATTATTATTGTTAATTTTAAGAAAATAATATACCTGACTCGCTATAGTTCATACGCGTTAAAAAAATAGTGAGTCATCGTTATCAGCCGGCCCCTCGACCAATCGGTTCCCAAGCTTTCTAATTTATTGCGACTCGATTGGTCGAGAGGACTCACTATTTTCTTAACGCGAATGAACTGTACTCATAATGAGTCAATGCTACGTTTAAAAAGTTTTCATAGTCAAAGCATTTTCGCATGAGGAATAGAATATACTTTATTGTACACCAAAAATTACACAGTTTCAGCATTTCTCAGTATACAGAGTGGGGAAAAAATCGTGGATCAAACGAAACAGGGCGATTGTTGGGATTGTTTGCAGTATTATTATTTTTCCTTTTTTTGTACCTACTGCAAATAACCCCAACTATTGCCCTGTTTCGTTTGGTCCACGACTTTTTGCCCTCCCTGTATACAGGCCAGGGTAGAAGTCCGGAGTTTGGAAGTTTTCGATGTGAGAGCTGCGTCCCTCGGAAAGCAAGTTAAGCCGTGAACAGTGAGTGCACCTCTACCCTCCACCTGATTGAGCTCACACTTGTGCACTATTATATCTCACGTGCCGATGGCTAGTCTCCGTTGAGACTGGCCACCATGAGCGAAATTCGGTCTAGAGGACTATCGAAGCAGTGACGAGATTTTCATAAATGCGTTAGAATAGAATACCGGTGCACGACGCCGCGCGCGTGCATGTGTCGCACGGCGGACACGAGCTGCGCGGCCAGAGCGCGCGCGCGCGGCTCGGGCAGGCCGCGTGCTGCCCCGCGCGCGCCCAGCACGTGCGCGCACAGGTCGCCGCCGCCCGCCGCCTCCATCACCACGTACAGGCGTGGCCCGTGCTACAATAATTAAATACAAAATATTTATTCGACAGACACAACACAACAGCAAGAATCACAAAGTAACAAGTAAATCAAAAAGTATAATAAAACCCTGCGCACACTGGCGGACGGGACGGCAGAGGATTTAAATTTTATCAATTAAATTTAATAGTTATCCTATCGAAATAAGGTATATATTTCAATGTTCGGTGATCGACCTCTGAGCATTACGGCGCAGTTTTCTCTGGAGTATGTTTCATGGTCTGTGGATATATAACTGTATCCTTTCTACCTTTTAGAAGCTTAGTTTTCCTAAGAAGCACCGGCTCACACAGTTAAAATAAGTAGTTGTAAGTGACTTGTGCAGCTAACCATCATAGTTTCGTAGAGAGCCGCGATGCAGGGATGCCGCAGCTTCGCCATGACCCTCGGTTCACGATGCAGGTTCCGACGAGCATACTCCTCTTTTATACACGTCAAGTCTATGATCTTTATTGCCACCTAAAAAAAAACAAGCTTTAGTGAGCAGCTGTCATCAGGAGTCCGTGCGACTTTAGCGCCAACTAGCGGCCACAATTATGATTATGAAATAGCTTTACATAGAGATATGCTTTGATATGTAAGTGGAAAAAAATCTATGTTTTTTGCTATTCGTTTATGACTATCAAAGTAGTCTTGTTTGTAATGTTCATAATTTATCTTAATTATAAAACGGTGAACATAAATATAGGGTGTCTCAGATATTTTTTCGTTTTTGATACTTTCACTAGAATGAGTTTATACTCGTTTTTATTTACTGTTATATTAAAGAGCAGTTTGATATAATAATAAATGTTTTATTCGTTAACAAAAGTTGGTTTATCAATATTGTGCCAGGAGAAGCCGCTCTCCCTTAACTTGAATATATTTATGGCAGCCCAAATAGCCCAGCTTTAACGCCTGCTGATGTTTTCCTATGCGTTATTATTCAAAGGGGGCTAATTATAAAGTAAAGTTTTCAACCCATTGCCACCCAACCTGAATATTTTAAAGCAGTCAAAGATTCACATACGAAATCAAAGCTTTAGTTCCAGACTAAATTAGAGTCAGGAAGTGGAAGGTGCGCATTTATTAACTATTGTTTTTCATTAACAAAGTTCAAAAACTGCTCTTTTATTTAAAAGTAAATAAAACAAATTTATTGTTTTTAGTATCAAAAACGAAAAACTTTCTGAGACATGCCAGATGAAAGACGCGGTTTGGATTGGCGTGTATCTGATTGGTCGATTGATGGCGGTCAAATTCTTTGGCTTGCCGAATTCACTTACGCAATTAAGCTGCTGGGTTTCCTAGATTAAAGAATCGAAGATGAGTGACATCCACGAAAACCCACTGGGCCCGCGTGGTGGTCTATGGCCCATTCCCACTCAGAGAGAGAAGGTCTGTGAGCCAGCAATGGGAACGGGCTGGATAAAATTTAGATTCCTTGACCACAGCCAACGCAACTTAGAATGCATTGCGGCGCGAACTTTTACATTTATAGGAAACTAGCTTCGCGTAAAAAGTGTTTTACCATCCCAAGGGAACATACTACCGAGATGAAAACTATCTCCATGCCAAATTTAATCTAAATTGGTTCTGACGTTTAGTCGTAAAAAGGTAACAACAAATACTATTTCAGACTATAATCTACTCTGTGCCAAATTGCATCCAAATCCGTTTAGCCGTGATTGAGTAACAAACATCCATCCAAACTATCTCATTTTTAATATTAGATAATTAGTAACTTAATATAATATTTTTTTTTATCCCGAAAACATGTAGTTAGGTACGGTTCCCGAGTGACAAATTCCGAATTTCACGTGGGCGAAGCAACTGGCTGAAGCTAGTATTATTATAGCTAGGATAAGTAGGTTTATGTCCCTCGGGAGCTCGTGAAGGTAAAGCCACGCTTGCCGAGGTCGTTCCGTGGATGGGTGACCATCTTTACATAGCAAGTTTCCTCCGTGCCTCGGAATGCATGTTAAGCCTTTGGTCCCGGCTGTCTTTTAAAGATCTTTGACAGTCGTTACGGGTAGTCAAAGCTTGAAATCTGACAGCAGTCTTGCCAAGGGGTATCATAACACCCAGTTATTGGGTTTTGGACACCAATATTTAAACATAACAAACGCGTTATGTTTAAATATTGGTGTTTATCTAATTAATTGCTTCGTACCAATTGCAATAACCCATCCATAGCATTTGAACTTCACATCCAGGAATTACAAAAGTTGTTTTAATACATGGAATGGTTTGCGCACCAGAGCCTTATTCTTAGGTACCTACACCATGCGATTTACAACTCGGTAGTCCATGTAGCTCAAGCCAGTATTTAAGGCCATGTCTAGAAGTTATTGCCGCAGCCCAATATGAGTAGGTAAACCAAGCCAAGGACAAGTCTAACGCTCAGGGATGCTAACCATCGAACGATGGTGCAGTTGACCGAACGATGAGCTTTCGTGGATTAAGTAAGGGGACATTAATTCTGACGAATCTCTGGCGTTATGGCTCTGGGTAATATGAAATTTTCGTTACCTTTTTTCCTATTATCCTATGTGTAGCCTCTTCAACTCTAGCAAAATGTCCTTTCCCCAGCACCTTGCCAGTCATCAGATAATTTCCAACACTGTAAACTTGTCCCTTATTCCTTGTCATATTGGCACTCTTCATACTAAACTTTACTCACTAATTTTGACTCATATTTATATTATTTCAACCGCGAAAAAAACGGTTTTATACTAGCAATGTAAATCACACGTTTTCTCACACGATTATTATCGTATTTACTTGTAAACGTCATAATAAATGCTTGGGTACCATCTTTTGTTTGGTCTTCGAAATTGGAACGATTTATTGACGGGCGTGACATTTGATTGGACTATTTTTAACGGCTAAATGTAACCGCCAGTGCCCCTGCACGTTGAACGGCGGCACAAAATAGGTTTTTTAAATTAGTTTCGCGTTTATTGTCAATCAAAGTTATTGTGATATCAACACACCAGTGATTAGAGATTACCCATTGACATAGGTACATTAGGTACATACACATATCGATGAGATTAGGTACCTAATGAAATAGAAAAAAATAGAAGCATTCACAAACATAATTTATTTAGATAACAACTAGCTTTGCCATTGGCTTAGCCCGCGTGAATAGTGTTTTCT
The DNA here is from genome assembly GCA_964057195.1 of Orthosia cruda. Classification (NCBI taxonomy): domain Eukaryota; kingdom Metazoa; phylum Arthropoda; class Insecta; order Lepidoptera; family Noctuidae; genus Orthosia; species Orthosia cruda. The sequence goes on along the minus strand of OZ059835.1, from coordinate 3,737,715 downwards.
TACCGCAAGAGCCCCAAGGTACATTCTATCGGGATGATTCAGATTCGTTCTAGCGTGATTGATTAACAAACATACAACCATCCATCCATCCAAACTTTCGCATTTATAATATTAGCACAAAATATCTGCGGCGCGCTGCTGCTTACGTACTTTGTGATATTAGTAGATAAGAATTAAAATACCGTAAGGAGTTTGCATTTGACTACTTTACCTTTTTAGATCATTCCTGGCTGAATCCAATGCAAAGTGTCATTTGTATCTAGAATGTTCTGATTAGGGCAATGATATTAAAATAAACAGATACGTTATACACTCACAAAACAATTGAAAAAAGGGTTCCGCGCAGCAGCGGCAGCACACATACACACTTTTCATTCGTCAGACATTTCACTACAAGTCGAAAGGGATGGCATGATAAAACCAACAAGAAAAAAAGAGACAGCTAGTGTTTGTCACTTGCGTGAGAATGTAAACAAACATTATTCTGACCACCAATGTTGTTTTCTTTTTCTAACCTCCAAATATCAGAATATTAGGAAAAAAAAATGTAATAAATTAGTAAATTGAGGCGTATTGCGTACTTACATATGGTATGAGATCCCTTCTGTTTTATGTACTTTGGTATCATAATTGGTACAATTTCTAAATACACACGATGGCATTTTTTAATTTTGTTTTTGTTTCAACAAAGCCTATCGCTCTTCGCCATGCGTGACATAAACTAAAGACTAAAGGTCACAATTGTGACCTATTCGAGTCTTCACAATGCGCGCGCTCATAACGTATCTGTTTATTTGAATATCATTGGATTAAGGTATAATTTACCAAAGACATTATACGTATTTCTTACTACTAGACTGTGTACCAAAATTTTTTGTTTAGCTTAAATGAAATCTAATATCATACACCTAGGTTAGCTATTTCCTTATAAGCAGTAGCTAACCAAAAGCGGTCCTGGCGAGAGGGTTTCCGCTGGTAGTGTGTCCTTGTCTGACCTCTTGCTAGCACAATTATTCATTGGGTTAGGTAGAAATGGTAGAAAATTTTATATTTTTATTTTTGTGTTATACAAAAACGAACAATTCATAGACTTTGAAACGTATTTAAATATTTCTAGAAACGTATTTAAATATTTCTGCAGTTCCTATATTTAATCATTTCGTTGTATTTAAAAAAATATTCATTAATACTGAGTAAGAGTAGTACTTTTAAATGTTTGGGCCTGGTAATACTAAATGTAGGATGGTGGTTTGCGGAATTTTTGGCGGACTTTGTTCGAGTGAAATTCGGCGGCTGTTAATATTATTTGCAAATTGATTCCTAGTGTACAATTGGTGTAGTTTTATTTCTCAACTGTCTACGCAACTGGACAATATGTGAAATCATAGAGATCCTTTGAGGTATATTTCAAAGCACCGTCTGAAGACTACAGGGTTATCTAACGCCTCTCCTTCATGAGCTTGAGAGTAGGATCAGAGAGCTTTTTGTTCCTATCTGTAAGATGGTCTTGAAGAGTGTGACTAGAGGAGACTTGAGCTTTGAGGATTATTGAGTCCTCCGCCTCTCTTCGAACTTCAGATAACCCTTTAATACTCCATCGTAAACTGCTCAATTCATCTTCGAGTTTGGTGATTTTTTCGTCGGTCCGGAGTGTGCGCGTGTTGTACGTTGCCAGGTCCAGTCACAGGTATGTTGGGGTAGCCGGATCTCGTCCGGGATTCTTAGCACCCCTTGCCATACCGTAGTTGAGGGTACAGGCTGCCGGGCAATAGGGACTATGTTTTAATTGTGCTATTCATGGGGAGTGCTTTGCAGGCGGGTTGGCGATCGCAGTATGGTTGTTACAGATGCACAGAGAACGCTGCTGCCTATTCTCTAGTTTTTTTCCATAATCGCCTCTTACGACAACCACGGGCAAACATGGGATATTGAAATTCTTTACGCCCGACACCATACGGTTAGTGATGTAGATACTAAAAAATATAAACACTATTTTTTATTATCTACAAATTAGGTAGGTTTAGGTAGCGCAGTTAGGTAGCATCAATATATCGGGATACTTAAACTATCGTTTTTACAATAAATTTGTCCCGTGTTCTGTTTGGTCATGGTCACCTCATTTGAAAGAGACACACTACCAACGGGAGCCTTCTCACGTGGACCGGTTTTTGCGCCATAGTGCACAGTCTAGTAGTAAGAAGTATAAGGTCTTTGTAATTTGCTTAATAGTAGTCTATGGGTATAATGTTCCACAGATAAACTTATATATGTAATGTTCCTTGGTTCTGATTGTCTTCTTGGTCAGGCTCGAACATATTTAAAATCATTATGAATAATCGCTAAATACAATACAAATTTAGCTTATTATTTACTGTGGTAGGTAACCTCAAGTGTACCACAATACTGAAGTTCATAAACGATGAAAGCATCGAACTTTGCTATAATGAAAATATCATAAACTGGATTGTAGGACAAAATTAACTTTTTTGTTGGAAAATCATCCCCAACCAACACATACATCGACAAGCTTGCGGTCAGTTTACCAACTGCGAACAAACCTATAGGTAATCGTTTATTAGGGTTTCGTACCTCAAAGGGTAAAAAAAAGAACCTTTAGAAGATCACTTTCTTGTCCGTCTGTCCGTGTGTCACCACCGATTTTCTCAGGAACGAGTGGACCTAGCACGTTGAAATTTTAACCAGATACTGACGTCTATAGTCCCTATTAGATGGATCAAGGTCCTGAATCAACACGATAAAAACATATAAGCAAATTTAGATTTTCGCAAAAACTTGTAAGTACCAATACGAATTTTCAACGTCATTTATTTTCCCTTTACTTGTGCTGTAAGACATAGCTTTTAAAAAAAAATGACAATTCTAGGTTAACCGGAAGTACCCTATAGGTTTTGGGTCGGAAACTTATATGGAAGTTGCCGTTTACCTAAAATTTCGAAATTTGGCAAAAAGTAAGGTCTTACAGCACAAAGAAAGGAAATAATCCAAAAAATAAAAAAAAGTTGAAAATTAAGGTAGGTAAATTTTGGTACTTACAAGTTTTAGCGAAAATCTAAAATTGTCCATATCTTTAAAACTTAGCCACCAATAAAAATTATACCAATTTTATTATGGCGGTATAATGTGTAGGTAGTCTAGGTAGGTATGGATGCCTCGGCGCACGAGTTCGACTCGCACTTGACCGGTATTTAATGTAGGTGGGTAATTTTTTGGTTTTTTCCTTTGCTTGTGCTATATTCGACGAGGCGGGAATAAAAGCGGGAGTTTTTAAAGTAAACGTGGCGGCGACTCGACTTGGCGGGACTCGATCGCAAGGTGAAAAAGGAGATTGCCCATACACAGGCCTCTTATGAGGTATCGTGTCTGTGATTTCAATATTATACAAAAATAGGATTTATATTTTCTGTTTTTTTCTTTCCGTGTCCTTTACTTTATATGTACAGACAACAACGGATCAGGTTCCTTCACTTGAACATTTGTATGCACCTTATTGCATTGTAATAAGGTTTCATTTAAAGAACAGAAACATCGTTATATCTCGTGAACCCCGCAAAATAAATAAAAATGTTTTCGAATTATGAATATAACATGTTTTGTCTACAATATACAACTAAATTCATCAAGATACAACCATTTTTTCAAAGGGGCCCAAGTTCCCTTACAAAATGGGCATTCTCCTTAGACATTGCTTCTAGCCAAATTTCATGAATCTAGGTCAACGGGAAGTACCCAATAGGTTTGATTCCCTTGCGAGTGGCAAATATGCAACATGAAGAGCCGTCCCTTTTGATTGCGTTGATTTATAAATTATCTCCGTAACTACCGTCGGACCACCAACGCCAATCGCTTTCGGTAAATAATGATTACCCAATTGGAACTAATTAGTACCCGAATAATAAAATAGGTACCTAAGTAGTTTTTGAGAAAATCGACTTTGGATGTGGTCACGCTCCCTTCAGCTGGAACACCATGAGCGCCAAAAATGGGGCATGCTACAGCTATCCTAAGTATACAAATAATTTGTATTCTTATGTGTGATTCATTTCAATAATAAAAAAATAAATGAGAAGAAGAAGAGAGAGAGGTGAGTGTTGAGAAGTCAACAATGATAACTTTCGCGTGCTCGTTCAGCAGGATCACAACTTTGAATGCTGATTCCAAGTTTGAGGAACTGAACTTAGTACCCGCAAGATAAAATTAGTAGGTACCCAAAATAGACCGATAGCGCTAGGTTTTGAGGTTTCAAAAATATTAAAGTTGTTTGTTTTTCGCATATAGTTGCCGGACCATTTGCCCAACCTAATACCTTAGTTTGCGTCATCCTAGGTATTTGCATAGGTAGAAATTTAGCTGTTTGTCTTTTCGACCAGTATCGGACGAAAAGGAAATTAGAGATGAAAATTTTACTTTCATGATAATAAAGAAGTAGTAACTGATGTACATAGACATTTTGTGTCTTCTCTGTCCACGAGAATCCTAATACTTAACCAGTACCTAACACGTAGCCAACTAGCTCTAAAAGAATATTACAGTAGGCTAAATAGGTATTACGCGTTTTAGAGTACTGATATCTGTTGTTTAAAATATCTTGTGTCGAATTCATCCACGACTTTTAAAGATATTTTATTTTTTTACTACAACACCCTGTAAAATCCACAAAAGAAAATACAAGATAATAGAGTTTATGTGTTTTTCATTATTATGGTGTGACAAAACACTATTCATAATTTGTGTCGTTTTTATCCACGAAATCGTATTATTTAAAAAAATATACTAGACTTCTTCGCACGAAGGGCGAGCGCGGGGATAAGCGCAGGCACAAGCGGCGCGGGTGCCGGAAAGCCATACGCGCGGCGCGTTTAATTGTTTACATTCGGTCTTTGCAAGTTGCAACAAAAAAGTGCGTGCGTTATTTATGATGTATTTGATTGATTAAGGCCCACTTGCTCGAAAAACTTAACTCAGAATTAGTTGCTAACACGAGATGAAAAGACAAAGGTTAAATTGACAATATTGTATAACAAACTGTCAATTTAACCTAGTCTTAGCAACTGAGTTAAGTTTTTTGCGGAAGTGGGCCTTAAAAGTTATTTATGTATGAAGCTGTGAAAGATTAAAATGGAGATTGAATTTAATAAATGTGTTATGTCGACACCCAATATGAATAACATAGTAACACAACATTGAAAAAAGACATGTAAAGTACTATGGAAGAGCTAATAAAACTCGTTTTTTTAATAATAATTATAATTCAATTAATATTCACAACGCTTTGGGCTCTGGTGGACACAGGTAAAATTATCTATGCCCGTGTCTACCGTTCGCACAGCGGCGATCAGGAGACAAGCAGGCTCACAGATTACCTCAGTTAAGCGGCTGATGCGGCACAGTAGTGGTACCCTTCCGCCCAATTAGTGATCCGGGGGGACTTTAATGCTCACCATCAGCAGTAACGTGGTTCTTCCCATACCAGTGCAGTAATCATGCTGGATGGGAAATGCATAAGCTTTCGTTAGCGGTAATCCGGCAGCTGGTTCAGGGGGCAACAGCAACGGGGGATGTTGATTCGCACACGGCCAGTTGCTTGGACCTTCTGCTGACAATAGATCCAGGCCGATACTCTGTGTCGATAACTTCACCTTGGGAATGCGAGTGACGTATGTCAGAAAAAAAGGCCTTCAACAGTGCTGCCAAGTCCTGCAAGAAGGTGTTGCAAAGGGCTCGGTTCGACCACATTGACCGAATAGGGACATAACTTGCTTCTTACCCAGAATATAGTAAAGCGTTTCGGTCCCTGGGTAAGTCGGTTCAGTCGAACCTCTACCATCCCTCACTACCACCACTGCTGAAACCCGACAGGTCGCTGGCCCGCTTCGTTAAGGAGAAGGCAAACTTGTTTGCCTCTTTTTGCATAAACTTCGCGTCAGCATTCTGGTGATGCGCGGATGTATTCTTTCTCCTGGTGGATGTGAGACATATATGTCGGACATTCACATCCATCAAAAGGATGTTCGTAGCAACCTCGACTTGAACAAAGCTAGTGATCCCGACGGGATGGGACGGGATACTTACACTTGTCCTTAAAACTTGTGCGCCCGAACTGTCTCCGATTTTGACACGTCTATTTCGCCTTTCGTGTGAAACTGTGAAAGAGTCGAATGCTTGGAAGTAAGCTAACGTACAGCCCGTGTCCAAGAAGGAAAGTTGAGCTGACTCTGCCAATTATATACCCATCTCTTCATGTGCTTAATATTAAGCTCCTGGTATACCTAGAAGCTAATGACATCCTGAAGTGATTGCCAATACGGTTCTACAGGGGATCTAGCTTATGCCGTTCACATCTGCAGTAAGGCCATCGAGAGGCGCGGGGAGGTGCTTGCCATCTCCTTCGATAACTCGAATGGTTTCGATAGGGTCTGGCACGGAAGCCTTATTAGTAAGCTTCCTTCATTCGGTCTGCCTGGTGATGGTATGTGTGATTGGATTGCAGATTTCTTGTGGGATCTGTCCATTCCAGTCGTTATCGATGGGTTCTCGTCTGACCAATTGGATATTTATACCGGGGTCCCTCTAGTGTTGCCGCCCAGAAGGCAGGCATATTGTTAAATTCGTGCAAAATATATAAACTATAAAAGTTAAAGTATTTAATTTATTAACCTCTGTCTACGCCTTCTACAGTACTCTCAGCAACATTATTTTTGCTGCACATAAGATATCTGCTTGAAACTTGGGTATGCAGACGACAGCACTGTTGCTGAGAGGTACTGTTCCATCCTTGACCTTCGTGAGGCTATGATGGAGCGTTTGGGCTTATCCTTGAAGCCAGTCTCCAAATGGGGCGATGCCAATTTGGTCTGGTTCTTTGCTGCTAAAACTCAGGCGTGTTTTTCTCTGTTAAAATGCGCCAATTCTACTCGGCTCTTTCCTTCCGAGGTGTAAACGTGCCGATAATGGACCATCTTGTGCTTCTTGGCGTTACTTTTAACACGATCCTCAATTTTGATCCATACATTGAGGCAAAGGCTCAACTGGCTGCCATAAAATTGGGGATCTCCACAAAAGTGAGACGGTTCTTCAAGCCAGAACAATTGCTCAAGTTGTGTCAAGCTCGTCAAGCGCTAGTTAGATGATGTATGGAGTACTGTTATCATTTCTGGTCCGGATCTGCCAAAAACTAGCTTCATGCACTTATGTTGATCAAAAAACGGACCAAGACGATCGGCAATGAGACACTGGTCGAATCATAGCTCCAGAGCCTTAAACAACGTCGCCGAGTTGCGAGCTTGTCGGTTTTAATCGGTTAAATTTCGGGAAGTGTGCGATGGAAATGTACGATCTAATTCCACCTAGCCCGTTCCATAATCGGACTATAAGACGTACGGCGATGTGCCATTGGTACATGGTGGACATCCCACCCATACACACTAAACATTTTGGGAATACGTAGATTGTACGTACAGCTAAAGAGTGGCATTCCCTCCCGGCGATTGTGTTGCTCGATAGCTACAACTTAGCAGTGTTTAAGTCAAGAGTGAATAGGTAACTTTTAGGCAAGCGTGTTTAATCGTCGACCACGACATCGCTTACCATCAGGTGAGGAAGTGGTCTAGCGCAAGCCTACCAAATATAAATGAAATGCATTCCCCCTATTGCAAAGCTTACCACGCAGTGGATAGTAGATCCTAGAGCAGTGATGGCCCAGTGGTAACGGACACAATTTACAAGTATGGTCGTGGATTCAAACCCAGGCATGTGCTTTAATTTGTGTAAATTATTTCATCACTATTACTCTCAAAACACTGAAGTAAAAATGCATTGCATTGCAATGCAAATCTAAGACATGTAACATCCATCAAACCACATTGGTCCCATGTGGTGTATTTCGGCCCATTACCTCTTACAGAGAGGAGGCCTAAACGCACAATAGACCAAATGGGAGTGTAAGTTCAGAAAAGGGGGTCCATCTATACTGTCCTAACCTAATGCTTACGACGCCTATCGTTTGCAATTACTTCTACACATTTTTTTTGTATTATTCTCCTTACCTACATATCTGTAATATTGAATGAGTCTAAAAACATGTTTATTACATTCCTACTTTTAGTTTTTCTCCAAGACCATTTATGCTGATACTACTATATTCAAATGATGTACTAAAAACCTATTCTCGATGTCAACACTGCATCTTTCTTTACAATGATAACATTTAAATTAACTGTTTAGATTTAAGAAGAAAAGCATTGTAACTTAAAATTACAATAAAGTAAAATATAAATAGAGAAAAATTTAAATGTATTACATTGTATGTCAATTTAAATTACTTTAAAACAAAGAAACCCTTGTTACCAAAACTTTTGTGTACGTATTGGAACTTGATCGACAAGTATACTTCAGTAGAAACATTGTTCATTTTTAAGTAAGTAAGTAAGTCTTTATTTTGCAAATATGGGTACAGTACATGGTGATACACAGATAAAAAGTAGGTTCGGCCATATTTTACCAAGAGACATGCAAAAGTTATATTTTGACGCTAAAATTATAAGTAAAGGCAATTAACAGACACACCGAATAGTTTTAAATCACAACTTATTATATCTAGGTCACCCGCAACACAATTTATACAGATTACAATTTGACATTTCATTTCATTTATTTACACAAACAGTTATCATTGTGTAGAATATTGGGTACACAATTACAGAAATTGGTGGAACATAACTGCAATAAAAATATCACATAAAGATTAATTAAAGTGTTGTAGCAAATTGTATATTGATTTAAAATGTGTTACAAATAGATGTGATGTCATATTAATCGAATAAATATAAGATGCAAACCATTATATCATCAAATATACCACAGAAAACTAAAAAAATAATAGAATGTCAAATTTATCAAATATGTCACAAAAAAATTAGCTTAACAATTGTATGTTCAATAGAATAATAACTCACAAGCAAATAAAATGTCAAATCAATCAATATGTCACGAATAATTAGAATGTCAAAATAATCATTTAATATGTCAAATAAATAAATGTGTCAGAAACATTATTAGAATGTCAAATAAATCCAAAAAAATATATGTCACAAACAAATTAGAATCTCAAATTAATCCAATATCAATTTATATTATTATAGACACATTTCATTATTATATACAATACTTGTTCAAAATTCTTTCTCAGTGAGGAATTCGCTGACAGTATAGTATGCTTTATGCGCTAAAAAGCTTCGGAGCTTGTTTTTAAATAATGAAAGCGGCAATTCTTTTCATTGCTTATTATAGATGACCGAAGCCATGCAGTAGACACTCTTTTGCATTAGTGCCGTTTTGACGGGATGGGAGCATAGTAGGCTATTGTCGCGTCTATTACGTGGAATTATGTCAGCCAGACGCTTAAAACGATGCGGGTTCGATTTCACAAACACAGCTACTTCCAATAAGTACAGACTAGGTAGTGTTAATATTTTGTGCTGTTTAAAGTATGGCATGCAACTATCAGTGGATTTAAGTTTAAACATCGCCTGTAGACATCTTTTCTGGGCTTTAAAAACGGTTTCTCTTTCGGTTGAATTGCCCCAGAATATTAAACCGTAACGTAAGTGGGATTCTACTATGCCGTAATAAGCAGTAAGAAGTGCATCCATGTATGCTATTGGGGATAGTGAATATAGAGCGTATGCGGACTTACTAATTTTCTTACATAAAGTCTCAGTATGTGCTTTCCAATTTAGGTTTTTGTCTATTACCAGTCCCAGAAATTTTGTATTTTCTACTTCTTCTACTGCTTCATTGTTGTAGTTTATATCAGGGCTAATTCTAGGAATCCGCTGACTAAAATGTATAAATTTTGTTTTTTTCAAGTTAATTTTTAAATTATTTTCCTCTAACCAATTAACAACATTTTTTAAACAATTATTAATGTCCGTTTCATACGTCTCCTCACTTTTACATGGGATTGTAACAGTACTGTCGTCCGCAAAAAGTGTTATTGGTTGTTCAACGCATAGATTAGATTAGATTAGATTAAGACGGGCTGGTGTCCGCAACTCCACGTCTAAGCGCGTATTTTGCGTACGGGTGGGATTCGTTCAACGTATATGTTCAACGCATTCAGGTAAATCTTTTATATACAGTATGAACTCAAAAGGATCCAACACGCTCCCCTGTGGCACTCCAAACATAACTTCACGCTCTGAGGATCGATATATCTCTTCGCGCTTGCTGACTGGATTAATTTGACAAATTTCGGTTATTTGTTTTCGGTCTTTAAGGTAAGACTCAAGAAGACTAACTACATTGCCTCTAATACCGTAAGCTTCAAGTTTTCTTAAGAGAATATCATAATCTACGTGGTCAAAGGCCTGTGTCATGTCACAAAATATGCCACATACAGGTGTTCGTTTGTCGACATTCTGAATAACATTATAAATAAAGTCATATATGGCCATATTGATAGTTCTATGTTGTATAAACCCTTTCTGTTCGTCACATAGAACGTTATTTTTTTCAATGAATTTATTTAGTTCGTTAGAAATGTATTTCTCAAATATTTTGGCTATCACAGGTATAAGTGCGATTGGCCGGTAATAATCCATTAATTCTCTATTCTCTTTCTTAAACATTGGCTTTATTATTGAAGTTTTTAAGGCATGTGGGAAGATGCCTGCGCTGATACTAAGGTTAATTATATGACTTAAGTGACCACATATTTCCATTGACACGTGTTTGAGTATTTTTGTATTAATACCATCATATCCTACGCTACTTGTATTATTCAAGGTCATTATTATTTTATGTATTTCTAAAGGAACACTAGGCGCCATGAACATTGATTTAGTGCTCGCGTTTGCTCGTGTTTACCTAACAGATACTAGCTGACTACATTCCTGAAGCGGCTTAGTAGGCGTTTCGGCCGCTGAGTTGCATCTGATCCGGTCGAAACAGGAATGCATTATTATTTAAAAAAAATTGTGGTTTTTCGAACGAATACTTTTTTAGAGGCAAAGTAACGTCAAATTAAAATGATCACATTTTTTGCACCATTTCGGATTTGGAAAATCACAAAATTTCGCTAGAACATTGTGTTTAACTTTTAGTATTTTTAGTTACCTTTTTTGCTGAGAACTCATTTTCAGATCATAGAAAAACACATGCGATCTAAAGATTTCTAGTATATGTTTTTTTGTAAATGATAATATTTGATTATTGTTTGGGACGAACTGCGAATGGGACTAACTGCGATTGGGACCAGCCGCGAATGGGACCAACTGCGAATAGGACTAACCGCGAATGGGACCAACTGCGAACGCGGGACGAAGTGCGAATAGGACAAAGTGCGAATGGGACGAAGTGCGAATGGGATGAAGTGCGAATGGGACGAAGTGCGCATAACCCAACAAAAATATCTAGTATTTTTTTACTTCGTGTATTATTTGTCTTACTGACTGTAGGTACAATCGGCCAAAGCTATATCTGATCACCGTAAGGACTATTTTAGCTTGCAGGGGTCGCCCGCTAAATTAACGCCGACATACTCATCAACTAATATTATCGCAGCATCGGGTGACTGTTTCTCTAGTACCTGTCAGCCCCTTGTTTTTGTAATTAAAAAAAGACGGCAAAAAATCAATCAAGTCATTTGGCTATGGTCGACGCAAAAAGGGCGGTACCTAGTACACTACCTAACCGAAGCGGGGCGCGGGTTATCGAGATGCACTATAACGAAAAAGCGGTAGGTAGGTAGTAGGTGTCGGCATACCTACCAACCTACCGCTTTCAGGTTTAAATTCGAAGCGAATCGAAGCATCAATCTAAAATAATATTGACCACATTGACCGTCTTCTAAGCATTGACCATTGACATTCGTAGGTAATGAGATTGCAGACGCGCTGTGTACAAAATTTGCACTTCTTTATTTTTATCTCTATAGGTTACACATTTGTTCATTACGTAGCGAAGATAAGAGTCAATCAATACTCAATAATTCAATATGATAGGTATGTTATTTATTTATGAACGCTTCGCATCTAAGAAGAAATTGTACCGAAGTTTGCGTGCGTTTGCCGCCGCCGCGTCCGCCCGCTTCGACCGCAACCATTGTTTTTGTGTTTTATTCATTTTAAAACTTATCGTGAATGAAAATGACACAAATTTACAATGTCGATTTTTCATGCATTTATGATATTAAATAAGTGAACTCTAATGATTGTAATATTTTTTTGAAGCGTTTGTAGCTTAGAAAAACAAAATAATTAAAAATCTTAAAATTGCGTGCCCTAATTTGGTACAAATTTATTTAATAGGCATATGTAAGTGATAAAGGAAATAGTTATTTCATAAACTGTATTTTTTTTTGCACTATATTTTACATATTGACAATAATGTCAGTTTGCATTGGACGATTATGACACAAATTGGGTTTGCACACTCCGCAAACTATCCTAGATGTGATACCATAATTATTTTAAACTTTAAATATTTTTTGCCCGTTTTGATTTGAATAAAAATTATCAACCACAAATCAGCGAATTACTGAAAATGCAAGTATCAGATGTGACACAAAACGCAATAATAACCTTCATAGTACGACTGTATCCACAGGCAAGAAATAAGCAACTTTAGAATTTTTTAAACATATGACATCAAAATAGCATAGCGCTATCGGTCTAAAATTCAAAATGCCTATCTACGGTAGTTTAGCGGTAGTCACGGTGTTAAATTTTCATTTCAAGATTTCCCTATTAAAACTCTGTGATTTCTGCCCAAATTTATACAAAAATTAGTAGGTACTTACTCCTAAAGAAGTTATAGTGACCAAACATAAATTCTGCCTCCTAGTGTTGTATCTATTTTAACTTTCATTACTTTTTCATATTACATCCCCGCGTTTTTATTACGAAATGAATTACATAAAAGGGTATTAATTATAGTCGCCGGCATGTAAGTTGTAGTGGGGCTAAGTTCGCGCATGTTCCGCAGCGTCGGACTGGGACCCAAAAAACTACCGGAACTTTTTTTAAACTGCGCAAACACTAGGCAAAACAAAAAATAGGCGTGAATGTAATAATTATCGGAGGCTATTGAATTAGCTAGTAGGTACACACTTTACTGACATGAAATCAATCAATCTGCCCAGCCTTGTTCCCAACTAAATGTTGGGATCAGGCTAACAAATCTAAGCTTGTTAGAGTACAAAAGGGAGTTCCACAGGGCTCAGTCTTGGGTCCAATATTTTTTATAATATTTCTTAACGACTTAGCTAAATATATGTATAAGATAGTACCAGACATCAAAATGGTTATTTTTGCTGATGACACAAGTGCTGTTATGAACGATATCTCTATAAGGGACTTAGAAAACAAAGTGAATCATGCACTGTCTGCTTTTGAACATTGGTTTTCCACTAACAATTTAAAACTCAATGTGGAGAAAACTAAATGTATGCTATTCAAATCAACTGTGAGGAATAATGATAGTATTGAAATAGCTTCATTGGGGAATAAAGTGGAAATTGTGCAAAATTTAAAATTTTTAGGAATACAAATTGATGAGCTCTTGTGCTGGAAACAAGAACTGGAAGCAATCACAAATACTCTGAGCAGTGCATGCTATGCCTTAAGAAGTTTAAGGGACGAACTAACCATTGCTCAGTTACGAAATGTTTATTTTGCCTTAGTTGAGTCCAAGCTGAGGTACAGTATTAAACTATGGGGGAACAGTTATAAATACAATATAAATGCAGCCTTTGTTATGCAAAAAAGGGCCCTCAGAACTATTCTTCGCATAGAGCAAACTGAATCTTGTAGAGAGCATTTTGTGAAATTAAAGATTTTACCTGTACCTTGTCTTTATATTTTGGTCCTACTAAGTAGTTTTCTAAAAAACCTAGAGAAATACGAGACAAAGGAAGAAAGGGTAACTAGGGTGGAAACGCGCAGGAAAGATTTGCCTAATTATTTGCAGCCAAAATTAAATGTTGTCAAACATAGCTCTAAAGTACAGTCTGTACAAATTTTCAATAAATTGCCATTAGAATTAAAAATGATTAATAATCCAAGAATATTTAAATTCAAATTAAACTCATTCCTATTGACGAAGTGCTACTATAGTATAGAAGAGTTTTTTAGGGACAAAAATAATGCCACAGTGTAACTTGTTTATCGTTTAAGTCTCATTCTTGACATGTTATTATTGTTTTTCTTGATTTTTTTTTGATTGAGTTGAATTCTTATTTTATTTTTGACTTTTTATCCATATTATTTGTAAATTTTATTGATTATTATTATTATTCCGTGTATTAATAACTTGTAATTAATTGTAACTTTTATTGATTATTATTATTGTATTAATCCTGTATTCGACACAAATGTATTTTTGTTCAGAATAAAATAAATTGAAATTGAATTGAAATTAACCCTGGATGGTGGGGCTTCGAAGAGCATTTCGAGCGCCTGCAAGTCCCTCGCCTTGAAAAGGCAGTGGGTGCTTTGCATAGACTGCTGCTCAACTTCGCGGTATTATGGAAAGAAGTTCGCCGCCTCTACGCGGTGTCGTACGATCGATGGTCATTTTATGGGACGCAGCTGTTTGGTCAAGCAGACTATCAGGTGTCCGACGCTGCAGGACTAAATAGCCTGCAGTGGAAAATGGTCATTCGTATCGCACGAGGTTACGGAACGGTATCCTTTGAGGCGGTAACACTTCTGGCACGCTTTCCTCTGCTAGGTATTCTGGCGGATATGGAAGCGAAGGTTTACAATCGAATTCGCGTCATCCGCCAGAATGGTGATAGCGTGCCAGAAATCGCTGTATTAAGGTAGACGCGGCACGCGCTCGAGCGGTGGCGCGATTGGCTGCAGCAGCCGCATGTTTCACGCAAGCCCGGTGTCGTAGCCGTCCTGCCGCACTTTGAAGTATGGCTGAAAAGCGAGGACCGGCTCTCCTACAGGCTCAGTCAGGTACTGACCGGGCACGGTTGCTTCGGTGAGTTTCTGAATAGGATTGGGGGAGACACCACGGCAAAAGGCGACCTTAACTCTGCACAGCACACGCTCGAGGAGTGCCCAGTGTGGGCCTCTGAGCTTCAGTTCTTAGTCGCCAGGATCGGGCTGAGACCTGTCTTTTCCAGCAGTTGTGAGGGCCATGCTGGCAGAGACAGAAAACTAAAGGGAAATGGCCTTATTCTATGAGACCGTGATGGTCCAGAAAATAATGCTGTGCAGTCGGAGGATACATATTCGCGAGCTGGCTGACCACCTGATCCTCCGACTGCACAGCATTATTTTCTACTTGTTTACATCTTTTTTAGTTCGCTTATTAAGCAGTCGGGTTTTTGATTTTTAAATTAACTTTTTTATTTACAACTTTTAGTTATATATTTTTTTTCGAATTACATTTAAACATATAAGTGGTATATATTTTTGTAATCACCTCTAAAAATCCTTCATTTTGATACCTCACTCGATGGGTTTCGCAAAAAAATTAAATTGAGTCGCCCCGAATATGGCGCAAAAAGCCGCCATTTTTGTTTTTTTTATCGTCACTTATCTAAGAACACTTGGGCGGCCAAGCCCTATCTAACGATGTATTAATTATAAAAAACCATCTAGCGGTTTGCAAGATATGAGGTAATAAAGAATATTACATACATACAAACATACAAGATACGCGCGAAAAACATAACCCTTTCCTTGCAGCCGGGTAAAAATAGCACCGATCCGTTCCTAGCGCATCGAAAAGCTAACTACAGGGCGGCCAAGAAGTTTGGCGACAACTATAGTCATGGACATGACAACGTAGTGTTCTTAAATGGGTTCCATTTGAGGGTCGGGCCCCTCAAAACACATTAAGTACGTGCAGATAGACAGAGTCACAAAAGGCGCTAGCTATTGGACCTAAATTACTATCAACTTCTTGCCCCTCCCCCCCCCCCCCCGAAGTTGGCTACATTGGCTGCGCAGTAGTATAGTAGTCACAGCGCATCTTTGTTTTTGTAGTGTCCGGGCAGTGTAGTAAATGATAATCAATGGTTCCTTGAATATACCTTTATTCTCAGAAAATAATAGCAGGTAATTACATATTATTACAAACGGTAGGTAAGCGTACCTCGGCGGCCATTACAAGGGAATGGGCAAGAGCGAAAAACCACAGATAACATAGGGAAAACCGGCCAAGTGCGAATCGGATTCGCGCACGAAGGGTTCCATACCATTATAGCAAAAAAACGGCAAAAAAATCACGTTTGTTGTATGGGAGCCCCACGTAAATATTAATTTTATTCTGCTTTTAGTATTTGCTGTTATAGCGGCAACAGAAATACATCATCTGTGAAAATTTCAACTGCCTAGCTATCGCGGTTCATGAGATACAGCCTGGTGACAGACAGACTTTGATTAGCTGTTTGTCATTGAAGTCTTTAGTCAGATTTGATAGATCATTTTGAAAAAATATAGAATAATCAAAATTTGTATAGACTTAATGTTGTTAAGGATGCTTTATATTCAGAATGAACAAAATTCAAAGTAGGTAATTTATGGAAAAGTATCAGAAGATAGAGATTTTCTCAAAATGAGCACTGGTCAAAAGCGGAGACATTTATTGGTAATCACTTCAGAAGAACTTACAAATATTTTTAAAATTGTCTCATATCTACTTTCTGTACCCGCTACCTCAGCATTTAAAGAAAGAGTTTTTTCGGTAATAAATGCAAAGTGCAGACAGAAATAGAGCTTCAAAATTTAATAAAAAAATAACTCATCATTTATTTTAATTTTAGTTTTGATTGTGGCGAGGCCTATGAGACTTTTAAAAATGATACTAAATTGATAAGTTGTGCGAGAAGCACTAAAATACATACATACATAAACTCACGCCGTTTTCCCGCAGCGCCGTGCCGCTACGATAAAAATATGTTTTAAAAATATTAAAAAAATAAAGAACTGTTAATTTTTCTAAAATACTGTTTATTTTCTTTCTCGGACCTAAATAAATATAGGTACTTTATTTTTTGTAAAAAAGTAGGGAACCCTAGGTAGGATAGGGTAGGTAGGGTAGGATAGGTAGGGTAGATAGGGTGGGGTAGGGCAGATGAATGTTTCGTGTTTTTATGGCAAAACAATGTTTGCCGGGTCAGCTAGTATATTATATGATTATGCTCATAATGTCATTCAGTGTAAATAGCGTGTTAATAAACACGCAATTGGAGAGTTCTCGAAGGAGAATATTGGCTTTGGCAGCCATTGTTTTATCCTTCCAACACTGTATTTCTTTAAGAACTTTGCAGACTAATCCGAGATCAGCTTCGAATTAAATAACAGCAACATGTCGCTCAACCTATCTCGTTTGTCAATGTGACTGCAGCGAGTGTTTTAGGTGACTCTTCTCAATGTTGCGAACCGCTTGCTAGACGCTGTAAAGAACGATACTAAAGTCATTATTACCGGAGATATAAGCATCAATAGTTATACGTAACTCGTAACGATATTTTGACTGTAAAATTACTATTAATAATACTTCACAATCAACTGATCACTCTCACTCTTGAGTAGGTAATCTTCACACTTGCAATTGCTACAACTAGGACTTTTTACATATTCATTCTTCAGTCTTAATATTTCTGCTTCTGAATGTAAACAAAAAAAAAAAAAAAAAAAAAAGTTTATTTCAATCACAAAGGGCATTCCGATACATATTATTGGAGATCACCTTTTAAGCAAGGAATTGCTTGTATTAGGAGACTCCGCACTTCCACTTATCATTACTTTATGCAATTGAAATGTAGACAATGTAAACATGCAAGACTAAAAATAAGAGTTTTGTTCACCTGTCCTAATGTGTATCCTGTCCTTATAAATACGGAAGTGTGTCGGTTTGTTTATTTGTTTTCGGATTGCCGGATTAGCCCTGCGACAATGTCTTGGGATCGAAAAAAGCCAATGAAGACTTCTTTCACTAACTATGCTCACAACAACCTAAATGTAACTAATTTGGTCATTGCAAAGTAGATACAATAGATTCTACATCGTTGTAGGTTTTAGCTTTAAGCCAATCGGTAACAACTTTTTTACAGTCGCGGAGCTTCATGGAATAAATACGTAATTCTTTATTCAGCAAGTTGTATAGGTAAGAAGATTGCCTTGAGTATTGTCTTCTAGCGAAAGCAGATCTAGCTTTGACAGGTGGAGCGACTAAATAGCTCCTTCTGCTTTTAGGCTTAGAGGGATCATACGGGAGGGATGTGTGTTTTCTTAATATAAGTTGGAGCAAATAGAGCTTTCTTACAGACAAGAGATCAGAAAACTGGTAGAGGCTTTGGGTTGGGTATCTAAAGGGTTTAAAGAACATGACCTTGAGTAAGGTTCTCTGCGCCCTCTCAAGTTCTAAAAACTTAATTTTTGTTGTCCCTCCCCAGGAATTGTGTCCCCTCGTCATAATAAGTTCGGTATGCATGTGCCAGGACAGGCGCTGGTCAATCATAACACCCAGATATTTAGTGTGTTGTAACCTGTCAATTTTTAGACAAGAGCAGTCGGGGGTTAGGGGTTTAGGGATATGTGTTGAAAGTAAGAAGACGAATAACGATCTATCTGTTTTATTATAAAAGCGCTGCTTATATACATTACAAACTCAACAATATCAAATATAATAGGGTATGCAAATAAACTTAAGACTAACACAATCTCGGTAATGTCGGTAGGATGTGCCGCGCTCCCCTCGATGTCCGAGCGCGATGATACAGCCGGCCGATCGACATTCCTTTCACCTTGGCTAGCTAGTATGCGCGGGCGCACGGTGGCGAGCGGTTGTGTGCGCCTCTAATTTGTATGTTTATACATTTACGTAACGTAAGTATGAGCTGCTACATCATTCCCCCGCTAGTGAAACGTACACAAGGCTTCGATGTCCTGCCTGTTTTCGTGACGTATGCGTACGTATCTGTGACTGGCTTTTCTGGCTCTGTGTTAATCCGGAAAGCTGGCTTTAGTCTATCAACAGTGATGTTGCTGCTTCTTTTGCCTAACTGGATAGTGAAATATTTGTCCTTACGACTTATCACTTCGTACGGGCCATTGTAGGTTGGCGTCAGAGGCTTGCTTGATGCGTCATTGCGTAGATAAACATGCGAGCATTTATATAGGTCGTCGTGAATAAATGTCGCTCGGGATTGGTTTGATTTCCGTTGCGCCTGGGCCTTCTTTAACGCTCCATTTAACTTATCCATGATGTTTGAAACCGTGTCGCGATGTCTTGTTGATTCTTCATAAAATTCGCCGGGTAATCGCAGCGTTTGGCCATACAGTAGTTCAGCAGTACTTGCACCAATATCCTCTTTTATCGAGGCACGCAGTCCCAGCAGCACCGTAGATAGCTCACGTGACCATGTTGATGATTCGAGTCTTGCAGTGAGTGACGTCTTGAGTGAGCGATGCCATCGTTCTATCACGCCGTTACACTGCGGATGGTAGGCAGTGGTGCGGGTGCGATGGATTCCCATGCGTTGCATTAATTTGTTGAATAGGTCTGATTCAAATTGCCTCCCTTGGTCGGTGGTTATTGTAACTGGGCAACCGAATCTTGCGATCCAACCGTCATACAATGCGTTAGCAACCCTTTCTGCGGTTATGTCTTCCAGTGGACAGGCTTCAGGCCATTTGGTAGCCCTATCTATCATGGTCAATAAATATCGATAACCGTCAGAGATGGGTAACGGACCAACGATATCAATATGCACGTGCTCGAGTCTGTTTGCTTGTTGAAAACTCGCAATAGGTGTCTTCGTGTGTTGCTGCACCTTCGCGCGCTGGCACGCGTCGCACGCTCGGGTCCATTCATTTACGTCGCTATTCATGGAGGGCCACCAGTAGCGGGCAGTGACTAACTTCCTTGTCGCCCTTATGCCGGGGTGACTAAGGTCGTGAATTGCTTGGAATGCAACTTTTCGAAAATCTGAAGGTAGATATGGACGAGCAGTGTTTGATGACATTTCGCAGGTAACTTTGGTGGTTGATTTAGGAATGATGATTTCCTGGAATTGGTATTTTGCTTTGTTTGCTAGGGTTTTCAATTCTTTATCTTTGGATTGTTTTCTTGCCAGCTCGTCGTAGTCGATTGGTGTTGGACAGGATATGGTTTCTATTCGAGAGAGTGCGTCTGCGACTTGGTTGTCCCTGCCGGTGATGTGTTGAATATTTGACGTGTAGTGTCCTATATATTCAAGGTATCTTGTTCTACGTGGTGTTTCGTTGTTGCCGGTGGCCGTCAGTGCATGAATCAATGGCTTGTGGTCCGTGTAAATGATTAGTTCGCGGCCCTCAAATATGCGCCGGAAATGTCGTATTGCCATATATATAGACAACAGTTCTCGGTCGTACGTACTGTATTTTTGTTGTGCCTCGCTGAATTTCTTGGAGAAAAATCCTAGCGGTCTCCATGTCCCCCGAATTTTCTGTTGAATGACTGCACCAGCACAGGTGTTCGACGCGTCTGTCATGATAGCGAATGGATCGTTCTGAGATGGGTAGGAGATGAGAACTGCATCTTCAATATCTTGCTTACACTTTTTGAAAGCTAGTTTTGCCGCTTCGCTCCACTGGATCTTTGTTTTGTCGTTTTTTTTGGCGTTATGAAAATATTTACTCAATTCCTTTTGGTGTTCGGCTGCGTGTGGAATGTTCGAACGGTAAAAGTTTAACATTCCGACAAAACGACGTAGGTCTTGAACGGTTGTTGGTAGTGGGTATGATTTGATGGTCTTTATCTTCTCTTCTGTAGGATGAATGCCTTCTGAGCTTATTGAGTAGCCCAGGAAATCGAGTTTGGTCTGGCCGAAGGAACACTTGATAAGATAAGATAGATAAGATAAGATAAGTCTTTATTTGCCTTAAACATGGTATAAAGTTGTTACAGTCGGGTTTTGATATAATGTCCACATGTTTAGCTATACAGAATATGTATCAATTGCATGCAAAATAATTAATACACAAGTTAAAGGTGAACTACACAATGTCACAGATTACTAATTGGTAATACAATAATAGTCATTCAGATCATACATCACTAATACATTTTCATTAATTCCTGTAGATACATATTTTATATTTTCAAGTTAAAGAAATCTTTAATGTCATAAAAATTATGTCCATTCAGCCACTTATATAGTTTGTTTTTAAATGAGTTAGTATTATTTAATAATTTTAGTTCTTTTGGTATTTTGTTGTATATACGTACACACATCACAAGGCAGCTTTTAGCATACTTGGCTGACTTAGGAGTTTCCTTCAAAATAAGTCTGTGGGGATCCCTTGATGGTCGAGAGATTACTTCATACGCACTGTTGAACAATCCCTTATTACTGTACACAAATTTACAGATTTCGTATATGTATATTGAGGGAAGTGGTAATAAACCCAGCTTTTTAAAAAACGGTTCGCAGGATTCATCAGGATTGAGTCCACAAATGGCTCTGACGCATTTTTTTTGTGCAATAAATGCTCTGTCCTTATCCGTACTGTTTCCCCATAAAATAAGCCCGTAATGTAAAATAGATTCTATATATGCGTGATATGTAGTTATTGCCGTTTTCCTATTGGTCACGTTCTTAACTTGCCTGAGAGCATAAGCAAATTTGTTAATCCTATTGCACAAATTATCTACATGTAATTTCCAATTTAAGTCTTGGTCTATGAGTACACCCAAGAATTTGGTTTGTGTAACTTCTTTCAGTCTATCAATATTAAGTTTAAAATTGTATTTAGCATGTTTAGATTTATTAAATTGTATAAATTTGGATTTGTCTAAGTTGATTCTTAATTTATTTATTTGTAACCATTCTAAAATATTGTCAATAGTATTATTAATGTCCATTTCATGGTCAGATATTGATTTATTTTTCTTATCAGACGTCACGATAATTGAAATGTCATCTGCAAATAATATACATTTATAATTAGTCACTAGTAGTATGTCATTTATATATAATATAAATAAAATGGGTCCTAAGACACTCCCTTGAGGTACGCCGCATTTATTTTCCCTGGAGTCAGAAGAATAAGAAGAAAGTAAGTTATCGTGTACTTTATCTATGACAACGTATTGTTTCCTAACACTTAAATAAGACGCAATCCACTGCAGTGCTAGTCCTCTCACTCCAATGGTTTCTAGCTTTTTTAATAAAACGTCATGTGCTACAAAGTCGAAAGCTTGCGACAGGTCGAAAAACAGTCCTGTTGTAATGTGATTATTATTTAGATTACTTAGGATATTGCTCAAAAGGGAATATATTGCCTGTGTTGTCGACTTGTGCTTTTGAAATCCAAACTGTTCATTAGCTATAATGTTATATTTGCTACAAAAATCGACAAGTCTATTGAGCATACATTTTTCGAATACTTTTGACAAAATAGGAATAAGAGTAATCGGACGATAGTTTCTCACGTCATTTTTATTGTTTTTTTTGTAAAGTGGTTTCACGACTGATAATTTTAAGGCATCAGGAAAAGTACCTGATGAAAATGAAAGATTAATTAAATATGTCAAAATAGAAATTAATTCAGTATTGCACGCTTTAATTATTTTTGTGCTAATTCCATCATATCCTTCGGAGTTTGTATTATTTAAAGCCATTATCTCCTTTTTAACTTCATTTTCTGTCATAGGACTAAGAAACATAGAATTAGGAATTGACACCTTATTAGAGTTATGATGTAAATTATTAGATGTGGTGTTTGTCGAGTCAATAAAATAATTATTAAAAGCGTTCGCTATGTCAGTCGGATTCGTCAGTATTTTCTTATCTAATTGTAATTCAGAAATATTATTGTCATGTTTTGTATTCCCAATTTCGTGATTAATGACTGACCACGTTGCTCTACATTTGTTTTGACTTTTTTTAATGAAGTTAATATTAGAATTCATTTTTGATTTAATAATGCACTTGTCCAGTATATTTGAATACTTTTTATATTTTGTTTTGTACAATAAAGTTTTATTTTTGTAGTAAAGATATCGTAAAGATCGTTTAGTTTTGCAGCTTTTTCTTAGACCCTTACTTATCCATTTTTGTTTGTATATGTTAGAGTTATTAATCTTAATTTTTATTACTGGGAAGCATAGGTTGTATAACAGAGATAGTAAGTCATGAAATTTATTAAAAGCCTTATTTGGGTCAGTTTCTAGGTGTACTTCTGACCACGATAAACTTGTGAGACATTCTTTTAATTTTTTAATATTTTCGTTACAGTAGTCTTTCTTATAAATGTAGTATGATTTGGACTTCGAGTTACGCTCTTTTACTGGAAACTCTAATAATTGGGCAGTGTCGTGGTCAGATAAATAAAGAGGCAAAACATCTGTTGATGTTGTCTTTATGTTACTTACTATGTGGTCTATACAAGCGTCTTTACGAGTGGGAATATTAATGTGCATTTGCAGATTGTAGGTATTACATAAATCTTTTAAATAGGTGGCCACTTTTCCTGGTTTTAGGGTATTTATATTAAAATCACCAGCAATAACAATTTTTGTTCTTGGCCCATATTTTTTGTGTGTTTCACACATAAGTCGGTCGAGCTTATTCAAAAATACATTAGGGTCAGAGTTTGGCGTTCTGTAAAGACACACTATTAATAAATTGTGCAATGGGATTTCAACGCCACAGGCTTCAAATGATTTTGGCGACGTTGATTTGCAAACCGTTGGCATTGAGTCGCTGGAACACTTCCTCGAGATTTCTTCTGTGTTCTTCTTCGTTTTCAGACGCCACCAAAATATCGTCGACAAATGGAAAAACTGGCAATCCTCGTAGCACGTTGTCAATATGGCGCTGGAATGTTTGGCCGGCATTTCTTAATCCGAAACACATCCTCGTAAACTCGTACAGACCAAACGGTGTTATAACGGCTGTTTTTTTTACATCTACCTCTCGGTTCCTTATCTGATAATATGCCTTTTTGAGATCGATTTTTGAGAAAATCTTCTTGCCTTGCATATTGTAGGTGAAGTCATGCAGACGTGGAATTGGATAGCGGTCTGGGCGGGCGCACGGTGGCGAGCGGTTGTGTGCGCCTCTAATTTGTATGTTTATACATTTACGTAACGTAAGTATGAGCTGCTACAGGGGGATAGGACAGTTGTGGATTTTTATTTGGAAATCTTGAGACGGTTGCGTGCTAATATACTTTGTAAAGCAGATGTAGTTGGATTTGGAGGCATTCAGTGTGAGGAGACTATGATTTAGCCAAGCTGCTATCTTCGCAAGGCCATCCTCGGCCAACCTTCTAACGTCAGTCCAAGTCTTAGCTGTGAAGACAATGGCAGTATCGTCAGCGTTTGAGAATATGAGCCCGCTATCAATCCTCATGTTGCAGAGGTTATTGATGTAGATAAAAAATAAGGTCGGCCCGAGGACACTGCCCTGGCCGACTCCGAAAGTTACGGTTGACTCGGAACTGGTGTACTTCCCAATTTTAACTGTTTGTTTGCGATTTTTGAGATAGCATTTAAAAAGTTCTAGAGCGGGTCCCCTTATACCGATGCGTTCTAGCCTATGTAAAAGTAAGGGGACAGACACTGTGTCAGAAATTAGCTGCCTATTCGGCGAATTATCCTACGTATCGAAGGTTCTCTATGCAAGAAAACAGTAGAATATTCGCGACTTTTCTAGAACAAATGCCAGACAAAACATTGTATCGAGATCACTAAAAGTGGCTGCGACTTTTCTCGTAGGTATGTGTTAGTTATGTGCCACACAGAAACGTATAAAACACGATGACGCGGACGCACGTGCGGCATAGGAAAGTTCAACTAGGTACCTACTCGATAACTCGACCCAGCTGAGTCGACTGACGATTTGACGAAACGAACGAATAGAGGGGGGGGGGGGAGGGGCGCCCCCATATGTAACCGCCTCTGTAACCACTTTAGAGACACAAACATCTGCTGTGACTACTATAGATCTCACTAAAACAGCAGTGAGCCATACCATGCGCATAGGAAAGCCAACTTCAGAGCGGCAACAAGATTAGCGAGTACCTACTGTAGTTACATAGGTACCTAATAACAATTTGTAGAAATAAAACACGAACACGTGCTACATAATGAGCATAAGGAAGTAATAAATTAGAGTTTATTGATTGCAAAATTTTTACTACAATTAAGCTGTGTCTCATACCTACCTATTGTACTTACCATTTTTTTTATTAACCATTTTTTTTGGTAACCTCTGGATCTACTGAACCGATTTTCAAAATTCTTTCACCAGTAGAAAGCTACATTATTCCTGAGTGTTATAGGCTATAATATAATTTAAAAAAAACTAGAGATCCTTATGCAAATTGCAATAATGTAACCCAAGGTAGCAAAATGTTGCCTGTAAAATACATTATTCGGCGTGCGCTGAGAAAACTATTGATGATAGATAAAAAATTGTAGGTAGGTAGGTAGAGTAGCCAGGGTAAGCAGGGTAGGGGCAAGGTAGCCAGGGTACGCAGGGTAGCCAGGGTAGGCAGTGTAGGCAGAGTAAGCAGAGTAGGGGCTGGGTAGCCAGGGTACGCAGGGTAGCCAGGGTAGGCAGTGTAGGCAGAGTAAGCGGAGTAGGAGCTGGGTAGCCAAGGTAAGCAGGGTAGGCAGGGTATGCAGGGTAGGCAGGGTAGGTAGAGATAGGTACCCAAGTAACACAGAAAGCATTTTAACAAACGAATAGTAAACTTATGTAGAACTTAAGGTCCGTATAAACTCTTATATAAGCTCACCGAGCATCTTGACGCTTTATATTGGCATTTTTAAACCATTATGATGCTTTACATTGTATAAGGTTTGGATAAGTGCATTTCAAAATGCGTTTGTGAAGACTTTAGTTTTAGTGCAGCAAACCACAACGCAGCTGTACAGCTTTCAGCTGCTTTAAGTGCATTTGGATTTACAATAGCATTTTTAAGTTGTAAACAAATGCTTAATGCTGTTTAATAGCATATACATGAACCATTAAAATGCCCCGTATATCTGCTATACAGCTTTCAGCTGATTTTAGTACCTTAGGGTCTACAATAGCATTTTTAAATAGTAAGATAATGCTTAATGCTGCTTAATAGCATACATTTGTACCATTATAATGCACCTAAATCCGTTATACAGCGTTGAGCTATTTTTGGTGCCCTTTGTTGTGTTAACAGCACTTTTAAGTGGTTACCTGCTAAACAGCTTAAACGTGAATCAAAGTAATGCTTGCATTTTTAAAGATCAACTGAGTTCTGTTGTATAGATAATAGCTCTTTAATCAAATACACGTGAGTTATTGTAATGCGTAAAGCTTTATATGGGTTAATTTTACGATATTCGTAAAACTATTTGTCGGCCATATTGAGGAAAAGCACAATATTCTCTATAAACATGCTTTTTTGTTGACGGCACCATAATTATTTTAATAAGCCACGCGCAGGCATATGGAGATCATGCGTTCAGAAAGCTATTTTATCAACAGACTCTTGGCAAACGGATACAAGTTGTCCAACATTCTGAAATCGTTTTTTTTTGTTTTGCTCAAGTATTCCCGAAATTGCGTTCAAGTAATAGCACTATTTCAGTCTACATCAAGTCCACTGGTATACTGGTGAACACATATAGAACTACTTTATAGACAATGGCACTACAGTGGTTCATCTTCTCTCTGGCCTCTGCCCACTGACCTCTATCATACAACTACGCTGGACTAAACATACTATATGAAATTACAGTTGATTTTTGTGCTGATTCAAAGCGCCCTGCTCGAGCGTATTAGGAACTAAAATTGACACATTTAGAGATAGGTTAATACCGATATTTCTCAAAATTAGGTAATACTAATATATTCGCCTGGAAATATTATAATATTGTAACTAATATATCAGTATTAGTGATATTTTTAAATTAAACTAATATAAAAATAGTAGACTTGGCAAGGCGTATCAGTCATCTACTGTATTGACTTCTCGTAGTATGTTGGAACTAAATATCTCATATTGGTATTGGTGATGAATGTTATATGAATGCCTAATAATCAGTAATAATATGTTCAAAAGCAATGTGTTGTCTAAATTCTGGAATCATCATCATGTTCATCCACAGCCTGACTTCGCCAACCGCTGAGCACAGGCCTCACTCTTGTACCAATCACCACGTTTCTGAGCATTGAGTTAAATATACTACGTACTAGAGGAGACTCCTCAACTCAGTTGTTTGTAACACGCGTTAGAGCGCGCGTACCCCAACTCACTTAGTCTGTGGCAAACGTGACACGTTTGAGTACTTAGTTTTGTTTCTTATAAAATGCCTTCGTGTGTATTGAGATACTGTTCAAACAACTCGAGAAATATAAATAAAAGTCAAGGAATGAGTTTTCAACAGTAAGTTGAAAACACGCTTAATTTAATTATATTTTATCAATTTATTGTATCTCGTGACGTTGCGTCACCGCGGAGGCGGGAGGGCGGCCATGTTTGTGTAAATTTCAAAGAGTAAGAAAATGTTCATCTGCGCGCATTGATTGTCTATCTGTGAGAACATAACCCCCCCCCCCCTCCCCTCCCCCCTGCTTACCTCGCTGTCACCGAATTACCTACGCGCAATCTTTTGTTTGAAATAGCTTCTATTCTTCTTTCTCGTAGTACATTTAACTCATTGTTCCTGGGCCTAGAATTAATTCTGGCATAATATCATTATAATTTTATTAACAAATGTTTTGAAGACAAACAATTTATTATCTGCATCTGAAACAGAGTTGAAAACTGATATAAGTCTTCACCTTGCTGGAATGCGATGTCACTAGTATTTGCACTTTAACACTACAGAGACAGGATCTCAGCGATGAGAGCGAGAAATACGACCGTTGTAAATGATTATCCATCTCATTTATTATTATTATTGTGTAAATTATGTTCCCTTTACGAATCCGACGAGCGCCAACCGAGTGAATCTGAACGATTGTAAGTATTAATCTAACTAGTGTACTTGAGCGAGGAGATACTTGCTCAAATATACTAGTTTTAAGAATAAGTTATCCTACCTATCCCCATATTTAAATCTCACTGATCTGACAGTAATGCGCTATAACTTTACTAGCACCACTAGTTTATAGCTTGCAATCTGAATTAAAATATTTTTCAGTTAACCTTTACAGCAATTATTCTATTACTTAAAAATGAATCATAATAAAAATAACTGGGAAATAATTAAAAAATAATATTTAATTATTCTCACGATCGATAAAGCCCATAAAAGTATTTTTTTAACGAAAGCTGTGTCCCACCTCTAGTATTAGTTCCATGTACTCTCACGTTAAGTCACGTTTCTATCAGCGCCAAAATGGCGAAAATCAAATGTCTTCATTTTGTCATCAATAATATGTAGTCCAGCGTACTAGTATGATAGAGGTCAGTGCCTCTGCCTTAATATTTATTAAATACTTCATGCACACAAACGTACAGAGGCGGACTTAATGCCTTAGGCATTTAATGATTGTTTAGGTGTGAGTATTTATTCTGCTGGTGGCATTAATTAGCCTTTTTAACCTTTTGAGCGCCTAGCGGTACCGAATGCGATGTGTCCCCCAGCGCCAAGCTGTAAATGTATAACGAATATATAGTCAAAAGTAGTGATGTGGGTAATTATAGTATCGATAAATGTTACTCACATGTTTTTTTTTTATAAATATACCAGAAAAATGGAAATGACGTATTTCGATAAAACAATAAATAAAATAATGACACATTTCGATACCTTATTTTATTAACAATAGTTGTGATAAGAAAAAGCAGAATACGCTATAGATAATGACCAAACAGATACATAACTCGATTTAGCCATAAGAAGTTAGCTACATCCCTATTGTCTTTTGGCGTCATCCAGTAGTCTTCTAATCAAGACCGTGGCGCCCGGAGCACGTAAAATTTCAATTTTTATAGACAAAGATATTTTATTTCAACTAGGCCACAAAGCGGCACTTTTGAACGTTAGATACATTAAAATTTACAAGGAATAAAAATTGATTTTACCGTGCATTCGGAAAGTAGCTTGTTATGGAGAAGAACGCACAAGAAACTCCAGAGTAAGTAACTCTTTTAAAAAAAAAAAGTTTTTTTACAATATTTAGGTACATAAGTA
This sequence comes from Orthosia cruda, assembly GCA_964057195.1. NCBI lineage: Eukaryota > Metazoa > Arthropoda > Insecta > Lepidoptera > Noctuidae > Orthosia > Orthosia cruda. Next base: position 3,708,561 of record OZ059835.1, on the reverse strand, counting down.
CATACATTAATAAATTTATATGTATGAGGACAATGCTCCCAGAATCACTACATACTATACTACTTACAGGTACAAAGTATTAAAAGTACTCACACATGTACTGTGCAGTTACATAATAGGTACTAGAAAAACACTAGCATCCGAAGCAGTTAAGTTAAGACCAATCCCAACTGACGGCGCCCGTTCACGAACATGACGCATGAATCGGCACCACCCAGCTCAACCATCATGAAGGGAACCGAATGACCCAACACACGCGCCACCATCAGAGAGACATTTGAGAGAGCATGACACACTCAACTGCCAGGGCAAACACAAGTCAACGAACGACACCAAGGTACAGCAAATGGTAGATTTACAGTTGGGTACATAGTACTCACACACGTGCTGCGCAGTTATACAATACTAAAATAAATTGAGTCTATATAATACAAATATATTCATAGTCTTCAGCAGGTCCAACAATTCTACAAAACAATAATGTTCTGCATATCACTTGTTTTTGCGCCCTAGTGGTTGTGGAGCAAGACTAGCATTGAGCCAAGCATTTTTATCAGTGATATAATCGCCCAACTTATAATATGCCTGCCTGCATAGAGTGCGTTTTATACAAGTTTTAAATTTCGTCTCATTCAGTTCTAGAATGTGGGGAGGAATTTTATTGTAACATTTTGTACAGTACCCCATGAAAGAAGAGGCTACTTTAGCCAGTCTGAAACCTGGTTGAACTAATTGGTCCCTATTTCTAGTAATGTAATTATGTCTCTCCGTTTTTACTAAACAGATGTAAATTCTTTCTCACGTACATGATGTTTTCATAAATATATTGACAAGGAACCGTCATGATGTTAATGCTCTTAAACAGTTCCCTTAGAGAATCGCGCCGGCGAAGATTGTTTATCGCTCTGATGGCTCGTTTTTGCAGAATAAAAATTGACTCAATGTCTGCAGCCCTACCCCATAGTAAAATAACGTAAGACATTATACTATGAAAGTAACTAAAATAGACCTCGCGGTATCTACATCACTAAATTGACGAATCTTTCTAACAGCATAAGCTGCCGAACTTAGCCGCCCTGCAAGTGACATTAAATGAGGACCCCATTGTAACGTTGAGTGTAGCGTGATCCCCAGGAAAACCGTTTTATCGACGAATTCTAACTTCTCCTTGTTTAATATAATGTCAAAATCAGTACTTTTTACATTCGGCATAGAAAATTTTACACACTTGGTTTTTTTTACCATTTAAAACTAAATTATTGGCAGTGAACCAATCCTGAACATGCCGTAGCGCGTTATTTACGTCGTCAACCTGACAAGTACGTCTATTTATTTAAAAAATTAAAGATGTGTCATCAGTAAATAGCACCATGTTTAGTTTGTTTTTCAATAAACGGGGTATATCGTTTATGTATATTATAAATAAGAACGGACCTAAAATTGAGCCCTGGGGTACCCCCATTTTCACGTTTAACCCTGACGAATTCACACCGTTTATTTGAACTAATTGCTGTCTATCACTTAAATAAGATTCAACCAAATTTAACGCTGATTGACCTAGCCCATAATGCTCAAGTTTCAGAAGTAATGTTTCATGATTAACGCAATCAAACGCCTTCGACAGGTCGCAGAAGATACCTATGGCATCCTGCGACTCTTCCCACGCATTAAAGATGTGTTTTAATAGGGTGACACCAGCGTCAGTTGTACAACGTCCTTTGGTGAAACCATACTGTTTATCATGCAAGATGTTATTCGTATTAACATGAATGAGCATTTGATTTAGCATTATCTTCTCAAATACCTTGCTGAAAACCGGCAACACGGATACTGGACTATAATTATTTGTGTCTTTACTGTCCCCGGATTTAAAAAGTGGTATAAACCTTACAATATTTCATTAGATCCGGAAAGACTCCTTGATCCACACACAAATTGAAAATTACAACTAAGTACGGCGCTATAGTCTGAATAATGGAGGTACAAGCTTTGATGGACATTCCCCACAGATCTTCAGTCGGTTTGATCTTGATTTGCTTAAAAGCTTTTATCACTGTTATGGGGTTTATATGTGAAAAGTTAAATACATTCGGGCGGGCTGAAACGTTCGCGTTTAATAATCCAAAAGCAAGCGCGGGCGAAGAATTTAAGGTTTCAGTAGTTTTAATTGGGATGTTGGTAAAGAAATTTACAAATTCTTGCGCAACTTTTTTGTTATCTCTAATAAGTCCGTGTGTGTATAGGGATGTGTATGTTCAATTTTCTGTTCTTTTTCGTGTATCGATGTTTGTGTTTATGCTAAAAACATATTAATATTATTATTATCGATTTTGCTTGGCCACGTTACGCGCTTCGTTTCTGGATTCGGCGTATCGCATTCAAAGTAAGAACGCAATTTTTGGTATGTTCTGTATTCTGAGATATCATACTAATTTCGAATGTAGGTACCTACTTACGCCAATCTAATGAGGTTATTAAACGAAAATATTTTATTTAATTTTTCTTACCGTTAAGTATTTTAAACTACACTCAAAATCTTCGTCTGATGTACACTCGTATTTATCTGATTCAGCTTCCTAATCCACACCTTATACGATTTTTAAAAGTTCTTCAGAACGTAATTCATTAGCTTCACAATTTTTTTTTTATCGATATCGATCCATAACAGCGCTGCACTATCTCAAACTGACCTTGATGCACTTAGGTCTATGACGTCACAGGTTGTCTTGTATTGATGTCCATGGCGCATAAGGCACCGATATCTTTTAGTTTCGTAGTGGCGGGATCTTTTAATATCGATATAAGTATTAACCAAAGTCCGGCTTTGGTTAATACTTATATGTGTGTATTAAAAGATTTAAGTAAATATATGTGTAAGGGCTATTAAAATTACGTACATTCTCCATAAGGATCGCATTTATTTCAAAACTCAACACTTTGATTCGAAATAAAAGTGTTTTTTTTAAACTTTTGTGTATATCGACACTTTAGAAACTTAATCAAGTAACCACAGCACTAGGCGTCTTCCTATAAAGACTACGGCGCCTGGGACACGGCAAAAATTTTGGTTGGTATTATTTTTCTGTTTTTTATATAAACAAAGACCAATATTGAAATAAAACATTAAGTTTAGTGTTTTAGGCAATAGTAGCAATACACACAAAGCATTTGTTCATGTATTTTAATGTAATAAACGATAAGATTATATATTGTCTTCTAATAAAGAAGTGGCATGGGGGGCACGGAAACGGTTGTCTTCTATAGAAGACCGTGGCGCTCAAAAGGTTAGGTAAGGCTCACCGGGCTGCTACAGAACGACACCATTTTGTAAATATTTTATAACCAAAAAGTATTACCATTCGGACCGATTTATAAAAAAACAATCGGCCTATATAGTAATAATATAACTTAATTTAGTACTGTCCAACCAAGACTATTATGTTAATTATGTAAAATTCGTTCTATACAGGAATACACAATTGTTTTGGTTATTTCACACATATAATTATATTTTTTTTTTTAATAAAACCACATAATATCGAAGGCGCGTAAAAAATTTCAATGAATCTTATATAGACATTTACAGTAAACTACATTGCGCAGTAATATTTAAACAGTATTATAAACATGATTTTATTTTGACGCAAACAAATATGGTGTCACGCCCTCAGATTTGACCCTCTTCGTCCATATTATTTTGCGAGACAACGATAATTGTATTATAACATTTGAACCGTGGTATTAGAGATGTTTTTGCAATGATGTAGGGTTTAATTAATTTCTAACTGTGAACACTTAAATAGCTCCAATAATTCTTTTACTAGATTCTAATTCTAGTAGTAAGTAGTAATGCAATGAACATCTTTATTATCAATAATATTGCTAGTATAATGCTTCTGTAATCGATAGACGACCGACGAATTTATTGACCGTAATATAGCTTCTTTAATGCGATGGGCAACTTCATTGACCACAATAATGCTGATATAATGCGCCTCTAATGCAGTTAAACAACTCTTGTGAACCTATTTAGGACCTAAAGCCGTATAATTTGTGCCCAAATAAGCATTACAGTACCCGTATAATCGTTTGTAATGCTATTAAAGAACTAACTCAAAATGTGAAAACGATACAGAAATCCTGTAAGTCGGCCGTTATACTGCTTTGATGTGTTACTTGGATAGCCAGTTGACGGGAGTGAAGCCCCGAGGGTCAGCTAGTTTTATTATACATTGACACAAAGTACATAAGCGGCGGGCAGCGCGCCGTCCAAAGATTACGATTATATACTGGCGCCGTCTATTTAGTGACATTATTAACATTTAAAATAAGGAGCTCGTGGCTAAATAATAACGGCGGCACTGGTCGATCATCAAGGTTAAGCTACGCTTGACGAGGTCGGTCCGTGGATGGGTGACCATTTCAACATACCGAGTTTCCTCCATGCCTCGGAAAGCACGCTAAGCCGTTGGTCCTCGCTGTCATTTGAAGATCTTTGACTGTCGCCGCAGACAGAGGCCACTACAAACAAAGCGTCATTTTGCACACACACATTGACATTGCGATTTTACAGGGAATATTGGACCCAGACAGTCTTATTACAAACAACGAAATAAACCTTGGTTTAAACCTGTACTATCAAGTCCAGGCTTATCTGCAAAACCATGGTCTAAATTTAACCGTATTACAAAACTTAAAAAAACCGTGGTTTTCGTAGTCCCGTCATTTGAACCATTGTCAATATATCAACCACAGATTAATACAAATATCTTTCATTCACCATAGTATCATTCAATTGCAACGTTCCGTATGCCCAGAAATAAAAACGTTTTGATAATACGATAAGGATTAAATTACGTTTAAGAGTGTTAAAAATATCGAAACTTTGTTATTTTGCATGGATATAAACATTTGTTATTTATCGATTGAAGTTTTGTTTAGATTTAATCAAATTACTTAAATTCTTAATAATTACTAATAATACATCTACGTACGTGTAACGAAACGTAACATTCTCGCGCGTTATATGAAACTATAACATTAAACAAAACCATCGCAAGCTGAACAAAGTTCACTAAGCTTTGGAATTTTAAGTTATCGAAGTCTCTAATATTATATAGCAATTGCCTCTTTGTTAATAATATATATAATAATATATTGTGATGGACCAACAAAAAAAAAACGATCTGAGAATTGGAGTACCGAGAAAAAGTAATATCCTCAATAATATATGAAATTAACCATGTTAATATCCATTTACGGGTAAAAACAACAAAACAAAATAAAAAAGATGCTATAACCTAAAAGAGAAACTGACAGATACGACTTAGACCATCGTTAAACTCGGGGCCGCCGAGGTTTGGCGTTAGACCATGATTTGGACTACGGTTTATCGCTAAACCATTATTTGTACTATCACTTTTGTGTAAACCACAGTTTATAGAGATTTAAACCTGGGTTTTTAGTTAAACCGATATTAATTGGACCGAGCTCATTCGCGGCTGTCACGACTTCACGAGTGCTTTGTGCGGGCGTTTGTCACGTCATTCATGCTTCGTACTGTAACGAGGTTGCATTGACTGGGGTCTGTGGGTTACCTTTATTAATTGTTATAGACCGAATATACTTTAAATAATAGTACATTATGGTACAAGTGTCTAAAGTTGGTGATTACCGCTGAGGCGCCATTGAGACCCGAGCCGTTAGGTGAGGGTCTTAAGAGAGCCGAGGACGGTAATCATCAATACACACGTGTATCATACGACGTTTTTCAACACACTTGTGAAGAAAATAATACAAAAAAATAATTTCCAACAGTGAAAACGAGTTGTGAATTTTTTTTCGCAATGGCGGACAAAATTTATCAGTTTTCCTATGCGCGCGCATCTAACAATGGCGATAAGCCATAGACTATAAGGAGATTTTTTTTTGGCTTTTTGCGGATAGCGTTTTAGCCACGTACAAAATGGGGAATTTCAAGTTTTCTTTATTACAGACAAAAACAAAAGTTATATTTAAGTGAAAGTTTTATTTATTAAACACGTACATATTATTATTATACGTACGATAATTTCAACTTGTACAAGTTGAAATTATCTATTTAAATACGAAGTTGCATGAATTGTGTTGCATTTGTACTATTTAGCACGATCTTTTTTGTATCGACACTTTTTTAAGAACAAAGCAACTCAACCAATAAATAAAAAAAATAACTCTTTATCTCACTTGTGAATAATAGTAATGAAAAAGTCACAGTTTGATAACAGGTGTCATTATGTGCCTAATTGTGGTGAAATTAGAGCCACTTTATGAGCAAGTGTGTTGAAAAATTCTTTAAATTCGTTCTTTCATTCATTTTTAAATTATTAAGGTCATAAAATTTATCAAGATGACAAGTTAGAATTTCAATATCTAGGAAAATGTGTACATTTTATGTGAACTCGTTCACACACGTCCGAGCACGGGGCAGTGACGATTGTGACGAAGCTTCAATGCCCGGGCACGGCCCTGATATTTTGTGTGGATAGAACTTTAGTCATCCAGCTCATGTTTCCTCCGACTGCGCCGCATAATTTTCTTCTTGTTTCAGTACATATTTTTAGTTCCGTTCGTCTGGTTTTTGACATTAACTTTTTTTCACATTTATATTTTTGCCGAGCTTGGTGCTTTTCACATTTTCAATGGGATTGTTATTACACCATTGTTACGTCTTGTTACCATCTAATCTTCGTCGTATGTGGAGTCGAGTCGTGATCTTTAATGGATATTTGATGCTCTGTTTACCTTCTTAGGCACGTAAGCATGATATGATGTATGTTTGGACGAATCGATGTATTTATGTTTGTAACTTATATAACCTACTCTTTTTTAAATTCCGAATCAATATCAAGTGCAAGCAACCCTAGTGAATCTATCAAGTTTAGCTGTCAATTTTCTAAACTGTGGGAGTGGCCCTTCTGTATACTTTCTATTTTGTGGTTGTTATGTGCTAGGTTCTTAATATAAGTATTTTTTAAATACTTTTATTTAGATTTACCACCGTAAACAAAAAAAAGTAATACATAGGTATCGAATGACGAATAGTGTTAGAGAAAACTGGCATAAGTGGCAATATTTTGTGTTTAGGTTGGAAGGAGTGTCTCAAAGAAAACAAATAAAAATTTAAAAGAATTTTTTATAAAAAAGTAATAAACATGTGGAAAATAATTAAAAAAATCTTTCATTTATAACTAAGAAGAGAGTGCTGACGCGTCTCCTGAGCAAGCAAGGTTATTAATACCGTTAACAAAAATTGGAACAACATAATCTATGTGAAACACGACAAAGTTCAAATTCCGTTGCAAGCCATAATTTCTTCAGATATTTTTTAATACAAATGGTCACTTAAAAATACAAAACACTAAACTCGACACTTCAGTTTTGCTAAAATACTTAAATGCTTTTGGTAGTAAAACACTACTGATGATCATCATCGACCTTTTAATGTGCCCACTGCTGGGACACAGGCCTCATAGAGAGGGAGTGGGCTATCATCCATCACGCGGCCCCAGTGCGGATTGGTAGATGTCACGTCTTCTAATTTTTCGTACTGGGACATGCCGGTTTCCTCACGATGTTTTCCTTCACCGTATTGAGAGCAGTTGTGATGAAATAAATTACACACAAGTAATTTGCCTGCTCAGGTTCGAACCTACAAACTACAACTCGTAAGTCGGGGTCGTTACCACTGGGCCACCACTGCTCCCCAAACACTACCCGTACCCAAACTATATATCTAAGCAACCATCACGGTGTAGGCCCAGCAGCATAATTACATACCTCCTTACCATTATTGACTTACACATTTATAAACATAATTATATATTAACGTCTAACGTTCCCAAATCAACATGTTCTTACTAGAATAATAATAATAAAAAAATGGTGCCAAATCAGGAAATATTTTTAGTTAGCAAAAATTGTTCCAGAGTTAGTCCACACGACCCGTGTCAGAGTGTCACGACCTGACTTCCAAAGTGCAACCATAGTTTCAGTCTGTAATGTTGTATCACCACATTCACCTACATAAACGACCGGTACGCCCGCTTGTTCAAGTAGCGTATAGTCTGATGAACCTTTGGTTTCCTCCGAAGCGACAAGTAATGCGTTACCTTGTAAAATTGACTTGAAACATTCTACAGAGAAAACAGTTTCTTCTTTGTACCACATAATACCAACAGGCTGCGACATTCCTATGCATACGTAATCTTTCCCAACATCTACGAAAGATTTTAGGGTAAATGTCAAAAGAGATTTTTTTATTTCAGTGTACATTACGTTTGTGGGATTTAGTAATAAGTATTTGTCCAACACATCACACAGAATGTCACAACGACTTTCTACATTCAGTTTTAGCCACGACTGTGAGAGTGTGTGCAGCGTAGCGAATTTGCCATGGTTTTGGTTTATTTTTACGCGGACATAGAATAAGCAATAATTAAAAAAAACTGCTTCTGAAACTTGGGCTGGTCCTCTGAAGTCAGCTACATTGTTCACCCACACCACGGGCGACTGCACGCTATGCGTGACCTCGTTAATTCCCGCTATACCGTTTGTCCAAAGCGATAAATAGCGAGTTTTATCTTGTTGCACCAAAGATATCATTTCTTTTGTGGTCCTGTAGGCTTCAACAGTCACGACTGTCGGGTTTTTCTTTTTCAACTCTACAGGATCTATCAGGAAGGTTCTGTTGTTGTAAATCAGGGTGTCCGAACATAATACGCCGGAGGTTGGTGGCTTGTTGTCGGATTTTTTGGCATTGCATTTCCAGGTAAGAGCGTCTTTGAATTGTTGATAGACGCTCTCCTGCACCAGGATCCTCCTTATGCGCCACGGGGCCTGCAATGTGAACGATACTTGTTTAGCATACTATTTTTGCCACTGTCATTGGTTTTTAAAGCAAAAATTGATCCTTTATAATTTTAGTCTCCCTTTAACGCTAGAAAAACAATCAGTCCAAGGCCGAGTTTCTCACCTCTAAATGATCGCAGAATTAATGTGACAAATTTTCAAGCACGGTTTATCTGCTGTTATTGGTTGAATGAATTTTCAACAGACAATCACGCGTTATCTGCTAACGCGTGCTCGATAATTTGTCACATTATTTCTGCGATAATTTGTAGTTGAGAAACTCGGCCGGGTTATATATTACGACGACGATATAATACGACGGGTTGGACTTTTTTTATTGAATAGTTAGGTCATAGGATATTCTTGACCGTGATGATGACCTGCTGAAGGTCGCGGTAATCTGCTGGATGGCAAGAAGCACAACGCCGGTAGACTTTTGGGGGAGGGACCTATGTCCAGCAGTAAACGTCTCTCAGCTGAGGTAACGAGAATAAATAAAAAAAAAAAAAAAAATATTGTCGCCAGTTAAGGGCCTACATACGCTTTAGTGCCGTAAAACGGTAACTTTCTAAAGCATACTCCTCAGTAACGGCTAAGTTAAAAGGTTTGCAAAAAATATATATTTATTATTGATTCATGTACATAATTTTGAACACAAGGTTTTTTCGTGTAACTAATAGATTTGCTTTAAAAAAAAAATTACAACACGATATTTTTTCGCAACTTTTGGAAACGCCTCCAAAACGACTTGGATGTTTAAAAATAATTTTATACAGAAAAATTGATGGCTGGAATTTCTTTTTACCTAACATAGCATATGTAAATCAAATAATATTTTGCAAACAAAACTGTTCAAAAGGAGATTCAATTTTGATATTTTGGCATCGAGCGGGCGCACGGCCAGTACTGCGTTACATTGGGGCGTATATATCACCTTAATACGCTTATCTATCTTATCTTAAACTAACATATGCATCGTATTAGTTTATCACACAAAAGGTACTGCTACTGATTCCCAAGCTAAGCCGAGCTTGTATTTTGGGAAACAGTGTTCAGCCTCAGGAAGTATCACATAATAAGATACGAATAAATTAGTTTGAATGTCGCTGCAGTAGGCTTACAATATTCTTAGGATAACTTTCGGTAGTTCTTATTCTATAATCCAATTTTTTATTTTATTTAAATTTAACAGATGTGTGTGATCAGTGTGTGTATGGTGTGAGTGTGTGTACGTGAGAGTTTGTTTAAATGCATTGTATGATTGTGTTACTCAATATATGTCAGAAGGTCTCCCGTCTTCTAATAATCCAATAGTTGAAGCCATTCAGAAATTTTACCTTTAAGTTCGGGTCTGCTAAGAGAGGTAATGCTGAGATGCTTGTTCATTGTGTTATATATATAGCTTACAACATATGTCCTCGAACTGTCTCCTTGCGAAGGAGTTCTTGCATGGAACACGAGAGCACACAGGCATTTTGCTGCGTCTATTTGGGATGGGTAATGGTACGCTTTGGTGTTACCTGAGAATAGCTCTATGCACAAAGAGTTGGCGAAATGTTATGACCTTCCATTCCGAGATCAGCTGAGATGTTCGATGTCTGCAAGGCTTTCTTGCCATCACTTTAATATTATGAAAACAAACAAGTAATCGATGGTTCCCGACTATTTGATCGAATGGTTCAAAATGGTTCAAGCGACTGATTTCATTATTCTGATGTAGAGTAAATTGACTCAAACTACACAATCTAGAATTTCAGCTAAAGGCTAATTGAGTAAATTCGCATTAAGTAGTCAAATCATCGAAGGCAAAACAATTCAACCGACTAGTGAAGAAAAATCAGGAGAAGCTCAATTAGTTAAAATTATCTAATTCAAAAACTTGTCAAATTTTGTGTCGGTTGATAAAAATTCATTCATCATTACACGGTAATCAAAATGAGGGCAAAGTTACTGAGGGGTAGTAACGACAAAAAATGCTCATAAAAAATTAATTACAACTACGACACAGAAAAATTAGCTGATTCTAAACATGTATTTCGCAAAAAACATCGCTTAGATCAAATAGCCGGGGAACCATCGAATTATTATTTCATCATAGAACATACCTGTTCGGAGACTGCGATGAGTTTATCAACGGCAGAGTCAACATCAGCATCTTCAGATACAACGGCGACGGTTCCAGAATCCAAACCTAAGTACAAATGAAAATCTTTAATATAGATTGAGAACACTATGTCAGTTGTGCCAACTGCTAAAGAAACACTATGTAATTTCTAGCACAATTAAGTTCAGTCCAGAGGCCGATCATTTTAAAATTAATAGTATTACTCCAGAGGTGGACACTTTACTTTTTATCACCATCTACGAGTATGAGAAAATAAGTAAGTGCAACTTATGAATAAGTACTAGTAAGATGCGATTGAGCGGAATAAGAGCTGAGCTGAGCTTCAGTTGCGTGAGCACAGAGCCAGCTCACGAAACTGAATACCGATGATGGCAGGATCGTATCCGCCAAACCGGAGCTTCTGTGGGAGATCGAGAGATTCTATGGGCAGTTGTACACGTCACCTAGTAAATCTGTCGCGAATCTAGCAAATGACCCTAGAGCTAGATTGGCCCGACACTATACCGAAGATATGCCGGATGTCAGCCTGTACGAGATTAGGATGGCTCTGAAACAGCTTAAGAACAACAAGGCACCGGGTGATGACGGAATTACGGCCGAACTCCTGAAGGCGGGTGGAAAACCAGTACTTAAGGCCCTTCAGTAGCTGTTTGGTTCCGTCATACTCGAGGGGAAAACGCCACAGGCATGGTGCTGGGGTGTGGTGGTACTCTTCTTCAAGAAGGGTGACAATGCCCTACTAAAGAACTATATGCCCATCTCACTTCTTAGCCATGTCTACAAGCTGTTTTAAAGAGTCATCACGAATCGTCTCGCGCGCTGGTTTGACGATTTCCAGCCTCCCGAACAAGCCGGATTCCGTAAAGGCTTCAGCACCTTAGACCACATACATACGCTGCGGCAGGTTATACAGAAGACCGAAGAGTACAACCTGCCTCTCTGTTTAGCGTTTGTGGACTACGAGAAAGCCTTCGATTCGATCGAGACTTGGGCTGTACTGCAGTCTCTCCAACCGTGCCAAATCGACTACCGGTAAATCGAGGCGCCACCATGTCAGTTCGACTTCAGGTTCAGACCTCGGAACCCGTCCTTCTGCAGCGAGGTGTGAGACGGGGAGACGTCATATCTGTTCACCGCTGCACAGGAGGATGTCTTAAAGGTTCTGGATTGAAGAGGGCTAGGCATCAACGTCAATGGCAAGTACATCACTCACCTTCGGTTTGCCGACGATATAGTGGTTGTGGCTGAGACCATGGAGGACCTCAGTAGAGCTTCCGAAAGAGTGGGTCTTAGGATGAACATGGACAAAACCAAGGTGATGTTGAATGTCCATGTTACACCCACTCCTATCAAGGTCGGAGACTCTACAAAGTTGTGGGCGACCATGTCTACCTGGGACAAACGATCCAGTTGGGTAGGGCCAACTTCGAGAAAAAGGTCAACCGTCGAATCCGACTCGGCAGGCCAGTGTTCGGGAAGTTGCGCGGTATCTTCTCGTCCTACTTACCACAGTGTCTCAAGACAAAAGTCTATGACCAGTGTGTGTTGCCATTGATGACATATGTATATATATATTAATTACGGCTGATAAATCATAATATCGCTTTTAATTAAGAAAAAAATCAATTACATTAAAAATTACGTAATATAGGTAGTTATAAATATTTTCATAAAGTGGAATCAACGTATTTATGGGTATCGAGTACCTATCTAGAAATTTAGATGTATTTTAACACCAACGCTTAATCAATGTAAGACGAAGAAATTATTTTACTACTAAACTCCGTAAACGACTTCATTTTTAATGCCTTAAACTGTCCTACTGCGATGCGGTTCTAAAGAATAGAATAGAATATACTTTATTTTGCACCAAACAAAAGTTACACATCTCTTTCACAAGACAACTTATTTCTACTTGTACAAAGGCGGCCTTGTCGCTGAAAGTTCAATTATATCTGGGTATAAAAGAGATTTAGTCGAATTAAAATACCTTACAAGGATATCTATACCAAAAATTAGAATTTTACAATTTGCGTATTGGACCATTTGCTAATTGGACAATTTGCGGATTGGACATTTTGAGCCCACTGGACATTTTGCGAATTGGACATATTGCGCCCAGACGGAAAATGGCACTATTTGATAGCAGGGCACAAAGAAACATTCATATTTGTCAACTATACATGACAATTCCTCCAACCAGCGTCGAAGCTGAAAGGCTTTTTTTTTCCTCCGCTGGTTACATATGCAATAAATTGAGAACATCTCTAAACGACGCAGCGTTGGATTGCTAGAGTTTTCTTAGGTCTCATTACCAAAGAAAGAAAAAGTAATATAGGTATTTATTTAATATCATTATTGAGTCTTTTTAGAATGATTTATATACTATGCTATGTATACGAGATCTGTTTTAAAGGGTACATACTAGAATATCGAATACTAGAGGACGCCTCGCGGTTTCACCCGCGTAGTTCCCGTTCCCGTGGGAATACAGGGATAAAAAGTAGCCTATGTCACCCGGGGATAGAGTAGCTTCCCAACGGTGAAAGAATTTTTGAAATCGGTCCAGTAGTTTTGGAGCCTATTCGGTACAAACAAACAAACAAAAAAATCTTTCCTCTTTATAATATTGGTATAGATTAAAATAACTACGGTTAAAATGTCACTGTTCAAAACATCGAAAATTCGAATGACCATTTTAAACGAAAATTAAAAAATAAGAAAGTTTATAATGTCGAATGGTTAATAACCTACGTCCAATATATCTAAAATCTAATTATGTACAAAAGTGACATCGAAAGACCTAAATATCGAAAGTACAGAGTATCGTGTCCGTTTCGATGGCGCGGCCACGGCGTTTTTTTTTAAAAAAAGCTATGCCAAGATTATGTAAAAATTTGTAAAACTTGATTCCCAAAACCATAAATTTTTCAAAGTTATGGTTAAAAAGTTTTAAGGGTTTGAACGTGGCCGCGCCATTGAAACGCGGCGAACCGCGCGGCCACGGAGATCTTTAAAACTAAGCGTTGCAGAGACCTGAAATTTTGGCAGATAACAGATTGAATTTGTAAAAAATTTGTAAAAATATAGAAAAAAATCCTATGTTTATATTTTAGGAGCTGTAAGACTAAAACCCCATGGGCGCGCCATTGAAACGGTCAAAAAAACGTTATCGACGATATCTCGCTGAAAAAGCATCGCAGCGGTCTGAAGCTTTTTGTAAATCCTAGATTTGAATTTGTCAAAATATGTAAAAATACACAAAAAAGTCCTAGGTTTATATTTTAGGAGATGTAAGACTAAAACCCCATGGCCGCGCCATTGAAACGGTGAAAAACACGTTATCGCCGATATCTCACTGAAAAAGCATCGCAGAGGTCTGAAGTTTTTTGTAAAACGTAGATTTGAATTTGTCAAAATATGTAAAATACACAAAAAATACCTAGGTTTATATTTCAAGAGCTGTAAGACCAAAACCCTATGGCCGCGCCATTGAAACGGTGAAAAACACGTTATCGCCGATTTCTCACTGAAAAAGCAACGTGGAGAACAGAAGTTTTTTGTAAAACCTAGATTTAAATTTGTCAAAACATGTAAAAATACAAAGAAAAATCCTAGGTTTGTATTTCAGGAGCTGTAAGACCAAAACCCTATGGCCGCGCCATTGAAACGGTAAAAAACACGTTATCACCGATATCTCGCTGTAAAAGCATCGCATAGGTCTGAAGTTTTTTGTAAAACCTAGATTCGAATTTGTCAACATAATTAAAAATACACCTAAAAATCCTAGGTTTATATTTTAGGAGCTGTAGTACTTTATCGCGTAGAAATAAGTTGTGGTTATCTATCGAAGAAAGAAAGTATTAGCGGTGTATTTTTTTGTAAACAACACCTATTAATATGTAGAATTACCGATAATAGGCAAAAAAGTATTTTTTTTCATAGTAAAAAACTTTCAATACGTTTTGAATGTTCCGATAGGGTGACCATGACTTATTGTTTACAGAAAACTTTCCACCTGCAAGTATTAGAAACTATATCTCAAGGATTCTAAATTAAATTAAAATGAACCGATAAAAAAATACAAAAAATATGTTTATTTCTTTAAAATCACATGAATCACAGATTATTCAGTTACCCCTCCGTACCGTTTGTTCCGAACCTAACCCGAAATCCTAACCCGGTCGCGCGGGTTAGGTTATAGGTATTTTTTTATTTCACTACGATTACTATAACTAAGTCTATTGAAAATACGATTCTGCTTCTTATTTATATATTGTCATGGACCGATTTCCTATGCAAGTATTTGTCACTCGGGGTGCCGAAAGCAAAGCAAGTTCGGGCTCGGTGGCCGTGCTCGAAATATTACGAAGTTGTACGAGTGCATCAATTTAAATCGGCGTAGGTAACTTGTAAGATTTCTTTAAAAAAAAAATACTTAGAACTTCCGAGTGGGTATTTGTTTTTCCGGTGATACGATAATGCACGGGGCTCCGTAGACTTTGTTATAGTAATCGTAGTGAAATAAAAAAATACCTATAACCTAACCCGCGCGACCGGGTTAGGATTTCGGGTTAGGTTCGGAACAAACGGTACGGAGGGGTAACTGAATAATCTGTGATTCATGTGATTTTAAAGAAATAAACATATGTTTTGTATTTTTTTATCGGTTCATTTTAATTTAATTTAGAATCCTTGAGATATAGTTTCTAATACTTGCAGGTGGAAAGTTTTCTGTAAACAATAAGTCATGGTCACCCTATCGGAACATTCAAAACGTATTGAAAGTTTTTTACTATGAAAAAAAAAATACTTTTTAGCCTATTATCGGAAATTCTACATAATAATAGGTGTTGTTTACAAAAAAATACACCGACAATACTTTCTTTCTTCGATAGATAACCACTACTTATTTCTACGCGATAAAGTACCTGAAATATAAACCTAGGATTTTTTGGTGTATTTTTAATTATGTTGACAAATTCGAATCTAGGTTTTACAAAAAACTTCAGACCTCTGCGATGTTTTTTCAGCGAGTTATCGGTGATAACGTGTTTTTTACCGTTTCAAAGGCGCGGCCATAGTGTTTTGGTCTTACAGCTCCTGAAATACTAACCTAGGATTTACCTTTGTATTTTTACATGATTTGACAAATTTAAATCTACGTTTTACAAAAAACTTCAGTCTCCTCTACGTTGCTTTTTCAGCGATATATCCGCGATAACGTGTTTTTCACCGTTTCAATGGCGCGGCCATAGGGTTTTGGTCTTACAGCTCCTGAAATATCAACCAAGGATTTTTCTTTGTATTTTTATATATTTTGACAAATTCAAATCTAGGTTTTACAAAAAACTTCAGTCCTCTGCGATGATTTTTCAGCGAGATATCGGCGATAACGTGTTTTTTACCGTTTCAATGGCGCGGTCATAGGGTTTTGGTCTTACAGCTCCTGAAATATAAACCTAGGTAATTTTTGTGTATTTTTACATATTTTGACAAATTCAAATCTAGGTTTTACAAAAAACTTCAGACCTCTGCGATGCTTTTTCAGTGAGATATCGGCGATAACGTGTTTTTCACCGTTTCAATGGCGCGGCCATGGAGTTTTAGTCTTACAGCTCCTAAAATATAAACCTAGGATGTTTTTGTGTATTTTTGCATATTTTGACAAATTCTAATCTAGGATTTACAAAAAACTTCAGACCGCTGCGATGCTTTTTCAGCGAGATATCGTCGATAACGTGTTTTCACCGTGTTACACGCAGCTGCATCAGGGGGAATCGCCAACTCAGCACTCAACACTTTTAGTATAGAATCATACGATGCAAATTTAACGAACGACGGCAACGCCGAGCTGAGATAGCACTTTGTGACGCACGGACCTAGTTTAGCCAATTATTGTAACTCTGTAAAATTCCATTCCATATTCATACTTCGAATAGGCACTTAGGCTAATTTTAGCGATAATTAATGTAATTCTTTTATTTTAAAATAAATTAAGTAAATTCATTTTTGTTTTTTTTTAAATCCTCCGATTGCAGCTAACGTAATTGGCGCAGTCGGTAGGATATTCGCGGGCCGGTTCGCAAGCTTTAGGGATCTCTAATATCGAAATCCGCGCACGCGAATCGCCTGGGTGGCTATCGAGCCCCGGTGCCGAAAATCCGAATCTACGGTCCAGCTGCAGTTCCGGAAGGAGAATCCAGACTTCGATTCACGAGAGAACCAGAGATGAAAAAATTGTGAGTACACTTGAATTGTTCCTGTGTTGCTTCCTTCTTAGTCCTAGTACCACCCAACTTCCAAGATTTTTCACCCGAGAAGTTCCAATTCCCAGGAGCCCGAATCACGTACGGCTCGCTGAGTGCTATAGATAACAGTAGAGATTTAAATAGTGATAGTGAAAATAGTAGTATAAATAGCTTAAATATGGCCCATGACCCAGATGCAATTTTCAAGACCCTTCGTATGGTCCCGGAGTTCGATGGGAACCCAAATGTTTTGACTAGGTTTGTCAGAATATGCGCAATAGCAATACCCCAGGTAGCGAGTTAAACAACTTATGCCTATTAAATGGCATCTTAAATAAAATAACAGGCTCTGCCGCTTGTACCATCAATTCCAACGGCATACCTGATAGTTGGCTAGGGATTAGAACAGCCTTAGTTAATAACTTTTCAGATCTACGGGATGAAACCGCTTTGTATAGAGACCTTTCTTTAGCTACGCAGGGAAATAAGACGCCTCAGGAATTCTACGAGGAATGCCAAACTTTGTTCAGTACAATGATGACGTATGTAACATTACACGAGTCAATTACTATAGTTCTCGCCAAACTTATTGGCCGCCTTGAAGTTGGCTACAATGGCGGCGCAGTAGAAAATCTCATACAAAAACAGCACCGTTTCGTGCCTCGCGCATCCAGTAAACCAACTTCAGGGCGGCCAATAAGTTTGGCGAGGGCTATACCACAGTGGAATCGAAACGTACACTGTATAAAAAGGTTACTATGCAGGCTTTTGTAAAAGGTTTAAAAGAACCATTAGGATCCCGCATAAGATGCATGCGTCGCGATACTATCGAAAAGGCCCTTGAATATGTACAGGAAGAACTTAATGTTATGTATTTACAGGAACGTAGTGTATTTTCAAAATCCACTACACAAAAGAATTCACACCCTGTAACACCCCACGCAAATACCAACCCAGTTCCTCTACGTAATAACCATTTCGTAGTACCAATGCCCAACTGGCCCAATCCCATAGGAACTAGACCCCACCAATTACCACCAGAACCATTTAGGTTCAACCCCAACTTTATTAATCAGCAGTCCCAACATCGCATGCCTAATCGAACACAGCAAATATTCCGTGCGCTGCCTCAAACATATAACGCTCAAAGTAACATGTTCCGTTTGCCACCCAGAAACACTCCGGCCCAAAATCAATATCAAGGTCCTAAACCTATGAGTGGTGTACAGCATTTTACACCTAGACCCATGCTATCTGGCCATAACTGGCAGCATTCAGGTAATCCGCCACCAACCAATTATTTAAAAAATCGTGAAATGAACATGAGTGAGTGCACGTCATACGACGACTCATATTACCCGACGGAGTTCTATTACGAGCCGGACTGTTTTAATTACGATGACACTTATTATGATTATAGCCCGTTCGCTACATTAGAGTGCAACCATGATCCCACTTTGAACGATGTAAATGTTCAAAAAAATATTACAGGCTTAACTGAACCTCAGGCAGGTCCATGTCAGATAAGTCAGGATTTTCAGGAGGCACAGAAATTAAAAAAGCCAAAATAGAATTAAATGTCCAAGCTCAACGTCAGTTGCCGTACATACTAATATCAGAACCACCTTTAAAATTACTTATTGACACCGGTGCAAACCAGTCCTTTATAAGTCCAGAAGCTGTAGAAAAATATTTTCCAAATTTTCCCTTAAATTACGACCCGTTTGAAGTTACCAATGTACACGCGGTTAGTAAAAATAATTATTCTATAAGTTTACCTTGCTTCGCGGAATTTAACGATCCAGAGTTTATCAGTTATTTGTATATCGTTTCCATGAATATTTTGACGGTTTAATTGGTTTAGATTTGCTAACTAAATGGGAGTCCAAGATAGATTTAAATGATCAGAGGTTAATAACGCGCACATCATCAAATCCTATCCGTATGTATAATTCCTGCAATGTTAACTTGTATGAAGACATAATACCTGCTCATTTTTCGAAATTAGTGAGAATACCGATCGACACTCCAAACGGTGCAGCATTAGTTAGTGAACAGACTATATGCAACTGTATAGTACGCGAGTGCCTTACTATTGTCGACAATAATCGCGGCTACTTAGAGATAGAAAATACGAGCCCGAATGATATTATAATATCACTTGACCGACCAGTGCACGCAAGTTTATTTAATATCGAGTGCACGCGCACCGAACATTGCACCACGCGAGTTCAAGAAGTGACAACGCGATTACGAACAGATCATTTAAACGAGGAAGAGAAACTCAACCTTATAACTCTTTGCTCAAAATTTGCTGAAGTCTTTTACATAGAAGGCGAAGCGTTAACATTTACCAATCGAATAAAACACCGTATTAAGACTACAGATGAGGTCCCGGTTTACACAAAAAGTTATAGATACCCATTCATTCATCGGCAGGAGGTTAGGGAACAGATTTCAAAAATGTTAGATCAGGGAATAATAAAACCTTCAGATTCAGCATGGAGTTCGCCCATTTGGGTGGTCCCCAAGAAAATGGACGCCTCGGGCAAGCAAAAATGGCGTTTAGTAGTTGACTTTAGGAAACTCAATGAAAAAACTATTAACGACAAATACCCTATCCCGAACATTAGCGATGTTCTTGACAAACTAGGTAGGTGCCAATACTTCACCACTCTAGATCTGGCTAGTGGCTTCTACCAAGTCGAAATGGACCCCCAGGATATTCAGAAAACAGCTTTTAATGTCGAACATGGACATTTCGAGTTTCTTCGAATGCCCATGGCACTTAAGAACTCACCATCCACATTTCAGAGGGTTATGAACAATGTCCTCAGAGGTCTTCAGAAGACATATGCCTGGTGTATCTTGATGACATCATCGTTTTTTCCACGTCACTACAAGAGCATATGACCAATCTCGAGAAAGTTTTCAATAGACTTCGGGAATCGAACTTTAAGATCTAAATGGATAAATCCGAATTCTTAAAGCATGAAACTGGTTATCTCGGACACATAATAAGTAGCGAGGGAATAAAACCTAATCCGGATAAAATTCATGCAATAGAAAAATACCCCATTCCAAAGACCCCAAAAGAAATTAAGCAATTTTTAGGCCTTGTCGGTTATTATCGCAAATTTATCCCGGACTTTGCAAAAATTACGAAACCTCTCACAGCGTGTTTAAAAAAAGGTAGAAAAGTTGTATTAAATTCCGAGTACATAAGCAGCTTTGAAAAGTGCAAGACTCTCTTAACAAATGTAGGGTCATTTGTTAAGAGAGTCTTGCACTTTTCACTACAGTATCCCGATTTCGATAAGGAATTCATACTGACGACAGATGCTTCAAACGTTGCCATTGGTGCCATTCTATCTCAAGGACCCGTAGGTTCCGACAAACCCGTGTGTTTTGCATCCTGAACCCTGAATGAAAGTGAGCTTAACTACAGTACCATAGAAAAAGAACTCCTTGCCATAGTTTGGGCCACCAAGTATTTTAGACCGTACTTGTTTGGTCGTAAATTTAAAGTACTGACAGACCATAAACCTCTACAGTGGATGATGAACCTTAAAGAACCTAATTCGCGATTGACTAGATGGAGGCTGAAACTTAGTGAATACGATTTCACCGTTATCTATAAGAAAGGTAAATCTAATACGAATGCCGATGCCTTATCTCGAGTGGAGATTCACAACGAAGATACTAACACTTTAATAGATGAATTATGTTCTTTGATTCCTAACCCATCAGAAAACCCGATGCCTACGAACTCATCCACTGCCACCGTACACACCAGTCACGAAAGTCCCATACTAGAAGTCCCAATCACAGATGAACCCCTTAACAGATTTCATAGACAATTATGCTTTACGATAGTAGAAGATGTCAAACGCAAACCAGTAGTTACCAAGCCATTCGAAACTCACACGCGCATAGCAGTCCAGATATCATCATCTAAGCTAGAACAAGATGTAGTCAATGCCATCAAAGAGTATGTAAATCCGAAAGTAAAGACCGGTATATTAATAAATCCACCTCTTGCCATGTATTCCATCATACCAGTCATACAGGACAAATTTAAGAGCTCGTCTATGAACTTAGTACTAGCTAAGATAGAATTAGAAAACGTCAAAGATTATCTACGTCAGCAAGAGATAATTCAACACTACCATGACGGCAAACCTAATCACCGAGGAATTACCGAATGTTATTTAGCCCTCTCAAAAAAATATTACTGGCCCAAAATTAAAGACCAAATAACTAAATTCATCAACGAATGCATTATTTGCGGCCAAGCTAAATATGACCGGAGACCTATTAGACCACAGTTTAATATTGTACCCCCGGCAACAAAACCATTCGAAATTGTCCATATGGATTTATTCACGGTTCACAATGAAAAGTGTGTTACATTTATAGATGTTTTTACCAAATACGGACAAGCATACCATCTCCGAGATGGCACGGGCATTAGTGTACTTCAATCATTATTACAATATTGTACCCACCATGGGGCTCCCTTAACGTTAGTGACTGACAACGGAACGGAATTCACTAATCAACTGTTCCTAGAATTCACACGCCTTCACAAGATAAACCACCATAGAGTTTTACCGCATTCGCCTAACGATAACGGTAACATTGAACGCTTCCATTCAACTCTCCTTGAACATATAAGAATATTAAAGTTAAAACACAAAGAGGAGCCTATCGTAAATCTTATGCCTTATGCTATAATTGGTTATAGTTCTTCAATACATAGCTTCACTAGATGCAGACCTTTCGATTTACTAACTGGACACTTTGATCCACGCGATATTCTAGACATAGATATTACCCAACAATCATTACAACAGTACGTTCATAATCATAGGGCGCAAATGAAGGAAGTCTATAAAATTATTAACGAAACTTCCTTATCAAATCGTACTGCGTTGATAGAAAATAGAAACAAGGACCGCGAATCCGAAATAGAATACGTTTCTCAACAACAGGTATTCATTAAGAACCCTTCTGCAAGCCGTCAGAAAACTGCACCGCGGTATACTCAAGATACCATTCTGGCGAATTTACCCATACACGTTTATACGTCCAAGAAACGTGGGCCCGTAGCCAAAAACAGATTAAAAAGAGGCCCTAAGGTACCTAACTTGTTGCAGGATTCTACTATTGCTGGTACTTCGCGAGACCCGGTCATCAGAGATAAAACTTGAAAGCTTGGCCAATGGACCTGGCTTACTACCGTATAAACTTGGATCAACTAGAATGACCACTCATCATCGTACATTTCTTCAGTACGTGAATCTAAGGAACATTGAAAATCAAATAACAACACTACAATACCAGATATCAGAATACAAAAGTCGGCTTAGTAAAGCTATTTGAATTCCAAATTAGTTATCTTACTAACAAAATTGGCAAAGTATCTAATCAGTTAAAATCCTTAGAGCCTGGTCGTGTAAAGAGAGGTCTAGTAGACAGTCTTGGTTCAGTAATTAAGAGCATAACTGGAAATCTAGATTACACAGATGCCTTAAAATACGAAAATGCCATCAAAATTCTACAGGTCAATAACAATAAGTTAGTCAGTGAATTTAACAATCACATTAGTCTCAGCAAAGAATGGATGTCTAAGCATAACAGCGTTCTAACACAATTAGTTGAAAATCAAAGTAAAATCAATAGCACCTTAGAGTTATTGTTAAATCAAACTCATACAACAGGTAACTTAAAAGCCTATGCAAAGTTTGGTCAGCTCATATCTATAATAAGTGAAAATGTAGAAGACTTAAGATTAGAATTAGTTAGAATAGAAAATATGTTAGCGTTTATACACGCATCAAGTACTGTTGTGAAAATGTTGCCGTCACCGCATTATGCGGCCGCAATAGATCAAAATACTCTGTAAGCAAAGTATAGACAATCGGGACTTGATTTTGAGTTGAGAAAGGACAGATACATTAGTGCCTTTGGTTGTCCATGGTTTTCGGAGCATCCGCCTCCAGCCCTACATTTTGAATGCGAACATCCTGTCTTTTTCTTACTAGGTTGGATTGTCCACGTTTGAGGAAAATCAGAAAAACTAGCGCTCTGACCAAACGAAACGAAACCCTGGTTTTGAAACTTATACCACGATTTTTCCGGAATTTTAGGAGGCACGCGCCTCGAGAAATATAGCCCTAATAAATGAAACTGTCCATGGTATCGATGCCTTGGATGCTATAAAGCACCCGCACGATCTAACCCGCAATGGTTAGATCGTGCGGGTGGTTTTCTGCTTAGGTTTCCTCCACTCTATGCAGTTTGTGGTATCGCCTTCATATCGTCAAAATTTAACATCCGGGTACAGCACGACAAAAAACTGCTGCTGATCCAGGCGGCGCAAAATTTGGAAGCAGAACTCGCAGTCGGGGATGTGAACCCAAAAAAGGGTAGTAAATCTGGACAAAGCGGACTGTCCGCTTCAACAACGACCGGGATCTAAAACTGTACCGTCAAGCACACTCAAGCCCCAAAAACCGCTTACGCTTACACAACCGAACCACATCCTGATCGTCCCGTTGACTAACCCTCAGGACACTGGGGACAACATGATCGAGAGGATCAGGACTGCCTTGGTCCCTTGGAGCTCAAATCAAGCGGGGCCCGAGTCGACATAGTCCAAAACAAGAAACTAGTAAGTGGTCTTGAGGTGCGCTAGCAAATCGGACCAGTTCAAGTCAAACGTAAGGCTCAAAGTCCAAGAGCCGACGCTACAAAACCCCCGTCTGCATTCGGAATGTAGGAGTGGTGTCCAGCGACAGCGACGGGGAGATCGTCGATCTTCTAAAGGCGTAGAACGAGCACCTCCGGTGGAACGTTGCTGCAGATGGACAGACCATAAAGGTAATAGAAAACAGTATATTATGCAACTCGTGAATAAAGGACGGATTTAAGGGCCTACATACGCTTTAGTGCCGTAAAACGGTAACGTCCTCCTTAGTAACGGCTAGGTTAAAAGGTTTGAGAAAAATATATATTTATTATTGATTCATGTACATAATTTGGAACACAAGGTTTTTTCGTGTAACTAATAGTTTTGCTTTAAAAAAATAATTAACAACACGATATTTTTTCGCAACTTTTGGAAACTCTTCCAAAACGACTTGGATGTTTACAAATATTTTTAGATAGACAGATTGGTGTTTAGAGGTTCTTTCGATGTAACTTTGCTTATTTAAATCAATCAATATTTTGCAAAGAAAGTCTTGCAAAGTAAGGTCCAATGTATATATTCTGGCTCTCTACGGGGGCGAAGCCAGTAGCCTTGTCTACAAGGACGGTCAGTGGGTTCGTAAATAGTACGAACCCTCCGTTCATACAAAATTAATTTACATATTCGTTCCGTCCTCACCGCAGAGGCTCGTCGCGTAATCCTTTTCGATTCTATAAGCTAGCCCGCGTGCTGAGCCATAGTTATATGCCAGTCAGATATTATTGGAGTTTCTTGTCCGTTCTTCTCCACGTAGGCTTTTCCGAACGGATGGTAGAATCACTTTATCAGATCCGGCCTTTGCCATCCCACAAGCGACGCCCTGAGCCGAGGTCCGACCCCAACTGGGGTAGTCCTTAGTGCTGTCGCTTTAGGTTTAGAAATTTTAAGCCTTGCCGGAGGCTACATAGCTTAGTCTCCACAGGTTAGTCCGGTTAAGCAGTGGACGGCTACTTTGGCCGAACTGCGAGACGCCACGTATTTAAAAAAAAAAAAAAAGAAGGGGGCGAAGCCAGTCGCGCGTTAGCATTGGCACGGGGAGGCTGTGTCGCTCGCTGCTCCGCCGCGCTATCGTCTGACAAAGCGCATTCACACGTGTTAGTGCAAATATTTACTTAGTTTCTGTATTAGTGTGCGTTCACAGACTAGCTCGCGCGCCGCAGAGGACTCTACGTAATCGTGCGCGTGGACGCTTCATTTATATTTATTTGTGGACAATTTTTTTATGGGAATTTGTAAATACTTTTTATTTATATTGTGCATTGTGTAAATAAATCATAATGCCAAGACCAACTAATACAAGAAAACTTAGTATTCTATAGGCTAAGAAAATGCATCTGGTTATGTAAGACATACCCACTTATTACCTTATGTATACTCTATTCGCTGGGAGAAAAATAAACCATAAAATAGTACATTGTGTATTAAGGGCGGTATGTAAGGAATTACGATCGAGACTCAAGTAGAAGCCCGAAGTCGAAGACTGAGGGCTTTCTGAGCCGAGGTTCGTAATTCCCGTACCGCCCGTGATACATACAATGTTTTTCATCGCATTTGCGAGTAATAATTATGAATTATAGTTTTAATACACAAGTCAGCACAGCTGTTATTACGAAATACGTGAACTTTTTTTTAAGCGGTTGGCGAATTTTTGGCCACACCACAGATTATACAGTGTTTCGTTCAGAAACTTTAAGGGCAAATACTTAGGTATACAGCCATGACGGAGTGTAAAAAGTATTAAATAATTTCGACATTTTCATACTATAACTATTAAAATCGATTATTAAGAACATAAGTTGAGTATTTAAGTAACATGTAGCGAGATTGCAAAGAAATTCCTGTTTAGATAACATTTAAAGACAATTTTTCAATTGCGTGTAAACTCCTTGCTTGAACTTGCATGACCTGTGTGCTGTGCCATAAATTAACTTACCGTCCTAGGGTTTCATGACAAACAAAAAAGCCCAAGGGTTTTATATGGGGCATTACGGCCAAGTTAACCCGTATACTGTTTACATGCAAGTGTGATGAAAAAGATTTTACAGTGTTTCCTTTGCTGTCACTAAAATCTAAAGTAAAATAGATATCATGCGGAGATGTTTATTTCATTGAACAACAACGTGCACACTTTTCAAACGTTTAAACTATTATTTTCTTATTTATAACTCTATTTGAAATAACATTAGAAATTTCTACAACCCTTTTCCTACGGTCCGTTTCACCGATTTTGAGTTCTACCCCGTAAATATAACGATAGCATAAAAAGCATGAACCTGATACCAAAACTAACTCTTTACTACAGTTGCCTTTACGTGCAATTTGGTGTGGATAAAAATTGAGTGGATAGTAAAAGATGTCAATTTTTGGAAACGAGAAATGGAATCAAAACTAGTTTCATTTTATATGGAATTTTAGCTTCCTGAGTTGGTAGATCCCAGGTTGCCAAGAAATATGAGAATAAGAGACCCGCGGGCTTATTACGTAAGGAAGAGCAAGTAGCGATAATTGTACAATTATTGCGCGATCAATTTAGTGACCTGGCTACTGAGGCCATTAAGTCAAGTCTTTTTTTTTGACAATCACTTTTAACAGAAGCTATTTTATCTGTCCGATGATTTATAAAATGTATCGTTTGAAGAATTAACCAGCTTATGAACGAGCAACACTTCGTGGTGACTGTTTTTTTTTACAATAGTCAATTTGAATACTATTTATCTCCAATATTCCAATAAATTTATATTCGAAGATGTAAAGCATTTGTGTAAAAGTAAATATGGCAGTGAATATTGGATATTTTCATTTTATTTACATAATATAATAATTAATTTGAAAAATTGGATGACTAAAATGCCAATGTGTAAAATCGATTACAATTTCTTCGTAATAGTCGATTGTTATAAGAATTCGAATCGACAAACGCATTAGGACATCACTAAATAGACTACATCATCTCGTATTTGAGCTATGAAACGTAAAATAGATTTTCCAATAAATTTTAGACATTGGCAGAATAGCTGACATCGGTGCTTGCCATATAAAAAAAATATAATAGAAGATCCTTATTGCGGATTTATCACATTCTAATGTGTTTGTAAGTATTTAGTAGTAAACATATAAGCTTCGTTGAGGTAGCCAACACTACAGTAAAAAAAAACCTCCAATTTACCGAGATCACATCTGTTTCAAAGATTCAACAAATAGTCCAGTTGTGTAAACATTAGAGACACAAAACAACACCAATTTGTCATTACAATATTCACTAGGAATTTGTTATTTCAATATTTACTTTTATATTATTATTCTAATTTGCGGATAATTTAAGTAGCCACAAAATAACACACGAAAAAGCCGCCAAAAACTCAAAAACTTCTGTACCTACTCAGCCATCAGCGAGCGATTGGCAATCGAGCAACAACAAGGTAAAAAGTAATCGCAATTTGACAGCCACATTGCTCGCCGATGGCTGTCACTCTGCTGTCAAAAACCATACGTAATATGAAATGATCATTTTATTTACCAGATTTTTATTGTTAGCAGTACTGTCGTAAAATTATTATGGTGTGACTATGGCTCATACATAATGCGGGTTCGCGATTGAAGAGCAATTATTTCGCAAAAACAAGCCTGCCAATTTTTTGACGTAAAGCGATAAACGCGCGATGATTGTACAATCTCTGCGCGATTATTGCTGATTGCTGTTTCATACGTAATAAGCCTGCCGATATATATACTAGAATCTATTATAGAAAAAGAAAAGAAAAACAAAATCGGATCAAGAAAATGAAGAGCGAAGTATTGACTCAATAAATAGTCAAGAAAAAAAAACTTTTTGCAAAAAAATACTTCCGACTTCCAAATACAAAACTACAAAGTGAAAAATAACTTAATTTTTTGAAGTCGGTGTCTTTCGTAGGTACCATTTTTTGCGTTATGGACACCGACTTCAAAAAATTTTAGTATTTGGAAGTCGGTAGTATTTTTTTGCAAAAAGTTTTTAGTTGTACGTACCTAATAGGCAAGTTAGTAAGGGAACTATTTCGCCAGAATAGATTTCATGAAACTTGAACATAACCGGTGAAATGAGAGATCTGCTTACCCCTTAAGAGCGAACTGGCGTGATGTTATGTTATGAAATGTTATAAAAAACAAACAGACATGCGATTGCAGCAATCCCTAGAGATTTGCCGTTATTTATTGAAGAGTTCTGTTGTATATCTCCGAAGTTCTTCATCAGATCTTCACCAAATTAAAATGGGACCAATTTCGGCACATACTTTTTCAAACAAAAAAATAATTTTCAAAATCGGTCCACAATTGACGGAGTCGAACATAGAACCTCCAACTTTTTGGAAAGTCGGTTAAAAAGCACAATACAAGATGAAGTAGAATTAAATGAAGGGAAACATAAAAAGCAGAAAACGGATAAAAAATACAAGTTTTAGCAGAACAAAACTGTACAAGAGTATTAAAATTTACTGATTTTTAGAATATCTGTGTTTAATTTGTAACCTTATATAGAGAGCATTGAGTAATAAACTGTTATCACTAACTTTGCTAAAACTGGGTAAAGTACGACACAACTTATATAAAACTTATGTTTGCTAAAAAGTCACTTAGAAATATGGAAACATTATAGGTAATCATTTTAATTATGGTATCCAAAAAAACATCACATGATGAATTTTTTTTTATTTGAGATGGGTTTGCTCTTGACTCTAGTCTAAGTCATAGGTGACAGAGACAGAGTCGACGATGGAGTGAGCTTACCCAGAAGGAGCCTGTTTACTCTAACTTTGAAGAGATTCGGGTTGAATCCAAAAAAAATGCACATAAGCATGTGGGGTATTTATCATTAGAACCGTTATTTAAAATATGTTTATACAGAACCCAGCCGGTTTTTATGTAAGTTAGTAATTACAGTTTATGCAAATAATTAAAATGAAATCATTTCTAAAGTTTTGAGGATGGGGTGAGAATGTTACTCTCAAAAGCTGAATCGATCTTGGTTAAATTTGAAAGAGGCTAGGGCCGTTTCTTACAGCTTGGATGAAATTTCAACAGCCAATCACAGCAGATAACGCGTGCTTGACAATTTGTCTCATAAATTCTGCGATAACTTAGAAGTGAGAAACTCGGCCTAAGTAACTGGATAATTATGACTTTAAGCTGTATTATTATTTAAAATTATATATCATGCCAGATTGGGTTTTTTTAACGTAATTATTTTAAATTACCTAGGTACTTAGTATTTTTAAACGAATACAATAACTTAAAACATCAGGAGCCGACCGTAAGCTCAGAGCAAGTTTGTTTTGACTATGCTAACTCAGCCGGCATAATTACAGACACAATAGAAAAACAATAACACGGGCGCCATAAATGGTCGCTAGCTGGTCGAAAGACACTCAAAATAAACTGTAGAACCATGATAGTTTTGACACGTCATGGTACGGGGGCTGTACGTAAGTAGAGTTTTAATGTAACCCAGCCCCGGATCTACGATTTTTTCGAACCGGGGCAAAACCTTGATAGTGGCGCCCTCCCTTCAGTGATTGAGAAAAACTGTTAAAACTGACAATGAGTAGCATTTTTGTAAACATTTGTTTAAATATTAGGTCTTTACCTATGAAATTGGCGTTTTGTCGTACTGGCCACTTTGATCTCAAATATCTCTTCTTTGGTTTGGAATTCCAATTTTAAATTTATACAGCTATTTACTCATGCTTTTGTGTTTGAAATACCGTAATTCAATTGTTTTTCCTCTTTTGGTTTTTGCTTTGCACAAGTCAGTTTACAAAATGGAAAACTTGAAATATCACGTCATTTACGAGTACGAGTTCCATCGTGGCACCAGTGCTGCAGAAACGGCTCGAAGGATTAATGTGTTTGGCGACGGTGCCGCAAAAGATCCTTAGATCCGGGGCTGATGTAACCTATTTTGTTTTACTTGTCCGACCTATATTATTTAAAAATAATGTCTAGTGAAAACTTAATATTTATTTACGGAATCGTAGGCAAGAATGCAACCTGCTCGTCGCATCTCTGCGTCTAACATCGTCCACGCATATTCTTTGATCGCAGTCCGCGCTCGCTATGGATGCGTGAGCCATGCCACGTGTGTGAGTTTAGCTTCGCCGGGATGCTCAAGGCCATTGGGGCATACTTGCGCCTTAAAGCGAGGGCCATAGATGAATCACGATGAAGTAAAGGATTCTAACGACTGAATCACGACCGTAGGGAGTGATTCATGATGATTGATGATGATCCGTTTTATTCAAGAGTTGCATACTATATTTTATACCATGACTACGAGAAAAATAAAGATTTAAGAAAAAAACACAAAAAATAATAATAAATAAATGGTTTATTACCTTAAAAATTTACAAAAATTTGAAACCTCAGTTTCACATATTTTGTAAATTGAAGATGAGCTAGGTAACAGCACCAGTGACCACCTCCGTTATGTTACATAATTATAATTAACTAGCACTCCGCCCGCGACTTCGTTCGCGTGATTTCGTTTATCCTATAAATGATTTTCTTATATGCAATTAGTGAAGGCGACCAAAAATAAGCTATTATTAAAACAATAAACAACTGGGTTTCGTATATATACAGGGTCTATTGGTTTGGGACGATTCTTTATTTGACTTAAAGAATAATAAATTTTAGGTTACCGCCACAAAATAGGTGAAATCCTCCCCTAAAAACTTATCAACCCCTTTTTGCCCCGTTGAGGGTCGAGTTTTTAACAACCTAAATATGCTGTTTAATCATTTCTTCTTTTATTTATCGTTTATGTTAATCAGATTGCGCAGTGAGATTCCTAAAAAAAAAACTTTAAGGACGCTATTACATTTTTCTGCATATAACAGTGCTTTTCAGGTACAATTTTAATGTATATGCAATCACAGATGTGAAGATATCATGGTTTTAATTTAAAGATAATATATTCAGCTCCAGATTGGCATCAAAAAAATTGCATGACATCATACAAAATTTTTGCACAATTACGTTTTGCCCATCACAATAATCGCAAAAATATTAAAATAATAGGGTCCTAATAGGTCCCAGTTTAGGTAATTTTACAGCATATTTTATCTTCAAAATTAAAAGAAATTGCGGTATATATAGTCCTTTACAGGTTCAGCTAATTATTTTTTACCAAAATCATTATATTTTTTAATTATTAGCTAAAATAAAAACACTTGCCGACTTCTTCATACATTTTGAACTCGAAGCTCTCCATTCCGCGCTCAGAAGCGCTCGTGGAAGGACGAGCGTATCGCTTTCTCGCAAAAAATAAATACGATAAAAGTAATAGAAAATATTGTAGTGTGCATGCGTGTGAGTACCGTCGTCGTCGTTTGTTGTGATCGAAAGGAGTTGATATTTTATCGGACCGAAATAAAACTATGTTTGAGTTTCCTATTATTATTAG
Organism: Orthosia cruda; assembly: GCA_964057195.1. Lineage (NCBI taxonomy): Eukaryota > Metazoa > Arthropoda > Insecta > Lepidoptera > Noctuidae > Orthosia > Orthosia cruda. Next base: position 3,677,101 of record OZ059835.1, on the reverse strand, counting down.
AATGTCATTTAGAAATTATGTTGGGTAAGATCGGGATTTGGATAGGTAGTGTTAAGCAGTTGTTAACAAGGTTGAGAAATGGATGGGTGGGTTTAAACAGTTCTTAATAAGGTTAAGCTGTCGGCGGTGAAGGTTAAAAGTGGATGTGTGGGAGGAGATTTATGATTTGAACCGGTTTGTATGTATGTATATATGACAAATACAAGATGGCGCCGACGAAAATTTGACATCTTTTCGACATGGGTGTCATTTTCATTGATTTTGGGGTCGCTTATATAGAATACGGGGTCAAAACCAAAATCTTTTCGTCATGGGTGACATTTGCATGGTTTTTGGGTAGTGTCATTAGCTGCTGCTCATTATGTAATGCTCCAAAAATGTTTGATGATAATATTTTTAAATGTTTCATGTAATGCAAAAAGTTCAAATAATTTTTTAATCCTTGTGACCGGAAATTATTTCGTTTAAGTTATCTACTTATTTTATGTAGCATTTTTTTAAAAACCTACTTACTACAACAAAGTGAAAACAATTTGTTTTTTCGGAAGTCTGTGTCGGTACCTATTGTTTTTCGTTTTTCAAAACGGAAAAGTTCTCTTTTTAGATTTTGTAGGTACCCCATATTGGGTAGGTATACTAAATACATCTGTTTACCCCTTACAAAACATAAACACACTAATCGCAGGTCATTTGCTATTTAATTTTGTTATTGAAGAGTTCCATTGTCTATCTCCGAAGATCTTTATCAAATCCTAATATATTTTATAATAAAACCTTCCCTGAAAACACACAATTGTCGACGAAAACCCGATAGTATCGGATAAGTAGTTTTCAAGAAAATCGCGGATAAATACGGGTCGAATAAATAGAGCACCTCCTTTTTTTTAAGTCGGTTAAAAATAATAACTTCTTTTTACGACGACGGTTTGTAACAGTTACCAAATGCATTTTCAAAGTGCCAACTAACCTTCCCGAATCAACTTCAATAAAATTAAAAAATAATATTAAGGACCAATATTACTTCAGTGATGTATAAATAAAATCGAGCGCTCAGTATTTTCAATGAGTGCGTGCGCGTAATGTTGCTGTGTGCGACTAGATACCTAAATTTAAGTTCGTCGAAAATGTAACAGCGTCCTTAACTCCCCTTAACCCTATCTGGGAGAGAGTTAAAAAAATGTTTTATGTAAATTTTGAGTATCAATCGTATCCCCAAGGAATTTGATTTTACATACAAACTAATTTTCACCCTTTTCACCTCCTTAAAGGTTGAACGGCCGCAAAATCGCGACTTAGTGCTCCCATAGAACCCTAGGTCAAAAACGAAACCCAGTGCAGTAAGATTCTTAGCTAGAGTTAGTTTCGAAAAACTTATAATGAAGCTACCTTACGTTTACTTAGGTGCTTTTGTGCCAAGTTTAAAATTTATTAACCCAAGAAATAAGATTTTTCAAAAACCCTTTAACACCCCTTAAATCATCGTTTAGGGGTAGTTTCGAAAAAGTAATAATGAAAACCTTTATTGTTTATTTAGGTTGGTATTTATGTTAAGTTTCATGTTTATTGACCCAAGAAATCATTTTCTTCCATACAAAGTTCAAACCCCCCTAAATCGTCATTTGGGGGAGTTTCGAAAAACTAAAAATGACAACCTTTACTGTTTACTTAGGATGGGATTTATGTCAACTTTCAAATGTATTAACCCAAGAAATAAGATTGTTCAAAAACATTGTAATACCCTAAATCGTCTTTTGGGGGTAGTTGCAAACAACTAATAACGACAACCTTTATTGTTTATTTAGTTTGGTATTTATGTCAAGTTTCATGTTTATTAACCCAATAAATAAGATTCTACTAAAAAAAATTACATCCCCTAAATCATCTTTTGGGGGTAGTTTCGAAAAACTAACAATGAACGCCTTTCTTGTTTATTTATGTCAAGTTTCATGTTTATTAACTGAAGTAATAAGATTCTTCAATAAAGCTTAACACCCCTTAATCGACTTTTGGGGTAGTTTCAAATAATAATAATAACAACCTTTATTATTCATTTATGTAAGTATTTGTGGCAAGTTTCAAGTTTATTGACCTAAGAAATCAGATTTTTCCATATAAACTTCAACACCCCCTAAATCGAATTTGGGGATCATTATTAGTTGATCGACTAATAATGATAACCTTTATTGAGGTTGATATTTATGTCAAATTTTATGCTTATTAACCCAAGATAAAAGATTTAAAAAACATCCCATAAATCGTCTTTTGGGGGGAGTTACGAAAAACTAATAATGACAACCTTTATTGTTTACTTAGGATGGTATTTATGGCAACTTTCAAATGTACTATCCAAGAAATAAGATTTTCAAAAATTCTGTAATATCCCCTAAATCGTCTTTTGGGGGTAGTTGCCAAAAACTAATAATGACAACCCTTATTGTTTACTAAGGATGGTATTTATGTCAAGTTTATTAACACAAGAAATAAGATTTTTCAAAAACACTTTAACTCCCCCTAAATCATCTATTGGGGGTAGTTTCGAAAAACTAATAATAAAAGCCTTTATTGTTTATTTAGTTTGGTATTTATGTCAAGTTTCATGTTTATTGACCCAAGAAATCATATTTTTCCATACAAACTTCAACATCCCCTAAATCATCATTTGGGGGTAGTTTCGAAAAACGAATAAAGTCAATCTTTATCACTTACTTAGAATTCTATTTGTGCTAAGTTTTAAGAATTTTGGCTGAAGGAATTAGATTTTTCATACAAACTTTTAACCCCCTTTTTACCCCCTTAGGGGTGGAATTTCCGAAAATCCTTTCTTAGTGCACACTTACATCACTTGAGGAACCTTTCAGCCAAATTTCATGCTTCTAGGCGTTGCAGTTTTGGCTGTGCGTTGATTGATCAGTCAGTCAGTGAGTTAGTCAGTCACCTTTCGCTTTTATAGATATAGATTAAACACCAATGCAATTAATATTATAATTACAATCCAAATAAGTATCCACTAAACATCCAACACCTAAATCATTATTAAAATCCTAAATATAAACAAACTCAAAATTAAATCGACGAAGGAGTTTCAAAGTCGAATATTCTTTGCACAAGAAGTTTGTATCGAGTATTTTATGGGCAAGGAGGTTGTATAACATTGAGATGGAATTTGAATATATATTGGTGTGTTCTAAATTCAAACACCAAAACAGTGATTAAAAGTGTCTTTTATTCACTGTTTTCAGTGAATAAAATAAGCTTTTAAGAGGGGGAATGGTATAATAGTACATTATGGTAGAAGTGTGTAATGTTGGTGATTACCGCTGAGGCGCCATTGATTCCCGAGCTGTCAGGTGAGGGTCTTAAGAGAGCCGAGGACGGTAATCATCAATACACACGTGTATCATACGTCGTTTTCAACACACTTGTGAAGAAAATAATACAATAAAAACAATTTCAACAGTGAAACCAAGTTGTAATTTTTTTTTTGCAATGGCGGAAAAAAAAAAAACTATGCGCACATCTAACAATGGCGATCGGCCATAGACTAAAATAATGAGGTTTCTTTTCTTTTGGCTTATCGCGGATAGCGTTTTAGCCAAAAGTAGTATAAAATGGGGAATCTCAAGTTTTCTTTACTACAGAGAAAAACAAAAGTAAGTTAAATACGAAGTTGCATGAAATGAGCAAGCAATAGGTACATTAATTTACTTGTACTATTGAGCACGATCTTTTTTGTATCGAAACTTTTTTAAGAACAAAGCAACTCAACAAAAAAACAACTTTATCTCACTTGTGAATAATCGTAATGAAAAAGTCACAGTTTGGTTACAGGTGTCATTATGTGCCTAATTGCGGTGAAATTATAGCCACTTTATGAACAAGTGTGTTGAAAAAAGCATTTCATTCCCACAAAACGACATACAAGCATTAGAAGATTTTGCTTTTGCTCATGATTTCTACCCTGTTGTGGATTTTTCCACGGAGCTCTGGAAATTTTACACGCAGGTGCAAAATGTCTACGTGGGCATTAAGCGATGCTTGATTGGGGGCCCATCGCCCTCGTACAGTGCACAAAGTGCCTTAGCTATAAGCGCAACAGGACCAAGGCAAGGCCAAGAAAGAACGCTGCAGTTACTGCAGAGGAGCACACAATGGCAGGTTCTGCCCCATTCGTGCGGTCTGCCAACAGCCCACTGCGAATACTGCCAGGAAATGGGATGGTATAGCAAAATCACGAGTATCTTATTGCAAAGGTTTTTTTTTTGGTAAAGCGCCACTTATCTCCTATCATAGGGGAAAAATAATTTACGTTGATATGCGAATAAATAAAATCCCGTCAGATAATATTCTGTTTTTTTTTTGTAAAAATAAACTTTTAATTTCTCTCCTGATGCTCTAATGGCTTACTACTGACGATATACTTTTTCAACTACCATCTACATCAGTGAAGTTGCATTTCATCCACTTAGTTTATTAATATTGGCCACTGTGCGACGTTTACCTGTGTGCCTCATATCTGCCAGAGATATTACATTTATGGAACTAGAAAGTATAATTCATACCTTTGATATCAATTGTTGTCATGAACTTGTAATATTTAAGCACGATTTCGGTCCCAGGTGCCTTAAACTGCAAAACTAGGTTTCTGGTTCTATAAAAAGTAACAGATTTAGATTTTAAACCAGCTTTTAATAAGCATGAAACTTTTAACAATATTTTGAAGTCAGATTATTGGGAAACATTATTGAGAAACAGGTGAGTGAGCGAGTGAATGAGTATCTTACAGGTAACTAATAAATAGTAGTATAGTAAAAAAAAAAAAAATATACCACCGGTCTCTGGAAATAAATTTTATCAAAGCATTACAAATTAAACGCGAGTCAAGTGATGTCCTTGACTGGTAGAAATAATTCATTGAACCGATAGCAGCGGCTAACTGGCGTTGTACAGTCAAGTGTCAAACGTGCAGTCTTACTATCCCAAAAATCAAATGGCTAGTTTTTTTTGATGAATTTAAATTATCCACAAGTTTAAGGGCCTACATACGCTTTTGTGCCGTAAAACGGTAACTTTCTAATGCATACCCCTTAGAAACGGCTAGGTTAAAAGGTATGAAAAAAAAAAAAAAAAAAAAATGATTCATGTACATAATTTGGAACACAAGGTTTTTTCGTGTAACTAATAATTTTGCTTTAAAAAAATAATTAACAAGACGATATTTTTCGCAACTTTTGGAAACTCCTCCAAAACGACTTGGATGTTAAAAATTATTTTTATACAGAAAAATTGATGGCTGGAATTACTTCATACCTAACATAGCATATGTAAATCAAATAATATTTTCCAAACAAAACTGTTCAAAAGGAGGTTCAATTTTGATATTTTGGCACCGAGCGGGCGCACGGCCAGTACTGCGTTACATTGGGGCGTATATATCACCTTAATAAGTTGTATAGAAATTAAAGTTATACCTCGTAACCGTGAAAAAATTAAATTGTTCTACATAAATATAATGCCGCTGCTGTTTTGGTAGAGTAACTGCACTTTTGACCCTAAACACACACTCTCATTAATTTTGCATTTTGTTTGTTCCAGATCTAGATCCGACGAATTTAATGAGGAACCTGGTGGTTGCAGAAGTTCAAAAATTTTTAAAATTCCTGCTCCAAGAGGTTCTCAATATATTTTATGTTTTAGGAGCTAGAAGTATTTACAATTTTCATTATTTCTCTCTTGATATTTTTATTTTCTGTGTCGCAATATAAGAATTTAAAATATTGTCAGATAATATTTTAAGGATTCATAAAAAAACATAAATGCTGTACAGAAAGACAGAAAGAGGAAAAATAAAAATTCGCAAACACTAAATCGCGAATATCCTAGTTTTTTTTTAAAATTTTTGAATTAACATTAGAAATTTCAACAATCCCTTTTTACAGCCCGTTCTGCCAATTTTGACTGGTAACATTGACATTCTACCGATAGAAAAAAAAATTGTTCAAATGCTGCAATACTGGTGAGTTAGTCAATGGCGAGTACATCACTCACCTTCGGTTTGCCGACGTAGTGGTTATGGCTGAGACCATGGACGACCTCAGTACAATGCTCGATGACCACAGTAGAACTTCCGAAAGAGTGGGTCCTAGGATGAACGTGGACAAAACCAAGGTGATGTTGAATGCCCATGTTACACCCACTCCTATCAAGGTCGGAGAGACTCTCTACACTCGAAGTTGTGGGCGACTATGTCTACATGCGACAAACGATCCAGTTGGGTAGGGCCAACTTCGAGAAAGAGGTCAACCGTCGGTTCCGACTCGGCTGGGCAGCGTTCGGGAAGTTGCGCGGTATCTTCCCGCCCAACTTATCACAGAGCCTCAAGACGAAAGTGTATGTTGCCAGTAATGACATATGGCTCTGAGACGTTGCCGCTTTCAATGGGCCTTATCAGAAAGCTTACATTCACTCGGGCAATGGAGAGGGCTATGTTCGGAGTTTCCTTGCGTGATCGAATCAGAAATGTAGAGATCCGCAAGAGAACCAGGGTTATCGACATAGCCCGAAGAATTGCCAAACTTAAGTGGCAGTGGGCAGGGCACATTGCTCGCAGAACGGATGGCCGATAGGGCAGAAAGGTTCTGGAGTGGCGAACACGAACCGGAAGACGTTGCGTTGGAAAGCCTGCCACCAGGTGGACTGATGACCTGGTGAAGGTTGCGGGGATCCGCTGGTTGCGAGACGCACGGGACCGGTCAATGTAGCGACGCTTGGGGGAGGCCTATGTCCAGCAGTGGACGTCTTTCGGCTGATATGATGATGATGATGGTGAGTTAGAACTAAAGTTCGCTGCATTCGTCATCTTCCTGCCCTTATTTGTTACTTGGGGGGTCGACGCTACACGTTTTCTTCTGTAGTTCCATAGTCCTCTCCCCTGTCATGCTATCTAAGACTCCCTTTTTACCCGACTGCCGAAGGAGGGTAATGTGTTTATCAGTCTATTTATGTATGTTTGTTCAATTGTTCCATTCAAACGCGTTGACCGATTTTGATGATTCTTACGTCAATCGATTCGTATTAACCTTGCGAGTGTCATTGGCATCATTCATTAAAATTGGAATAACGAAAAATGACGGATTTTGGGCGACATATTGCGGGTGCCCAATTTTTTTTCTTCCAACCCCGTACTGTGGGATATCAATAGTACATTGTGTATTAAGGGCGGTAAGTAAGGAATTACGATCGAGACTCTAGTAGAAGCCCGAAGTCGAAGACTGAGGGCTTTCTGAGTCGAGGTTCGTAATTCCCGTACCGCCCGTGATACATACAATGTTTTTCATCACATTTTCGAGTAATAATTATGAATTATAGCTTTAATACACAAGTCAGCACAGCTGTTATTACGAAATGCGTGAACTTTTTTTTAAGCGGTTGGCGAATTTTTGCCCACAACACAGATTATACAATATATACAGTGTTTCGTTCAGAAACTTTAAGGGCAAATACTTACGTAGGTATACAGCCATGACGGAGTGAAAAAGAATTAAATAATTTCGACATTTTCATACTATAATAGTATTTAAGTAACATGTAGCGAGTTTGCAAAGAAATTCGTGTTTAGATAACATTTTAAGACAATTTTTCAATTGCGTGTAAACTCCTTGCTTGAACTTGCATGACCTGTGTGCTGTGCCATAAATTAAAAAAATATTACTTACCGCCCTAGGGCTTCATGACAAAAAGAAAGCCCGAGGGTTTTATATGGGGCATTACGGCCAAGTTAACCTGTATGTTTAGATACTTTTTATGTGCAAGTGTGATGAAAAATAAAGTGTGAAAGAGGTGATTTCAAAAATATATTACCTACACCATGTTTAAATGTACATAATTCGAAAAAAAAAATGTTAACTAAAAACTTATGATTTGAGTGAGTTTTTATCTATGACATGAAAAATTACAGCTGTTGTAAACAGTTGGTTATGGTAACAGGATTTTGCTGCTGATACCATCCTTTCATTTACGGTTTAGAGTTCAAATTCGGTTGAAGAGGCTGTAAAAAGGGATTTTTTATAGGGTTCCGTACCCAAAGGGTAAAAACGGGACCCTATTACTAAGACTCCGCGGTCCGTCTGTCTGTCTATCACCGGGCTGTATCTCATGAACGGTGATAGCCTAGACAGTTGAAAATTTCACAGGTGATGTATTTTTATAGCTGCTATAACAACAAATACTAAAAACAGAATACAATAAATATTTAAGTGGCGCTCCCATACAAAAAACGTGATTTTTGTCGTTTTTTGCGATAATGGTACGGAACCCTTCGTGCGCGAATCCGACTCGCACTTGGCCAGTTTTTTTATTGTAGTCTTATTTCAAAAGGAGTATAGCTCCAAACTACAATTAATTGCTGCTGAAAATACATGGGGTAGTTGCCTTTGGAGACACTACAAAAAAAATATTTTTGCCATATTTTCGTTAATCACTCGTATAAAGCCCTGTTATTGCTGTGACAATGTCTTATAACAAAATTTTTGCTTCAGATACAGTATTTTGAACTTTACTTACCCTGCGTTATGGAACAGTGTTACTAACAGGTGACAAATAGCAGCTGTTGTCTTAGAATTACAATAAAAGGTTTGTTTAGAACACACCCAAGCTATACATTGTCCAAGCCTGAGTAGCGAGCCATTGTGAAAAAATCTGCGGTCTAGATAAAAAAAAAAACACATTATTTAATATTTTACGGAAAATAACATTAAATTAAATTGAAAATACAGATTGTATTGATTGATCTTTGTATTATTATTATTGTTGATAGTGATAGATATATACCAGCTTGTTATTTATTTCAAGTACATGCTACTATTCTTTCAGATTCTGCTCGTAGTTATTATTAATTCTTTCACTCCATCCAAAGGTTGTCTGGTAGATATTGCTGTCCGCGATAAGACCGACAATGTACCCATGGTAAATTTTTTGTAAAAGAAATGTGTAACCTTTCTGGTATACAATAAAGTATATTTTATTCTATAGGTTCACTAAAGTTGGAGTCAAAAGCAGTAAAAAGTTCAGTTTCGACATACAAATGCTAAACTTTTCAATGTTTTTGTCTCTGTTTTATGCTGTAACCAGATCCACTCTTTTATTTTACTTTACCCTTTTTATTTTACTCTTTTATTCATGCTTAGGATATCAGCACTATCATCACCATAGCACCTATTATAATGCTTATTTGAGAACTACAAAAATTAAAAACCATAGGGCAATAACCATGCATGTTACTTACGGACACTTAAAAACTGCCCGGTGCACATGATGCATTGTATTACAAGGTTTAGTTGTGCATTAGTGACTTCTACAGGTATGTTTCTGAAGTGATATTCAAGTTGTGCGATTAAGTTGGCATTCTGTTTTAGGCTTGAAGCCATATTTAGTAGTGTGTCTTGGTGAATTGGTCCACGTGATGTTAAAGATCCATTCTTAATAAACACTTTTCCATCATAACAATAAGGATGAAATTTGCTAGTTGTCCCATCATAATCATTATACAATTCCAACAGATCTTCATTTTCCTTTAAATACTCCTGGAAAAAAAATATTTTCAACACTGTATAGGATGTTAACAAGAGGATTTATTTGTTTAAAACTGAATACTTTTCTTTATAAGTTTACTTTTTGTTTTGCAAAGTAGCAGATGGACCAAGCCCAACAGTTTGTGATAAGTTGTCAATTGAAACAGTGGATGATACAAAATAGGGATGAAGGCAGGTGATGGATGAGGAGGACGATGAGGTGAGGCAGATTATGTCATGGGTTCAACTACTCTATAAGTTGTAAGTTTAAGTCGATAAGTATCATAAAGCAGGGTTCAGGGTTTATTTTATTACAACCTTAAGATAGCACCGGAAAAAAAGATATCTTCAGAATAAATCTTATTTAATATTTTTATCAGAATTAAAGCTGTGTGAAAAGTCCTTAGAGAACCTGCTAGTCCTACTACACGGTCAAAATATAATTGAGCACTCCCGCCTACGCGCGCGTTCTCCTCGTGCGCCACTAGCGTGGGTCGACGTCAGAGTTACCCCTATTACCTATAATATACTCTGTTAGAGTGATATAATATATATATTACTAGCTGACCCGGCAAACTTTGTTTTGCCATAAAAACACCAAACATTCATCTACCCTACCTAACACTATCTACCCAACTCTACCTACCCTACTCTACCTACCCTACCCTAGCTTACCCTACCTACCCTACCCTACCCTACCTACCCTACTTACCCTATAAACCTCACGGAGCCCGAGACCTTTCCAACGAATGCAAAACCGTGGAAATCGGTTCGTGCGTTCTGGAGTTATAGCGTCAGGTTATTGTGACTGTCAAATAATAATAATAATAATAAATAAATAAATAAAGTCAAATAATAACAGACAAATAATTAGCAATAAATTAAATTTGCGACTATAATTTGAGATTTAAACTATCCTATCTCTCAAGTTGGATCGAACTGCACATGGTGTGCGAATTTTATTATAATCGGTTAAGTGGTTTAGGAGTCCATTGAGGACAAACATTGTGACACGAGATTTATATATATTAAGACTAGCTGACCCGGCAAACTTTGTTTTGCCATAAAAACACCAAACATTCATCTACTAAATATCCTACCTACCCTACCCTACCTACCCTACCTTACCTACCCTACCCTACCTACCCTACCCTACCCTACCTACCCTACCTTACCTACCCTACCCTACCTACCCTACCCTACCCTACCTACCCTACCTTACCTACCCTACCCTACCCTACCTACCCTACCCTACCCTACCTACCCTACCCTATCCTATCTCTCAAGTTGGATCGAACTGCACATGGTGTGCGAATTTTATTATAATCGGTTAAGTGGTTTAGGAGTCCATTGAGGACAAACATTGTGACACGAGATTTATATATATTAAGATATAAAAACATCTGAAATTGCACAGTTATTTAGACCGGAATAAACTGAACACTATTTCCATCTAGTCGACGATTCAAGTTTTTAAGCAATAAATCTTGTTAAAATCGATTTTGGAACTATTTTTATTACGTGGGAAAATCATAGTTAGTATGATTTCGCACATGGAATGTATATTATGGAGTCTTTCGCAGATTGGCCTCTAATTGCACTTATTTGCCTGCTATTAGTGATAAGTTGATAACAAATATTACCTACCTGTGCAAGGCTCGTGTCCACAGACATTTCGGAGAATTTTAAATCCATAATTATTTTATTGCGGCCACTATTTGTTGATGAAAACTCAACAATTCTAACACCAGCCGGCACAACGGACTACTACGTACAGTATTATTTATACTATACGTACGTTCCTTTGAGATTACTTTCCTGTATGATCCCAAATTGTTCAATTCAAAAGTCAAGATTTTACCAATCTTTGAATTTTTCTTTGAGTTTAAATAGTAATACCACTGATAACGGCGGCCGTCGACTGATAGACTGTCTGATGGTATTAACTATTAATTGACACTAAAGAAATAAAGACATTTACGCAAAAAAAACCTTAATAGGTACTATTTCTCTATAATAGTAATCTTTGCTATTTCTTCGTTCTTCGGTATTTCCCGAAATGTCCGGCCCATAGACTACTAATCAGGGTTACAAACTTAAAAAAATACTCATAAATAAGATCAAGATGAAATACTATAATATACCAAAGAGATAATTGTACGGCGTTTGATAGGGATTTAGTAGTTAGTAATTAGGCTTAGCACGCACTGCGATTTTTATTCGCGCGAATTTTTTTCTGCGCGTTCTGTGGCCTATGGAGTTGTATGAAGCTGCACGCACTGCGGTGAAAAAAATCGCGCTCAAATAGTACTAAAAAATTCGCGCGGAAAATAATTCGCGCGAATCAAAATCGCTGTGCGTGCTATGCCTTAGACTGAACTTTGAATATTTTATTTCTTTGGTGGACTTAGTAGAGTGCAATGCCAAATACATGTGGCACCCTAAAAACCTAGTACCTACTTACATAGGTAAGGTATTATTAATAAAAAAACTACATTTTATTTTACAGTTTTACCGACTTTTCTTTTAAATCTCTAGAAGAATAGTTATACAAATATCTATAATATCGACACACGTATGTCAAAAAGCGTTTTGTCTCTTTTTAACTAACCAAGAGCTGCTTATGAAAAGAGAGACATCTAAATGTTTGTCAAGGACATCCAAATGTTTGTCAAGGACATGATCCATACCGACTAGATGTTACCGCGTGGGAATGCATGTGATCATATGTCGTGTTGTCTATGTGTTTCTGAACATACTAACTTAGCAACACTTTGCGTGACTACTTACTAAAAACTTAACAACGTGTTGTAGCATCACGTGGCGTATTGTATATTTGCACGATCCACTTCGTTAGTATCATAGCTTCGTTTCTAGTATTATTTCTATAAACTTACATAGGTCACGGTATTGGCCTGAACTCATATCATACAATACTGAGTACCGTTTCATTAATTCTATTAATTATTCATCCAGCATTTTAAACAAAAACTATCTTTATACCAGGAATATTCTAGACTGACTGACGCGTGGTGTCGGGTGTTACCTAGAAACACACTGCGTGTGACAACACGCTGATCCATACCGACTAGATGTTACCGCGTGGGAATGCATGTGATCATATGTCGTGTTGTCTATGTGTTTCTGAACATACTAAATATATGGTATTGATTAGTACTGCAATACGTCGGGTGGAGTCGCGTGGCGTGGCGTCGCATCGGGTTTTAGTAGTATGTTTCCATCTTTAAGCACTTATTACACTACACGATATTTAGGGCCCTGAATACCGTGCCCCTGAATGCTACGGTCGCTATTTTGGGGACCCTATCTTCCTAACAGTTATTACACCACCCTAAATCAGGGTATAGGGCCCTGAATACCGTGTAGTGTATTAAGCCCTTAAAGCTAATTCACCACCAACTATCTAAAACCCAAGTTTTAAATTTCTCTTCACTTGTCTCTGGATTCGGAAACAAGTGTAGCGGCACATCTAAAAAACATGAACAAATAGGTGTGTAACTTAAATCAATCACTGGAGGAATGAAAAACTATACCTTAAACAGCAGAGCTTGAGACAAAGAAAAACTCAATCATCGTACCTGACATACCTTTTACCATACGGTTTACCCTGGAGCACAATTTTCCACGCACTGGTGCATGCATGTACTCCCGAGACGACATCTGTTATCGCCGTCTCCAAAACCTTGAGGACTTCTGTGAACAAGTTCCGTCTTCTTGAGTTTTTCTGTGCTGTGGGCTTTGCTGGACACAGGCCAGGATCAAATTATCTACGCCTGTGTCTACCGTTCGCAAAGCGGAGATCAGGAGATAACCAGGCTCACAGAGTACCTTAGTGAGGCGGCTGATACGGCGCAGCAGCGGTACCTTTCCGCCCAATTTGGGGGACTTCAATACCCACAACCAGGAGTGGCTCTTCCCGTACCAGTACAGTGATCATGCTGGGCGGGAGATGAGAAAGCTTGCGCTTGCTTTAAATCTCGCCCAGTTGGTCCAGGGGGCAACGAGGGTGACGGATGTTGATTCGCACACAGCCAATTGCTTGGACCTTCTGCTGAGAACAAATCCAGACCGCTACTCAGTGTCGGTATCTTCACCTTTGGGTAGTTCCGACCATTGTTTGGTGAAGTCTGTATCCGTCCACTCCCCACCCGATCCCAGCCCATGAAGCGCTCGTCTGGTTTGGCGGTACAAGTCAGCAGACTGGGATGGGATACGTTCTTTCTTCGCATCTTATCCTTGGCAGAGGCCAGGAAAACGGGCCAAGAGGCTTATCGGCAATGAGATACTGGTCGAGTCTAGGCTCCAGAGTCTTGAACATCGGTGCCGAGTTGCGTCTCACTCGCTACATAAAAATTGGAAAGGAAAAAAATAGCGGATTTTGGGCGCCATTTTGTGGGGGATTCTTCTAAACCCATCGTGTGGTGTATCAAAATAAAGGGTTTTAAGAGGTGATTTGAAAACTATATAACACTTATATGTTTAAATGTACCTAATAAAAAAAAAACTAAAAATTTGTAAATAAAAAAAGTTAATTAAAAAAAATATGAAAAAACCCGACTGCTTAAAAGCGAACTAAAAAGACGTAAACAAGAAGAAAATCATGCTGTGCAGCCGGAGGATACATATTCGCGAGCTGGCTGACCAATACCAGATCGAGACCAGGCAGGTTTTTTGTTTTTTTTTAATTAACTTTTTTTATCGGTTACATTTCGTGCGAGTGTGCGTTGGAATTGCATGAACTGATTCCTCCTGGCGAGTTTCATCATCGGACTACAAGACGTACGGCGATGCGTCATCGGTACATGGTGGACATCCCACACATACGCACCAAACGTTTTGGGAATAATTTATTATGCGCACAGCAAAAGAGTGGAATTCCCTGCCGGAGTCTGTATTTCCCGATAGCTACAACCTGGGCGCCTTTAAGTCAAAAGTGAATAGGTATTTTCTAGGCAAGCGTGCTTCATCGTCGACCACATCATCGCTTACCATCAGGTGAGATAATGGTCAAGGAAAAAACAAATGAATTACGGTTTTCCAAACACAAAGCATGAGTAAATAGCTGTATAAATTTAAAATTGGTATTCCAAACCAAAGAGGAGATATTTGAGTTCAAAGTGAACAGTACGACAAAACACCAATTTCATAGGTAAGGACCTCATACATATATTGCGACTAAGCATGATTTTCATGATGTTAGATTTTGCAATTAGCGGCTAGGGCTGCGCAGGGTAGGCTGCGCAGGCCGCTACGTCCCAGCGTAGCGCACGGCGGTAAGTCGCAGGTAGGCAGGGCAGACCCGGGTCGCATGAGTAGGCAGCGCACTGGCACAGCAGTAGTGGTAGACGTGGGGACGCGCGACGCTAGGCCGCAGGGACTGTAGCGGCAAGGGCAGCGCAGGGTAGGCTGCGCAGGCCACTACGTCCTGCACGGTGAACGGTGGAGCGCGTCCCTGGCGGCACGAGTAGGCTGCAGGGACTGTGGCGGCTAGGGCTGCGCAGGGTAGGTTGCGCAGGCCACTACGTCCTGCACGGTGAACGGTGGAGCGCGTCCCTGGCGGCACGAGTAGGCTGCAGGGACTGTGGCGGCTAGGGCTGCGCAGGGTAGGCTGCGCAGGCCGCTACATCCTACTCGGTGAACCCCTAATTCGGGGCAACAGAGTCGTGAGGATTGAAAGATGGTTATTTCAGCGTAGCCAGCGGAATCCCAAATGACTGAGCAATGGCATTCCGGAAAATTAGAGTTGTGCCGTGTTTTTAGAGATGTGGCTATTAACCGTGTTAACTTACTAATTTTGATATTTAGTATCAATCGAGTATTTTCAGTTGAGATCCTCACAACGCTACAGCAGACACTAAGATGCTAGTAACTTTGACGCAATTGCACTGGGCTGTTCATTGACAGTGAGGTGAACATTATAACTAGTGTCCGGCCGAAAGATCGGTTTCGGTTCCGGGCGAGTTTCAAATCAAGTTTAATTAAACTTGATCATCATACCAATAAGTGAAACTGTCGAAGACTGCATAGCTATGCGATTTAAAGATAAAAAAAATAATGACTGACTGGTTATAATAACGTTTTCTTAATTTTTCCCTCAAAACATGATCCTTGTAAGGGAGTTTCGGTTTCGGCCGAAACTGAGACTGTTGCCGAAATTCGGCTTCGGTTCCGGTCGGAAACTAAATATAACTCATGTAATAACCTGTTGGGTATCCAAATAAATAAATAAAACCTAATCTTTGATTACTTTCTAAACATTCATAAAATATAATTTCTAACAAAATTAAATTGTGTTTAGCTAATGTAATTGAAACACTTATTTCCGAAGTAAGTTTCGAATTTTTCAGATAGATTTGTGTTTCACCTTATAAGAAAATATAGTAAGATTACTTACACTTATCCAAGCCAAGTAGAATAAGTTAGTTCATCATCATCATCATTTCAGCTGAACGACGTCCACTGCTGGACATAGGCCTCCCGCAGGTGTCGCCACATTGACCGATCCCGTGCGTCTCGCATCCAGCGCCTTCCCGCTTAACCAGGTCATCAGTCCACCTAGTGGGAGGCCTTCCAATTTATCGTCTTCCGGTTCGCGGTCGCCATTCCAGAACTTTTCGGCCCCATCGGCCATCCGTTCTGGGAGCAATGTGCCCTGCCCACTGCCACTTAAGTTCGGCAATTCTTCGGGCTATGTCGGTAACTTTGGTTCTCCTGCGGATATCATTATTTCTGACGTGATCACGCAAGGAAATTCCGAGCACAGCCCTCTCCATTGCCCTTTGGGTGACTTTGAGCTTTCTGATAAGGCCCATTGTGAGCGACCACGTCTCGGTCCCATAGGTGATCACTGGCAACACACACTGGTCATAGACTTTTGTCTTGAGACACTGCGGTAAATTGGACGAGAAGATACCACGCAACTTCCCGAACGCCGCCCAGCCGAGTCGGATTCGACGGTTGACCTCTTTCTCGAAATTGGACCTACCCAACTGGACCTTTTGTCCCAGGTAGACATAATCATCTACAACTTCGAGAGTAGAGTCTCCGACCTTGATAGGAGTGGGTGTTACATGGGCATTCACCAAGATCTTGGTTTTGTCCATATTCATTTTAAGACCCACTCTTTCGGAAGCTCTACTGAGGTCATCGAGCATTTTACTGACGCTCTCCATGGTCTCAGCCATGACCACTATGTAGTCGGCAGTTAGTTAGTTTTATATAATATTAGTCGTGCCTGCGTCTTTGCTCCCGTCAACCCTACCCTATACCTACCCTACCCTGTACCTACCCTACTTGCCTAGCTATTACCTACAATTATGTCAACATTCAATAATTATGCCAAGTTAAACTACAGCACACCCAGGTGCACACTTGGAAGTGCTGTGGTTTAATTTGTTAAGGTAGAGGTTACCTACAATTATGCCAACCTACAATAATTATGCCAAGTTAAACTACAGCGCACCCAGGTACACACTTAGAAGTGCTGTGGTTTAATTTGTTAAGGTAGAGGTTACCTACAATTATGCCAACCTACAATAATTATGCCAAGTTAAACTACAGCGCACCCAGGTACACACTTAGAAGTGCTGTGGTTTAATTTGTTAAGGTAGAGGTTACCTACAATTATGCCAACCTACAATAATTATTAAATTTGTAAGGTTTAATTTGTAAAGGTTATTCTCAGGGATACACAACCACTATGTGCATTCGAGTTTATTGTATGTTCACAGTAGGTATAAAAATATCGTAAATATGTGTCCTTAAATCTAGATTTATATATAACATTCGGTGACAAACAAAACACAATAGTTAGTGAGACGCGACGAATACATAGGTAGTTAGGAGTAGTGCGGCGAGCAGTCGGGAGCAGTGTTACCAGATCAAAATTATACACTACCGTGTTGACAGTTTAAAAATACGGTGTGTCAGCTCCAAATCACCGTGTACCTATAGATTTAAAAAATACCATGCATATTACCGTGCAACATCAAGAGAAAATGTCTTATTTTTCAATATTATTTATTCATTCTTAATCATCTAAAATAACAACTTCTCGCTCGTATATGGCTGCAGTAATTTTTTTTAACATGTCCTTAGATGGTATGAAATCCACACAGCTCTTTCCACTCCTGTGTATAGATTGTTGAGCAAGAATATTTCCTTTTATGGTTCTTGTAATTAACTTATTTCTTTTCTTTGTTTTAATGTCATTTACTTGACTAAACAATCTTTCACAAGCAGCATTGGAATGTGGTAAAGACAGGATACTCAGCATAAAAGCAGGCAAAAGCTTAAACTTCTCTTTATTTTCATCCTTTAGTTGAGCTATCTGTGAACAAAAACAAAATGTTTATATAATAACCTAGGTACTAGTAGGTACCTATCCGATATATTTTTTAATATAAATAAGTTCAATAAAAAACTACTGATTACCTCGTGCCAAAACTCGTCAGCCTTGTCAGTTTTAGATAATTGCATTTGAGCCACAATCATCGGAAAATTTCTCCACTCATCGTCCAGTACTTGTTGGTCATTGAGATCCTTTGGGCATAAACGGTGAAAATAATCGAAGATCATCTATAATGTGGCAAATCTTTCGCTAGACGTTGATGAAATGCAAAGGAGAATGCCCATGGACAGTACTTAAAAAAAGTTTATTGTGTCACAATCATTTCTGGACAATAAATAAAACAAAAATATTTTAAATATTTTAACTTCTTTTCAAAAAGATTCCTAGTGGGGTTCATTTTCTTGAATTAATAAGTATTTTTACTTCCGTTTCACAGCTCAAACATATTCCGCCATTTATGTTAGGGTTGAGGCATGTTGACATGATCTGACATCGATTAAAGCAGAAGATCGAAGAATCGTTTTTTTTTATAATCTACTTGAAACACTGAATCAATCCATCTGGATTCACCTCTTTAATGTAAACAAAATTATTTTGAAATTGGTGTTGTTTACTAGTTTAATGCAAACCAAGATAAAAAATGAAAGATGTTTTTAGAAATCGATTATATTACCGATTTGGTAACATGCTCATAATTGTCAGTCATTTCATTTGACAGTGACAGTAGTCGTCTTTTCATTTGTTTTGTTTGTGTTTTGTTGCGTCAAGTTGAATTTTACGTTCCGCCGTTACTAAATATTTATCACTACAAACACACTCCCGTGTGTTTGTGAAAATAGTGCTTAATAAGACAGGACTTTACATTTGTGATTTCTGACATGGCTACTGTTCGAAATTGGTGTCTCAATTGTTCTTTGATGTTGGCGCCATATATGCGCAGACATAACATTTTGTCGAAGTTTCTTGATAATATATTGGACCATATTACGGGCTTGGATCTACACCGGTAAGTAAGAATATATCTTAACAAAAAATATCTTATATATCTTAACAGCACTTGAACAAATGTCTAACGAATACAAATGTTAAATATGTTGGCATAGAGTCCATATTGCTGTGAATCTAGTGTAACCTAAAAAGGAATATATTTCGTTCAATATCTTTTAACTCCCGCAATTAAAATTGACTAAAGTTGGTACGTGTAATTAATTAAGGTAACATAATCAAATAAAGGCGTTTTTATCAGGACACTAAAATGTTTCGGTCAGTACATTTCTCCATACAAAATGGGTATTCTCCCTTCCGGTTTTAATTTACTTTACTACAAGCTGCCACAATGAACTGTCAACAATTCTTTCTGAATTCTGCTTTTTCAGTATCAGAAACCTCAGGCAAATTAAGTTGTTGCCGTGCACCAAGATCAATATATATTTCGTCCAAACTAAGATACTGGTCACCATTTGTTGGATTAATTTCATCCAACTTAGTGGATTCCACATATGAATTGTTCATAATGATAAGAATTAGCTCTCGGTATAGTTCTGTCATTTTCGAATGAAGCTCAGTAATAACAGTATATTCACTTTGGAAATACATATTGATTTTTGAAAATTTAGGCAGCATCCATGCTAAAAAATAGTAATACGCCTTCATAATTGGATCGTTTAATGCTTTATGAATCTCTGCGCATTCTCTGGTATTTAACCATCTGCCATCAAAAAATAGTCTTAAGGCTTGCCATTGTTCTAGTATTCGATATACCACTGCAGTCAATGACAGCCACCGGGTTTGTGCTGGTCGCAGCATTTTGTGGACATCTGTTTCAGTGAATATCTGAAAATCTTTTAATTCACTTTGCCGTTTACTACTTAATATGAAAAAATTGTATATTGCTCGACCCAACTTTTCACATTCTTGTGGTAATCTTTTACAAGCATCGTTTGCACATACGTGCAGTGAATGGCATACGCATTTTATAACAGTGATTCCGGGACAACGTTGACGAAACCTGGTAGACACTGAATTGTTGCAACCCATCATTGTGCTGCACCCATCGGAAGCAAAGCCAATAATGTTTTCCAATGGGACTTCATGTTTTTCAAATGATTGTATTACGATGTTAAATAAATGTTCTGCATTAGCTGTTTAATCTTCAGAACTGCTATCGAACAGCTGTATTAAGTCCCAAAAACGAGAAACAATTTTGCCTGCTACCGGATCATAGTACCTGATAACCACACATACAGTTTTTACCACCGCTATATCAGTGCTCTCGTCGATTAGCACTGAAAATTTAGATTTTTTTAAATCTTCACACAAGATTCTCTTTTTCAGTTTTCCCAATAACATTGTTAATAATAGCTTGTACCTTTCAGTTTTAAATTATTGGCTATATCTGAATCAGTAAAAGTTTTTGCTAAAAGATCGCACATGTGATCCGCCACTCGATGGGATAACTTGTGTTCGGCCATGAAGGCAGCTAGCTTTATCTCTGCTACTTTTTGTTTGTCGCCGATGGGTTCAATTTTTTTAAACATACTGTCTATGGGCTGAACGTTTGAACGTAAAGTTTTTGTACATGTTTTGTACCCTCAGAATGTCTTTTTATGATATTTAATTCTGCATTCATCGTCGTGTCGCAGAATGAGCAGAAAGCTTTATAATGATCTTTGGGATGTTGTTGAAGCCAAGGGGAAAAAGCTTTATTATTTCGCCACTCATCTTTGAATTTTTGTTTATAATGCTTACATTTTTGTCCAGTTTTTGGAATCTTGGATGATGACGCTCCTTTATCTGTCTCGTAGCTATCAGTGTCACTATCACTACCCATTTTTATGTAGGTACGTTGTGTCGAACGAAATTAAAAGTATTGTTTCAATGATTAATGCACTGCGCACTTGCCAAACATCAAACACCAACAAAACTATCGAAGAAAAAAAGAGTACGGTGCGAGTTGCGAGAAAGCGATTCATTCATTCATTTATTATACAACCAATTTTCATATACACTGATTGTTTTACTAGTGGGCAGGGCAAAGAGCATACTTTTACATTTAGACGTATTTTGATGATCGGGGAATCGGGGAAATCCCCGGCGGTAGAGTGGTGAAGCAAAGCGGCGACTTGATGTTGCCAGCATATAAAGCTGGATTTTCGTTTCGTTTTACGTATATATTTTTAATAAAATTAATACTTCATAATTATTTACATATTGATTGTCAAGGTAATTCATAATTAAAAATACCGTAGAAAATGACACGGTAGTGAAATATTACCGTATACCGTGTTTTAGCCAAAAATACCGTGCATCTACGGTAATTACCGTGTACCTGGTAACACTGGTCGGGAATGGTACGCGCGGAGGTGTTTTAGGCTGAGTTCTCGTTCGGGCAGAGTCGCTCGCATGCATGTGTGCGATGTTGCGAACACGCATCGAGAAGCTTCCGCGGGAGTAGACCGCAGCAAATTCGAATGGGCCGCGTAGGCCCTTGGGTTTAATGGGTATATTGTTATAATTCAATCTATTTGGGCGATTGGGACAGCAGGAAATATAAATTTCATATAAAAAATGGATTAGGTTAGAAATGAGTATAGGTATAAGAGGCAGTTTGAAAGTGGCACCAGTAATAGAAAATTTGTTACAAAAACAGGACGGCCAAAGAAAATATGGATGGACTGTGTGTGGAGTGATATGAAAGAAAAGGGAGTCCGTAATACCGTGACGGGGAACAGGACGGTATGGAAGAAGAAAGCGTAACAAGTAGCAATATTGCTATAAAACGAAGGATTTATAAGGGCTTATTAACTCTTTACATGTTTTGTAACAGTATTAGTTTTGCAACTCTCCTTATAAAAGCATGTTAAAGTGTTTTTTGATAATATGGTAAATTAGTCTTATAATTTTATCTTACAGACGTTTATATAACTAATCTAAATGGCCCTTTTAATGCAATGGACATATAGAAGCATATAATATGGCTATTCAGACACATAAAATTTTAGCTATGTAGCCGCTTTGGCGTCATACTATTTTTGAATTAATATGGCTGTTATAAAGCTATAGCCCTTATAAAGACTATCAAAATGCAGCCTTAAAGCTAATGCAAAATGGCAAGTTATATGGCTTCTATATGTATAAAAGTCTTGACGAACACTTTATGTAACAGCTACAAGAATTGTTATATATATACTTGACTTTCTTGCATCTACGATGGAAGAAAATGCTATGAGTTCCGTAGAACTAATTTCACAAAACATTAACAAAGACACTTTCGATGAAGATTTCCTAAAATATTCCTATAATCAATGTGATAATTAATCATCTGATGAGCGTAACAGTGACATAAATAGAGGCATGCTACCTACCTTACCTAACCTACCTAATATTTTTAATCTATTATCAATAGTTTTCTCAGCGCACGCCAAATAATGAATTTTATAGGCTACATTTTGCTACCTTGGCTTACATTATTGTAATTTTCATAAGGATCTCATTTTTTTTAGAAAATATTTTATAGCCTATGGCACTCAAGAATAATGTAGCTTTCTACTAGTTAAAGAATTTTCAAGATCGGTTCAGTAGATCCAGAGATTACCCCTTACAACGTCACAAACTTTACCTCTTTATAAAATTAAGTATAGATATGTATATTATATCTAATTATTTTCCTTAAAATAAACATAATATATATATTATATCTAATTATTTTCCTCAATAAACATATTAATCTGTTTTGCAGGCTTAATGCACATGTTTTCTTGTATAAACAAGAATTTGGCCAATTAAGATTCAGCATGTTACCGGAAGGCAGGTAGTGAAGGTTGCGGGGTTTCGCTGTATGCGAGATGCACGTGACCGGTCAATGTGGCGACGCTTGGGGGAGGCCTATGTCCAGCAGTGGACGTCTTTAGGCTGATATGATGATGATGATGATGTAGCCGAACCAATAAACATGATTAACATCGCAACAAATTTTATTCAATATTTAATGTCCGCAAATATATTTAAAAGTTTTAATAAAACATATATTATATTTGAATTATAGAGGCTACTAATTAAATTATGCAATCCATACTAATATAATAAATACAAAAGTAACTCTGTCTATCTGTTACCTTTTCACGATTGAACCGCTGAAAAAACCAATTTAGATGAAATTTGGTATGGCAACAATTTGGGACCGTTGGTAACTATCCTATGTCCTTCATAGGATATTTTTTCTCATGGAAATCTTCCTTAAGGGGATGGAAAATTGTATGGTGAATTAATAATTTATCTAGTAAGGCGGCCCACACACCTACAATATTATTGCCCAATATAAAAATTATGGCGACGCCTGGGGGTGGCCTATGTCACGCAGTGGACGTCTTTCGGCTGAAATGATGATGATAAAAAATTGGCTATTCGAAGTACTAATGCTACGCAGACGTAGTTACGAGCAACAGCTAGTTACATAATATATAAATAAATATTCACATGAAACACCTAAAACGCCTGTACGCTAAGAGCTAAGTCGTTTTCCAATATGTTATTAAATCCTGAGAAAGCCTGTAACTATGGATAAAGTCTCTATTCCGGGATATTTTTTTAGACGTTGCTGATTCTTTCGTCTGTCGAGCTCTGTTAAAATCATTAATTTGATTAGCTTCTTCTAATAAATGTGATTTAGTGCCAATTTTTAAATTTATCGAAATAACTTATTTTAATACAATATTTTATTACTAGCATCTGCCAGCGGCTTCGCCCACGAGAAAAGTGTTTTCTTATCCCAAGGATAAATTATATCGGGATGAAAAGTCCTATGACCTATTCCAGACTATACTCTATCTCTATGCAAAATTTCATCCAGATCCGTTCAGGCGTGATTGAGTAACAAACTTACATCCAAACACACATCTACCCATCAAAACTTTCACATGTTTATAATATCAGTAAGATTAAAATCCAAGAAGAATTACGCGCATAAATAGTGGCTCGCACTACTGACGGCACCGCGGACGCTGCTTAGGGGTCTCGTCAGTGCGCATGTGTGTGTGAGTGTGCTGTTTAGAGCGTTTGTAGGTAGTTTCCATACTGTTTGTTTATTTATACTATGGCTCGGCGCAGCGCCGAGAGGGGGTGCACTTGTACTCTAGTTAAATAAATTAATACCGTAATATGAGGTTCCTTTGCTCCAAATTTAAAAAAAGATTATTTCCATCAAATCTCTAAATCTACAAGGAAATTGTTTTTTTTTGAACGCATCCGATAAATGATTAATAAGATAGGCAACACTAAATTATACACTTCCGGTTGCCGCAATTTCATTCCTTTATCAAAGAGCGTTTATGGCAGCCATTGTTTTGATTTTAGTGTTTTGATTAAAAAATAATAGTCTACAAAATCCACCTCCATCAACGAATGTACTATTGATATTTGCGGTAAGGAGGGTTTTATGTAATTTGGTATGTAATTAGCTAACGTTAAGAGGTAGTATTTATTTGATGTGTAGATTTATATGAGCAAAATACCTCTTTTACTTCTACTTTGCGCCATATTTGGGGATAAATATCATATCATAACAATCATATTTAGAAATATGATTGTTTGTTATTACATAAAGAGAAATTTATATTTTAAGTTTTAGAGGGTATTTTTAGTTTTATATGTGATTTTTCAGTGTTAGTTTTTTTGTTTCCACATTATTCTTGATACAAGTTGCCTTTGGTGATTTTAATAGTTAAGAGAAAATGATTCTGAGACTGATTTAACGGATAGTACAAATAAAAAGTTCCTTAACTATTAATTTAGTCTTATTATGTCGAAATCATATCAACAAGACGAGAAACACAAAGAAATTGCAGCCGTACTATTATTTTTTGGAGCATATTAACAGCTGTTATCTTTACCCTTTACGACTTTCTTTATAACTAGCTGACCCCCGGGGCTTCGCTCCCGTCAACTGGCTATCTACCTACCTACCCTGCCTACCCTGCCTTCCCTGCCTATCCTGCCTTCCCTGCCACCCCTGCCTACCCTGCTAACCCTGCCTGCCTTCCCTGCCTATCCTGCCTACCCTGCCTTCCCTGCCTATCCTGCCAACCCTGCCTATCCTGCCAACCCTGCCAATCCTGCTAACCCTGCCTACCATGCCTACCCTGCCTGCCCTGCCCTCCCTGCCTATGATGCCTACCCTGCCTACCCTGTCTACCCTGCCTAACCTGCCTGCCCTGCCTTCCCTGCCTGCCCTGCCTACCCTGCCTGCCCTGCCTACCCTGCCTAACCTGCCTACCCTGCCTACTCTGCCTACCCTGCCTTCCCTGTCTAACCTGCTTACCCTGCCTTCCCTGCCGTCCCTGCCTATCCTGCTTACCCTGCCTACCCTGCCTACCCTGCCCACCCTGCCTTCCCTGCCTACCCTGCCTACTATGCCTACCTTGCCTATCCTACCTACCCTGCCTTCCCTGCCTACCCTGCCAACCCTGTCTAACCTGCCTACCCTGCCTAACCTGCCTACCCTGCCTACCCTGCCCACCCTGCCTGCCCTGCCTACCATGCCTATCCTGCCTACCCTGCCTACCCTGCCTACCCTGCCTTCCCTGCCTACCCTGCCTACCCTGCTTTCCCTGTCTAACCTGCCTACCCTGCCTACCCTGCCTACCCTGCCTACCCTGCCTACCCTGCCTTCCCTGCCTACCCTGCCTACCTTGCCTACCCTGCCTACCCTGCCTACCCTGCTTTCCCTGTCTAACCTGCCTACCCTGCCTTCCCTGCCTTCCCTGCCTAACCTGCCTGCCCTGCCTTCGCTGCCTACTTTGCCTACCCTGCCTACCCTGCCCACCCTGCCTATCCTACTTACCTACTATTTTTTATCTATCATCAATGGTTTTCTCAGCGCACGCTATAGAATGAATTTTATAGGCAACATTTTCCTACATTTTTAGCATCCGATAAATGATTAATAAGATAGGCAACACTAAATTATACACTTCCGGTTTCCGCAATTTCATTCCTTTATCAAAGAGCGTTTATGGCAGCCATTCTTTTGATTTTAGTGTTTTGATTAAAAAATAATAGTCTACAAAATCCACCTCCATCAACGAATGTACTATTGATATTTGCGGTAAGGAGGGTTTTATGTATTTGGGTATGTAATTAGCTAACGTTAATAGGTAGTATTTATTTGATGTGTAGATTTATATGAGCAAAATACCTCTTTTACTTCTACTTTGCGCCATTTTTGGGGATAAATATCATATCATAACAATCATATTTAGAAATATGATTGTTTGTTATTACATAAAGAGAAATTTATATTTTAAGTTTTAGAGGGTATTTTTAGTTTTATATGTGATTTTTCAGTGTTAGTAAGAAAAATATTTTGTTTCCACATTATTCTTGATACAAGTTGCCTTTGGTGATTTTAATAGTTAAGAGAAAATGATTCTGAGACTGATTTAACGGATAGTACAAATAAAAAGTTCCTTAACTATTAATTTAGTCTTATTATGTCGAAATCATATCAACAAGACGAGAAACACAAAGAAATTGCAGCCGTACTATTATTTTTTGGAGCATATTAACAGCTGTTATCTTTACCCTTTACGACTTTCTTTATAACTAGCTGACCCGCGGGGCTTCGCTCCCGTCAACTGGCTATCTACCTACCTACCCTGCCTACCCTGCCTACCCTGCCTACCATACCTACCCTGCCTTCCCTGCCTATCCTGCCTTCTCTGCCAACCCTGCCTACCCTGCTAACCCCTTACTGCCCTGCCTACCCTGCCTAGCCCGCCTATCCTGCCTACCCTGCCTATCATGCCTACTCTGCCTACACTGCCAACCCTGCCTACTCTGCCTACCCTGCCAACCATGCCTATCCTGCCTACCCGGCCAATCCCGCCTACCATGCCTACCCTGCCTAGCCTGCCTATCCTGCCTACCCAGCCTACCCTGCCTACCCTGCCTACCCTGCCTACCCTGCCTACCCTGACTGGCGCGCCTACCCTGCCTTCCCTGCCTATCCTGCCTACCCTGCCTACCCTGCCTATCCTGCCTACTCTGCCTACCCTGCCAACCCTGCCTACTCTGCCTACCCTGACAACCATGCCTATCCTGCCAACCCTGTCTAACCTGCCTACCCTGCCTTCTCTGCCTACCCAGCCTACCCTGCCTACTCTGCCTACCATGCCTACCCTGCCTACCCTGCCTAACCTGCCTACCCTGCCTACCCTAACTTCCCTGCCTACCCTGCCTACCCTGACTGGCGCGCCTACCCTGCCTTCCCTGCCTACCCGGCCAATCCCGCCTACCATGCCTACCCTGCCTAGCCTGCCTATCCTGCCTACCCAGCCTACCCTGCCTACCCTGACTGGCGCGCCTACCCTGCCTTCCCTGCCTATCCTGCCTACCCTGCCTACCCTGCCTATCCTGCCTACTCTGCCTACCCTGCCAACCGTGCCTACTCTGCCTACCCTGCCAACCATGCCTATCCTGCTAACCCTGTCTAACCTGCCTACCCTGCCTTCTCTGCCTACCCAGCCTACCCTGCCTACTCTGCCTACCCTGCCTAACCTGCCTACCCTGCCTACCCTGCCTTCCCTGCCTTCCCTGCCTACCCTGCCTACCCTGACTGGCGCGCCTGCCCTGCCTTCCCTGCCTATCGTGCCTACCCTGCCTACCCTGCCTACCCTGCCAACCCTGCCTACTCTGCCTACCCTGACAACCATGCCTATCCTGCCTACCCGGCCAACCCCGCCTACCATGCCTACCCTGCCTACCCTGCTTACCCTGCTTACCCTGCCTAGCCAGCCTAGCCTGCCTACCCTACCTACCCTGCCTACCCTGCCTACTTTGCCTGCCCTGCCTACCCTACTTACCTACTATTTTTATCTATCATCAATGTTTTTCTCAGCGCACGCCAAAAAATGAATTTTATAGGCAACATTTTCCTACCTTGAGTTACATTATTGCAATTTTCATAAGGATCTCTAATATTTTTGAAAATTATTATAGCCTATGACACTCAGGAATAATGTAGCTTTCTACTGGTGAAAGAATTTTCAAAATCGGTTCAGGAGATCCAGAGATTACCCATTACAACGTCACAAACTCACAAACTCACAAACTCACAAACTCAAAAACTCACAAACTCACAAACTCACAAACTCACAAACTCACAAACTCACAAACTCACAAACTCACAAACTCACAAACTCACAAACCCACAAACTTTACCTCTTTATAATATTAGTATAGATGTGCCCGTTTCAGTACAAGTTAAATGTAGGAGCAATGTTTCCGGAAGGATAGGTAACATTGCTCCATTTTTTTATAAAAATATATAAATAAAGGTAAACAACTTATTATAAAGATAAATATACAATATTAGTATTGTACACTTATCTTTATAAATGTTTTGTCCTGTAATTATTTAAGTGGTGTACAAAAAAGTATATAATAAAATAAATAAATATTAGAGCCAGAATGTATAATCTGTGAAAAATTTAACAAAAGCCATAACAAAGAAGGATTTTACGTCAGTCACACTTTTCAAATTTTGGAGCAAAAAACCGAGCAAAGTACCCTCATTTTACGGTATACAAAAACACCGAGAACCAGAACCGAGGTGATAACATTTTCGATCCAGTGCTATTCTATAAGGTTACAGCCTTGAGCGCAGCGCTGTGCCAGCGACGAATCTTCAGTTTGGTATTCGCTACGCTGCGAATAGCGACACAGCGATCTAAGCTGTGACGGCCGTAAGTTAGAACTATTCAATGTCGAGCAAGTTGTTGGACACTAGTTGACAGTTCTTCATACATTTTGTAAACAGCGTCAAAGACGCTCACCGCCTGGCTGCATCAGCGTCCGCGGTGCAGTCAGCGCCATCTAGAGGAAATACTCGAAATTACAAGTACTGTCAACGCACCAAGCAGCTGCCCCGTTCTCTAGTACCAAGTCGACCCGACAGAGGTCAGCACATGTAGCAAAACAAGACAAAAATAATCACAGTACTAATGTTAACACAAAGTACATCGAATAATCATGGAGGAAGTTATGAATATGCTCAGAAAAATTCAAAATGAGTTAAATGAACAAAAAGCAACAATTGTACAATCAGCTGAGAAAGTTACGGAACAAGTTACACAAAATATATATAACGCTTTGGAGGAAAAATTTAAAATAGTAGATAAAAATACGAAAACCTCAAAGAGAAGCTGGAATTCCAAGAAAAAAGACTATTCATTCTAGAAAAACAGTCAAGACAGAGGAACATAGTAATTTTTGGTTTAGCGGAAACTGAAACATCGTATCCAATTAAAAAAAAAGCATACTAAATTTCATAAACCAATATTTCTCCGTTGGGCTGGAACTCAGGGACATACAAGAATTCAGGAGAATAGGGAAGAAAGGAGAAAAGCCCCGACCGATTACCGTAACGTTCACTCGATTGAGTACGAAAATAGATATTATTAAACAAATGAGAGTACTAAAAGATACCACTTACTATATAAAAGAAGACTTTCCACAGCATATTCTAGAAACAAGAAGGGAACTACAAGAGCAAATATAAAATTTAAAAAGAAAAAGGAAACTCCGCCACCATTAAGTACGAAAAACTGATAATACACAACAAAAATACAGATACTTGAGGCAGCAAGAAAAGGACTTTACCAATATCACCAAACTACAATGATCTTACGCAAACAGAAACAGGGACACAAGCTAATAAAAAGAACAAAACTCAAACAGGAATACAAAGAATACATATAAAGAAAAAATCATGCAGGTCCATCACAGGGAGTTATTAAACCAGGATTACTCGGTTTCCTAACAACCAAACCACTAACAACCAAAACAACCTACCACAAGGTCAAACAGACAAAAATAGCAAGCAATAGCAATTACTCCCCTCTCTACCGGAAAAAGATTTACAAATAAAAACTAACACTAAACCACATCTTCCAAGCCGGCTCGTCCCCGTCGAAGATTACGACCAAAACACTCCAGAGAAAACAACAGCAGCTATGTCAACTACAACAAAAAAAAATTATCACAAGTCTACTGGAACTAACAGAATCTTTAAAAAACGTAAAATACGATATTGTTGGTCTCTCAGAAGTCAGAAGACTCGGCAATAAAACATAGGAAAATGATGAGTTTTTTTCTACTACATCGGAGAAACGCCAGGATATGGAGTAGGATTTATTATCAAAAAATACATAACAAGTTTCAAGGGACTATCAGAAAGCGTAGCGGTGCTAAGGATCCATATCAACAACTTAGACTTAAGTATCGTTCAAGTTTACTCCCCAACAGAGGCTTCGAAGGATGAAGAACTAGAGCTTTTCTACAGTACCGTCGACAACGCCATAAGACTTTCTGGAAATAATATAATAGTCACTTCAACGCCAAAATTGGTCAACCCAAGCCAGACAAAACCATCACTGGAAAATACGGCTACGGAAACAGAAACTCTAGAGGAAATAGGCTCATTGATTTTGCGTACGAAAACAATCTAGCCATTATGAATACTTTTTTCAAAAAGAATAAAAAGCAGAAATAGACTACATTCTAACAAATCTACCCAAAAACTTAGACAACATTCAGGTCCTAAACATCACTTACCCTTCGGATCACAGACCGGTTAGGGCAGCTTTCAATGTACTTTCAAGGTCAAAAAATCGTAGCAAATTTGATTAATGCCCTAGATCCCAGATAAAGAGCGAGGAAGAAGTGAAAACCAACATTAAATCGCTGAACAGCTGCTCAGCGAATTTGCTCGACCTCTGGTATGACGATGACAACGTATAGAATTGCTACGATAACGCAAATGATACCAGCTTGAAAAAAGCACATGAACTAGCATATATATATATATATAGCTCAAACTCAGGGAAAAAGCAAATAATATTCAACACGCACAAAGGCGCTAATCAGTAGAGGACAAGAAATACATAAGACAAAACCGAAATCAAGGGCTATGGAAAAATAATTAACAGCACTGTATGAGCTCATAAGTAAACGTATTAAACAAGACTATAAGGCACACCGCACACAAACTTTTGAAAAATGTCAATCTCTTCAACAATCTCTATAGCGGTGCTAGAGATCATCATCCGCAACCTAAAATAGGAGAAAGTCGGCATAAATATAAACGGATGTTACCTGAGCCATCTCAGATTCGCTGACAATACAGTTCAGCTATCAGTAATCACAAACCAACTATAACTATTGATAAACTTGCTACATCAAGAAAGTCGTAAAGTGGGCTTAAACTCAAATAAAACAAATGTCATGACGACCCATACTAAAACACCTATACATCTCAATAATTTGCCTTTATCTTACGTTGACACCTACATTTACCTAGGAAAACAAATTTCATTCAACCAACATAACAAAGAACTGGAAGTAGAGAGAAGAGTCAACATCACTTGGAAAAATTCTGGAGTATCAAGGAGATTCTGAAAAGCGACATGCTCATAAAGTTAAAAAGCAAATTCATGAACACCTGCTTACTTACCTCATTAACATATGCCTGTCAAAATTGGAAATCAACTACGAAAATAAAAAACAAGATCATAACAAGTCAAAGAAGTATGGAAAGAATCATTCTGAAGATTAGAAGGATCGAAAAAATACGTCATACTGTCATAAGACAGAAAACTAAAGCCATCGTGCCCTCAGCTAGGCACATAGGCTAAAATGGCGATGGGCAGGACATGTAGCCAAATAATATTTTTTTTAAGAAACTATCATGACTAATATTATTATGTAAAACTTCATTACGTATTTTTATTACTGTCTAGGACAAATATTAGAAGTTTGAAAGTAATTTAATTGTAATGTAATGCAATTAATTTATTGGAAATCGAAAGTTTATTGTACTTTGTCGCATACCTACGTTATTCGCCAATACATAACGTAATCAGTTAAATTGTGATCTTACATTGTGAGCAAAGAAGTTCGTTTGTTTAACGTCCAGCCCGAAAAGAACCCATGCAAATAATGGCTTTTCCTGACAATTACACAGTATTCCCTACGTAAAGATATTAAGTTTCGTATACGAGAGATGTTAAGAAATTTAATACAAATTTAAGTGCAAGTGCTGGCAAATTATCACTACTATGTGGGATAATATGTAGTTACTTAAATTATACTAACTTACATAGTGATAAAAGTTTAAAAAAACTTGAGATTAGAATTAACAAAAACGGTATATACACGTATTATAATTATAGAATAAAATTCTATTACTGGAAAATAGTTCATAAATAAATCTGAGTTTTATCATTTTGCGTTTTTTTTATTAGTCAATATGTATAATAAATATTACTAATTATTTTCCTTGATAAACATGTTAATATGTTTTGCAGGCTTAATCCACATGTTTGCTTGTATAAACAAGAGTTTGGCCAATTAAGATTCAGCATGTAGCTGGAAGGCAGGTTGTGGAGGTTGCGGGGTTCCGCTGGATGCGAGATGCACGTGTTATAATTTGAAGTATGTGTGACGTCATTAAATCGTTAATTTTAATCTTTCACTGGTTTGCTACATAATACATACCTGTCATATTTATTAAGCACCTGCCGAAAAATGTCTAAGTACCTACCTTAATTATTATTGTGGTGTCAACTACCTTAAAATGTAAAAGATAGGGTACCTAAGTAAATATGTTAAGTACCTAAGTAATATGTTGTTGTGTGTACAGGAAATAACTCTAAACTTATATTTAAGCCACGTTGATAATATTCCTATAAATGATTACGTAATTTGTAATGATCATTGTGATGTATCCTGGATTTTATAATGCTATATTAGTATTATAAGTCCTTTGAAGCAATTAGTACAATACTGTCTGTTAGTATCAATATTCTTTCGAATATTGATTAAGAATTACTATATAAGCGATATTAAATTCCTTAATTGTCTTGATACGTTTTAAAACATGTTTACTTCATAGTAATTGATTATTGTTCACCTAATTTTGAGATTTTTTGAAGCAGCAGGACGTATTGAGACACAGATAGACCCGATATTATAAAATATTGTGTAATTGACAAGCGGACTCACTTTTTTGTGAACTACAAGCCAGTACAGGCTAGATAGAAGTATACTACTTTATCATACTTTAAGTTATTTGATATTATAACTTTATTATTTCTAATGGTTGTGTTGAAGCTGTATCGTATTATGGCCTTTATTCCTAATATGTTATATTGATTTATATTATATTTCCTTACACACACAACCATCTTGACATTCAAAGCTTGCTATCTTGGTAGATACCAATACTTTTATATAGAATTCCATTCATGATTCTAACACACGCGACCGGTCAATGTGGCGACGCTTGGGGGGGCTTATGTCCAGCAGGCGGACGTCTTTCGGCTGATATGATGATGATGATGTAGCCGGACCAATAAACATAATTCACATCGCAACAAATATTATTCAATATTCAATGTCCTCAAATATATTTAAAACATATATTATATTTTAATTATAGAAGCTACTAATTAACATATGCAATCCATACTAATATAATAAATGCAAAAGTAACTCTAGTCTGTCTGTTACCTTTTCTCGATTAAACCACCGAAAAAAAAACAATTTAGATGAAATTTGATATGTCAACAGTTTGGGACCGTTGGTATAAATAACGTTATATAATAATGGGTAAAAAAAATTCCTTCATAGTATATTTTTTATCATGGAAATCTTTCTTAAGGGGATGGAAGTTTGTGTGGTGAATTAATCATTTCTCTAGTAAGGCGGCCCACACACCTACAATATTAGGGCCCAATATAAAAAATTGTGGCGACACCTGGGGGAGGCCTATGTCACGCAGTGGACGTCTTTCGGCTGAAATGATGATGATAAAAAATTGGCTATTCGAAGTACTAATGCTACGCAGACGTAGTTACGAGCAACAGCTAGTTACATAATATATAAATTAATATTCACATGAAACATATAAAACACCTGTACGCTAAGAGCTAAGTCATTTGCCAATATGTTATTAAATCCTGAGAATGCCTGTAACTATGGATAAAGCCTTATCCAGGGATATTTTTTTCAACAACGCTGATTTTTCGCCTATCGAGCTCTGTTAAAATCATTAAATTTTCTTGGCTTCTTCTTATAAATAAGCTTTAGTGCCAATTTTATAAATTAATCGAAATAACTAATTTTACTATATTTTATTACTAGCTTCTGCCAGCGCCTTCGCCCACGTGAAAAGTGTTTTCTTATTCCAAGGCATAATGATCATGGTAGGTATTCGCTGCGCCGCGAATAGGGACACAGCGCACTAAGCTGTGACGGCCGTGAGTTACAACTATTCAATGTCGAGCAAGTTGTTGGACACTAGTTAATGTTGTTCTTCATACATTTTGTAAACAGCGTCGAACACGCTCGCAGCCTGGCTGCAGCAGCGTCCGCGGTGCAGTCAGTAGTGCGTGCCGCAGGGGTCTCGTCGATGCGCATGTTTGTGTGAGTGTGCCGTTTCGAGCGTTTGTAGGTAGTTCCCGTACTGTTCGTCCATATTTATACTGTGGCTGAGCGTCGTTAATCCAACAGCGCGCTTTTATTTAGATAGGCATCCATTTAGGTATCCAATGATAATAGTGTTATTGAAAAGGCCCCTAATGGCAACATTACTGTTTTAAGGTTGGAACGAGTGTCTCAAAGAAAACAAAATAAATATTTAAAAGAAAATTTATAAAAAATATATAAACATGTGGCAAATATTATGAAAATTCTTTCACTTATAACTAAATACATTTGACTTTGAATTTGACTTGACAAAGTTCAAAATCCGTTGCAAGACAAACTTTTGCCAGAGACTTTTTAATACAAATGATCACTTATAAATACAAAACTCTAAACTCGACAGCTTGGTAGATGGCACATGTCTTCGAATTTTTGGTTCTGGGACAAGCCGGTTTCCTCACGATGTTTTCCTTCACCGTATTGAGAGCAGAACTCGTAAGCCGGGGCAGTAACCACTGGGCCACCACTGCTCCCCAAACACTGCCCGTACCCAAACTATCTATCTAAGCAACCAGCACGGTCTAGGACCAGCAGCACGCTTACACACACATTCCCAAATTATGGAGGAAGACCAAAGTCACACTACCAAAACCAGGCCCATTTCTCTATTAAGCCACACATATAAGCTGCTTGAAACACTTTTATTAAACCGCCTCACAGCAGAAATTGAATCGGCTCTAATCCCCAGACACCAGAGCAAGCAGGATTTAGATCTGGTAAGTCTTGCTCTAGCCAGGTTCTCTGACTGACAGAATATATAGAGGATAATAGAGTCTCTGGTGTCGTACTCGTTTATCTTTCGGCAGCTTACGACACCATTAATATCAAAAGACTGCTCGGGAAGGTCAGGAGCCTTACTAAGGACCAGGGTTTTATACGCATATTGAGTGAACTCCTGCACAACCGCCGTTTCCAGGTGTGCTTTCAGTCCACCAAGAGTAGATGGCGACGGCAATAAACGGTCTCCCTCAGGGCAGTGTGTTGGCGCCGACGCTTTTTAACATCTATACGAACGACCAGACCAACACCCAACACACGGAGCGGTTCCTTTATGCGGATGACTTGGCCTTGGCAACGCAAGCAGCGAACTTTCGAAGCCGTGGAGCACACACTGACAATCGCACTCAACTTACTGGGAGAAACTATGACCGCAATGCTCTGCGGCCCAACCCATCCAAGACACTGTCGTGCGCATTCCACATTCGCAACTTGCATGCAACAGACACTCGGACTCTCGGACTCGGACACTCGCCATCTCGTGGCGAGGAACTAGGGTCGAACACTGCTCGAACCACAAATACCTGGGTGTGACGTTGGATAGGGCCTTAACATATAAATCACACTGCTACGTAACAAAGCAGAAGGTCGGGAACCGTAATAGCTTCCTCCGTCGCCTTATTTCCACCAACTGGGGAGCGGCACCCGATGTTCTCCGCACAACTGGTATGTCTCTATGCTTCTCTGCTAGCGAGTTTGCGTGCCCAGTGTGGCACCGATCCACTCACGCCAAGCAAGTAGACATTGCCCTAAATGAGACGTGGTTAGGTTAGGTTAGGTTAAGACGGGCTGGTGTCCGCAACTCCACGTCTAAGCGCGTATTTTGCGAAAATATGAGAAAAAATGAGACGTGTCGGATAATATCGGGCTGCTTAAAACCAACCCCACTTAATAAGCTCTACCCACTAGCAGGCATAGCACCACCTGCCGTACGAAGGGATGTCGCATGCGCGATGGAAAAAAAGCACCAGGAATCCGATTACCGATATCCCTTCTACGACTATTCACCAACTCCGGGTAGACTGAAAAGTCGAAGGAGTTTCCTGCGAACTACACAGGCAACCCAGGACAGGCCCCCTGAGGAGAAGAGAAAGTTGTGGTGGAGAAGTGCCCACCACCCCATGACTTTGTTGAGCCCAAGGAACATCTGCCGCTTGGTCAGGCATTGCAGTGGCCTGTATGGAAGGCATTGAATCGGCTACGTACGGCCGCTGCAAATATAATTTGGCAAAATGGGGGATTATAGATTCGTCCAACACCCGGTGCAAGTGTGGTGCCCCTGTACAGACTATGTCCCACTTGCTGGAGTGTCCTGGCTGTCCATTCACTTGCACCCTGGAAGACCTGTACAGTGCTTCTGACGCTGCAATAAGCGTCGCCACCTACTGGGCCCACACAATCTAATTAAATTTGCCATCGAAACGAAAAGAATACGAAGAAGCACGCTTACATACCTCCTCATCATTATTAACTTACACATTTATAATAGTACATTATGGTACAAGTGTGTAATGTTGGTGATTACCGCTGAGGCGCCATTGAGACCCGAGCCGTTAGGTGAGGGTCTTAAGAGAGCCGAGGACGGTAATCATCAATACACACGTGTATCATACGACGTTTTTCAACACACTTGTGAAGAAAAGAATACTAAAAAATCATTTCCAACAGTAAAAACGAGCTGTGAATTTTTTTTCGCAATGGCGGGCAAAATTAATCAGTTTTCCTATGCGCGCGCATCTAACAATGGCGATCGGCCATAGACTAAAAAACATGAGTTATTTTTTTTTTGGCTTTTCGCGGATAGCGTTTTAGCCACGTACAAAATGGGGAATTTCAAGTTTTCTTTATTACAGACAAAAACAAAAATAATTTTTGAGTGAAAGTTTTATTTATTAAACACGTACAAGTTGAAAATATCTATTTAAATACGAAGTTGCATGAAATGTGTTGCATTTGTACTATTCAGTACGATCTTTTTTGTATCGAAACTTTTTTAAGAACAAAGCAACTCAACCAATAAATAAAAAAAAGAAACTCTTTATCTCACTTGTGAATAATAGTAATGAAAAAGTCACAGTTTGATAACAGGTGTCATTATGTGGCTAATTGCGGTGAAATTAGAGCCACTTTATGAGCAAGTGTGTTGAAAACAAAATTATATAATAACTGCATACTGCAACCGCACATGCGAAATGATTGCTGTATTGCCAAATCAGGAAACATTTTTAGTTCGCATAAATTGTTCCAGAGTTAGTCCACACGACCTGTGTTAGAGTATCGATCCCTGACTCCCACATTACAACCTGCCAATCGCCCGGTGATGTAGCATCTTCATAAACGACCGGTACGCCCGCTTGTTCAAGTAGCGCATAATCTGATGAACCTTTGGCTTCCTTGGAAGCGACAAGTAATGCGTTACCTCGTAAAATTGACTTGAAACATTCTACAGAGAAAACTGTTTCTCCGTAGTACCACATAATACCGAAAGACTGCGATTTTCCTATGCATACGTAATCTTGCCCAACCTCTACGAAAGATTTTAGGGTACATGTCAAAAGAGATTTTTTAATTTCAGTGTACATTACGTTTTTGGGATTTAATAATAAGTATTTGTCCAACACATCACACATAATGTCACGACGACTTTCTAAATTCAGTTTTAGCCACGACTGTGAGAGTGTGTGCAGCGTAGCCAATTTGCCATGGAGTGGATA
This sequence comes from Orthosia cruda, assembly GCA_964057195.1. Classification (NCBI taxonomy): domain Eukaryota; kingdom Metazoa; phylum Arthropoda; class Insecta; order Lepidoptera; family Noctuidae; genus Orthosia; species Orthosia cruda. The sequence continues at coordinate 3,639,134 of OZ059835.1, read as the reverse complement.
ATTCTTTAGGTAGATATAGGTTGAACAATAATTCAAAAAAACTGCGTTTGAAACTTGGGCTGGTCCTCTGAAGTCAGCTACATTGTTCACCCACACCACAGGCGAATACACGCTATGCGTGACCTCATTAATTCCCGCTATGCCGTTTGTCCAAAGCGATAAGTAGCGAGTTTTATCTTGTTGCACCAAAGATATCATTTCTATTGTGGTCCTGTAGACCTCAACAGTCACGACTGTCGGGTTATCCTCCGTCAACTCCACAGGATCTATCAGGAAGGTTCTGTCGTTGTAAATCAGGGTGTCCGAACATAATACGCCGGAGGTTGGTGGCTTGTTGTCGGATTTTTTGGCATTGCATTTCCAGCTAAGAGCGTCTTTGAATTGTTGGTAGACGTTCTCCTGCACCAGGATCCTCCTTATGCGCCACGGGGCCTGCAATGTGAACGATACTTGTTTACCATACTATTTTTGCCACTGTCATTGGTTTTTAATGCTAAAATTGATCCTTTATAATTTTGGTCTGCCTTTAACGCTAGAAAAACAATCAGTCCAAGCATGCGTTTTCTGCTGTGATTGGTTGAATGAATTTTCAACAGCCAATCACAGCAGATAACGCGTGCTTGACAATTTGTCACATTAATTCTGCGATCATTTAGAGGTGAGAAACTCGGCCTAATTACGACGGGTTGGACATTTTTTATTGAATAGTTAGGTCATAGGATTTTCTTGACCGTGATGATGACCTGCTGATGGTCGCGGTAATCTGCTGGATGGCAGAAGCACAACGCCGGTAGAGTTTTGGAGGAGGGACCTATGTCCAGCAGTAAACGTCTCTCAGCTGAGGTAATGAGAATAATATTACGATTACAAGTAAGATATTATTATTGGTTTTTCATAGAACATACCTGTTCGGAGACTGAGATGAGTTTATTAACGGCAGAGTCAACATCAGCATCTTCAGATACAATGGCGACGGTTCCAGAATCCAAACCTAAGTACACATGAAAATCTTTGATAGAGATTGAGAACAATATGGCAGTTGTGCAAACTGCTAAAGAAACATTATGTAATTTCTAGCACAAGTAAGTTTAGTTCAGTGAATTAGAGGCCGATAGTTTGACAATTTCATAAATTACCGAAACGTTGTAATGTGATTTGATTTCTTCTTCTGATTAAAGGCCCGACAAAACTATCGGCCGATAAAAGGTCACTAGTTTGCGGGGGCTCTTAAGTCACCTTAGACGAGAGGCGCGATGCACCGTGGAGAATTTTAAGGAATTAGGTGGATGGAATTCAAATATACTGATTTTGATGCTATTGACTCCGGGTCATTTTTTAGTACCTAGGTGAACCTATAACCGCCGTACCAGATTATAACTACGAAGGTTTAACGGTAAATTCTCTAACCAGGTGGCAATTTGTTCAACGGATGCTGCAATCCTTTGGAGACGTTGGTCTCAGGAATAATTATATTTTTTTTTTTCCTTTTATTTGAGATGGGTTTGCTCTTGACTCTAGCCTCATCTCACAAAGGCCTCCTCTAAAAAAATAAGAAAAGTTTACCTCACAGCTATCACATGCTGATGCGATCATATCTCTCAGATAGACTAGTCTAAGTGAAGAAGGTGGGTTCGACATCTGGCTTTTACGACATAAGAGTGGGCGTACCACAGGGATCCATCTTGGGACCCATACTGTATACCTTTTATACGGAAGATCTTTCAACAATATCCGGCTTAACTACGGGTACGTACGCTGAAGACACCGCCTTCCTGGCGTGTAACAATGATCCAGCTGTCGCATCAGATACCTAACAGCAGGGACTTCACAAGATCAATGAGTGGCTTCAAAATCAAAGCCAGCACATTTAAGTCTGTGCAAGTCACCTTCACACTGAGAAGGGGTAACTACCCACCTGTACAGCTAGGATACACCACCTTATCGCATGAAGACAACGTCAGGTACCTGGGTATGCATTTGGACCGCCGCTTGACATGGAAATATCATATCAAAGCTAAACGAGAGGAACTCAACATTAGATATAGACTCATTCAATGGCTGCTTGGTCGATACAGTAAATTATCCACAGGCAATAAACTACTTGTGTACAAAACCGTCCTCAAACCTGTCTGGATGTACGGCATACAATTGTGGGGTAGTGCTAGTGACTCAAACATATCGATGTTTCAGCGTAAGCAGAATATCATACTTCGAACGATAAGCAACGCTGATATTTAACCAAATTTGTAGATCGCTCCTAAACTAAACTCGATAGTATCGATATGACAGTGGCACAGATGTAGTACTGATATATGTCTATAGATAAGTATCTATAGCATCCTGGGTCATACTGGCACAAAAGATGGCATAGACAAAAGTATTTCTATCTCTTTTTGCTTATGACGTTATCTGTTAGTGCGAAAGTGAATACCGATATTGAAATTGCGTCTTAAATACGTTACCTCTATTAATACAAACTCTCTGATTGTTACTTTCTTTAATTGTATTTGGGGTTCTATGTTAGCATATTATTCTTTTGAAAATAGCAGAACAACCGACGAGGCGGCATCGCTGTGCAGCGCAGGAGCTTGGGTGTATTCGAGTTTTCAACGAATTAGTCCAAGAGCGAGTGAAGCGAGCTTGGGCATTTAGGGCAATCCGACACGGATCGGTTAGGTTAGAAGGGGATGACTGGAATGGGAGCTGAAGTGAGCGAGCAAAGCGAAAGAACTTAGATCTCTTTCATGTTAGGTTACTTTAGACCCTGCAGACAGAAAAAGGGGCCTCGTCGACAAACTTTTATTTACAAGTCGCTGTTTTAAACATTTGTCGCCCACTTAGTATTTCAGTAAGCCATATTCAGTATTTTTTACACCTTTAATTTGAATTCATTTTCGCTCGTTTAAATACTATCAATTCATTAATATGGGCCACTGTGCGACGGTTACAGTTTTCCTGTGTGCCTCAGTCAGCCAGACATATTACATTTACGGATCTAAAAAGTATAAGACATACCTTTGACTGGAAATTTTATAAACTTGTCATGATAAAACAGTTCTTGGGTCCCGGTCAACACAAATTGCAAAACTACGTTTCTGGCTCTGTAAAAAATAACAGATTAAGATTTTAAACCAACTGTAAAATTTCAATGATCATGAAACTTTTAACAATATTTTGAAGTTAGATTATTGGGAAACATTCCTGGAAATGAGTCTCTTATAACTAATATACCCCCGGTCTCTGGAAATAAATTTTATCAAAGCATCACAAATTAAACGCGAGTCAAGTGATTCCCTTGACTGGTAGACATTTATTGAACCGATCGCAGCGGTTAACTCGCGCTGTACAGTCAAGGGTAACAAACGTGCAGTCTTACTCACTCAAAACCCAAATGGCTGGTTTTTGTAGAAGAATTTAAATTATCCACAATTGATATAATATGTTGTATAGAAATTAAAGTATAGATTATACCTACTAACTGTTAAAAGCTGAAAATCTTTTACATGAAAAAAAAAGTCCGCCGCTGTTTTGGTAGAGTGTGACTCTACTTTTAACTCTTAACTTGCTCACATTCATTTTGCGTTTTTTTTGTACCAGATCTAGACCCGACTAATTTTTTTTATGATTTTGAAGCTAGAAGTTTTTACAATTTTAATGAAATTCTCTCTTGATTTGTCTATTTCAGAGACTCATGTTAAGAATTTTAAATATGGTAAGATATAACATTTTAAGGATTCATAAAAAAATCATAAATGCTGTACAGAAACACAGAAAAAGAAAAATTAAAAAAATCGCGGACACATGAGAATTACCTAGAATTTTTTTATCATCTTTACTCCATTTGAAATAACATTAGAAAGGACAAAGGTAGAAGCCCATTATTAAATGAAAGCCCAGCCCAGCCCACCAGCCCAGCCTACGTCATAAAATGAAAAATATATGGTTTAAGTCAGGTTCATGTTCTGAATAAGTTTAAGGTTCTGAGGACTGAGTCACCCACGTCCGTATGAGTGTACCCCAGTTGATTCCCTACACGTGGTCCCCGGGTGGTGCAAATCAGGTGACACTAACTGGTGGTAGGCTTTGGCCGAAGGCTTGCGACCACCCACCGGGCAAAGAAGTACCGCCAAACGGCCTAGTCGTGTTCCGGTTCGATGCTCTGTGTAGCCAACTAGAGGAATTGGGTCGAGATAGCTGTGCCACTGCAGGCAGTCCGGCCTGATGCGCGCTAAATAGTACCAAATCAGTGACAACGATACATGGATCAAACCCTCACTGGAATGCCAGATACAGCCTGTTTTTTTGATGATTTTGCATTACAAGGAAGTACATACACAGAGTTACTACAACGGTTAAAAAGGTTTTTTTTAAACTAAGAGAATGTAGATTGCATCAAAATAAGAAGAAATGTAAATTTTTTCAAAAGTTAGTAAATTACCTTGGACATACTATTAATGAAAAAGGGCTACACTTAACTCAAGAAAAGGTAAATGATATTATAATTTTTCCATGTCCAGCTAATATTACTACGTACATTTCTGGACATGTTCAATTACTATCAACAATTAATTCCTAATATGGCATCTAAGTTGAAACCATTATACCAACTTCAAAAAAAAAATAACAAATTTGTATGGTAAAAGGAATGTAAGAAACCATTTGAAGCATTGAAGAAAGAGATTTGCAGTGACAAAGTATTAACTCCATTTCAGGTAGATTTGCCGGTTGTACTTGCTACAGGTGCATTTCGTACAGGATATGGAGCAGTGTTATCGGATGTCATGCCTGACAAAACAGAGAGACCCATAGCATTTGCTTCAAGATCTTTATCTAGAGCAGAAAAAGGCTACAGTCAACTTGATAAAGAAGCAGCCGCATTAATATGGGCCTTAAATAAATTCTTTCATTATTGCTTTGGTCTGAGGATTACACTGATCATTGACATTCAACCTTTGTCAAGGATATAACACCCAGATAAGGCATTGCCCTCAACAACAGCTATAAGGCTAGCTGTAGGGTCTTTCCTAAATTACTATTTCCTCATAGTTGGTGATGCCTATACTAAATGGCTGTAGGTCATACCTACTACAACTATAACAACTACAGCTACAATTAACATTTTAAAGAACATGTTAGTTTCATATAATGGTAGACAGTTCCTTTCAGAGGAAATGATGAGATTTTTAAAGGAAAATGGAATCCAGTCAAAATTTAGTGCACCATTCCACCATGCAACAAATGGTCAAGCTGAAATATATATACAAACATTTAAGAATAAACTCAAAGAGTATGCAAAATGAAAAAGGAAATTTACAAGAGAAAATATCAAAATGTCTTATGATGTATAGGAAAACACCAAATAGTTCAACAGAGCTAAGTCCAGCTGAAATTATGTTCAAGAGAATATATCGAACCAAGATTGATTTAGATTCTTCACAAAGTGAAATTAAAAATAACAGTGACCAAATTATAGAAAACCAAAGAGTTCGAAGGAGGAGATAGAGTACAGATAAGATTTTATGATAGTAGCAAATGGAGATTTGGAACCATAATAAACAGAAAACGGAAGCTACACTATGAGATATATGTTGATGGTCGGTTTCATGTCCGTCACATTGACCAGATAAAGAAGACTTCTTGTCAGAAAAGAAATGAGTCTTACTTACCTTTGCTAATTCCTACTCCTACAAGTGAGGTACCAAATTCTAAGACTGATAAATTGCCAGAGCTTCCGAAAATAGCACTACCAATACCTGAACCAGAATTATATTCAATAACAGCAGCACCAGATGAAGAATTCCTACTATGCCAGATGGGCCTCGTGTAGCAACAAGCCAATCGTGCCTATCGAATTACCACAACGTATAGTGCCTGGTCACCGTAGTTCTACTATGACTGTCGACATCCCACAACCTACAGTGCCTTTTCGCCAGAGCACGAGAGCACGACATCCTCCAGACCGCTTGGATCTTTAGACACTTAGAGGGCGAGCACACAAGCAAGTTACAACGAGGTAGAGTGTTAGGGACATCTCTAGTCGCGCATCGACATCTCTTGCCGCGCACTAAAGATTACAGCAGAAGGTATCTGTCAGATGACATGAGGCACGTTACGCGCCCTCCACAAATCACAAAATGGCTTGCTTTGTCCTATTATGTTATAGTCGAACATTCCTTGTAATAAGTTTAACAAGTGCCTTATAGAAATAAAGCTTCAAGTTATCTTCATTTAAAACCTACATACATAACAGGCTACATTGCTTAAAAAGCTACTGTCAAACAGAAAACTGAATTAGCGATATACTACAGGATGCCAGCCGATGAAAACATGAAATGTAACACTTTCGATGTTCACTGGGAGTTTCAACGATTTTAAGCAAAAGTTTTTCATTGAATGGGAAGTAATGACACCAATCAACAGTGATGATTGGCTAACCGTAAGATGTAACTGTTCTATTCTGTGTAACAGTGTATCTGTAAACATTTGATGGGTTTAGCAATCAGGCTGAATTACATGGAAACATTGCCTCAGGCCAGGAATATCCCTATTGGTGAAAAGTGAAAGGGACGAGGGGCGGCCAGCTAAATCTAAATAAAAAAGTTAATAAAAAAAAAAACCCGACTGCTTAAAAACCGAAACAAGAAGAAAATCATGCTGTGCAGTTGGAGGATACATATTCGCGAGCTGGCTGACCAAAACCAGAGGTTAAAAAAAAAAAAAACCCAATTTTTGTAGCCGAAGACGAATCGATTGACGTAAGAATCATCAAAATCGGCCAACGCGTTTTTTCTCTAGAACGCCACATAGGAACAAACATACATACATACATATATACATACTTACATAGACTGGTAAACACTTTACCCTCCTTCGGCAGTCGGGTAAAAAGCTCTGTTGTTTATTATTTTTTTGTTTTATTAGTTTTATGGAAAGTTTCTGTGATTGACTGATTATAACTATAAATCTTAAGTACAAATTAATCTTATAAGTTCCTAAAAATATAATAAATATGTTTTGTTATATTTTCTTTTTACTTTTGATTTTTATTTTCCTAATAGTGATTAATTTTTTTTATTAGGGAAAACAAACAATTACACATTATATATGATATGAATAACAAATAATTGTACAACTAACGAACTAACAACGTTATCCACTTCTTATATAATTAAAATTGGTAGATACATGCACGAGTGCAATACTAATAAGCCTTAGCTTCATTAAATACTATATTATGCTAAACAAAAAAGAACACAAAATCTACAGATACAGAAATAAGTAAGTTAATTAAATTAAATTAATCCTCACAGTTGTTGATGGCTTTAAAGATTTCATTTCGAAATTTACTAACTGAGCAAGAATATAAATCTAAAGTTGAGAATAGGGTGTTATAATTATTAACAATGCATGTCCTCGAAATTAGCGTTTTCCAAGCAGTGTAAGCAACTGTGCGGAAAGTGTCACTTATTTTCACTAGTGCTTTTGACTTTTCTGTATTTTTTTTTATTTTTAACTCCAACGTCAGCCCGACGCATAGAGTTTTTATTATTTGAGTAAAGTTTTACAAATTAGTTAAGTACAGATTATCATCCATATACAACGTAAAATAAAACTAATACTTCATTAAAGGCGTTTTTAATTAATCTAGATTTAGATTTCGATCAATAAATTAATTTTAAATATTCATTAAATATGTCTGGCAGAACGGATATTTTGCTCATGCCTATGCGTTGCGACGTGACAGCTATTTGCACATGCGCAGTAGATATGCCCGAGGAACTATTACTTAATCTGTGGATATGCTGAGCGCGCTTGAATAAGCCCGCCATTTTATTAATTTTTTGCTTGGTTCAGATATATTTTTTTATTTCCTTGCACCATGCATAGTAAAATGTTGTATGATACACGTACGTAAGATGATTTCCGACTCAAAGATGATGCTAAACGACGCAAAGGTGCGCGGGCACCTGTGTTTGTGCGATACGAGGAGACAGCAAACAGCGGGTGACCGCGCTTCTTGCGTCGTGTGATAGTCCTAGGTACGTAGGTACTACATAACACAATCTGTTTGTTAAATCTGAACATTCATATTTGTTATTACACAGGTCATAAATAAGCATGCTTTCCAAAAAGGTGCGTCTAATAGTAAGGGTAGTAAGTTTATAATGGTTCAATAAATTATGGTAAGAGGTAGTTTTACGGAAACACTGGTAATGAGTGGCTTTAAGGAATTTATACTGTACGATTTCAAGCTTTTCTTTATTTTTGCATATAAGGGGTTCCAAATCATTACAGCATACTGTAAATGTGATCTCACTAAAGATTTGTATAAATTAATGTATGTATGAGTACGTTGAAAATCAGTCGTACTTCTCATCACAAACCCATACATGAGGAAGCCATTACTTATCTTACCAATATGTTGAGTAACATTCCAAGGTCCCTAACTAAATTTGTTTAGTGCAATATAGTGTTATTTAAGTTATATGTGTGAGTTATTATGTTTTTGTTCTTGGTAAATGTTATAGATGAACACTTTTCAATACTCAGTTGAATATTATTTTGTATGCAGTAAGTCGAGAATCTATCTAGATCCCCATGAAATAAGAGACAATCATTATTGTTTGGAATTTTCTAAAATATTTAAGGTCATTGAAATAAAGTAGAAATTTGGAATGTCTGAAACACTTATATATTTCATTTATGAATAATATAAACATGAGAGGACCTAAAATTGAGTCTTGACGCACACCGGATGTAATATATATGGATGAAGAACACTTATATATTTCATTTATGAATAATATAAACATGAGAGGACCTATCATTGAGCCTTGAGGCACACCGGATGTAACATATATGGATGAAGATTCAAAACCTAATAATGATGATAACTAATCTTTGAGTTCTATTTGTGACATACGATGTAAACCAACGCAGTTACGAAAAGTTAAGTTACTAAATGAATCAAATCCACGAAATTAATATTTTTACTGTCTACTTTAGTCATGTGTTGCAGTGGCGGTAGCTTCATATAAGCCCAAAAGCCTTACTAAAATGCTCGATAGAGAATCAATATCAAACCTGAACTATTTAAAAGTTCGCGCGCTTAATTCTTATCAAAATAACACAAAGTATGCCACACTACAACACATCGCGATTGTTCGCGCCCGCCCAGAGTTTCGCATTTGCAGTTGCAGCATCTACATATAGCTATCTCGCTTACACGCACCGGCTTTTGCCGGGCTTTCAAATACTATCTCTGTCTCTTTCGCACTTATAGCGATGTCCCGTATAACGAGTTAGAAACTTGTGCGTCTACAAACGATCAGTTTGGAAGATTTAAGCCGTGCATGCCTATGAAGTTACACGCGTATGCATGACCTTGTCACCTTGCCAACTCTGCAGTGTTGCCGCTTTAGCGACGTTGTGAGATCTTGGAGATTTTTAACGAGTTTGGAGACTTTTTTTAAGATTTAGCAACAATAAAAACTAGAGATTTTTTAAAATAACGTAATTAAATATTCAAGCAATATCTTAAAATAAAAAAATTGCGACATCTAGCTAGATTTTTCATATAACTGGCGACTTTTTTTGCCCAAATGACAGCACTGCAACTCTGCGTAAGTTGTTCTCGATACGCGACCCACCCGAGTGCAACTAACTTCAGTTTCATTTGCTTGAGTGGGAAAAGTTTTGTTGTTAAAGTTTTTTGTGTGTTTTCTTAGATTTTCTCAGTGATACAATTGTTTTGGTGACTTACCTACAACAATGGAGGTAAATGTACCTTGTGAGGATTTAAAATGCGTTCAAGTTTTGATTGGCGAAGATAAGGTAAAATCTTTAAACTTTGCTCAGAAAAAACAGTTAATTTCTTCATTAAAACCGACGACTAATCTGTCTATTTCTCAGACTAGTAAATCGCATAAACGAAAATTTAATAGATCAGTGTATAAAATAGTTGGATTGTTGACTGTTCGCACACTAATAAGTTGTATTGCTGGTGTTGCATATTTTTTTCCGGAATGAAGATTCCGTTTGGAATACATCTGGTTATAATGATTTAAATAACATATCTGGCGCCATTAAAAAGCACGCAAATTCCCATAAACACCTGTGTGCAATGGTTTCTTTCGGTAATTTTGGTAAACAACGAATTGAGACATCTATATCACGCCAGTTATCTGAGGAAATTTCAAAATATAACACGCGCGTTGATAACAACCGTAGTGTATTTCAAAGATTAGTCGATATTGTTTGTCATTTAGCACAACAGGAACTTCCTTTAACAGGACATGATGAGTCCAAAACTTCATTAAATAAAGGCATTTTTTTAGAACTGGTCTCGTTAATTTCAAAATACGATGTCGTTTCAGAAAAGCATATGCAGCATCAGGAAAGTGACAAATCGGGGCCGAGTTATTTATCTAACAAAATTCAAAACGATATTATTCATTCCGTAGCCGATGTGATGCAAACTTGCATCGATTACGAAGTTAGGCAAACAAAATTTGTTTCAATTATTATTGACGAAACCCCCGATGTTAGTCATAGAGAACAACTGTGCTTGATTCTGAGATATTATTATAAAAATGAAATTCATGACCGTTTTTTGGGCTTTCTTAATGTTTCGGAAAGTCGCACAGCAGACTCACTCTCTAATATTATTTTAGAATTATTGAATAGACATGATTGCATCGCAAAATTAGTAGCGCAAAGCTATGACGGTGCTAGTGTAATGTCCGGTGTAAGAAATGGAGTGCAACAAAAAGTTAAAGATGTTTGTCCACAAGCAATTTACATTTGGTGTAATGCACATATTTTGGCCTTAGTGTTGTCTAAATCATGCAATAGAATTCAGGAGGTTAGTTTATTTCTTTCAGTTAATTTTTTTAGTAATAGTACAAAACGAGCTGCTTTTTACGATACTCATTGCAGCAAAAAATTGCCTAATGCTCCCGCAACTCGTTGGACATACATGTCGCGAGTTGTAAACACGGTTTTTGAACAAAAAATTAAACTTATTGAGTTGTTTTCTGATCTGTGCGTCAATCCACACAACTGGGACGGGGATACGATTTTAGCTGCGGAGAATTTTGAAAACACTTTGCGATCTTTAAATTTCAATTTTTTTATTTTTGTTTTTCATTGGATATTTGAAAAAACTGACTGCTTGTACAATATTCTACAAAAATCACAAGTTGATGTCGGTTATTGTATTAATAAAATAAAGGATTTTCAGGCATGGTTACGTGCTAAATTTAAATCCGAATTTGATCAAATTTATGAGAATACGTTGCAAAATAACTCGGCTCCTCGTTTGAGACGCAACGTACGCTGTGCAAAAACGGAATACAGACGAATTTTTGTAGAAGTAATTGATAACATTAATACCGAAATTACTGACCGATATTCTGAAATTTATAAATTAAAGTTTTTCCAACTGCTCAACAACAAAAAATTTGACAATTATCACTCACATTTTCCTACAGAGAAATTAGATTCATTATTTGACATTTATGCAAACTATTTCGACAAACAAACATTAAAAAGCCAATTGATTTGCTTGTATTCTAGTCCTGATCTGAAAGATCGTAATGTTTTCGAATTAATTGATTTAATTCATGAGAATAACCTCGAAGATGCCTTTCCCGAGCTGTTAAAGTTAGCGTATCTTGTTGTAACTATTCCGGCTACAAGTTCTTCCGCGGAACGTGCTTTTTCGTCTCTTAAACGTATCCATACCTATCTGAGAAATACACAAGGTCAAGAGCGTCTTTCAGAATTATCAATGATAGCTATTGAAAAACAGTTGTTGGTAGAATTAAAACGATCACCAACATTTTACTCTGATGTAATTAAATCATTTCTTAAGAAAAAAAAAGTAATTAAATAATTTCTTAAGAAAAAAGATAGACGATTCCAATTAGAATATAAATAACTTATTTAAATGCCTTTACTTTCGTTTTGTAACTTTCTGTTTTTTTTTTTTTCGTCTGTAACCTGTTAGTCCTGTTACGAAGCAAGCAACTACTTACCATAACTTTGTTCCCTCAAGCAATGAAGCAAACCAAACGGCTTTTTTCAAAGCCACCGGAGGTATGCAATTGCTGATATGTTTATTATATTCAATCTAGCACTAGCATGCCTTCAGTGTGCTTTGGTTACCTCATTCACCGCACGACAAGCAAGAGTGAAATTGAAGAAAGAAGAGGAAAGAAGAAGATGGATGAATTCACTTTTAATTTATTATACCTAACCAGTAGTTTATGAGAAAATTGCGATGATACATACGTAGGTACCTACATACTCAGTCGAAAACAGAACTTTCTTTTTTGAAATCGGTTAAAATTTTATTGGGCTTGCCTTATTTTGAAACCCTAGGCACGCCACTGATGTGTTGCAGTAATATTGAGAATGAAATATTTATTTGGCTATGTCACCATATTTTAATCAAATTCATAAAACAATAAACAAGTAACGTGTTTGGGATACACATACTATATTTGGTAGTAAAAAAAATATTATTCCTTTATTTATCTTAATTGTTACTTAATACATTTTTAACTTAAAAAGCATTTAAATATATTAAAAAATAGAGGCCCACTGGTATCGGGAACAGGGTCCAAGCTACCGCTGGTTATTATTATTATTTATATTTTTGTGGTGTACAATAAAGAACATAATAAATAAGATCGACCGTTAGCTTTCTTGCCTCAAAAACAATGACTAAATTGAAAGTTTGAAATAAAATATTTAGTCTGAAATTAACTGTAAAGAAGTTTTTGTATTTTTATGCCATATAATAATAAAAAAAGTCAATAAAAAAAAAACCCGACTGCAAAGATGTTAAGGGCCTACATACGCTTTAGTGCCGTAAAACGGTAACTTTCTAAAGCACACTCCTCATTAACAGCTAGGTTAAAAGGTTTGAAAAAAATATATATTTATTATTGATTCATGTACATAATTTTAAACACAAGGTTTTTTCGTGTAACTAATAGTTTTGCTTTAAAAAAAAAATTAACAACACGATATTTTTTCGCAACTTTTGGAAACTCCTCCAAAACGACTTGGATGTTTAAAAATATTTTTAGACAGAAAAATTGATGGCTGGCATTTCTTCATACCTAACATAGCATATGTAAATCAAATAATATTTTGCAAACAAAACTGTTTAAAAGGAGGTTCAATTTTGATATTTTGGCATCGAGCGGGCGCACGGCCAGTACTGCGTTACATTGGGGCGTATATATCACCTTAACAAGAAGAAATTTATGCTGTGCAGTCGGAGGATACGTATTCGCGGGCTGGCTGACCAAAACTATAAATATCCTCAGACTGCACAGCATGATTTTTTCTTGTTTACATCTTTGCCGGCTTTTTAGTTATACTTTTTTTTCGAATGTCTTTTAAACATATAAGTGGACAGTGGTATATATTTTTGTAAACACCTCTAAAAACCCTTCATTTTGATACCCCACTCGATGGGTTCCGAAGAAAAATATTGCAAACCCCACAATATGGCGCCCAAAATACGCCACGTTCCTTTTTTTTTACAGCACTTATTTAAGAACACTTGGGCGGCCATTAACTATCTAAATAATAATTATGAAAATCTTTGAAGTGGTTTGTAAGATACGAGATAATAAATAATATTACCTACATACATACATACTAGATACGCGCGAAAAACATCAACCCTTTCCTTGCAGCCGGGTAAAAAGGAAAATAGCTTAATTTCTACAATACTTCAAGAAACACAATTTGTTGAGCATTTATCCATCCTGGCAGGTATTTCGATTTTATTGGTAGTAAAACAGGTGCATTTCTGGTAGGCTTTTAAACACAATATAACATTAACTGGTTCACCGCGAATAAAAAAGGCTTGTGTGAGATACACCTGATTTACTACCAATAAAATCGAAATACCTGCCAGAATGGATAAATGCTCAACAAATTGTGTTTCTTGAAGTATTGTAGAAATTAAGCTATTTTCCTTTTTACCCGGCTGCAAGGAAAGGGTTATGTTTTTCGCGCATTCGCGGTAAACCAGTTAATGTTATACTTTGAAAAAAAACGTAGACAATTAATGTTATTTCTCTCGTATATAACTCACTTTCAGACGCACAAATTTAAGTCGGCTGAGATTTCGCCATTGTTCTTTCAATAATCCCTTTTTACAGCCCGTTTAACCAATTTTGACATTTATTGCGTTGGTGACATTTGCATACATTCTAACGATAGACAAGAACATTCATGAAAAAAAATTGTTCAAATGATGCAATGTTGGTGAGTTAGAACTAAAGTCCGCTGCAGCGCTAAAATATTTTTGTTATCAAATCATTCATCATGTTCCTACCCGTATTTATTACTTGGGGTTGATGCAACACGTTTTCTTCTGTAGTTCCATACCGTCCTGTCACGCTATCACTGACTACCTTTTCTTTCATATCACTTCTCAAACAGTCCATCGATCTTTTCTTTTGCCTTCTTCTCCCTCTCCATCCATCTAATTAAATATTCATAACTGTTTTAGTAACATGCGTTTCATCCCTCCTCATCTAATAGAACTTTTCACGGAAAACAATGTGGTTCTAAATGAAAAAAAAAAAAAAAACAAATGTATTAGATTAACATTGCCGAATGTCAGAAGTAGCGAATGCGACACCATATTGAATGGAGAAAAGCTGGACTATGTAAATCAAACAGTTTTCCTAGGAATCACTTTAGACGACACATGACAATGGAGGCCTCACAAAACGTCTCTTGCGGGTCGGCAGAGCTCAGTTGCTTATGCTTTTAGAAAGATAAGACAGTTGACGGATGTAGAGACCGCGCGTTTGGTCTATTTTAGTTTCTTTCACAGCATTATGTCGTACGGTACTTTGCTGTGGGGTCGGGCGGCTGAAATTGAATCAATATATATATTACAAAAGAGAGCAGAGCCATATATAAGATAAGTCAAAGAGAATCTCTTAAAACTATAATAGTTTCTTGCCAATTCATTTATCAAAATATTATGTATACATACATAAACTCACGCCTTTTTCCCATGGGGGTAGGCAGAAATCACAGAACGCCACCTGCTACGATCCTTACATACTTCTTTTGCTTCACTCACATTCATACATCTAGTCATACAAACACGCCGGTTATGAGTACTGCGCACCTAGCCTTTATTTTTTTTGCGTTTACAAACATATAAACTCACATACACAACACCCAGAGCCGGAACAACTATCTGTAGGTCATACAAATATTTGTTCCAAGCGGGAATCGAACCCGCGACACGCAGCGTAGCAGTCAATCGCTCAACCACTGCGCCAACCGTGCACCCAGACTTTCTGAAGAACATCACCTATAAGGTCTATGTATGTCTTTCTAGGGCGTCCCCACCCGACGTATTTTCCGTTTATTATGTATGTAAAGAAATATAAAAATATCTTTAGTAAAGTTAGTGATAGACACAATTGTAATACTAGAATCTAGATCATCCATCTTATAGATTAGCTAAAACAATAGTTAGAAGCACACTTTGTAAACAAGCATATTACAAATTAGATGACTATATTCAAGTTAAGAATGCTTGGCAACATGCTGGTCCTGCTCCATAGGGCAATCTTTAGTGTAGAAAAAATCAAACTGGTTATTTTTATTCCTTTTTCTTCTCTTTTTGTTGAAAGAAAATGACTCGCACACCGTTCTGTTGTTGTTGAATTAGGTAATTTACCAATGTTTGCAATATTTGTAAGTATGTGAGAACCATGTTCCTATTTATCAAGTGAAGGAATTTACCTGTTGGTGCTTGTAATATTTTATACCTATATGTAGTATACTAGTGCTTGGTGCATCGTTTTCACATATGAATTTATGTACTTATGTAAATATTGTAGATTTAAAATGGATTTATTATGGAGTTTCTTGTGCGTAACAAGCTACTTTGCCGAATGTACGGTAGAATCAATTTGTATTACTTGTAATTGTAATTGTTGACGTTCAAAAGTGCCGCTTAATCGCCTAGTTGAAATAACTATATTTGACTTTGACTTTTGACTTCGAAGTAGACATTTAATGCGCCACTGATACCGCGAAGCGAGCGGCGCGCTCGCGTGTTCGCATAACCGACAAAAGTGTCACTGCAAAGGTGTGTAGAGAAGGATTATATTACTATTCTTTTTAAAATTAAAAAAAATATGAGAGTTGATCTTCTTCTTCTTCATCGTATCGATGATTCCAAAATTAAATATAATTAATTTTAAAAATTAAATTAATTTATTATTTATGTTTAATTGTAATAATTATATATAAAAAAGTATTAATAATTTTACTATATTATTATTTGTATTACAAAGCGTAGTAATTACGAAAAGTGTGTTGTTTTATATCTGTGTATTTGTAGTTTGAAAAAATGCCCTAAATCATATTTTATTCAATTATTTGACTAACAAACTACTTAGGTTTTTGAAAACATAAACGGACGGATTAAAAAGTCATGATTCATGCAAAAAAAACATTTCTATAAGGTTTGCAAAAATAGTTTTATTTTAACTTATTAAGTTATTAATAACTCATTAAACTCTTCCCATGTAACAATATCCTCGCGCTCACTGATAAGCGCGGCTGCATTCGCCGCTTATCTACTCGTTATAGCATGCATTACATACAAGTTTTGACCGTCACTTCCCCTGTATTTATTTGTACTATATTCACTTTTACGTATAAAATGATTTAAATGGCGCTTAACGCCGTCAAAAAGCGGAATAAAGTTAATTTTTCCATTTGGAATCGTAATAATTTTTAAGTGATCTTCCATTTCTAACACTATTCAATTATTTTTATTACACACAAAAATAATATCAAGTACAAAAGTAAAAAGTATTGAGTTCCTTTAAAATCATTAATCAAATAGATCATTAAACAATTTATCTGAATAAAATGTTTTTGTAATTCATTAACAATATTTCATTGTAATATCACTTTAAATAACTTTTATCTATTACAAAACTAACCTTACAGATTTTATGCAAAACCAGATAACGTTATAACGCGAGACTTCTAATCGCAAGATAACAAAAAGGAATAAGAAAATGAAGGTGAAAATTTGGACTCAAGAGCTCGCCTTTCTCATTTTCAGCTCCACCTTCACAAATTTATTTGGTTCGTAGAATCACCACAGCTGCCTTCAGGGCCACCAGAACGCTTAACACTAAAAAGTTTTATTCCGAAAAAACGGCGTAGCTCTATTTGGCGATCCTACCGCCTGCGCTAGTCAAGTTTTTGGGAGAGTTATGAAGTTTAAATAAAATAAAATGAATATGTGTGAGCGGAAGCAGATGCTCTCATGTAATGAATCTAATCATATTGGTTACAAGTTTCGAGTAACTGCTACTTAAAATGCTAAATTACCAGAATTACATGGAACAGTCTGGAAGGGCCACCCTAAACTGCAATCGGCAAAAAACGGGCATTGTTTTTTGTAATGTCATTTCAAATGGAGTATAGCTCCTAACTACAATTAATTGCTGCTGCAACTACATGGGGTAGTTAAGGTAGCCTTTGATACACTAAGAAAAAAGTTTTTGGGCATATTTAAGTTAACCACTTGTATATATAGCCCTGTTATTTATAGGCGAAAATGTCTTATACTTAATAAAAATTCTGCTTCAGATACAGTATTTTGAATTTTACTTACCCTGCGTTATGGAACAGTGTTACTAACAGGTGACAAATTGCAGCTGTTGTCTTAGAATTGCAATAAAGGGTTTGCTTAGAAGACACCCGATGTATAAAAGTTGCAAACATGAGCAGCGAGCCGTTGTGATAATATCTGCGTCTCCTGGCTAGATGAAAATAAACACATAATTTAAACAAAACAAACAACAATCAAAACTAATAAAATTAATTGTGCAGCTAAGTACACATTAAATTAAATTGAAAATACATATTGTATTGATTGGTCTTTGTTTTATTATTATTGTTGATAGATATATACCAGATTGTTTTTTTTCAAGTACTTATTACTATTATTTCAGTCTCTGCTTGTGTTATTAGTTCTTTCAGTCCATCCAATGTTTGGCTGGTAAATATCGCTGTCAGCAATAAGACTGCCTTTGTACCACTGACCTCTATCATACAAGTACGCTGGACTAAACATACTATATGAAATGACAGTTGATTTTTGTGCTGATTCAAAGCGCCCCGCTCGAGCGTATCAGGAACTAAAATTGACACATTTAGAGATAGGATACTACCAATATTTATAAAAATTAGGTAATACTAATATATTTCACTGGAAATATTAAATATATCAGTATTAGTGATATTTTTAAATTACACTAATATCAAAATAGTAGACTTGGCAAGGCGTATCACTCATCTACTGTATTGACTTCTCGTAGTATGTTGGAACTAAATATCTCATATTTGTATTGGTGATGAATATTATATGAATGCCTAATAATCAGTTTTTTTTTAATTATAATATGTTCAATAGCAATGTGTAATACTAAATTCTGGAATCATTATCATGATCATCCACGGCCCGACTTTGCCCACTGCTGAGCACAGGCCTCTCTCTTGTACCAATCACTACGTTCCTGAACCTGGAATTAATTCTGGAACAATATCATGATAATTATAATTTTATTAACAAATGTTTTGAAGTCAAACAATTTATTATCTGCATCTGAAACAGAGCTGAAAACTGATTTCAGCGGGGGTTGGGTCATCTCGATAACTTATTTTTATTACTTTATTAAATATAAATATTTATTTAGGTATGTATCATATAATATTTAGATCAGATTTAAACAATGCACCTGCCATGTTATCTCTTCACCACCCTTGGTTGACTGGTAGAGAATGCCTAAGGCATTAAGTCCGCCATTGTACCTTTGTGTATGAAGTTTAAATAAATAAATATAAGTCTTCACCTTGCTGGAATGCGATGTCACTCTTATTTGCACCTTAACACTACAGAGACAAGATCTCAGCGATGAGAGTGAGAAATACGTCCGTTGTAAATGATTATCCATCTCATTTATTATTATTATTATATAAATGATGTTCCCTTCACGAATCCGATGGGCGTACAACTAGTGTACTTGAGCGAGGAGATACTTGCTCAAATGTGATAGTTTTTAGGATAAGTTGTTAGCCTAACTCCATATTTAAATCTCACTGATCTGATAGTAATGCGCTATAACTTTACTAGCACGCTATCCACTAGTTTATAGCTTGCAGTCTGACTGAAAATATTTTTTAGTAACCTTTACAGCAATTATTCTATTACTTAAAAATTAATCATAATAAAAATAACTGTTTTTTTTTTCTCTTACGTATTAAATTATTCTCTCTCTTTTATAACCCATAAAAGTATTTCACCGAAAGCTGTGTCCCATCTCTAATATTAGTTCCATGCGACTCTCACGTTAATTCACGTTGTAGACCGATAGCGCTAGGCTATTTTAAATTTTAAAATAATTGTTAATTTAAAGTTTAAAATAATTATGGTAACATATCTGGGATAGTTTGCGGAGTGTGCAAACCCAATTTGTGTCATAATCGTCCAATGCAAACTGACATAGGGTCAATATGTAAAATATAGTGCAAAAAAAAAACACAGTTTATGAAATAACTATTTCCTTTATCAGATCACTTACATATGCCTATTAAATAAATTTGTGCCAAATTAGGGCACGCAATTTTAAGATTTCTAATTATTTTGTTTTTCTAAGCTACAAACGCTTCAAAAAAATATTACAATCATTAGAGTTCACTTATTTAATATCATAAATGCATGAAAAATCGACATTGTAAATTTGTGTCATTTTCATTCACGGTAAGTATTAAAATGAATAAAACACAAAAACAATGGTTGCGGTCGAAGCGGGCGGACGCGGCGCGGCGGCGGCAAACGCACGCAAACTCGTTCGTTCGGTACAATTTCTTCTTAGATGCGAAGCGTTCATAAATAAATAACATACCTATCATATTGAGTATTGATTGACTATTATCTTCGCTACGTAATGAACAAATGTGTAACCCATAGAGATAAAAATAATGAAGTGCTAATTTTGTACACAGCGCGTCTGCAATCTCATTACCTACGAATGTCAATGGTCAATGCTTAGAACTAGAAGACGGTCAATGTGGTCAATATTATTTTAGATTGACGCTTCGATTCGCTTCGAATTTAAACCTGAAAGCGGTAGGTTGGTAGGTATGCCGACACCTACCTACCTACCGCTATTTCATTATACTGCATCTCGATATCCCGCGCCCCGCTTCGGTTAGGTAGTGTACTAGGTATCGCCCTTTTTGCGTCGACCATAGCCAAATGACTTGTTTGATTTTTTGCCGTCTTTTTTTAATTACAAAAACAAGGGGCTGACAGGTACTAGAGAAACAGTCACCCGATGCTGCGATAATATTGGTTGATGAGTATGTCGGCGTTAATTTAGCGGGCGAGCCCTGCAAGCTAAAATAGTCCTTACGGTGATCAGATATAGATTTGGCCGATTGTACCTACAGTCAGTAAGACAAATAATACACGAAGTAAAAAAATACTAGATATTTTTGTTGTGTGGTGATAGTGATTATTGGTGTAGTTTTATTTCAGCACGGTCCTTAAAACAGTCTGCTTTTCCGTCATTCCTTACAATGCTTAATTCTATGAACTATAACAATCCCCTTTCACAACGGACAATCACTGTATGTAACGTCCAGTATCCACATATCAACACCCAATTTGAATAACATTATAACTTTAGTTACACATTGGTACAACTTTATGTCATATGAAATCAGCAAGGACAGACCTTTATTTCTGCCTCTTAACCGTATTTAAGAGGCAGATAAAGGATAAGAAAATGTGAAATTTAATAATTTTATTTGATTTGTAAAATGGAATAATTTTATTGTAATTAAAAATGAACAATGTTTCTACTAAATTATACTTGTCGATCAAGTTCCAATACCTACACAAAAGTTTTGGTAACAAGGGTTTCTTTGTTTTAAAGTAATTTAAATTGACATACAATGTAATACATTTTAAATTTTGCTCTATTTATATTTTACTATATTGTAATTTAATTTGAGAGCAATGGTGGCCCAGTGGTAACGGCCGCGACTTACAAGTTGTAGGTCGTGGGTTCGAGCCAAAGCAGGCGCTTTACTTTGTGTAAATTATTTCATCACCACTGCTCTCAAAACGGTGAAGGAAAACATCGTGAGGAAACCGGCATGTCCTAGAACCAAAAATTCGAAGACATGTGACATCCACCAACCCGCACTGGGCCCGCGTGGTGGATTACGGCCCATCCCCTCTCACAGAGAGGAGGCCTGTCCCAGCAGT
This sequence comes from Orthosia cruda, assembly GCA_964057195.1. Taxonomy (NCBI): domain Eukaryota; kingdom Metazoa; phylum Arthropoda; class Insecta; order Lepidoptera; family Noctuidae; genus Orthosia; species Orthosia cruda. The sequence continues at coordinate 3,617,776 of OZ059835.1, read as the reverse complement.
GGGAACATTAATAGGCTGATGATGATGATGATATTGTAATTTTAAGTTACAATGCTTTTCTTCTTAAATCTAAACAGTTAATTTAAATGTTATCATTGTAAAGAAAGATGCAGTGTTGACATCGAGAATAGGTTTTTAGTACATCAATTGAATATAGTAGTATCAGCATAAATGGTCTTGGAGAAAAACTAAGAGTAGGAATGAAATAAACATTTTTTTAGACTCATTCAATATTACAGATATGTGGGTAAGGTGAATAATACAAAAAAATTTAGAAGTAATTGCAAACGATAGGCGTCGTAAGCATTAGGATAGGACAGGATAGATGGACCCCCTTTTCTGAACTTAAACTCCCATTTGGTCTATTGTGCGTTTAGGCCCCCTCTCTGTAAGAGGTAATGGGCCGAAATCCACCACGTGGGACCAATGTGGTTTGATGGATGTTACTCGTACATGTCTTAGATTTGCATTGCAATGCAATGCATTTTTACTTCAGTGTTTTGAGAACAATAGTGATGAAATAATTTACACAAATTAAAGCACTTGCCTGGGTTTGAATCCACGACCATACTTGTAAATTGTGTCCGTTACCACTGGGCCATCACTGCTCTAGGATCTACTATCCACTGCGTGGTAAGCTTTGCAATAGGGGGAATGCATTTCATTTATATTTGGTAGGCTTGCGCTAGACTACTTCTTCACCAGATGGTAAGCGATGTCGTGGTCGACGATTAAACACGCTTGCCTAAAAGTTACCTATTCACTCTTGACTTAAACACTCCTAAGTTGTAGCTATCGAGCAACACAAACTCCGGCAGGGAATGCCACTCTTTAGCTGTACGTACAATCTACGTATTCCCAAAATGTTTAGTGTGTATGGGTGGGATGTCCACCATGTACCAATGGCACATCGCCGTAAGTCTTATAGTCCGATTATGGAATGGGCTAGGTGGAATCAGATCGTACATTTCCATTGCACACTTCCCGAAATTTAACCGATTAAAACCGACAAGCTCGCAACTCGGCGACGTTGTTTAAGGTGTAGAGGGACGAGGTTTATATTGAATTAAAAGGCGTCTGTTCTGTACGACGTATATTTAGAGACTGCTCACTTAAACTGAACATGTGTAACAACTTAGTCCAGGTACTTAATGTTACACACTACATCACCCTCCTTAAAAGAGAAAAAAAATAAAAAATAATCAAATACATTTTTTTTTTTTTTTTTACCTTATTCCTTAAATGGTTTTGTACGGTTTTTATGTACCGTTTCTACATTACTATTTTTAATTATCTTAACATTAGGTCCTGCTTCTTCAATTACAACATACGGTCCATTATACAATCTGTCCATTTTATTAGTATCTTCATTCCTTACTAAAATTAAATCATCTTTCTTATAACTAATAGGGTTTTTATTTCTATCATAAATTTCCTTTCTTTTCATCTTACTATCTATTAACCTTTTTCTAGCATCCTTATGTGCTAACTGTAGTCTATATTTTAATTCTAACGCATAATTTTCTGCATTATACAATGGCTCTAAATCATCTCTTAACCTAGTTGGAATATTACATGGCTTACCGAATACGAGTTCATACGGTGTGTAGTTAGTTGAAGTGTGTATTGTAGTATTAAAACAAAAACACCAAAAGGGAAGCCAATGGCTCCAAGTGTCTGAATTTTCGTCACATTGGATACGTAAAAAGTTACGTAAATTTTTATGTGTATTTTCTAATGCACCTATGCTTTGGTGGTGGTAAGCAGTGGAGTTTATTTTATCTATTTCTAATAACTTACAAACTTCCGTCATGGTAGAAGACATGAACTCCGTTCCACGATCAGTTGCGATTACTCTCGGTACGCCATACCTTAAAATAAAATTACTTACTAAAGACCTCGCTACGACAGCTGATTCCTTTGTTGGTATGGGGTAAGCTTCCACATATTTTGAAAGCTCGCACTGAAGGGTTAATATGTATTGGTTACCTTCATCATCTCTGTCTAGAGGTCCCACAAGATCTAGAAAGATCTTTTCAAATGCTGAATTCGCCGTGGTTGTTATCACCATAGGCTCCTTGTAACTGGGTGAATGTTTCATCACCTGACACTTAGTACACTTACTTACGTAATTTCTGACGTCACTTTCTATTCCTGGCCAGTAGTACTTACTTTTAATGTTGTTCACCATTCGTCGAACGCCGGCGTGTCCGCTCGAAGGCAATAAATGATAATCATTTAGTATGACTGTTATTTCGTCTCTATCGAGAATTCTCCTTACATTTCGTAAAATATGAATACGAGGTGGTCCGGATCACTCATTTCTACTATCTATTTCTTCACATAATTCTTTAATAAACATATCGTTATTCTTTTCTTTAATTATACAAACTTCTTTTACATTTATTTTCTTACAAAACTCACTTAATATATTCACAAATACGTCTCGCGTGAATTGTGACATATAATTAAGATTAATGTAAATAATTAATTGCTTTTCTATGTAAGCTAAACATTTCTCTTCTTTACTTATTAGTTTTTTCTCTCGAAGTCTATCTAACTCTTTACCTTCTATAAATTTTATTTCCACTGAGTCAATTGGCTTTTTTAATAGCTCCACGATTTTTGGTTGATCAGGCCTCAAATCGATGGGTTTACTAGAAAAATCCAGTGAACTTCCTTCCTCTTTTAATTCTTTTAATCTACTTTCCTCTTGTATTTTCTTACTCTGTGCTCGTGTTGTCACTAATATATTTTCATTAATTCGCTTCAAATCGTCCGAAGTTAAAGTTATTCTACTCAGTGCGTCTGCTATTACGTTATCTTTTCCTTTTATATAAACAATCTTATAGTCATATTCTTCTAGCTGTAACCTGAACTTCACTAATCTACTTGAGGGGTCTTTTATACTAAATAAATATATCAATGGCTTGTGGTCTGTCATGATTGTAAATTTTCTTCCAAATAAATATGGTCTAAAATACTTCACGCTCCATACTACTGATAATAACTCTTTTTGGATTGTTGGATAGTTTAGTTCTGCTTTGTTTAATGGTCTGCTCGTATATGCGATTGGTCTTAAGTCTTTATTGCATAAAACTGATCCTATAGATATACCTGATGCATCTGTTTGAAGTATAAATTCGTTTTCTGTTGAAAAATCTGGGTACTGTAAAATAGGTGGAGTCGTAAGTGCTCCTTTCAAGATATCAAAAGAAGTTTCACAATTTTCTGTCCATTCAAATTTAATGTTTTTCCTACAAAGTTTATTTAATGGAATAGTAATATCTGCAAAATGTGGGATAAACTTACGATAATAATTACACATAGCAACGAATCGTCGTACATCGTCTGAATTTTGTGGTTTTGTATAATTTTGTATTGCCTTTACCTTCTCTGGATCTGGCAAAACACCTTTAGCAGTTACAATATGACCTAGGTATAATAGTTCCTTTTTACAAAAATTACATTTGTTTGGATTTATTTTTAGATTGACTTTCCTTAATCTTTCGAGTACTTTTATCAAATTTTGATTATGTATTTCTAGGTTTCTACCAATGATTATTAAATCATCCATATATGTTATGCATTTTTCAAAATTTAGTCCCGACATAGCAATTGACATGATACGCGAGAATGCACCTGGGCTTATTTTCAATCCCATCGGTAAGCGCGTCATCTGATACTGCCCAGAGCTTGTAGTGAAAGCTGTTACGTTCCTGCTATTTAATTCAAGGTCAACTTGATAATAACTTTGTGATAAATCTAAATGGCTGAAATAAGTGCAACCGGAAAGAGAGTCTAGTATTTCTGTAATGTTTGGAAGTGGGAACTTATCATCTTGAATTTTCTCATTTATTTTTCTATAATCGACAACTAATCTCCATTTCTTATTATTATTGTCGCTTTTCTTTGGAACGAGTAGTATAGGACTGTTCCATTCACTATTAGTTGGTTCTATTATTTCATCATCCAACATCTGCTTAATTTGTTTATCAATTTCCGATTTCGTAGACTGTGGTAGTCTGTATGGTTTCGTATAGATGGGCGTAGCACCTAGCTTTAAGTTAATTGATTGGTTCATTATACTAGTAGAACTCAGCTTATCACCTTCTAATTGGAAAACGTCTGCGTACTTGGCACAAATCTGTTCAATTGTTTTTTGTTCGTCTGGATGTAAATAATTCAGATTTAAAGTAGATAAAAGTCTTTTTGCGCGCTTTGCATCCATTTCTGTGCTGCTATATTGACAAATAATGTAATCTGTCAATTTTTCTAATTCGGGTTTAAAATATGGTAAACTAATATCTTCTTCAGATGTGTTTAAAATTTTAATAGGAATCTTCCCATTACTTGGTTGTACTATACTTCCTGCCAAAAATATGTTTTCCGATAATTGTTTTGGAATAACTACGTAATCATTTTGTGAATTTGACTGAACTGTTACAAAGTGAATTGATTCACTTCTACGTGGTAAATACAGATTTCTATAAGATCTACTATTCTGATACATTTGTATTAAAAACTCTTTGTCATTACTTTGTAATTTTAAAACATTGTTTAATAAATCAATGTTTGCATTATACATTCTAAGAAAGTCTAGACCAATAATTCCATCCGCCTGACATGGCATGTTATTTAATACATGGAACTTAAATGTAAACATCGCCGATTCTCGGTAAGTTGAATATGACTGTGTTTGTGAGCTGAACAATTGCAATGTCAAGTTAGCGATTTCAGTGGAACTAATATTACCACCAATGCCTTTGATTATTGTATCATTACTTTGTAATGTTATATAATGTGGTATTTTATTTTTAGCTATGACTGATAATGTTGCCCCTGTATCTACCAAAAATGAACATAACTTATTACCTATTTTAAATTTAACGCAGTCTAGTCCCTGGCATGTTAAAATTTTATGCTCGAAAAAACGTATTTTGGCTACCCGACTCACGGTTTTCTGTCGCAATTTCTTGCTGCTGTTGGTTTGCTCGTTGGTCAGCAACATATGCAGCTTGTTGTTGGTTGTCTCGACCATAAAATTGTCGATTTTGACCTCTAAAATCTCGTCCACGTCCGTAACTTGCCTGTGATTGAAATCTTGGGGTATTATTTCCTCGTCCTCGATTGTAGTAATTATTACTTCGTCCTCGATTGTAGTAATTATTACTTCGTCCTCTGTAGTTTGAAGTATTGGCACGTCCACGATAGGAATAATTATTATTACCTTGATTGTAGTTACTTCGATTGTAGAACCCACGGGCACGATTATTTTGCCATCTTCCTCTGCCCCTTGGCTTACCTCTTAAATGCATTACCGCTTGCTGGGCCGACTGGTCTGGCTCCTCATCCTGTGCTGCACGAATGGCGTCCTTCAGCTGTTGGTAATCGCGAGCCGCGATGATTGTACTGAGTCTTCTATTGCGAAGGCCATCTGAAAACCGTTTTATTGCATATTTTTCATTTATCGGTTGTAAAACGTCACTCGTTGCTTCGTTATCGTTAGATTGAGAAATAGTTAAATTAATAAAAAGCTCTTCTAACTTATTACCAAACTCTGCTATACTCAAGTCATTCTGTGATAATTTATTCATTTGCATGAGTATAGAATTTGCTGACTTTTTTGTTAAAAGAAATGATTTTATATCTGTTATTAAATTATTCATACTAGAATAATCTGTCTTTAATTTTAATTTCGCTAGTTTTGTTAGTCGAGTTTTAAGCACAAAAGTAATTAGTAGTTTCTTATCTACCGCTGAAGTTAAACAAGAATCATACATTTCCATACCTTGTATAATTTTTTCCGTGGTCTCCTCGTTACCATCCATCACAGGGATAAGTGAATTTGCCGTTTTTAAATCGAAACTTGCCATGTTGTCTGATGATTTAGACTCACTGTAACTTAATATTTTTATATAAGTTTCTTCTATAGATTTACACAGATTATCAATCAATATCCCTGAATATTCAGTAGTTAAGTGTTTTAGTTCTAATTCCTTAACACATATTTTATAAGAGTTATATATTTCTTTTGCTTTTCTTATTTTGCTTAGACCTAATTCTCGCAATCTTTTCTCTGGACCTAATTTCCTTAGGCTTACTCTGATATAATCTAACTTTGAGTATATATTGTTAAACTGTATTTCCATAAATCACTATCTTATTACTAAAATCATTTAAAATTAATCACTTAAAGTTCTTAAAATGTTCACATTTTCGTAGACAAAACGCAGTTATTTTAGGGTTATCTTAGCTCTTTTTTTTTTTTTTTTCACACTAAATGCACTTTATTATTTATGCATTTTTCACTTTTGCACTTTTGCTTATTCACTCGCATTGGCATTGGCACTCTTTTACTCCGTTGAATAATCTTTCTAAACTTCCTCCTCAGCTGGGCGGCCTCGTCCTCGGACCGACATCCGTTCTTGCATTCGCTTGATAAAATCCGCCTGCATGCCGTTTTGTATCCCTGTACGTACCCACTCACTGTGGCATCTCCTGTATTGGGCGTATAGCACGTACAAGACAGCTCCAGCACAAACAGCAACCATCACCCCCAGTAGGATATTACTCGTTCTAAAGTGTGAAGAGACATCAGCACCTCCATTATTTTCACTGCCGTGTTGTGTAATGATGGTTTCCTTGTTTTCACATAAACACTTACTGCACTCTTTTCCCATTATTTTTAATTTAAAATGTCTGAACAAGCCGAGTATTTTTAACTGAACTGTTGTGTATTTTTCTTATAATGCAATCCAATGCACGGTGGCCGGTGGCCGACGCGACGCGGTTACACGGTTAAAAACGCTGACACCGTCACATTGTTTCGTCGCGACGTAATCCAACACCGTGCCTCTGGCAGGGTCGCCATGTAGAGGGACGAGGTTTATATTGAATTAAAAGGCGTCTGTTCTGTACGACGTATATTTAGAGACTGCTCACTTAAACTGAACATGTGTAACAACTTAGTCTAGGTACTTAATGTTACACACTACAAAGGCTCTGGAGCTACGATTCGACCAGTGTCTCATTGCCGATCTTCTTGGTCCGTTTTTTGATCAACTTAAGTGCATGAAGCTGGTTTTTGGCAGATCCGGCCCAGAAATGATAACAGTACTCCATACATCATCTAATTAGCGCTTGACGAGCTTGACACAACTTGAGCAATTGTTCTGGCGTGAAGAACCGTCTCACTTTTGTGGGGATCCCCAATTTTATGGCAGCCAGTTGAACCTTTGCCTCAATGTATGGATCAAAATTGAGGATCGTGTTAAAAGTAACGCCAAGAAGCACAAGATGGTCCATTATCGGCACGTTTACACCTCGGAAGGAAAGAGCCGAGTAGAATTGGCACATTTTAACAGAGAAAAACACGCCTGAGTTTTAGCAGCAAAGAACCAGACCAAATTGGCATCGCCCCATTTGGAGACTGGCTTCAAGGATAAGCTCAAACGCTCCACCACAGCCTCACAAAGGTCAAGGATGGAACGAGTACCTCTCAGCAACAGTGCTGTCGTCTGCATAGCCAAGTTTCAAGCACTTTACTTACTTTACCAACCCTTGAGGGACCCCGGTATAAATATCCAATTGGTCAGACGAGAACCCATCGATAACGACTGGAATGGACCGATCCCACAAGCAATCTGCAATCCAATCACACATACCATCACCAGGCAGACCGAATGAAGGAAGCTTACTAATAAGGCTTCCGTGCCAGACCCTATAGAAACCATTCGAGTTATCGAAAGAGATGGCAAGCACCTCCCCGCGCCTCTCGATGGCCTTACTGCAGATGTGAACGGCATAAGCTAGAAACCCTGTAGAACCGTATTGGCAATCACTTCAGGATGTCATTAGCTTCTAGGTATACCAGGAGCTTAATATTAAGCACACGAAGAGATGGGTATATAATTGGCAGGGTCAGCTCAACTTTCCTTCTTGGACACGGGCTGTACGTTAGCTTACTTCCAAGCATTCGACTCTTTCACAGTTTCACACGAAAGGCAAAATAGACGTGTCAAAATCGGAGACAGTTCGGGCGCACAAGTTTTAAGGACAAGTGTAAGTATCCCGTCCCATCCCGTCGGGATCACTAGCTTTGTTCAAGTCGAGGTTGATACGAACATCCTTTTGATGGATGTGAATGTCCGACATATATGTCTCACATCCACCAGGAGAAAGAATACATCCGCGCATCACCAGAATGCTGACGCGAAGATTATGCAAAAAGAGGCAAAAAAGTTTGCCTTCTCCTTAACGAAGCGGGCCAGCGATCTGTCGGGTTTCAGCAGTGGCGGTAGTGAGGGATGGCAGAAGTTCGACTGAACCGACTTACCCAGGGACCAAAACGCTTTACTATCTTCTGGGTAAGAAGCAAGTTATGTCCCTATTCGGCCAATGTGGTCGAACCGAGCCCTTTGCAACACCTTCTTGCAGGACTTGGCAGCACTGTTGAAGGCCTTTTTTCTGACATACGTCACTCCCAAGGTGAAGTTATCGACACAGAGTATCAGCCTGGATCTATTGTCAGCAGAAGGTCCAAGCAATTGGCCGTGTGCGAATCAACATCCCCCGTTGCTGTTGCCTCCCGAACCAGCTGGCGGATTACCGCTAACGAAAGCTTATGCATTTCCCATCCAGCATGATTACTGCACTGGTATGGGAAGAACCACGTTACTGCTGATGGTAAGCATTAAAGTCCCCCTGGATCATTAATTGGGTGGAAGGGTACCACTACTGTGCCGCATCAGCTGCTTAACTGAGGTAATCTGTGAGCCTGCTTGTCTCCTGATCGCCGCTGTGCGAACGGTAGACACGGGCATAGATAATTTTATCCAGACCTGTGTCCACCAGAGCCCAAAGCGTTGTGAATATTAATTGAATTATAATAATTATTAAAAAACGAGTTTATTAGCTCTTCCATAGTACTTTACATGTCTTTTTATCTAAATCTAACATTGACACACATTGTAATTGTTGCTTACAATAATATTTAACAAAGTTTTTTTTTGTCGGTATAATTCGTAATCGTACAATAATATTCACAGAAAAAATCTCTCAAATGTTTTCAAGACTCTATTGTAACCGTAGTTACAATGTTTTTCATATTAAAAATGCTAAATATCTATAAATTGTAAAATTGCGAAAATCATACTTGCAGTGGTTTTATCAAAACTGAAAGAGCAATTAAAATTAGTAACATGAAACCTAAAATAAAGCAAATAAACTTTACAAAAAAAGAAAATAGCTGTGTTGAAAACTATGCAGTGTTGAGTTACTATGTTATTCATATTGGGTGTCGACATAACACATTTATTAAATTCAATCTCCATTTTAGTCTTTCACAGCTTCATACATAACTAACTTTTATGGCCCACTTGCGCAAAAAACTTAACTCAGTTGCTAAGACTAGGTTAAACTGACAGTTTGTTATACAATATTGTCAATTTAACCTTTGTCTTTGACCTTTGTCAATTTCATCTCGTGTTAGCAACTAATTCTGAGTTAAGTTTTTCGTGCAATGGGCCTTAATCAATCAAATACATCATAAATAACGCACGCACTTTTTTGTTGCAACTTGCAAAGACCGAATGTAAACAAATAAACGCGCCGCGCGTATGGCTTGCCGGCACCCGCGCCGCTTGTGCCTGCGCTTATCCCCGCGCTCGCCCTTCGTGCGAAGAAGTCTAGATATTTTTTTTAGAATAATACGATTTCGTGGATAAAAACGACACAAATTATGAATAGTGTTTTGTCACACCATAATAATGAAAAACACATAAACTCTAATAACTTGTATTTTCTTTTGTGGATTTTACAGGGTGTTGTAGTAAAAAAATAAAATATCTTTAAAAGTCGTGGATGAATTTGACACAAAATATTTTAAACAACAGATATCAGTACTCTAAAACGCGTAATACCTATTTAACCTACTTTAATATTCTTTTAGAGCTAGTTGGCTACGTGTTAGGTACTGGTTAAGTATTAGGATTCCCGTGGACAGAGATGACACAAAATGCCTATGTACATCAGTTACTACTTCGTTATTATCATGAAAGTAAAATTTTCATCTCTAATTTTCTTTTCGTCCGATACTGGTCGAAAAGACAAACAGCTAAATTTCTACCTATGCAAATACCTAGGATGACACAAACTAAGGTATTAGGTTGGGCAAATGGTCCGGCAACTATATGCGAAAATTAAACAACTTTAATATTTTTGAAACCTCAAAACCTAGCGCTATCGGTCTATTGCTATCAGCGCCAAAATGGCGATAATCAAATGTCTTCATTTTGTCATCGTTAATATGAAGTCCAGTGTACAATGTATGATAGAGGTCAGTGCTTTGTACCCATGGTATATTTTTTTTGTACAATAAATGTGTAACCTTTTTGATATACCATAAAGTATATTCTATAGGTTGTTGGAGTCAAAAATACTCGTAGTAAAAAGTCCGGTTTCGACAGACAAATGTTAAACATTTCAAAGGTGAGATAGTGGTCAAGCGCGGGCCTATCTACAATAAAAAAAAAAAACTCTGTTTTATGCTGTAGCCAGATGCACTCTTTTTGTTTATGACAGCAGCACTATCTTCACCATAGCACCTATTATAATGCTTATTTAAGAAATACAAAAAGTAACAACCATTGATCAATAATTATGCAAGTTACTTACTGACACTTAGATTCAACTGCCCGGAGCAAATGATGCATTGAACTAAAAGTTTTAGTTGCGCATTAGTGACTTCTATTGGTATATTTCTGAAGTGATATTCAAGTTGTGCGATTAAGTTGGCATTCTGTTCTAGGCTTGAAGCCATATTTAGTAGTGTGTCTTGGCTACTATGTTCATATGATGTCAAAGATCCATTCTTAATAAACACTTTTCCGTCATAACAATAAGGATGAAATTCGCTAGTTATCCCATCATAATCACCATACAATTCCAACAGATCTTCATTTTTCTTTAAATACTCCTGGAAAACAAAATATTTTCAACGCTACAAAGTCAACTAATAAAAGCTAATAAGATGATTTATTTATTTAAAACCGAATACTTTTTTTTTTCATCTGCTAGAGCCGAAAATATTTTTGCATAATTATCCATTGTCTATTGAGACAATGGATAATTATAAAGAAATGGGAGGAAGGTAGGTGATGGGTGAGGAGCAGGATGAGGAGAGGAGGATTATGTGATGTGTTATACTAGGTAGGTACTATAAAGGTTGTAAGCTTAGAATAATTTGAATGAGTTGATAAGTTCCATAAAACGGGGTTCTGGGTTTATTTTATTATAACCACAATATAGCCTTGGAAAATAAGTCATCATCTTCAGAATAAATCCTATTTAAATATTTTAATCAGAATAAAAGCTGCGTGAAAAGTCCTTAGGGAACCTTCTAGTCTAACTACACGGTCAAATATAACTGCATGAGCACTACCGCCTACATGCGCGGGACCCGCGTTTTCCTCGTGCGCCACTAACGAGAGTCGACTTCAGAGTTACCCCTATATACCTATAATATACTTTGTTAGTGATATAATATATATATATTATATAAAAAGAATGTTTAACAAAAGTTAATTGAACGATAACTATTTTACATCGTGAAAATATTGAAGGTATTTATCAGTTCTTCAAATAACTCAGCAGCGCGCCGTGGCCGGAACAAATTAAAGTTCCGTCATAACTATTTAATTACTTATAGGATACTAATAAAACGTCAGGACCATTTATAGGCAGTAATTACCTATATAATAACGTTTAAAGTTAGTCTTTGGAGCGCTTATTGGAAGTGCTAGGACATATTTAAGCATATTGCTATTCACTAAAATGACTTCAAAACGGTGCATTATTGTGGATTTTATTATTACGTAACAAATTATAACTAATTAGCCAGATGTCGTGTACAAAAATTATAATAATCCATTTAGTCAATTCCGAGTTGCAGCAATCGTGAAAACGTTACCGCAGCAGGATTTAAATATATTCGCAACCATAGCATATACAAATACAAATTAAGTTGTAACATTTATTTCAAATTGATATCTAATTATTTAGATAACATTTATTTCAACATACCTGTTAGAAAATAAAAGATCTGGCTGCGGTAACGTTACTCCAGCCGGAACTGTTTCTTTCAAATAATTATTAAACTATCAGCTTACCAAATTAAAAAATCTGCTCACCAATAACAGAAGCTGTATATCTAATTATCTATTGCACTTAGATGACGACTTTTGACATTTTCTGGCTGGGGTAATGCACACATTTTCATTTAGTCGACGACGCAAGTTTTTACGCAATAAATCTTATTATAATCGATTTTAAAATAATTTTTATTATGTGGGAAAAACATAATATATTATGTGACTCTTTTGCAGATTGGCCTATAATTACACTTATTTCGCTGCTATTAGTGATGAGTTGATGACAAATATTACCTGTGCAAGACTCGTTTCCACAGACATTTCGGAGAATTTTAAATCCATTATAAAAAAATAATTGCGGCAACAATTTCTTGAAAAAACTCAACAATGCTAATGCTAACACTAGCCGGCACAATGCACTACTACGTAGTACGTACAGTTATCTAAGTGCAGGACTATTTTTAGACTGTTAATTTGGCGGAAATTGATAATATGTAGGTACCTAATCTGAGAACTGTTCGACTGGTTTACCGTTCACGGATAAAGGTGGAAACATACTATTAAAACCCCATGCGACGCCACGCCACGCGACGCCTTCTGACGCCTTGAAGTACTAATCAATCCCATACATTTAGTATGGTCAGAAACACATAGTCAACACGCCATGTGATCACACGCATTCCCACGCGGTAACACCCAGTCGGTTTGGATCAGCGTGTTGCCGGGAGCGGGAGCACAAACACCACCCGACGCTTCGCACACAGCGTGTTTCTAGTTAACACCAGACGCCACGCGTCAGTCAGTCGAGGGCATGATCAGTGGTGCCAACTTTGGGTAAATTACCCTAATTTAGAGTAAACTTTCATCAGCACAGACATTTTTAGGGTATAGCCCTCTCCAAACTTATTGGCCGCCCTGAAGTTGCTTAACCGGATGCGCGAGGCACGAAACGGTGCTGTTTTTGTATGTGATTTCCCACTGCGCAGCCATTGTAGCCAACTTCAGGGCGGCCAAGAAGTTTGGCGAGAACAATACAAACTCGGTGAGGGTAATTTTTATGTTTATGCTATAATAGAAATTATTAACTTATTTGAGTCAAATTTGTAATGATATAATTAAATTTAAATATTTTTATTAGGATTTAAGTTTAAATATTTCTCTTGAACCCGCAATTTCTTAAAACTTATTTTTCCACACGGCTATCATAGTCTCAATGAAGTAGTCAAGTATTTGGTATGGTACAAATCCCAAAATAACCCGTTTTTTTAATGGTTTCAAATATTCTTATAGTAACACTGGTCTGTATATTATATTATAGATTGTAATGTCTCGTCTTATGTATGATTTTGCATGAAGCGTATCAAATATAATATAATATATTTTTTCATTTAACTTAAAATTTAGGGTAAATTGAGATCAGACTTGGGATAAAACAAAAACGACACCTGGCAATACTGGATATGATACTAGCGAAGCGTGTTATAGCATCACGTGGCGTGTTGTATATGTGCACGTTTCGCGTCGGGTGTCGACACGTGGCGTCGCGTGGGGTTTTAATAGTGTGCGGGACGGACGTGATCGTTCAAGGCCCCAGGCTGACCGGAGGTTGTAAGGCTCCAGCTCGAACGCGTTGACGCCCCTTGCACCTATAGTTCGTTGTCTTCGAGCAAATACCGACCCTGCAGTGGTTAGAAGGCTGCCAAGGATGTTGAGGGGAAGGCGTGATGTCCAGTTCAGAAAAAGACTCGAGTTTTCATGTCCAAAAACGACGTTTCTTCATGGTCTTCGTTACGCAAAGTGACGTGGATTTAAATGTTGAGAAATAATGGCTACAATTAGAACGGTGTCTCAGCGCACTATCCTACTACCACACTTGACCGTAACGAGGACCCCAAAACAACGACCGCGCATAAACTTTAATTAACAAATTAATTATTATGACTAGTTTTTTTTTTTTTTTTTTATTATCAATAGGCTCGCGCTTGACCACTATCTCACCTGATGGAAAGCGATGATGTGGTCGACGGTGAAGCACGCTTGCCTAGAAAAAACCTATTCACTCTTGACTTAAAGACCCCTAGATTGTAGCAATCGGGAAACAAAGACTCCGGCAGGGAATTCCACTCCTTAGCTGTACGCATAATAAAAGTGTCCCCAAAACGTTTTGTGCGTATGGGTGGGATGTCCACCATGTACCGATGACGCATCACCGTGCGTCTGGTTGTCCGATGATGGAACGGGCTGGGCGGAATTAAATCATGCAATTCCATCGCACACTCCCCGAAATGTAACCGATAAAATACCGACAAGCTGGCAACTCGGCGACGATGTTCAAGGCTCTGGAGCTTTGATTTGACCAGTGCTTCATCGCCGATGAGTCTCTTGGCCCGCTTTTCGATCGACTCTAGTGCATCTAGCTGATATTTGGCAGATCCGTCCCAGAGATGAGAACAGTACTCCATGCTCGATCGAACTTGCGCTTGATACAAGTTGCTTATTATGACTAGTTGCTGAAAACCGACAGAAACTCCCCTTCTACTGAACCGATTTCGATGAAACTTGTGTCACTGGATAGGTCTCGAGGAGACCTTCCCTCCGGACCTTGGTCCAGGTCCATAACTGCTACCTTCAGGGAGCTCTTGCGTGGAGAACGCCTAATAAGGGGAAGTTCTGTCAATTTATAGCTTTACACGCTACTTTCTAATACAATGGTGCACTTTAGTGCCAGGGTACCAGCGAGGGACTTGTAGCCCTACTCCTGGACCATCGATCTGTGACAGTTCCACAGCTTCATCTGTCACCTTCACGGGCACAGCCACGTGAAAGTGCGAAAACATAGCTTCAGTGCCTGTTTTCGGCATATTTAGCGATTTTGTACTCGAGCTGGTGGGCGGATCCGCATTAACCAACCATCATCGGATAGCCCTCGCGATGGGCTACCCCATGGTGGAAGTCCGGTGGATACAGCTCCTACCCTCGATCCAGTATTCACTCTGATGTGGTCGACGATGCGAGAAAACCATGGAACCTCTTACTATATTAAGTCGGTTAGTTCCCTAACCACCAGAGCTAGGCTCCTTCCAAAAATGTGGTTGGGAAGCTGGAGAATTGGGCTATCGAATGGTGGTACCCTGATAGGTGTACCACCAGCCCTTCTGGGACTTCTGTTGCCGGGAAGCGGCCGAAATAGAAAATATCGTGTTGTTCCACGGCATTAACGCCTCTGTGTGTATGTATGTAGCTATATATTAGCTATGTGTTGTGACTGAGTCCAGGCGTGTGCCCGAGGGTCCCCAAAGGGAATGCTTCAGATAGCATATCAATAGTCCTTCAGGCACCAAGTGTGTCTGAAGGTAGTGGGCCCTCTGGCAGACGCGTAGAAACGTCCATGCTGGCACATACAGACACATTATTTCAAGTAAGTAAGATCCATGTATTAGAATTACGTAGATGCCATCTATATATAGGGCCTGGACACAGTTCCAGGTCACCTAGAAGCGCTAAAACGCTTATAACCAAATTTCTATTTACTTACTTGAGCAAAAATGCATGTATTTACCATCTCAGAGTGAAACTGTTTTAAACCTGGCTATGTACTGTTATTATGTACAGTTTTTCAGTCATAGCACCAAGGTATACTATCTAGAACACCTAGATGGTGTTTCCTAACAAAACAAATGTGTAAGGTAAATAATACGATTGGTAGGTGGGCAGAGCGCACCTATCGATACTTGCGACCCGGCCATTTTCGAGGGGTCCAAAATAAGTAAACAAATATTTTTTATTTGCTTAAATTACTACTTACACATTTTATCTAAAGTATATTAATTCTAATAATACTAGATAACCGTATTTTAGGTACTATAGGCTATTATAAAGCCCTCAAAACGCTATTCTAAAATACCAAATTTGCCTGCTTACGCGCCAGACTATATATACGTTAACCGCCATCTGACTGCTCATTTCGAACTAAACGGTCGTGGCGACCGGTCGATTTTACGGAATTTGACTTGTTTTGATTTTGCTTTCTTTCCGTAACTACCGCATTTAGTATGTATGTAATGATTCTAATTTACTCTTTAGACCCCATATTTACTCAATACATACTCATATACACTAAAACATAATGTTTAGTGCCTCAAAAAGTGGTCGAAATTTTATGTTTGAAAAAACTATAAAAGAAAAATTCTCGTCTAAAACTTTTTAGTACGAGCTCGCGCGCTGGGGTAAGCAGACGTATGTTTTGTTTATACTATTTATATCTACAAAACTATTCTAACATTTTTGTGACGCCTCGTCGCGAACAAATAGTATGTTTCCACCTTAAAGCCCGAGGCACTCGGTTATAAATCAAGGTCACCTTGCTTGGCTGTTATAAACCGTGTAGACACTAAAGGTCTATCCACACATATCAGGGCCGTGCCCGGGACGTGGACGGAGCGTGCCCCGTCAGGGGCTCTAATAAATATTGTTGTGTATTTTTTATATGAATCATTCATACACGTCCATGCACGGGCCGTGCACGGGCTAGTGATGCCCGAAAGATTGGGCCCGACCCTGTAACATCCCGGGCACGGCCCTGATATGTGTGGATGGACCTTTATGCAGTGGTTAAAGGCTTAACACGCATTTCGGCTTTTAGCAGCGCGGATTTTATTCGCGTGAATTTTTGTCCGCGTACTGAATCATTATAACACGCAGTGCGGATACAAATCCGCGCGATTTTTGTGTCTTTCTTCATGTTCATGAGCTCAAAATATTCTCGCGAATTTAATCCGCGCCTTGGTGCGGTGGATGCCGTGGCAAATTACGCCTTTCTTACGGTATTATTCCCGCGCGCTTTTTTTACCGCAATGCGTGCAGCTTCACACAATTCGCAGAATGGGCGGGAAAACATCACGCGATTAATAACCGCAGTACGTGCTAAGCCTTAAACCAAATTTAATATGACTTTTAAATGCCCTTGGTATAAAGGCGTGCATTGCAAACCAGTTGGTTTAAAACTTGTTTGAAACCGTGTAGCCGTTTGTTTAAAACCTGTTTGAAACCGTGTAGCCGTTTGTTTAAAACCAAGCGTATGACAGTCGCGCTTTTGCAGGCGGCGAGAGCGGATGGGTTCAAAAGCAAAAAATCTAAAGTTTTTACAGCTCAAAACGTAGAGATGTTTTTAAATAAATCCCCTGATGACATATATTTGGCTACAAAGGTATGTTTATCGAAAAAACAAATATTTTTATTTTACTATATTAATATTATTTTTTATTTGAATGTACGAATATACAAACAAAATTATCTATCTTTCCAGGTTGCTCTAATTTTTGGCGTTAGTGGTGCTTGTAGAACCTCTAAATTATTGAATATTACGGTTGACGATATAGAAACTCACGACAACATGTTGCTTATAAAACTTGTTAACACCAAAACGAAAAAAGATCGAATGTTCGTAATTCGCGATGAGTTCGTGAAAGTCGTGGATAAATATCGACTACTTCGTCCAACAGAAACAAGCACGCCGCGGTTCTTCTTGAATTACAGAAATGGTAAATGTACGAAACAAGTTATAGGCAGAAACAAATTTGGAAATTTTCCTAAAGAGATTGCTACATTTCTAAAGCTTCCGAACCCAGAACTCTACACAGGCCATTGCTTCCGTCGAACCTCAGCAACGCTTCTCGCAGATTCCGGCGCAAATTTAACTACACTCAAGCGCCACGGCGGCTGGAAATCCGACCAAGTAGCAGAGGGCTATATTGAAGAGTCGGTTGAAAACAAAAGTAAAATTACTTCATGTATTACGGAAGCAATTAATTTAAATCAATCGACATCGCCGCGCCCATCTACTTCCCGTGATAACGACTTCATTGTAACAAATCAGCCAGGCCCATCTACCTCGTCTGATAATATTATTCAGTCCCAAGTTAAACAAACAAATATAAATTTGCCCAACAAAACTCTTAACCTTACGTTTAATAATTGCTCAAGTATAACTTTTAATTTCAATAATTTAACTTCTATTTTAACTGTTTGATATGAGTTTCTTTTATCTACTATTCCTATAGGTAATAGTTGAAAGAAAAGCAGATTATGCACCTCGCCTTAAGTAATTTATATTGCCCTCGTGCCTGTTAGATTAGAGCTCTCGCTAACGCTCGGGCTCTAAATCAGGCACTCGCTGCAATAATAAATTACTTTGTGCTCGATGCAATAATCTACTATTCCATCAATATTTTTTTGTAATGCCATTTTATAGTACCTATTATAAAAAGATTTGATTCCAATTTTAAATTGTCTATGACAATGCCCGCTTTAGACTTAGCACGCACTGCGATTTTTATTCGCGCGTTTTTTGTTTCCTTCTACCTGTTCATAGAGCTCAAAATATTCGGGCGAATAAAATTCAAGCCGTGGTGCGGTGGATTCTGTGGCAAAACACGGCTGTCTTGTGGTATTATTTCCTCACGATTTCTTTACCGCAATGCGAACAACTTCATACAATTCCATAGGTCGCAGAATGGGCGGAAAAAAATCGCGCGAATAAAGATCGCAGTGCGTGCTAAGCCTTAGCGCATGCGCGGTTAATGCGGTGATGTGCTGGGTTTTGGCGCCTTTCATACGTTTTGCAAGTTTTGCTGTACTGAATTTCATGAGTTATTTAAATTATTGTTTAAAAATGTCTGATATCAGTGAATGTGAAGAAAATTTGACTCCGCCCGATATTTTAGATGCGGCGAAGGAAATTACTCTTAATTTATTACCAGCAAAGTCGAGAAAAGTATATGATTAATGCTATCAAGATTTTATGGCATGGAAAATGCAAAAAGAGATATTTAGTAGGTTCAATCCCAATTGATGAGTGTAGATAAAGTAGTGTATGAAACTGCACATAACTAGGTATTAAAACATTCGTGTGAAAACTATTAAAACCTTGCCTACGGCTCGGTTTTAAACACACACTCATGTTTTAATACCCCTCATTATGCAACAGTTTCATAAACTACTATTTTAATTTTTATAGCACACTTAAACTTTTTCATTTAATTGCGCGTATGGGCTCAATGACCTTATGTAGAAAAGTAGTATCATTGTCTATGGCGCATCCATTGAGCAGTCATGCGGAATGAGAATCTAAATTGCCCGCCATACCACATATTTTATCCATTTCCACTTTTGTTTTATTTCATCTGTATGAGTGAAGATAAAATAGTGTTTGCAACGGCATATAATTAGGTATTAAAACACTCGCGTGATATTATTATTACATTGGGCTTCGCCTCATGTGATAGACCCACGCTCGAGTTTTAATAACCCCTATTATATGACCATTGCATAAACTACTATTCAGGAATTACAGATATATACAGAGACTTGCCCTGTCTTTGGGATTTGACATCTGAGATATAAACAATCGACTAAAAATAGCTATTTATGCAACTGTTACGTTATGGACGGTCTTTTAATACGAGTGCCATTTTTCGGTACAAGCGTAGCGCGTACCGAAATAGGTGGGCACGAGTTATTAAAAGACCAATAACGTACAGTTGCATACAAGATTTTATCTACGAAGGAAGGAATAAAACACAGATATAGACAAATAATTATTTCAGGAAGTGTGTTTAAATATTTCATTTCTCTTACATGTCTTGATTTTTCTGGTAGTAAATTATTTGTAGCCGCAACTGCTCTATTTGTTATATCTGGTGGAGTATTTTCACACTTTTCACTTGATGTTGAAGACATTTTTAATAAAATTTGAAATAAAATTTCACTCAGAAATTTTTTCGCGCGTCCACTTTATTTTTATTTATTTATTCTTTATTAGGTATAAGGCAAAGATCTTGTAGCCACAACAGCCAAATAGTATACGATACTTTTGTTCTAAACTTGTTCCATTTAAAAAAAAATCATTTACATTGTCTCGATTTCGAAGTAATATTATAGGGACCTGGCTGTATGTTCAGAATGTCTTTGCTTGTGTTTTAGAATTTATGACGATTCGCATAATGCAACCCGATGTCGTTATGGGTATCATAATGCAACCGCTGTCAATTTTATAATTCGAATATAACGAATCCGAAGTAGATAAACATATTTATGGCATATTTAAAAAAAAATAGAAGATACTTTTAAAAAAATATCCCATAATTTTTGTCTCTTTCTACCTTTTCATAGAACTCAAAATATTCGCTCGAATTTAATCCGCGCCGCGGTGCGTTGGATTCCATGGCATAACAAGGATTTCTTGCGGTATTATTTCCGCGTGATTTTTTTACCGCAGCTTCATACAATTCCATAAGTCTTAGAACGGGCGGAAAAATCGCGCGAATAAAATCCGCAGTGCGTGCTATGCCTAAACCAGTTTACTTATGAACGACATTATAGCATCGACTTGAAATCGCCTAGTCGACGAACGACGGAACGGAACGAGTGATTACGAAGACTGCCGAGCCGAAGTATACGCCACGCGACGTGCTGTCTGCTTGTTATTGTTTCTCTCTTTCTCATGCAGAAACAAACACGTTCATCTCACTATGTGAATGTTTTTGAATTTTTTTGGTACCTACGTTATTTTTTAGTCCTAATTGTAAAAGTACTAATCGAACAAGTAAAAAAAAAGTAAACTAGTTTTTAAAATAATAAATAATTCGATCAAACTAAACTGCGGATTAAATGCCTCTGTTCTTTGTCAGTCTCTGATGTAAACTAGTCGAAAATTAAACTGTTTTATAAACTAGTTTATCGTAGACGGTAAACTAGTCTCGTTTCGTAGACTGTAAAAACGTCGACGACCCACAACCTATACGTACGTACGTGCCTTAGAGATTACTTTCCTGTAAGCTGTATAATCCCAAATAATGGTTCAATTCAAAAATCCGTAGAACCAACAAAACAAAAGTCATTCGTATTTTACCAATGTTTGAGTTTTTTCTTTGAATTTGAGTTTAACTTGTTAATCAAGACCACTGATAACGGTGGCCGACACATGATAGGCTGTCTGACGGTATTAATTAATTAACACTAAAGAAATAAAGATATGTTGTATGAATGTGAGTGAAGCAAAAGAAGTATGTAAGGATCGTAGCTTCTGCCTACCCCCATGGGAAAAAGGCGTGTGTTTATGTATGTATGTAAATAAAGATATTTCCTGCGAAAAAATCCAGATTATTATTTCCCACTTCTCCCAGAATGTCCGGCCCATAGTCTACTTTATGTATGTATGTAAATAAAGATATTTCCTGCGAAAAAATCCAGATTACTATTTCCCGCTTCTCCCAGAATGTCCGGCCCATATACTACTATTCAGGGCTACACACCAAAAAAAAATCCCCAAGATCAAGATTTAATAGCTCCAAATGCAATATTCAAAAGCATAAAAAATAACCCTGTATTGGGGTAACTATTCAAAATGGTAAATGAGTATCTCTGTTCGGTGCAATAATTACAAACGAACAGCTCAGCACTATTGCCTGCGTGCGTTTCCATACATGCATGTATCACTGCTAGCGTCAGTTAGTGCGTGTTCGGATACCAATCGCGTAACTCCAATCAAACCATTATAGTGCTACTTTAGCTTGGATTAACCATTTACCATTATTTTAACTAGTAATCAATATAACATTTAAAACCATTATTTCGTATCATTAAACTAGTACGACCACTATTATATATATAAACCAAACCATTACCATTCTAGTATAAAGTCAACCAAAACAACCAACTCTAATGTTTAGTGCTACACCAAGCAGGCGCTAAGTTCTACAATCTCGTTGTTATAAAATATAATATAGTGTAACGCCTGCCAAAGATGTCACGACTTATTGCCAGCCAGCCGCCATCGCCATTGCCATGACGTAACATCCTACCACGAGGCCTAAGTGGAGGGATGTAACAGTCGCCACCAGCCAGCCAGCTAGCCAGCCATATAAAAAAAATCTATGAAGTGAATGACTATGAAATCTAGGCAATATAAGTGATTGCGTGTATACCGTTTTTTATTATTTGTAAGCCTACCTTAGTTTTAATTACTTTTCATTCGAAATTCATCATCGGTCATCATAATATCAGCCGAAAGACGTCCACTGCTGGACATAGTCCACCCCCAAGCATCGCCACATTGACCAGCCCCGTGCGGCTCGCATCCAGCGGATCCCCGCAACATTTTTTGTTTTGTTTAACTAAAACTTTTCTAAAAAAAGGGTTGGCAGCATTGCCAGCCGGACCTCTCATGTCTAGTATCCAACAAGGCCTTGTTAACTTTACCAAATAACACAATATTAAGCGTTGTGTAACGTTAATTTCAATTGTGATACCATAGCAACTTTAAAAAAAAATACCGTTTGTAGTTATTAATTAACGTAAAATACGAGAAATATCGTTATAACACTGTAGTATTATATTATCTGCGGTTATAACGGTTTTGCAATATGCAGGTCAGTGTCAGGTTGTAACTTGATCATAATTTGATGCGCGACAATCCATACTAATATTATAAATGCGAAAGTAACTCTGTCTGTCTGTCTCTTACCTTTTCACGCTTAAACCGCTGAACCGATTTAGATGAAATTTGGTATGGAGATAGTTTGAGACCCGGGGCAAGGAAATAGGTTATTTTTATCATAAAACACTTAGGGGAGAGTGGGGGGTAGGGCGTTAGTTTTGTATGAAACTTCTTAAACCGATGAATCAATTTCGATGGAATTTGGTATAACGAATGTTTGAGACCTTGGGAAGGGCATATACTACTTTGTTTGCTTAAAACATGAAGGGGGAGAAATGGGGGATGTTAATTTTGTATGTAACTTCTTATCATGCAACTTCATCTTATCATGAACCGATTAAGATGACATTTCAACCGGGAGGATGGGTTTCAACTGTCGAGAGCGTGGAATCCAGTGGTTCAGCTGTGTAAACCCCGAAAAAGTGCCGTAAAAAGTTCGCGAGCGGACACAGTGAGTTTCGTGTGTCGGGAACAGAATCGAGTTGTGAGTGACAATGGTAGCGGTACCGAGTGCAAAAACCGAACAAGAAAGAGGGTAGACCGATTTTTCTCCTCATAAACACCCACCCGTCATAACTTCAGTTTATCCGTGATCATGGTGCTTGCAACAGCACAGAAATATCGGAAACTCGCTACAAACAGTAAACATGGTAAATATTCCGCTTATAATGTTAATGTTAAAACCGTGCCAAATAAGGGACTTCTTAAATGCTGTAAATGCAAATACAAGCACCATCTGCAATGCGCAAATGTCACTGAAAAACAATTCCAAGCAATGACGACAACAAATAAATCTTCTTGGACTTGCATTAACTGTTGCAGCAAACCAGCAAAAGCCAATTCCTCGACCCCAATAGTACTCAATAAGACTTGCTCATCTGCCGACTTTGTAAACACCAGCTATTTTGAAGGTTCCTCTGATGATGGAGAATGCAACGTAACGCTGAGACAAAAGTCTAACACTTGTAATGTTTCTACAGATAGCTTAGTACAAGATCTTCATTTAGAGGATAAGCTACGGACCATCATTAAACAGGAATTTTGCTTTCTTGAGACTAAAATAAAAGTCCTTGTAACAGACCAGCTCAAACAGATGACAGACCAAATATCAGATTTTAAAGACTCTATGAATTTTTACAACACTCAATATGAAACTCTCAAGTCCTGTCTCGAGGAAAAAGACACCATGATAAGAAAATTACAGGCTGAGAACGAACGTCTATTAACAGCATCCGCAGACCACTCCATGAGACTGTCATTAGTAGAGCAAAACCTACGCGTAAACAACATTGAAATCAATGGAATACCGGAATACAAAACAGAAAATGTTATCACTACTGTTATTCAACTAGCAAAAGCTGTAGGAGAACAACTTGGAGATGGCGATATCCTTCATGCGACACGAGTTGCCAAATTAAACGCTGAGAGCAATAGGCCTCGTCCTATGGTTGTTAAACTACGAACACCCCGTCTCCACGACAGCTTGATAGCAGCAGTCGTGAATTTCAATAAAAAAAAAACAACCCCAAGAAAAGCTCAACTCTAAACATTTGGGAATAGGAGGAGATCAAACGCCAGTGTACGTGTCGGAGCATTTGTGTCCAGCTAACAAACAGCTGCATGCTGCCACAAGGCAGTCAGCCAAGGAGTTGGGCTATAAGTTTGTGTGGGTTCGAAATGGACGACTGTTTGTGCGTAAAGACGTTACTCACGCTGCGATTCTTATTCGCAACCTGGAAAGCTTAGCATTACTCGAAACCAAAGAATAGCTCATTAGTTTAGTTTATCACCCCAATCCCTACTCAGAAAATGTTTCTGGTTAAAATCATATCCACAATGCTTGATATTTACTACCAAAATGTAAGAGGCTTAAGAACGAAAACAAACGAACTGTACCAAAACACTTTGCTGAACGATTATAAAATAATAGCTTTTACTGAGACTTGGCTGAATTCTAACATCATGAATAGTGAGTTGTTTGATTCTAGGTATACTGTTTACCGTCGCGATAGATTATGCCATAATACTGCTAAAAAAGATGGCGGCGGTGTTCTCCTAGCTATTTCTCGGGATGTTCCTTCAGCCAGAGTCCACAATTGGGAAAGTGACAATGAAGACCTCTGGGTGACAGTTAAATTAAAATTTAATAACATTGTTAAAAATATAGCCATTTGTGTCACATATTTACCTCCTCCTGTAAAAGTAGAGTCTTTATCACTTTTTCTAAATACTGTAAGTAACACTGTAAATAACGTTGAAGAAGTTCTTATCCTCGGAGATTTTAATCTCGGATTCATTAATTGGTCACCTTTAGATGGACAAAACTATACTAGTCCTAAGAACTATAATAATACTTTAGGGGATACTTTTATTGATTTTCTATCAATTAACAGTCTTTTTCAATTTAACTGCGTTTGTAACATTGATAAAAGAACACTTGATTTAGTTATAAGTAATATGCGCAATCTTTATGTTACCCATACCTCCGACCTTCTTACTAGACTTGATCCTAAACACCCTGCCCTAATCATTTCCATATCACATGTTAATATTAAATGTTTGCGTTCAAATAACAACATTCGCCCAAACTTCTACAAATGTGACTATGTAAAAATTATGTCTGACCTGCAAGCAATTGACTGGGATATAGAATTTTCGCTCTCCAATGATATTAATAATCTAGTTTCTGTATTCTACACAAAATTGAAAGAGTTGATCGATAAGCACATACCTCAACACAATTGTAAAAACTCAAAATATCCTTCCTGGTTTAGTAAAGCTCTCATAAAAGCACTATCCGAAAAAGAAAAGTACCGTAGTAAATTTCGAAAATACAATAATCCTCGAGACAAGTTGACCTACGATTTACTAAGAAGCCGTTGTCATACAATGATCAACCATAACTACAGTGATTATAAACAACACATTGAGAGCGAAATAACAAAAAATCCCAAATTATTCTGGCGTTACATTAAAAATAAAAGAAATAGTAAATCAGTGATTCCAGCCAGAATGCACATGGACGATGTAGTAGCTAATAGTGGTAATGACATTGCAAATCTTTTTGCTTCTCATTTTTCTTCAATTTTCTCCGACCCCAATGGCAGTACCAAAACAAACATCCAAGAATCATCCGGAGTGCTTGGTAACATAAAAATTTCTCCACAAGAAGTTCTAGCGAAGATAAAGAAACTTGATACATCCAAGGGTGCTGGTCCCGATTGTATTCCACCAGTTTTTGTTAAATCATGTGGGAGAGCACTTGCAGAGACACTGTGTCTAATATTTAATCGATCTTTAGAGTCGGGAGTATTTCCACAAGAATGGAAGAAGGCTCGGATCGTGCCGGTACACAAAAAAGGCGACTCCAGTAATATTAAAAACTACAGGCCTATTTCAATCCTATCATGTTTTTCAAAGCTTTTTGAGTGTCTCGTTTGTCCCATCATTACAAACTACTTGGACACTAAGCTTTCCAATAGCCAACATGGATTCCGAATTGGACGTTCCACAGAGACTAATTTAGTCAGATATTTATCCGACATATCTGAAGCGCTCGATTGCGGAGACGAAGTCGATGCAATATATACAGATTACAGCAGCGCGTTCGATAAGGTGAGTCATACACTTATGATAGCAAAACTTGAGGTTAGTGGTGTCCACGGATCTTTGTTGAGATGGTTTGCATCCTATCTAGTAAATCGTTCACACTTCGTTGCTGTCAATGGCTATGTTTCTTACGAATTTCATGCACGCTCCCGTGTTCCACAAGGTTCCCACCTTGGCCCAGTTTTGTTTCTACTATTTGTTGATGACATAACAAATCATAACAAGCACTGTCAAACAATGTTGTTTGCAGATGACTTAAAGATTTACAAAAAAATCACTGGGCCTGAAGACATCACGCTTATTCAAAGCAATTTAACAAACGTCGAAAATTGGTGCAAAACCAACAATATGACCCTAAACCCCCAAAAATGCTTTCACATCCGTTTCTCTAGAAAAAAGTCATCATTCCCAACTACCTACACACTATGCGACACCTCGTTGGCAAAGGTTGGAGAAATCCGGGATCTAGGGGTTCTGGTGGATGATGGGCTCTCCTTCAAGCCACACATCAACTACGTGGTAAAGAAGTCTGCACAGATGCTGGGTTTTGTTAAACGCAACACAAGAGGCTTCCAACAACCAAAAACCAAAATAGTTTTGTTTGACACCCTAGTGCGAAGTCGGTTGGAATACGCCAGTGTCGCCTGGAACCCACTCTACGCTGTTCGTTCGCAAAGACTTGAAAAAATTCAAAGAGCTTTCACTAAACATCTTGCATTTATATCTAGGGGAATTAGTCATCGCTGTCCATATGTACAGCGCCTACACTTTTTCAAAATAAAGACACTGCGTGGCCGTCGCCGTACGCGTGATCTAATTTTCCTTTACAAAGAAGCAAACGGGTTCATTAAGTGCAGTGATTTAGTAGAATGTATCCAATATTCAGTCCCTTCAAAACTGCCAAGACATCCCATCACAAAATTACTCCATATTCCATTCCGCAAAACCAACCTAGGCCTCAACGCTCCACTTCTCCGCATGTGTAGAAGCTATAACAGTTTTTGTACAACACCAGATACTGACTTACACGGTGTTTCACTGAATAAGTTTAGAAGAGCAATCTCGGAGGTACGGGAGTGCGCAAATACTTCAACTTAGTCTTATTACGAACATAAACATCCTACTTCGTTTTCTTTTTTTTATTATGTGTGTTTTTCATTTTGTGTTTTTATTTTTACTTTGTTTTTTTTTTAATTTAGATTAATATATATATTAATATTTTAAATAATTTAGTGTTTCTGACCATATGGTGTAAGCTGCGTATACCTGTAATAGGCATACATACCAGCACCTTTATTTTTCTTTGTTTACTACAAACTGTTTTGTATGTAATGCTGTTGGTGTACCTTATAATAAATAAAGGTTAGTGTTAGTGACCATGACAGTAAACTTAAATGCTATCTCGTTTTGCACAAAACACGAAGGAGGAGAAATGGGAGCACGGTTATTTTTGTATGTAACTCTTTATCATGCAACTTCTTTTTATTATGAACCGATTTAGATGAAATTTGGTATGGAGTTAGTATGAGGCCATGGAAAGGACATATGCTATTCTTTTTGCATAAAAAACAAGGGGAAGAAATGTGTGGAGGGGAAGAAATTTTGTATGTAACTTTTTATTATGAACCGATTTAGATGAAATTTGGTATGGAGATAGTTATAGACCATGAGAAGGACATAGGCTACTTCATTTTGCATAAAAGATGAAGAGGGAGAAATAGGGGATGGGGAGTTGGTTTTGAATGAAACTTCTTAATAGTGCTTAAACCGAAGAACCGATTTAGATGGCATTTGTTATGAGAAAAGGGGAAAACGTGTTCATACATCAAATCCCAATATTCTCCACTGACCTATCATTTTAATTCAAAAGGCTCAAGTTTCCAATCAAACTTAATTTTGCTATTACTGTTAACAAAGCTCTAGGGTAGCAGGGGTGCGTTTGGAAAAGCCATGCCAGCTACATGTAGCTGCTGATGTTCGCGTAGTGTCCAGGGCCCAGAATGTGTATGTATTTGCACCAAATGAAAGGACATACAACATAGTATATAAGCATTGTCCTAAAATGTTTTACCCATGATTAACGGCAAATTTAAGGAATGTCAATAAACTGTAGATTAGAATTTATGATTGAGTGGTATCCTCAATTCGCAGCAGCAGCAGAACTTATGAGTCCTTAGTTTATTGGTTTCCTTTAGTAACAATTTAACCTATACCTGTATTGACCAACGTCTTCAATTAAATAAGTTAATAGTTATTACTTCCTGTACCTATACAGGCCGATTTTTTTCAAATGGGCGAGGATGGCCATATATCATCAATATGAAGAATAGCACAAAACAATCAAAGGACTCACGGGGCCGATTTTGATTAAAACTAAATCTGCAACATTGGATTTTTCTCAACCTGTATGTTGACAACCATCAATTCTGGTTGTCAACATACAAGTTGAGAAAATCTATATTAAATTTTCATACCAGACTAAGTATCACACAGACTTATAAGTGCCATACAGGCGTTCAGTTGACACACAGGCTCACATTTGCCACCCAAGTCAACAGCTGCCACACAATGCTCGGCTACTCCTGACCAAAGTAGATCAAATAGGGAAATTTTAGGATTCTACTCTTTTAACTAAATCATTACCCTGGCTATGTACCACAGTCATTCCAAACAAACTTTAAAACTTATTCTGTAGCAATTACTGCCAAGCTTACAGAAACTCTTGAGTAAAACCTCTAACGCTACGGCTTTATAGCCGACCAGCAATCATATTGTTCTCACACAACGGTCTCTTTGGACCCCGACCTCCGCCAGAATCCACTGGTACGTTCAAACATAATACGGCTGATAGACTCAATTACTCGACATCTTAAGCTTGCTCATCATCATTAAAATCCTTTTAACATCAACATCGACTAGTACATGACCCGCTGGCATCTTCCTCAACATACCGTGTGCATAATTGTAAGTTCTAAGCGTACCTATTTAAAGCTTTCGGTGTATAACAATCACCGTCCTGTCACAATCACCTATCGCGGACTTAATACAGGACCTACTTAGTTTTAGAACTAGAGTTTCCCACACAACACTATTCACAAGAAAAAAAACCGGCCAAGTGCGAGTCGGACTCGCACACCGAGGGTTCCGTGCAAATCTCAGCTTAAAGGTATTATAGACCTGAGTATTTGATATGAATTTCAATTTAATACCGCTACGCGTTCATGAGTAAAGGGGTAGTAAGTATAAAATGATTAAAAATATTTTTATTATATGATGCAACTAAAAATTTACGGTTTTCGCAATTATTCCTTTATTGGTGCTACAAGATGTTGCTTCGTACCAAATTTCATGATTCTGAGTTCACGGGAAGTGTTCAAGAGTCTGAACACGGCTTTAAAATATTATAATATTGTCTATGTAAACAGTCACTTTAGTCTATTGTTCTCCCCTTCTTGCTTTCACCTCTCAACTGAACCCACGCTGCTCTGTATAAAAAACTGTTTTAATAATAAAAGAGTGAAAAACAATTCTAAAATATTTATTTTATGCTCCCATGAACATAAATGGTGCCGAAACCAGGGACCATCTGAACATGTCGTCTGCAGACATGTCATGTACGAGTATAATATAAAAAAATAATGCAGAAGTATTTACGAAACATTAGAGAATTCTTTGTCCAAATCTTTCGCAGCTTCACACGCGAGGAAGATCCTCCGTTAGAAGACATAGAACCACTTATACCGGCTACTGCCCGAATACTTCAGATGGCCAACATTTTGAAAAATACTCTGGATGCCGCAGTTCGGGGAATATCAGAGGAACAGTTGGCATCGATGTCACCAACCATGACAGGACAAGGATCAATCAAACCCTTAATGAATTTGGTGAAGCCTCCGTTCAATCAGACGGTGCCATTCCTGAACTCATGGGTAGATTAAAGATTATTGGAGACAGCTGCAAGACCCGTTGGATGAGAGAATAATTGAGACAATTAAACAGTTGAGTGTGTTAATTCATGATGACCGCAATGATTTCCTAAATAAGTACAGACATCTTGTGAAGTTAAGTGGGGATGATATGCCTCAGTTGATTGATGAATTAATAGGAAGCACATATTTTATCGCCTCTAAGTCCTTGCAAGGCTTACAAAAAAGGTTGTCAAAAGATGAAGGTTTGAAGCAGGGATATTTTGACTTCATTAATGAGTATATAGCACTAGGTCATGCCAAAATACTTAACTTAAATAAGCAAAACCTAAATAGCTGCTATTTCATGCTGCATCGTCCTGTCAAAAGGAATGACAAAAACTACACGATTAAGAGTTGTTTTTAATGGCAACACAAAAGCCAGCTCAAAACATAACAGTCTGAATGATGTACTGCTAAAAGGACCTAACAACCAAAATGACTTATTTGACATTTTAGTACTGTTTAGAACCCACAAATACGTCTTATTAGCAGACATAAAGCATATGTATAGAGCAATCAACATAGACCCAACCTTCAGAAATCTACAAAATATATTATGGATTGATGAGGCTGGAACTGAAAAAAATTTACAATTACAGACTGTCACCTACGGGCTCAAGAACTCCAGCTACCTCGCAACACAATGCCTGCAGGAGCTTGCTGATAGATAAGCTGACGTGATGCCCAAGGCTGCCAAGGTAATCCGTACAAGTATGTATGTCGATGACAGTTTTTCGGAGCAAATACCATTGAAGAAGCATTGCAGGTAAGGAATGAGTTCAGTAACTTATTAGACATAGCCGGATTCCAACTGCACAAATGGGCTGCCAATCATCCCGCCTTATTGGCAGACATACCGGCTTCTAAACAACATTTCAATGAACGGGAATTGGCTGAGCAAAATCTGTCTATGAAAGCACTGGGAGTCTCATATGATGTTAGCAATAACCAATTTAAAATAACTCGTCCTAATAGTGAGCCTGCCAATTGGAATAAACGTAGTGTGCTCAGCTTTATCGGTTCCTTCTTTGATCCACTGGGTCTGGCAGCACCTGTCATATTGAAAGCTAAGCAATTCATGCAGAGGTTATGGCTGGAAAACTTATAATGGGATAGCCCAATATCACAAGAATTTCTGAAGGATTGGTTAAAATTTTATCAAAGCTTAAAAAACATGCCTACATTATATGTAAATCGATACTTAAATCTTCTTGAAGCAGACTATATCCAAATGTTTGGGTTTTGCGATGCATCAGCTACAGCCATAGGAGCTGTTATCTATGTAAAGGTAATTAAGGCTGGTATTGGGTCATTCACCCTATTGTGTGCAAAGTCTCGAGTCGCCCCAATCAAAAACCGTCTTACAATACCTAAGCTGGAACTAAACGCAGCACAATTACTTGCCCAGCTATACTCAAAAGTTGCCTCAATACTGAGCTCCATTAGGGTGGCAGCTCACGGCTGATTGTCAATGGTTCCCATGAACAGGAAATACCCTGTAGGTTTTGATTCCCTTGCGAGTGTCGAAAATTTGCAGAAATTGGCGACATAAACGGCTGTATCGTTTGATTGCGTTGGCTTAGAAGTTTGTATGCTTATTTTTTCACAGCATTAAGGGACATTAGACCTGAGTATTTCATATAAATTTCAGCTTGATACCTTCACGCGTTCCTGAGAAAAAGATTCTTGACAGACAGACAGACGGACGGCCAACAAAGTGATCCTATAAGGGTTCCGTTTTTAACTTTCGAGGTACTGAATCCTAAAAAAGGTCAGACGATCAGCAAGTTCAACAACTAATTAAAGTAATAGTAACAATGATGTAACGGTTTGTTATAATTCAAAGGCAATGCATAATCAACTCATGAAACCTCTTCGTAGACTCATCGCCACATGTTACGCATGAGGTGCGGTCCAGAATCTGTCCCATGAGTAGACATGTTAATTAGATTTGGTTTCACTACCACTGTCATCAACTATGATGTCTAATTCTCAAGGAACTTGGAGATCCTTCTCACAAGATTCGCGCTTCTCACTCAAAGATTTTGGAACATACCAACTGCTAATAGAGATGAACAAATAAGCCTGATAATATTTGCTTCTTAATAGCTCGTTTGAAGGAGCTTTACGAATAACTCGGATCAATATCGTTAAAATCAAAAATCAACAGTAACCATTTACTATCGCTCACAAACTCTATGTATACTTCTTTGTATGAGTTGTCGGGTTTTTTCAGCGCACCGAGGGTTCGGTCCTGATCAGTTGATAGGATCTTCCGTACCATTGTGGCCTCATTAATTGTCTCAATGGATTCACAGAATTTCCGCCATGTTGTCCTCCTGACGGTTCTTATCTGTTTTTTGTGTACATATTGGGTCTCTTTGTATATCTCCCAGTCTTCCGGGAGTCTCGTGTTTATTGCTCTGTTAAATTGCTTACGCAGCGTATCTCTGAGTTTACCAAGTTCAGCGTTCCACCAGGGGTTCCTCTCGTTCATGCTTTGTGGCGCTCTTGATTTAAAGCATGCGCGGTAAGCTTCGGTTAGGTATTTGGATAATTTTGTTACGGTTACCAGTGGCAGATGTCCAGCTAAAAGCGAGGCCAGAAGGCTTTAATACCCGGGAACATTAGTACGCCCCGGGTTTCGCCTCGGTGAGGGTTTTTTAGTGTTTGTAGTTAGTGTAAAGCAGATCCTTGGTCTGAGCAAGAAGGCTTGTCCGATACGTGCCAGTTTGTAATAAGGTTTTTCGCTTTTTCTGTAGCGAGTGTTAAGTCTATGACCGTTTGTCCACGGACCGTGTCCCAAGTGGGTTCTGAGTCGCGGTTAACAATGTTAAGATTAGTAGAGAATATAAAAAAACTTATTAATAAAAAAACAAACCGAATTCCATAACAAAACTTTCGCTTCAAAGTGAAAAAAATAATTTTCTTTTCCGAAGTAGGTTTCTTTAGTAACCATTGTTTTCCGTTATTTCGGATTTCAGATGGCCATTGTGGTATTCTTCATCAGTTCCACTTCACCAAATGATACTTTCTGAGTGCAAATGATTGCATTATTGATAAAAATACTAAAATCGCTAAATAAATGCCTATAATATTTGAGGAGTTCCCTCGATTTCTCTAGGATCCCATCATCAGATCCTGGTTTCCTTATTGTGGTACCACCCTTGGGATATCTCCTTTCCAACAAAAAAAGAATCATTAAAATCAGTTCATAAAAGACGACGTTATCCGCGAACAAACATAAAAATATATACGGTCGAATTGAGAAACCTCCTCCTTTTTGGGAAGTCGGTTAAAAGAAGTGGACAGTACCTCTCCTCTGGAGTTCGATGTGACACTGCCCCAGAGCGGACGGTGAGCGTTTAAGTCGGTGCAGGTGATCAGGTCCCAACTGGCGCGCTCACAGTGCTGCACCAGGTCAGCCAACTGCTTTGGCGGGTAGTCTGTGTCCTCGCCTGGCATGTATGCCGAGATCAGTACAACTTCCGGAGCGCTACCTTCGGTTTGGAGCCTGACAGTTGTCAGGTCTCTGGAACAGAATTGGGTCAGTGGAGTTAAAGGAATTTATTTGGGTATGTAGATGTAATAAAACTCATATCCATAAACTTGAAACATGCCAAAACGCAATGGAAAGAAGCATGATGGGGAAGAGACTTTCTGATAGAGTAAGAACCACCATCATAAAGAATTGTATAAGAACAAAAGATGTCACAGTAACTATCAGAAAGTTGAAATGGAGATGGACAGGACACACAATCAGAGGAAAACAGAAATGGTCTAAATCAATGGTATAAAGGGTCCTGGGGCGGGAGCGTTGGATATCGTATCTGCAAGCTAGGGTCGATACACGTGCGCCGACAGTACACAGACGATAAAACCGACGACGACACAGACGAGCGACACGACGGACATTTTCCAACTTGAGGAGGAGATGGCCCGAGCGGCAATGGCCGATGACGCCGACACCATACTGCCCGCATCACCAGGCTGGAACGTACAACTTCTTGCCTCATCGCCGGGGGATACAAACGACGACGACAAGAACTGGAAGGTGGAGATGGAGACGGAGGGATTATCCGATGGATCCGTCTCCGACTAACTCCACTCCACCTCTACCAGCGCCCCTCATCATCATCCAAACAAACCTCTAGCATAGCCAGACTACCACGGCTAGCTTACACATGGCACTGGTGGTGTAGCACCGAACTATCGCACTAGTCCAAGAGCCGTGGATCAGGAACAACAGAATATTTGGCCTCGGTAACATCGGAGGTAAGATAATTTTCGACACACACTGCTCAGATAAGCCAAGAACCTGCATCTACATAATAATAATTATTCAAATAAATTGCTCAAAATAGGAAATTTATTCCCGGAAACCGAAGGGTTTATTATAGCAATACAAGACCAAATTATCAATACTAAAAACTACAGGAAATACATAATTAAAGACCCCACAATAACGAATGACAAATGCCTTAGGTGTCGCAGTCATCCAGAGACTATACGATACATTACAGGAGCATGCACAACGCTCACACAGACTGACTATACTCACAGACACAATCAGGTAGCAAACGTCATTCACCAAAATCTAGCAATAAAACATAAACTCATACAAGATACCAAAACGCCGTACTATAAATACGTTCGACAAACTGTGAGAACACCACACATAAACTATACTACGATCGCGCAATTCTAACCGACAGAACAGTTCACTTCAATAGACCAGATATTATTATCCAAGACAAAGTTAACAAAATCACTTACCTTATAGATATTGCAGTACCCAACACGCATAATTTGCAAAAGACTAGGGTCCTAAGTCTTTTGTACACTTTTATTCTGTTATCTGGCTTATGTGTTGCTTGGGACAGTCATCAAAAGGGCAATGGAGAGGGCCATGCTCGGAGTGTCCTTTCGTGATCGAAACAGAAATGTAAGGATCCGCTAGAAGATCATGGTTACCGACATAGCCCGAAGAATTGCCGAACATACGTGGCAGAAGGCAGGTCACATTACTCGCAGAACGGATGGCCTATGGGGCAGAAAAGTTCTGGAGTGGCGACCGCGAACCGGAACCGTTGTGATGGAAGGCTTCCCACCAGGTGGACTGATGACCTGGAGAAGGTTGCGGGGATCCGCTGGATGCGATACGCACGGGACCGATCAATGTGGCGATGCTTGGGGGAGGCCTAGGTCTAGCAGTCGCCAGGACGTCTTTCGGCTGAAAATAAAATAAATAAATACATTGTTTATTAGAGTTAAACATTTGTACAGTCAAACACTTACGAACAAACATCATGCAAAATTAACATATTCATATTAGCGAGTAACAATGGCAGTAGTATTTGTATTGAATTCTGGCACCCAAAGAAAGATTTAACTTGTGTTATGGGTACCAGGATCCTTACACTTGTGTTACCTATCAAACGTTACATCAGAGTGTTACAAGTTGAATAAGTGACTTAAAAAGACAAACAATATTATAGCCCTTTCATATATGTAAGAGTGGTGAATGGGGAATCTCTGATATGATGATGATGAAGCAAATTCATTTGATTGTTAGTTTGATAGAGGGGTTATCGTATTACTGACGGGTGGCGGGGCGACGGCTGACGTCAGCACCGGATATACGATTTTTTAAACCGGGGCAGAAGCTTGGCTGTGGCGCCTCCTCTCTCCAGCGATTGCGGAGCGCCGGATTTGGAGTTCTTATTGACCGCCCTTTTTTATTGTTCAGTGTTGGAATATACATCATTACAATCATTGGATGTCCTCCGCACCAGGAGGTGGTGTGGAAGGGTCTCGAAGGGTAAGTCACGTAACACACTCGACTAAACCCACCCCGGTGTTCCATCTTATATCTACGCCGGGGGTCGCGGGACACTATTTGCCGCCACCTCGGGTCCTGATGTGTGGGGGGCATCGGACGTCTCCGAATTCTTCACCCCTGGACCCATTGGCTGGAAGAGAGAGTTGTCCGCGGTGCGTCTGCTGCGGGCCGGGTGAGTGAACGAGATCTTCCTCTATATATATAACTAGCTGACCCCCGCGGCTTTGCTCCCGTCAAAATTATAGCCTATGTTACTCGGGAATCATGTAGCTTTCCATAGGTGAAAGAATTTTCGAAATCGGCCCAGTAGTTTCGGAGCCTATTCGGTACAAACAAACATACAAACAAAAAAATCTTTCCTTTTTATAATAATTGGTATAGATACAACCAAAATCCGCTAAATGGCGCTGCGTCTAGTCAAACGTTGAAACAATCGCTCTGTTATTAAATATCAGTTAAAAATACTATTTGTGCTTTTATGTGAATAAAAATAAGTGAACTAATAAAACATCACCTAATACTTAAGTGACAGTGTTATCCATGGATTTCTTACATAAACTGTGAAGTTAATACAAATTATACTGTGAACAATAAACTGTGCTTTAAAATAGCAAATACGACCATAAAATCAACAATACCAATGAAAATAAACTAAAGATTGCAAAATGTACAATATTCTGTGACTTAATTCGATGAAAAAAAGTGTGTTGAAAAAATAACAACAAAGATCAAGTGAAAAAGTGACTCACACAGTGATTTGAATTTAAACTGTCACGCTGACCTGCCTATTCAAAATAAAAAACATCTACTGCAATAGGTTGACAAATTTAGCGAACTTTAGTAACGTTCAGTTGGCGTAATAGCTAACACCACTACTTTTGCAGTTAAACTAGCCTCACACGAGTGGCCGCGGGTTCAAACCTCAGAGACTACATCACTTTTCGTAAGTTCCAAAATTCATATTTGGAATTTATAAAGAGACTAGTACAACAATTATTGCAAGATGGCAGCACTAGTAACATGTTATAAATGCAAAAAATTAGTAAACATAAAAAGCACTGCTTTGTGTTCTGCCTGTGATAACCGGTATGAATTGGATTGCGATGGTTATCCAGAACATACGTATCGCCTCAAAGACGCGGAATCCAGAAAAAAGTGGAGATGTAAGGTATGCATTAGAAGCAAAAAATACGCTAATACCGACTGTACACCCAATATTACCGTGAGGAAAAAAGTAACACCGATGGAAACACCCTCACCAACGGAACAACCACAAAGCACTAAGGATATAGTACGTGATGATTCGTTTAAACGTATATCTACGGTTCAAAATACTGCAGATTTACTTGATTCCCACGTATTGACTGAGTGCGAAACATCTATTGAATCGCATAGTACTCCCAACAAACTGTCAATGAGTGTTGACGGTACTGTGTCTGACTTAGTATCAGCCTCAGAAATGAAGGAGATAATTGCACAACTCTCATTAAAACTCGAAATTACCGAAAATGAACTAGGAAATATACTGTTGGAAAACACCGATCTACACAAGCAAATAAACAAGTTAACTTCAGAAAACAAAACATTAAAATCTTTATGCCAGTCGCCCTCCAT
Organism: Orthosia cruda; assembly: GCA_964057195.1. Classification (NCBI taxonomy): domain Eukaryota; kingdom Metazoa; phylum Arthropoda; class Insecta; order Lepidoptera; family Noctuidae; genus Orthosia; species Orthosia cruda. The sequence goes on along the minus strand of OZ059835.1, from coordinate 3,580,096 downwards.
ATTTTCAAGTCCAGGTCCAAACACTAAGAAAAAGAGGCCAGCTCTGTCAACTCCATGCAACATACTTTCTACACCATCCTCTTTACCATCATCATCCAGAAAGTTGAAATCCAAACCCAATGACAATGTTAATGTGTCATCCCTGGAACAAGAAATCGTAACCTTACAGCAGCAATTAAAGGTTGCACAGCAGGAGATTGCAGCTCTCCAAGAACGCATTGCAATCATAATGCAAAGTAGTTACAATGTCTGTGAACCTGCCGTAAGTCAAGAACAGAAGCAAGAGACTGTGGCCATCGTCAGCGCTCAGACATATGTTGCCATAGACGGGAATAATATCCCAGAAAGGAAGATATTTATCTTCGGTACTCAGCGTTGCGTCGGATTAGCAGCAGCCATCTCACACTCAAGGACTAATACGCAGTATGAAAAATACAGGCTCGTTGCTGAAACAAAGCCAAATGCGCCTAGCAACGAAATTATAGCAAACTGCAGAAATACTAAATTGACCACTGAAGACAAACTTGTAATATGCATAGGTGAAAATGACAACAACCCTAACCTTTTGTTGTCTCAATTGCAAATTGTTTTAAATACATTTATAAATAACACTATTATTGTGTTAAATGTCGTCAATAACATGCACCTCAATGTACGTAAGTTAAACTACTCTATAAAAAATGTTTGTAATAGTTATAAAAATTGTCACTTCGTAAATCAAACATCCACGGATCTATCCAGTATTTGTAAGTCGATAAATTATCTTATAGATTGTTGCGATTATAGTGATAAGTATTTAAATCCGAGCGAAAAACGAAAAATAATAGCGAGTAACAAATCAAGTTCCAAATTAAACGTGCCTACTGATAAACCCAAAAAAGGGACAATCCCTTACTACTTTGGTCGTGTTGAGTGTACAAAGCCCTACGAACATAGTTCCTCTCTGCAACACAACTCAAAAGGTCAAATAGGGACTATACCTTATTACTTTCCTGTGTTAAACAAGCGTGACTCTTTTTTTCGTACCTCAAACTAATAAAACACACCAGTTTAGAATACTCCATCAAAATATAGCGAGTTTATTATCTAAACAAGAACTACTAGAAATTACAATTCAGGAGTTAAAAGAAGCGAATAATGATCCAGATGTTATATGTCTATCGGAAACCTTTGTAAAAAAAGGTTATGAAAATTATGTGAAAATCTGCAACTATCAGTTGGCTACCAACTACTGTAGAGAGAAGCAAAGAGGTGGCACATGCATATTAGTTAAAATGGGTTTACTTTATAAAGAGCTGTCATTTGTGAAAAACTATGCAACTCAAAACACCTTTGAGGTTTGTGGCATAGAAATTATAATTAATAAATTAATAGTAATATGTGTTTATAGAACACCACAATCTGATCCTAATCTGTTTTTGACAAAATTACACAATCTTTTGCATGATTTGTCAAATAAATACAAGTCCAAAATAAATATAGTTGTGGCCGGTGATTTCAACATAAATACCCTTAAAAAAGGTAACATCACAAATGGATTACAAGATTTATCTAACAATCATAATTTAAAAATCCACATCAATGTACCCACTCGCAAATTGACTTGTATTGACCATATTTTAAGCAACATTGCCAACGCGACTGCCACTGTACTGCCCCTGTATCTGTCTGATCACGACACAGCACAAATGTTAAGCTTTCCAATCAAAAAGAAACCACAGAAATCAACAATATACTATATTTATAAAAGAGACTATAACGTCGACAACATTCGAAAATTTAAAGAATGTCTGGAAAATCTTTCTTGGTCCGATATATATTTCAAAACTGACACTAACTGTGCATTCAATGATTTTCATGAGCTATTGTGTCTGTTGTATGGTCTCTGTTTTCCTAAAGTAAGAGTTAAAATCAATAGTAATAAGGAAAACAAACAAAAGTGGATAAGCAAAGGTTTGAGACAAAGTTGTAAAACTAAACGGATGCTACGTTACAGATATTATAAAAATAAAAATTTAATTAATAAAACTAAATATAAAAACTACTCCAGTCTACTAAATAAATGCATTTATAATTCAAAAAAGAGTGCAAATATAAAATATATTCATAATCATGATAACAAGTGTAAAGCCACATGGAATGTCATTAAAACCGAAATAAACAGTAACACTCACAAAGACAACATAGAAAGTATTAAATTCAATGAAACAATAACTACAGACCCTGTACAAATGGCTACTATATTTAATAACAATTATGTTAATTTAACGCATGTGCAAGGGGAAAGAAGCACAAATCAAAACCGCTGCAAAAGTACGAGTGTCAACTCTATGTTTCTTAGACCAATGGAAGCTAACGAGGTAAGACAGGAAATAATGTCTCTGTCCAACACTAGGTCGGAGGGCTATGATGAGATCAATACAAAAATCGTCAAAGCCTGTTGCAACGAACTGACTGGTATTCTGACGCATTTAATAAACATGTCATTTTCACAAGGCACCTTTCCTGAAAAATTAAAGCTATCTTTAATAAAGCCCTTATTCAAGAAGGGAGATAAATGTGACATCAACAATTACCGACCTATAACTCTTATACCCATATTGTCTAAAATTTTTGAAAAATGTATGCTAAAAAGGTTAACTGACTTTTGCAATAAATTTCATATTATAAGTGACCAGCAGTTTGGATTCCAAAAGAACAAGTCCACATCGTTAGCTATTTTTTCCCTTATGCAAGCTATACTTTCAAATATAAATAATAATTTTATAACTACAGGCCTATTTTTTGATCTATCGAAAGCTTTCGATCTGGTGTCTCATGACATATTGCTACAAAAATTGGAAGCTGTTGGTATTAGAGGACCGGCACTTCAGTGGCTGTCGTCCTATTTAAGCAATAGAAAACAATGTGTTATTATCAATAAAAAAAATGAAAATAATGTAATAATATCCTATTTATCGAAATATAAACATAATAAATATGGCGTTCCACAGGGAAGTGTGCTAGGCCCAATATTATTCCTCATTTATATAAATGACATCATAAAAATAACTAACCATAAATGCGTATTATTTGCTGACGATATTTCTATTATAGTGACATCTAATAAAAAACTAAATACCATTTTAGAACATGAACTTGACATTAATAATACAATTGACAAATTATTGCATTGGCTTGACATTAACCATTTGATGATAAATTTAGATAAATCCATTTACATCCAATTTAATCGATCAAATAATTCCAAAAATGACATTAAACTCAATATTAATAAAATCAATGAAGTAACGCGTACCAGATTTTTAGGTGTAATAATAGATAAAGACATAAACTGGAAAGAGCACATAGACAATGTTAGCACTAAAATTAATAAATTTGTTTATGCATTAAAAAAAGTAAAAAATATAACTAATATAAAAACTGCTGTAATGTCATACCACGCATACGTCGAATCGTTGTTACGTTATGGACTAATAATGTGGGGTAACAGCACTGACTTCCAAAGAGCATTCATCGCTCAAAAAAAGTGCATGAGAGCAATTTGTGGACTTAAGCCCGACGACTCATGTCGACCCATATTTAAAAAACTTGGTTTGTTACCGTTACCGTCGCTTTACATTTACGAAATATGTGTTTTTGTTATGAAAAATAAGCAACTATTTAAGACTGCAAATGATGTAAATCCTCGGAATCGACGAGATCCATATAAACTAGTGTTAAATGATTCGCCTAGACTGTCTAAATACAATAGTAACTGCTTGGCAATGTGTGTGAACATTTATAATAAAATACCAAGGCATTTCAAAGCTTTAAACACAAAATTATTTACAGTAAAATTTCATAAGTGGTTAGTCGAGTGTAGTTTTTATAGTTTAAAAGAATTTATAGATAAATAATGTTGATGTTTTAAAAAAAAAAAAAAAAAAACGGTTGTTGTTGCTTAACTTGTTTTTTAAAATTTTGCATGCTATGTTTTATCCTAGCTAAACATGCTTGTGCCTCAATTTGTACATAACACCCTTGTATACCATGTTTTACGCAAATAAATATTCTATTCTATTCTATTCTAAATCTTACATTTATAGATACATATTTCTACGTCATGTTGACAGGAAATGATACCTTATTCTTTTCCTGAAAACCTCTAACGAAGGGCTATCCCGTATAGAGTGAGGAAGAGTATACCAATGGCGGACAGCACGAACATTAAATGATCCACCAGATCGACTTGATGAATGGGGAGGAAAACGAAGGAGAAGATATGATGAGGAACGGCAATGTTTTGCCTTTCGGTACAAGGTACTCAAAGCGCTCCCGAAGATACGAAGGAGAGGAAGGATTGTGAAGAACAGAAAAGATTAAAGAAAGAGTGTACGTATCTCGGCGCTGCCGAATAGGCAGCCACTTCAACCGCTCTCGAAATTCCGACACATGGTCGTACTTTCGGAGGCCAAAAATGAAGCGGATGCACAAATTCTGCAAACGTTCGAGCTTATCAAGAAGTTCCTCAGTCGCATCAAGGAAACAGACATCAGCATAGTCAAGAAGAGGAAGAAGGAGAGACTGAGCAAGAGTTACTTTAGTAGAAAGGCAGGAACTTCTGGAGACGTTTCAGAGACCGAAACGAGCAGAACACCCTCCTGCTTACTTCTGCAATGTGAGCCTGCCAAGATAGGTTGCAGTCTAGGAAAACCCCTAAGTTTTTAACTTTCTTGGAGTAGACTATTGCGACGGCATCGAACAAAATAGGAGGGAGAGACTGATTACTCAACAATGAGAACAACAAATGAGAGCTTGTGGTTTTGTTGTGTTTACTAAAAGTCCAAAACTTTTAGCCCACTGATAGATATTTTTAAGATCATTATTGATGGCATCGATAGCTCCAGTAAGCTCTTCAAGTTTGAAGTGGCGATAAAGCAGGTCATCTGCATAGAGATGATAGTGTGAAGATAAGACCTTAGTGACAGCGTTTATAAAAACAAAGAAAAGAAGAGGAGAAAGGACGCCACCCTGAGGAACACCCGCAGCAAGATCGCACCAGTCAGAGGAAGCCTCCTCTGAGCGAACCGATTGAGAGCGACCCCGAAGATAAGAGTTAAGCCACGCGATCACAGAAGGAGATATATTAAGAGAGGATAGGATACTTAAGGGGACGTCAAAATCAACTGAATTAAAAGCACTGCTAAAATCCATTTTCCCGGCGGGAGATTGTCTTACTCGATTAGCACTATATTTCCCTTCTTTAAATCTTCTTCGCGTTTTTACCATTTTGGTCTCTGCTGGAGTCTCGTTAGGTACTCTTTTTGCCACCTCGACCAGAAGTCAATAAACAAATTTTTGTATATTGCCGACGTGTCAAATTACTTATTTAAGCGGTGACTGGTGCTAGCGTTATTAAAAATTGACCAGGTTTTAGTGCTTACACGGTGTCGTCGTGCATTGGACATAACAGACGCGAGTTCGGGCATGCTTCTATTTTGCAGAGAACTGTCGTCATTTCTTCGAATGTCAAGTTAGTAGTGAGGACTCTCTTCGTGTGAAATTTTATGGATTTTACACCGGCTTCTGGTTATTCGGTTGTTTGCAAGTAATTCAGCAATTTTTCCATCAAATTTCAAACCAGTTTCATGCCAGGCTTCTTTCCAGGTTTTCCACCCGCCTTCAGGAGTTCGGTCGTAATTCCGTCATCAACTGGCGCACATCTTGGGATCTCCTCCTTGCGTCGTTTTCCCAATGCTGGAGTTCGTGAAAACATCATGGTTTCAAAAATTTCTTCTTTATTATGTTTCTCCTATTTTCAGCATCATGCACGGGTTCTGAGGCTTTAATATTAAGCGAAGTTCGGATTTGGTCTGACCAGCGATTCAACCTCTTTTTCGTTTTCTCTCGAGTTTAACAGTGACTATCACCTTAAGAAGGTTGTCACCAGGTTTGCGGTGATATGGCCATATAAGTCAAAATAATATCTTGCGGAGGCACTCATTCGATAATCTTGGGGTTTATTCAACTTTGAGTCCTGCAGGATCGAAATATTGGTCATGTGTGCCATCCACGAGATACGCAGCATCTTTCTGTATTTCATGTATTCTGTAAAAATCTTACCGTGTTCACTTAAGTGAGGCAAGCTCGAAGTGAGATGTCAATCCCTAGAATTGGTTGACAGTTCATTGAAATGACGGCTCACTTTGAGCTTATTTCCCATAAGTCATAACGGTGAGATGTCTATAGACTCGATCGGCTATAGCACCTTATTTCGAAAGCCGCAATGCGTTTGCGATCAACGTTTTTTAAAGGCCAAACTAGTACCTATGTGTACTTTGACACGTAAGATGTTTGAATTAGTAAGCACATTGGATATCTTAAATTTGGTAAATAAATTACGATTCAGAAGCTATATACATACATATATATGACAGTTTTTGCATTCGATAGAGCTTCAACGTTTGACGTTTGACGTACGTATGCCAGACGTAGAAATACATTGCAAGCACAAAATTACCACCTGCCAACGAGGAATGGAGCGAAGCATGCTCAAGGTAAGGAAAATAGATAAAATACGACACACAAAAATAAGATCTATTACAAAATCTAAAAATGCCTTGACCTATGCACAAAAGCTAAAATGGAAATGGGCAGGACACGTCGCGAGGCTTACAGACCAACGATGGACCATAAGAGCAACCTTATGGAAAGGTCCACAGGGGAAAAGAAACAGAGGCAGACCACTGGCATGATGGGAGGACGAGGTCATAAGAACAGCCGGCTCAAATTGTAGCCAAATAGCAAAAGACAGACACACATGGGCCATCTTTGGAGGAGGTTTTTACTCAATCTGGGGTTCTTGCAAAATAAGAAAACTAACCAATACATTTAATGCAAGTAACTAACACCCACTAACATATATCTGCTAGAAATTAAGTTAAATTGTACATACATTCGCAAGGAATAAAAGGCTTTTTTAATTTTTATTTAGACTTTCAAAATGTAAATACGATTGATGTAAAAACTTGATTTTGACAAAAGTGACACTTAGAGATTTTAATGTCGCAAAGACATTAACTAGTATTATTGATAAAGCCCGAATTTTGAAAGATTGCTCCTACGTGAATAGTAATCTCTGGAACCACTACAACTATTTGAAAAAATCTTTTACCATTTGAAAGGTACATTACTCGAGATAGTTGCAGGCTATAAATTATTCTGAGCCAGGCAAAGCCGGGGCGGGACACTAGTACTAGATACAACACATATCTACGTGTTAGAACGACGGGCGGCACGACCTATTTGCACCAGACCGGAACAAATTTGTTGGACCCAATGGAATTAGAAGCATCTCTGCGTCCATTCCCGAGCTACACATTCTGTGTGTAACTTACTTGCGTATTTGGCTCTCAAAGTGTACCCAATACCCGGGCGTTGGTTTAACACTAGGTTTAGAAAGTAACTGACACAGATGATTAACAAAGGCTTAGTTACTGTAAAGTGTCGTAGCCAGGGCGCTACGTATTAAAACGCATAAATTACTTTTATCTATACCAATATTATAAAGAGGAAAGATTTTTTTGTACCGAATAGGCTCCGAAACTACTGGACCGATTTAAAAAATTCTTTCACTTATGGAAAGCTACATTATTCCCGAGTAACATAGGCTATAATTTTGACGGGAGCGAAGCCGCGGGGGCCAGCTAGTCTGATATATTTTAGCAACAACGTGCCAGCCTTATGGGCGGCTTCTCTAGAATTCACCATAGATTACTGATATGTAGCTCGCTAAAAGCCTTCACTTATTTATGTGTTCGAATTTCAGTTCCCTTTCAAAACCATGTTATTCTATTGACAGTCTTAGTATAGGCAAGGAGTTTGCCTTCTTAATTGGTGAGTCCTCACAGTACCTACCTCACGCGATTAACATTTGCTCGAATTACAAAAACTCGTGCGTTAACTCGCTTTTACATGTAGAATCAAATGTAATGGTAGCTCGAAACACTCCCCGATTGTCTGCGCGATAGCAAACGGTTTTTTTTTAATTGTTATGCGAAAGTACGGATAGTAGGCAAAAATAGATGTAAAATATATTTTTCAACACACTTGCTCATAAAGTGGCTCTAATTTCACCGCAATTAGGCACATAATGACACCTGTTATCAAACTGTGACTTTTTCATTACTATTATTCACAAGTGAGATTAAGAGTTTTTTTTTTAATTTATTGGTTGAGTTGCTTTGTTCTTAAAAAAGTATCGATACAAAAAAGATCGTGCTCAATAGTACAAATGCAACACATTTCATGCAACTTCGTATTTAAATAGATGATTTCAACTTGTACGTGTTTATTAAATAAAACTTTCACTTAAATATAACTTTTGTTTTTGTCTGTAATAAAGAAAACTTGAAATTCCCCATTTTGTACGTGGCTGAATCGCTATCCGCGAAAAGCCAAAAAAAGATAACTCATTATTTTTAGTCTATGGCCGATCGCCATTGTTAGATGCGCGCGCATAGGAAAACTGATTAATTTTGCCCACCATTGCGAAAAAAAATTCACAACTCGTTTTCACTGTTGGAAATGATTTTTTAGTATTATTTTCTTCACAAGTGTGTTGAAAAACGTCGTATGATACACGTGTGTATTGATGATTACCATCCTCGGCTCTCTTAAGACCCTCATCTAACGGCTCGGGTCTCAATGGCGCCTCAGCGGTAATCACCAACATTACACACTTGTACCATAATGTACTATTTCAGCTGTTTTAATCAGCCTATGGCGTCTCTGTAAGAGAGAGTGGGTGTGTCGTTTTTAAGCGAACTTCATGTTGGTTCGACACGTTTCGATATAAATTACACTATTATGCGCCTTATTAAACGAAATTGCAAATACGTTCTCATGGATGTATCACGATACAATTCGACCAATTTGCACTTAAAATCTTCTTAGGAAATATGTGCTGAATCGCATATCGACACAATTTTAATTGCGTCCCGCCATCAAGATGGTTCATAAGATACCTATACAAGTATGAAAAAGTACCCTATACACTTATCTGCATGTGTGAAGCAACATTTATGGCTGACACTGACAGGTATTTTAACACTGTGATATCAACAGAAATGCAATACCGTTCTTAAAAAGTAAAAAATATAAATTTTAAAAGACCCCGACACATTTTTATTTCATGCTACATAATTTATTTAGTAGTAGACACTCGTCGATCGATAATCTATTGAACACGTAATTATGACACGAGATCTTGCGAAAACACCCCGATTCAAACAGTAAAACGCCTATAACTTTTGAACGGCTGAAACGATTTTCATCAAACATAGCTAAGAACAACGTCACCTTTCAAACTACAAAAAAACGAAATCAAAATCGGTTCATCCGTTTAGGAGCGATGGTGCCACAGATAAATACACAAATAAACATATACACAAATACACAGATACACTCGTCAAAATGATAAAACCCCTCTTTTTCCGTCAGGGGTAAAAAGCAGCAGAATTTTTGTAAATTTGCATTTGTACGTACATACTCGTAAAATTACACGGTTCACGCTTTCTTACATTTTAATTAAGCCTAGAAACTTGTTTATTTACTTTCATTTGTGTACCAGGGTGTTTTTTCGACACCAAAAAGTATTTAAGGATTTTTTTTCAAAATGAAAATCATAAATACGTAACTGTGGTTTTCCAGCTCCGTAGACGTTGGTTAGGTACATAGAGTTATAAATATTTATGGTTAGGTACCTACTACGAGAACATCAATCATGAAAATATTATATCAAAAATATTTGATTAAATTAGGTAGGTACCGGTTAATTCTGAATTAATTACTAACTTTTGGCTAAGTAAAAACAGCATGGGTCGATCGATCAAGGTTTCGATGCTTGCCGCGGTCGGTCCGTGGATGGGTGACCATCTGTTTTATTGAGAAACCTTCGTGCAAAGTAAAACACGCCTTTGGTCTTGGCAGTCATTTGATATCTGACAGTCGAGTCGTTACGGGTGATCAGAAGCCTGAATGTCTTACAACTAGTCACACCAAAGCATAGCAAATGGTCTACCCAGTAGCTGGGTCGTGGAGGTCAGACAGTCGTTCCGTCCGCAGAAGATAACGTGGCCCACATGTACTGCGCAAGTGTCTAGGCCAAAGCAAGTTGAAGATCAGCGAGTGCTTTTAGCCAGTTTGAATGTAGCCTTCTTCAAGCTTGACATCAAGGAGTCCTCTTTGACGGACACGATAGATGGACAGAACGATCAAGAACAAGAAGATAATCGCAGGAGTCTACAACCATCATCATTATCATCACACGTAATAAAGGCTGCTTATATAAACTAATATTATGGATCTACTGGATCCCATAACACAGGGCATTCTAGTGTGGGTTAAATTATCCGGTGACATACCCATCTGGAGTAATGTACCCTTCAGATAGGTGTGTAGTGGTTCCACAAATTATCTTACACGTGTGAACAATTCAAAAATTCCGCTCGATCCACTGAAATCTCCTAGATCAGTCCCCAGGGGACTACACAGCACTCAATGTTCTACTATGGAATTCCTAGGGAATTATATAAAATTCTAATTTTCTTTTGAATCCCCTAATTGTATGAGAACCTTATTATTGAATTGAAACCTATTTACAACGATGAGCGTGTGGATTGAGTGCTCCTTTCTATAAAAAATAGATTACTAGATAGTTCTAAACCAAAAAAACTGCAAAAGTATGAAGTTCTGGTTACAAAATGAAAAATTTTTTAGATGCTGCAGCGTTAGCTTACGGCCAAATTTTTTATTCAGATGGGAATGCCAGTTTGACGCAAAATTTGTAGTTCTGTAATGTTAAGTAGAATTACAAACGTAAGTATATTAAGTAATTTTTATTTATATTAAGCGTTAATAACGTTAAATATACAAACTTATTTGTTAAACGTTGAAAAAATCGAATGCCTTGGGTGAGTCTCGAACCCACGTCTTTCACTATCTAGGTAAACGCGATTCCAACTACGCCGCCGAGGCGCTGCAATGGTCCAACCTGCGAAATTCTTCAACGCCTTATTACTTTTTTTTCAACATCTTACTTATTTAAGAAAAGTTAATTCACGTCATTGTTATCCCCTCCATCTAGATCCCCGCTACTTAGAGAATCCCCAGCATACGGGATCGTAGTGGAACATTGAGTTCTGTGTAATCCCCTAGGGGACTGATCTAGGCATTTTAATGGAACGAGTGCAAAATTTGGTCTCTCTTTTTACCCGACTGCGGAAGGAGGGTAATGTGTTTATCAGTCTATGTATGTATGTAAGTATGTATGTATGTTCCTATGTGGCGTTCTTGAGACCAAACGCGTTGGCCGATTTGGATGGTTCTTAAGTCAATCGATTCGTATTAACCCTGCAAGTGTTACTGGCTACATTGAAATTAGGAAATAGAAAAATTGCGGTTTTTGGGCGCCATATTGTAGGTGTCAACATATTTTTTTTCTTCCAAACCCATCGTGTGGGGTATCAAAATAAAGGGTTTTAAGAGGAGATTTCAAAAATATAAAACACTTATATGTTTAAATATACATAATTAAAAAAAAATACCTGAAATGTTATAAATAAAAAAGTTAATTCAAAAAATCAAAAAACCCGACTGCTTAAAAAGCGAACTAAAAAGACGTTAACAAGGAGAAAATCATGCATTTTAAAAAGAGTGACCAAATTTTGCACAGTGGGAACATTAAAAGCCTGATGATAATGATAATTGTTTTGTTTTGGAAGTTAGTTTGTTTTTTTTATTCAAAAGTTTTTATTTATCTATTTTTAGATGTGATAGGTACTATAAGGGTCAAAAGTGCAGTCACACACTACCAAAACAGAAAAACATTTTTTTTGTAGACAGCTGAATTTCAACTTTTCGCGATTAGTAGGAATAATCTATACTTTAATTTCTATGCAAAATATTAAATCAGTTGTGGATAATTTAACTTCTTCTACAAAAACTAGCCATTTGAGTTTTGGAAACAAGACTGCACTTTTGACTCTTGACTGTACCTCCAATTACCATGAAAATCATTTATAGCCAAAGTCAATCTTATAACGATTCCAATAAGCACAAAAAGGTCTAGGAAACTTTGTTTTATTTCGGATTTCATCATTATATCAGTTCGATGGTACCATTTTCATCCGTACGTACCATTTACTTATAAGCATTTGCTAGGTCATTGTCGGTTAACTATTCGAGATACACCCGTGACATACTTAGCATAAGGAGTTCCAGTGGCCATCTGTGGTCTTCTTCATCCGTTCCACTTCCCCAAATGATACTTTGAGTGCATAGCTTGCATTGTTGATGAAAATACCAGAATCGCATAAGTATGCTTAAAATATTTGAAGAGTTCCCTCGATTTCTCCAGGATCCCATAATCAGATCCTGACCTGATGACCATTGGACCACCTGGGAAATATAATCTTTCAAACAAAATAAGAATTTTCCAAATCGGTCCAGCCGTCTTTGATTAACCGGGGAGCATACATAAAAAAAAAGGTTCCGATGAATTGAGAGTCTTCTCCTTTTTATGAAGTCCGTTAAATCATATTCGTTTGTTTGTAATGGTTAATCTCTGAAAGATCTGATCGGCTTTCGCAATTCTTTCAATGCTAGAATGTTAAAGCCTCTTTGCACAGAGCACTATAAATAATACTGGTAGCTCTCTACAGCTGTTGGCTGTTACAGCTACAGTGACATAAGAACATTGTAGTGTCAGTGTGGTGTAAGTCAAGTAGTTGTCTAATTCTAAATAACTCTCCTTACGTTTTTCATACATATTATATATTTTCCTTATAAAAGTCTTTCACTGGAAAAGGTACCTGCATTATGTTATGGGCTCAATATACCCAGGATAACTTGGATACCCAAGATAAAACCCGAAAAATTAAAGGTGCTGGCAAAATGGAAAATTTTACCACCACAATGATTCAGATCGGTCAGCTCATAGGAAGCCAGAATTGGGCTACATTGAAGTATAAGGCCTCCATCATGCTGCGGAGCAAAGAAGGTGCCATGGAGGCGGCAGAAGGAAAACTTAGAAAGCCAATTTTAGGAACCGGCGATGGTGCACTGATGGCCTATAATGCAGGATTATTAAAATATGTGAAGGCAGACAGCAACGCTCTACTTATCATAACAAGCAACATGACCGAAGAGAATCTAATGAAAGTCATGCGAATTTGAAAAAGCAAACGAAGTATGGCAGTAACTTCACCGCTTGTGTGACGGTCAATCAGAAGACAGAGCATGCACATTATGCATGCAATTCTTCAGCTTCAAAAACAATTCTTCGGATGACGCATCAACTATGATGTCGAAACATGAAGTTGCCGGAAATGTTCTTGATCTGTAAAAATTTAGATTCCCTCAATGTTTCAAATCAAGTTGGATGCTACTAAACAACCAAGAGAGGACAATTTAATCACTGACAGCACAACTGTGTGGGTATGAGAGGGCACTAGGTGGTCATATTGAAGAGACTCAGGAAGTGCTCGCCTCTACATCAAAGGTGCAGCATAAATCGCAGTCAAGAGAGGAGAACATATGATGCAGGTACTGCTCAAAAATTGGCCACCGCATTGAAAATTGCATTGCATTTTGATGGCTGACCGAAGAAACCTACACAATCCTCGTCCAAGCAGCAGCAAGTACAGAATATAACGCTGATGATTTACACTTGCTCTGAAGAAAGTGACAAAGAAAATTGGTATGTAGATAATGGTGCTACGACTCACGTCACCAAAAGGGGAAACACAACAACAACACACCGTTACAACGGCAGATGGGACTGTAGTTCCTGCAAAAGGGAAAGGGTCTGAGTGATATCTGGTATGTACCGAAGCTTACCAAGAACTTGATATCTATATTGGTTGCACAAGATAAACTGCAAAATAGTAAATTTATTTCCACCATGAAAGAGTGTAGGCTGGAATTAAACGTTCTGATTTTAGTAGTTGGAAACAGGAACTAGAGTGGAGGACTTTATAAGTTACAAATGAAGACAGTTCTGCCAAGCAAACCTGTAGAGATTATTGCTGTTAATCCATCGAGTTTACCCATCATGAAAGATTTGGTCACCCACCAGAACAAGAAATACATCAAACATCTTGTCAAGAAGGAACTGGGGATTAATCTAAATGATAAAAATGATATATAGTGCGAAGGCTGTATTTATGGAAAGGCGCAGCGTCTTAAATTTGGCAAAAGAGAAAGAGCTAGTATGCCTGGAGAGCTGGTTCACGCCGATGTATGTGGACCATTCCCTGGAAGTTACTCGAAATGTCTCTACTTTGTTCTTTTAAAGGATTTTGAAGGAAAGACTTCTCCGCGTTTCGTCATTCGTTTGTTTATTTCATTCGAAACAAAAGTGAAGCAAAAGACAAGATTATTCAATTTCCTAAAGATGCCAAAAATGCTGGACATAGAGTCAAAACGATATTGAGCGACAATGGCGGCGAGTTTGATAATAAAGCGGTTCGGGCAGTACTGAACAGGCAGGGAATAATTCAGTGGCTTACGATGCCATACACGCCCGAACAAAATAGGTGTGCAGAAAGAGAGAACAGCAGCCGAATTGCGTAATTGAATTCGGCAAAGGAAATAGTTTGGAACCTTCAAAGAGTTAGACTCATTTCTTTCAACTTTTTCGGTATTGCGAAACTAATTTGGAAAGAGTACGATCATCCTCCTGATGATTTATTTTCGAATAATTAGGACATAATTTAATTTTGTTTTACTTACAACTAATGGTCTTCTAATGCATATAATTAAAAATGTATAATGGCTCCTTATAACTGAAAAAAAAGCAATTATTCTTTACAATCAATTCTACGTCAAAATATTGGCCATGGAAAGATTCATCTCCTTTCCTTTTCAGATTGTAATATGCAATACGTAAAGTCGTTTTTGTGAAGGTTCCAAACTGTTTCCTTTGCCGAATTCACTTAGGCAATTCGGCTGCAGGACTCTTGTGGAAACAGTTCGTTCATACATGCACGTAGGAGACGAATTTCCACAGGCCCTGTGGGCAGAGCTTATCAATACAGCTGCATATGTCCTCAATCGCACGGGACCCACAAGAGAAGAAGGTAAAGTACTGTAGGAGCTGTGGAATGAGAAGAAGCCTAAGATTTCACACTTGTCTGTGATAGGGAGTGTTGTTTCTTTCATATTCCTAAACAAAAAGGAAAAAGCTAAATAAATAAAGAAGGCTGTAAAAGGCAGACTTATTGGGTACGATAACGATGACGGATATCGCATCTGGAATGGAAAACAGACCGAAAGATCTAGATATGTCACCGTTTGTCCAACCATGGGATTGAGAATCAGCAGTACCAGTAAGTGGTGAGATAGAGGGAGATTCTGATTTGATAGGGCAAGAGATAGAGGGAGTGATCTTTTCGGCAGATGATTTTCCGCAACATAAAAGCTTATAGAGAAAATGATGATCATGTACATATTGAAGTTTTGGGAGATAGCAACGAAACCAAAGAGGATGAGAGTGCTTGCGAAGAGTTCGTTGATGCTGACGAGAAGTTAGAGATAGTCGAACCACCATTTTTGGGGGCGAGATCTCGATACAACTTACGTGATCGAACTTGCCTCTCACGTCCTAAGAAGTTCGAAGCCTATGTGTGCTTCATAGGCACATAATGTTTGCCCGAAACATAAAGAAGCCATTGAAAGGGATGACAGTTCCTAGGCCAAGACTTGTTAAAAGCCGAGATGCCCTAAGCTGGGTATACAATGACATACAGCTAAGGGAAAGTGTTTAAGCCTCTTTACACAGAGCACTATATAATACTGGTAGCTCTTTAGCATATTACAGCTACAGTGACATAATATAAGAACGTTGTAGTTTCAGTGTGCTGTATGTCAAGTAGTTGTGTCTAATTCTAAATAACTCTCTTTACGTTTTTCCTACATATTATATCCTTATAAAAGACTTTCACTGCAAAAGGTACTTGCTTTATAGAAAGCCACAATATCGTTGAGTGTCATGGTACTTTTCATCCCGATAAATGTAATGGATCCTGTGGAGTGGGCCACGGGAGCGAACCCGCGTGTACAAGCTAGTGTAAAATAAAATAAACCTCATATTTAGCAGCATCCAGTTAGGCGGCAAGTCAACAGCAGAATAGTTGAAGATAGCCTAGGCAGATAATTACAATTGAAGGTTGAGTTACTCAACGGTACACGTAACATCACGCCTAAACAAAGTCAAATGTTTTTAGTTCAACTGGGCCATTAAGCAGCACTTTTGAACGTTAAAAATCATTTACAAGTATTAAAAATTGATTCTACCGTGCATTCGGAAAAGTAGCTTGTTATGGAGAAGAACGCACAAGAAACTCCATACTTACTCTTTTAAACTTCCCTGAAATGGGTCTCAGCAGTGGGATCATTTAAAGGTTGATGATGATGATGATGAATTCATCAAAGAATTTAATTCGAGATTACAAATACAGTTACTGTTATGCAAAAGGATCGCAGCATGTGGTATTCTGTAGATGTTGTCTATCGGCTGAAGAAGAGAGCGCGTGGCAGGTAGCGCATGCGATGGATCGACCTGATTAAGTCTGCAGTAGACGGCCTATTGCATTAGTGCACTTGCGTGACAACCGACTGAGAGGGATGGCGTCGCATCGTGAAACGAATTATGGCAGCCCAAAGACTCACTGCAACTTGATGACCACGACCGCTCTGCCAAGAGCGTACCGACGAAGAAGAAGAGAAACGCCCTTCAACCGTTCCCGAGCCCTAAAAGTTAGGCAACTTAAGTAAATAAAAAAGAAGATATACACAGTAGGGCCTATTAATTCCTGCAGCCTCTGGGTTGTTTATCGCGGCAGTTTGCGGTTCGCCGTGACTTGCCTCATGGGAAATTAGCGACGACTGTACTACATTGCCGTCACGGACTCGAGAAAGCACCCAATTTTGAAGTTTTTAAACTGCGAACGAATGGCTGCTCCGCCTTGCGATGCGGCGTAAAGTTTCTTTTTAATAGGAGCGTAAAATGAATCTGGATTTATTTTATTTGATTAATTTTAGGTAAAAGAATAGCTAATATCTTTTAATATGCAGAAAGAATATGATAAAATGACTAAAACAAGTTTCTACCTAAATAAACTGGTAAAACAGGTTTTTTTTTTTCTACGTTTTTATTTGGAGAGCAGTAGTGGTTCGTTAGTAACGGCCGCGACTTAAAAATTATGGGTCCTAGGTTCCAACCCAGGCAGGCGCTTTGCGTTGTGTAAATTATTTCATCACCAATGCTCTCAAAACTGTGAAGGAAAACATCGTGAGGTGACAACCGGCATGTCCTAGAACCAAACATTCAAAGACATGTGACATCCACCAACCCGCACTAGGGCCGCGTGGCAACGCCCATTCGCTCTCACAAGAGGAGGCCTGTATCCCAGCAGTGGGAATATTAAAAGGCTGATGATGATGAAGAAATAAAATCTACTAATTACCTGACACTGTCCAACCTTGGGATCGCAAACTCAAGGCCAAGTTTACTACGGCAAGGCCAAAGGGAGGGTTACGATTTGAACCGGTATGTTATGTTTATCTGTTCTCTCATAGCTTCTAAACTGCTTATCAAACTTTGACAAATGTGGTATTGATAGAAGCGCATTGATCGTTCCCTGATTAAGGCTATTTAATGTCATACTAATTTCAATATAGCGCCCTCTGAGGCTCTAAACAAGTGGCATTCGGTGTCAGCGTAGGCGATAGTCGAAATGTCAAAATGTAATGGATTGTTAACGTGATTTTTGGATGGCAATTTTGCCTTTTTGACAATCGCTATCGCCACGCTTTCGATGATAGAATGTCACTTCTCTGTAGCCTCTGGAGGACATAAATTGAAAGGTGTCGTGTTGGCACGGCAATGATACGAGGGTCATTCAATAAATACTTAGCCTACAAAAAGTAAACGAAATTTTTGGAAAAGTGGCAATTTATTTTTCAACATAGTCTACTTTTAGTTCGATGCACTTAGCCCAGCGATGCTCCAACTTTTTTAACCCGTCGGAAAAATATTTTTTGTCAAACTCTGCAAAATAGGCCTCCGTGGCGGCGATGACCTCCTCATTCGATCCATATCTATTCCCGGCGAGTGATTTTTTCAGATTAGGAAACAGCAAGAAGTCACAAGGGGCCAAATCTGGAGAATACGGTGGATGGGGCAGCAATTCGTAGCGTAATTCGACCAATTTGCCCATGGCAGCGGCAGACGTGTGAACCGGTGCGTTGTCGTGGTGAAACAGCACTTTTTTCTTCACCAGATGGGGTCGTTTTTTCTTTAATTCGGCGTCGAATCGGCCCAATAAATCGGCATATAAAAAGCCCATATAAAGCCCTGTAATTGTTTTACCCTTCTCGAGGTAATCGATGTAGATCACACCTTGTGAATCCCAGACAATGGTGGCCATAACTTTTCCGGCCGATTTTACAGTTTTCGCCTTCTTTGGAGCACGTTCCCCGGTCTGGATCCATTGTTTTGATTGCTCCTTGGTCTCTGGTGTGTACCAGTGGATCCAGGTTTCATCGGCGGTCACAAAACGACACACGTCTCCGATGTGTGTCCGTGTGGTTGCGCTTGTTTTCTGGTGTGAGTAAACGCGGCACCCATCGCGCCGACAGCTTTCTCATGCCGAGTTCCTCGTGAAAAATATGATGCACTGTTCCTTCTGAAATGCCTACAGTCTCAGCTAGCTCCCGAACCTTCAATCGGCGATCTGCCAATACGAAATCATGGATTTTTTTAATGTTTTCCTCCGTAGCAGCTGTTTTCGGTGCACCTGGACGTGGTTCATCAAAAACCGACGAACGGCCACGTGCAAACTCGTTGAACCAATTCTTGACGGTGGCCATCGATGGAGAAGAGTCACCGTACACAGCATCCAAGCGCTCTTTGATTTCGATGCGCGTTTTCCCTTCCAAAAATAGGAATCGAATCACCGAACGATATTGCTCTTTTTCCATTTTTGTAAAACCGATCGACACGTTCGCTTCCATAAGTTGCCAAATTAAAATAAATGAAGGGATTGGAATGAAAATTTGAAAAAAGAATTAAAAAAGAATGTGCTACACTGTGGTAAAACTCTTTTGAAACTACAGCGCCCTCTGGCGATGAGGCTAGGTACTTATTGAATGCACCTCGTATCTCGGTTTAAAGAAATTTATTTCTCATAAGAATTTACAGATGACGGCCATGCCCTTGAAATAAGTGCCGACAAGCGCGCGTCAAGTAAACAAGCATTAGGGCTGCCCGCCTTTACGTACTTGAATTTCTTTATAGTTTTGTGATTTTAAATATCTTAGATTCTTTTTTCAAATCTGAGGTAAATATTATATTTTTATTATACTTATTTTAAATCTTACTAGGTAGGTACCTACCATTTATATCTTTCATATGTTACCATTTCATTATGATATTTCGTCTAATTCAATATTATCATATGTAAGTAGCTAAGTACCTAAGTAAGTAGATAGCCTAGCCTAGGAAACTACCTACCTACTAGTTTTTTTTAACCCGAACTTAGGTAGGTCACTCGTGTGTGACTTTATCACCCTATCTACCTATTTATCTATTAATTCAGATATTTTACTCGGTGAAAAATCGAAATATATTAAAAAAGAAACAAATTACGTACTAGTAGGTTAGGTATATATATTTTTATAGACATGCCTTTCGGAGCTTCCAGGTAATTTTAAAAATGTTATCTTTGGGTGCGTTATAGAAGAATTCAAGCAACCAAAAAGAGCATAATATAGTATATAATTGCTCTCTGCCATATTATTATTATTATTTCAATCATATATTCACAAATCGCACGCTTACTGTTTACAAAACCATCACACCGTTCGTGACTGTTTGTGACTGTAGTGTATCGAGTGTTGGCTGAACTCGACGCGCGTCGTAGGTATGACTCGCGATCCGACCGTTTGTATGAAGATAGAATACTGTTAGATATCATCACCGTGGTGTTGGGTTTCACATGTTAAGTAAAAAAATAAAAAAACCCGACCGCTTAAGAAGTGAACTAAAAAGCGTAAACAAGAAGAAAATCATGCTGTGCATGTGTCATTGGGGGTTAAAAGCCCGACGGAAAAAGAGGGGTGTTATAAGTTTGACGTGTGTTGCTGTGTGTTTGTATGTGGCATCATAGCTCCTAAACGGATAAACCGAGTTTGATTTTTATTTGAAAGGTGTTTTTGTCGAGAGTGTTCTTTGTTTGAATAAAATCGGTTCAGCCGTTCAAAATTTATGGGCGTTTTACTGTTTGAATCGGGGTGCTTTTCGCAAGATATCATGTGATAAGTACGTGTTCATTAGATTTCCGATCGAAGCGTATATAATATGTACTAGGTAAATTATGTATCACGAAATAAAAATGTGTTTTGTCTTATTTTCGAATTAGGTAAATTTAAAAATATAAGAGTTCTATATTTTTGAAATCAACTCTTAAATTCTTTTTTAATGATACCCGCACGACGGGATGGAAAAAAAAATATTGGGCCCCCAGAATATGTCGCCCAAAAGCCGCCATTTTTATTTTTCCAGTTTTATTTATTTATTATATACTTTAATTGTACACCACAAAAAACATACATGACAAACATTCACAATAACAAGTGTACAATGGGCGGTCTTATCGCACTAGGCAATCACACAGCAGCCAGCCACACTCACTTGCGAGTGTCACTGGCAGTTTTAGCCAGTGACACTCGCAAGGTTAATAGACCGATAGCGCTAGGTTTTGAAGTTTCAAAAATATTAAAGTTGTTTGTTTTTCGCATATAGTTGCCGGACCATTTGCCCAACCTAATACCTTAGTTTGTGTCATCCTAGGTATTTGCATAGGTAGAAATTTAGCTGTTTGTCTTTTCGACCAGTATCGGACGAAAAGAAAATTAGGGATGAAAATTTTACTTTCATGATAATAACGAAGTAGTAACTGATGTACATAGGCATTTTGTGTCATCTCTGTCCACGGGAATCCTAATACTTAACCAGTACCTAACACGTAGCCAACTAGCTCTAAAAGAATATTAAAGTAGGTTAAATAGGTATTACGCGTTTTAGAGTACCGATATCTGTTGTTTAAAATATTTTGTGTCAAATTCATCCACGACTTTTAAAGATATTTTATTTTTTTACTACAACACCCTGTAAAATCCACAAAAGAAAATACAAGTTATTAGAGTTTATGTGTTTTTCATTATTATGGTGTGACAAAACACTATTCATAATTTGTGTCGTTTTTATCCACGAAATCGTATTATTCTAAAAAAAATATCTAGACTTCTTCGCACGAAGGGCGAGCGCGGGGATAAGCGCAGGCACAAGCGGCGCGGGTGCCGGCAAGCCATACGCGCGGCGCGTTTATTTGTTTACATTCGGTCTTTGCAAGTTGCAACAAAAAAGTGCGTGCGTTATTTATGATGTATTTGATTGATTAAGGCCCATTGCACGAAAAACTTAACTCAGAATTAGTTGCTAACACGAGATGAAATTGACAAAGGTCAAAGACAAAGGTTAAATTGACAATATTGTATAACAAACTGTCAATTTAACCTAGTCTTAGCAACTGAGTTAAGTTTTTTGCGCAAGTGGGCCTTAAAAGTTAGTTATGTATGAAGCTGTGAAAGACTAAAATGGAGATTGAATTTAATAAATGTGTTATGTCGATACCCAATATGAATAACATAGTAACTCAACATTGCATAGTTTTCAACACAGCTATTTTCTTTTTTTGTAAAGTTTATTTGCTTTATTTTAGGTTTCATGTTACTAATTTTAATTGCTCTTTCAGTTTTGATAAAACCACTGCAAGTATGATTTTCGCAATTTTACAATTTACAGATATTTAGCATTTTTAATATGAAAAACATTGTAACTACGGTTACAATAGAGTCTTGAAAACATTTGAAAGATTTTTTCTGTGAATATTATTGTACGATTACGAATTATACCGACAAAAAAAAAAATTTGTTAAATATTATTGTAAGCAACAATTACAATGTGTGTCAATGTTAGATTTAGATAAAAAGACATGTAAAGTACTATGGAAGAGCTAATAAACTCGTTTTTTAATAATTATTATAATTCAATTAATATTCACAACGCTTTGGGCTCTGGTGGACACAGGTCTGGATAAAATTATCTATGCCCGTGTCTACCGTTCGCACAGCGGCGATCAGGAGACAAGCAGGCTCACAGATTACCTCAGTTAAGTGGCTGATGCGGCACAGTAGTGGTACCCTTCCACCCAATTAATGATCCAGGGGGACTTTAATGCTCACCATCAGCAGTAACGTGGTTCTTCCCATACCAGTGCAGTAATCATGCTGGATGGGAAATGCATAAGCTTTCGTTAGCGGTAATCCGCCAGCTGGTTCGGGAGGCAACAGCAACGGGGGATGTTGATTCGCACACGGCCAATTGCTTGGACCTTCTGCTTACAATAGATCCAGGCCGATACTCTGTGTCGATAACTTCACCTTGGGAATGCGAGTGACGTATGTCAGAAAAAAGGCCTTCAACAGTGCTGCCAAGTCCTGCAAGAAGGTGTTGCAAAGGGCTCGGTTCGACCACATTGGCCGAATAGGGACATAACTTGCTTCTTACCCAGAAGATAGTAAAGCGTTTTGGTCCCTGGGTAAGTCGGTTCAGTCGAACTTCTGCCATCCCTCACTACCACCACTGCTGAAACCCGACAGATCGCTGGCCCGCTTCGTTAAGGAGAAGGCAAACTTTTTTGCCTCTTTTTGCATAATCTTCGCGTCAGTTTTTAATTTTTAATTGGATATTTATACTGGGGTCCCTCAAGGGTTGGTAAAGTAAGTAAAGTGCTTGAAACTTGGCTATGCATACGACAGCACTGTTGCTGAGAGGTACTGTTCCATCCTTGTCCTTTGTGAGGCTGTGGTGGAGCGTTTGAGCTTATCCTTGAAGCTAGTCTCCAAATGGGGCGATGCCAATTTGGTCTGGTTCTTTGCTGCTAAAACTCAGGCGTGTTTTTCTCTGTTAAAATGCGCCAATTCTACTCGGCTCTTTCCTTCCGAGGTGTAAACGTGCCGATAATGGACCATCTTGTGCTTCTTGGCGTTACTTTTAACACGATCCTCAATTTTGATCCATACATTGAGGCAAAGGTTCAACTGGCTGCCATAAATTTGGGGATCCCCACAAAAGTGAGACGGTTCTTCACGCCAGAACAATTGCTCAAGTTGTGTCAAGCTCGTCAAGCGCTAGTTAGATGATGTATGGAGTACTGTTATCATTTCAGGGCCGGATCTGCCAAAAACCAGCTTCATGCACTTAAGTTGATCAAAAAACGGACCAAGAAGATCGGCAATGAGACACTGGTCGAATCGTAGCTTCAGAGCCTTAAACAACGTCGCCGAGTTGCGAGCTTGTCGGTTTTAATCGGTTAAATTTCGGGAAGTGTGCGATGGAAATGTACGATCTGATTCCACCTAGTTCTCCAGTATTCCATAATCGGACTATAAGACATACGGCGATGTGCCATTGGTACATGGTGGACATCCCACCCATACACACTAAACATTTTGGGAATACGTAGATTGTACGTACAGCTAAAGAGTGGCATTCCCTGCCGGAGTTTGTGTTGCTCGATAGCTACAACTTAGGAGTGTTTAAGTCAAGAGTGAATAGGTAACTTTTAGGCAAGCGTGTTTAATCGTCGACCACGACATCGCTTACCATCTGGTGAAGAAGTAGTCTAGCGCAAGCCTACCAAATATAAATGAAATGCATTCCCCCTATTGCAAAGCTTACCACGCAGTGGATAGTAGATCCTAGAGCAGTGATGGCCCAGTGGTAACGGACACAATTTACAAGTATGGTCGTGGATTCAAACCCAGGCAAGTGCTTTAATTTGTGTAAATTATTTCATCGCTATTGTTCTCAAAACACTGAAGTAAAAATGCATTGCATTGCAATGCAAATCTAAGACATGTACGAGTAACATCCATCAAACCACATTGGTCCCACGTGGTGGATTTCGGCCCATTACCTCTTACGGAGAGGGGGCCTAAACGCACAATAGACCAAATGGGAGTTTAAGTTCAGAAAAGGGGGTCCATCTATCCTGTTCTATCCTAATGCTTACGACGCCTATCGTTTGCAATTACTTCTACACATTTTTTTGTATTATTCTTCTTACCCACATATCTGTAATATTGAATGAGTCTAAAAAAATGTGTATTTCATTCCTACTCTTAGTTTTTCTCCAAGACCATTTATGCTGATACTACTATATTCAATTGATGTACTAAAAACCTATTCTCGATGTCAACACTGCATCTTTCTTTACAATGATAACATTTAAATTAACTGTTTAGATTTAAGAAGAAAAGCATTGTAACTTAAAATTACAATATCATCATCATCATCAGCCTATTAATGTTCCCACTGCTGGGACACAGGCCTCCTCTCTGTGAGAGGGGATGGGCCGTAATCCACCACGCGGGCCCAGTGCGGGTTGGTGGATGTCACATGTCTTCGAATTTTTGGTTCTAGGACATGCCGGTTTCCTCACGATGTTTTCCTTCACCGTTTTGAGAGCAGTGGTGATGAAATAATTTACACAAAGTAAAGCGCCTGCTTTGGCTCGAACCCACGACCTACAACTTGTAAGTCGCGGCCGTTACCACTGGGCCACCATTGCTCTCAAATTAAATTACAATATAGTAAAATATAAATAGAGCAAAATTTAAAATGTATTACATTGTATGTCAATTTAAATTACTTTAAAACAAAGAAACCCTTGTTACCAAAACCTTTGTGTAGGTATTGGAACTTGATCGACAAGTATACTTCAGTAGAAACATTGTTCATTTTTAATTACAATAAAATTATTCCATTTTACAAATCAAATAAAATTATTAAATTTCACATTTTCTTATCCTTTATTTCTGCCTCTTAAATACGGTTAAGAGGCAGAAATAAAGGTCTGTCCTTGCTGATTTCATATGACATAAAGTTGTACCAATGTGTAACTAAAGTTATAATGTTATTCAAATTGGGTGTTGATATGTGGATACTGGACGTTACATACAGTGATTGTCCTTTGTGAAAGGGGATTGTTAAAGTTCATAGAATTAAGCATTGTAAGGAATAACGGAAAAGCAGACTGTTTAAGGACCGTGCTGAAATAAAACTACACCAATAATAAATAAAATATCACCACACAACAAAAATATCTAGTATTTTTTTACTTCGTGTATTATTTGTCTTACTGACTGTAGGTACAATCGGCCAAATCTATATCTGATCACCGTAAGGACTATTTTAGCTTGCAGGGCTCGCCCGCTAAATTAACGCCGACATACTCATCAACCAATATTATCGCAGCATCGGGTGACTGTTTCTCTAGTACCTGTCAGCCCCTTGTTTTTGTAATTAAAAAAAGACGGCAAAAAATCAAACAAGTCATTTGGCTATGGTCGACGCAAAAAGGGCGGTACCTAGTACACTACCTAACCGAAGCGGGGCGCGGGATATCGAGATGCAGTATAATGAAATAGCGGTAGGTAGGTAGGTGTCTGCATACCTACCAACCTACCGCTTTCAGGTTTAAATTCGAAGCGAATCGAAGCGTCAATCTAAAATAATATTGACCACATTGACCGTCTTCTAAGCATTGACCATTGACATTCGTAGGTAATGAGATTGCAGACGCGCTGTGTACAAAATTAGCACTTCATTATTTTTATCTCTCTACACATTTGTTCATTACGTAGCGAAGATAATAGTCAATCAATACTCAATATGATAGGTATGTTATTTATTTATGAACGCTTCGCATCTAAGAAGAAATTGTACCGAACGAACGAGTTTGCGTGCGTTTGCCGCCGCCGCGTCCGCCCGCTTCGACCGCAACCATTGTTTTTGTGTTTTATTCATTTTAATACTTACCGTGAATGAAAATGACACAAATTTACAATGTCGATTTTTCATGCATTTATGATATTAAATAAGTGAACTCTAATGATTGTAATATTTTTTTGAAGCGTTTGTAGCTTAGAAAAACAAAATAATTAAAAATCTTAAAATTGCGTGCCCTAATTTGGCACAAATTTATTTAATAGGCATATGTAAGTGATCTGATAAAGGAAATAGTTATTTCATAAACTGTAATTTTTTTTTTGCACTATATTTTACATATTGACCCTATGTCAGTTTGCATTGGACGATTATGACACAAATTGGGTTTGCACACTCCGCAAACTATCCTAGATATAATACCATAAATATTTTAAACTTTAAATATTTTTTGCCCGTTTTGATTTGAATAAAAATTATCAACCACAAATCAGCGAATTACTGAAAATGCAAGTATCAGATCTGACACAAAACGCAATAATAACCTTCATAGGTACGACTGTATCCACAGGCAAGAAATAAGCAACTTTAGAATTTTTTAAACTTATGACATCAAAATAGCCTAGCGCTATCGGTCTATAAGACGAATCGATTGACGTAAGTATCATCAAAATTGGCCAATGCGTTTGGTCTCTAGAACGGCACATAGTAACAAACATACATACATTACATACATAGACTGATAAACACATTACCCTCCTTCGGCAGTCGGGTAAAAAAATATAATTATTACTAGCTGCTGCTCGCTGCTTTGCCTGCATTCACTCGAGTATTGCTTATATATATTGTGTATTCTACCACTGCTATTCTTTTTAAGTTCATACTTTTCAGAGCGCGATTTTTTAGTAGTCTGGTTTTAGTTTTCAAACTTATTTTTTATTGCCAGTTGAGCTCTATCCTCGATCTCGTCTGCTGGTAAGAAATGGATGAGCTAACAAGTGCAACAGATGCCTGTTCACAATTACTTTGAAGGCAAATGGGTCGTAGGTCACTTTATTCCCAAACGCACTCCAAAAGTTAGTTTTACCACTTATTCTGCTTACCCCGATAAGGCTGACGTGATCAAATATTCTGTAAACGCTCGGCGGGGGTTAGATTAGTGTAATCCAGTAAGTGAACCTAATCATATTTGCTCGGAACAAAAACCACAGAAATGGTTACCGCAGACTTCGTACAAGCATTCGACTCGTCTCCAGTTACAAGCGATAGCGGTTTAAGTACATACATAGGTACATTGGTCGTAAAAAGGAGATAGATATCTTGTATGTTCACCCTAAAGCATGCTTATTGTAATGTTTCCTTTATGTGTTGGCTTAGTCTGGATATACAAGCATGTACTTGCAGTCTTGTAGCATAACATGTATCATAATAAACCGTCCAGAAATGCAACAAGAAGTGTAACAGTATATGTACGTTTATACTTAACTAATTATACTCAACTATACCATACCACATAATATAATACTAGCATAAAGATGCCTTACTTCATAGACAGAAACGGTGCCGACGTAACTAGCGTTTTTCGGAGGCCTAAGCGACTTATTTACTAAAAGTACATCGACAGCGATCAATTCCTTCCCACGACGGTAGATTATGTTAGTGGCTTCCTGGTAAAAAGGGTTTACTCGGTTCGTGAATATGGTTTTATATAATTTTTTTGCACTTTTTTAGTTTCATTGTACATACCAAAATGTGTTACAATACAAATTTAAATAAGCGAGTCGCAAGCCTCGAAAATTTATAACAGCGCGTTCTATTGGAATGGATATTAAATGATCCGTTCAAATAATCTTTGAAATGTAAATTAAGAACCCAATATTCCATAATTTGAAACGCATGTTAAAAATTTTCTTCAAGTTGAGACCCCGTGCTTTAGGATTAGCGCTACAAAGTTTGATCATTCGATGTATTACCGTTTTTACGATAGCGAATACAAAATATTCCTTAACGGCTTAAAACGCCGAAAAAAACTACACCAATTCTTGTATGTGCAAACTCCCTTAATACTTATTTTATTACATACATACGTAACTAACGACTTTTTCCTATCGGGGTTGACAAAATCTACAGAATGCCACCTGCTACGATCCTTAAATATTCCATTTGCTTCATTAACCTTTATATATCTAGTCATACACACACGCCGATTATGAGAAGATACTGCGCAACTGGCTTTTCTATAGTACATCATTAATAAGATCCACGTATGTCCTTCTACGATGTCCCCTCCTGGCATATCTACTCAACATGCAACATACATTTAAGCATTCTGTGATATTCCAGACACTGTGACAGATGGGGGAATGACTGGACAGCTTCGGTTTACACTCTATGGGTATGGAACCCTGCACCCGAGAAATAATAATTCCTTCTAATTCCGCTTAAAGCCTTAACTTGGTCCCACTGCAACTATATCTCCCTCTTGAAGGAAATTCCCCGTAATCCTCCTGCTACTCTAATAATACACAAATTGTGCTGTATGTCCGTCCGTCCGCCTTAACGTGGATTAAAGAGACACGTTTGCAGTTTCCAAATTATTATATTAACGATATGAAACAGCTGCAGACAGGGCCATATTATGTTAGCTAATATTGTTAAAACTTATGATAATAATCGCCGCGTATGTAGCTTCTTTCAACCAGCGACTTTGCCCATGTGAAAGTCGGAAATTACATTATCCTATGTCCTTCAACTATGCTTTAAATTATCACTTATCTCTATAACTAAATGTTCTTTTCTGTCTGAATCATACCTATGTTATGTATCTCGAGGCGATAAAAAAGTAAGATACATCCAGGGATTCCATTTTCCGCACACTGAGACACCACGGGCAGCCTAGTTCCACCCAGATGTACAGAATCTTCCTGGGGCTTCGCTAGTTTTGCGGAGCGACCTCACCGAGGATGTGTGCGTGTTAGGAAGCTACGGCCGCATTCCAGGATGACTTGGACGCTATAGCAGCCTCTACAGAGTGACACAAGCAGTTAGCCAGCAAACAGTAATTAAAAAGAAAAACTGAGGCATTGAATCTGTTCCGCTAATGCATGTCCAAACAACTTAGAAACTCTAAAAAAACAACGTTTGCCAAACCAAAAGTTTTAAAGTAAAAATGGTTGCGCTCGGACGATCGCGGCGACCGTTGAGTCGAGATTAAAAGGAACTTTAATTGATTACGTGAGCCACTGGGCTCGAGCGAAAAAAGGCACAAAGTCCTCACGCCAACTAATTAACGCTCGATTTAAAGTTGAAAAGAAATCTGTGAAGAATCCCCCGCTCGCTCTTAGTATCTACTACCTATATTTTTGTTTGTTGTAATAACGTAATAGGGTGGATTTAGGGATGTTTCTAGAACATTTTTGCGTTTATCCTTTTATTTGTAGTTTATTTCACTACAGTTTGAGGAGAGCATTGGTGGCCTAGTGGTAACGGCCCTGACTTACGTGTTGTAGGTCATGGGTTCGAACCCAGGCTGTAAATTATTTCATCTCTGCTGCTCTAAAAACGGGGAAGGGAAAACATCGTGAGCAAACTATGTCCTAGAAATAAACAGACATGTGACATCTACCAGCCCACAAACGGCCCACGTGGTGGATTAAGACTTGTGTCCCAGCAGTGGGAACGTTTAAAGGTTGATGATGATAAAAATAAATTTGATTGGATTGTTTTGTAGCGTACTGATTGCTGACACCTGCATACGGGATTCAAATTACGAGTTCCGCTATTTATTACTCGTGGGAACTTCTATTTCTATGTAATTCATGTGATTGAGTGTAACTTGTGCGGGTACGATAATAGAAGAAGGATGACCGCTACTGTGACTGTATCTTGCTATAGATATTTTAGTTCATAATGCCAGATAATTTAAATCCAGAGCCACTATTAACTTTAGCGTTGTGTTTTGCAGCTTGATTTTTAAGTTACCATTTGTAACAAAATGAAAAAAAGTACAGGTTGCAATGGGTTTTGAACTTTGTAGTATATGTTCAAAATTTTGATAATTTGTTTCGAAATCTGTAGTTAAATATAGTAATTTCTTGCTTATTCTGGTTTCAAATTTTCAATTCAGTCAGTACTGGAGCGACTGAATTGCTAAAACTAAAACTGGGGTCCTAACATAAGTTCTTAGAACAAGGTTATTTCCATTGTGCGTAAGGGAAAGTTATATAAATACAAGTCATATAACTGGGGTCCTAACATAAGTTCTTAGAACAAGGTTATTTCCATTGTGCGTAAGGGAAAGTTATATAAATACAAGTCATATACCCATACGCACTAAGCATCTTGGGAATTCTTTCATTGTGCGTACTGCTAAGGAGTGGAATTCCCTGCTGGAGTCAGTTGCCCAGTAGCTACAACCTAGGACTCTAACTCAACGAAGTAACAAAAACTAGTTGTATAATAAGCCATAGAACGTTTTAGGCAACACTGTTTTTGGTACTATAAAACCCCAAAGAAGGTGATTTTTATTCGAAAGTGGCGCATTTTTTTTCTCTATTCAGTGTTAAAACGAACCAATAGCAAAGTTACACATGACAAATCAGTCATATACTCGCTATAGCAGTAGCAGTGCACGGGTCACAATATAGTGATGTACTGGCTAATAAACACCTTTAAGGATCTTTTATAGTACTTTTTCATACCATACGAGAGTTTATGTTTCCTTTACCTCACATTATTCACTCACTATTTATTAAAGATACGCTACGTGGGTAGGCGTGACAAGTGAACATTAGTTTTTAGCTCCCTTTATTAAAATTAATTTAAAATAGTTATTAAGTGTTTTTCAAAATTTTTATGTGCTGAATAACTAGAAAACTCACCTTCGCTTCATATTTTCCTATAACTCACTCTCTATCACAACCACAACCTTTTTTTAAAATTTCCAAACATGGATAGCAGGCTGGTACATAGCATGGAAGAACTGGAGAAGCTGTTTAGCTCCCGCATGGAGCAATATGAAGAAAAGCTGCAGAGAGCTACAGCTGGAAGTGACTCCACACACACTGACCTGGCATCTTTATCTAAAGATTTCACTGACTTCAAATATTTTGTCTATAAAACACTATCACATTTCAAGACGCAAATTCAACTATTATCATCAACCCTAGATAGTCATGAGACAGCAATGAGGAGAAAGGTTTTGCTGTTTCATGGAATTCCTGAGAAACCTGGTGAGAAGTTGTGCGACAGAATGTGTGAAGTTATCTCCAACCAGCTCAAGATAGATGACTTCAAGACTGAGTATCTGAATGTCTGCCACAGACTTGGTGCTACCCAGGGTAAAACTAGACCCATCCTGGTGCGTTTCAACGAGATGGAGCATCGTCGGTTGGTCTGGGACAACAAAACTTCGCTCAAGGGCAGCGGGACCACCATTTCAGAATTTCTGACAAAAACACGGCACCAAGTATTTATGGCTGCCCGCAAGCACTTTAGCATCAACAGCTGCTGGTCTGCAGAGGGAAAGGTTATCGTCATGACGCCTGACAAGTCTCGCCGGAAGATAGCATCAATGGGTGAGCTTCAGTCATTAATCGCGCTATTTCCCACTGCAGCCAGTGCTGGTTCATCCAACGATCCTGGGCTTGCTGCCTCCACCTCGCCTGCTGCCGCTGCCGCCTTGCCTAAAACCGCTACCCCGAGAGCGAAGGTTATAAGGAAGGCCCGTCGCTGAGTTTACGGTTTCATTTGTCTGACCCCCGTGCATACTTTAATTCGGTCACTTAGTAATGACGTTACAAGTAATGTCGGTACATTTTTGGACTAGTTTTTAATTCTGTTATTCTAACCCTTACAATAATCTTTACTGTAACATCTTTTTTTTTTTTTTTTGCTTTATACTCTGAGTGTCTGCCGGTAGATGTTTTAATTATATTTTTTTTACCTATCTAATAAGTAATAATGTACTTCACTTGACATGATGACATTTGACGTCTGTCAATTTCATAATTCCTGTTTTGTTTTACGTTTCGTTACACTGTACGTTTATGTTCGTTAGTTGTGATGATTGATATTCTCGATTGCTTTTTTATCTTTAATATTTTGTTTAAATCTCTTCCAACAACAGCGAGTAGGTGGTTTTACTGGTTGGTCGCACGTAATTTTTATTATTTTTATTTTTCTGATATTATTTTTATTTTATTTTTATTTAGTATAATTATTATATTTGCAACTTATGACCGATGGTGATTTTGATGATGACTTTTTCTCTTGTTCTTCCTCTTCCAGCAGCTTCCTTAGTGCGGCGAGCGATTCATCGTCTACTCTGACTCTTGGTGATCAGATTTCCTCATTGTTTTCCCCTTTCCCCAATAACCTCAACATAGCTCACATAAATGCCCAGAGTGTCCCTAGCCATTACTCTGATCTTCTGGCTTCCATTAATTGTGCACACTTAGATGCTTTACTAATCTCAGAGTCATTTCTGAAACCTACACTTTTATCTGTACACTTTGCCCTCCCTGGCTTTGTTCTTATTCGTAATGATAGAACGGGGAGGGGCGGTGGTGGTGTTGCTATTTATTTGCGTGCTGGTATTCCTTTTAAGGTAGTTAGTACATCACCATCTTCCTACTCGGGGTCAGCGGAGCATCTGTTTTTGGAAATCACTTTACATCACGCTAATATGCTTCTTGGAGTGATGTACAGTCCTAACCTCAGTATTGACTACTTTGACTCTTTCGAATCCCTTTTAAACGATGTGTGTCCTACTTATGACCACGTAGTCCTGATGGGTGATTTTAATACTTGTCTCCTTAAAAATGACTCTCGTACTCGCAAACTTCAATCTCTTGTATCTTCTTTTAATCTCAGTATTCTACCTCTCTCCGCTACTCATCATTTTCCTAATTGCACCCCTTCTCTTTTGGACCTCATGATTGTTTCAAAATCTAATAATGTATCGGTCCACGGTCAGCTCACTGCTTGTTTTTCCTATCACGATTTAATCTTCATGTCTTACAAGATTCGTCCTCCTAAGCGCAAGCCATCATTAATTTTCCTTCGGAACTACAAGGGCATAGATCAGGAGGCGCTACTGCGGGATGCTAGTGTCATCGATTGGACGGATGTTTTGGAGAGTTCAAGTATCAACGAGATGGTACATATTTTTAACGCTCAAATACTTAGCCTTTACGAACGTCATGCTCCTATCCGTAGAGTTAGAGTAAAATATGTGCCAGCACCCTGGCTCACTCCTGCTATCAAGGATGCAATGGCTATTAGAGACCGAGCCAAAAGGAGGTTAAAGCGCCGTCCTTCTGAGAAGAATCTGAGTTCGTATAGAGAGATGCGTAATCGCTGTAGTCGTATGTGTAGAGATGCAAAGAGACGCTACTTCCATAATTCTCTTGACAACCGGAACTCCTCTGAAGTCTGGAAGTTTTTGAAAACTGTCGGCATTGGTAAGTCCCCTGTTGCTTCTAGCAAAGGCATTGACGTGTGTGCTCTAAACAAACATTTTTCACTTCCACCCGTTACGTTGGATCCACACGTCAAATTATCTACATTAAATAAACTTTCCGTTTTGCCAGTGCCGCGGTGTTCGCCTTTCGATTTCAGCCCTGTGAGTGAAAGTGATGTCAAAAAATCTATCTGTGCTATCTCCTCCTCCGCTGTTGGTAATGACGGACTTTGCTCAAGAATGATTACTCCTATCCTCTCCACATTACTTCCCGTTTTAACCCACATTTTTAACTTCTCCTTGTTTTCTTGCACTGTTCCCGATGCTTGGAAGCTAGCCCATATTATTCCACTACCCAAAATCCCTAACCCGGTCACAATGACCGATTTCAGACCCATTTCCATACTTCCTTATCTTTCCAAAGTTCTTGAGCACATTGTCCATCAGCAATTGTCTCTGTTTCTCTCTAGTAATGATCTTCTTAGTCCTTTTCAATCTGGTTTCCGGCCCGGTCACAGTACTGTCACAGCTCTTTTAAAGGTTACTGATGATATTCGCCGGGCTATGGACCACAAATCTCTTACATTACTTGTACTTCTCGATTTCAGCAGCGCTTTCAACTCTGTTGACTTCGATATCCTTCTTGGGATCCTTAAATCTTTAAATTTCTCCTCTTCCACTATTGATTGGTTCAACTCCTATCTTGGAGGCCGCTCGCAGCGGGTACACCTTGACGAGACTTATTCGGATTGGTGTTCTCTTTCTGCAGGTGTGCCACAGGGTGGCGTTCTCTCTCCTCTTCTCTTTTCTATTTTTATTAATTCTGTCACTAGAGTCATCTCGTGTAACTTCCATCTCTATGCTGACGACTTGCAGCTTTACCATCATTTTCCAATTCAAGATGCGGAAGCCGCTGTGTCCGCCGTTAACAGCGAACTGGAATTGATTGGGGAGTGGTCGCGATCCTTTGGGCTGCAAATCAACCCTAAGAAGTCTCAGGCTATGGTTATCGGCGGTAGGCATATGCGAAACAGGCTTGATGTTGCGGTGCTGTCTCCTCTCAGTTTGAATGGCGTTCAAATTGAATACGCTAGGACGGCTAAAAACTTGGGGGTGATAATGGATTCCTATTTATCATGGACTACTCATGTCGCTGAAGTCAGTCGCAAGGTGCACTACACTTTCCACTCGCTGAAGTGCCTTCAGAGCTTTTTGCCCTTGAACACCAAAATTTCCCTTGCCCAAACTCTTATTCAGCCCATCATCGACTACGCCGACGCCTGTTATTTGGATGCCACCGAGGAGCTTTTAAATAAACTTGAGCGTTTGCAAAATATATGTATTCGTTTTGTTTTCAATCTCAAAAAGTACGATCATGTTTCAGGCTTTCGCAAAATGCTCAAGTGGCTCCCCATTCGACTTCGCAGGAACTCTCGGATTTTGTGTTTGCTATTTAACGTCCTACACAACCCTAAAACTCCTTCCTACCTCCGCGAACGCTTCTCCTACTCCCGTCCTTCCGATGCACTTTGCAGGTCGCATCTTAAGCATCTTCTTGAAATACCTTCCCACACTACCGACTTTTACTCCTACTCCTTTACTGTGCACGCGGTGCGGTTGTGGAACTCGCTACCGCCTGATATTAGGGACTGCCAAACTCTTGCAGTTTTTAAAAAGAGAGTGAAAGAGCATTATCTTTCCATTCCGTCTTAGTTGCATATAATTATGTATTATTATTTAAGTATTTATGACATTAGTTAGTATTTATTATTGTAATATTTTATTTTATTAATAAAACATGTATATAAGTGTATATATTAATTATCTATACTGTATTCTTATTTATTGTAAATTGTTCAAAATATTTTTTTCTTTTTATTTCCCCTCTACACACGGTGTCTACATATCTTTTTTTGCAACTCTCCTCTCGCAGGTATGCTGGAAGAGATTTCGTTAGAAATAAGCATACCTTTGTACCTATTTTCTGTTCCTTCTTCTTGTCTTTTTACTATGTGTGTGTACATAAATGGTTAAATAAAGACTTAACAAAATATATGTATTTCATATTTATAGAGGTATTGAAGCAATTTGTATTGAATATAATTTTATTTTGAGTGTGAAATGATGTGCGACCGTAATTTTAAGGATAAAATATAGTTTACCATAAATTTTACGTGCCCCCCTTGAATTTTTGATTTTTCAATTAAATGGATTTCGAGTTTTAAGCGCCATTATAGCATCATAGCACGCTGAATAAAAATGTCTGAATATGGTTGTAAAAGTTAGATAAAAAAATCTTTTTCAGGACATAATTGTCATTTAATGGCAACATTTATCCACTTTTACGTACTTGTAATTACTTTTACGAAAGATATACTCTGTCATGATACTAACAAGTATATTAAAGGAACTGAAAAGTCATTACACAACAATTCAGCTCTAAAAAGTGTTTGTATGATATGCTTATTAGTAAAACTATAATAGTCATCTCTAAACCAATAAAGTACAGTTACATTACATAGTAATAATCTGGAACTCAGCTACATCACAAAATCACTCTATAGTAGATTTTTTGTAACTTCTAACGTACTAAGTACTATAGCAACGATCAGAATATCCTCAATACGACAAGGTCGCCTTATAGTTGAGTTTTCATCACTGCTAAAACAAAACGATTATAGCAGTTCGTTTGTAACCTTTATTACGCAAATCAGATGAATAAAAGCATTTTTTAACAATTTTATAGAGCATTATTATTCTGTACTAGTGATATTAGCGCTTGTTATAGCACATACTATAATGGTTGTATAAAAGGGCGTAGTAAACGTTTACGTCCTTTGATTATGGGTCTTTTTTGCCCTATAAGCTTATAGAGCAAAATTGTGTTGTGGAACGCTTTTATACAACACGCCGTCACCGCTAAAACCTTAATAACTCATTTATATGTCTTTTTAGAGAAATATGCGTAGATTATAGGACTGCTTTGCTGTTAATGTTAATAGGTTACTTCTAGGCAAGCGTGCTTCACCGTCAACCATATCGTCGCTTAACATGAGATCAGATGTCAGAGTGGTCAAGCATGAGGCCATCAAAAAAAAAAACCTGCCAGGTGCGTGTCGGATTTCGCACATACCAAACCGCAAAAACAAATTGGTTGTAATAGGAAAAATGAATTTTTCTAAAGAAAAATCAGATTTTCAATATATTGGTACCTTCCAGATACCAAAATGGAAAAAAGTCAAATATCCGGGCCACTGCGCGTTATGTCAAAAAGTTTCACAGTAGGTACCTACATTGAAAAGAGAATTGCATAAATTGCACTAGATTAAGGTCCACTTAAAGGAAGCTAAAAGAAAATGGAAACCACACCTCTATAGAAGCCGCTCTAGTCGTCATTCTTATCCAGTAAGGTTGCCTCAGCGTACTATCGCTGGACAGCTTCATCAGAGCCAGTCTTGTGCCTCAAAGATATACAAGAGGTTCAGCGAGACTGGCAATTTAGTCCGGAAACCGAGATCTGGATGACAGCGATGCACTTTGGTGAGAGATGACCGATTTATTGTCACCTCTTCTCTCCGAAATCGACACCTCAACGGCGTGGACGTCCAGCAGCAGTGCAGAGAATTTTGGAGTAGAGCTGTCACCGAGTGGACAGTGAGGCGAAGACTCAAGGACTCATGGAAGGACCCAAACTGTGTCCAGCCCACCAACAAGCCCGGCTTCAGTTTGCTTGCGATCATTATGGAGCAATGGAGCTGAGTCCTGTTCTCGGACTAAACCAGGATGTGAACGACCGTCGACGGAGAGTCTATCGGAGACCGGGGCCGCAGGGGAGTGATTCGCACAATGACTTTTTGCAGAAACAGTGGCATCGGGGGTGGGTCCTGTATGATGTGGGCGAGGTTTTTATTGAAGCATAAACGGAGCTGATATTCGTACCTTGTGTAGGTCGGGAAGGGAGCTAACCGTAGAAAGATACATCAATGTCATTCAGCTAGGCTATGTTCTCCCCTGCGCCAGGTTTATTGGCGACGATTTCCTGCTAATGTACGATAATGCCCGCTGCCACAGCGCTACAGAGACTAGACAGTACCTGGAAGAAGTCGGGATTACCACACTAGACTGGCCAGCCCTCAGTCCTGACTTGAATCCGATTGAACTTATGTGAGAGGAGCTAAATAGGTGGGTACGAGGAAGTTGGCCAGCTCCGGCGTCGATAGAGGACCTTAAAACTGCTTTAGTTGAAGAGTGGCAGGAAATCCTACAAGGTTCCATCAGGTAACAAATTTGGTCAATAAAAACCGTTTAAGGCCACGTTATGGTAGTCATTAAGGCCACAAACGGTAACACAAAATATTGAGGGGCAAATAACATAAAATGAAAATTAAAAAAAACCTATTCATATAGACGTCCACAAACGGTCCACGTTTAAAGAATTATTGTAATAGGTCGAAGTTGTGGAAGTCTCGACCTATTACAATAATACCTTAAATTTAGGTAGAAAATTAAATGAATTTTAAATCTTTTTGATAAAATTTGAAAGCTAACAAAATTACCTTTCAAATGATATACCACAAACCATAGTACATTAAATATAAATTGTAAAAATTGTTTTGAGCAACGCTCGATGAAATGATTCCAGTTTATTGCTCGCGAGCATTATAGTTTTTAACTTTGTTACTTCATACTGCAACTATCACCATTGCTATTACGGTGCAAAGGCGAAGAAAAACATCGTGAGGTAACCGGCATGTCCTAGAACAAAAAAATCAAAGACATGTGACATCCACCAACCCACACTGGGCCGGCGTGGTAGATTAAGGTCCAATCCCTCTGACAAAGAGAAGGCTTTGTACCAGCAGTGAGCCATTATATACTGATTACGCTACGTTACTTTATCTTTTTAACAATAACATAAATCTTGCAAAAGATACGTTCACAAAAAAACTTCAGCTTTTTACTATTCAATATACACTCCCAGGATTTTCCTCTTAATTTTGTTCGAGTGCCAAAAGCGAAAACATGCCGTACCTTTATTTTACTTGGAAAAATTGACTCGGCCCATCGTTTATGAGGTACACCAACGGAAAAGGGGCCGAAACTACCCAGAGCTTTTAGCGAGAAGGGTTCTCTTGATTATTATAGCCTGCCTTACTTACTCCGCTTTTTAAAGCACACCATGCTGTTTCTAAATTATTCCTAATATGGTGAACATATCGGTTCTCCATGGTCTTTACAATGAACATTTTTTAAAGGATATTTATGTTGAGGTTGCTAAGGCCTAGTTCATTTAGAAAATTTGCTGTGTGTCCTTATATTTGCTGGTGTCAATCAATACTCTTTTTCTCATCCGCATCGCACAGCGTATAATAAAATATAATTATATGAGTAAATTCGCACATTCTGCTTTTACTAGCGATCGGACGTGATCAGATTACAGTTTGGAGCAAGCAAACAATTTTACGATAGTATTTATGGCATTATACACGGGAAAGTGTCCCTGATACCGAACCGAGCCCTCATTCAGGGCTATAAATTATAATCGAAAAGAGCCCACAACTCGAGTCGCCAAAACGTGGAAATTATTGCGTTTCCCGCGCTCACCCGCTGTCAATGTTGCCAGCGGCTATATTTTATTTATACCTTTTACGAGTGTTGCCAGCCATAAAAAAGTTTTAGTGGGTGTTGTAAAAGTAAAGGTGTTGGTTTTTCTCTCTCGTTAGAATATAGCGTTGATAGGTTACGGGATAGTGTTTTATTAAACAGTATTTTATTTTTTTGTCTCATGTCTTGCTCATAATCGGAGCTATTTTGAGTGTGGTGGCTCTATGAGCAGTCTACCTCTTACTGCATCACGAACGTAGATGTAGGAATCATACAAGTGAGAAGAGAAGAACTCTTTATCAGAGTTATGTTAGGATGGCGGCCTGCGCGGCTCCTTTTAATTGAGAACACTCCGGTTACTACTATAGTCCATACAATTTTAATTGAATTAGAAAAACTGTACCTACATGGAATGTTAGATTGAAATAAATGACTCGGAGAAAAATAACGGGTTGACTGCATCGCTTTGAATGGCGAGCAGTTTTTATAGCACAATTAATGATCAGCAAATAGTGACGCAAATAGGAACCTGATTATGTTCGCAAGCTCTTTTTAGGACTTATCAATTTCTGAAATTAGAATGAAAAGTTAGTATTTGTCAAATTCTACTTTCGCAATAAAAGCTGTCAAAATTTCGCATTAGAGTTTGACGCGTTCTTAATCCAAATATGTAGACCAGGTACTGAATTCAGAAACCGGCCCTTATTTATTAAAATCTCTGAGCTGATCAATAACTAAATTTAAATTAAGAATCTGCTAATTAGTTGCTAAACAGTAACACGATTTTTTTAAAGGCTATTTAGTTGAAAACCAGCGACAGGAAACTATATAATAGTTGACTGACATATTGTTGACCTATTTGGCGCAACCGTGAGGCACATATTCTCTCATGTTTTGTTTTATTTTTTTTACTATTTTTAACTCCTTAAGGAAAAAGAGGTTTATAAGTTTGACGCGTGTATCTGTGTCATTGTGTACCTGTCTGTGGCATTATAGCTCTTAAATGGAAGAACCGATTTGGATTTAGTTTATTATTGTCGGAGGATTTATAATATTACTTGTTGTTTTCTTTGTCCAAATATTTGTTATGTGCTTTCTTTATTTATGTCTGGAAAGTTGTGACTTATTTGTAGTTAGTTAGTAATATTTGCAAAACATACATCACCCGGACATTGACAATATCTCCAGATCCAATAAACATAGTACAATCGAGTGAAAAACCCTTTGTAATATAAATGTTTCTTGGAGCCGTATATGTTCGGCAAACAACATTTATAACCAAATGTGGGTGGTTTACACTGTTACCGAATGTACCTGCGAGTGTCTGTGCAATATCCGCTCCTACCTCATATCCGCTGTTCGTTCGCCGTCTTCAGGCTGCGGCCTAAGGCACGAGCGGACGCGAATTTTAGCAAATACCTCTTGAGGCCCTAGACAAGTGGTATTTTATCAACGAAAGCCTCGCGATTGAAACAAGTAAAATTAAAAAAAAAAAAAACTCCATAAACATATTTTTTCATGCTACATAATTTATCTAATACTAGTCACGCTTCGATCGCCTATCTATTGAACACGTAATTATGACACGATATCTTGCAAAAACATCCTGAATCAAACAATAAAACCGTCCATAACTTTTGAACGGCTGAGCCGATTTTCATCAAAAGCTAAATAAAGTCACCTTTCAAACTTATAATAACGAAATCAAAATCTGTTCATCCGGTTTAGGAGCTATGATGCCACAGACAGATACACAAGTACACACACACGGTTACACACGTCAAAATTATAACACCCCTCTTTTTCCTTCGGGGGTTAAAAATGTATGTCAATGTCAAGCGATATCAAACTGTCACGTAATCAATCCCTTATATTTTGGCATTTTCACATTGCCTTCGCCGATAGACTTCCAGTGTACCCGGACGCAGCAAAGGTTTGTTTATAATATTAAATTTAGAGACCGACCGATAGTTCGGTTCCGTTTTGGCCAATTAAGCCAAACAAACTGGTTTCGGCCAGAGTTTCGGTTTCGGCCAAAAACTGCCCGAATATTCGACTTAACCGTAACTAGCGTTCCTGAGCTGATACATGTGTCCTCCGACTGCACAGCAAGATTTACTTCTTGTTTACGTCTTTTTAGTTCGCTTTTTAAGCAGTAGGGATTTTTGTTTTTTTAATTAACATTTTTAATTAATAATAATTTCTCGGGGGAGCCTCACCCCTAGAGAACGCGTCCCCAGGTGGCGGATCGGGGAAAGCTCGGCAGATATGCAGGGTAGGAGGGAAATCAAATACCTCCCGCGGACCAACAGGCCGGAGATGGACACTCCGTATAAAACCCCTGTCCCGAGCTACTTCGACGTATTTGGAGATCAGGTCGGGACAGTGCTGTAAGTTGGGCCAGGCTTACAGAAGGGATGGCGGCAGATGAACTCGAATGAGTCAATGGCGGCGCCCACGCCTTGTGAAGGCGACGGTCTTGGCGTCAGGTGGTAACCGGCCGTAAAATATAAAACCAAACCATGTCTCCTTGTGCATCATGATACATACAAATAAAGGAATAACGATAGAAGTTAGGGCGTTCCCCGTAAGCGACGTCGATGCTCAGAATGCGATTACTATAAACTCTGATGGATGTGGCCATGCTAGGGCGTCCCCCCGAAGCGACGAAACTGACAAGAACAAAAGTTCGCTTAAGACAAGTAGATCAATTAAATCTACGCGCCTTAGATTGGGTACATGGAATTTGGGTTCCATGACCGGACGCAGTACAGAACTGAGCAATATACTCAATGATAGAGACATAAACATATGCTGCATCCAGGAAACCAAGTGGAAGGGTTCCAAATCACGAGACATTGGCCACGGTTACCAGCTTATTTATCA
Organism: Orthosia cruda; assembly: GCA_964057195.1. Classification (NCBI taxonomy): domain Eukaryota; kingdom Metazoa; phylum Arthropoda; class Insecta; order Lepidoptera; family Noctuidae; genus Orthosia; species Orthosia cruda. The sequence continues at coordinate 3,538,247 of OZ059835.1, read as the reverse complement.
CGGAGTAGATTCGAAACGTAACGGAGTAGCTATAGCATTAGATAAAGACCTGAAGCAAAGAATAGTCAGCATAGAGCGAAAGAACGACCGGCTTATAGCTGTCAAGCTGGCAATGGACAACCAACCGGTCCTTAACATAATCTCGGCTTATGCCCCCCAGACTGGATGCGGATCTGAGGAAAAGGAAAACTTCTGGGAAGATTTCGATGAAGTGCTGCTTGAAATACCACCTAGTGAGCTTGTGCATATTGGCGGGGATCTAAATGGACACGTGGGTAACAAAAGCAATACGTTCAGTGACGTACATGGGGGATACGGATATGGAACTGAAAATCAATCGGGATTTAATGTTTTGAACTTCGCAAGCAAACATAATTTTAAAATAATTAATACCTGTTTTAAGAAAAAGCCAGAGCATTTGATAACCTACAAAAGCGGGAATTCGTCAACACAAATAGACTACATAATTGCTTCCAGAGCAATGTCACATAGGTACAAGGACTGTAAAGTTATCCCAGGAGAGGCACTGACATCCCAGCACAGACTCTTGGTTGCAGTTATGGATTTACCAAAACCTATTAAAGTCCACGTCAGCAGGACTGAACGTATTAAATGGAAGGAATTACACAACAACAAAGGTCATAAATTTGTTGACGAAATAAAAACCTACCTCAGTCTGGATTTGGCTAAGGACAAACCGGCTCATCAAATGTGGGCAGATTTCGAAACTTTCTGCCAGGCAAGCGCTAGACGGATTTTGGGTGTAGCTAAGGGCAACCTAACCACTACAAAAGACACCACGTGGTGGAATAGCGAAATAAAAGAACTTGTCAAGTCTAAAAGGGAAGCGTTTAAGCTCTGGCAAAAATCTGGCCTTGTTGAAGACCGGGCTGACTACAAGTCCCTGAAAGGAGTGACTAAATCGGCAGTAGCACAAGCTAAAGCAGCATCACGGCAGAATTTCTATGACCGACTAGATGCCGCTCCGGATGAACATACCATATTTAAAATAGCTAAACATCGCCATAGGCCCACACTGGATATCAAATGCAACAAATACATCAAGGATGACAAGGGTAAGCTGCTCACAGATAACGTTGCAATAAATAGCCGATGGAAGCAATATTACGAAATGCTTATGAACGAGGAAAACGAGAGTGAGCCGTTGCCTGAGTTATCTCTATGCGAAGGACCAATAGACCGTATAGACCCAGCAGAAGTTAAGCAAGCCCTCAATCACATGAGGTACCATAAATCCCTTGGGCCAGATGAAGTCCCAGCTGACATCTGGAAAATCCTGGGTGAAGATGCGCTCCCATGGCTCACAGATCTGCTGAACAAAGTACAGACACATGGCAAAATACCACCCTCATGGCGAAAAAGTTACCTGTGTCCAATATACAAGAACAAGGGCGACGTTGCCAATTGTAACAATTACAGAGGAATAAAGTTGACGTCCCACACTCTCAAATTATGGGAAAGAGTACTGGGTGCTCGGTTAACGGCGATGACCAGAACAACTAAGAACCAGTTCGGTTTCACTCAGGGCAGGTCCACAACAGAAGCCATACACACTCTCAGATTACTCTTAGAAAAGTACAGGATAAATAAAGAAAACTTATATATGGTCTTCATCGATCTCGAAAAAGCTTTCGACCGAGTCCCAAGAAAGCTTATATGGCAGTCACTGAGAGCGCAAAAAGTACCGGAAGTCTACATTAATCTGGTTCGAGACATGTATGATGACGTCAGCACACAGGTCCGTAGCCCTGCGGGTATGGGTGAACCATTTTTGGTCAAGGTTGGAGTGCACCAGGGATCAGCCCTCAGCCCGTTGCTGTTTAATCTGGCTATGGACCACATAACACTGCATGTTCAAAAAGAAGCCCCTTGGACCATGCTATATGCTGATGACATCGTGCTTGTGGAAAAGAAGGCCTCAGAGCTCCAGAACGCATTCAATTTGTGGCTGTCGGAGATTGAAAGGCATGGACTTCGGATCAGCCGCACTAAAACCGAATACATGGAATGCGATTTTGGCGGCGCGGAGGAAGTGGGCTGTGACCTGAAGGTACAAGACACCGACCTACCAAAGGTGTCCCGATTTAAATACCTTGGCTCTATGCTGACTGCTGACGCTCGTATAGATGAGGATGTTACCCATCGAGTTCATGCGGCATGGATGAAATGGAGATCTCTGTCGGGCGTCCTATGTGACTCTAAAATGCCGATCAAAACAAAAGGAAAAGTATATAAAACAGCCGTTAGACCTACGTTGCTGTACGGCGCTGAATGTTGGGCAGCCTTGAAGAAGCACGAACAACAGCTACACACAGCGGAGATGAAAATGCTCCGCTGGGCAGGGGGCGTGACGCGCTTGGATAAAGTGCGGAACGAATACGTAAGAGGATCATTCAAGGTAGCACCAATCGCCGACAAGATCAGAGAGAGCAGACTTAGATGGTATGGGCACATTATGAGACGTGAAGATAGCTACTCCGTGAAGACAATGCTCAAAGTCAACACCAAGCAACGAACAAGGGGCAGACCACCAGCCTCTTGGTGGACCACTGTCGAGAGAGACCTCAAGGAGAAAATTTGCCACCATCGACAACCCAGGATAGACCATCCTGGCGTAGACGCACAAGGAGGCCCGACCCCAAATAAATTGGGAAGAGGGCAGGAAGAAGAAGAAGATTTTTAATTAATAACTTTTGAGTTATTTTTTTTAGATTTTATATAGACAATTGAAAACTAACTACATCGTTCTTCTATTAGGGTAACTTAAAAAAAAATCCTTTGTAAATTCGAATACCTGAGGTTGGTCAGCAGCCTGAAGACCAGAAATGTGTGCTTGGTAATAGTGTGGTAATAAAGCTTGGCAATAGACTTGCGTCTATTATTTGGGATGTCACCATAACAGACCAAATCTGGGTGCACTATGCACCTAGGCTTTATCTCTTCTGAGAATAATTATGTTACGCTACAGACTTCAAAATAATGAGTTTGTTTTAGTTGTAGTTTTATAGGAGTCGTTGACATTGTTTTTGCTTTATATTTGGCAATCGCTTTCCGAAAATAAATTTATGGTTCACTTTGTAGTGAATGTTTCGAAATCTATGTATTATTTTTATATAGGTACATACCAAGGCTGCTTTTTAGTAATGGAGCGATTTATTTATTGAGTCTTTTATGAAACTCAAGTCGGATACTTTTGTTCCAGAATTAATGACTTAATTTTGAATTTTTGGCTTTGTTTACGTTACACCGAAAGTTTCGGTTTCGACCGAAACTGGAGGAAGTGCCGAATATTCGGTTTCGGTTTCGGCTAAAAATCGTGTTTCGGTCGGACACTGATTCAAATAAAAATAAAAAACTTAAAAAGTTATCTTATTCATCACTGACAAAAGTGAAGGTCTTGAGGAAACCTGAACTGCAGAGTTAAATGATTTATACTCGTACCCTCTTTAAGCAATACATTAGAATGTAATTTCTTAACAATAGAATTATTATTATTCTTCTTATTCTTTGCATTAGAAGTGGCCAAAACCCTGCAGTGGGACAGTCCCAGTTTGGTAATACATTATTTACTCGTTTATAAATAAGGAGCAAAGGTTTAACAATATTCATAAATCGCTTCCGCTTGTGCCGAAGATAGGTCCTTCAGTCGAGCAGCAGTGAAGGCAAGCGAGGTAGCGATATTGAGCAGGTAGGCGTACCAAATGCGGACCGGTTTCACAGCCCGAACATTTAAGGCAAGGGTGCTCAAACATTCTATCGTGATCGAATAATCCAGTGGTTTCCAAACTTTTCCAATGCGTGCCCGTCAATTTTCTTCTTAAATCATTACGCCCTTAGGCGAAACTATAAAATGCCGATAACACGTGTCAGTTTTCAATATTTTTTTTGTTTGGTACCAAACTTAATTTTCATTTTATTTTTACAGATTTTGTGTCGCCGAAATTTGATGGGGAGAACTGCCCGTTCAAATTCACAGGTCTTAGTTTATTATCTTACAATATCTATATTCAATTAAACTTAAACAATACTTTAAAGAAAGAAGGGGAACATAAAGACGTCAAGTACTTACATTCTGCTGCTTCTTCTTCTTCTGCTGTTTCTTTCAAATTGCTGCGTACCACTTTGGGGAGCTTAGAGCTTAATGTCTAGATTCAAATTGTTAGTATCAAGTCATTTTTAAAGCCACCGTGACCCCCTGCACCTTTTTAAGCTCCCCAAAATGGTACGCCCCATACACCGGTTGAGAACCCACAGAATAGTCGATCTTAAGAGCTTCCGGATTCCATCGCGGCAATTCTTTTAATGACGCTTGTTAGTCTCCATAAACTATAAGGCTCAAGTTATAATATTTACGCTTCTTCATTCATTTCAACGGAGTCCAAGAGATTTAGAATTTTGTGTTTTTCTTGTTCATGTGGAACGAGCCTCTTATCATCAACCATTTTTAAATAAAACTAAGTATTTTTTATCTACATTAGTTCTTGCTTAAGTGGTGCCTTCTACCTACAATTCCCTATATACTTACCTATGCTGTTTATAGAATACTAGCTTTTTCTCGTGGCTCCGCTCCCGTGGCCCACCCCACAGGTCACGTTTTGGGGATTAAAAATTGTTGATGTTACTCATGTTTTTTATTTATTTTAAACAAACATACAAACAAACGTATCCTCGTTCAGTTTCGTCTTGCCTTTTTTTGCTTGCCTTAAAATTATGCATTTCTTTAGAATTTAGTGCCTCTGGAAACTCTATGAAACAACCGTCTTCAAATCATCGTAATATATGACTTATAAACGTCTTCTCTGATTTAAGCCACAATTCCGCTGTACAAAACTAAGGGAACTTGATTTTAAGTCACAATTCCGCTGTACAATACTAAGGGAACTTGATTTAAGCCACAATTCCGCTGTACAAAACAAAGGGAACTTGATTTTAGTGTGCCCAACGACAGCAGCTTAAAAAATAAACTGTTTTTGGCTATTCTATATGAGTATTATTAAAAACTAGCTCCAGCCAGCAGCTTCATCCGCGTGAAACTAGGAAATAATCTCAAAGGAACATACTCGCGGGATAAAAAGTTTTGCACCGGCGGCGGAGCCTCACCCTGCTCATAGTTTGTGAGAAATATCCGACTTTGCATCAGTTCCAGCATTACATCAACCTGAAGTCGATCAGGATCGATCACTACGCCTACCGTGACGACACGGTAAGCGTAGTGGTTGAGCCATCGGCAGCTGCGCTGCGTATCGCGCATTTGAATCCCGCACGGAACAAATGTTTGTATGGCCTAAATTTATAGTTGTTCCGGTTTATGCGGGTTTATATATGTTTGTATTCGCACCCACGATACAGGAGAAATGCCTAGTGTAGTAAAAAATCAATCTAACCTGATCGAATTTGGAAAACAGGTAGACCATGATTAGGAGATAGGCTACTATTATCACGGCAGTCTGGCACTCTGGGTATAATAAATTAATGTTCGAGTTTCACACAGAATAACAACTAATAATACCTAGTCCGCACGGTTAATCTTCTAGGTTAAGCAATGCTTGCTAAGTTTGGTCAGCAAAAATGGGTGAACACTCCTGAGATATCGAGACTCCTTCGTGCTTCGGCAAGTACGTTAAGCCGTTGGTCACGTTTGACTGTCACTGGTAGATCTTTGATAGACGTTACGGTTAGTCAGAAATCTGTCACCAGTCTTGTCAGAGGTATCGTGTTTACCAGTTCCTTGGCTGTGGAGGTAGGATCGTTCCATGTAAAATAAAGCATCCAGTTAGACTAGAAGCCGACTCGTCAGACGAAGCCATTGAATAAAGCTAGTTGCTACCCAAATAAGTCAGTGGTCGGGCCCGAACACCCTAATCTCATATGCCCAAGTTACCCGATCCATGAAAAATGGCCATGGAACATTTCTTAGGGTACAAAAGCCTTGTGTGTCTGATTAAGGGACGAAAAATCCAATAATTTGACATAAACTTTCCTTACCACAGTGAGACACTCGAAATGTATAAAGTATGTTGTATACCTAAAGCGAAGCGATGCTTTTAACTGCACAATGTGCGTTTTACAATGAGCCAGTCGGACTTGACCACCGTGGGTTCCGTACCTTGGTCTTGGTGATATTTTTTGCCATGTTTTTGTTAATTTTTTTGGGACAGTAAATCTAAATTGGTTTCTTTATTTATTTAGACTTTAGTACTCTAAGATACAAAGGCGGACTTGAATGTTCTTGCTGATACTAACAAAATGTTCTAGTTACATACAGACATCGTTTTATTATGCCGGTAAAATTATCAAAAATAATTTTACCGCAACTTCGCTCCATGGCCTATGCCTCAGTAACCTGTTTTTTTTCCGGATTGAAAGTAGCCTATGACACTGACCGATAGTGGTGTTTTTCAGCGGTGACAGATCGGATCGGATAAAGTGTTTTTGGAGGTTACCTTTCATTCAAACCTACAAACTTTACCTCTTTACGTATAATTATACAGTAGTTTTTTTCTTCATGGGTCAGAAAATAGGCGACATTAGATAATAAAATAAAAATGTTATATTTTTTGCTTTTGATTCGATCGTGTTGTACTTTCCTTTTATATGTAGGGTTGCCTGGTATAGTGTGCCGCCACATATATAAGGTAATGTTGGTGAAGGTGGCCACTATAGAAAATCTCAGTAGTCTAAAGGGGCATGACCTTTCAATAGCTGAGCAGTAATATAGTTTATCGCTTGAAAGCGTATGTGTACAAAAACTTTATATTCGTAAGGAATTGAGCAATCTATACTGTCGGCGATAAATTCCCGTAGAAGTGGGGGCGACTCTTTTTATCTGCATCCGGAAATAATCCGCACCTATTCGTAGTACCTACATTGTTAAGTTGTACGATTAATATATATATAATATACAGGGTGTAATGCAAAGGTGGTATCATATTTTGAAAATTGCTACTACCCATGTAAGTAATCATGTTTTATCCAAAAAGACTATGGATAACTCCATATGTGTAAATTTTAATGACTTTTAATAATTTTTGTGTATTTTTACTTTTATTGTTTTGCATTCAATAAACGATTATTATTATTGGCAAGTGTATCAACTTCTCAGCTCTTAGGCTGGTTCAAGCTACATTTACGGCCCGAGACCAAGTAAATGCAGCGTGTGGTGTGTTATCTTGAGGATGAATGATGTGGTCCTATTTCGTTTTCATTAATTTGCATGCACTTTCTGACAATTCGACATTTTTATTATTAGGTCATTACATATGAAATTGGCGTTTTGTAAGGGAGGAAGATATTTTTTTTTTTTTTTCATATAATATATTTATTTAATCAAAGTATGTACCATTGCTATCTATACACTTTTGCCATCTTATAGGTAGTTCATTGATCCCTTTACTAAAAAAACCATTCGGACGGGAATCAATAAAATCTTTGAAGGCGCTTTGGACTGCCCCGTCGGAGTTGAATTTTTCTCTTGCAAGAAGTTATCCAAATTTCGAAAAAAATGGTAATCTGTTGGAGCAAGATCCGAGAAGAACGGTGGATATCTTAGACATTCCAGTTGAAGCTCCTCTAATTTGGTAGCCGCATGTTGTGCAGTGTGTGGTCTAGCGTTGTCCTGAAGCAGCAGTGGCCTAGAGCGATTGACCAGCCTCGGCTGTTTATCAGCTAGCTTTTCCATCATGGTTTGCAGTTGCTGACAATAGACATCCGCCGTAATCGGCTGGCCAGATTTAAGAAAGCTGTAGTGAACGACACCGGCACTTGTCCACTAAACGCTCACAAGTAATTTTGTTTTGAGTACATTTTCGCTTGGGGCAGGATTTGGCTGGCTGGTTCGCCAGGGTTAGCCATTGCGATGAGCGTTTCCAACGGACAAAACGCCAATTTTTCATAGGTAAGGACCTAATATTATTATGGGAAAATTCGAAAACAATGCATGGATTTTCCATACTAAGTTGTCTTCAGCTGACCAAAATTTGTATGCGAGTTATTTTTTTTTTATAGATTTGATTATGATTTTTTGGAGAAAGTTGTTAATATTTTTTTTTAAACAGACGAACGGGTTTGGTCAATGTGGTGACTCTTGGGGGAGGCCTATGTCCAGCAGTGGACGTCTTTCGGCTGAAATGATGATGATTATGAAACAATTATTAATAACGTAAGAAGAAATGATGACAAAGTATTACTACTGTCGTTGCTTTTTGTGTTTCCGTGGGAGCTGTTGTGACATAATATAGTTATTTTTTTCTATTCTTACCTACTCGAAACTTGTTTTTACAATCTTACCAACCAACTTTTGATTTAATATTATATATGCTACTATATAAAACTACATAGACGGAAATCCACATAGCGTCTTTCATCTCGCATGTTATTGGTCGATTGATGGCGGTCAAACCCTTAGCCTTGCCGAATTCACTTGCGCACTGCTGCTGTTTTATTGCAAGTAAAACATTATTTAGTTCTCAAGTTTGTTAACTGAAAATTTATTTCAGTGTACCTACAGGTGTTTTTGATTGAATGAGATTACAACGCGAAAAAGTCATCAAAAACGGGCATTTCCTCCCTTACTGACAGACAAAAGAGGTGATATCATCACATACCGTAAACAAAAATGGAGTAGGATCTAACACAAACCATAAAGTAGGTAACATAACCTTAATCTTTTAAATTACTTCGCAAGTAATTCGCGTAAACATTTTTTCGTGAAACTTTTCCAAAGATTGATTAAAAAACTTTTTTTACTATCGATGATAATATGAAGCCGATTTATTGTCCAAGTTTTTTATATGTATTTTCTTAATACAAAGTCACATTTGGTAGGAAATTAGCCGTTTAAGGTCCGCGATTGACATTTGCGGAGCGGAAAATTATGTATCGTTGCGCGCAAAAGTGGTTGCACACAGAAATATTTCTTACACACTCAATTCTGTAATTTTTTTTTGTCATGACTGTGAATGTACCCTAAACCAGTAGTTTTAAACGTTTCACTAAGTAGTTTTGAAAGTACCAATTTTCTAGGCATATTGATCGACGCCTTAAGAAACCTCGGTGTTGCGAATTTTCCAATATTATTAAATACTAGCTGTGCCCGCGGCTTCGCTTTCGTCAACTGCCTACCTAGATTACTTAACTACCTAACTAGCTTACTTACCTACCTACCTACTTACCTTGCTACCTGACCTACCTACCTAGTAATGTTATTTTTTTCCAAAAAATGCTGGCAACGGGTTCCGTTGGTTATCCTTTAAAGCCTGGCAATTTTTTTGGAAATATTTTCGACATAAACGACTTTTCTATAGATTTAATATATGTATGCAAAAAACCTGTTACATACACATACCTGCTAGAATTGTGTGCTAATAGGCACACAATTCTAGCTAATAAATCCATGTCATTTTCGTATGATATTACTAATTTAATACATTGTATTTTTTAAACCCCGACGGAAAAGTGGGGTATTATGTTTTACCAATGTATCTGTGTTATTGTGTATATGTCTGTGGCATCATAGCTCCTAAACGGATGAAACGATTTTGATTTAGTTTATTTGTTTTTGAAAGGTGACTTTGTCGTCAATGTTCATAGCTATTTTTGAAAAATATCGGTTAAGCTGTTCAAATGTTATGCTCATTTTACTCTTTAAATCGGGGTATTTTCGCAAGCTACCGTGATTTAATTACGTGTTTCGATGGATTGTCGATCGAAGCGTGTTTACTTCTAGATAAATTATGTAGTTTAAGAGATACTTGTGTATGGGATTTTTTTAGATTTTTTATATACTAAACTAACCCACTGGAGTATACAAGCGTGATATTATGTATGTAAATTAATACTTTGGTAGAACTAAAGTATAAGAAACACTTGCGTGCCTCAGTGTACTGTCCCATTTTATTTGCGGTGGCCGTGACGGTACATTACCCTCTATCGGCTAGGGTCTGCCATCATACTTTTTATATGTGGAACTGTGGCCCATTCCACTATTGTTATATCACAATTGGCGGTTCAAACGACGCATGATCATTTGATCAAAGAAACTTAGCATGATTACGATGGGAATCCATGTTTATTTTTGAAAAACTTTCGGTAATTGTTATTGCTTCTTATATATATTGTACTAGTACTATACGATAATACGAAGCAATAAATACTACTCGTATACTATATTTTGCCCGCGACTTCGTCTGCGTAGAATTATTACTTAAAATAGACAATTTTTTATATTGCGCAATAATATTGTAGGTGCGTGGGCAGTAATTTCTCAAATAAGGCGGCTCGCCTTGAAAAAATACTGGTTCAGCATATAAACTGCCACCCTTCTTTTCACCCTCTTAAGGATGATATCCGGGATAAAAACTATCCTATATGATTCTCAGAGTCTAACTCTGTAGTAAATTTCATCTAAATCGGTTGAGTGGTTTAAAGGTAGCAGACAGACAGAGTTACTTTCGCATTTTTAATATTAGTATGGTGATTAGCTATGATTTTTTGTTTGTGTTACATCATATATATCGAGAATTATAATATATTAAAAAAATGGCCAGTGTAGCCTAAAATTTGTCACCGTAATTACGAAGATTTTATGAATATGCTCCGGTAAATACATATTTTTAACCGACTTGAAAAAGGAGGAGGTTGTGAATTCTACTGTATTTTTTTCTTGTGTCTCCTCAAAAGTTTTACTATGTGAATCGATTTTGGTGATATTTTTATTTCAAAGCTGGTGCTTCTCATGTGGTCCCGTTTAAGTTTAGTGAAGATCTGATAATGCACTTTGGCGATATATAACAGAACTGCTGCAATCGAATATTTGTTTATTGTTTACGCCATTCAATAACATAACATCACGCCGGTACGCTCTAAAGGGGTATGCAGATGTGTACAATTCACCCTGGTTAACTCTTATTTCGCCGGTTGTGTTCAAGTATTATGGTATTCGAGTAATGTATTCTGGCATAACTTTGAGTATTATATGTACCTTAGTATAGATATTGCTCATTAAATACCACAACTAAAACGTGATAAATAAAAAACTTTTTATAAAACAAAAAAATCTAACAAACTTCTTAGCGAAAAACAACTTTCTTTTCCGAAGTCAGTGTCGAAAATCGGAAAACAATAGGTATCAAAGACAACGACATCGGAAAAGAAAGTTATTGATCGCTTTGTGGTGTTTTGTTTTGGAAGTCGGTTTGTGTTTTTTTGTATTTTTTATTTTATTGGAACCTCCAAATTCCATGAAAAAAAATATAGTTAAAGTAAATCTCATGACGATTCCAATAAGCACAAACGCGACAAGGATCCATTGTTTTATTTCGGAGTTCCAGTGCCTACCTTCCGGCTTCATCATCAGATCAGTTCGATGTTACAATTTTATTCAGTACCATTTATTTATAAGTATTTACGTCATTATCAGTCAGTTAGCTCTTATACCCGTGACATACTTAGCATTAAGGAGTTCCAGTGGCCATCTGTGCTCTTCTTCATCAGTTCCATTTCACGAAATGATACTTTCTGAATGTAAATGATTGCATTTTTGATAAAAATACCAAAATCGCTATATGTATGCCTATAATATTTGAGGAGTTCCCTCGATTTCTCTGGGAAGCCATCATCAAATCCTGGTTTCCTTATCATGGTACTATTCTTGAAATATCTAACAAAAAAATAATAATCAAAATCGGTTCATTAACGAACGAAGTTATCCGCGAACAAACATAAAAAATATATATATATATACGGTCGAATTGAAAAACCTCCTCCTTTTTAGAAGTCGGTTAAACATACAATCGACTTCGACACTACAAAGTGAAAAAGTACTTCAATTTCGGCAGTCAGTGTTCCTGATTTTGTTTCTTCGTTTATTAACACTGACTTCCGAAATTGAAATAATGTTTCACTTCGTAGTGTTTGTTTTGGAAGCCGGTTGTATTTTTTTATAAATAGTAGATTTTAAAATGAGTGCACAAAACGAACCATTTTTATCCGAGACTATTAGCAGCCCGAGCCGAAGGCGAGGGCTGATACTCGTAGTAATGTCGAGGATAAAATGGTTTTGTGGACGAGTTATAAACTCTGCTTTTCATTTCGATTGCGAGGAAATAAAACAGTAGTATAACATAACATTTCTTTAATTAATATTCAAAGTAAATTTAGTACAGTTTTGAATACTGAAGGAAATTGTTTTTCCTAACTCCTCATATAGTCCAGTAGGGATATAACTTATTTTTCACATAACCTTTGATAATTCTAAAGTTTTTTGTTTTCGCTGGGTGGAAAGCGTTTGTGAATTCATTTCTATGTACAAAAATGCTTACAGTTTAGAGTTATGTAATAGGTATGAAGTAGGCATTTCCTATTATTTCATGTAATAACAATAATAAAATATTTAAATTTAAATAATATACTGTTTCTTTACTAGTACTATCTAAACTTTATATTAATGAATATGCTGACAGATGGGTACTGTGGATCAGTGGAAAACTGAAAATGGATCGTAACTTTTTCAATAAAAGATTTAAGTTTTCTCTAATCATTTCCTATACGCATAAACGGAGTAGTTTTATCTTACAACAAAAGTTCTAACAACTAAGTATCATGCTGCACAGGATATTGTCTTTTTTCTTAGCGATACGCGAAATATTGAATTTAAGTTTATAATTTTGCGCCAACATATTCGTAATTAAAAACTCTGCCAACATACAAAAGTTTAGACATTTACGTGCTATACCTTTAGTTTGGGTATTGGATGAGGCGCGAAACCATTTCATTTTTGTCACATCTCACAAATCACTACTCTGTTCCTATAATATTTAAACCTCGTTGATAAAATCTAATTTTATGTCAACATGTTCTTTTTTTTAATGTTGAGGTCGAATACGATTTCTACCTTCTTCGTTCCTATAAAAAGAATATGAAAGAAATATTCACAGAACACGGAATGGTACCTGCCGTGCTGAAAGTGTCTCGAGATGAAAGAAATAATAAAATTCTCCGTATCGTGAATCTTTGGCAGTCGTTACGGGTCGTCAGAAACCCGAAAGTCTGCGGCCACCCTAACAAAAAATAACCGTATTATCCAGTAGGATTACCGTAAAATGTGGGTTGGCAGGGTAGGCAGTCACTTCATAAAACACACTGGTATTCGGTACATCTGATTCAACTGAAAACATTGGAAGCCCACTCCAACATGTAAAGGAAGAGTCCTTACAAATGCCTTTTCCAAACAGATGTGACTGTAGAAATAGTGTATATTTATATATCTTAAAAACAGTGCAACTGTCACATAACTAAATTGACTGCATCGCTGGTCCTAAAACCTAATACAATAAAGGCAGTGTAAGGCAGTGTTACCCAATAAGCCTTAGTGGATAATACCGTAAGCATGATATGTATGTTTAGACTAATCGATGTATTTATGTTTGTAAAATACTAGGTAACTACTATTTTTTCTTAAATTCAGTATCAATATAATTAGCAACCCTAGTGAGTCCGGCAAGTTTAGGTGTCAATTTTCCAGGATGGCGGGAGTGGTCCGTCTTTAAACTTTCTATTTTGTTGTATTACATACATACATTCAGATATGTGCGAAAAACTTAACACTTTCCTTGCTGTCGGGTAAAAAAACAAAAAATCGGTTTATCCGTTCCCTTGTTCCCTTGTTGCTTACCAACATTTTTATTTTAAAGGTAGATAAATATTACATAGTCGTGTTTTTGCGCCCTGTCTATTTGTTTTTAAACTCTACTACACAGAAAAATCGACACCACGTGACCTTACCACTCGGTTGCTGTACATCAAAACCTAGTAAATGCCTTTAACTATTTTATTCCAAGATTGCGAAAAAAATATGATATGAATTAGCCTATGGAATGTCATCTTGTGTTAGGTAACTAAACAAAAAAAAAATTAAGCGAGTACTTAACAAGGCTTAGGAATGAATTGTACGTAATAACACAAATTATATTAATAGTGTCATAAATCTATTGAATATTTTACATATCTCTTAAACAAGACAATTCAATACTTATTAAGTGCCGGATATTTGCTAATTTAAGGTGTTTTTACAATTTGAAGGAACTTTCCTATTGTAAATAATGATAAAATTGATGAAGTAAAACACCAAATCTCAATTAAAATTTTAAATTTCCTGGTTACACATTCAATCGCAGCAAAGTAAAACTCATTAAAATAATGAATTATAAAACACTAGCTGACCCTCGGGGCTTCGCTCCCGTCAACTGGCTACCTACCTACCCTGCCTACCCGGCTACCATGGCTAACCTGGCTACCCTGGCTACTCTGGCTACCCTGGCCACCCTGGCTACCCTGGCTTCCCTGGCTACTCTGGCTACCCTGGCTACTTTGCCCCTACCTTGGCTACCATGGCTATCCTGGCTACCATGGCTACCCGGGCCACTCTGGCTACCCTGGCCACCCTGGCCACCCTGGCCACCCTGGCTTCCCTGGCTACTCTGGCTACTCTGGCTACCCTGGCTACCTTGCCCCTACCCTGCCTACCCTGGCTACCATGGCTATCCTGGCTACCATGGCTACCCTGCCCCTACCCTGCCTACCCTGGCTACTCTGGCTACTCTGGCTACCCTGGCTACCTTGCCCCTACCCTGCCTACCCTGGCTACCATGGCTACCCTGCCCCTACCCTGCCTACCCTGGCTTCCATGGCTACCCTGGCTACACTGCCCCAAACCTGGCTACCCTGGCTACCATGGCTACCCTGGCTACTCTAGCTACCCTGGCTACCCTGGCTACCCTGGCTACTCTAGCTACTCTGGCTACCCTGGCTATCATGGCTACTCTGGCTATTCTGGCTACCCTGGCTACCCTGGCCACCCTGGCTACTCTGGCTACTCTGGCTACCCTGGCCACCCTGGCTACCCTGGCTACCATGGCTACCCTGGCTACTCTGGCTACCCTGGCTACCCTGGCTACCCTGGCTACCATGGCTACCCTGGCTACTCTGGCTACCATGGCTACCCTGGCCACCCTGGCTACCCTGGCTACTCTGGCTACTCTGGCTGCTCTGGCTACCTTTCCCCTACCCTGCTTACTCTGGCTATCCTGGCTACCATGGCTACCCTGCCTACCCTGCCTACCCTGGCTACCATAGCTACCCTGGTTCCCTGGCTACTCTGGCTACTCTGGCTACTCTGGCTACTCTGGCTACTCTGGCTACTCTGGCTACTCTGGCTACTCTGGCTACTCTGGCTACTCTGGCTACTCTGGCTACTCTGGCTACTCTGGCTACTCTGGCTACTCTGGCTACTCTGGCTACTCTGGCTACTCTGGCTACTCTGGCTACTCTGGCTACCCTGGCTACCATGTCCCTACCCTGCCTACCCTGGCTACCCTGGCTACTCTGGCTACCCTGGCTACCCTGGCCACCCTCGCTACCCTGGCTTCCCTGGCTACTCTGGCTACCCTGGCTACCTTGCCCTACCTTGCCTACCCTGGCTACAATGGCTACCCTGGCTACCTTGCCCTACCTTGCCTACCCTGGCTACAATGGCTACCCTGGCTACCCTGCCTACCTACCTACAAATTTTTATCTATCATCAATAGTTTCTTCAGCGCACGCCAAATATTGTATTTTACAGGCAACATTTTGCTACCTTGGGTTACATTATTGCAATCTTCATAAGGATCTCTAATTTTTTTGGAATTATATTATAGCCTATGACACTCAGGAATAATGTAGCTTACTACTGGTGAAAGAATTTTTTAAATCGGTTCAGTAGTTCCAGAGATTACCCCTTACAACGTCACAAACTCACAAACCCACAAACTTTACCTCTTTATAATATTAGTATAGATTATAAAAAATGTCACCTACTGCGTTCTTATATGGGGCAGTCGTATAGTACCAGACATCATTTTAATATTTATTCAATTCACACGGCGAAGGCTTGTATAATATGCCAGATTACCTATTTCAGTGATCTTTATTTTCGTAGCAATAAGGTTGCATTAATAGGCAAAATAACAGTGAACGGTCTGTCAGATATAAAGACGCCAGTTTGAAATAAGAATTTGCGCGGTAATATTTTTCTAAAAATCATCGGCAGAGTCCGTTTATAATGTGGGCCTCTATGTTCGGTTTTGTATATTTAATAATCAAATACTTTTCGCTGCAATTTATGTGTGGCCCTAACCTATCGATGATAGTAGGCGTGGCTCAAAACCGCAGACGTCGATTGTCAACTCGTTCTACTTCATCCCGTTAATTCTATAGTTCAAATAATTTATTACTGATCGTACATATCTACACCGCCCCCGAAATACCCAAATTGTATTTTATTTATTAAACTAAAGGCATAGCACGCGAGTCTTTAAACTTTTGTAGGGTGGCAGAGTTTATTATTTCGGATATGTTGGCCCAAAATTATAAACTTAAATTCAATATTTCGCGTATCGCAAAGTAAAAATACAATTACCTGTGCAGCATAATACTTAGTTGTTAGAACTTTTGTTGTAAGATATAGCTACTACCTTTATGCATATAGGAAATGATTTGAAAAACTGAAATCTTTTATTGACAGAGTTACGAGCCATTTTCAGTATTGCATCATTCCACAGTACCTATTTGTTAGCATTTTCACTAATATAAAGTTTAGATAGTACTTATAAAGAATCAGCAAATTATTTAAATTTATATTTTATATTATTGCTGTATCACGAAATTATAGAAAATGCCGACTTCATACCTATTGCATAACTCTAAACTGTTAGTATTTTTGTAAATAGCAATTAATACGAATAAGGTATCCACCCAGCAAAACTAAAATACTTTTGAATTGTCTAAGGGCATATTCTTCTGGCTATTGGACTAATATTAACGGTATTTTTCAGAATTTGTGAAGATGACATATTTTTTTAATCTTACGACATTGATATTAGGCTTGGGCTGCAGACCTATACAGCCTACTATTAAATTAATTTTGTAATATATATATTTTTTAAATAAATTAATATCCTACCGTATTTGAATTTAAATTTTAATATCTTTTATGTCTTGAAAAACATATAAAAGGCAAATAAATTAAAGTAAATATTATATAATAACAAATTCTATCTGTGAAATTTTTATTGTGTTTGGCTGTATGGCTCATTTTCTTTGCCTTAATGTAGATACATTTATAAGTAGATACGTTAATGCACTTGTGCACAAAAATCGATTTTGTGCAGCCTATATCCTGCACAAATAAGCAATTTCAGAGCATGAGAAATGAAAAAAGTTTTTTTTACGATGACGAATCCAGGTTTTTATTTAGTTTGCCTTGCCCTTGTGTATGTAATCGAAGTTTGCATGTTAAATTTGATCCATTTTCGGGTATTTGATTGAGCGAAAAACGATATATTAATA
The DNA here is from genome assembly GCA_964057195.1 of Orthosia cruda. NCBI lineage: Eukaryota > Metazoa > Arthropoda > Insecta > Lepidoptera > Noctuidae > Orthosia > Orthosia cruda. The sequence continues at coordinate 3,520,844 of OZ059835.1, read as the reverse complement.
TTAGAATTTTGCGTGTACCCTGGCCTTCTATTACATTATAATGTATTACAGTGGTCTTCCTCTTATATTGTACATCAGTAAATAAATTAAGAGTTCACATCATAGACAATTAATCTCAATCATCATCATTTTCAAGAACCATAGCCGCGATTCCTGCTTCGTCTTTGCTACGTAATATGCTACGCGATACGTGCTACGCGGCTACGAGTTCTCGTAGCAATCTATACAAATGCTGCCTACGCCGCGTACCATACATTGCTCAATACATGACTTACTTGACTTAATGTCCTACGTCCCCTGTATGGGGCAAGGGGCGTCCACAGTAGTCCTCCATCGCGATCGGTCTTGAGCTTCACGCTTCACCTCGCTCCACCTCATACCGATGCTCGCTGCTTCCGCCAACACGGTGCGACGCCAGGTTTGACGGGGACGCCAAAACGCCACGTTTTCTTTTGTCTTGGGAATTCCAATCCAGCGTTTGCTTCGGTATATGAACAGAATCCCTTCGCAGCGTGTGGCCAATCCAACTCCACTTGCGACGCTTGATCTGGCGGTCGATCGGGCCCTCGTGGCATTGCTCCAACAGCTCTACGTTGGTGATGGTCTTGGGTCAGTAAATGCCGAGTATGCGACGAAGATAGCGGTTGTCTACGACTTGGATCTGGCGTGAGATGTCTTTGTGACTTTCCACGTTTCGCACCCGTAAAGTAACACGGATTTGACATTTGACCCGTAGATTTAGAGTTTAATCTTTCGGGTCAGTTTCCGTGATTGCCAAACGGGTCTGAGCTGCGCGAAGGTAGCTCGTGCTTTGGCTATCCTTGAAGCGATGTCCTCTTCACTACCTCCCGTTTCCGACACGACGCTCCTGAGATAAGTGAACTTGTGGACGCATTCCACTGCGTCCGTGCTAATCAGCAACGGTAAAGTATTCGTCACATCAGATCTCATCTCTTGGGTCTTCCCTCTCTCTCCTCGTTCTCTTGGGTTTATTTTTAGTCCCGTTTCTGCCGCTTCCTGACTTAAATCTTTAAATTTAGCTTGCATGTCAGCGTGGGTATGAATCAGCAGGCATAAGTCATCGGCGTAATTCAAGTCCTCTAAGACGTTGGATAATCCCCACTCTATCCCGCGGCGCTTGTTGTCGAAAATGCGAAGCAAAATCCCGTCAAGAACGACTAAAAAGAGGAGCGGTGAAAGGAGACAGCCTTGGCGGACACCTGCGTGTACTGTTATATCATCCGCGATGAGGCCGTCGTGAGTCACTTCTACAGGAATAATTCTTGTATATACTGTCCAAGAGACGGACAATTTTCGGTGGCACTCCGATGTCTAGTAGGCGGGACCAGATGCTGGACCACTTCAGCGTATCAAATGCCTTTTCGAAATCGACAAAGGTGAGATAGATCTCCCTCTGCCATTTTGATGCCTGTTCTAAAATGATACGGAGAGTGTTGATCTGATCCGTGCACGAGCGATTCGCGCGGAAACCAGCCTGCTCTTTGCGTAGGAGAGGATCTACAGCCTTCGAAAACCTATCCAGGATAATCTTGCAGAAAACCTTCGAGAGAATTGAGAGCAACGTAATACCTACCAGTTATCTCCCTTCTTGGGTACAGTTTTCAAAAGACCCTTGTTCCATTCGTCTGAAGCTCTTCGGTGGCCCATATCCTCTCAATGAGAGACGTCAGAACGTTGACGGCGGAGGATAAGTCAGCTTATAGCATTTTCGCAGTTATCAGGTCGAGTCCTGGCGCTTTGCCTGTCTCCAAAGAGAAGACTGCTCTTGCAACTTCCGAAGCTGATGGTGGTTCCGTGTCGATATCGAGAGGCCGGGATGGTGTAGAACTGACTTGCAGCCCATCAGGTGTTGATGTTGCTGACAAACGGAAGACCTCCTCAAAGTGATTACGCCAGTGTAAGAGCTGCCCTTCTGACGTCACTATGAGCTGACCGTCTTTAGACTTGAGCGGCTTCTTCTTATATTTGCTGTTACCTGCCAAGGTTTTGGTAGCTTTATACTATTCCTTCAGGTTACCGGTGTTTGCAGCTTGTTGAGCACGATCAGCAATACCACCAGCGCACTGCCTCCTATCTTTGCGGGTGCTGAGATATATTTCTCTGCGTTTCTGACGGTATTGCATGTTAAGGTCGGCTCGCATGGCGTCATTACGGGTCTCAAGCAATCTCAGGTGGTTTCTTCTGTCTTCAATCAGGTTCCAAGTATGCTGTGATATCCAGTCTTCGCGAGAATGAGTTGGTTTGTGTCCTAGAACGACGGAGCTGGTTTCTGTATAGGCCACTTTGATGCGTTTCCACTCCTCGTCCAATGAGTCCGAACCGGTATCAAGTCTCGAAAAACAATTACGTAGCTCGAGTTGTAACGTTTTACGGATGCCCTGGTCACGCAGTCTGCTCACGTCGAACCTTCTTCCGATCTTGCCGGGTCCTCCAGCCGCACGGGCTACTGCAACCTTAAGCTGGATTTCAGCAACTACCAGATGGTGGTCGCTATCAATGTCGGCGCCCCTGCGGTAACAATGAGGTAGCAATGAGGAACGCCATTTGGCGCTAATGGCAAGGTGGTCAATCTGGTTCTTGGTGACTCCATCGGGCGAGTTCCACGTGTACTTGTGGTGGTCGCCATGTATAAATAATGTTCCTCCAATGGTCAGGTCGTGGTTCTGTCAAGACTCGACAAATCGGTCTCCGTTCTCATTACAAACTCCAAGCCCCTGTGTACCCATGTGCCGCTCCCGATTTGTGTTAACACTCCCAACCTTTGCATTCAGGTCCCCCATGACTAGGACGATATTGATTAATATTGATGCTCCTAATGGTGGCGTTGTAGAAATCGTCTTTGGTATCCTCTGGTGATGCATTAGTTGGGGCGTAGCATTGTACGATGGAGATCTGCCGGGCTCTCGAGTTAAAACGGGCGTACATGATTCGGTCTAAGATCGGCTTCCAGTCCAGGAGGCTATTCTTAGCTGTATTAGAAAGGAGAAGCCCTACGCCGTACTCGCGCACATCTTCCTCACTTTCTTTACCAGAATACAGCAAAGTCAAGCCCCTGGACGTTCTCAGCTCACCGAAGCCGTTTCTTCTCACTTCGCTTAGACCGAGTATTTGCAGGTTGTAATTTAGCATTACTGCTTCTGCCTGGGCTAGTCTACTGTCATCGCTAAGCGTTCTCACATTCCAAAAAGCAATTCGAGTCCGTGTTTTAAAGCCAAAAGTCGTCGGTAGGGTATCGGTATGGTTTTTTACTGTTTCGGTATCTTTAATCTGTTATTGTCGGGCAAGCGAGTGATAAGCCCACTGTGCCTTAATCCGCTAGCGGAGCTGCCGCTTTAGAGCCTACGGATTTGCTCGGTTTTTTTTTTGGGTATCCTCCCTAGTGGGCAGATTCTGCTTTAAGGCGCAGAATATTTGCCCATCGCCCTGCATCCGTTAGCTCAGCCGCAACTCGGAGTGGTGGACGCGCGGCGGCACGGTTGCAGCAGGTCCCAGGGAGAACGACGGGGACGTGGATGACTCGGACTGGCTCTGCATGTTACGGCACTCCACCACGAGTACAGCAGAAGGTATTTTTGGCATTTTATAGGTAATGTTGTTCTCACCAACAGCGATTCCCACCAAAATTTGCCCTAGCTTCTCTCACTCACTCAATACTGCCTTGGAGTAAAATCTTTTGCCACCGGCTACACCCGCGTGTAAGTTCGAAGATGAAATGTACTTCTGGGACAAACGTAACATATGTTCTATTCTACGACATGGTCTACCCGTGTGCCAAGTTTCATTCTAATCAATTCAGCCGTTGTGGCGTGATTGATAAGTCTGTCGATTGTTACTATTGTTGTCTATTCTATTCTATCTAAACATACACGTTTACGTTTATAATATACATACAACAAAATCACGCCTTTTTCCCATGGGGATAGGCACCACTACAGAATGCCACCTGCTACGATCGCATGCGCTTACGCAGCCCTTTTGCGTTCATACATTAGATGCTATAAACAAGTGACATTCTAATTATAAAGAAATAAAACACATTTATTTGACACAAGCCAGAGCACACAATACAAACATAAAAAAAGAAAAAGAATACTTAGACTAAACAACAATAATATAAAATTTTAAAAATTAAATTAAAGTAACATTGTGTGTCCCACAGCTGCGCCAAATAGTACCAGTTCAGCAAAATGTCGGGCAACTAGGGCCCGACGCTGGTTTTCAACTGGACCTGTGACCGATGACGTGACGGACGTAAAACCGTTTTGTAGTAACTACCTAAATGTGTATGTGAAACAAGTACTCACTTATATAAAAGATAAAAATTGATGTGTAGAATGTGTATATTTCCAACGAACTTGTTGATGTCTCCGTGGCTTCCTCGTTTGAATGTCCCCCTGATAGATGCTCGGAGTTCATACCGCACCCCAGCAAAAACCTAAAAATTATCCACATAAATATTACAAGTATTAAAAAAAAACTTCGAACAATTTATCACAATGATTTCGATCACTAAAGTTGATTTTGATGTGATCGTGCGTACCGAATGCTGGCTTAGACTATCAGGTCCAATCCCTATTATGCAGGGCTGTAACAGTCATGCCACTGTAAATAATAACTCCCAAACTCGACGGTGTCGTAGTATACACTAGAACCTCTCTAAGATGTACAGTCCGTGAACTGTCCTTTTTTGAAGCCAACTGCCTTGTTTGCGCCATAGAAAATACGATTATCATCTGTTTGTACCGCTCCCCTTCGTATTCTAACCTGGACATATTTTATGATAGCCTGAACAGCCTGGTAGGTGCTTCGAATAATTTTCACAATGTCGTTGTCGTTGGAGACCTAAATGTTGACATTAAACCTGGTAACCATGACCGGAACTCAGATCAATTTCTCACACTAACTGCCTCTCTTGGTTTACTTCCAGCGCATTTTCGCCTAACCAGATCTGGTAACTGCTTAGATCATGTTCTACTGAAAACTAAGAATTTAGCATGTGTTATAGTGGTTCAAACATACATCACTGACCACCTGTCATCCTGTCCCTACCGATAAAGAGGTTGGCCAACAAAAATTGCTATTCTACATCTTTGCGCTACAATTTATTAGCAATTAAAAAAGACATAGACTGCACCGATTTCAGTCAAATTTTGGATGAGATGAACCCGAACTTAGCGGCTGAATTATTTGTAACAACACTTCAAGGAATTATCGCTTCACATACCCTGAGTATACGAATCCGAAATAAGACTCGTGTTATTAAACCTTGGATGACTCAAGGCCTGGTGAGATGTATACGAAATCGTGATAGGATGCACACAGCTTCAAAAAAAATCCTGAAAATGTAGTTCTTCGGATAACCTACAAGAGATATCGTAATTTCCTTAACTCGTTATTAAAAAACTTTTTAACAAAAAATCAAACCGACTTCCTGAACAAAAAATTACAAACCAAAAAATAACTTTCTTTTCCGAAGTCGGTGTCTTTGTACCCATTTTTTTTCAGTTTTTCAAATTCACTTCACCAAATTATACTTTCTGAGTGCAAGTGATTGCATTGTTGGTGAAAATACCAAAATCACTATATAAATGCCTATAATATTTGAGGAGTTCCCTCGATTTCTCTAGGATCCCATCATCAGATCCTGACCTGATGACTATGGGACCAACTAGGAAGTATACCCTTCAAAACAAAAGAAGATTTTTTGAAAACGGTCCAGGCGTCTTTGAGTAATCGGGGAACATAAATAAAAAAAAAAAAAAAGATTCCGACGAATTGAGAACCTCCTCCTTTTTTTGAAGTCGGTTAAAAACTAAAGAGAGCGCACGATAAAAGTGAATTGCAAAAGGCAAAGAACAACCCTAAAGCCACTTGGAAGGCCATAAAAGCTATAACAAACTTTACATTTCAACCACAATCCACCAAAGAACTTCTTCAAATATCTGACGATCCCAAAACTTCAGTCAACCGAGTCAATTGCTTCTTCACCAATATAGGTCGTAAACTGGCCTCACACGTTTCTCCTCTTCGTCGAGCTAACCACGGTGCAAGATCCCCTCTCCAAGTTCCGCCTTGCCAGTCCCTCGTCATACTGCCAGTTGATGAAACTTATGTGGAAACACTGATCGGTTCCTTGCGTTCTGATTGTGCCACTGGCTATGACAACATACCAGCAAAAGTGCTGATATAATCTATATCTATTTTGACATCTCCCATTACGCACATCTTCAATCATGCTATTGATTCTGGCATCTTTCCCAACTGCCATAAAAAAGCAGTCGTCCACCCCGTTTTTAAGAGTGGCGATAGAATGGATGTAACCAACTACCGGCCGATCTCCGTACTAAGCTCACTCTCCAAGATCCTTGAAAGGATTCTTAATAACAGCCTCGTTGCGTTTCTCACCAAACACAAAATCATCGCAGGCAATCAATATGGATTTAGACCAGGGATCCCAACAGAGGATGCGGTAGCTGATCTTACCGAGACTTTGGTTAACAACCTGGACAAAGGTATGAAATGCTATGGTATCTTTCTCGATTTGTCCAAGGCATTTGACACGGTCTCTGTTCCAAAACTGATCGCAAAAATGGAAAGCGTTGGCATTCGCGGCGTTGCTTTGGACATTTTTAAAGACTACCTACCTCTCGAACCGCACTCAGCGTGTTAGACTCGATGGTGTAACGAGCGATGACCACTTTATTCGTTTCGGTGTTCCGCTCTTCCTGCTCTACATCAATGATCTTTGTCTTGCACAAATTCTTAGTTGCAACATATTCACTGACGCCGATGACACTGCGTTGGTAGTTCATGACACCGACTGGGGTGGAGCAAGGAGGAGAGCTGAACAATCGCTTCGCTTTATAATGGAATGGCTCTCGGAAAATCTACTAACCCTCAACGTAGTAAAAACAAAAGTCATTAGATTTTCCCTACCTAACACATCATGTCCACCACAGGAGTCAGAACAAATTAAAGCGCATATTTGCTCGGGTGACGATCAAAATTGCAACTGTCCATCTCTGTTCTTGGTTCCTGACATTAAATATTTAGGAGTTCACATTGACTGTAAACTAAGCTGGCAATCGCATATCGAAGTCCTCTGCACACGGATCAGAAAATTAATTTATATATTTAAAGAACTTAGGCACTCTGCTTGTAACAATTATTTATATTGTTATATAGAATAACGACATCTAGTGTCAAAGGCGTGAATCTCTTGCTAGCTTTCTTTCATAATTGTAATTGCTTCTAGTGCAACTCTGTCAGATGGCGCTACTGACGGTTGAAAAATACTAAATTGTTTAAAAATAAGTAAATATGAATTGTGTGTAATAAATATATATTATAATAAAACACACAATTCAATTTATAAATAAAAGCGACAAGTCTAGTAACTATGATTATAACTATGGGTCGATAAACGCTCAATTTCTATGGAGTGACATTGCCTTTCCATTGCTAATTCTTATTGAGGAGGTCACGAAAAATTCAGATAAGAAAAAGTTGATCTAGACAATCAGAATGACTCGGAGGCGGCAGGGAAACAGCCCTAAATATAAAAATATTATGTGCCAGCAAGCGCTGTGAGTATTAGTTGAATTAAATTATATTTTCATGCTCATACTGCATTTTTTCCATTGACAGGGCTCATTAGGATTATTTTAATTAATCAATAAATAATAGAATAAACATGGTCAACTACCAATAAAAGTGACAGCTACAGTGTTCAACAACAGGCTCCGAATACCCATGATACTTTGACCGGTGAGAAACCGGATGCCAGCTGCACAGAGAAACGGTGCTGATTGAGATATCATACATCTGGTACTATGTTTTAAGGGTATATTATAGCCCATACACAAGTAAGTGTAATATGTATACATTATGAAGCTGTAGTGCTGCTGAAATAAATATTAAACTAGTTGACCAAATGGAAAGACTTTTACTTCTGTCGACCCTCATGCGAAATCATCCCTGCGATTGTCACATCCTGATCATCTACCCCTGAGCTGGCTGGTGAGTAAGGGAAAATGTTACCTTACAATTGTACGCCGAACGTGTCGCATGAAGCTTGATAGAGGTACTTAACAAACTTACAATTTGTACGACCAATGTGTCGCATGTAGTTTGATTGTAATACTTAACTACTTATTTTGTGTCTAGTAGTTATAACTTAAATACTTAAGAACTTAACCAAACTATAGGTTAACTTCACGATTGCTTAATTTAAAACTTAAAATAACAAAACATTAACGTTATATAACATTTTAATAAGTGCGGTTATAGTCACATGTTTTATTTAAAACTATAAACCATTCCACTGATAAATGTTTTGTTAAATTGAATATAAAACACTCTAATTTAACATAGTTATTGTAACTGTTAATTAGGTTTAAATATATAAATGGAACAAACAATTGTTTTGTTCAACATGCATAAAGCTTTACTTTATACTAAAAAAAAAAACAAAACTTTAACATTATATGTAAATTTAAAAGTGGGGTTATAGTCACATGTTTTATTAAAACTATATACCTTTCCACCAGTGAATGTTTTGTTTAACTGATAATTAGTTTTGAATATTTAGAACAAAAAGTGTTTTTGTTCAACATGCTTATAGCAATTTTATTTGACTATCTTCATAAAGAAGAATTAGTTCATATACTTAAATGTTATTATATTTCAACAGATCATAAAGCAACTGGAGATGTGGTCTGCAAGCAGTATCGTTCCCTGTGTAGTTGTATCATAGTGGAAGCATCAAGGAGATGGATTATCCCGCACATATGTTGTCTGATGAGGTACACTTGTGTTCGGAAACCTGTTGCTGAGCTGTTCATTTAAATAAAGAGTTAAATTCAGGAGGTACTTTTACAATTATACGTATCGTAGCTCGCTTTAAACATTACATAATGAGAATTTCTCTAATAATTATTTTCACACGTAATTATTTATACTAAAAATAAATATAACGTAATTTCTAAATTCTTTTGGAAGATATTGATGCCAAAAGAAAATGTGGGACATCTATAATAACTATTTCATTATGATCCCACTGGCGCCCAATCTTAAAATAAATTAAATAAACAATTTGTAGCGACTTATTAGGATGTTTTTGCTGAGTCAATTAAAAGAAGCACAATTTTTATAGTATATTCTAATTGTTATGTTGATTTCTTCCTATACGGAATGCAACAAGCAATTCTATGATTGAAATACTAGTGTTTCTTGTACACACGGAATACAACAAGCAATGTTATAGTAAAACTTTAGTGTTTCTTGTACACGGAATGCCTAAAAGTGTCCATGTTAACGTACATCTTTCCCCGGTTAAAAAAATTGATTTACAAGTTTTTTGAATATACTATATTTCCATGCACATTGTGAATCGAAACATGTTCCCTGACAGAAATTGAGGCAGTCCTAGAAAATCTAATTTATAGGAGAACTACCTACATTAAGTTTTATAAAAAAAACTAATAGTTTTATAAAAATAAAGTTCAAAACTTATTTCTCAAGTTTTTAAGTTTCTAATTATGTACAAAATGTACTAAATATTAGAACATTAGTGATAGTCCAATAACTAGCAGATAAAAACTTTGATTGTTCTCATCTAAGACTAATTCGACATACTCAGTGATTGTCCCAAAACAGATAGCATTGAAAAGCATCCATATATCAAAACACAATCGCCAAGTAGTCAGTTTAAATGCTAGTTATGCCATTAACTAAGTTTATTTGAGTTAATGTTTGATTCATCAAGCATTTAAGTATGTTAAATGTTTAAGAGTCAGGTTATACTCAAAAGAGACTTAACCTTTTATTATTTTATGTTTAGAACAATATCTGATTAAGTTAAGTTTTACAAACAACAATAAACACTGTTTTTTTTAAATCAGCAAGTGTCATTCTAAGTATCAAGTTGTTGTTCAAATGTATACAAGTAAATGTAGACAAGTACTAAATCAAGATAAGATTCGCAACAGAAAGTAACATTGCCTTTTAAATCAGCAAATATTACATTAAGTACCCATTCATTGTATAGATATAGGATAATACCTAATCAAGTTAAGATTCGCAACGAAAAGTAAACCCGCCTTTTTAAATCAGCAAGGGTTACATTGAGCACCTATCCGTTGTATAGATGTAGGTAAATGTCTACTTTAGTTAAGTTTTATAATTCAGAATACTACTAAGTTTTTGCATCATTGTGTTTCCTTTCATCCATCCCTATACACACACAGTTATTAAATGATTGTTAACGCATTAATTTAGAAAAAAAATCCTTATACCCTATCAGCATTCATTCATCCCTTTCTTAATTAAATATTTGCACCTCCATTATTGAATTCCGTGCAAATATTCAATTATAAATATTTACACCTCCATTATTGAATTATGTGTAAATATTTTAACACAACAATGATTATAACTAGAGAATCTTCATATTTTAAATTAATGTATTTAAATCAATTGAGGACTATTATTTTAATTAATCAATAAATAATAGAATAAACATGGTCAACTACCAATAAAAGTGACAGCTAAAGTGTTCAACAACAGGCTCCGAATACCCATGATACTTTGACCGGTGAGAAACTGGATGCCAGCTGCACAGAGGAACGGTGCTGATTGAGATATCATACATCTGGTACTATGTTTTAAAGGTATATTATAGCCCATACACAAGTAAGTGAACTATGTATACATTATGAAGCTGTAGTGCTGCTGAAATAAATAATAAACTAGTTGACCAAATGGAAAGACTTTTACTTCTGTCGACCCTCATGCGAAATCATCCCTGCGATTGTCACATCCTGATCATCTACCCCTGAACTGGCTGGTGAGTAAGGGAAAATGTTACCTTACATGCTGATCTTGAAACTGCCAAGCTAGTTTATCAGTGTCTTTGCCAGTCGATTGTACTTTATTGTGTCCCAATTCGGGGTGGAACGCACAAAACCTCCTTACTTAAAGTGGAAAGAGCGCAGAGGGCGATCTTGAAGGTCATGTCCTTTAAGCGTAAAGATTTTTCGACTAAGTTACTCTAATCGGAAGCTGAAGTATTGACCGTAAGATAGCTCTTTGTGCTCCGTGCTGTGCTAAGGAAACACTCTTTGTTGCACCTCGATCCCGAAAGGCTGAAAAGACGCAAAGGCTTTCCCGTCTGCGATACAGTCCAATGCCGATCCAGCTTCGCCAGCCGTCAGTTTGTGGCAACTAGCTCTCGACTCTACAACAAAGTTAATAAAGCCATCTCAATATATCCCCTGACTAAGCATAAAGTCATAGTCCTACTTACCTTGTGGTTGCAGAAGTTAACGTATGATGAGACTGAGAATCTTTTTGCTATCATAACTTAGAATCGAAATGAATAAATTTTTGTGTATATGATTGGATTATCCGTAGAAATAAATTAAAATTAAATTTTAATGTATTTTTCATTTGATTATCAATGTATTATTCAATTTAATGTTCAATGTAATATTCTATTTATTATTCAATTTAATATTCTATATCTTATTCAATTTAATGTCCAATATGGTATTAAATTTATTGTTCTAATTCAATGTATTACTTAATTTTATCGTTAATCGTTTATAATGATTTGTGTAGGTACTTGCATGATTGTCTATGTTGTATGATTATTTCTGGAGGAACATTGGCTCCTAAAACACAGGCCCCTGGTCTAGTTTAGGAGGCAGCAGTTCGCCCTTGTTTTTGTCTCTCTGTACAACATTAATTATTTTAAAATCTAAAAAAAAAATATCAAGCTTAAGTTGCGAAAGTGTATTTAAACGAAAGCGGTTGGAGAAATGTCAAAAATGTTTGGGATTATCAAGCGTTATTGAAATGTCTTCCGTGATTGAACGTCTTCACGCACGCTGGTTATGAGGTACTACGCACCTATAATATTACTAAAACTTAGGAAAGTAGGATATAGGGATAAAACAATGGGTAGGATAGTCGTGTTAGTAGTATGTTCCATGTTGTTGCGGTATGTTGCCCAACGGAATAATCTAAACATCGGCCGTTTGTTCGCACTCGACCGTGAACCAACTTTGACGGGCACTACAAGATATCTAAAGTATTGGAGGCGGCAATTATAATGATACACGAATAAAAGTATTAAATTTATATATATATATATATATTTTTAGGGTGAAAAAGTATCGTCAAAAAGTGATTTTTCATAACGACACAAAAAAAAGGGAGAGGTAGACCGCTGACATCTTGGGAAGGACATGAAGAAGTGCGGTCTATCTGACGATACTTTTCAACGGAACAAGTGGTGTTGAGGTATACATAATATAAAGCCAGTACTATAGAGTTTACGAGTTTGCTAAAACCCTTTTCTAACATCCTCCCTTTTTGGAAAACTCTATAACGTTAACCCAATCAGCCCACAAATAAATACCAATCTGGGTTTGAAAACAGGCTTCGTCAGAATATCAGCACATTGGTATTCAGTAGGAACATATTTGACTAGTAATTCTTTATCAGTAACTAATTCTCTGACATAGAAATGTCTAATCGCAATGTGCTTCGTCCTCCTGTGCAATTCTGGGTTTTGCGCAAGCTTTATAACTGCATCATTATCAATTTGTAAAATTGGGATATCATTCAGTGTCGTTATCTCATTGAAAAGTCTTCTCAGCCAAACTATCTCTCGTGCTGCTTCGCTCGCTGCGACTATTTCGGCTTCTGTGCTCGAGATCGCTACAGATGTCTGTCTGCGACTTGCCCAAGAGACCACTCCTCCTGCATAGATGCACATAATTCCAGAAGTCGAACGTCCTGTACTTTGATCCCCACCGTGATCAGAGTCGCTGTAGCATTCTAACTCTCCGGGTTTGTGTCCCTTTCTGTAAACAATCGCCGAATCTAGTGTTCCTTTAAGGTAACGAAATATGCGTTTCACTTTACGAACATCTTCATTCGTTGGACTGTCAAGTGTCCTAGATACCACGCTAACGGCATATGAAATGTCTGGTCTGGTTCCTGTCATTAGGTATGCCAGTGCACCGACAGCCTCCCTGTATGGAAACTTGAGTTGTTCATTGTCCGTCTCTGTATCTGACTGTCCTTCTTTAATTATTGGAGTGCTGATTGCCTTACAGTCACTCATTCCAAATCTTTCCAAAATCTTGTTGGTATACAATTTTTGAGAGACCTTGATGGAACCATCTTTGTGGTTGTTAATTTCTAGCCCAAGAAAGTAGGAAGCTGGCTTCGTGGTAATCTTGAACCTTCTCTTTAGTTCAGCCAAAAACTTTAAGGATTCCTTTTGATTAGTGGAGGCAATCAAACCATCATCAACATAAAGTCCTATGATAGTTTTACTATCAATTTTGTGTTGTTTATTTACAACCAATCGAATAAATAGACAAGGATCAGTGTTTGACTGTTTAAATCCGATTGTCTTGAGATAGTCAACTATGCATTTATTCCAACAACGTGGAGCTTGTTTTAGTCCATACAGACTTCTCTTCAGTTTGCAAACTTTGTTTGTGCCATCGCTAAATCCCTGTGGTTGATTCATAAAGATATCTTCATCAAGTGAGCCATTCAGAAATGCAGTGGCAACATCAAACTGCATGAGAGTTAGCCCTTCGTTTGCTGCGATACTTAGAATTGATCTGATTGTCGCCAATCTAGCTACGGGGCTGAATGTTTCATCATAATCAATTCCTTTCTCTTGCGTGTAGCCTCTTGCCACGAGTCGTGCTTTATACTTGTCAAGGCTTCCGTCGGCATTTATCTTCTTCTTGAAGACCCATTTACAAGAAATTAGTTTTCTATCTTTTGGCCGATCTACCAAAATCCAAGTTTTGTTGACATTTAAAGATTTTACTTCACTTTTCATAGCCTCGAACCATTCAGTCTTTTGAGGACTTTTTATAGCGTCTTCGTACGTCGTGGGCTCATCATTGATCAAAGTAGAGACTATAAAGTCATCATATCTGCTTGGAGCCTGCAGTTTAGACCTGTCACGAAGTGTTCTAGTATCAGGGATATCATCATGATCTTCGTCTGAATAATTTATTCGACACCCATCTGGTCCAGGAGACAACTCCTCCAGATGTTCCTCTTCTAGACTTAAATCATTAGATGTTTGAGGCAATAAATCCATATTTTGTGGTATATCCTCCCTTGCTTCAAACATTGGTTGATTTTGTGGAGTCTTTGGAAAATTGAGTTCCATTTCTGTCGTAGTGCGTTCATCCTCTTCCTCTGATATATCTGATTCCAATCCAACTGATTTTATTAGAGTTTCTTTAAATGTCACATCTCTCGAGCGGATCAATGACGGTTCGTTGTTATTATTAAATCCCAGTAATCGATAGCCATCATCACCATCATATCCTATTAAAATACATTTTTGAGCTTTCTTTGACATCTTTGTTCGCTTTTGTTTGGGAACATGTGCAAAACATTCTGTTCCAATGACTCTCAGATGTTTTATGGACGGCTTCTTTGTAAACCACAGCTCAAATGGTGACTTTCCTTCTTGAGAAGTTGGCCCAGTTCTGTTCAGGATGTATGCAGCCGTGTTAACAAGCTCTGACCAACAGGCAAATGGGAGTTCTTTGTGAGCGTGCATCATAGTGCGAGCGGCTTCTACGAGGGTTCGATTTTCTCGTTCACTGGACCCGTTTTGCTCTGGTGTATATGGCATTGTAAACCGGTGCTGTATACCATGCGAGTGGAGTATCTTCTCAATGGCTTCGTTTTTGAATTCTCCTCCATTGTCGCTGATTATTGTTTTAATAACATGACCAGCTGTCTTCGTTTCATTGATCATCTGCACGAGCTTGTCTTTGACTTCAGATTTATGCTTGATGAAGTAAACATGACGAAAATTACTGTAATCATCTTTAAACAATACGAAATACCGAAACTTCATGAATGAATTTGGAAAAGGACCACATACATCTGTGTGTATCGTCTCTCCTGGTTCTTTAGCTCTTTCTCTTCTTCCAAATTTACGTCTGTGTGTCTTTCCATATACACATCCTGTGCATAATTCAGAATCAAGTTTGACTTTGATACCAAGTTCCTTTTCAATCAATTGTTTAACGTGTCTTTTGCTCTGATGACCGAATCTTTCATGATAAAGTTGCAAAGTGTTTTCTGTTGACAAAGCGCTCACTTCTGGGGTTGGATTTCTAATAGTCTGAACTTTCAGCTTATAGAGACCTCCATTCTTGACACGTGTGCCAATCAAATTCACTTTTCCATTGTTTATCAGCTGACAGGATTCTCTCTTAGATGTGAATACACTGTTTTGTAGCTTGTCTTGAGCAGCGAGTACAGAGAACAGGTTGCGTCTTATTGCGGGAACGTACCAAACATCGCATAATGTGATATGCTCTTGTCGACCATAAACATCAGCAATCAATTCGACTGTTCCTTTTCCAATGGCTTCAGTTGTAGATCCATTTGCAATGGTAACCGTGTGATTCTTAGTGAAGTGTTGAAAAGTGGAGAATATGTCAGGTTGACAGGTAACATGGCTTGTTGCGCCATTATCGACATACCAATTGTCAAGATCTTCAAAGTTGGTCACTGCTTCATTGATCTCAACTTGCATAAGAGTCAGGTTTAAGTTGTTATTGTTGGCTTGTTTAGTAGATGGTTGTTGTTCTTTGGAAGGTTTTCCATCAGCAATCCATTTTCGACATTGTTTGACGTTATGCCCAACAAGTTTGCAATACCCGCATTTCTTCTTCGTTTTGCGAAAAGACTTCTGTATAACTAGCGCTTGAGCCTCAGAATCTTCTTCTTTATTAGTCAGAGATCTTTCGTAACTGCAAATTTGCGCTGTCAAATTTTCAATGTTACGGTCCTTTTTTGACATAAGCATCCAACTTGACTTGAACGGGAAGTAACTATCGTCTGGTAACGTTTCTAAAATCTTGCATATGAGTAGAATCTCAGGAAGATCAAATTTGGTTTCGTCCTTACGTAGCTCAACCTTTAATTCATGCCATATGTTTTTCAATTTGGATATATTCATGGACATGTCATGTAAGGGATCTTTGCGATAACTAAAGAAGCTGTAGCAAAGGTTATAGCTTTTATCTTCAGATGTGCCGTCGAAAAGAGTATGTAATTCATCCCAAATCTGTTTCGCACTTGTGAGTCTCATTACCTTTTGCAAAGTGACATCTGACATATTTGCCATTAACATGAGCATCGCGGCACTATCTTTTTCATTATAGTCTTGTAGAGCTTTTTGATAACTAGCCTGGTCTGCCGATGTAGCTGATGCACCAGGTTGCGTAGGTGGCTTTAGATTGCCGTTGATAGCATCTAATCCGCCAGGCGTACCTCGAAGCAATAACAGTACCTTGCAGCGCCATGTTGACCAATTTTCTTTACCTTCCAAATGACCAACATCAATTTTACAGCTCGTCGATGGAGTTGACATTTTGACAGATCTTGTTCGAATTTGGTTTGAAAATCGTCGCTAATTTTTAATTAAATAATTATTTTACACAATCACATCTGTTAAAATATTCTTTGCTCATTACAATTATAACGAAATATTCTCAATATATTTATCGATAATAATAAACCACGGACCTCTGCTACCATGTTGAGGTATACATAATATAAAGCCAGTACTATAGAGTTTACGAGTTTGCTAAAACCCTTTTCTAACAAGTGGCGCCTCATGACCAGGAAAACTGACTCCGAGTAACGGAAAGTGGCGAGGTGGAAGAAGAAGATGTATTTTAGGGTTCCGTACATCTTTATTAAATAAAAAACAATACTCTTACAGGATCACTTGTGTGTTTGTCTGTGTTGGACCGATTGAGTTGTGTACACGTGTGAATAGCTAGGACATAAACATAGACGTGTACCATGTGTGTGTCTGCGGCCTATTGCAATCAACTGGGCACAAATCTTGAATCTGGCCAGCTCTAGCTCAAAAAATCCTAATGGAAAAATGTGAGTGTACTTTAGGTGCAACTCTGTCCAATCCTTCGGCGAATACAGGCGTGATATTCATCATCATCATTGGCTTTTTAATGTTCCCACCACTGGGACACAGTAATTCATCACATGGACCCCCGCCCAGTGTTGGTTGGTTGATGCCACAAATCTTCCAATGTTTGGTTCTAGTTCATGCCGTTTTTGCACGATGTTTTCATTCACCATTTTGAAAGTAGTGGTGATGAAATAAGTGCCTGTCTGGGTTCGATCCCACGACCTACAACGTGTATGTTACGGCCTTTACCACTGGATCAGTACAGCTCTGCGTGATGTTATGTTATTTATCATTATATACTTGGCTAGCTTTTTCATTATTGTAATCGGATTAGTGCTTCGAGAGCCCTTTACAAACATATAAACGTAATAAACACATTTTATAAAACAAGTGTACAATGGGTGTGGTTTAATCGCACAGGGCCATCTCTTACAAACAACCTTTGGAAACTTGGGAAGACCACTCTATCAACTATACCACATCCATTCACGTGGTGTTCGAGTGTGTCGACAGTCTTGCGTGAATATATTCACTCAGCATACTTTGACGGCCAGTGGCCGGTACTTCGGTAGTAGCTTGATGTAATGTAGACCTAGAAGAGATATACTCGTACTATGGTATTCTGCTAAATAGAACCACATATTTTTTAAGTCTATTTACAATTCATTACACTATACAAACCATACCTTCATATCTGTTGATATTTTATCAACTTTTGTAATTCATTTTTATGTTTTCTTTCATACTGTTTGTACCTGAAAAGCATACTTTTAATTATATCTTATTGTTTTAATATCTGAAACTTAAATTATATAGATAATTTGTAATTCTTGCAATATTTTTCTACTGTGACATTTTCATCTGACATGACATCTGTCTGTCTATTTTATTTTTCTTAAAACCATAGACCGTAACATAGGTACCATGGACTAAACCTCCTTTAATCTAGGTTTACACTATTATAAGGGTAGCGTAGACAGACCCCTTTGTGAACCGTTTTTATTAGTTCTGGTCTTTATTTCTTAATTGAAATTTGAATTTGAAATGGAGATAGAACACAGAACGAAGAAAAACGGGCGTCAATTTTTAGTTTCGATTCTGGACTGAACTCGGAAAGTCGGTTGACTACTTAATGATACCAAGTGTATTTTCTGATCTGAAAACTCCTGGAAAACTCTAAACTATGAATTATCAGCTTATGTAAAACTATTATTATCTGAAGTTCTCCAATTAAATATATTTTGTGTGGATCCCGAGAGCATTATTTCATGGAAACACCCTCAACGGTCATCTCTTGGAATCAAAGGTCTCGCTGTTTGGTGTATTGAGCCATAGCCGGCCTCCACATCCCTTGGAGCCTACGTACTTACTTGTTTGCCTGTTTTTCCGACCTGCTTCCATCCTGCTGCCTACTCCACTGCCTACCTGCCCGATTACCCGCTTATCTGGCTACCACCTGTCTGCTTGTCCGCTGCTCACCTGCCTACCTCGAGCATTCCACGACTTCCTGCCCGAGCTGCTGCCTGGATAGCTGCCCACGTCGTGCGAAGCCCTACCGTTTTATTATCTATATCCTTTTTATTTTCTTAGCTTTAATTTTAATAACCTTTAAGTCATAATTATTTAATTTTATTATCTTGGCTTACGTTTAGCTCCCTCTGAGCTAAACGTAACGCTACAATACCCAATGCAATATTTATGGTTTTTATATTGGAATATTATTTATAACTAAGAATAACTGGTATCCTACTAAAAGAAGGGACTACTATTTGACCACAATAGATCCCAATGGGTCGAAGTGTCCGAGTTGTTTCTCGGCCCCTCCACAAGATAAGATCCTACTAAAAGAAGGGCTAAGGAATAACAGCAGCGATGTTCACGGTTAAGCAAAGTTTGCCGAGGGAGGGCTGTGGATGGGTGACCATCCATCATGTACCTTGCCTCGGAAAGCAAGCTAAGCCGGGCTTTCATTTGTAGATCTTTGTCAGTCGTTACAGGTTAGTCAGAAGCTCAAAAATCTGACACCAATTTTGCCAAGAGGTATAGATAGTTAAACTGATCTTTGCGCGCGGCTCTACGTGTGGGTAAGCATGTTTGTGTGGGTGTTTGCTCGGACGACGACTGCCGCGTTATTGCCACACTAATGCATAATGTATAATTACAAGCGCATGCACACATGGCGCCGCGCGCACAGATGAGTTGAACTATATATACCGTTTTACCTAATTGCTCGGTTGTGGAGGTCAGATAGGCAGTAAAATACTAGTATTTAGCCGCATTCGAATAGGCTGGAAGCCAACCCCAGTGTTGGGAAAAGGCTAGGTAAATATCGCTTCCAGTGATAAAACCGATATTCATATAACCTAAGATCCGACTGCGGAAATCAGCAGGAAACAGGGTTTTTGATTTAACTTAAGTTTTGGTTTTCCTGGAAATATCTAGCACATTTTGTAAGCAAGCATATTACAAATTAGATGATTGTATTCAAGATAAAAATGTTTGGAAACATGCTGGTTCTGCTCCATAGGGTAATCTTTAGTGTAGAAAAAACCAAACTGGTTAATTTGTATTATATTCATAATTATAGTAACGCTTTATTTTTTATATTTTTCTTTTCTTTTTGTTTAAAAAAATTGACTCGCACTCTGTTCCATTGTTTTGCAATATATGTAAGTATGCGAGAAACATGTTCATATTGTTACGAGCTGGGGTTCAGGGATAAATTATTTAAACAGCAGATCTCAATTAATCAGTTTATTACAAAAACACTTCTTATACAATTCTATTACTTCGCACTATTTTCCGCTTTGATCGCTCTGTATCGCTTCTCAATCGAAACTGACTCACGACGAACCCGACCGCTCTTTATATAGCACGGAAGAAGTTTCTGGAACGTTCCATACTGTTCTAGATAATTCGAGAAACTTCCAGAACGATCGACTTTAGAATTCATTGTTCTCGAAGCGACTAGAAACATCCAGAATGTTCGGTTCGAACTTTCTGGAAAATTCCATTCGACACGAGCTTTCGAGAACATTAGTTCCGCTATTCAATACTAGATGGCGCCACTAGTTACTACTTAGTTCTTCCTCTCGTTACTAGATGGCGTTGGCCTATCTTGTAACATTGCCTCCCTCTTAGACATGCTCGTCCCGAGCATTGTTAGACCAATGATAACGGGCCAACCGATCCACATGAACGACCTTTGATGCATCTCGGGGTCCCTTTTGAATTCGGTAGGTGACGTCATTGATCTTGGTAACTACGCGATAAGGTCCATCCCATTTTGCTTGTAATTTAGGCGATTTTCCTTTGCGCCGTGCCGGTTTATGTAACCATACAACAGATCCTTCATCGAAGCCCTTATTGTTCGCGTTCCGATCGTAGCGGGTCTTCATCCTCTCAGACATCTGTTGACCTGTCTGTCTCATGTGCTCATAAATCTTTGATGCACCACTACTACGAATGTGTGGTCCATTCACCGCCGCACCCACACAACTTGTGCATTTGCGGCACCATTCCTTAACGTCTTCTCGACAATGGATCCAGTAAAATCGTTCTCGGATCTTGATTAAAGTCCTCTTAACTCCCATGTGAACCCCTGAACTTCCATTGTGATAGAGCTGTAGGACCTCCGGCACCTTAACTTTAGGTACGACCATTTGTAGATGA
Source organism: Orthosia cruda (assembly GCA_964057195.1). Taxonomy (NCBI): domain Eukaryota; kingdom Metazoa; phylum Arthropoda; class Insecta; order Lepidoptera; family Noctuidae; genus Orthosia; species Orthosia cruda. The sequence continues at coordinate 3,500,149 of OZ059835.1, read as the reverse complement.
CACTGGTCACCGCGAGCATTCTCCCATTTCCGGCACAGAACTCCATCCTGGATAACCAAGCTTTCCCACTGTGCCCAATAACTCTTAGTGATAGAACTCAGTGCTGCAACATCACTCCACTGAGGCCTCGGAGCTCCTGATTTCTTCCATTCGAGGATCGGGTTTATGTCTTCGTCATCTTGCTGAGCACTCTGCAAGATTCCCTTCCAATCTTCGCTAAGATCCGTCCTCAACATTCTCACAAATGTCGTCTGCTTAGCCTTTTGCCTGGCACAGGGCTTACATTGATCGGAACATGACCTACGCGAGAGAGCATCTGCATTACTGTGTGGTGTTCTGTTCCCGTCCCATGATTGTGACTCACACACAATTTGTGCAATCGAGTTTCTTGGGACTCTTTCATCACCTGCCACTAACTGCCACTTACTCCTGGCGTCTACTGGTTTTCCTGCTACTGGTGACTGACTTCCGCAATGGGGACCCCTTTGCTTTGGGCAGCTCAACCGGATGTGGCCTCTCTCTCCACAGCTATAGCACCGGGGTGAAGTCATAACCTGCCTTATGCGGTGAGCTCGGTCGTCCCGTCGTACAGCTTCCACCTCCAAAGCGTAGGCTAGGGCGTTCTTAAGGTTCTTAAAATGGCCTAGCCTTACTGCAGCCCTAACCTCCAGATCACGGATCCCATCCGTGAAAACCTGTACGAGATTCCCGTCGATTAGCACAGGTGACGACTGGTAAGCCTTCCGGACCAGCTTTTCCACCTCCAGAGCCCACTGCTGAAGAGTTTCACCAACCCGTTGCGACCGGTCTTTCAGTTGAGCCCGAAACACATGTTCCAGGTGCGCGTCGCCGTATCTAGCTTCTAATGCTTCCAGAAGCTTCTCGAAAGTGACGTCTTTTCCCAGCGTCTCTAACACTCCATTCGATTTCATCACGGCCTCAAACTGAATTTTGTAGGCGGAGCATGACGAAGAGCCATCTAATGGTGGCACTTTAAAACCACGAGGCGAAGGTGCCACTACCGCAGCTGCCCCGATCCCATCCCCAGATTTGAGGCCACGTATTGACTTCTCCATTTCGACGATGCGGGTCTCATGTTGCTGGATCTGGTCCTTTACCTCTTTCATCTCCTTACCAATTGCTCCGCGGAGGTCCTTAATCACCAAGTCCTCCTGACGGCGAGCCTGCTCCTCTTGACGACGGGCCTGCTCCTCCTTGTCACGCTGCAGCTGCTCCTCTAAGCGGCGCGCCTGCTCCTCCTGACGGCGAGCCTGCTCCTCTTTGTCGCGCTGCATCTGCTCCTCCATGCGGCGAGCTTGCTCCTCCTTGTCGCGCTGCATCTGCTCTTCCATGCGGCGAGCTTGCTCCTCCTGACGGCGAGCCTGCTCTTGCATGAATGCCATAAGGGCGGCTAGGTCAGGCGACGCCGACGGTTGAGGTGGTTCCGCTGCAGCCGCGGAGTCTCGATGTCCACTTGATGACGGTGAGGGAGCGTCTCCAAAGCGCCTCTGGTCTACGTCTTGCTGGCGCTGACTCCTGGTGCGCATCCCTTCCGCTTCTTCCTTCGGTAGAACCGGCATAATTTATCCCGCACTTCTGACACCAATTTGTTACGAGCTGGGGTTCAGGGATAAATTATTTAAACAGCAGATCTCAATTAATCAGTTTATTACAAAAACACTTCTTAAACAATTCTATTACTTCGCACTATTTTCCGCTTTGATCGCTCTGTATCGCTTCTCAATCGAAACTGACTCACGACGAACCCGACCGCTCTTTATATAGCACGGAAGAAGTTTCTGGAACGTTCCATACTGTTCTAGATAATTCGAGAAACTTCCAGAACGATCGACTTTAGAACACATTGTTCTCGAAGCGACTAGAAACATCCAGAATGTTTCTAGTCGCTTCGAGAACAATGAGTTCCGCTATTCAATACTAGATGGCGCCACTAGTTACTACTTAGTTCTTCCTCTCGTTACTAGATGGCGTTGGCCTATCTTGTAACAATATTTATCAAGTGAAGGAATTTACCATTTTAGTGCTTGTAATACTTTATACCTATATGTAGTAAGTATAGTAGTTCTGGGTGCATCGTTCTCACGTATATACATTTATTAATGTATGTACTTATGTAAATATTGTACAAAACTTATTTTTTAAAAGAGTGAGTATGGAGTTTCTTGTGCGTTCTTCTCCATAACAAGCTACTTTTCCGAATGCACGGTAGAATCAATTTTATTACTTGTAAATAATTGTTAACGTTCAAAAACGCTTAATGGCCCAGTTGAAATAAATACACTTGACTTTGCCTTTGACTACCTTAATTTAATAAATTAAAATAGATTTTTGATATTTAAACTCATATATTTGGTATTAGTTTTTCAAGTGAATCCAATCCAACGTCATTTGAAAAGAGAAAATAGAAAAAAATAAAGTTGCTAGTTTACCTGCTAAATATGGAAACACATGTATAGCGGCTAACTGAGAGCTAGATGATGTTCCATAAGCACCGGCGATACAGGCGAAATCATAGGGTAGATTTGCGGTCAGATGCGCCCAGGCAACCAAATAAATAGAAAAGGCAAAATAAGGTCTTGACTTCATTTATTTTGAGTGCTTGATTGTACTTTGGCTATTTTGAGAATATAATATTTAGCGAATCTAATATTTTGAGAATCTGATATTATGCGAATAAAGGCCCTGCAGATTAATATCAACTGCATCAAAAACAAATTACCTGCAGATTTTTGCCGTGGGATCTCATACTATCAAGATTTTATAAAATAATTGTGAGCTATTTTGTTGTACAATACAATAAATAAATAAATTAAATACACAGATTTTATAATAATTAATGTTGTACAGAGAGACAAAAACAAGGGCGAACTGCATAGTAGTAGTATAGTAGTTATATATTATATAATGAAGTCACTTCCGAATACTGTACATCTATGGTATAAGTAAGCTATCGTAAGTAAGCAAGTCAAATTTAACTTCGGTGCGGCTTAAAGGCATTGTTGTCTATTGACTAGGAAGCTTCGGCTCTTCGCGTCTATAGTGTGTGCGAACTTGACGCCGGATCCGGCACACACGAGCCCTGGGGGACCACAGTCTGTGGTGGGTGGCTTATGGCTACATCGTGGAGTGGGCTGGCAAACTGATACTTTAACTATTTAAAATTTTAAAGGGAAACATGTCTTTGGGAGCAGTGGTGGCCCAGTGGTAATGGCCGTGACTAACAAGTTGTAGGTCGTGGGTTCGAACCCAGGCAGGCGCTTTACTTTGTGTGAATAATTTAATTATTAATTTTATTACAACCTGGGAGTCTTTAAGTCAAGAGTGAATAGGTATCATCTAGGCAAGCGTGCTTCACCGTAGACCACATCATCGCTTAACATCAGGCGAGATGGTGGTCAAACGCGAGCCTATAGATATTTTTTTATTTTTTTTCTGAAACGGTGAAAGAAATCCGTCGTGAGGAAACTTCGAACACATGTACCATCTACCAACCTGCCTTATTACACTGGGCCCGTGTGTTGGATTATGCCAACTTGCCAGCCAATCTCTCTCACAGAGAAGATGCTTGTATCTCAAGTTAATGATGATAAAGATGCTTTTGGTGTAGCTCCAATAATTTACGAGATAATAAGCTTTTAATTGGAAATGGCAGGCGTCACTTTTGTGGCTATGACATAGACGCTCCCTGGGCTCTAGAGACGGGAGGGGGCGGGGGCCTTGTGGGACACCAGAGTGGATAAACAAAGATACAATTGTTGTTCTACTGTCCAAACCTCCACTGTGGCACTCTACAGGGGGCTTCATAAAATATTTTATGACACTAATAAACTCGGAGGCTGTCTACACAAGAGCGAGTTTAGTAAGGTACTCCCAAGTTGTCAACGTTAAATGACCGAGAGATTAGATATATACCTTTATGAGCCGGTCGGCTTGGTTAACGAAGGCTCGCAAATTACATGGATAAAAAAGTTTTTGCTATCCCTTATGTACATGCACTTAGTAAATGGTATGTTTTGTGAGTTTATGTGAATGTGGTCTGTTAACTAGGGACTTAATTTTATTACTCTTTTCTATGGAATATCGTCGTGGTGGTCCAGTGGTTAAGAGCTCGCCTATCTTGATTGAGGTCGTGGATTCAAATTTGGGTCAACACGAATAGGACTTTATCAATTCGTATAGTAGGTATGTACTTTTTATTAAGTTTATTCTGGGTATCGCAATTATGAAGGAATACCTCGTGAGGTAACCTGCAGCCTAATTGCGTAAGTGAGTTCGGCAGTGCAAAGGGAACAACTCCATAAAAGAGTATGATGTTCTCGGTATTGCGAAAATAATTTAGAAAGGGTCCATGACCTTTCGAGTGTATATGTAATACGAAAGTCGTTGTTTTAAAGGCGTCGTCACCCTTACCTATACGTGTTCTTTGCCGAAGTCAATTACGCAAATATGCTGCTGGACTTTATTTATTTATTTATTTATATATTTATTTATTTATTTATTTATTTATTTATTTATTTATTTATTTATTTATTTATTTATTTATTTATTTATTTATTTATTTATTTATTTATTTATTTACCTATTTATTTATTTATTTATTTATTTATTCATTTACACATACAATTATTTTTACAGGTAGAACCCAAGGTAATAAAAGTAGTCATACAATGCGAAAATAAAAATAAAAATACGACACCCAGAGACGCACCCCGAAATCTGACCGCACCTACTCGCGTCCATGATTGACCAGCCCTGGAGTAACAGCTCCGGGTGCCGGCACAAGTTACATGGAGGACAATACACTAAGTGTCACCCTCTGGAATTCCGCCAAAGAGCAGGAAAAAATGTCCAACCGCTGAGATATGCTATTAATAATCGTAATTGCCCGACACACGGGAGCAAACTTTAATATACGTAATATACGTAATACTTTAATGTACGGGCTACTGGAGTTTCAAACAGACTCTTCCTCGGCCCCAACCGTAGCCTACTGTTTGGAACGAGCAATCCCAACGATGCCAAGATTTCTGGGTTGTTTAGCATCCCACGAAAAACCATGAAGACATATTTCACCAGAGCAAGATACTATATCACACTATATCACATTTCAGACTAATATTATAAAATTTGTGGGTGTGTGTTTGTATGTAAGTATGTACCAAGATTTTTTTTCAAATAATAACGAGAATCTAGATGCGAGACGCATCGGACCGGCGATCAATGTGGAGACACTTGAGGGAGGCCCATGTTCTGCAGTGGACGTCTTTCGGCTGAAATGATGAAGATGATGACGATGGAATCTATCTTGGATAGGCCCGCACAAAATAGGTCAACAGTCCGCATAAGTACCGCGGTCCGCCATTTAGTGATCCTGTTTAAGGCGATTGATTCTGAATATTTGTTTTTTACACTGTCACGATGCAACATTTCACTCACAGGCTTTTAACCCTCATAAAAGAAATGTTTTTCCTTATAAAATACTTTTCATTCAATCCAGCCGATCGTCATTTATGCTTATGCCACTTGTCATCATTCACGCTTCGTCAAAACAAGGGTTGTGTTAAGAAAGGTAACACACTGAAATTATATATTTTTTTGGGGTATGTGTGATTTCTTTATTTTTGTTCCAATATACAGACACCCTAAATAATATTATAAATGCGAATGTGACTTTGTTTGTTTACACGTCTTATGTACTCGAACAATTATCATGAAATTTCACATACACGTTGTCAGGGAGACACGACACTATCGTCCGGAAAAAAGTACTGTTCCCGAGGAAACATTAACGCGAGCCAATCTACGTGTTAAAGCTAGTTAATAAATGTATGATTATTTTCTTGTATGTTATGACCATAAAGTATAGCATAAAAAAAGTATTTTTGCTGACGATTAATTCACTAGTTGTAAGCAATTTCGGTATAAGACTGATCCATACTAATATTACAAAGGCGAAGGTAACTATGTATGTCTTTGTGTTTGTAAGCGCTGAAACAACTTTGTTGAATTTTGGTATCCTGATAGATTGGATCGTTGAAAAGGACATAATGATACTTTTTTGCCCTTGGATAGTTATTTCTAGGAGCAAGAATAAAAGACATTCTGAGAGGTTTATTTATTCAGTCATTTTCATAAATTTTTAGAGCAAAAAGTGTAATCAAACGATGACTAAATTAGTAGCCAAAGTATTACGCCATATTCCAAGACATGTCCTCATCAAAGTGTCAGTTACTTTTATAACGTGTCATTAATCTAGGGTTTTTAAAGCCCGTTGTCATGGCAACTTATCCGAGTGGTGGTCCTTAAAACTGATTTGGAAAATGGAAAAAGGTGCAATCAAATTTTTAAGGACTCCTTCGTAATATGTTATACGCAAAATATTGCCGTATTCAATATTCCCTTTGTGTCACAAATTGTCCTTATAATGAACATCACAACTTCACAACAAAGGATTTTTTGTGTACGAGTCTAAAAATCTTACAGATATAAAGTAAGTCGTTTCAAAAGAATCCATATTAATATTATAAATGTGAAAGTAACTCTGTCTGTTTGCTACGTTGTCACGACTAAACTACTTAACCAATTTTGATGAAATTTGGTTTGGAGATAGATTGAACGTTGGGGAAGGACATACGAATTTTGTCGGATTTTTATCGGGGATGTATGTTCCTTTGGGATAATTTCCGTTCTCCATCCACGCGGGTGGAGCCGCTGGCAGAAACAAGTATGCCTATATACAAGGGGTTCCCGATCCCTCATCCGACTGCCAGGTCCAATAACTCGTTCGATCTCAGAACAAATCATGCTGAAAGTTTTATGTACACCTTTTATTTTTCTGCCATTATTGGTACCAGGCAGATTTTTATTGTCACAAGCCAGAATTCATAAAAACGAGATGTATTGAAGCATACTGACGACTTGGAACTGAGTGGTTGGTTTTTGGCTTTGTGTATTTTGTATCTACTTGGATGCAGATAGCAATGTCTTATGTTTTAGAAATATTAAGATGGAAGGAAATGATTTGGGAATACATTTTTTGTGCTTATAGCTAAGGAGTAGAGTTACCTGCCGTAGTTATATTTAAGGTAAGTGATAATATCTTACTTTTAGACAAAGTTTCATGAGCAAAGCATCATTCACCATTGTGTGGATAAAAACTACTTGCCTATTAGTATTTGTGCATGCAAATCGGTCACCCAAACTCTAATATAAAAAACTGTATCTTGTAAACATTTCACCGTGAAAATATAGGTGAAGTAAGCTATCATTCCATCTGTTATTCTGTAACAATTAAAGCTTGAAAACATAGGTGAAGTGACATTGAAGTGAGCTATAATTTCAAATGATGCTACGAATTAACAACTCACTTCACCAAAGTTACGTTTTCATGGTAAGTAATTTTACAGAATCGACCGGGTGAAGATAGGTACTGACACTTCAAGCTCACCACACCTTGTCTTTATGGTGACTTTTTCACAGAATAGTTCGGCTGATTAACTGTACCTATCAATTCTTTGAAGGGTTATCATCATCTTCCTGCCCTTGTGCCATATTACTTGGGGTCGGTGCAACACGTTTTCTTCTTCCATACCGCCCAGTTTCCCGTCACGCCATCACTGACTCCCTTTTCTTTCATATCACTCCTCACACAGTCCATCCATATTTTCTTTGGCCATCCCCTCCTTCTCCATCCATCCACATTTATATTCATAACTCTTTTAGTAACATGCGTTTCATCCCTCCTTATCGCATGACCATACCAGGACAAACGGTTTCCCATCAACTTTTCTGTCACTGGCGCCACTTTCAAACTTCCTCTAATATACTCATTTCTCACTTTATCCATTCTCGTCACTCCACACATCCATTACAACATGCTCATCTCTGCAACATGCAATCTCGTTTCATACATCTTTTTCACAGCCCAACATTCTGATCCATACAGTACGATAGGTCTAATCGTGGAATTGTAAATATTCCCCTTTAACTTGAGGAGCAACTCTTTGAAGGGTTATCTGACGCAAAAAAATACATACTAACTCCAAATGTCAAACGGTCCCTGATTCTCGATAGAAAGAGACAGTGAGTAGAAGAGTGCGCAGATACGTGGAATACAAAGAGCATCCCTTCTGAAATTGACATAATTTTCCACGCGAAAAATTCCTCTGATCCTCTCTGAAATTCCACAAATTTTATTGTTGCGCCGTTTGGTGGGGTTACACTACACTGTTAGCGATGGTTCTTGGCAAATATTTAGACCCAATTCTCTTTACCTTTGCTTCTATTTAAAATATTATTCTTTCAACATTCGAAAGTTACTTTTAGATAGATATAAGCTATACAATATTATGTACAATTGTTTATATAACCCGGGTAGGGCTGTCACACAGTCCATCCATGGTTTCTTTGGCCGTCCCCTCCCTTTCCATCCATTCACATTTGAGAAATGATTGATTGTAAAGTTGTAAAACAAGTCTAGGTGGACTTAATCATCTTTGGAATCCTGTCTCATTAAGCAGATAGATTCAATCAACGAAAGAGTGGCGATGGCGATTGGACAAATGTCAAAAATTTATGAGAATATCCAACGCTATCGAAATGTCATGTGTATTTAATAAATTTAATTTTGGCATTTCGATCATCGCCATTGGTGACATTTCGTTAGCATTTGACATTCCCATATTTTTTTTATGTTTTTCCAATCGCTATCGCGACGCTTTCATTGATAGAAGGTAACTTGGCTAGGGCATCTTGTCTATGGCCTCATGTGACCTTTAAGTAGCGCTTGTTATTCCCATACATTTAGGAATTTTTAACAATCTTTATCAATGGTAGAGTATCACTTGGCGAAACCCTAAGGTGCCAGTTTCACTCGCATATTTAATACACGTTTATATCTTCACATCTCTTCCACTATTTGTGTAGCACCTCCCTTACGCTGCCAGAAATGTATTCGACGAAATGTGCGATATTAATTAGGCTTACAGATATTTTGGATGTTTCACATAAATTTCTTTCAACAATTTTTGTGTTATGCAGGGTGTTCCAGTGATGCTAAAAGGTGTTTGAATCTACAGGATAGCTATCGTTCGTATCGTAAATACTTATAACGTTCAAGTGACATAAATTAAAGTGCACAACATCCTGATTATTTTTCGCGTGTTTAAGGTTTTTTATTACTTTGCTAACTAATATTAGCAGTCCTGGGGTTAATTGTATAGTGGTCCTTGTAGGTATTAAGAAAAACAATAGTCAAGTGTTCCTTGTGGGAATTCATAATTAGCAAAACAATCGAAAATCGCGACAGTTGAGGGTTAAAATTTTTCCTATTCGGAAGACGCAGCGTTGGAAGGCCTCCCTCTAGGTGGAGCAACGACCTGGTACAGACAGCGGGCGTCCATTAGATGCGAAAAGCACAGGACCTGTGGCTACGCTTGGGGGAAGCCTATGTCCAGCAGTGGACATCTTTTGGCCGAAATGATGATGATGATTTTTCTTTTCTAACGGCCACTTGATTATATCAGTTATAACTTAGGTATTGTGCCTACCTAAGATATGGCTACCTGATACTGATACCAGTGAAAAAAACAACCTGAGGAAACCGGCGTGTCCTAAAAATACGAAGACATTGGGCCCGCGTGGTGAATTACGGCCCATTCTCTCTCACAGAGATAAGGCCTGTATCCCAGCAGTGGGAACATTAAAATGGCTGATTGATGTTCGTTTGCTTCAAAGAAAATCCTAGGCAAGATCATAGATATCTTTCTACGACGTACTTTTTTAAACTTAGTTCATGTAAAAATATCGAACGCAGAGAGAGAACCAGTCATAGAGTAGCAAAAACATATCATATTCCTTAATTTCCGCTTCCCATAACTCTTCCCAGGCATAAAAATCATTGGCAAACAGCGTTTAGCTTACAATTGAACAGCTATAACGCCATTGACGCAATTAAGCACAGATTTATAGCCTCACAAAGATATAAACACACGAATGAACGCTCGGCGGGAATACCGCCGGATTGTCGCCTCTGACAGATTTATACATTGCACTGTGTACGGAACGCACCGAACAGGGTTGCCACTGCGAAAAATTACAACTTTTATTTATAATTGGCAACATTTATTAAAGTACAGCCACATTACATATAGATGTTAGAAACAATCTTAATAAATATGGGACTAATGCACATGGCAATTAAAACGTATACAGTGCTCACTACAATATTATAATAGTATTTAAACATGTCGCGTATACCTCGATCGTAGCATACTTTCTATCGAATACCAAAGGATTTTAAAGAAAATTGCTGATGCTTCATATGTTTGAGAAAACTAGGTCTGCTAAACAACATAGACAACGCAATAAATGCTTGAACTATCATAATGATCGCCGTTAATTATCTGATAAGCAATTGAAACGGTGTCTTTTTCAAAGGGGTAAGACTCTTATTTCACCAGTTATGTTCATAGCGTAATAGGTATATAATATTTCTATGTACACAAGGAAGTAGATCTTTATTTATTAAAGAGTGTGAGTTGTGGTTTCTTTTCATGCAAATTGTTCTGCCTTAGATTTTCTGTTTTGGCAGGACAATGGCGATCGACCCCTTCCTCTTTTATGATCTGACAGGCGTCACTTGACCTGTCCACGACCATACCATTTTTATTTATTTTTTTATCATTGAAAATCATCCAATGACTTCGCCAGCTCTGACTGAAGCGAGAGTGCGTGTCAGACTTTTACTGACTAATCCCCACCCGGTTCCTTCAGTTGCTTGTGCCAGAGCCGCAGTAACTCTCTTTCAAATTTATCTTGCCATCGGCCCTAGCGGACCCCGTCATCCATGACCATACCAACGAAAGCGGTTTACCGTCATTAGAAAAATCTCCGAACAGTATTCAGTAAATACTTCTGTGCAACTATAAATGCTATTTTCCTTACATACGGCCAAAAAGATATTTCTTTGTGCCACTATGTGCACGCGAGTTTAAGAGTACGTTCCCGTGCTACGTAAATGAGCGTACGGAGGGAATACCACCGGATTGTCGCGTCTGGCAGATTTATACATTGCACTGTGTTCAAAACGCACAGCTCAGGGTTGCCAACAGAATAAACGTAAGTTTGCTAGTTTACATTATTATTTTAATTAGCCGTGATAGTTATGTGAATAGGAGCTCGTGGCTAAATAATAATAGTTGATCGGGTCGAACTTCAAGGTTAAGCTGCACTTGCCAAGGTCATTCCGTGGATGGGTGATCATTAATTATTTAATCAGAAAGCACGTTAAACTGTTGGTCTTGGCTGTCATTGATAGATCTTAATGGACATTCATTACTAATATTCAGAAGCAAAAAATTCTGACACGAGTTTTGACAACAACTCCAGTCCAGTCTTGCAACTATGCTGGAATGGTCTTCCGTTCACACCAGAAGCAGTTGAATACCAGCATATTACAAGGGACGACTGCCTATCCGACCGTCACAACCCAGTAACTAGCTACATGTAACACGAAACCTCTTTGCAAATTAATCTGTAGAGTTGAACGCCATTTTCCTATAAGTGGTAACCCTGAGCGCATCTGTTACCATACCTACGTACTCGCTTATCAAAGATAGGGCTGTTTATGAATGTGATAGCACTGCATGATAAACCTTATGTTACGGTGGCTCACAGCTGCAAGATTATTATAATAATTTAGAGCTATTGAGTGGAGACTAGACAAAACGCTACACGCACATTGTACACACCTAGAATCATTTCTTTTTCCCACGAGGTTAGCAGTAACTACAGAACGCCCTTTTCATTCTTCTCCTGCTTTGTTTAAGGTTGCCCTAGTCAACAGCACGAACTATTTTGTGCGCGGGATTAAAATGCATGACCTCATCCGGGCCTCAAGTGCAAAAGACATAGATGCTGCGATGAGCAGTAAGAAACTAGTTCACAAACGAATTAGCACTTTTGCAAATTTGTAACGAAATCGATGATGATTTAGGATGAAAACGAGCGCGCGAAATTTTATAATAAGTCCTTTGCGAGTATGGATATCATGAAAAAACAACTAAATGTATATTTTCAAAATAAAATTATTAGCATTGTTGAACTACTAATCTATCCCTGTATGGTAGCTGTTTTGCAATTTTCTTTCTTCTTATGGTATTTATTTCCACCAAAAGATGCGTTAAAATTTGTGTTTTTAAAACATTTATTTTTATTTTTTTGGTTTCATACAAGGCTAGATAATGATGAGACAAATTGTTTCTTATTTTTATTTTGAACGTACATCGTCAAACAATGGAGTAATCGCCAGACTGCTTTTGTATGGAAAATTGACCACATAGCCATGTATGGAAGAATGATCGACTAGTGTAACCTTAATTTCATAAATTTTGCGCCGGTTGTGAGTACCAATAAGGTGTGTTCCCGGCGTTTCCACTCCATCTAGTTAATCGTTTTTCATGCATCCTCTCAAAATGACACAACCATCGAGAAAACGCTAAAATCTCCAAATGGTGACTTTACGCCAATAGTGAATAGTTACTTAGGCAAGCGTTGACCATCAACTGAAATAATGTCAAGCCTATCAGATATTAAATAAAATATGAAATCAAATACCATACATGGGCGCCATAGTGATTACGATCTCTAAATATCACAAGTTAAGGAAAAACTTAAATTTTAAAAAAATAACGTTTATTTCAGACACAGAATCCATATTTCCATATTTACACTAAAAATACATTATAAAGTTTTTAAAGTCAATTATTAAAATTTGGCCGGTATTAGCTACAGCTTCAATCCTATTATCATACTTCCTACTAATTTAATAATTGCGAAACTTTGGATGGATAAGATACTCAATCACTACAAAACTGTTACAAAATTCCAATGTATTTTGTCATCTACTAACCCACTACGCCAGTCGGCTTCATTTATTTTTAAGTTATAATATTTTATTTTCTCTATAAGCGATTTTGTAAATCTTTTGAGAAAATAAATTTCTAAAACCGTAATCACGCCTGAAGGGCTGAACAGATCTGGATGAAATTTGGCACAGAGGTAGATTATAGGTTGTCAGCAAGCAAAAGCACATAGCCTACTTTTGATTCCGGTATAATGTTCCCTTTGGATAACAAAACACTTCACGCGGACGAAGCCGTGGCCAGAAGCTAGTTAACAAATACGAAACATATTAGAACTCACAAAGTAAATAAGGTGTAACAATATCACATGCACATGAAATTAGTCATTTGGTCCACAAATAATTATTTAAAATATGTTTGCTGATTCGTGGTCCCCATTCCTGTCCACTTCCTTGCTGATATCTCCATTAAAACAACTTAGTCAAATGTAAATTAAACCGAATCAATAGAATAAGTAAAAAATAACGATGCCACCACAGTATTTCGCAACACCCAGCACTTTCAGCCTGATATTTGCGAAGACGCCCCAAAAATAAGAAATACACAGACGAACAAACAAACAAACAGACAAACATTGACGCTTCGTATCAAAGGCGTTTCAATCGCCGTCGCCAAACATGCTCGCACCAGACTCTGCAAATAGTGGAGATTTCATCGCCGCACTTAAAGATTGGTTCTGCTAAACAGACAAAAATAAATCGTTTAGAACTTTTTTGCATTTTATTTTTGGGATCATGAAATACATGTTCGGTATCAATACCGAACATGTATTTCATTTACGGGCATATTTTCTTGTTTCATACTTTTTAGAGCGTGAATTTTCAATATTTTACAACAATTTAATTTATGAACTTAGTTTTTGTGCACAAGAAATTAGGCTTAAATTCATGAAAGTATATTTTTCCTCAATCCGTGGTATTTTTCTTCTCTTTTGATAAATTTGAATGGCCCAAAATGAAACATCTCCTTTCTCTACTTTAAAACTTTAAATTCCAAAGCTAAATGAACTTTATTCAACTTGCGATGGTTTTGTTTAATGTTATGGTTTCATATAACGCGCGAGAATGTTACGTAGATGAATAATTAGTATTCGGGATGTGAACTGCCATTTTTTCACGATAGGTGGCGCATCGTCGCTATGGCTATTGAAAGCTGTCAAATCCAATTTTTTTTTTTTTCGAAATATGACTGTGTGCTGTACCAGGATACACCAACCTCGGTGTTCATTCGTTGCCCAAACATAGCTAGCAAAAAAATTTTTGACAGCAGCCATGCGCCGCCAGCGACATCCGCGCTCATCTTTGCGTTCACATCCCCATTAATACGACATTAAGTAATGTGCTTAAACCTAAACAAAACAGCAATCGATTAATAACTAATGTTTATATCCATTCAAAAAAACAAAGTCTCAATCTTTTTAACACTCCTAAACACTTAATCCTTATCGTATATCAAAACGTTTTCTTTTCTGGGCATACGGTACTTTGCAATAGAATACAATTATATTATGGTGAACGAATGATATTTGTATTAATCTGCGATTGATATATTGACAATGGTTCAAATAACGGTACTAAGACGACCACGGTTTTTTTAAGTTTTGTAATACGGACAAATTAGACCATGGTTTTGCAGATAAGCCTGAGATTTATTTAGTTTTTTGTAATAAGAATCAAGTTTGCTAACTTAAACTGATATATTTGGTCCAGCCTAACTGCACTCCTTCCCTCTTTTTAACCGACTTCCCAAAAAGGAGGAGGTTCTATGTTCGACATTAAGTTTGTTTTTTTTTTAAGCTATTGCATAGCTTCTATCGCAGGCCTTGAGCGCGGGGACCGAATCCAGAAATTCCGTAACGAAAAAACCTCACGCTCCAATGGTGATCAATGTGGACCTTATGCTAATGAGAATAAGGGTCACTTATGCTTGTCAAAGAAAAGCGACCTTATTTCAATGTGAATAAGGGTATTTTTGTTTTGTTTTTAATAAGGTTTTTGAATTCTGTGGAATCTGAGGTGTGGCTTGAAGGCCGTGCATCGTCTAACGTCGTTTCAGTTCGGCAGTCTTCGACACCAGTCTGGCGAAACTCCTATACAAAATAAGGATGTATGAAACGGACGTCCTTTTTAATGGCGACTATAATCCGATATAATTACGAAGAACAATGAGAGCTCTGGGATTATATAGGCCTTGACTCTTCAACAAATAGACGGATTACATCGACCGCCATTTTGACTGTCAGTCACTAGATTCCCTCTGGTCAGGCGTTTGACAGTTAGTTTGTTATGGTTTTCTAAAGTTATATTTTTGCGTTTATATTGATTATAAGTGTATTAATAATCATTTTGTTGGAAGAAATTTGTTGTCATGAATGCCGCGCAGAGAAAGTATATATGATATTATATCTATATAAATGTACATCGCGCGAAATTCGATAATCACTTCTCAATATTGTTATTTTTTTATAAATGTATAATTTGGTTTTGGTGTGTCATTACACTATTTATACCTAATTATTTATACAAATGCTATGCGATAGCTTTACCGCGGCAGTCCCCGAGTGCCACACGTCTTTTTTTTTTGTTTATGTTCACCGATATCTCCGTCAATTGAAAACCGATTTTGAAAATTCTTTTTTTGTTTGAAAAAGTATGTTTCGAAATTGGTCCCATTTTAATTTGATGAAGATCTGATGAAGAACTTCGGAGATATACAACAGAACTCTTCAATAAATAATGGTAAATCTCTCGGGATTGCTGCAATCGCATGTCTGTTTATTGTTTATACAATTTTTATAACATAACATCACGCCAGTACGCTCTTAAGGTGTAATGAGAGATCTGCGTACCCCGCAGATCTCTCATTACACCGGTTATGTTCAAGTTTAATGAAATCTATTTTGGCGTTCAAGTTACCTTACTAAATTGCCAAATTATAGGTAGGTACCACTAAAAAGTGAAAAATAAAAAAACTTTTTCGCAAAAAAAAACTACTACAAAATTAAAGTTATTTTACTCTTTGTAGTTTTGTATTTGGAAGTCAAGAAAGAATATCACTTGGATTTGGAAGAAAGAATATCACTTGGATGGTCTGATTTAGACCGGACAAATGAGATTTGTTTAAGTTAAGGTTGAGTACACAAAAAACATAAAAAAACCTTTTTGCAAAAAAATACTACCGACTTCCAAAACAAGACAGTACAAAGTGAAAAATAACTTTCATTTACGAAGTCGGAGTCGAAAAACGAAAAACAATTCGTACCAAAGCACAGACTTCGGCATAGAAAGTTATTTTTCGCTTTGTAGTATTTTGTTTTGGAAATCGGTTTGATTTTTTTTGTGTTCTTCTTCATTGTAGATTATTCCATAATCATATAAGTTATGACCAAATTTCAGCTAATTTTTGTTTTTTTGTTAAAGTTTTTTGTTATTTTCCCTATTTGGAAAAGAAGTAGCTTGGTAAATTTAAAGTTAATTTTTTACCCGGCTGCCGAAAGAGGGTAATGTGTTTATGTATGTATATATGTATGCATGTATGTATGTATGTATATTTGTTCCTATGTGTAGTTTTAGAGACCAAACGCATTGGCCAATTTTGATGATTCTTACATTAGTCGATTTGTCTTAAACTTCCGAGTGTCACAATTTGCAAAAAAATACTACCGACTTCCAAATACAAAACTACAAAGTGAAAAATAACTTTAATTTTTGAAGTCGGTGTCTTTCGTAGGTACCAATTTTTTTGCGTTAAGGACAACGACTTCAAAAAATAAAGTTATTTTCACTTTGATGTTTTGTATTTGGAAGTCGGTAGTATTTTTTTGCAAAATGTTTTTTTTATTTTTCACTTTTTAGTTGTACCTATCTAATAGGCAAGTCAGTAAGGTAACTATAACACCAGAATAGATTTCATGAAACTTGAACATAACCGGTGAAATAAGAGATCTGCGTACCTCTTATGAGCGTACTGGCGTGATGTTATGTTATGAAATGGTATAAACAATAAACAGACATGCGATTGCCGTTATTTATTGAAGAGTTCTGTTGTATATCTCCGAAGTTCTTCATCTGATCTTCACCAAATTAAAATGGGACCAATTTCGGAACATACTTTTTGAAACAAACAAAGAATTTTCAAAATCGGTCCACAATTGACGGAGATATCGGTAAACAAAAAAAAACAAACATAATTTTGAACATAGAACCTCCTCCTTTTTGGGAAGTCGGTTAAAAAGTGACATCGAAAGACCTAAATATCGAAAGTACAGAGTATCGAATGCCCCAAATATTGAAGTACAGAGTATCGAATGTTCAAAATATTGATATTTATTATGAGGGTAATTTGATATTTCGGATATTGCGAAAACCCGCATAATTGGAAAATGGTGAAAAATTCTGCGAGCAACTTGGAAGTAGCGCTCGCCGGCCGCTTACGAGGCACCGCTCGCTTCGCTCGCTCGGCTCACGCGCTTTTGGTCACAGTTCTAACCTAACCTAACCTATTTCACCCGGTAAAATAACGAAATGCAGTGGAGGACAAACTAATGACTAATATCAATGCGTTGGCAGAGTGTGACAATTTCAAATCTACCTACATTTTTTCCACTCATACCACATATATAAAAAATTGTTCGATATTTTAACGAGTAGGTATTTTTAACGTAAATATACTTAGGTGTTTTAAATGTTGACATTTTGAACATAGGTTTAATGACTATCGACACTTTGAATCAGTCGATATTTTAATCAGTCGGCATTCTAATCTTAGACATTGTATGCTTGGATGTAACAATTTTCGATATTTCGATACAATCGTTATTTTAATTTTCGATGTTTTGAACTGTGGCTTTTTTGTATTTTAATCTTCGATATTCAAATATGCACCCGCTGATATTATGCTTTGAGATAAATTAACAGATATTATTATATGAACTACATAAGTACTAATCCTAGACAGGAATTCCTTATGTTCCAGATAAACTTTGATATTGGTACCTTGTCCCTTACTCTTTTATAATAACATTTAAATATTTGCGTCGCTTTGTCCCACGCATCAAGACCTCACCCTAAGAAACGGATGCTTGATGTTAAGTGTTTGTTCAGGTTTTGACGATACATTTTGGACGCTTTTTTAGACTCCTTCACGCTTTTTTAATTCAAAGGGTGTGTTGAAGTGATAAGAAAGTATGTTTAGTTCAAGACATATTTGGAGTAACCTATATATCTTCTTTTCAGAACGGTATACTAATCTGAAATGTCCGTGGCACCAGCAGTGGGCCTCATCAGATTACCATCGCGGCTTTGTTTTATTTTTAGATATCGCTGCACATGCTGATAGGAGCCTTTTCGGTCTCGCACTGGTTTTATTTTATTTCTTTATTATTGTTTATTTTTTTGATTTTGTTTGTCTCTCGTGCGACTGTCACACATAAATACTTTGTCTTAATTCCTTCAAAATCTCTAACTCCGTCTAAAATAGAACAAACGCTGTCTCATAACTTTTGGAAAGATACACCGGAAGGAAATTCCATTGCTTAGCTGTACGAATAATGAAAGTATTTCCAATATTTTTAGGCAAACAATACCATTTCTTTCCTATATGTTGCTAAGCAAAAATGTAATAGTTGTTTTTTTAAGAGTTTTTTTTTCATAAGTCATCAAGCAAGTGATTGTTACCTAATTAACCTAAAGGTAATATATCATCTGTACCTAACGGTTGGAAAAACTTAATGGCTACAACACAATCACGTTGTTAAACTATTCATTGAAGGTGGGTTTGTTTACGCATAAACCTTATTTATTTACCTTAACTTCCACATCTCCTTCTGTTACTTAAACGTAAATATATTAAATATTTACTTCATATTCAAATCCCACTTCGACTGCTCTTAACAAATAATGAGTGACGTCATCTATTGCGTAGTAATTCACAACCAAAACAAAACATGGCCTACTTAACAACAACATTTTAAATACATTCAAAACAATCTTTATTGCTACGTCATACAGTTGAAACTCGTTTAATGGGGTTGTTTGACAAGTTGGTAATAAAAAGTGTGTGTGATTACAGCTCTTATTGCAAAGGCATAAGGTTGTAGGGTATGATTAAGTGAGGTGAATGAACTTGGGTCCACGTGGCGTTTGCAATTGCGCAGTTTTGAACCCCCTGCAGGAGTTACAACGCACATTGGTATATGGGGTAGGGTGAGCGTATCAGTTTTCGGAAGCAGGAAAGAAAATTCTACTACTATTATAAAGAGAAAGTTTGTGAGAATAGATGTATGAATGTTTGTTACTGTTTCACGCGAAAACTACGGAACAGATTTTGATGAAACTTTACAGTAATAAAGCTTATACATCTGAATTACTTCCCCATGAATCACTCTGTCTATTGGTGAAAACTGCATGAAAATCCGTTCAGTAGTTTTTGAGTTTATCACGAACAGACAGACAGGCAGACGTGGCCGGGGACATTGTTTTATAATCCGTAGTGATTGATGTACATAAGTACAAATGTTTCACTTTTTTTAAATAATGCAAAGTGATCAATATCATAAATAATGTAGGTATCTGTAATTTGCCTACTGTGCATAATAATATGATAAAAATATAATATCTTATCTTCTAAGGATTAAATAATTTGCCTCTTTTATATAAGCATTCCTCTAAATGATTAGTATCCAAACGTAAACAAGAAATCCAAATAAAATAACCATTTCATGCTGCAGGATTCTTGGACTAACTACTTATTCATTCCGTGCATTCTACTGATTATAAGCAGCTAATCAGCTCACCCCGCAGGGAGCACTAGCGTGACAATAAATTAGAATAAGCGAGTTCAGACGACATTAAATTCGTAACAAAAGAGGCCACGGACTGATTCATATGCATCTAACGGCTTGGACCAAAATTAGAGCACACAATAGAGAGATCAGAAGCCCCACTGGTAGAAAACATATACTATGGGTAGCAAATAAATTATTATAAAAACAAAAAAACAGGACTGCTAATAAATAATTAACTATAAAGAGAAAAACAAGTACTAGGTAATTTTTATTAAATTCTGTGAAGTAATCTAGAATGTACCATAATAATTATATTTTTTTGTGACTTAACTATTCAATGAAATATATTAAAACAGACATGAAATATTATGCAAGCGGTGACAAACGAAGTTTTGGGATGGTTTATCCTTTATTAGCCTTTATATAATTTTAAAATATTGAGGAGCTAAGTAATAACAACAGCACGGGTTTCTTCAAAGTTAAGCAACGCCTGCCGAAGTCGATCCGTGGATGGGACCATCTTAACGTACTGAGATTCCTCCGTGCCTCGGCAAGCACTAAAGGTGTTGGTCCCGGTTGTCATTTGTAAATATTTGACAGTTGTTACTTACGGATCGTTAGAAGACCAGTCTTGCAAGGGGTATCGTGTTAGCCAGTTACTGGATAATGGAGGTTAGATAGGCAGTCGCTCTTTGTAAAATACTGGTATACAAATTCATCCGATTAGGCTGATGATCCCAGCAAAGTTGGCAAATGCTACGTTGATTTATTGGACCTTCTGTATTTGTTCTGCCAGTGTGTGAACTTATTAAGTTTAAAATAAAGCAAGGAAGTAAGAACGGATCCTTTGCGGCTATGTCTGAATAACCTACGTGATTAATCAAAGTCAGAAACGTTAGGATTTCATTCTAGACCCGTTATTTAGGACGCAATGTCTTTTGGGACCCGTTCATTGTTATTTTATAGTCCTGTTCCTTTCTTTCGTGCGTTTATTTCGTGTTTGTCTATTTTTATTTTCTTTATTGCACACTGTTTTTTTTTTAATTGTAAATCACCCATTCATTTTATAGCAAAGCAAAACCTACACTTTAATGTCATCTTCGAAGGTGGATCGTGTGTGGTGAGAAATGAATGACTTTTTTTGCTCATTGCGTATTTGAGAACATAATTAAGTAGTTTTTTTTTTATATTTCCTCTGAAAGAAAAGGACAAGGCAAGGCAAGACAGAACAGGCTGATAATTAATCAATATATTGCCTCTCATTTTTTTTCTCATCTAAAACTGTATCAATTTTATTTCATTTGTGTATGATCTGATCTAGTGATTAAGTAATTGAAGAGTTTTTAAACACCGATATTTATATATTTTTCATAAATTATAATTTATTGGATGCCGCAAATAACTGTAGCGGTAGAAAGTATTTCTGGGTTATAATCGACTCCCTGGCCATATAAGTTTAAAAATAAAATATTTTTTCAAAGACAACAACAGGAGTATCTACCCTGCATTAGGGCGCATATTGAGGTGACCCATATCCGTCCCTTCGGGGAGCCACCGCGGTGCACGACACTGCAATCAAATCAGCGTTTTGCGCACTTAGAGGACTCTCGGCGCTCTTTATTGAATACCTACTTAGTACTTTTGAATCGAGAAGCTTCTTTAAGAAGAGCTCAAGTCGTCGATCGCGAGGTCTTCTAAATCGGTCTTGGTAATTGTAATCCCATCAAAAACATAAATGTGAAAAAGGGAGTCAAGTTCAATACTAAGAATATGCGCGGTTGTTGACTACGCCGAAAAAAATACTGGGGCCAAGGCTAAATGGGTGCCAAGTTCCGTATCCTGAAATTTATTTACAAGAACATTTATGTTTCATATTTCAAAATAAATTTAAAAACACTTTTTCTTGATTTGCTCTGCTACACAATATTTCCTATTTTCAAATATAACTTCATAAATTTGAAAAGTCAAATTATTCACATAAAGCAGATAACTTAGGATAAATTGTAGCTCAAGATTTGACTTGGCTGGTCTTCACATACAAGTTATCTTATATTTGGCTAATAAACTATTTCGTTGATAAAAATAACGATTTTAATATCTAAATAACCGTTAGATCTATAAATAACAAATTTTGGTTTATAGTTCATCTTAGGGATTTTAGTAGATACATAACCCAAATTTCATGTGTTTAATGTTTAATAGATTTAGAGTTATTAAGATGATAAAAGTGGCCCCAAATGGTTCGTGCTGCTGCTACGTCGCCAGTTCCTTTTTTGCTTGAACTTGGCTTGACACGCTGCCGTTTGTCTAGATATAACCAGAGGCTCTAGATAAGTGTCATTCGATGTCAGCGATGTCGATGGTAGAAATGCCAAAATGTAAGGGATTGATCACGTGAAATTTCAATGGCGTTTGACATTCCCATACAATTTTGTAATTTTTTGACATTTTACCAATTACTATTGCGACACTTTTGTGGCTAGAATATCACTTGTCTCTCTCCTCTATTACTACCAATGTGCATTTTTTGAGTGTGTCCCCATTGGCGACTCAATAAAATACTTTAATAATAGTATATAATATATAAAACAAAACACTATAAAGAAGATTGTTTTTTTAACCGACTTCCCAAAAAGGAGGAGGTTCTATATTCGACTTCATGTTTGTTTTTTTTTGTGTATGTTCATCGATATCTCCGTCAATTGTGGACCGATTTTGAAAATTCTTTTTTTGTTTGAAAGAGTATGTTCCGAAATTGGTCCCATTTTAATTTGGTGAAGATCTGATGAAGATCTTCGGAGATATACAACAGAACTCTTCAATAAATAACGGCAAATCTCTCGGGATTGCTGCAATCGCATGTCTGTTTGTTGTTTATAACATTTCATAACATAATATCACGCCAGTTCGTTCTTAAGGGGTAAGCAGATCTCTCATTTCACCGGTTATGTTCAAGTTTCATGAAATCTATTCTGGCGAAATAGTTCCCTTACTAACTTGCCTATTAGGTACGTACAACTAAAAAGTGAAAAATAAAAAGCTTTTTGAAAAAAAATACTACCGACTTCCAAATACAAAACTATAAAGTGAAAAATAACTTAATTTTTTGAAGTCGGTGTCCATAACGCATAAAAATGGTACCTACGAAAGACACCGACTTCAAAAAATTAAGTCATTTTTCACTTTATAGTTTTGTATTTGGAAGTCGGTAGTATTTTTTTTCAAAAAGCTTTTTTTTGTTAAAAGTTTTTTATTATACTTTTTTAGTATCGGTAGGTAACTTCAATTGCAATGAAAATATAAAGCCAAATTTCATCTCATGACGATTCTAATAAGCCCAAACACGACTAGGATGCATTGTTTTATCTCGGAGCTCCATTTGGTACCATTTTCATCAGTGCCATTTATTTATAAATAAATGCTTCAATGTAGTCGGTTAACTATTCGAGATATCTTATCTGTGGTCTCTCAGTTCCACTTTACCAAATTATACTTTCTGAGTGCAAATTATTGCATTCAGAAAGCAAGTCTGTTAAAAATGCACATTGGTAAGACAAGTAAAATATGTAGTACATATTGATGCAAGTGGGCTAACTTTACCATTGAAATTCCCACATGCGTTTTACCATACACTTACGAAGCTAGAAAATTTTATGCACTAACCACCAGGAAAAAAAACAAATCACAGTTCCATAAGTTGTTAGTATGTGCACATTACTTATAAACTATGCAAGTAGCAAAACAAAAACATTTTATAGGTCCGGCCGCCGCACTTTTCTGCACGAGTGCGAAATACACATTTCGAGCGCAAATGCGGGGCGATAGGAGGCAGTTTTCGAATAAAAACATTAAAATGCTACTCTCCCAAGTTCCAGTGGTAACCTGGCTGGCAAGACATGAAGACATTGTATTCAAGCAATAAGTATTAAAGCGAGGAGCTCTGCTGAGGGAGACGTGGTTTTCACTGCTGTACTGATATTGTTATTGTTATTACGTACATTTTAACTTAAGGAGGATGTTGCACCGAATCGGGTAATGAGACATAACATAACATTACATCTGTATTCTTCTAAGGGTTGGGGGTGCACCTATAGTACACACACATTCCTCCAGTTATGTCTAAGTCCCATTTAATATCGGGAAATGTAATGAATACTGATTTAAACTTCTATATTTATTACATTGTCTGGTCATTATGAATATTGCTACGTAACGGTTGGGCAATTCGATAATTATCATAATCATTCTTTATTTGCTGAAACATGAGTACAGTACACACAACAAATTGATATGTAAGAGCCGATGGCAACCCGACACGGATAGGAGATATAAAAACACATATTTTTATTACCCTGCCCAATAAGAGATGGGCATTATTCAGAAAGCCCGGTCAATTTAATTATTTCAATAGTTATACTCATATTGGGCATTTTTCAAATTGCCCGGGCATTATGAATAAAAACAATTTCCACAAAAAGTGTTTTAGTTGTGGTACATATATCTATAATGCCCACAGTTATGCCAGAATAGGTTATCCGAATAACATGAAACTTGAACACAGCCTGTGAAAATGTAGTGTACCGGCGTGATTTTATGTTATGAAATGGTGTAAACAATAAAAAGACATGCGATTGCAGCAATCCCGAGAGATTTGCCGACATTTATTGAAGAGTTCTGTAGCATATCTCCGAATTTCTTCATCAGATCTTAATCAAAATTAAAAGGGAAAACATTAGAATCAACAGCTTTCAAAAACAACTATCATCAAAAAGTTCTGAGGTGACACATATACAAAAATAAAAATACAGACGAATTGAGTATCCTTTTTGAAGTAGGTTAAAAAGTCACGTAGATTTAAACTACCTTTGCCCACAGAAACGAAAGCGCTAGTTATGCGTCGGCAAAACAGTGTTATTGGATTTTGAAACCCTTTATGCGTGAGTTTTTCTCCCGCTTGGTTGTCAAAATAAGCATGCGTAGGATGCTACATACAAACCATCTTGCGGGCCGTTGGTACTGAGCGTAATCTGTGACTATAAGGACGGCTTGCGCTATCCTAATTTTTTTTCTTTTAGATATCCTCATACATACTTACCACGGGGTGACTTATACCGAGTTAGAAACTAACCCGCCCACATATATCTTGCCAATATTATAAATGAGAAAGTTTAGATGGATGGATGTATGTTTGTTACGCAATCACGCTAGAACGGAGATAGATTATAGTCTGAAATAGCACATATGATACTTTTTATGTCGGTAAAATGTTCCCCTGGGATAAGAAAATACTTTTCATGTGGGTGAAGCCGCTGGCAGAAGCTAGTATTATAACATATTATTTAAACCCGTGTTAGCAACTAAATCTGACTTTAGTTTTTGGCACAAGTGGACCTAATAGAGTGATGTAACAGAGAACGCCCTTGTGCGCTATAATATCTCTCGCGTCGATGACTAGTCTCCTTGATGACTCCGTACGCAAAATACGCGCTTAGACGTGGAGTTGCGGACACCAGCCCGTCTTAATCTAATCTAATCTAATCTAATCTCCTTGATGACTGGTCTCCTCGATGACTAGTCTCCTCGATGACTAGTCTCCTCGATGACTAGTCTCCTCGATGACTAGTCTCCTCGATGACTAGTCTCCTCGATGACTAGTCTCCTCGATTGACCACTGAGACCAAAATGTTTGCCTACGACCGAAAGTCTACCATTGCTAGTTCCAGCTGATATTGGCCGCCATGACAGAAATTCGATCGCACACAGTAACGATCTTCGAGAAGAAGCTACCCCTTAACAGCGGCTAAGTACCGGGCTGAGTGAGTTGGCACAACTTCGGGTTAATTTGACTGTTTGCTGGATATATAGCCTTTTAGCTGATCACCGGTCTATCTGTGTTGCTGTGTTTTAGTCAAGGTTCATAGATATTTTAACGATATTCGTGGATTAAAGTGCAAGATTGTTATATTTAAATTATTTGTTGATATATTGATCGTAATTCAACTCAAATAATCTACATACAGCAATAAGTAAAGGAAAAATATTTTTTAAACAAGGGCTTGTTGAATGAACTAATAAGTACTAAATTTAATATACCTTGTCAATACATATCAATACAAATCAAAATAATTTATTTCAACTAAACCTTAAAGGTTCTTTTGAATTTTTGAACAAATAAAAAAGATGAATCGGGTTGCAGATACGCAAGCGTAAGTTGGTATCTATTGAGAGAATGTGCAAGAAACTCCACGGACACTCTTTTCTATCAATTTTAATTACAAGTATTTGGTTACATCATTCTTGTTGGAAAAAATACATATATGTGAGAACGATGTAAAAAGACGTGCACTTAAAAGCGTCTAGAGTAAAACAAACAATTCAAAATTTTATAAAAAAATATAAACATTCTTTTTCGTATTCTTCTCAGTAAACCCTTTCATTTCATACCCATATCATGGCAGTGCACAAAAAAATACTAGTCCGCCAACTTGGGCCGTCCGATTTTTTGGATTTAGAATTACGTCACTTAGATAACCATGCATTGTCATCCAAACTAAATGTGTAAGCAAAATTTAATCTTAATCGGTGGAGGACTACTGCTTTAAAATTCAGTTCCAAGATTTGACCCGAACACACTTACATACATACAAACATACATTGCAAAATAATTAAAAGCTTGTAAAAATAAAAAGGACCAAATTAAAAACAGGCCGAGGCAGCCAAGTTATGACCAATCCCAACTGATAGCGCCCGTTTACGAACAAGACGCATGGATCGGCACCACTCAGCTCAACCATCATGAAGGGAACCGAATGATCCAACACCATTGCAAAATAATTAAAAGCTTGTAAAAATAAAAAGAACCAAATTAAAAACAGGCCGAGGCAGCCAAGTTATGACCAATCCCAACTGATAGCGCCCGTTTACGAACAAGACGCATGGATCGGCACCACTCAGCTCAACCATCATGAAGGGAACCGAATGATCCAACACCATTGCAAAATAATTAAAAGCTTGTAAAAATAAAAAGAACCAAATTAAAAACAGGCCGAGGCAGCCAAGTTATGACCAATCCCAACTGATAGCGCCCGTTTACGAACAAGACGCATGGATCGGCACCACTCAGCTCAACCATCATGAAGGGAACCGAATGATCCAACACCATTGCAAAATAATTAAAAGCTTGTAAAAATAAAAAGAACCAAATTAAAAACAGGCCGAGGCAGCCAAGTTATGACCAATCCCAACTGATAGCGCCCGTTTACGAACAAGACGCATGGATCGGCACCACTCAGCTCAACCATCATGAAGGGAACCGAATGATCCAACATACACATGAACATAACTGAACTGGTGAACATGGGTTCACCAGTTCAGTTATGTTTAAGTCCCAACCAGAAAAAAAAACCAAAAACATTTACCTAAGTTAATAAAATATTGTCCAAAATATAGTCAATAAATAAACATACACGTCTGTAAAATGTAAAATCTAGCTTTAAAACCAGCTTAGCCACACCAGGTCCGACAATTAGACCACACAGCTCCGTAATGGTGGAGCGTGGAGACAGATTTTATTCCAATCCGATTCGCATCAAGTAATTACAAATAAACAGCGCGGACAGCAGACGGGCGTGCGCGGAAAACGTATGGACACCATCAGTTGGGCAGGATAAATACAGAACTAAGGCTCAATTTAACTTGCTGCGGAATGGAATGGAACGGAAGCGTAAATTTCGCAATAGCTACGGGACGGTAGCTATGGAAATTCTCGAGAATGCGCGAGGTTGTAAAAAGTAAATGTAATTCGGCAAATGAATCTCTAAAAAGTTATTAGGCTCGTATTTAGTTTGTACGTTATACAATTGACATAAAGTTAATTGCTATGTATGAACAATTTTGTTGCAAAAAATCGCTTCCATTCCATTTCGTGGCAATGTAAATTGAGCCTAATTTCTACCGGTAGTTTCGCCCGTGCGAAGAATGGATTTGGCGTTACTAAGTGAACATAATAATAATAATAATACCAGCCTGTGATTATCCCACTGCAGGGCAAAAGCAAACGAAAATTTATCACCACGCTTGCTCAATGCGGGTTGGAGATTTCAAACTTACATATATTAACTATAAGTCCAGCAGCCTAATTGCGTAAGTGAATTCGGCAATGCGAAGGATCTGATCCTATCAATCGAGCAAACACGTGCGAGATGAAAGACGCGTTGTGGATTTCTGTCTATGTGATTGGTAGATTGAAGGCATTAAATCCTTCGCTTTGCCGAATTCATTTACGCAATTAGGCTGCAGGTTTCATCACAATGTTTTGCTTCACCATTGTCAGTAATGGGAACGTATGTTCTCACTACTGGGAACCCGGGAAAAAAATTGTTCTAATCCACGACATGGTCTACCCATATGCCTAGTTTCATTAGAATCCGTAAAACCAGATGTAAAAACGTAACAAATATACAGATAGAGTGACTTCGCACTTTTAATTGTGAGACTGTTTTGATAGAATTGAGTTATTTTTTATAGACGTGTGACTGATTTCTACTAAGTTACTGCAGCCCATGGCCCACCTTTCTTCTACCTGTAGATGAAGAATATGACAACCTAATGACTTTATCAGCAAATGGTGTTACCGTAACTGAAACAGCGAAGTTTTAAGCGAAAAATATCATGATTTACTTTAAAAGATGCTGATCTAAGACCCACTCGAACGAAAAACTTAACTCAGGCTTATTTATTTTATTATATACTTTATTGTACACCAAGATAAAAACATAACACACGGAAACCTTAAAATAACAACAAACATACAACAGGCGGCCTTATCGCGTTCTGCGATCTCTTCCAGGCAACCCAGCTTAGTCGCTAACACGAGGTTAAATTGAAAGTTTGTCATACAATATTGTCAATTTAACCTCGTGTTAGCAACTAACTCCGAGTTAAGTTTTTCGTACAAGTAGGCCTTAGTGTTCTTAGTTAATCAGTAGGTACTTTTCATTGATCTTTCAGAAATTAAGGCTCGTTTTAAATTACAAAAAAAATAAGTCTACTTATTTAGTAATCATGGCAACCCTACGAGTTAACATGCGGGCAACATTAATTAGTAAACAGTAGACCGTCTGAGTGTACCAACAAAGCAAGATTTTTCTTGTGTTCCACACTGCTGTGGAAACAAACTTATTTTTTTCAAGTCTGAGTTTTTTCAAAACGAGAAATTCATGAATTTAAAACGGGTGTACATTTTAAATGTTAATTAAGCTTGGCGATAATTTTTCAGTTGCATAATGAAAATCAGTTAGCGCAAATGCGCGATTAACTTTCATGGCTCTTAAAATTTTATAGTTGAGTCATTACTTTTAAATAAGATATTATTTTCATGAGTAACGAGGTTTTACGATGTTTTAGTAGAGGCAATAGTTTCCTGAGCGTTTTATTTTGTGAAAGCATTTTTAACCGACTTCCCGTGAACCGATTTTGATCATGCTTTTTTTATTTGAAAGCTGTAGCTTGTCATGTGGTCCAATTTCATCAAGATTTGATGAAGAAGTGCATGATATATTATACATCAGAACTCTTCAATAAATGACGGCAAATCACTCGGGATAGCTGCATTCGCATGTCTGATTATTGTTTACATCATTTCATAACATATCATCACACTGGTACGCTCTAAAGGGGTACGCAGGTGTAAACGGTTCACTCTGGTATACTCTCATTCCATCGGTTTGGTTTAAGTTTCATGTTATTGGGTTAATCTATTCTGGCATCACTATGGGCATTATAGGTACCTAGCCTATATAACTGTTCCATTATGTACCACAACTAAAAAGTCGGTGTCAAAAAACGAAGACATGAAAAGAGGAACACCGACTTCCGAAATTGAAGTTATTTTTCACTTTGAAGTTATTTTTCACTTTGTTGTGTTTTTATTTGGAAGTCGGTTGTATTTTTTTGTAAAAAAGATTTTAGTTGATGCTGATTATGGGGCGGCTTCTGAATTGAGTATTTTAAGTAAGGACCGTATCAAACACTACTTTAAAATAGAATTTGGCAAATACTCAACATAAAATTCTAAATTCAGAAACCGGTAGTAATTCAAATACTTTAATAAAGTCTTTCTTCGTATAGTAAGAAGTAGAATTGATATTAAGAACTTGTGTATTTCGTTTTATTACATCGGTTTTAAATCGTAGACCAATTTTGCTCAAGACTATTTCCAGAGTTATGACCACGCAAGGTTATCGCAATTTCCCCCAATGTGGCAGAAACGAGGCCTAACTAGCTCAATAAATAATATGTAACGTTAATGGGTAGAGAGTAAAACGTTTGTGAGTAGTTCTACGGTTATTCAGCCCTTGTCGTTTTTATGCTCTACATTTTTTTGTTGAATAGTTGGCTTTATTTAGGAGAAATTTGAGCTTAATACTGCGACGAAGGTTAACATTTTAAGCTCAACATTTCATACTGCTCTATAAGTTGTTGAGATTAAAATTACGAAATAAATGCAAGAAAAGTGATGTTAATCTTCGAATTACGACAAAGCTACAAACAAAATAAATAACCTTGTTTTAATTGCTAGTACTGAGTCCAACACAGCAGTGTGTAGTGGTCTAGTGGCAACGACCCCGACTTACGTATCGTAGGTCGTTGGTTCGAACCCAGGCAGCCCGCTTTACTTTGTGTACATTATTTCACCACCACTGCTCTCGAAACGGCGAAGGAAAACATCGTGAGGAAATCGGCATGTTCAAGAACCAAAAAATAGAAAACATGTGACATCCACCAACTCGTACTGGGCCCGCGTGGTGGATTAAGGCCCATTCCCTGTCACAGAGAGGAGGCTTCTGTGTCCCAGAAGTGGGCTCGTTAAAGAGGCTGATGATGATTCTATTCTATTCTGCGTCAAAACAACGAGCAATATAAATAACCTAGTTTTAATTGCTACTACTGAGTCCAACACCTCATGTCCTGTGTTCAATTCCCGAGTCGGCAAAAGTTTTATTGGGTTTTTCTGGAATTTCTCCGTAGCAGCCCGTAATCTAGACATGTACCCGGTTGACAGAAAAGGGCTCGCCCCTGTACATGGAGCTTAACCGGCAAATTGTGGGTGTACGATGGGGTAACTTCTGCCTTAAATTTATTTTTATTATCGGTAGGCTCGCGTTTGACCACTATCTCGCCTGATGGTAAGCGATAGTGAGGTCTATGGTGAAGCACGCTTGCTTTAAAGTAACCTATTCACTCTTGACTTAAAGACCCCAAGGTTGTAGCTATCAGAGAACAAAGACTCCGGAAGGGAATTCCACTCCATAGCTGTGCGCATTATGATAGTATTAGCAAAACGCTTTGTGCGTATGGGGGGGATGTCCACCATGTACCGATGGCGCATGGCCGTACGTCTTGTAGTCCAAAGATGGAAAGGGCTAGGCGGAATCAAATTGTGCAGTGCCGTCGCACACTCCCCGAAATGAAACAGATAAAAAACAGACAGGCTGGCAACTTGGCGTCGATGTTCGAGGCTCTGGAGCTTTGACGCGACCAGTGCATCGTTGCGAATAAACCTCTTGGCCCGTCTGTCAATCGACTCAAGTGCATCAAGCTGGCATTTGGCAGATCCGTCCCAGGGGTGAGAGCGGTACTCCATACACGACCGAACTTGCGCTTTATACAAGTTGAGCAGCTGTTTTGGCAGAACATTCGGGGAATAGAGGCGCGATGTCATGTATGTATAGTTTTAAGTAATTAACGTAAGGACGTAGAATTTCTTGTCCGTTCTTCTCCATTACAAGTTACTTTTCCGAATGGATGGTAGAATCAATTATTATTAGCTTTAAATTTAATTTTTTGTCATTCAAAAGTGCCGCTTAATGGTCTAAATGAAATAAAGATAAATGACTGACTAACTTTTCACCATAGTATAAATATCTAAATTTTCACACCATTCCCAAAAAACATTATTTTCCCAACTCTACGTTTCTTTAACGCGTTCTTAAATCCTTTTCAAATAGCAGACGCAAAGGTAATAAGCAGGCGGTAGCACGTCTAATATCGCAACAATGTGTCATCATTGTAACTTGCATTCGTGTGCCGCGTCTCGGGACGATGCAGCCGACGGGCTGTCCAAACTTAGCACCCTTCATACTTAGCACGTATCCCGAAACTAGGAACAAATTCATTGTCTTCGTACTTTTTCATCCTGTATACTAACCAATGCGCGTTTTGTTCGAAAGGTGAATTTTCTGTTTTGTTGAAAAGCAGCATTGTATGTTGATTGAAGATTAGGTTGGCTTATGTCAGGGGTAGCACAGTAAGGGTGGGTTTGCAGCTTTTGTAATAAATTTCCTCAAGTTCAGTTTCGGTTAATATAATATGCCACCTTTGTTAACATGCTCGGCGCGGTAACCAAATATTGGTGTTTGTAACTTTTCGGTGACGGTAGTACTCATTAAGCTTTGACGCTCTGTACTTTATAATTGAACGACTGAGCGTTGACTTTATTGGGTCACGCTATGTAACAGAGATTGTTGAAATAAACGACATATCTGATAGCTCGATGCGATTCAATTAAATCACACCAAAAACCGAATTTTACTAAGAGAAATTGCACGTTCACATGGACACAATTCGATGTTGAAATTCTATTAGGATATACGAGCGCGATATCACCTATCCCCACCATAGGAAGGTTTCTTAATATTTATGTGGCTTCAAAGTACGTTATCGTATCGTTGATATTGCCTGTGTGTTAACAGTGGTTAATAAATATCCCTTATGTACTTAAGTGGCACTACTGCTTAAGCAACTACCAAAACTTTTTATTGTTTAAGAAAGTAAAAAAGGGTTTTATGAATTTATGAAGAAAGTATATGCGATAGGTTTAACTCCTCGCTTCTCGTGCAAATTGTATGTACAAATCCGGGCAAGTATCAATATGACTATCGATTCATTACTTTTTTCGATACTTTCTAAGTTTATCTTGGACATGGTTGACATCGGTGAAGGAAAACATCGGGTGGAAACTGGGCTTTTACTAGCTTCTGCCAGCGGCTTCGCGGCCTGCGTGGGGTCGAAAATTATCTCGAGGAAACATATACCCGGGATAAAAAGTATCCTATGTGCTATTCCTGACTATAATCTATCTCTGTGTCAAATTTCATCCTGATCCGTTCAGCCATTCTGGCGTGAAGAAATAACAAACACACTCACAAACTTTCGCCTACAAATATTAGTGTGATAAGTTAGAAATCACCGATAGTGATTGATGCTCACCTTCTCTGTATGAGAAGAGGCCCTGCAGTGGGACAGTTACAGGCAGCTATTATTACTATAATAACTTAATAGGTTTAACAAAATTGAAGGTTTTTAACATTACACTAATGACGCGTCTTTGTAATTGTTTACATAAAATTATAACATTACTAGCTTCTGCCAGCGGCTTCGCCCGCGTGAAATTCGAAAATTATCCCGAGGAATCATATTCCCGGGATAAAAAGTAACCTTTGTGCTATTGCAGAATATAATCTATCTCTATGCCAAATTTTATCCAGATCCGTCCAGCCGTTTGAGCGTGAAGACATTCAACATACAAAAACACACACACACAAAATTTCGCCTTTATAATATTGGTGTGATTGATAGGCTCGCCTTGGACCTCTATCTCACCTGATGGTATGCGATGATATGGTCGACGGTGAAGAACGCTTCCCTAGAAGTAAAGGGCGGATATATTCATCCCCGGTAATCTTTTACCACAAGTGTAAAGACAAACATCGTTTTGAACTCTTCCTCTCCCGAACTCCTTAAGTATACGACCGTAATATTACTTAAGTAAAAAATAAGCCACCATTACAATTTCTGCTCGATATATGGTACGTGTGTGCAAACGTCACTCCATTCCTTTAGGGAGCCGTGCAAAGACGGACGTCAGGTAAGACACCGCCGGGTCGCAGAGTTATAAACAATTCATAGAAACAACGTGGACGTACGAACGTACGGGTAAAACTACCAACCACATTTAATTTTATGCTCGCGCTTGATCATTGATGGTAAGTGACGACGTGGTTGACGGTGAAGCACGCTTGCCTAGAAGAAACCTATTCACTCTTGACTTAAAGACTCCCAGGTCCTAGCTCAGGAAATCAGGAAATACAGACACCGAAATTAGGTGTGTGAGAGGATTTTAGTCTCTCTACTATGACGCATCTGCTTTTATTTACACTCGCACTTATTTTTTTTGTCTTTTATTTTACATTTCTAACATAATTTAAGAACTACTAACACTATTGTTAAGTGTTTAGTTTTCAAAATCTTTTACCACTGTTCTCGTTCTTGAAATGTAATGTTTGTATGTCGTTTTGTGGCAATTAAATATTTTTTCTTTCTTTCTTTTCTTTTTATTTACTATTACTATGGCTTATACGAATTTCCTCCGCTTGCACATACATAAAACATAGAGGCACAGTGTATATCTTCTTTTAAATTGATTCAATATTGGAGGAGGAAATAGGCGAGAGCCAAACTTCGAATTATGATTTTTTAATCAGGAAATTCAATCTGATGTCTGCGACCGCATAACCTCTTGAACGACTGTCAAAGATGTACCTAAGTGACAACCGGTACCAACGGCT
Organism: Orthosia cruda; assembly: GCA_964057195.1. Classification (NCBI taxonomy): domain Eukaryota; kingdom Metazoa; phylum Arthropoda; class Insecta; order Lepidoptera; family Noctuidae; genus Orthosia; species Orthosia cruda. The sequence goes on along the minus strand of OZ059835.1, from coordinate 3,465,794 downwards.
TAAAGTGGTCTTCGAGGCACGGAAAAGTCTCGGTATGTAGTGGATGGTCACCCATCCACGGACCAACCTCGACAAGCGTTGCTTAACCTCGAAGATCGACCATTGTGGCTGTTATTATTAAGCCACGAGCTACTCAGAACAAAACCAACATACCAGAAAATCGTAATATACATTTCATCTCTTTATAATTTTATTTTAGGTAGATAATTCCTGTTACCCAATCTCCGTGAAGTCAGAAACCCGTTCCACTAACATAATAAGACGACATTCTTTCTCGGCAGCCATCAACTTCGCGGCTGGCAAAGTGCTCCCACAAATAAATATCTTTCTCTTTTGTACGCACTTTATAACGGCCCGGGATGCCATAAAAACATGTGGTTTGGTTACGATAAAGAGCCCATTGTGGGTTTTTCGTTAACTCCCCATGGCGCAACACGGTTTGTAAATAGGGAAACTTTTTTACTTTATAATAGATAGAAAAAACTCTGCTAAATAAAGGCAGCCCCGCACGGATCGAGGTTCAAGGTTAAGAAATGCTTGCCGATGACAGTCGGTGGATAGGTGACAATTTCATCCATGCCTGAAAAAACACGTTAAGCCATTGGTAGAAAAATTTGACACTAGCTGTACGCATCGGTATTTACAGCTCAGTGCGGCCGTTATTCCAAATGCGTACGGTGTTTGCACCAATTGATCCTGGTACCTATGAGATACCTATGACCCCACTGACTACAAATCAAGCCCTATTTTAATGACCTAGCTATTACCTTGTGTACGTCGTGCAATGTACACAGGAAATGGTTTTCTCACTGCCGATCTCACAGACTCACAAGATCGTTGAAGGCTAAAGGTGTCTTGGCCACAGCGAGAGGAGTTATGGAGAGATGAATCAAACTCGACTCCAGCATGATGACAATATTTATTACAATAATTAACTTAATTATATACAAATGTGTGTGTATTGAGCCGATGAAGCGAAGATCTTAGGTCACTTCTTAGGGCTGACGGTGTGCCGGTGTTGCCGGCGCGTGTGCCGAATGTACTCGTATGTCGCTGACGCTGTAATGCTGTTGTTGGCGCGTGTAACTATTGCCTGTTGACGGTTGAATACCAGCCTTGCCAAGGGTTTTACCTAGTTACTGGGCTGTGGAGGTCAGTTAGGTAGTCGCTTCATAACATGCTGGTATTCAGCTGCATCTGGTTGGACTGGAAGCTGATCCCAGCAACGGATGTGTATCCACGAGTCAAACTCGGCGAGCGTTGCTAAAACTCGGCAATCGAACAATTCATATGTTATTACTTGAATAAAAAAATAAATGTGAATAGAAATTTATTCGAAGCGTCAAAACGATTGTCATATTTGCTACGGCGTAGCATCATAGCTACGCGGCGATTGCTACGGCGTAGATGTGTGTGTGATTGCGTGGCAGCACTGCAATCATTTTATTGTTTGCAATTGATTCTTCTCTGAAACTGAGGATAGTGGATACGGTTAGGTTTAAAGGGGATGACGGGAGGTATAGTGGTCGAGCAAGAATATCCTCCACTAAGAGTCTCAGGAGTATTTTATTAGAAATCAGTACGAAAATCACATGCCCGGTTGTAAAATGGAGATAATCATCTTCAAAAAGATTTTCGTTTAGCAAAAGATATGAATTTTAACGAATTATGTAAGGAGAGGATCCTCAATTTTTGTACCGCACAACTTATTCCTTAGAAAGATTGAATGCTATGGCGCGTTTAAGGAATATTGCGCTTTTTCCTTGATTTGTGAATTGAATTATTGTGTATTGGATTTATTTGAGGTATTCTCTCGTTTTTCCTTTATTGTTGTTATTTTTACGAGAACGGCTTGTATTGTGAGTTTGTGAGGACAGACATAATAGATCAGAAGATAAAATTGTTATGTAAAAGTTATTTTTTGATTGAATTATATCGTCATAAACAGACTGCGGGTAAGTCCAATTTGTGCTGTTTTAATAAACAGTATATAGTGGAAACACATGCTTTTTATTTTGGACTGAAAATAATGTTTTAATTTTTCCCGAAAATACCTCATATATATATAAAAAAATATGTATGAGAAAAATATTACAATCCAATGCCTTACGAATATTGAAAAATTGTCAAAAATACTCATTGTCATAAGGTATGTGTTTAAACGAGTAAAGATCAATTCACATTTAGATATCAAAAATACTGAATATGAATATGATTTTCCGAAATACTAAGTGGGAAACTGACTGTGAGTGACTACAGTTCTTGAAAACGGGGACTTAAAATGATGCGCAGCATATACAAATTTACACGGCAAGAGATCGTTAAAATATATAATACCTTACCTTATTAATAAACTACCCACATCATTGAGGGATAAAATAACTCAGAAAAACATCAAAAACAAACTAAAGAATTATTTTTTACAAAAGTTAAATACTTAAGATATGTACATATATATTCACTAATAAAATATGTTATTTAATTAATTATAAATAAGGAGTTTAAAGCAATAAAAAACAAAAATAATACCTAACTATAATATCAAAACACAAATAAAGTAGAAATTAACAATGAATAAAACATTAGTTTTTATTTTGGGAACAACCTGTATCAACTTAAAAACTCACCACCACTTTTGATTTAAGGATGGAAGGCCGGAGTGGTCACTGATGTGCGCTTGTTAGTATTAGAGAATTATTTCGCATATACCCGCTGTAATTTTTATTCTTTTTGTTGTTACTTTTTACCTAAGTACCTACTTAAGTGGTTATAATTTATTATTTATATTATGTAGTCGATGTTTTTGGTGCACGGTAAAACTCTAATGAGTTTATGTTGGCATCAACTTAAATAAATAGATTGTATGTTAACTACTGATAAAATAAATAAATAAATATGTTTTTATTTCTTACATCTGTATTCGCCACCATCTCAATAGTCACTCACTTCCTTTCCAATTATATCATAGTTGCGCCATTTTTACCCGACTACGGCGAAGCAAAAGTGAGAGTTATAGTTTGTCCGGTATGTGTGTTCATTTATTCCCTCATAACTTCTAAACTACTTAGCATAATTTGACAAATGAGGTAACGTTGGATGCGACTTATTTGTCCGCCGTGACGTAACATTAAATTGAAATTGACGCCCTCTTGGGTGTCCCCCAGAAAAGAAAAGAACAAAACAAAATTCACCCCATCCCATCACGTGTGGTATCATTGAACAGGGGTTTTAAAATGAAGGTAGGGTTTGGTACATCTTATTTTACAAGCGTACCTTTTGTGAGACATAACCCATAAAATTCATGAAAACTATTTTTTTACCCCACTAACGCGTCGCAAAATGTCTGTTGATCGTTATGTAAGTATGTTTGTATGCATTTATGTACATTTGTTCCCTCAGGCTCTGCAAAAGCCCAAAAACATTTTGAATAAAAAATAAGTTCAATAACTAAAACCCGACTACTAAAAAATCACGCTCTATAAAGTATGAAACAATAAAATATTCCCGAACTATATATCCGAACGGGGCACTACATCTGGACTGCTCACCGGTTTGCTGTCTCGCTCTCTCGCTACCGTTCAGCCATGTTATAAGCCGCGTGTGTAATTAGTCTTATGGAAATAAATACCAGTTTAATCAATACCAGTGTTTAACTGAGTACCCAACAATACTCTTCATCACCTTCATGTTTCTCGTCATGACCTCGTTTGCGTCAAACTCGTAAAACTAACAAAACAAGCTTATTGGCATGGTTATTTTTTCGCGGAACCCCAACTCTTTTCTAAAATAAACGTACCTACTCCTTTTAACATCTGCTAAATTCCAGTGAAAGCCCCATCAAAATCGGTCCATCCGTTTCGTAGATTTGCCGGAACAAACATACAACATATCTAATATGGTTTCAAGAAAAAAGTTGTTATTTTGTTTTACAAACAGACTCTTCAATTTGATTTATTTGTACAGAAGATATATATAACCCCACGTTAAAAAACAAGAGTCAACGGACGACATATAAAAGTTACATTCTGGTTTCTTTCGCCTTGTCCGAACCAGTGAAGCATGGTGATAGCCATTCATAAGTCATGTGTGCCCGCTATAACATCATGATAACATTATAAAAAAGTGTCGGGTCTTAAACGTACGTGTGGCAGCGTTATGTTGCTAGTGATGTGCGTCTACAGTTATATCGATACCTCGTAAGAAGAATATCGACTGAAGAGTTTGGTTAGTATAAGTATTTGCTTCATCATAGTCGGATAACTATTCGATATATCTTATACCCATGACAGAATTAGCTTTAAGGATTTCCAGTGGTCATCTATGGTCTTCCTCATCACTTCAACACCAAATGATTGCATTGTTGATGAAAATATTAAAATCACTATATGTATTGTATATTTGAGCAGTTCCCTCGATTTCTCCAGGATCCCATCACCAGATCCTAACCTGATGACTATGGGACCACTTGGGAAGTATACCCTTTCAAACAAAAGCAGAGTTTTCCAAATCGGTCCAAGCGTCTTTGAGTAAGCAGGAAACATACGAAAAAAAAAGATGCCGACGAAATGAGAACCGCCTCCTTTTTTTGATGTCAGTTAAAAATGTGATGTCATATCATTTTGTTGTATTTCTATGGGTTGTTTCTTAAAATCAGTTTGCTCGAACTAGCAATCGAACTTAGGTCGCCATCAAGCTAGTCTATCAAGTCAGATCCTTTACATTTGCTTTTACAATAAAACTTAATTTCATTTGTGACATTGTTTGTCCATTACGTTTTATAATCTATATAAATAAAAATCAATTACCGAATGTATTTTAGCGCATTATTTAGATCGGCTGCACCTATTTGGCTGATTCTTTTTTGTAGTTTGTAATTCTCAGGACAAGGTTTGTATAAAAGAAGTATAGGGATATACACCAAAAATTAAATTGCAACCGTGCGAACTCAGGGTGAGTTGCTAGTTTAAAATATTAATGAACTCTTAATCATCATAATATTGAATTATTTACTAACAATGTATGTTACTATTATAATAATTAATAGCAAAAAGGCGTGGTAAAGGTACGGGCAGAGCTTTTACGTAATTACGCGATTATAGCGGCTTATAGAAATTAATTTCATGATATGCACGCATTGTATTAATTTGCTGTATTTATTAAGTCAAAAAAGTTACAGAAGATAATCCTATTTATAGTTACAGAAGATAATCCTGTTCATAGTTACAGTGTATTTTTTAGATGAGAAACCGCTTTCCGAAAAGCAAGTTATTACTGACTTAAAAAGGAGGTTATTTTTCGCTTTCTAGTGTTTTGCTTTGGAAGTCGGTTTAATTTTTTGTTAAAGTTTATTTCTTTTAACTATTCACAGTATTTTATAAATTCTAAAACTAAATTCGGCCATAAAAATCGACTAAATCCGTCAGTCAACTCGACTAAAGGCACATCTCTAGTGACGACCACATTTTTCGCACCCCACTAAGTGATTCACGATAAAAAGCCTGCGTTAGGTGAATGGCTGTCTCTTAGCGTATGGATATGACGGATATAAGTCAAGCCACGGGAGGGCTGGGCCGATGCTGTTTTTCTAGCAAGAAGTTTTTTTTCTTTGGAAATGTATGTGTTTTTCATGATACTTTAAACAATATCTCATTAGTCTGACGGTCGTAGGTGATGCGACTTCTGAGGGACATGTATTTGATGGCCAGGTTAAACAAAGTGATCAGAGATGTGATTTATTTAAGATACAAGTATCTGATATACAGATAGAAAATAAGTATTTTACTAATATGAATTTTTTCCCATATAATGCCATCATAGATAAAAAAAACTCAACGCGTCCTTTAAACTTTAATCTGGAGCCAAATTGAGAGATGGCAACTTTGCCAAACTGATAAAATGTTTGAAGGACTAGTTATATTTAAGTCTCAATTAAAACCTTAAAAATGTTGTCACATTTGCGCGATCAACGCGATCGATTCATAGATAAAATCATGTAAAAAATAAATGTTGTTTTCTTTTAGAGTATTTTATATTTCAGAAAAGTATTTAAAGATACGGATTTTGTATCTAGTATTTCAGATACCATTCCAAAAAGAATTTTGTAACTGGTATCTGAAAGACTTATTTTAATTGTATCTTGTATTTTGTGTTCCAGATACTTTGCATAGGGTATCTTGAACATCTCTGAAAGTGATTTCGCATCATGAATTTCTAATATAGTGAACCTACCTTTTGCCTGCGCGATCTTTTTTATTTTTCCATTGGAACTTACAGCGTGGATGAAAAGAATCTGAAATCGTAATCCAGTAAATAATAGCTAGTCCACCCGTGTGCCGAGTTTCATCAAATCCGCTCAGCGGTTTAGATGCTAAACATTACAGACACACATTCGCATTAATATCCTACTAATATTATAAAGACGGAAGTTTGTGAGTGTGTTTGTATGTTTGTTAACCTTTCACGCAAAAATTATTGAACGGATCTGGATGAATTTTGACAGCGAGATAGATTATAGTCTGGAATTGCACATAGGATACTTTTTATTCTTGGAATATGTTCCTTTGGGATAATTTTCGACAATCACGCGGGCGAAGTCGCTGGCAGAAGCTAGTTAGTACTTATAACCTTGTTTGGTGTACATCATAAAGAAAACCTCTGCACTACCATTCGGGTAATATTCGCATGAAGTTGTTATACGTACACTCTATCTTCTAGAAAGTAACTAATATGATTTTGTTTATAATATGCATCCGTTACATAAAGTTACAAAAATAAAATCTCTTGGCTAAATATTTTCTATAACTAACCAATCAAAAAAACGAACTTAATATTAGGCGCGATTATTCCTTTAATAAAGCAAGTTATTCGCGACCACCACAAAATGGTGTACATATAGGAACGCTGAAATTTTAATGAGAGCCTCCGGGCGTATGGACCGCTGTTAAGCACCTTGCACATGAATTTATCCGACATTAATGGTGAAAACGAACAGATTATGTGTAAAATTGGGAAATGTTGCTATATATTTACATTTTCTCTAACGAAAACTATTTAAAATTTCATCATCATCATCTTCCTGCCCTTGAACCATGTTACTTTGGGTCGGCGCAACACATTTTCCTCTTCCATACCGTCCTGTCCCCCGTCACGCTATCACTGACTCCCTTTTCCTTCATATCACTACTCACACAGTCCATCCATCTTTTCTTTGGCCATCCCCTCCCTCTCCATCCATCCACATTTATATTCATAACTCTTTTAGTAACATGCGCTCAAAATTTCTAGACCATGCGAATTCCCGTCATTAAAAATTGACAATTCATGCAACCACTCATAGCAGTTTACGCGTGCTATTTGATTAATTTTGTGATACTCTTTGATCAGAAAACTCGCTAAATGCCATAAGCTACTTTTATCCTGTAAAATGCAGGGTTTCTATGGTTTTTACATTACTATATCGACAACACGGTTGGTGTGGTTGAGCGATCAACTGCTGTTGCGAGTCGCGTGTTCGATGCCCGCACGGAACAAATATTTGTATGGCCAATAGATAGTTATTCCGGATCTGGGTGTCTTGTGTTTGTGAGTTTAAATGTTCGTAAACGCACCCACGATATAGCAAGACATTTCTAGTGTGAAGCAATGTTATAAAAAAAAATACGTAAGTGAAACTGCAGAAAAAAATTAATTTTAGAACTTAAATAAGTTCCTAATCTAAGCTCGTGGCAAAGTAATAATAATAACAGCCGGACGGGTCGATATTCAGTTAAGCAAAGCTAGCCGATGTCGGGCAATGGATGGGTGGCCATCTATTATATACCGAGATTCCTCTGTGCCTTGGAAAGTTAAGCTGATGGTGCCGATTGTTATTTGAAGACCTTTGACAGTTGTTACGGCCGGTTACGTTGTGTCAAAAGTCATCAAATCATTACCAGTCTGGCCGAGGGTGAGATAAAAAGTCACTTTATGTTAAATGCTGTTAATCAGCTGAATCTAGTTAGACTACAAGCCGACTCCAACATGTTTGGGTAAAGGCTATGCTGATTTATTGAAATACAGGGATGATAAGGAGCTTAGTAACCGTAACCGAAACTTTCGAATATCCGAAATAAAATCTATCCGTACCCGTCACCGAATCCAATATAAAAGATTCGGAAAGGGGTGGAGTCAAAATGAGACACGTTATGCTAGGTTTTGTTGCCCGGTCGAGCCTATATACTAGACGCGCCTGCCATTTGCATGTTTCAGTTTTTTTTAGAATCTAATATCCGTAACTGAAACTAACCGAAACCGTATCCGAAACCGGAAATGTATTAATTTTATATCGGTATCCGTATCCAGATCCGAAATTTCGAATCCGTAACCTCCCTAGAAATATAAGTAACTAATGTAAAGTCTCCCTAAGAATACTCATCTGGATACTGAAATTATAACATTTCGGTCCCCATTCGATCGAGCCGTTTTTCCCGCTTCACTCGTTGGCAGATTATCTTTTAATTATTCCCTACGCCTGTTTTTTTTCATATTAAATACGGCATCATTATCAATTTCACTCGCTTGTCTCAATGGCTTTGGTAATTGTAGGCTTTTTAAATAAAATTGTTGGTTTTAATAAGTATTTGTTTATTATTATTATTATGTTGGTTCTTCCACCAGATACCCTAGACAAGTTACTCTCTATCATCGAAAGCGTGGTGATAGCGATTGTCAAGAAGGCAAAATTGCATAGGATTGACAAGCGATATCCAAAAATCACATGATCATTCCCTTACATTTTGACTTTTCGAATATCGCTTTCGCGGACATCGAATGCCACATCATGTCTATACTCGGTATTTTAATTCGATTCCAGATTTGACAATTTCAGTGTTGCAACGTTATGACAAGTACTAAATAGTGACGTTGCAAAATTATTCGATATGGAAATGGAATATTTCCGGATCGATTCTTCTCGTTTATAATTTTATTCTCGTATACTAAGTATATCAGGAAATTAAATATTTCTGAACCGATAATTTAGTTTTGACGAATAATTAACGATCTGAGACTTTTCTTTTATAATTGTGTGTGAAATAAATAAAAAAATGTGATCATGAAGGAACATGACAAATAAAACAGATAGATGTATTATGGTAATAATTTATTTTATATATTGTCGCCGTCATCGCTATCGCTATCGCTGTCACTTTCTGTAACATTTATTATAAATGTGTCTGTGATATTGTCAATTAACAGCCTACACATGTTTTCCTCTTCTTTGACAACATGGGATACGCATTTAGACCATTCGGTAGCCGTAATTTTTTGAATGCCTTCCTGAAATAAATTTCTCACGTCTGTCAATTTGAAAGTTTTATTATTTTGAGCTACATGCCCCTTTACCTGCGCCCATATCAATTCGATAGGGTTTAGCTCGCAATGGTAAGGGGGCAGTCTTAAAACCGTGATGCCATGTTGTGCTGCCATTTCGTCTACAGCGTACTTATTAAAAGACTCGTTATGTGGAATCAGTTCTAAAAGCGTAGCTTTAACCATATCTGGTTCGTAATGAATATTTTTATTTAAAAGCCAATCTTGAATGGCAGCTTTTTTCCAGCTCATTTTGTTTTTCGATTGTTTATCGATTTTTGTGTTCATCACTACACTATTATATGTGGTATCATTATTTCACAAAATGACAGTAGCTAATGTCAAATCTGGAATCGAATTAAAATTCTGACTATAGATCCATAGTGGGCCGATGCACTTTTGAACGTCAAAAATATAAATTTAAAATTAATAATAATTGATTCTACCGTCCATTCGGAAAAGTAGCTTATTATGGAGAAGAACGGACAAGAAACTTTATACTCACTCATTAAAATACATACATTAATTCATATACGTGAAGAGTGCACCCAGCGCTACTATACTACGTATAGGTATGAAGTATTACAAGCACTAACAGATAAATTCCTTCATTTGATAAATAGGAACATGGTTCTCACATAGTTACAAATATTGCAAACATAGGTAAATTACCTAATTCAACAACAACGGAACAGTGTGCGTGTTAATTTCTTAAACAAACATAACTTAAGGTCCTGACTCCGGGCTTCTACTGAGAAGCCCAACTTCTTCTTCTTCTGAAGTCCAGATTTGTGCCCGGTTGATGACAATAGGCTCTACCCGTATTACATAGGACTTAAACATAACTGGTGAAATGTGGGTGTACCTTTACTTACTAATACTTCGAATATACCCAAAAATCTCAAGTCCACGAAAACAATAAGACTATCTACATACACCCGTATAAAGCTAAAGATATACCATACCACGGACATGAACGGACTCCTGCAAGGTCTGGTCGCAAGTGTGTACCGAGCCTTATGAATATGCATGAGGATGCTCATACCGCGTCGTGTGCAGGATGAAGAGGGGTGAGCGGGGAGGAAGTCTGATATATGTAATTAGTAAACAGATATTGTGGGAAGATTGGGCAGATGATACAAATATGAAAGTTATTATGATAATTGGTTTTAAAAACTTTACAGTAAAATGATTCAGTTTAAGCCGTCGTCGTCGTCAGTCGAATACAAATACAGGTTTTATAGGTATTTTTTTTTGCTTGGTCCGAAAACACTTTAATCGTAACATACGTCCATTTTTTCCTCAACTTCTTAATTGTCCGGTCCAAATAGACATTCAAAGTTACATTCATTCCCATAAAGCTGAAAATTGGTACGAATTATGTCTGATCAAATGATGATGTTCTAAAACGCATGGTCAGCCCTGTTTCTACTATATTTTGTTTGATTTATTAACACGGCATTATAATCTGTACAGCCCTGGCTCTTGTACTACGAAGTTCTGTATTACTAGAGCCAGACCTTCAAAATACAGGGCATACTATGAAAAAGGAGCATGAGCATACTATTGTAATTATTTTTTGCTTATTCTGTCTAGAATAAGCAAAATATATTTACAATAGTAAGCATGCATTATCAAGTGTTCTAAAGGTGAACGGCAGATTTCGTACCACATACTTTTTTTATTGTTCGGTTAAAGAATTTGTACCACTTATTAAGGCAACTAAGCCATTTATTTTTATGCAAGTTTAATATTTTCAGAACATCGGATTAACTAATAATATAAATAAAAAGATTTTAAGAAATAAACTTAATAAAATCGAACACTAAACGCAGTTATGTTTTAGAAGTTGCCTTATGTAAAATACCACAAATATTGAAATGATAATTAATTATAAATAACATTTAATATGAGTAGGTACGATCCTCGCCTCAATCTATCTACTTTATGGTAAGTAAAACACTACAAAGGTAGCAACAAACAATTTAGAACATTTACTTTACACATTATGTAACAATATGTAACATTTACCTATATTGTAACAATGTACATTGGTACTCTAGTACATAACCTTAAAAAATAATACTGGTTATAACTTTTACGGCCCAAGTTCTAAAAATCTAAGAATTTAAAAAGGGATTATCTATCATATTAACTACCAATTAAAACAAAACATATCCCAAAACACGAAATTTTATTAGTGGTACGAAATTCCATACAATCCTGCCGTTCGCCTTTAAACCTGACTTGATTTTGACAGACAGAATATTATAATTATTAACAGTGTATTAAACTAAAATTAAAGATTGAATTATTTTAAATTAACAGGGCAGACCACTGCCACTTACCCCGAGTACATGTACGGTCTATAAGTCAATGGTTCCAAGACATTTTCATCACTGCCAATGTCTTCATGAATCAATTTAACAGAAAGCTCTATTATTTACGAAACGAAAGTCACCTTTTATACGAAATCAAACATATGTTTATGTTTCATTCCATTTATTTCAATTCATTTCTGTCGGAGGACAAAAAGTAAAATAGTCGCCCGGGACAATAGTTTGGTGTCGGCGTCAGTGGACGAGTCTCGTCAAACTTACGGGCTAGTGATGTGCCCTGTTATCGACTAATTGGTATAACCAAAGTTTTGTTTTTGAATTAAAATAATTTCTTGTATAATTTTCTTGGCTAAATCAACCACAATGTAGGTCCTGGAGTGTCCAGCGACGCCGCGGCAGGCGAAGATGGCGGGACGAGCTCGACGGTTACAGGCAGAATTGGTACATTTATGTATATTGTTCATGCGCAAGCGTATCTATTAATAATTAAAATAAAAAGAATATTTGCGCATAGAGATGATTGGAAGGACAAAAGGGAGACTTTTGGGTTCCAGTGAGAGGGAAAAAGCTGAAAATTGATAAACAAATATATAAAAAAATAAAGTCCATGCAAATCCCATGACATGTCTCCTGTTGACCGTTAGCGAACGGTGATCTTTTGAGGGCAGCGGGAGTCCGCTGGATACCGATCAGCCGATCTTGAGCTTCTGAGCTCAAGATCGGCTGATGTGACGACGCGACGGCTATATTTGGACGTGTTACGTCTGAAATAATGATGATGAGCAGTTATACCTTTTTAAGTTTGTTTTAATAAGCACTACCATGCATACATATGTCATAGGCATAAGTACATCTAACTCAATCTTTAACTTATTCAATAAGCCAAAATTCCACAACACATCTTCTCCAGCAGTTTACTACTAGACATAAGTCTCTCTCAAACTGTCATAGATACAACGCCAATGTTTTCTTTAGATATCTAAAACTCGGTTCATATCAAATAAATAGCTATTACGATAAGTGAGCGTGTCGCAACACTACGCGACTTGTTGTGTCGCCATCGCAGACGCTCGTATGAATTGCCTGTCGCCTCTTTCCGACCGTGTTTCTTTGCCATTTGAGTTCAACATCACGATTAAGTTAAGATGGATATGAAGTGATAGGACAGTATTGTGTTTAGAGCTAATACTACTTACCCTACTATATATAATACATATATATATTATATTATAAATGTGAAAGTTTGGATGGATGTATGTTTGTTACTCAACCACGCCAGAACGGCTGAACGGATATGGATGTAATTTGGCACAGAGGATAAAGAATAGAGAAAAGAAAAAAGAAGAATAGAATAGAGAATAGTCTGGAATAGCACAAATGCTACTTTAAATCCCGTTATAATGCTCCATTGGGATAAGAACACGCTTTTGACGCGAGTGAAGCCGCTGGCAGAAGCATCTGCCAGCGGCTTCACTCGCTAGTTAGGTAATATATTTTGCATTTGAATAGGACAGTTATAATTTTGTAAGTTGAGTGTATTCATGTTTTAAGATAAAGTACAAACAAAAATGTTTTGTATTAATTTGGTGTTTCTTGAATTATTAATTGAAGTCCCTCTGGTATCCAAGTTAATAATTCAAGAAACACAGAAGTCTTTAGTAAATCTTTTTCGTGAAATTAAGTACTTGGCAACTGAAAAAAATTGGACTGAAAAACAGTAATAAATGGGAGAAATGTTACAAGCAACTTGGTTTTCTCCAGGGAAAGACGTTTCACTATATAAGTAGGTATTTTAAAGGCACTTAATTGTTTAGCTGGCTAGTAAGTTTAGCCAATTTAAAACTTACACAGAATACCTTAAGATATTTTAATAGTGATTCTTTAAATCGACACCTTACGCCAAACTGCCGTGTTATACCCATTTCATACAAATGTCGAGGAATGACAGTTATGATGTGAATTTACGGACTATCGAGGAAGGTCTAAATGACTATTCTGTAGATTAAATAAATAGTAAACCAATAAACTTCTGATAAATAAAACGGGGTTTTTGTTTTTATAATAATTTTATTTCAAACTTTTTAGTTTTATTAATGAATAAAAAAACCTTTTTGCAAAAAAATACTACCGACTTCCAAATACAAATACTACAAAGTGAAAAATAACTTTATTTTTTGAAGTCGGTGTCTTTCGTAGGTACCAATTTTTGTGCGTTATGGACACCGACTTCAAAAAATAAAGTTATTTTTCACTTTGTAGTATTTGTATTTCGAAGTCGGTAGTATTTTTTGGCAAAAGGGCTTTTTTATTTTTCACTTTTTAGTTGTACCTACCTAATAGGCAGTTAGTAAGGTAACTATAACGCCAGAATAGATTTCATGAAACTTGAACATAACCGGTGAAATGAGAGATCTGCGTACCCCTTAAGAGCGTACTGTCGTGATTTTATGTTATAAAATGGTATAAACAATAAACAGACATGCGATTGCAGCAAACCCGAGAGATTTTCCGTTATTTATTGAAGAGTTCTGTTGTATATCTCCGAAGTTCTTCATCAGATCTTCACCAAATTAAAATGGGACCAATTTCGAAACATACTCTTTCAAACAAAAAAAGAATTTTCAAAATCGGTCCACAATTGACGGAGATATCGGTGAACATACAAAAAACAAACATAATGTCGAACATAGAACCTCCTCCTTTTTCGGAAGTCGGTTAAAAAGATCTCCAAATGAGCTATGTGGTAAAAGATTATGAATACTTAATAATATGGTTTTAGTGATTAAAAAATGTATGATACTGTTTCATTTATTATTTTGCGAACAAAGCTACGCTTATTTTGAATTTGTGGCAAAATGGTAACAAAAAAGTGTTAGTACTTTGTTATATTTTTGGAATGCTATATTTAGTAGCTTTCATTTGATACCCATATTATTAAGACAAAAAAAAAATGAAATCACCCCCTTTTGTGGGCGCCATATTTGAAAATTATATAGCCTATGTCACTCCTACGATTGAGAAGAATCCAACGACGCCTCATATGTCATGATCCGTCAAGCCGTTTGGGCTGTAGAGTGTGCTCTATAAATGGACATACATGCATACTACGCTCGAAAAACATGACTCCTGCAGTCGGGTAAAAAATTAACCACTTTGGGTCGTATTTATAAAAGAAGTTTTTAACCAGATAATTAGTTTGAGCACTATGCGAAATGTGGGTGTATTAAAGGTGTACAAAAACCTCTGCCTAACACTTCGGGGACTACAGGCGTGATGTTATGTTGGTGTTTAATTTAAACTTACAATGCAGAATTTTAATTAAGAATTTGTTAATCTTTGTAGTTTGTGGGGATGGATGGATATTTGATACTCTTTCACGAAAAAAACTACAGACGGATTTTGATGAAACTTGACAGAAATATAGCTTGCACATCAAAAAACATATAGGCTATAATTTATAAAGATATTGGGCAGTACTAATAAAACATGGGTGGAGCCGCGCATAGCACATAGACTACTTTTTATTTCGGTATAATGTTCCCTTGGGATAAGAACATACTTTAAACGCGGGCGAAGCCGCTGGTACAAGCTAGTCAGTCTCTAAACTAATCATGTGGTCAATTTTATAAAGAGTAATTATTTATTTGTAAGTTTGTTTATAATGGATAAACTCAAAAACGACTTAGCCAATTTTAAAAATTCTTTCACCTATGGGAAGCTTCATTATTTCTGAGTGACATAGGCTACTTTTTATCCCGAAAAAATCCAACAGTTTCTGTGGGACCACCCCACTCCACCCCGGGAGCGAAGCCTCGGGTAAAGAGCAATTTTATTATAAATAAAGATGTAAATCTTTAGGCGATTGCGACTGCAGTTTTGTACCTTAACTGTAAGTATCTAATCAGATAAAACAATTAATTACTCTGACTTTTTTAACATGTTGTAATAAGCAAGGATTAAAACCCCATCAATTCATATCCACGCTTCTCGCATCCACCAGTTCGCCGTACTCCTGTCCGTCGTTTGAAAGAAGTTACCTACTATAAATGAACTGTACTTTTATTTTTGTTTAGTACTTACTAACAACTGGTACTTGCCGCTGTAAAGTTACGTTCCACTGGAGTTCTGTTTGTTGTTCAATAATAAGCGAAGAATATTCATCCGTTGATGTATTATTTTATTGGAATTTTATTTATATTTGTAGTTTAGTTTATCTGTTGTTGCACGAACTGTGTATGAATTTGTCTTAGTTTAAGCATAATCTGCTGGGACCTTCTCTCCGTGGTAAGGGGTGGGCCTAATGTGGGCTGTTAGATATCATCTGTCTTCGAATATTTAGGTTCTCATCATCAGCGTTTTAATGCTCCCACTGCTGGGACACAGGCATCCTCTCTGCCCGCCTGATGCCCACGTGGTAGATTAAAGCCCATTGCCTCGCCCACAAAGAGGATTAAGACGACAAAAGTCACCAACAACTTTGAGGGAATAAAATGCGCACTCATTTCATAACCGCGAGACCCAAAATTCAGTAGTCTTTTGTACTTTCCTGATTTTAATATGACTTAAAAACAGCCTTAGATTAAAATGTAGATAATTAAATTATCCTTGAGATGGTGAAATCTTCATATAACATTTCAAATACGCCCCCGGTGGTTTTGGTGCGATTGTCGTCTATTCGTCCGTGTACTTTACAAGTTAATTACACTATGTTATATGAATAAAATTCAAAATTTTCATAGATCATGTTATTAAAAAAATGGTCTTATAATAACATATATTTTTCAAAAAATTACGTCTGGCCGCTTAGACGTGATTGTCATTTTAAATTCAGCTACTGAGGAGTATCTGCGCCCTAAGTTATCGGTTGCATTTCGGGGAGTGTGCGATGGAATTGCATGATCTAATTCCGCCTAGCCCGTTTCATCATTACTGTGATACTGCATCTGACTACAAGACGTACGGCGATGCACCATCGGTACATGGTGGACATCCCAAACATACGCAAAACGTTTTGGAATTACTTTCATTATGCGTACAGCTAAGGAGTGGAATTCCATGCCGGAGTCTGTGTTTTTTGATAGCTACAACCTCGGGGTATTTAAGTCAAGAGTGAATAGGTAGGTACTTTTCGGCAAGCGTGCTACATCGTCGACCACATCATTGCTTACCATCAGATGAAATAGTTGTCAAGCGCGAGCCTATCAATAATAATAAAAAAATAAAAAAAAGTTTCTAGGGCTAGACTAACTGACCGGCTCTTAGACAATTCAAAAACCTGTATTGGTTGAAATATCTGCTTTCAGTTTGATTTCACACATTCAATCTACTCGTCTTTCCCCCCCTATGTTGTGGTCTATTCGGATGCAACTGAATACAAGTATTTTACGATAGCCCTTGGCAACACTAATTAGAGTCAGATTTTTTGACTTCATACTACTGTGATGACTGTAATAGATCTACAAACGACTTGATTGATTGAGATGTTCAAGGCACGGAGGAGAATTGGTATGTAATTTTGCCCACCCATCCAGGGACCGACCTCGGTAAGTGTTGCTTAACCTTGAATATGGGGCCTTATTTTTTCTTTCCTGTGGAGAATAAACTAGAGCCTCCAACCAGGACAAAGATCGAGCCGTGCAGCTGTCATGGTTGAGCCTACTCTCAAACAGAAGTTCATAATGTTATGATATGAAACCTGTTTTTTTAACCGACTTCAAAAAAAGGAGGAGTTTCCCAATTCGTCGGAACCTTCTTTTTATGTTTGTTTCCCGATTACTCAAAGACGCCTGGACCGATTCCTTTTGTTTTGTTTTGTATGAAAGGGTATACGTTACTGGTGGTTCCATGTTCATCAGGTCAAGATCTGATTATGGGATCCTGGAGAAATCGAGGGAACTCCTCAAATATTATAGGATTATTAATTAATATAAAATAATAATTATTTTGGTATTTTCATCAACAGTGCAGTTTATATCATTTAGTGAAGTGGTACTGATGAAGAAGACCACAGATGGCCACTGGAACTCTTTAATGCTAAGCATGTCACGGGTATAAGATATATCGAATAGTTAGCCGACTGTGATTAAGCAAATACTTATAAATAAATGGTGATGATGAAAATGGTAACATGGAGCTGATCTAATGATGAAGTCGGAGGGTAGGCACGGGAACTCCGAACTAAAACAATGTATTCTAGTCGTGTTTGCACTTATTGGAATCGTCATGAGTTTTTCTTATTTGTTTTTCTTCTCTACCTACCAAAACTAAAACGTTATAAATAAATACTTTTTAATAAAAAAAACAAACCGACTTCCCAAAAAAAACACTAAAAGCGCAAAATTACTTTCTTTTCCGAAATCAGTGTCAAAAAACGGATAACAATAGGTACCTAAGACATCGACTTCGGAAAAGAAAGTTATTTTTCACTTTGTAATGTTTTGTTTTGTAAGTCGGTTTGTATTTATTTATTTATTAGTTCTGGCCAACCAAGGACGAGCTCGTGGCTAAATAATAACAGCCGCACGAGTCGAATTTCAAGTTTAAGCAACGCTTGACGAGGTCGGTCCGTGGATGGGTGACCATTTCAACATACCGAGATTCCTCCGTGCCTCGGATAGCACGTTAAGCCGTTGGTCCCGGCTGTCATTTGAAGATCTTTGACAGTCGTTACGAGTAGTCAGAAGCTTGAGATCTGACACCACTCTAGCCAAGGGGTACCGTGTTACCCAGTTACTGGGTTGTGGCGGTCAGATAGGAAGTCGCTCCATGTGAAACATTGGCACTCAGCTTAATCCGGTTAGACTAGAAGCCGACTCCAACATAGTTGGAAAAGGCTAGGCAGATTGACTTCTGGCCAACCAACAATTTTACATACTGGTACACGGTGTTTCTATCAGTTCACACGTTGAGATTACCAAATCACCACCGACACATTATCGCGGATCGCTTTACATAATTCTGTTTGTGTCATCACACCGGGGTCGACGGCCCGTCATAATCGGGGACACGCCAGACATTGACACCGCATATTTCAGAATCGAGGGCTCGGATGTACTCGATAATCGATTCGGTGTGTGCATTATTTTGCATCTGACTTTTGATGATATCTACCGTCTTTTGTTTTTCTCTTCGAGTGGTTTTGAGATTGGTCTTATATAATAATACTCCTAGTTATTATCCCACTGCACAAATACATATTCTCGTACAGAAAAGGCACAAGTTCTGTGTGTATTAATCACCACGCTTGCTCTATCGGTTGGCTCATGAAATTGCTCTAGAATTCTAGATCAATCTTGCTCTAGAATCTAGATCTTCACGGTGAAATAAATATTTTTCAAATTACTATTAGATATATCAATAAAACCAATTATTGTAGACCAGGGGTCACTTAACACACATTTGGGGTCAGTTTCTTAAAAATAGAATAACTCGCGCGGTACGTAAAGTTTAAAGCAAACTGTTGACAAGAAACTTCCGGATTTTTGCGTTTTAAAACTGTATTTTCTTGGAAATCGATTATTTCCATCTGTAGAGTAACTTATTACTGCCGAAAACATAAGCAACTTTATTAATCCAATCACTATCAGGATACAGACCCGCTCTGGGTGAAGCGGGAGAGCGTGTCAGACTTTTACTGACTAAAAGCCACCCGTTTTCCATCAGTTGCTTGTGCCAGGGCCGCGGTAACTCTTTTTCAAATTTATCCGTGACCCAAAAGACAATGTTTCTGAGGATATCTACGAAATTCTCAATTCTGGTACTCAAGTAACACATAAGTAAATTATTTACTCATGGTCCACACTGAATAGGTCGGCGGTCCGGATGCGGACCACGGTCCACCTTTTGGTGGCCCCTGTTGTAGACTATAAACTAGTTGGCGTTCTGGTAGTTTCTGCCTACCCCCATCAGAAAAAGGCTAGAGTTTATGTATGTATGTATAACAAGCTACGAATATGTGTATAACATAGTAGAATGAATATTTTTTTTTTTTAGGTCAATTACAAACCCATATAATTCGTATATATTATAGTTTAGACCAAACGGTATTTTCTTGAGTCATTTATTCTGCTAACACAGCTGTGTTACCAGTACCAGAAACATTAACTTCCATTAAAGCTTCGTGCACTTAAAATAAATAAACTTAACTCCTTAAAACCGACATTATAGCTCTCAGACATTCAACAAAACTTTATTATAACCCTGCTAACCCTCAAACAAACTGTGCCGACCTCATAATATACCAGTACCTTTAAAGATACCTGTAGTAACTTATACGATACCTGTAGGTACCTTCAATTGAACGGAACAAATATCCTTTATCTGCTAAAATACCTGCCAACTACGGACCTGATATCCATTTTAATAATTTCCCTAGCGAACCAATCCACTAAAATATTTACTAAACACAAGAACAACTCTATTCCAATAACGCGTAAGTTTATTTTTGCTTGAGACAGATGTAGTTGTTATATCCTTTGGAGTTGCAAGTGGAATATTAGTCTTTATTTGTAACGCGATATCGAGTGAATATTGGTAGTATTCGTGTATCGAGTCCGTTCATCGAGTGTTGCCAACTGAAGGGTTGTATTTCACCAGTTTTTGGGGTTATGGCTTAGGGATGCAGTGGTGAAGTAGCTTTATGAGGGCGTTGAAATTCGGTTTAGTAAAATATTAGGCCGTTAAGTTTTTAGAGCGGATTATTTTCAGTAATATTTTTGTCAAGACAACTTTTATAATACAAAATATACAAAACATAACATTCCTGTATTAGTCCAGTTGGGTAGGTCTAACAACGAGAAAGAAGTCAACCGTCGAACCCGACACGGCTGAGCGGCGGCGGCGTTCGGAAAGTTGTGCGGTATCTTCTCATCCAACTTACCACAGTGTCTCAAGACGAAAGTGACCAGTGAGTGTTGCCAGTTATGACAATGGCTCTGAGTCGTGGTCACTCATAACGTTCGTTATCAGAAAGGTTACAGTCACCCAAAGGGCAATTGAGTGGGCTATGCTCGGAGTTGCCTTGCGGAATCGCATCAGAAATGAGGATATCTGCAGGAGAACCAAAGTTATCGACATATATAGCTCAAAGAATAGCGAAACTTAAGTGGCAGTGGGCAGGGCAGGGCGCAGAACGGATGGCTGAACGCAGAAAGTTCTGGAATGGCGATCGCGAACCGGAAGTCGACGCGTTGGAAGATCTCCCATTAGGTGGACCGATGATCTGGTTAAGGTTGCGGGAATGCGCTGGATGCGAGATGCACAGGATCGGTCAGTGTGTCGATGCCTGGGAGAGGCATATGTCCAGCAGTGGACGTAGAACTAGGCAGAGGTGCACCTACAGTACACCCACATTTCACCAGTTATGTTAAGTCCCATGTAATATGGGGGGAATCTATTGTCATCTACCTCGGGCTGCTACTAAGAAATTCTAGTTAAACCCAATAACATTCTGCCCGATCCGGGAATCGAACCCAAGACCTCAAGCTCAGCATAAGTGTTTGCAATCGCTAGACCAACGAGGATCAAATACAGTGTCAAGGAAAAATTACTAGGAACTCTATAGACGTGATAAGTGCCGCCATCTGAAGGCCAATGCCCGTACTTAAGAAAAAAAGTTAATTTAAGAATCAAAAAGCCGACTGCTTAAGAAGCGAACTAAAAAGCTGTAAATAATAAAAAGTCATGGTGTGTAGTCGGAGGATACATATTCGCGAGCTGACTGACCCCCTGATCCTCCGACTGCACAGCATGATATTTAGTTAACTTTTTAGTTATATTTTTTTTTCGAACAGCTTCAAAACATATGTGGTATATATTTTTGTAATCAACTCTTAAAAACCATTTTGATACCCGACGTGATGAGTTTAGAACAATAAAAAAATTGCGAATCGCACAATATGGAACCCAAAAACCGCCATGTTTGTTTTTTTTTATTTCACCTATTTAAGTGGCTGCTCAAGTGAGCAGTCA
Organism: Orthosia cruda; assembly: GCA_964057195.1. Taxonomy (NCBI): domain Eukaryota; kingdom Metazoa; phylum Arthropoda; class Insecta; order Lepidoptera; family Noctuidae; genus Orthosia; species Orthosia cruda. The sequence goes on along the minus strand of OZ059835.1, from coordinate 3,444,138 downwards.
AGACATATCTAAAGATGTCTTAATTATGTACATCTGTCTAGTGGCTCGAAAGATATTATGAGATAATAAAAAATATTACATAAATACAAGATACACGCGAAAAACATAACCCTTTCCTTGCAGTCACGTTCACAACCAAGTCGCAATAAATTGTAAGGAAATCATAGGTGTTTTTGACAGATTGCTAGTGCGATGCAAATGCGAAAGTGCCTGAAAAATGTGTGAATTACCAGTATGACTTTTTTTAAATACTTTGCTCCACATTAGTAATTTCTTGCTGTATACTGGATGCGTTTACAAATATTTCATCTCACATACAAAAGACACCCAGATCCAGAACAACTATAAATATAAACTGACATACAGAACACCCAGAGCCGTAACAAATATCTGTAGGTCATGCAAATATTTGTTCCGTGTGGGAATCGAACCCGCGACACGCAGCGAAGTAGCAGACCGCTTAACCACTACGCCAACCGTTTCGTCGTGTATTCCACTACGCCAACCGTGTATTCCCCGAAGAGTAAGGCAGAGGAGGAGGTGCATATAGCACTACACATCTCATCATTTTCAACCTTAAAAATGATTACAGAAAATAGGTCAAGACGTAATCTTTAGTGGTGCGTACTACGCACTGCGTAGCGTTTTCGCTCACACAACTGCGTAGCACTCGTAGCAGGGTAGTTCGCTACGCCGTAGCGATCTGCTACGGCGTAGCTCTGACCAACTCGCTTTGTTCATTCATCGTCTTTGTTCATGTCTAATCCGTATTATGAAGAGGTATATTTTTGTGTATGTTCGTTTATATGTTTGTAAGAGATAAAGCATATCAATACTTCAATTAATTATTACTTCAATTCTGCTATACCAATACCAATTTTGCCTTTTTACACTATCACTGAGTGACATAAGCGAATTTTTATTTTATCCTGGAAAATTCATGGTTCCTATATGTATATAAGTTTTAGTCAAAATACATTTAACTAAAACATTTTCTACTAAAAGTTAAACATAAAAGAACGAAAATAAATCACAGTTGACAAATAAGAAAGCTGGCGTGCCTTGCCTCCATACGTTACGACTGTATTCACGAGGTTTTACCCCATTCACGAGTTTTTACCCTGTTCGCGACTTCTTACCCTTTCAGTTCCCAGACACGGCATAGATGTCGCCACCTGGGTTGCCAGAGATTGATTCACGAGACCGCTTTAAAGTTTTTGCTGGTAGAATTTATTTACTGAGCTGTTTTCCTTTAACAATTAATCAGTGGATTGCTCATTTTTGCTTTTGTGATGTTGGAAACAGGTTCCAACGTTGACTAGTTATGGCCGTTGTTTCATTTGCGTTAGTGAAAACTTTTGTGATCATTGAAAACAACATCGGCATATCCTCTCACCAACTGTGTTGTTGCCTTATTCTTACCAGATGCAGCTGAATACCAGTATTATAGTTGTGTTAAACTAAAGTGCCTACCTGGGTTCGAACCATGGCACGTAAGTCAGGGCCGTTACTGGGCAACCACTGCATTAGCAACATTCACTCAATTCAGTAAAAGCCATGGTACAGGCTAACAAGGGTATGATTAAATATTTCTATGACGAAGCAGGAATATTTCTTCGGAGCAATGATATTAATTTTGTTGCGAAGCGTGGTGATTACAGCCATTTCTAGCAGCAAATACCTTAGTCCATTAATAATATTAGTAACAAACATCAGCTTCTTTCAGTCCGTATTGCATAACCGCAATACTGCTGAAGTTAGCAAAGATTGATTCACTGCAAGGTTTTAAACTTTTAGTCTTACATCGGATGTCTCGTTTTTGTGCAAAAAGATTAACTATACGTTCCTGACTGTTGTATGTCTGTCCATAAAGTTCGTGGTGATACCTTTAGATTTTGTTGTTATTTATTTACATACTAGCTAATCCGACGGATGTGCTGTCCAAATTTCTGAGTTCATACAAAAATCTTTTTAAAAAAAGGACCACTTCACCAACCAGGACCTTCTTCTTGACCGGATTTTCAATATTTTGGAATATTTACCATTTATTTCAAGCCTTAAAACTTTATTCAAACTTTACGAAAATGTTCAAATAAAACTTAGCCAAATAAAATAAAACCGACGCCCTGAGAGAACGCCCTAGAAGGATAAACAGTCTTCATTGGAAATATTCTGTAGAGGGGCCAGGTGCGTAGCACTCATAACCGGCGTGAATGTATGACCTGAGGCTCTAAATAAGTGTCATTTGATGTCAGCGATGACTATGGTCAAAATGCCAAAATGTAAGGGATTGATCACGTGACATTTCGAAGCGTTTGGCATTCCCAAAATGTAAATTAATGTAAACGAATCAAAAGGGGTGACCAAAGATGGTGGCGTGCTGTCGTTTCCGTGGGAAAAATGCGTGAGATTATGAAAAAATGTACTTATTTATCTCCAGGCAAACCCTTTTACCAAGATATGATCTAAAACCTAATGTTCTTACGTATTTATAAAATAACAAAACACGTATTTTATATTTTCAATAAACTTCTTTCAGTTCAAAGTGAATAGAAGTTTTAATCCGGCCAAATTGGCGCCTTGTCACACGGCGGAGAGCGCGACGCGTCGGCGTCGTGTGCGGCCTCTAGACCAGCGGCGACCACGGGCTGCTGCATAGGGCTTAACGGCCAACAGAACTGACCTGGTCAACAGTGAAACTGACTGTGATAATATAAATAATAGAAAACACAGTTATTTGGCACAACACATGACACTGCCACGATATGGGTATTAAATGAAAGGGTATGCTGAGAAGAATACGAATAAACATATCATAAACTGGCACAACACATGACACACAAGGCACAACACATGACACTGCCACGATATGGGTATTAAATGAAAGGGTATGCTGAGAAGAATACGAATAAACATATCATAAACTGGCACAACACATGACACACAAGGCACAACACATGACACTGCCACGATATGGGTATTAAATGAAAGGGTATGCTGAGAAGAAAACGAATAAACATATCATAAACTGGCACAACACATGACACACAAGGCACAACGCCTAAGCACAGAGTCGTGGCAACAGTGACGCTGGAACCGTTTTGCTTTGAAAAACTTCTTCCTACCTTTAAAAATAGCACCTACTCGTATATGCCTCGGCAAACACCGTTAGAGACGGCATTGTTAAAAGTTTTTATGTAAACCAAACGTGCCAATAACTCGGGTGTATTCCCGGCAGGCGTCACTGTTGATTCTGGCCTTCAGGAATTGCAGTTGTTGGGAATAGTGTGGCGGGCTAGTCCTCAAAAGAAGCAAACATGTTATAAGTGTTCACTATTAGAAATCTCACCCAGTAGCCTCCCACTAGGTGGAGAAATAACCTGGTTAAGGTTGCGGGTATCCGCTGCATGCAAGACGCACGGGATCAGTCAACGTGGCGACGCCTAGGGATTTCGGCTGAAATGATGATAAGAAATTCTATGGCTATTCACTTATATAGCTATGACAGCCTAAATAAAAAACAGGCTGCACTCTCAGGTTTGTATTCCGTAAAATTGCTCGGAGCGCTCTCAGAGCTAGGGAGCGAAACCCCGGAAAAAATAGAGTCTAAAATAATTCTCGTAAAACTGAAGTGTTCTAAATTGTTTAAAAATAAGTTTTATTTTTTTCTGTTCAAATGAGGTCAGTGTTTCCTACCGGACACCAAGACAACTCAGAGGTAAGGGAACTTTTTACTCGCTAACTTCAGAGCTCCAATTTTACCAAAGCCCCCGCTTTCAAGTCGTGTGAATTGACATTAATTGCACACAAATTGTGTTTTGTGTAGTGTAATCCCGTCTTGATAAAGCTAAATCATTAGTGCAAAGTATTAATGTGCCCTAAATGCAGCATCAAATTCTGTTTGGCTGAATTAAAAAGGAAATCGACGGAAATTTGGGACTGATTGAACAGAAAATTACGTATTGAACGAAAAAAACTTTTTAATAACGGAAAAATCATGGAATAGGAAATCATTTGATTTCTTTTTTTTATTTTGCGATATATGGATGTATGTTCGGGTACAATCTTGCAACTGAATTATAAGTTTTCCTCGACCAATTAAGATGAAATTCTGCATACACGTTTAGTTTGGATGACAATCCATGGTTAGCTAAGTGACGTCATTCTAAACCAATATGGCGGCTGGCCCAAGATGTTGGACTAGTTATTTCTTGTGCACTGCCACGATATGGGTATTAAATGAAAGGGTATGCTGAGAAGAATACGAATAAACTGACGTCTGCGTTCAACCCTTCAAGAAATGTCGTACCTTACTGCCCTGTTTTGGTGCCACTAAGTATAGCAATCTCGTATAGCACTAGCACTCGGCATAGGTAAGGGATAGTTCGGTAAGGGATAGTCGGTTTCGGGTGGGCCGACATGGGTCATCTGTTGGCGAGATGGGCGTCAATAGGATTGGTTTCCAACATGTCTAGGAGAAGAAAAGCTCCAAAATCAAATCCGGAACTGTGTTTCGTTAGGCACAAGTAAGCTTTTAATTGAAGTAAGTGGCGCATACCTCCAAACACCCACGTCAAGGTGAGGCCGTGCCGAGGACTATGTGGCCTCAAGGTGATGATGACGTGATCGTACCATCTTAGGGCACCGGGGCGAACCCTGTTGTATTTTAGATCTTACCCTTCTAAGAGAAGCTCTGGGAGGGTCGACGGATATGTCTTCGGTACTCGTGAGGACAATATGAACAAAAAAAAAACATCAACACAAAGGAACAGAAGCTTAGAAGCTGAGACGATATGTAAAAATAAAACAAGCCTTTAATTTAAATGCTGTTATTCACGCGCAAACGTATGACAGACGTTGATGCGCGCGGGATGGCGATGCGGCGCGAGCGCTCCACTGGCCGACCGCCAGTGCCAGAAAATTCTCGCAAGCGAGCGGGGCATAAATTATTGTTCTATATGCATTGCCAACCGATGCAGTACCTATTATATTATATAATCATCTATACAGTCCATTGATTGAAGAGCCAACCAAACACACCATCCCATACAACTCTAAAAAGTAGACAAGTAAAATTTCAAAATTCAAAAAAACCCCCGACACATTTATCTTGCGAAAACATCCCGATTCAAGCAGTAAAACGTCCATAACTTTTGAACGGCTTAACCGATTTATTTTTTTCAAACATAGCTAAGAACACTCTCGACACTATCACCTTTCCAACAAAAACAACTAAATCAAAATCGGTTCATCCGTTGAGGCGATATGATGCCACAGACAGACACACAGATACAGAGATACACAGACACACAGATACACAGCAACACACCTCAAACTTATAACACCCCTCTTTTTTCGTCGGGGGTTAAAAATAAACTTTAAATCATATGATATAAAAGGTTGTCGCGAGATTTTCTGGATGCTGGGCTGGCACAGTAGTCGTAATGCAGTGTAGTACTTTCGACCATTGGCTTAAAGTCAAACCGCTAGGTTCAGTTTTCTAATGAATACTTTATTCATAATTCACTTAAGAAAATCTCGCGACAAGATTCGATTTGATCTTCTATTTAGAGCATTTAAATAAAAGCTTGTTTTCATTTAAAAATGTTTTTTACTATTTATTTATTATAATAATAATAATAATTTATTTATTTGCAAAAGGATTAGCCTAGTTTACATCAGTGTATACATTACAAATATGGCCATGGCTATTACACATAATATGATCCCTGTCCTTCAAACTAGGAAAATCCTGTATCTTGAAGAACAGTTTTCTCAAAATGGATTTTTACATTTTAAAGTATTTTTAAATTGATGCACACATAAAGATGATTCACATTATAATTGCTGTTTTCATTTTTTAAATTAGTAAATTTTAGATAATTGTGTGAAGTGTTGATGTAAGTGTGTTGGTGTGAGGTTAGTTTTGTTAAAATAATTGTATTTAATAATTGTGAAAATTGACAAATAAAAGTTAAGTAGGTATAAGTTTAACATTATTATTTGATAAATCAAATAAAATAATTATAATATAACATTCATAGTAATTAACAAAATTTATATTTATAAGTAACTTAATTTAATTTCAATAAATTTAATAACTTATTTCTATAATTTAATTTCAGTCAATTCAATTTAATTTCATATAATAACTTAATTTAATGATTCAATGCAATAATTCATTTTTATGTGGTTTGATTTAATCATTTAATTTAATGAGGTCCTCGGTATCACCATAATTTAAATTTAAGAGCCACGTTAGTAATTTCTTTTTTAATTCAAATTTATTTAAATTATTTATTAATAATATCTTATGCACTTTATTGTAAATTCGGGAACTTAGGATGAAATATTGGTGGCCAGCAAATGCGGTTCTGAAATGTTCGACTTGGGACATTCGTGCAGCCCTTCGTCGGGTATGGAGTGCGTTACGTGGTGGAACGGAGGCATGTTTGCGGATCGTTGAGTGAAAAACAAATAGCTGTCTGACGGTGAGCAATTCGCAGTCCCGATATAGTTGTTCAGTCGGGTACCTAAACGGTTTGCGTAGCATAACCTTCAGAACAGCTCTTTGGGCTCTCTCCAGCGGTAAAAACGATGTTTTCGTTGCTCCCCCCCAAGCAGTCACACAATATGTCAGTAGTGACTGGCACAAAGAGTAGTAGACAGTCTTGAGCGTGTCAGTGTCTGCTGAGTTTCTAAGCTGCCTAAAAATATAGATAACTTTGCGGATTCTAGATGTTAGTGACGTAATGTGTTTGTGCCAATTTAAACGGTCGTCTATTATCACTCCAAGGTATTTAATATAAGAAACTTTGGCTAAGCATGGACAAGTGCAATCTGGCTTCAACAGGCAGTTGTGAAATTGAATGTTAAAGTCATGTAGAGGCTGACTTTTATTACTTATAGAAAATGGTATATATTTAGTTTTGTCAAGGTTTAGTGTCAAAAGATTAGTGGAAAGCCATTTTGATACCGTGTTAATACATTTCTCAGCGTGACCTTTCGTTTCATTCCAATCTGAGCCATGCACAATGAGTGCTGTGTCATCCGCGTAAGTAATGATATGACAGTTTGTAAGTTTCAGGGTACATAACTGATTAATATAGATTAGGAAGAGTGTCGGTCCCAAGATACTTCCTTGTGGAACTCCGTAATCACCTAGAGGGTGTTCATTACTTATGTGATTATTTATAATCACATTTTGTCTTCTCTCGGTAAGATAACTTTTAAATAGACTCAAGGGTATTCCTCTTACGCCAATGTTTTCCAGCTTAAGTAGAAGTTTAGGGACAGAGACTGTGTCAAACGCTTTTGATAGGTCCAAAAAGATTCCAAGGCATTTCTTACCCTGATCCAAATTGCGGGACAGAAGATCACTCAAGCCTGTCACAGCATCCTCTGTGGACCTACCCGACATGAAACCGAATTGATTGGGTGCTATGATGTTATTGGCATCTAGATATTTTATTAACATACGGTTTATGATTCTCTCCAGTATCTTAGACATCGCTGAGAGCACAGAAATAGGTCTATTGACACAGTCTCTGTCACCTGACTTATAAATTGGGTGAATAAGCGCTTTTTTTAAGGCATCGGGAAAAACACCGGTGGCAATCGACAGGTTACAGATATGGGTTATTACCGGAACTAGAAATTTTCTTGAGGTTTTAATCATGTGAGTAGATATACTATCCCAGCCTACAGCGGTGTCGCTGCGGAGAGACATGACGACTTTCTCAATCTCAGCCTCGTCAACCTCTTGCAGGACGAAAGAATTACACTGAGAGGGGACAAGATGTAGAGACTCTGTGGTTTGTGTTTGGTCCGACAGTATTTTTTCCGCTAATTTGGTACCAACTTCGGCAAAATAATGGTTTATGAAATTAAGTGAGTCTTCTGGCTTGTCACAAATTTTAAGGAGTTCGGTACACGGTATTTTGGATGTATGGGTATAGGTTATGTTTTTAATAACATTCCAGGTTGCCTTCGGATTATTTTTTGATTTAGAAAATTCATTTTTCTCGTAGGCTATTTTCAATTTCCGCAACAGAGCATTACAAAAATTACGGTATCGGTTATATGTCACTTGTAAAGTAACATTATTTGGGGACTTTTTTAAATTGCAGTGCATTTTGTCGCGATTTTTAATACAGCGCATAAGACCAGGCGTTATCCATGGCTTTATGTTTCTTCGTTTACGGGGGATATTTACGATAGACGTGTTGTCTCTCACTATTGTTGAAATAATTTCAACGAACCCATTAGCAGCCTCGTTTGCGTTAAGGGTGTTCAATATTGCGGTAAAGTCTGTTGTTTCGATGACCTTCGCAATGGTCGTATTATCAATGACAGTTTTTGTACGATTTCCTTGACATTTCTGAGGTTTCAATGGTATAGACAGTAAAACAGCAGAGTGATCCGTGATAGTACTTTCCACAATTAAGGTCGTAGCGATTTGGTTAGACTTCAGGATTACGTGGTCTAAGCAGTTGTCAAGTCTTGTGGGTTTCAGGTGAGCTGGAAGTAGACCATGTGATGATGTGAGGGTAAGGTATGGGTTAGAAAAACGATCCATATTGTTTTGTTTTATGTCAATATTGATATCCCCAATCAACGCTACCTTATTAAATGAGGATACCCGTGATAATACTCTGTCCAGACTACCAATAAATTTGTCTGTCGTCGTAAATGACGGTGACCTATATATACACAGCCAGTATAGCTAAAGACTTATCTATAGTGCAAAGTAATCCACTTGCTTCCTCAAGACTGGGATCAGCAACTGAACAGTTCAAGCCGTCCTTAGCGTAGATGACGACACCATCATTTTGATTGTGGGGATTTGACGACTGGAAAGAAGAATAGCCGTCCAAATTGGGAATAACCGATATAGTTCTGAGCCAGCATTCCGACAGTATTATGACGTCACATGTCAGATTTATTACTGCTAAGAAAGCTTTTACTAATCTTATATTGTACTAATCTATATTGTTTAAAAGTCAGTTGTAAAGAAATACGTATTGTCTCCATAACCATAATCAACCTAAAATGATCTTATGCAGGCCTCCTCTAAGGCTGCGTATCTACCAGAGATGTGCGAGGATGCGTAGCGAGGGATATGTTTCGTTAAGAACCAACAGAATCACTTAATTTACAAAAACTAGCCTCTCTTAGCACAGCTCTAGTGGAAAAGGCTCAGCCGCGCGCGAGTGTTTTGTACATACAAAACAAGGGAAGTCTGTGTGCATGGTTTTTGGGCGGTGCGAGGATGCGTAGCGGGTCTGTGGAACGGTGTGAGTCAATCCAACAGAGATGTGCTAGGTCGCTAAGCGGTGCGAGGTTGAGTAGCGACGTTGTGAAACGGTGCGCAGATGTATAGCGGGCTCGTTTTAGATGCGAGTGGGGTGAGGTGAGGCGGGGTTGGAGCACGAGCGCCACTGCCCAAGTGCCCGCTTCTTGCGTCTCAGTTTAGTTGTCGTGCGTGTCGATAATCAGTGATGTATCAAAGGAAACGCAGCCTAATTGTCCCATCTTCGAATAGGTATAGGTACAAATGTTAAAATACAATAGATATAAAATTGCAAAGAATTCTGACATTTGCTGTGATGATAGTCACGAAGCGTCCCCTCATAAGGGACCCTAGACAAAAACAAAGGTTTGACAACACCAGACGAGAGAAGAATAATTCCTTACATCTTCAAGAAACTGCAACATAGTGAACTTGTAAAGAAACAAATGTATAATAACTTGATAGATTTGCAAGAATTATTCAGTCAATAAGAACCGAGCCCGCGGGCACAACCTACCTTAAACATCGAATCTCCTCAAAAAGTACAATACCTAAGAAAAATGTTACGAATTTTTCCTGTCATTTATTTCCCCTTAACTCTATAGGGAGAGGATTAATGTATATTGTTTTTTCTTGTTTAAGTTCCTCCGTCCCGGGAAAGAGTAATACTGTACAATCCCGCGTTTGTTAATGCATTCTTTATGACATCTCTAGCTCGTAGTGTTGTGCCTTTACGGGACCCGACAGATTTATTGGTTAAATATTTAGTGTGATGCATTAGTGGGATTAAAGTGCGCGTGTACGTGTCGCGTAGTTTAAAATGTTAGCTTATAAATCAGTTTATAAATTCATAGAGAAGTTGAGTTCTTTTTTACGAAAGCTCATTGGGTACGTACTTGATTTATGTAATGTCCTATGTCTCCTAAATGGGGCAGAGGGCGTTGACAGAAGTTCTTCACCACAAACGATTTTGATCTTCACGCTTCACCTCGCTCTACGTCATTCCAATGTTCATCACACTCCAGGTTTGTCGAGGACGGCCACGCTTTCTCTTCCCTTGGGGATTCCAAACCAAAACTTGTGATCGTTCGGGTATGTGATCGGGATCCCTTCGAAGCGTGTGGTCAATCCATCTCCACATACGGTGCTTGATCTGGCGGTCAGTCTTGGGGAAGTACTACCGCCATACAAATATCTGCCGCTAAGTAGTGTTTGCTGTATTCCAGTATGAAGGGTAAATTGTTACTGTCATGGAACATATAAGCTTGTTTCTGGGTGGATTCTCTACAGCTATGCCTCTGGCATTACAAATGTTCATAACCAGCTGTTACTCTACTCAAAAACTGGCTTCTATCACACCACTTTTAGGCTCACTATGCAGTGTATTTCGCACTAGTGGTATTTTGGGAAAAGGCATTAATCCTATCTCGCTCGCATACTACCTTCACATAAAAAAAATCTTCATGAAAAAGCACTAATTGCGAGTCCAAACTAGCATTGCTGCTTACCCAGCTCTTTTTGTTCGTATGTAAACACGCGGTTGGGTTCCGCAGGTAATTAATTAACGCCCTGTTTACGCCCACCGGCTATTTTATACTTTAGGGTTCCTTAAACCGGGGGTTTTTATCATTTGCGTAAGTGAACCGCCGAGGTGTCGGATGCTTATCTTTTAAGGAAATTGAGCCTATGTTTTGTGCTGTTTTGGAGAAAGTTTAAGAAAATATTATGTAGAATTTAGTTATTTTTTTTTTGTTTATTTCATCATTAGTATTGTAGGTATCCGGTTTATCATAACAATTTGTTGTTGTTGTTATATTATGTTTACTTGTAAACGAATATTTATAAAAAAATGTAATTGTACGTTTGTAAAATTGTGGAAGAGGTTTTTAACGGCCTGTTTCGATTTTTAAAATTTTCAGAAACATATACTATTGCAGAGTCCCGAAGCATATTAAGTTTCTTGCACGCGAACGGAGTTGCTAACCAAATAATTATTTTTATTTAACAATTATCTCTTATTACATTGCCTAAATCGATCTTTACGATCCTTAAAATCTTAATAATTCTATTAACAGTTTGAATGAGAAAAAGAAAAATACGGGTTTTACATTTTTCTCTTCATAAAAACCTTCCTTGGAATTATACAGATATAAAAAAAAACGAATTGGTCTATCAGTTCTCGAATTTTGCGCTTAGCAATAGATTTATTTATATAGATTTAGCGCTATCACAGGTTATCGAAGAAAAACTACAGTTTTTTTTACTTAATATAGGTAGGTTTGTACGGAACCTAAAAATTTTATTACAATCGTACTCTCCACCTGTATTGTTACTTAGTTCTATTCAAAAAGTGTATTGTTTTGCAGAACACTAATGCGCACTCCAGAAAGCAGTTATTTAGACTCACAATGGGTAATTTTAGCCTCAAGTTGGCCAATAAGTCTATTGTAGCCATTTGAGCTTGTTGCCAAATTATCTTGTTAAGAATCTGGTTATTATAATGCAGGTAGTTCAGCTTCTTTAGGGAGATAATTAGTTTGAATTGCTTAATTCTCTGTCTACAAGTACCTTTTGGAAAGACTTGAGCCTGTAGATCTTCACATTCTATCAGCGAAATAAGCGGTTCCGTTTTTGTGCTCACCAGTTGGCGCCCTGGCGAGTTAAATCCTTAAATATAACTGTTAAACGTTGTTATAATGCGCACGGAAGCCAAGTTTGAGTTAAAATCATTGCTAATGCCGTAGAAATGCGATTAATTAAATCGATATGCAGCAGATTCGTGCAGCCCCTTTTTCGACAAATGGAGGTCAAAATTTTCCGAAACATAAAATTATATTAAAACAGTGGTTGGTAAAATCGGTACCTATCTTAGTCTGCCATATTTGGAAATAAATTACTACAATAAAAAATAGTGAATAAAATCGCGCTTAAAGCCAAAAATCTATGCAATTTGACATTTTAAAGACCTCACTCTACACCAGCGCCCATAGTGGTAAATTGAAAAGCGATATCATTGATATAAAAAAAGTTAATTAAAAAAATCAAAAAACCCGACTGTTTTAAAAGCGAACTAAAAAGACGTAAACAAGAAGAAAATCATGCTGTGCAGTCGGAGGATACATATTCGCGAGCTGGCTGAACAAAACCAGATGTATCCTCCTACTGCACAGCATGATTTTCTTCTTGTTTACGTCTTTTTAGTTCGCTTTACAAGAAGTCGGGATTTTTGTTTTTTTTAAATAACTTTTTTATTTTCAACTTTTAAGTTATTTTTTTTTTAGTTTGGTACATTTAAACATATAAGTGTTATATATTTTTGAAATCACCTCTAAAAACCCTTTATGTTGATGCCCCACACGATGGGGTAGGAAGAAAAAAAAAATCCCCCACAAAATGGCGCCCACAAGCCGCCATTTTTTTCTTTTCCAATTTTTATGCAGTCAGTGACACTCGCAGGGTTAAGACGAATCGATTGACGTAAGAATCATCAAAATCGGCTCACGCGTTTGGTCTCTAGAACGCCACATAGGAACAAACATACTTACATACATACTTACATACATACATACATAGACTGATAAACACATTACCCTCCTTCGGCAGTCGGGTAAAAAGGTGTGGTATTGATATGCGCTACCGAAATGTCACGTGGTCAAGCAAATTTTTTTTCTTTTCAGTCTCTATCGCCGAAATAATTTCACTTTGTCTGGAGCCCCTGGTTAAGTTAATCTGCTGAATGTGAGAAGGACATAGGACCGGTAGATGAGGTGACGCTTGAAGAAGGTTTGTATGCGGTAGGGGACGTGTTTTGGTTGAAAATCTTGCGGCTTTCGGACGCGCTTCGTACCGACTCCATATTATTATATAGCAATTGTTTTCATTCGGCTAATCTCCTGTGGCCTATCAACAGGCACCGTGATTTTTTTCGGGTGGGAAAGTAGCCTAAAGCACAGATAATATAATCCTAGCATACTATTAGTGAAAAATATTTCGTAATTACCCCTGACAGAGATAAGACTTACATACAAAAAAATTACGCCTTTGAAATAGAGATAGTTTATATATAAAAACTCTTTTGTCTTGTTATTCAGAATTTTTCTAAAATTAACCATAGGTTATTAAAAATATGTTCGTTCCTTAAACAAATATAAAACGAGAATTTGCGGCAGCAATATGTTTCAAATTCAACAAAGAGCGCGATTTGAAAAACGCACGACAAATGAGTTGCTGACTTGAACATTGGCCAGCCTATGCAAAAAGTCTAGAAAAATGATGATTAACTCCCCACTGATAACAAATGATACGTTTTTTCCATAATCCCCATTACGTATAGTGAATGACGGATAGGCAACGATGTCTGTCGATAAATGTCGACTATCGACAAATCGCCAGAACGTCGCGATGCCGTTCGGCCAATATTTTTAATCGCTGTTTTTATAACACTCGTTAATAGTGACACATACGGCTATATTATTCGACCAACTAGGGCAATATTTGGCAGAGGTTTTGTGAGTGTTACGTAAGCCTTCGATCATTAATAAAGAACTTTATTTTTAACATGCAATAAAAGCATGCTAAGCATGCCAGCTTGGTATGTATGTATCTATGTAACATCTCTGAACGTGATTTTCACCCCCTTCAAAACGTCGGATTAATTTGAAACTTTGCACACTTCTCAAGGGTCGATGATAATGCAGTAATTTAAAGGATCTTCAGGATTTGCGATTGAAATAAAATAAAAAAATATAATAGTTAAAAAAATTGAAAAACACGCTTAAATTTTTGCTTTTTTGACGCTTTTTTTGTTTTCGTTAAAGCGTGTTTTTTAGGTATTTAGTAGTGATCGATGTGGCCAGCATTAGCAAAAGTAAATAGATTAAATCTAGACAAACGTGCTTCACCGTCGACCACATCATCGCTTAGGCATCAGGTGAGATAGTGGTCAAACGCGAGCCTGCCATTAATAAAAAAAAGCATGATTGAGTGAGAAATCTTAAGTATAACTTTGAAAGAGCAATTCTCGTGCTTAGAAACCATTCAAATTCAAGTTGCAATATCATCTCGGTGAAAATAAAAATGGTAAAAATCCAATGGTAATAGTGTTGTTGGTAGTGAAAGAGGTGTTTTGAAAGTTTGCGTCTGCTATGCGAATGCGAATGTTCTCTAAAATATGAGAATTACCTCAAGTCACTGTGTAATCTTCTGTTCTTTTCATCGGAATTTACAGTTTTAAGTAATAGTTCTGTTTTTTATATATCTGTTCGGAGCTTGCAGTTTTTAGGTGTGCTCTGATATGGATCGATTCTGAATAGGATCAATAGGTCACAGCCACATGCTTTAACAAAATTAACCGTGATGTTTTTCATAGGCCTAACACTAGATAGATGGAAAACTCTTATGTGTTGGCACTTGGCACTACGAACCCAACACAATTCAAATCTACGCCCCATCACAAAATATAAACCCCATTCCGCTCGCCATCCTTCCCCACAGTCTGTCACGTACAAGTGACATCCTATCACGAGACGATTAATAGAAATAGTATCTGGTGTGAAGTGTAGCACGCGAACCAGCTATCAGCTGGCCGCTCGCTGCGACCGTGTGTTCATTACTTAGCGCAGCGATTATAAAACACGCGACGTCAAATTTTATGTTCTTTTTTTTAAAGCATAAAAGTGTCTATGGATTATTAGAATACTTTTTTATTAAAAGTTTGCGGGGCGTTCCTTTTTCGACTTTCCGTGTAGGTTTTATTACGGAGCGTGTGGCGGTTCCCAGCTGTAGGATTTTGCAGCCGAAGTCATCCTGTAGTCCTAATGTAAGTTGCTATTGAAGAGAACCTTTTAGGTTTACCACCGTGGTGAAAGTATTAGTAAACTAGACTGCGCTACCAAGAGCTAGCTGTCCAGGGTGCACAGGGCGCTTGGCATCGGTACGATAGTACATGTTTTTGTCATCAGTGCGATATTTTTATTGCCGCTCAGGTAGGCTCCTTGCATAAATCCCAGTGTAAAAGAGCTAATTGCGATTTTAAAAAGGTTTCTTAGACAGACGACCCAACTCTCAAGATTTTCACAATGTAAGTTTAACAGTATGCGGCGAATCGCTGAGTTGATTCAAATTGTGTAGGTCAATGAGTAAGGAATAAGACCTATTTAATATTTCGTCGGACGTCTAATTGATACACGGATGGCCGATGGGGTCGAAAATTTCTGGATTGGCGACCGCGTACTTGAAGGCACTGCTTTGGAAGGCCTCTCTCTAAGAACCTAACCGATGACCTGTTTAAGGTTGCGGCAATCCACTGGATGCGAGGCGTATAGGGCCGGTCAATGTAGACACTTGGGGGTGACCTATGTTCGGTAGGAGTAGTTGACTTCTTTCGGCTGAAATGATTACGATTAATATTTCAATACGGCGGATTATTATAACCGGGACTTAGGTAACTAAAGTGCGCTGAGCCCTTGTAATACTTAGCTTCTCGCGTTTATGAATTTGCTTAACATCAATAACAGGTTAGAATGTACAAGTTGTGTATTTTTTTCAGAACGCTGGTGAGCTATAAATTGCTGCCCAGCGCGGTCGGCTAACCGTGCGGCTATAAATCGCGCGGTGTCAATTATCATTTGTTGCGTCGGCGCTAGCAAGCGGTACGCCTTTCTTATCGAAGATACGATAGGTACAGGCTGAAAGAATAGAGACTCAAGACAGAAAGCATAGTTTGTGTTTTTGTTTTAATTACTTTTGTTTAGTAAACTTTGTCTCACAAATCAACCTTCTTCTCCGTGTGGCTACGGAATAAAAGCTAAACAAAACTATTACATCAATTATTAAGTACAGTTCGTTCATAAGTAGCGATAAGTCTGTATTCGTCATTTATAAAACGTGCCTTGAGTGTGAGTGAGTATCAAACTCATAACATCCATCTTCTTCCACTTTCGTGTCGATAAACTCAAACTTTAGTCTTAACCATTCAGATTTTCTGTTATGTCAGAGTTATATTAAGAAATAACACAAATTTTCTTGGTTTAAAATATGGCAAAGTGTATGAACTGTCATAACTACGGTTCGAATTGGAATTATAAGTTCAAATAAACTTTAGGTATATTTAAGGCATGCATCCCTTTTTTTATTATTTATTCGTTTGTTTAATCTTTTTTCTGTTTTAAGAGTAAATACCCAATAGTAAGACTAGACTAGATCTATGTTATTCTTACGTCAGCAATGCACTGTAGACGTTTGCGTCTGATATTAATCTGAATGGCGTTGAGCGGGTATTGATGGCGTTCTCGTTGATCGTACGTCTTCAGTATTGCTGTTACAATTTTAAGATTCGAACGATGCGTATTTATCTTTGTTTGAATTTGGAAGCTGTTGTTTCTTTTTAACCCCCGACGGAAACAGAGGGGTGTTATAAGTTTGAGGTGTGTTGCTGTGTATCTGTGTATCTGTGTGTCTGTCTGTGGCATCATAGCGCCTCAACGGATGAAACAAAAGCCAGTTATGTAGAAATAAATAATAAACGATTAAATAATAATTAGTATACAATTATGAAGCCGCTTGGGTATAAAAATGAGAGAGGGGAAAACATATTCGGTATAAAAAATATGCGACCGCATTCCTGTGAACGGGCAAAATGCCTACAATCTTGGCAGCATTAACACGATGAATGGCAATACTGATTCTTTAGCCGAAAAAAGGCTAGCCCTCTCACGCGAAGAGTCGACTAACTGCTTGCTGATGATACGAAAACCTCGATGAGAACTCGTAAAAAGATCCTGAATCAACACTGGTTTTGGTTGTATTTAAAGGAATGTTCGTTGCCTCAAGGAGCGCTACATAAAGCATGTACGAACACTATAGTTGCTAATTAACTACTGTGACTAATTTCCTTTACTAACGTAATAAAATAACAGAGAAATAAAAAGAAATCCAACGAGGAAATTGTTGAAATCAAAATTATTAATCTGAATCACTTAAAAGGCTAGCTACCGATAAATATAGTCGACTGCTGTAAGCACCACAGATAAAAATACATTTCGAACGCGCGCTGCAAAGGGAAATACGTCACACATTTTTTTTTAATATGCAAAGCTCAAAGGAAATAAATTCAAAGGGAATGTTTAATAACCTTTTTTATTTTTAAAATTCGATATTGCTCGCTGTAGCTTTTATAGATTTTGCCCGTTTTAAGTTAAATATCTTTCATTTATTTTCAATCGGTGTGCTGTGATTATGTTTCGTTTTTTTATTTAATATTGAAATGTTGTTTCATGTTTACGTATTTTATTTACTTTTCCGGTTATTAGCAAGTACTTATTTGGTAATTACAAGCTTTAACTTACCTTGTTAGTTCGTTCGTTAATGTTGTGTTGTTCAAATTTTGCAACTGAATTTTAAAAAAGGTATTCTAACCGATGTAGCTGTAATTTTGTATTGCATTTGGTTTGGATGACAAGGCACGGTTAGCTTTAAATCTTGTATTAAAAAAAAAGTCGTGTGGCACTCGGGGACTGCCGCGGTAAAGCTATTGCATAGCATTTATTCTAGATCCAGCCCTGGAAAATGCGTCAAAAAAATTAAAAACGTTAAAAACTCGAAAACGTAGCGAGCCAAACCCGCATTTATTTACGATTAATAAAACTCTAAAAAACAAAAAACGTAGCGAGCCAAACCCGCATTTATTTACGATTAATAAAACTAAAAAAACAAAACAAAAATACCCTTATTCACATTGAAATAAGGTCGCTTTTCTTTGACAAGCAAAAGTGACCCTTATTCTCATTAGCATAAGGTCCACATTGATGGACAGTGGGGAGCGTGAGGTTTTTTCGTTACAGAATTTCTGGATTCGGTCCCTGCGCTCAAGGCCCGCGAAAGAAGCTATGCAATAGCTTAAAAGTTTTTTTATTTAAAAAAATATTTTTTCAATAACCTAGTTTTGAATCCTCTACCCGTAGTAAAGTTCCTACCGAATTTCTTAAAACATTTCACTGCCTAAAGAAAATCATTATAAATCTCTACTAAAAATAACAAAACATAAAGCCAAACCATTTTACGTTTAATCACGTTATTATAACAGTTTTGTTTACCAACAGAGATGCGATAACGTAATGTCTCCCTTACTTAGAGCGAAATCTCAAGTTAAAATTTATTTAAGCAATCTTGGCAAAAGCTGTGATCTTGCTGAAGTATTGCCTTAATTACAGAGCGGTAATTGACCTATAAATAGTGGCAACACCGACGCACCCTGGGTTGCAAGCGACCTAATCTTACCATGTGTGTGTTTAAGGGTAACCGGTTGTATTTGTGGAACATAGGGATTTTTGAATTAAGAATTCTCGTAGATTAGGTATATTTAAGTTGTTTGTTTGAATTCGTTATTTTAATCCTGAGGGATCGATCCATCCGAGTGGTTGTCGATGGCTGCTCGTCCGGTAACTTAGATATCAACGCCAGAGTCCCTCAGGGGTTGTTACTCTCGGCTACATTGTACTTGCTGCAATTAATGATCTACTAAAACACGGGTATACAGGCGACAGCACTGTTGCTGAGAGATACTTGTCCAATGCACGGGCTACTGGGCTTGAAACCCAGGCGTGTCATTTTTTCGTTAAAAAGAGCCAATTCCAGAAGGCTTCATCTTTCCGTGGTGTAACCGTACCGATAACGGACCATCTCGAACTTCATGGTGTTCCGTTGACATCAACCCTCAACTTCACTGGCTTGCACACAACTCAGTTGGCTGCAAAATAGTTGGGCATACTTGCAAAGGTGAGAAAGAAAGAAAGAAAAATATTTATTTGTGACCCGCACAGGAGACACGAGAAATATGCATAAAATTAAACAATAATAAAAAAAAAAAAACCCTGTGCGAGACCAAAAAGGCTCCTATCTCAGCATGTGCAGCGATATCCAAAACAGAAAATAACGCCGCGCTGATATTCTGATAGGACCCACTGTTGAGAAGGTACTTCACGCCTGAACAGCTGCTCAATTTGTATAAATCGCAAGTACAGTCATGCATGGAGTAATGCTCTCACCTCTGGGACGGATTTGCCAAATACCAGCTTGATGCACATGAGTCGATTGAAAGACGGACCAAGAGGCTTATTCGCAATAATGCACTAAGCGCGTCAAAGGAGCCTCGAACATCGACGCCGAGTTGCCAGCCTGTCGGTTTTTTATCGCTTACATTTCGGGGAGTGTGCAATGGAACTGCAAAATCCACCTAGTCCTTTCTATCATCGGACTACAAGACGCACGGTAATGCGCCATCGGTACATAGGGGGACATCCCACCCATACGCACAAAGCGTTTTACGAATACTTTAATTGTGCGTACAGCCAATTATGCTCCTTAGAGTGGAATTACCTGCCGAAGTCATTGTTTCCTGATAGTTACAACCTTGGAGCCTTTAAGTCAAGAGTGAATAAGGTTACTTCTAGGCAACTGTGCTTCACCGTCGACCACATCATCGCTTACCATAAGGCGAGATAGTGATCAAACGCGAGCCCATAGGGAAATAAGATTTGTTTATTATCTTTGGAAAAGTGGTATTATGAATGGAATTCGCACAGAGATACTGTGTCTAGTTTTGATTTTGTATATAGTTTTAATTTTTATTGTATTTTTAACAATACCAACTTCGATTTATGAATTTAGGATTTCAAGTTTTGTGTGTATTTTTCAAACTCTTTAGTATGAAATCTGTCAAATTTTCGCATCCTTAATTACGCCTTGGGGTTGTCATAATATTGCCGATACATTTGGTATTTGGTAATATTATTATTTATTTTTATTTTCTGCCTGAATTGCCTCACTGCAGGACAAAGGCCTTCTTCTTTCCGTTTGGCCGATTTCGCATAAGTATAGACCAGTCCTTTCTGAAGTTGTCAAGTTCATCTCACCATCTTCGCTTGGGTCTGCCGTGAAGTCGTCATAGATTTGCCGGACCTTTTGGTAATATAATATATTTCTATATTATGGTTTTCATTTCCATAAATACAGTACAGTATTTTTATTTTTCAAATAGTAACTTAACTCAATATTCGATACATGTTGGGATGCCCTGAAGCCTGAAAAGCTAAAACCGATTTCATATAGGTAACAGGATCATGTTAGCCTTAATTTAAGAGAGTGAAAATTGTTTTGATTCTCTTTTTTGTTGTTCGTAAAATATTATTGATTATAAAAATATAAATAAAATAGAAAAAGCTTTTTGTGGTAACTGGGTATGTTAGTGAATGTCATGAAGGGAGTTTAAAAAAAATACTTTTTGCAAAAAAATACTACCGACTTCCAAATACAAAACTACAAAGTGAAAAATAACTTAATTTTTTTAAGCCGGTGTCTTTCGTAGGTACCATTTTTTTGCGTTATGGACACGAAATAAATAACTACAGACCTATATGTCTTATGTCCAATTTATACAAAATATTTTCCAAAATAATACTTGCACGAATAACGAAGCACCTAGAAGAAAACCAACCACGAGAACAAGAGGGGTTTCGCGCAGATTATTCTACTATCGATCATATTCACGTAGTCAAACAGATCATCGAAAAACTTAATGAATATGGTCAACACTATCACATGGCATTCGTTGATTATAATAAGGCTTTCGATTCTCTAAGTCATAAATATATTTGGAAGACGCTAGAAAACCAGGGCGTAGAAAGCAAATATATAAAAATCATAAAAGAAATATACAAGAACTCCACAGCAAAGATCCAACTAGAACAGCAAGGAGAGGAATTTAGTATCCAGAAGGGCGTCAGGCAAGGTGATCCACTTTCACCAAAACTTTTCACGGCAGTCTTAGAAAACATATTCAAGAGTATAGACTGGACAGATTTTGGAATAAATGTAAATGGAACAAAGCTAAATCACCTAAGATTCGCCGACGATATTGTGATATTCGCAGAGAAACCACAAATACTACAAACTATGTTACAGCAATTAGATAACGAAAGCAGGAAAGCTGGTTTGTCAATGAATCCATCAAAGACTAAAATAATGACGAATGCAATAAAGGAACACATAAAAATAGGGCAGCAGATCATTGAATATGTCGATGAATATATTTATTTGGGACAGCTAATTTCAATAAACGACCAATATTCAAAAGAAATTGATAGAAGGATAAGCAACACTTGGAAACGTTACTGGTCGCTCAAAGAAATAGTCAAAAACGAATCAATACCAATGTCAGTAAAAAGCAAACTGTATAACACGTGCATTCTCCCATGCCTCACGTATGGATGTCAAACTTGGCCTGCTACGAGCAAAAACAGCCAAAAACTTAGAGTTTGCCAACGCAACATGGAGAGAAGCATGCTAAACATAAGACTACGAGACAGGTGGAACACTTCAAAAATAAGGAAAAGGACAAAAGTAAGCGATGTCATACTTAAAATAAAGAAATTGAAATGGAACTGGACTGGTCATATTATGAGAACAAACAAAGAAAAATGGACAAGAGACGTTATGGAATGGTATCCTAGAAATGGAAAAAGGCACAAGGGACGTCAAATAAAGAGATGGGAAGATGACCTACCAAAAGGATGGAGGAGATTAGCTCATGACAGAGATGAGTGGAAGAAACTAGGGGAGGCCTATGTCAAAGAAGGACAACCTGACCAACAAACTCGTTGCTGAGTACTACTTAGGTACTCAATTGAATTAAGCATTTTTTTTTATATTGTTTTAAAATCATTTGTTTAGTTTAAATATTTAAGTTAAAACTGTATTGATTTTTGGTCAGTGAATAAAGGCTTTTATTATTATTATTATTATAGTATTTTTTTGCAAAAAGTATTTTTATTTTTCACTTTTTTGTTGTACGTACCTAATAGGCAAGTTAGTAAGGGAACTATTTCGCCAGAATAGATTTCATGAAACTTGAACATAACCGGTGAAATGAGAGGTCTGCTTTCCACTTAAGAGCGAACTGGCGTGATGTTATGTTATGAAATGTTATAAACAACAAACATACATGCGATTGCAGCAATCCCGAGAGATTTGCCGTTATTTATTGAAGAGTTCTGTTGTATATCTCCGAAGTTCTTCATCAGATCTTCACCAAATTAAAATGGGACCAATTTCGGAACATATTTTTTCAAACAAAAAAAGAATTTTCAAAATCGGTCCACAATTGACGGAGTAATCGGTGAACAAACACAAAAAAAAAAAAAAAAAAACTTGAAGTCGAACATAGAACCTCCTCCTTTTTGGGAAGTCGGTTAAAAATGAATGTAAATAGTTGAAAGAATAGGTGAAGTCTGCTAGTCTGTCGTTGCGCTTGTTTACGAGAGATTATTGATATAGTATATTGTAGGTCAATATATCTGCGAGCATTCCTCCGTAAGTAGGTACACGGTTCTTTCAAATTCCCTCCACCAGACCAATGCGACGTGCCAATGCGAACGCGTTTTCATAATAATTGTTCTATGGATATATCCGCAGACCAATTTAATTAAAAAGAGGTAGTCGCATTGTCGTACCACATCTGTCTGCTACAGTCTTTAAGCGATATTTACGCACATTACACCCGAATCACTGGTACGCATATCATATATTATAAAAGCCGACCAGACGAGACCGCGGATAATAACAATGTGTTTAAAGCAAACAGCAATGGTCAACACGCTGCAACCGGTGAACGAGGGTTTGCATACATAAATACACTGTTTGATAAGCAAATCGGTACTACTATTGGATTATAAATGTTGTTTTTAAAAAGTATTACAATAAACTTGATTAAGTATGGATACCGCAGCTGCTGTCTAATTTCAATTAGGTTAGAGCGGGGCAAAACGTTCCGAATTTCATAAATTACAAAATCGAGCTATGAAAATAATGTATACATATATATATCGTGTGGCTTACGCCCATATTTAAATAATAATTCTTGCTGATTCTGAATAGTGATATAGTTCTGTGTATCGTTAAACAGTTTTCTTACCAATACATGTTTTATGAGATCGATAAGAACAATTAAACCCGTTACTTCGCTGGTTGTTCCGTTATTTTAAATAAATATACTTCAAAAATTAAATCTAAGTTCACACACGCTAGAAGAGTGTTTTGTAGTTCGTCAAAATATGTGATTATTTCAAACAAAAAAATCAAAGTCAAAAATACATTATTCCGTGGGGTTAGTAGTTCCGTCGATTTTGATTTTTAGTAGTGAATAAATGATTTTATTTCTGTAAGTTGGTTTGTACAAACACTTTTACATGTCGAACATATTTTTTTAAAACTATATGAGGTCGGCGTTTTCTATCTTACTGCTCTGAGAACGAAGGCCGAAACAAACCCAGAGGTCACAGTCTCTTTTAAAGTCCAGACATAATCTTGGTTAGATCATGTGAAGACCATGTAGACTGATATCTGAAATGGTCTTTTGAGGAAATAACCAGCCAGATTGAGTGGACCTGTCCAGTCAGTGCACGCATTTGTCAATAACCGAGCAGCTCAACTCAGAACTTAAGGAGCTCAACGATTCGACGAACAATACCAAAGAAAGGACATTCGGGTAGGCCGCATAAACTACTCAAACTACCAGACCATGATTGAAAACTAAGATAAATTTAAATTAAAACAAAAAAAAAGAATAATCCACATAGTTAGTTTAGTTTCGACGGGCTGTTTCCGCAACTCCACGACCAAGCGCGTATTTTGCGTATGATCCACATAGTCTTCACATTCACAATAATTAAAATAATATAATACTTTAAAAAGTAAATATTCTTGTCATTGCAAGAAAACCAAAAAAAAAATGAATACTAAACCATAATGGAAGCAACTAAAACAGCGCCTGTAACGGCATAGTGTCATAACGTTTCGCGACAAACATTAAACAACACGCTCCGTTTTTCTGGGGTCTCTCTCCGGGTTCTGTACCCTAAGGGTCAAAACGGAGCCCAATTGCTGTTACTCACGTGTCCGTCTGTCTGTCCCTCGTCTGTCTCACAATTTTGTGCCGAAGATTTTTATAAATTCCCAGTGACATAAGAACTTGAAATTTGGTGGTAATATTTATTACTACCAATTCATTGATAAATCCGATTTTTCTTTGGTACGGAACCCTAAATGTGCGCACTTGGCCGGGTTTTACTTGAGTTCCTATTCTCATCGGAACAACTTACCGCCGGCACTATTAGCCCCGCTCTCCCCTCCCCTACCTATGTAGGTTCCTCCAATACAAAGGGATTATTAAATGAATTTACCTACATTATTTTAAATTGTTCAGGTAGCTCAGAAAACAACAATCGGGTCTACGGCTAATATGGCCAACCCATTACCACTCCAAATTGGTCGACCATATTAAATTAGAACCGATGACTGTCGGGGTAGACGTGTTCTTGAGTGGAGACCACGAATGGGTAAACGTGAGGTGGGACGCCCTCAGGCTAGGTGGAGCGACGATCTTCGCAGGGTGACTGGTAGTGGCTGGATGAGAGCTACCGAAAATCGAGACAAATGGCGTGCGATATGTCCAGCAATGTACTGATATAGGCTGATGATGATGGTGATAAATATACTCAAGCCCTTTTATCATGGGGGTAGGCAGAAACTATCGAACGCCTGCTACGAACCTCACAGACTCCTTTTGCTTTATTTGCATTCATGCATCTAGACATAGACGCACGCCGGTTATAAGTACTGCGCGCCCTGGCTTTTCTGAAGAATATAACCAGTAAGATCCGGGTATGTCCTTCTAGGGTATCTCTTCCCGGCAGCATTTTCAGTGAGTTTTTCTTTCTGTCCATCGGCATTCATATATTTCAACGTATACATAGTAGGGGTTAAGCATACAGAATGTTTGTTTCCGTCATAACACAACCAGTATAAAACTGAACTATATATATTTGTTTAAATACACGGCACACACAAACTTGGCAGCGGCGCGCTGTGGGCTATTTGCTCGAAATTTTCCTAATTTAAAGTTTTCTTTGATTAAAATTTTCGTTGGCCGCCGGGGATTGAGCGGTTGAGGGTTAATCGTCCGGAGATCACTGGTCTAAATGTTCTTTGGACAGTTTGAGGGTAATTCATAGGCATTGATTTTGTTTTTGTCAGAGATAAATTAATTATATTTTCTTTTGTCACTTAATATTGATTTTCATTATAATTTAATTATGCTTCAAAAACATTAAGTCTAAATTAATTTCATAAAGAGGTTAACTTGCTTTTTCTGTTCGTTACCTATGATGTAATAAAAAAGTTAACTAAAAAAATCAAAAAACCCGACTGCTTAAGAAGCGAACTAAAAAGAAAATCATGCTGTGCAGTCAGAGGATACATATTCGCGAGCAGCTGGCTGACCAAAACCAGATGTATCCTCTGACTGCACAGCATGATTTTCTTCTTGTTGTGTTTCTGATTGTCTTTTGAGTTCGCTTCTCATGCAGTCGCGTTTTTCGATATTTTTTTATTAACTTTTTTATTTATAACTTTTAAGTTAACTTTTTTTTCGAATTACATTTAAACATATAAGTATTATATATTTTTGAAATCGCCTCTAAAAAAATATTTTGACGCCCCACACGATGGGTTAGGAAGAAAAAAATATTGGGCCCCCACAATATGGCGCCCAAAATCAGCCATTTTCTATTTTCATGTAGTCATAGACATTCACAAGGTTAAGACGAATCGATTGACTTAAGAATCATCAAGATCGGCCAACGCGTTTGGTCTCTAGAACGCCACATAGGAACAAACATACATAGACTGATCAACACATTACCCTCATTCGGCAGTCGGATAAAGAGTTAGAAGTGCAAGTACTTATTACAGCCCATTCCTTCTCACAGAGAGCTTATGTACCAGCAGTGGGAACATTAAAAGGCTGATGATAATGGTGACGATAATGAAGTACAGATGCAATCACGAAAATTCTTTCATAGATAGAATCCTACACTATTACTTAAAGGCCTAATTCTACGCTACTTTTTATCCTGAAAAAATGCACTACTACTACTGGCTACTGCAGGATAGGTAACATTTTGTAGCATTGTCTAAGGTATAATTAAAACTTAAAAATAATAACGAATTCTGTAAAATCGATTCAATCATAGAACACAGTCTTGTTTAACTTGAATTTTTTGTAACCTACTGAATAAGTCATCATCCTTTTTAATGTTCCCACTGCCTCCTCTCTTTGAGAGGGAATGGACCTTAATCCACCACGCGGGCCCAGTGCGGGTTGGTGGATGTCACATGTATTCGTATTTCAGGTTCTAGTTCATGCCGGTTTCCTCACGATGTTTTCCTTCACCGTTTTGAGAGCAGTGGTGGTGAAATAATGTAAAGCGCCTGCTTGGGTTTGAACCCACGACCTACAACTTATAAATTCACATATAAGATACACACTGCACTCCACTGAATAAGTATCTTTACTAAACAAAGCGGTATTGAATCACCATCATATTTGCTAGCGTTTCCCCTAGAGGGTGCAATTCGGGGCTGATAAATATATCGCTGACCCTTTGATAGTAGCCGTTTGACAAGAGTTACTTATTGTTATATTATACATTGCCAAACTGCATTATTATTATTTATTTATTTAAACTTCATGTACAATGGTGATACATAGGCGGACTTAATGCAGCAAGGCATTCTCTACCAGTCAACCTTTGGGTTAAAAAGTACAAGTACATTATCTACTGGTCAAACCTAAAACTTGGAAAAATGGATACGACATTTGAATTAAAATTGCAAAGCCTCGTTTAGGTGTTGCTATTTTATATCATTAGTTGATAATTAGTGTGTCGTATATCGTGGGTACACTAACTGCTTTAAAAACGGTGAAGGAAAACAACATGAGGAAACCGACAAGACCTTGAACCAAAAAGTCGAAGACATGTGACTTACATCAAGCCGCATTGGGCCCGCGTGGTGGATTAAGGCCCATTCTACCTCACACAGAGAGGATACCTGTGTCCCAGCAGTGGGAACATTAAAAGGCTGCTGATAATGATGATGAAGGGGCGGACGATTTGGGGGACTGTTCTTAGACATTTTTGATATTTAAAAGCTGCTGATTCTTAGGCAGAGATCTACATAGTGATTGGTAACTTGGGCACTACAATTTTTCTTTAAAAAATTGCTAATTTTAATTCGAATAAATTATTTTTGATTTTTTAAACTTAAAAAAGTGCTCATTCTAATTTGAATAAATGATTTTTAAACTAACAGGCTAGTAGAACATAAATGGATACTTTGGTGCTGAATATATTCAGTATATAGGTATGTACATAGGTACTTGATATAGGTAGGTAGACGACGTCTCCGAAACGACATGTTTGCATAACGAGACCCGAAAGAGGAGGGGCGATGGAGATTGCTATGGATTAGTGAATGATTGTAGACCAAGGTTTTTGTGCTCTAAAATTAGCTAAGATTTAAGTATGGTCACATTATGTAGGTATGTAGGTTTATTTTGACCATCCTTAAGTCACACGCTATATTAAAGGATTTTTATGATATTTTAATTATTTTTCTTTGCAAGTGTGTTAAAAAGCGTCATTTGATACGTGAGACCAACGTGGGGTTGACACACCAATCCCGAGTCGATTGCAATGATCCACTTCGTCCAAATCAAAATAACACAATACTACCAAAAACAAATAAATAACTTTAATATGCTTTAACCTACACACACAGTCACAGCGGATCTTTGTGTGTCTGAAGTTGGCACTACCAACCATTATGCAAAACAGTTTGTCATCGAATATACTGCGTATTGTAAGCGAGATAGGACGATGCGACAAACGTAAGCGAGTGAAAGAGACAGTTATACAATGCTATCTTCACCTTCAACATTGACACAAAAATAGCTACTGCGCAGGGTCTTGCAGCCAATTCAGAGACACACAGATCCGTTGTGAATATTATATTACTTTGTGAACAAGCGTCATGATTCTTACGCGTATTATTATGTTTAGGTTTAAATTCGAGAAGATTCGATGTACGAAATTATTTTTACAATTAATTCTTTGTTATTCGTCTAGTATACATATATGGATGATAGGGATCAGATAGTTGGGAAATGTCAACACAGATTGATTCATATTATATATTACTAGCTGACCCCCGCGGCTTCGCTCCCGTCAAAATTATAGCCTATGTTACTCGGGTATAATGTAGCTTTCCATAGGTGAAAGAATTTTCGAAATCGGTCCAGTAGTTTCGGAGCCTATTCGGTATAAACAAACAAACAAACAAAAAAATCTTTCCTCTTTATAATATTGGTATAGATGGTGATGATGGTGGCACATGTGTTGGATCATTCGGTTCCCTTCATGATGGTTGAGCTGAGTGTTGCCGGTCCTTGCGTCTTGTTCGTGAACGGGCGCTATCAGTTGAGATTGGTCATAAGTTAGCTGTCTCGGCATGTTAAGGTATTTTTTTTAACTCTAGATGCTTTTATGTGCACGTCTCTTTACATCGTTCTCACAATTATATGTATTTTTACAACAAGAATGATGTAACCAAATACTTGTAATTAAAACTGATGGATGGTGTCCGTGGAGTTTCTTGCAAATTCTTCTCCACTGGGACCTACTGACGCTTGCGAATTTGGTTATTTTTAAGATAATATGAAACAAGACAAAAAGTGAAAACTATATATTATAATAATTGACATCTAATTTTTAATGATATTTTAATTGTTTTTATTTAATTTTCAATTCATTTTTGCATGTATTGTTTTTTTGTAATAGAAGTCTAATATTTGCCCTTCTTATAATTTGGTAGCTAATGATTTAATGACATATATTATTCTAATTCATTGTTATTGTAATTTGCTAATGATATTTGTTGGCTTCACGGCAAGACATAGAGAATCTAGGTTATATTGTAACATCTCACACACCATGTACCACCTATGTTAACAAATAAAGATTCTGATTTCAAATGGATTTAACGAGAAAATATGTCTAAAGACACTTTGTTCTGTTATTCTTGTTAATTAAAACATAAACATTGCCTTATCCTCAAAATTTCATTCCCCTGTGGCGAAAAGCACCAAATATGTAGATGGGCAGCAGCGATAGGGCGGTAAATAAAAATAGGGCTGGTGTGAACACGGCTTAAATCATTTTTTGAATTATAGCCGCCGGTGTGGCCGCGCCCTTGTGGTAATACATTGTTTGTGAATGTGTCGGCTTATTGTTTTGTTATTAATATGTTCCGAAATGTTACATTTTTATGAATATGGTCAGATTTATGTTTAAAGTGGTTTAGAAGTTTGATTGTTTTGCTTTTTATTTTATAACGTGGCCATCGATGTATGGCTAAGATTTTGTGATGATCTGATCACATTCGTTGATCCAACTTGTCCAGACATCATGCAAGACAGAGAGATTTGGAAGTAGAAAGAGGAGGCCTTTGTCCAACAGTGGGATATAAATGAGGATAGGAAAACGGGGCTAAATAAGTGTTACTTGTTCCTATATACTTCATTTTGGTTGCTGCATTCGGGAACCAAGCCTGGATCTAAAAATAAAAGAAAATTAAGAAAGAAAATAAGTGTTTATTGTCACAAGATTTTGGTGATTTAAAAACTAAATATTGAAATTGCATTGTCTTGGTTTGAAAGTAGTATTGAAATTGCAGAGCAGTGGTGGCGCATTGGTTGCGGCCCCGACTTACGAGTTGTAGGTCGTAGGTTCGCACCCGAGCAGGCGCCTTACTTTGTGTAACTCGAAACGGTAAAGGAAAACATCGTGAGGAAACCGGCATGTCCTTGAACCAAAAACTCGAAGACATGTGACATCTACCAATCCGCACTGGGCCCGCGTGGTGGATTATAACCCACTCCCTCTATAAGAGGAGGCCTGAGTACCAGCAGTGGGAACATTAAAAAAAAACAAAAGGCTGTTGATGATGATTGAAATTACATTGTTTTTAAAAAAAATTGACACCGACTTCCGAAACGAAAGTTATTTTGAATTTTTTAGTGTTGTGCTTTTGAAGTCGGTTTATTTTTGGCGAAATAGTTTTTATTTGTCTACAAACATGCAAACATACACTTATGAAATTTGGAACAATTTGGTATTTAGAAGCCCACACAGAATAAGATATGTGAATATTGTGTAGTTCCAACAATAGTACATATATACGTGACGAATTGATTACCTCTTTCTTTTTTTAGAAGCCGGTAAAGATTGGCTAGCAAAATTGCAATAGGTATCTACCCACCAAGTTCCAAAATGCCTCAGAATCTATAGTTACCTACTTCTTGATATATGTAGTTATCAATAAACCCCTGAACCATGCCTACCGCAGCATTCCGCTGTAGTAAGGGCGCCCTATAAATTATACTATATCTGGTGATTAACTATTAGGCCCTTAAGTAAAGGTTGACAAATTAACGGGCACACATGAACGGGCCCCGTATATCAATGGTGATTTAGAAACCATGGCTTAATAGACATCTATGTAATTTAGAGGCTTAAGTCGGAGCAAACTTTGTGAAGGTGCTGTCAAAATTTTGTTATTTCGATTAGTTACTGAAGAATTTTTAAATAACAGATTATTTATATTAATAGCAATTATATTCGTAACAATTATATTACAGTCGTAATAAAATGCGTCCATTAAGAAGTTGCGCAGGAAAAAACAGAGAGGGCGCTACCGTCATCTTAGGCGATAGTTTTTTTTTTTTGGTTGGTAAATCATCCAATGACTTCTCCTGCTCTGGGTGTAGCGGGAGGGCGTGTCAGACTTTTACTGACTAAAACCCACCCGTGTTCGTTCAGTTGCTTGAGCCAGGGCCGCGGTAACTCTTTTTCAAATTTATCCGCGATCCATCTTAGAACCTCAAAACTATAACTAATTAGGGTTGCACTATATTACTGTTCTATATTACTCGTACTAGAGAACAGTTACTAAAGAACCTTAGTAAATCTTTTGTTATCAAACGAACTACCGGGATAAACAGCTACCCTCTATACCAATCAAAGCCATGATCTACCCACCATGATTGGCTGGCGTCCCAGGTATCTACAGTTAGAACCGTTTATAGCGACTTGGCCTAAAATTACGTACTGGGTATAACGACGGAGTGAGAAGTCCTGTAAAAAGAACAAAATTAACAAAAAATTGCAAAAATAAGTTACGTTCTGGGTATAACGACGGAGTGAGAAGTCCTGTAAAAAGAACAAAATTAACAAAAAAGTGCCAAAATAAATTACGTTCTGGGTATAACGACGGAGTGAGAAGTCCTGTAAAAAGAACAAAATTAACAAAAAAGTGCAAAAATAAATTACGTACTGGGTATAACGACGGAGTGAGAAGTCCTGTAAAAAGAACAAAATTAACAAAAAAGTGCAAAAATAAATTACGTTCTGGGTATAACGACGGAGTGAGAAGTCCTGTAAAAAGAACAAAATTAACAAAAAAGTGCAAAAATAAATCACGTTCTGGGTATAACGACGGAGTGAGAAGTCCTGTAAAATTAACAAAAAAGTGCAAAAATAAATTACGTTCTGGGTATAACGACGGAGTGAGAAGTCCTGTAAAAAGAACAAAAATAATAAAAAAATGCAAAAATAAATTACGTTCTGGGTATAACGACGGAGTGAGAAGTCTCCTGTAAAAAGAACAAAAATAATAAAAAAGTGCAAAAATAAATTACGTACTGGGTAGAACGACGGAGTGAGAAGTCCTGTAAAAAGAACAAAAAAGTGCAAAAATAAATTACGTACTGGGTATAACGACGGAGTGAGAAGTCCTGTAAAAAGAACAAAATTAACAAAAAAGTGCAAAAATAAATTACGTTCTGGGTATAACGACAGAGTGAGAAGTCCTGTAAAAAGAAAAAAAATAGTAAAAAAGTGCAAAAATAAATTACGTACTGGGTATAACGACGGAGTGAGAAGTCCTGTAAAAATAACAAAAAAGTACAAAAATAACTTTTCATTTTGGAAGTCGGTATTGAATAACGATAAAAACAAGATGTACCAAAGACATCGATTTCCGAAATGAAACTTATTTTTGCACTTTTTCTTTAAAAGTCGGTTTATTTTTTGTGAAAGAGTTTTTCCCTGATCTCTACTGAATTCAATCATCTGGTAGCACGATTCTCCTTGGTAAAACTGCTTGCCAGACTTCCAAACTTCTGACTCCACCCGGCTGTCAAAGATCTACAATTGACATTTCGGTCATTTGGTCCTATGGTTGCCGAGGTACAGAAAGGTTTAGATATATTGTATTGAATGGTCAAGGAAGTCTAGGCAGAATGCCGTTCGAAGTCAGCGATACGATGTGCAAAATGTCAAAATGTAAGAGATTTATCATTTGACATTTCGATAGCGCTTGATAAATGCCATACATTTGTTTAATTTTTAGGGTTCCGTAGTCAACAAGGAACATTATTATAGTTTCGCTTTATCCGTCTGTCCGTCCGCAACTTAGCTCAGAGACTCTTAGTACTAGAAATCTATAATTTGGCATGGATATACATAATAATCACGCCGACAAAGTGGTAAAATAAAATAAAGAAAAAAATATATTTTAGTGTAAAGTGGGTAGATGTAAAGTGCGTATGTCTTTTTTGTCGTCTATCCCATGATGTGGGGTATCATTGGATAGGCCTTTAAAAATTTTAAGGGTATGTTAAAAACATTTTCCGATTTAGGGACCCGTTTGCGTAAAATTAAGCTTTAAATTTAAAGTGTGTGTCCCCTGCCAGTTAAATGGTTGCTTTTAGCTATGTGAACAAAATCATGGCTGTAGTATATATAACGAAATTAAAAGGAAAACTATCACAGCTAAGTAGGCTTTACAAGTTTACGAGTAATAGTCGACCGACTTATAAAATGGAAAAGTAAAATTATTGTAAAAATGCCATTGAAAAATTATTAAATAACGTTATTAGTTAGTGTAAAATAGACAGTAAATTTAATTGTATGAACCATGTAAAAATATATAATAATATAATCATAACATCCTTAATAATAATTATTTCTAAATTAATAATGTTTACGCTCGAATAACGCGAGCTGAGTGGTCGGAGTCGTTGGCAGTACCGGTCCGTACGGCACATGTGCGCTGGTGGTGTCTATTTTCTGTGTGCAGAAAGTATTTTCGACGTCCGCATTATTGTGCAACTACGGAACTCTATTACTGCGCGTGGCCCGAAGCGCACTTGGCCTTTTTTTTCTAATTGCTATCACGGCGCTTTCTAGATAGAATGTCATCTTTCCACGGTCTGATCTCAGCGGTAGTTGCTTAACCTTGAAGGTCGTCCCATGAAACTGTGATTACTTAGCCCCCAAGCCTTTATTTTTATTTTATAGGCTGGTGAACCCGCCAGCCTATAACATAAAAAATAAAGCTGTTCTCTTGTACCTTTATAAGTCGGGAGTGTTCGGGAGTACTCGGCTCCCGTCGCGAACTTGCCGGCCAATATTTATCATTTTAATTAAAACGTTAAGCTTTTGATTTATAGCAGTTCTCAGGTATATTTTACTTTTTAATTCCCTGTCTTCCTGGAGTGGGCAAGGATTTAAAGTTGCTATAAGGTGGGATTTGAGGGACGGAGGTAGGTAGGAGGCGGCAGAGTTATACGTGTAGATTGGTAAATTTTAAGATATTTTTAATTTGGAATTAACTTTTCATTGATAATTAATTATTTTCGTCTATAGTTACTCAATATCTGAAATCGGTGTCGGTGTCAATCTGTAAACATATGCCTAAATTTTGTTGAAATAGATAAATATAGGCTTCCTAGTCTTCCGCTCCTTGTCTCTGCATCACGCAAAGGTCGACTGATAGAAAATGCCTTAGGCAGTCCGCCTCTTTATCGTTTTGTGTGCTTGAAGTAAAATAAATATGGACCGTCGTCCCGTGGTCGTCGTAAGCGCGACTACTAAGCGTACGTACGGTCTTGAATTCGATTCCCAGGTCAGGCAACTTTTTTTAATTTACTTAGACTGGAGTTTGAAAGTCGGGGGTGACACACCCGTCCCTCGGAGAGCACATAAAGATGTTTTTTCTGCGCCTGTTCACTGCTCGGTCGTGTAAAGAGAAAGAGTTTGCACCTGTGTTTGTGCACATACTTGTGCGTACATGGCTTCTTTCCGCTGAGGTAAGCCACCGTGATCGAAATTCGGTCAGAAGGGTTATAGTATTTTTTATAAGCTAACAGTAATAAGAATATTCAGATACTGATCTAATATCTAACCTCACATTTGGCGATATAAGCGAAAAGCCATTTATAAAAGTGAGGAAATTTATGACTGGACACAAAAATGGAAAATCAAACTGAATGAGTCAAAATCAATTCACATTGACTTCACAAACAAACACTTGAACCATCCTACCTTATGCTAATACAGCCAAATACCTTGGCATAACTCTCAACGACAAGTTGCGTTGGAAAGCTCATGTCAAAAAGAAAAGACAGGAACTCGATATACGTTGTAAAAGTATGTATTGGTTACTCGGAAGGATTTCCTGTCTATCAGTACATAATAAAATAACCATATACAAGCATATGCTGATGTCAATTTGGACGTATGGTATCCAACTTTGGGGCTATACTAAACAAAGCAACGTCAAAATAATCCAATAAATCCAAAATAAAGTGCTCAGGGATGCTGTGAATGCACGCTGGTACATAAGAAATGACGATCTTCACAGTGACCTTAAAACGGAATTCATCACCACCATCGTCAAAAATTTGCTGAAGCCCACGAACACAGACTTTATCGACACGTGAATGTTGAGACTATCCAGCTGCCAGACAATACAGACTTAGTGCGTAGGCTAAAAAGAACTAAACCTTTTGAATTAGTGTAGTGTACAATGCGAATGAATAATAGAGACAACGCTGTGTAATACATATAACATATGAACATAGTGTTTATATAAATTTTAACAGACTCTAAGGAAGTCCTACGGTACAAAAGTGCAAATATACACTATTCTAGGTTTAACATAATCTATCACGTAACATTATATTATGTTAGAATTAAATTACTTATTAGTCTTTCAGGCTAGATCGTAATTAATTATTAAGAATTTTGTTCTTACTAATAAAGTATAAAAAAAATATAAATCCTTCATAAAACCATAACAACAACTAATATCACAAACCAATTAGCTGACATATAAAAACTACTAGATGTAAAATCCAGATTATTTAATAAATATTTAATTATTATATACTTAGCATTACATTGCATGTGTCGTCACGAGCTCGCACACCATCCAAAATTTTGTAAACTTATTTTAACATTTTATATTATTTTCTAATTACATTATTTTAGTGCAAATTCGTATTCAATACTTGTTTGAACATTAACATTCAACATTAAGTGTTAAAAGTTCATGCCCTTAAAATATAACTATTTTATTTGTTTCCCATAAATCTAGTAATCCATGTAAATAATTTATCACAGCACGCTCTAGTTTTATTATTATCTCCAATAACATGGTAACATGCACAAAGCGCAATCCATCATACGCGACTTTTAAAAATATTGAATGTTAGATACCGCGTTCTATTTTATTTTATGGTCACGTTACACGATAGTTTGTGTAGTCGATGCCATTTTAATATTTTTGCGTTGAAAAATATATTTTAAAAAAAAGTGGTGAATCCGCTGGCGGGTTTTCCTATACATGGCATGTTGAGGAATATTGCCTGAAGCTGTTAGAAAAATAACAAAAATATATTTGATGCAGTAATGCCTTAGTTTAATAGAGAGAGGTTGGGCGCTTCAGATGCTCAATTAAACTGTTAATAACTATTGAAATGAATCGACAAACTAAATATAACATCACGTCTCTATTGCCCATAGGTTAGGCAGAAGTGTTTTTTTAGTTTATCTTCAAAAACCTAATGGTGTCAAAAACCCACGGTATAGAATATGGGAACTCTCGTTACGAATATCTCAGAAACAGCGCACTAGAGCAGGGGTTCCCAAACTGTGCGCCGCGAGGCCTCGGGCGGCGTTCTATGAGTAGATATACTACCTGGCTATTCTGCAATTGCAGTTAATAAAGTCGTAGTACAGATTACAAATCAATTGAGAAAATGATAGGAGAGTAAGTATTTCAAAACCTTTAGCTCCGATTTGAAAAGTTATGCACAGAAAAGCGAGCTCATTTGTTCCTACTAAGCAATGATATTTCAAGCAACTAGAAAAACACAGTTTGTTATAAAGGTACAAGAGCATCGCAAAAAAATACATTATGTAAAGGAAGTCACAGTATAAAAAAGATTGGGAAGCCCTGCACTAGAGAATGCTATGGTATATACCAAAACAATTCTGAAAAAGATTAAATTATTCCCACTACTTTTTTCCACACTATCCTACATTGTATCCCACTGCTGGGCTAAGGAGAGGGATGTTCTCCTTCTGAACTCCTCTGTCTCTGGCGATCTCTGGCTAAGTTTGCTTTGCAAACATGATCAGATCGCCTCTTACAACTCTTCAAATATTTATATGATTTTCAACAAATACAAATTTGCTTCACATTTTCTAAAATAACTCACCAACTCGTTAAATACCATTTAAATGTATCCTTTCTAACAATAAAGTGGTCCAGACCACAGTCACCGTTCAGTAAGTCAACTCCGTGACAAACAAGTACGTATTATATACAGCCGGACTGCACCGTGATCCATCATGGTGAGGATACAACGAAACACCCCGTAGATACGCCGTCTGCTCGATTAATCACCCTGTATACGTATGCGTTTAAGGACGGCTTTTCATTATGAGACTTGCGGAATTATTTTGCGATTTTTTACTTCTTCTTCTTTTTCAGTCGATGGATATAATCCTTGTATAGTTTGGGCCGAGAACACATTTTTAGGGACTTCAGACTTTCTTTTTTATCATCGATGGGCTCGCGAGACTTTTTACTGATTTGGTACCTAGCTCTTGAAATAAGCCTTTTTAGGGGGTAGATTTTTTTACGGTTCAAACAATATTGTTGTGTTAGTTTGACGAATGTATAGGATGTTAACTGGTTTTCCCGCTTGAAAATCATCAAAGGACCCGTTTATTTTCAGTCCTCTGCCTGAAGTAGGTGGACGTGTAAGCAAAACTCTTTACTAACTTAAATCACAAAAAACGCGTTCTTATCGAAAATGTTCTAGCTGTAGAGCAATTGTAGTACAATTTCTATGAAAACGGTTTGCCGTATCTTTGTTTCATTGTTGTGTCGCGCCTGTCTGAGGCTCGATAAAGATGAACAAAAAGAAAAGACAGAAATCAAAAAAAAAAGTACAAATAGTTTACATCGGTACCACACATTGATACATGACATAAAAACATTCATACCTGCTTTCCTTTAGCTTTTCTAATATTAAGCTCATTACTACACTCATATGCGACTAAAAATACGCGATTAAACGCACATTGCATGTCCCGCTTTAATGCCCGTGTATACAAAATTCGATTAAGGTCGTGTTTCGAGCGTTTTTGTTAACTTATGAACAGGAAGCGATGTTTTGCTGCAATATTTTCAGTTCTGCTGATGTACTCGTAGCTTCAAATAATTTAGTCGGAGTAGCTGTGTGCCGACGAACTCACTTGCAGTTGTGAGAATCGTGGATCATTAGATTTTTTGTTATTTTTGAAGGAACGTTGTTTTATTGTCTTTGCTGGATCGATTAGATGTGGATTAATGATATTTTATTTCAGTAGGGGGTATTTGATTGAAGATTATATAATCTTTCATAACCCATACTAATATTAT
The DNA here is from genome assembly GCA_964057195.1 of Orthosia cruda. Lineage (NCBI taxonomy): Eukaryota > Metazoa > Arthropoda > Insecta > Lepidoptera > Noctuidae > Orthosia > Orthosia cruda. Next base: position 3,406,118 of record OZ059835.1, on the reverse strand, counting down.
AAATGTTAAAATAACTCTGTTTGTTATGTTTTCACACCTAAGCCGTAAAATCAAGCTTATTTATCTCAATTACTCAATACAGTTACAGTTAACGTAACCCAACGCGTGCAGAGAGTCATCAAATTCACTATTACACATATATCATCAAAAATTTGTCAGAGGATATTAAACAACACAAATAAAAACATAGTATTCAATAAAACACATTACAATGCCTAAATAATCAAAATTACATTAACAAAAGTTAAAATCAATAGTAAATTAATAATATAATTATTACGAATAATTTAATAATCTATCTGCCTACATATCTATAATCTATCTACCGAGAAGAACATATATATGAAACTTTTATAAAATTGCCACGATGTCGAAGCCGCGGGCGTCAGCTAGTATTAACATAGTAGTATTTAAAGATGATAACTATTTTTAAACTCTCTAGCTTCTAAAGTATAGGTCATAGAAACGGGTCTTGCCCACGTAAAAAATGTGGCGTGGCATCGCACACATTTTTAGGGTTCCATACCCAAAGGGTAAAAACGGGACCCTATAACTAAAACTCCACGTTCCGTCTGTCTGTCTATCCATCCGTCTGTCACCAGGCTGAATTTCATGCACCGTGATAGCTAGATAGTTGAAATTTTCACATATGATGTATTTCTGTTGCCGCTATTACAAAAAATACAAAAAACAGAATAAAATAAATATTTAAGTGGAGCTCCCATACATCAAACGTTTTTTTCGGTTAGTCGTTTTTTGCGCACTTGGCCGGGTTTTTTATCTTATATCATTTAATTATAATGATACAAAAGTCCTTTTCACCCACTCGATTTTCCTTACCCTAAATGTTTTATTTGCCCATAAACGAATCTCCAAACACGTTTTTCGAGGGAGCTATTGACATACCTACTCGACAAACAAGTCAAAAAAATAAATACGGAACTTTCACATTAAACAGCAATTACGACAACAAAACGAGAGTCCGAGATGTCTTTTTATAAGGCCAGGCCTCGAGTGAGACCTTTGAGGCCCCCAGCCTCTTGCCCCGGGCGAGGCCACTTGAGCTTCGTACAGCTGCGCTAACTGTTGCATGCGACTCCTGGACTACTTGTCCCTGAGTTTTATTTGAAGCGCCCCGACTACTCTTGTGCGAGTTTTTATTTCAAGTCCCGTTGGAGTATGTACGGCTTGCTTGGAGCTTGTATGTTAGTTGTGTGAGTAGTTGTATGTATGTGTAGATGGATAGTTCTTTTTTCTTTTGCTGCATGGATTTAAGTGTGGATGGCTTTGTGAAAAACTGATTTCGATTCAGACGGAAAACTTTTGAAAGCCTCTTTACGCTGGTTCATTTGTTTATTTCAAAATTCATGCACAAAGGTACAATGGCGGACTTAGGTATTGTCTACTAGTCAACCAAGGGTAACCACCCATGATGACGAGAATAAGTTAGTTTTAGATAATTATCTAAAATGTTGCTGTGCCCAACAGGGTCGATAATTGTTCCTGTTACTTATATTTACCACCTGTATAGAGGATGCCATTTGTTATTCCGTCTATGATATGATAAGTTGGGGGATTGGATCGCTGATAAAAATGCCTGCTCCGCAGCCACTAAGGCGCAAAAACAAGTGATGGGCGGAAACGTTTTGAAGTATTGTTGGACCTGCTAAAGACTATGGATATATTTGTATTAAACTCAATTTATTTCAGTATTATATAACTGCACAGCACATATGTGGGTACTACGAGTATGTTCAGACTGTAATCTACCATTCACTGTACCTATGTGTGGTTCGTTGCCTTGTGTACCTGTGTCGTTCGTTGACTTGTGTGTGCCCTGGTAGTTGAATGTGCCATTCTCTCTCAAATTTCTCTCTGATGGTGGCAAATGTGTTGGATCATTCGGTTCCTTTCATGATGGTTGGGCTGAGTGGTGCCAATCCATGTTTCACGTTCGTGAACGGGCGCCATCAGTTGGGATTGGTCATAACATAACTTGCTTAGGCCTGCTTTTAATTACGCTTTTAAGTGCGCGTCATTTTACATTATGCCCACATATTTATTTTTCCATCAATAATGATGTAACCAAATAATTGTAATGAAAACTGATTGTACGTGGAGTTTCTTGCACATTCTTCTCCATAGAGACCAACTGACGCTTGCGTATGTTCAAATTCAGACTCCAGGTTGCTGCAGAGAAATTCCAGATTATAAAACCCAATATAAATTTGCCCGAGCCGGGAATAGACTCAAGGCCTTATACTTAGCAGTAGCGCTTGCGAACACTAGTCCAACGAGGCAAATCTTTGAAATAGCCAGGATACAAATATAGGTAATCAGTGACACAAAACTGTAAACAAATCACAGCATAGAAAAATACATTTTAACCAAAAAAACAAACCGTGTCTTTGGTACCCATTGTTTGCCATTTTTCGACACTGACTTCGGTAAAGAAAGTTGTTCTTCGCTTTGTGTTTTGTTTTGGAAGTCGGTTTGATTTTTTAAAGTTTTTAATTATCTCCTACCTCCTTTTAGTTTTGGTAGGTATCTCCAGTTACCATGATAAAAATCATTAATATCCAAAGTAAATCTCTTAACGATTGCAATAAGACTAGGATATATTGTTTTATTTCGGCGTTCCAGTGCCTACCTTCCGGCTTCATCATCAGATCAGTGCAATGGTACCATTTTCATCAGTACCATTTATTTATAAGTATTTGCTTCATCGTAGTCGGTTAACTATTCGATATATCTTAAACCCGTGACATACTTAGCATTAAGGAGTTTCAGTGCCCATCTGTGGTCTTCCTCACCAAATGATACTTTCTGAGTGCAAATGATTGCATTGTTGATGAAAATACTAAAATCGCTATATGCCTATATTTTTTGAGGAGTTCTTTCGATTTTTCCAGGACCCCATCATCAGGTCCTGATGACCACCTGGGAAGTATACACTTACAAACAAAAGAAGGATTTTCCAAATCGCTCCAGGAGTCTTTGAGAAATCGGGGAACAAATATATAAAAAAAAGATTCCGACGAATTGAGAAATCAGTTAATAAAATGCATTCCAGTACTAAAGCAGCTTTCAGATAAGCCTAACCATCAAAACAACACGCTGATTTCAAGTTACATAACCATCTCACAACACAAAACACACAGCAAAAATTGAGTGTATTATCGAAGCACACATATTTCAACGCGAAACAGCAAGAGCTCATTACTCCACAGGGTGAGATCAAAAGGGGTGTCTCATCTCTTTATTTGTACACCCCGAGATGCCAACTTTTATTCCAGACCCCTATGTTAACAAGACATGCATAATGACTAAAAAATAACCAAGGAGTATGATATTCACATAAATATGGCGGTGCAAAACCCGTTTTTAAGACTCGTTTTTTAAAGCTTGGTCTTAAAAACGGGTAATTTTTTTCTTTAGACTGTGTGACGGTGTTCTGTTATCGTTTCTTGAGATCTTTCCGAGGTAATGATGGTGGAATGGTGCTCGTTTTTCGTCGCGGGAGTACGTGACTGGCTTCTGAGCCGGGTTTGAGTTCATTTCGTTTTGTTTCGTGTTCTCGAGATTATGTTTTCGCCAGTTTTGGGTGATTACGGGTAGGGGCTTTCATTTTCCGGAATGTTTTATAGGTGTTTTGTTATATGCAGAAACAAGAATGACATTCTTGATCTGTGATATAGGTGGTCTACTAATGGTCATATACTTAGCCAAAATATAAACATTTGTTGGACGTTGCCTAGTAACCTGTTCGAGCATGTGTACGTACGGGGTAGTTTTAAAGTTGAAACCATCTCCAAAAAACTAACCGAATCCAGACTAAGATGGTACAGTCATGTGGTGCGGAGACTTGATGACCACATCGTCAAAATGTGCTATTCCATGGTACAAAAGAGAGAATGGTAGTCTGCTGACAGCTTGGATGACAATTGTCCAGAAGGATATCAAAAAGTGCGGTCTATCTACTGACGATGCTTATCAGAGTCTCATGACCAGGAAAGCCTACTCCAAGTAGGTACTGGGATGTGGCGAGGTGGAAGAAGAAGAAGTTCGAGCATGTTATCTATACTATAATCTATACTAATATTATAAAGCTGAAGAGTTTGTTTGTTTGTTTGTTTGTTTGTTTGAACGCGCTAATCTCAGGAACTACTGGTTGGAATTGAAAAATTCTTTTTGTGTTGGGTAGTCCATTTATCGAGGAAGGTTATAGGCTATATAACATCACGCTACGACCAATAGGAGCGGAGCATCAATGAAAAATGTTCCAAAAACGGGGAAAATTTATTCTTTTTGAGACGCAACGTATTTAGAGTAGGTGGGCTAGCTTGGTAGGTAGCCAGTTGACGGGAGCGAAGCCGCGTGGGACAGCTAGTTTCTAATAAGGCCTGTCGTTATTAACATGTGCTTTTCATATGTACATTAGAAGGTAATATGTAATGACATACATAGTGAACTGGGGATCGATCATCTAAATCAGCTCAGAAGCAAAATAAGTACTTCAAATCTCTCTCGAATCTAAAACATAGTGAGTTGAGTAGAACCTCAAAACCTCTTTAATACCTTAACTACTCAAACTATTTAACCAATTCCCGTAGCAACCCTAATCGCTTACGTTATCGAAGGATATTACACGAATGAACTATAATAATTATAGCGCTCTATAAAAAATGCATTAGGGTCACCAAAAAGCAAGTTTTCCAATAGCTGATGATGTAAAATGCATGTACGGCTAGGCCCGTGCGTTGACGAATGAAACGGGAGTTAATCCCGACTTCACCCCTGTCGGCGTCGAAAAGATTTCCCCTGGGAATGTCACACGAACTGAACCCTTTGGTGTGGTGTAAGTTATAGGGGTTTAGTAAATTAGTAGCTAGTAAGTTTTATTTAGAGCTTCTTCTAGAATTAAAAGACGAAGACATAATGACATCGTACAAACCACGCTGGGTACGTGTGGTGTATCACAGCTAATTTTATGTATTAGGTAGGAGGCCTAATTGCCGACGTTGCGTGTTTTGTATGTTTTGTAGTTTCAAGTTTTCTAGTCGTGTTGTCGTCGTCATTATAACTGCCTTAAACTGCCTTTCATTCCTGAAATAAAAAACTATCTATATTAAATTAATTATAATACAAGAAACATAGGTAAATGAATTCGATACTTGAGCCGGCGTTTCACTTCAGACAAAACGGTCAACTGATGGTGTCAATGCGCTGAATTACAAGTTGAAATGGACCAGCATAACTTGAAGTAGAGTACAGGAGGGCTTGTTCGGAATCCTGGAAGCCGGCTGTCACAGAAAGGCTAACGCCTTTAGCCCGCACGATGTAACAGCGGGATCAAGAAGCTCACGTAGATCCTAGCGCTTTGCCCATATCCTGAAGCCGTTTGCCGGCTTCTATCGAATGGTACGAGTATCTATAGACAAGGAGACGGACAATAATAATAATGAAACAATATGGTCTGAGAATACCACTGAAAGCGACTATCCAAAGGAGAATTAGGAAGAGATGAAATAACATATAATTTTTCAGTAGGTTTCAGTGTAGCTGGTCACCAGTCTATTTGAAACGAAAGGTCGGACTTAGCCCTGGGAAACAGGTTTCCTGAAGCAAACCTGTCTGACCATCTGGTACGTCATTTCACTATATCTTTCAACAGCCGAAATTTTGACGGTAGGACATGATTGTACACTAGAAGATAATAAAAAAATTGGCAAATAGATTTAAGTAAAGAAAAAAAAAAGATTTTTGACGGCAGCCCTTGTAAAATTTACGAGCTGTCAAAACGGAATTTTCACCTCAGTTTTTTACTAATCGAAATATGAAAATATTAAAAAGATGTAAGAGGCCAGTGACAAATAAAAAAACAAGGCTAAACCTATGAGGTTTGTGGCGCAATGCCGCACTATATGCTAAAAAATGTTGATAAAATTAAGATCATCAAAAGACTTTTATTGTCTTTACACGCTCGACTGATGAAAATTTCCCTCAAATTGGAGAGCTAGTATGGACCATGGAGCCAGAACATAGGATATTTGATATTCCTGGAGTAAGTTTCCTTCGGATAATTAGTGACTTTAACCCGGGTGAAGCTGCTGGCAGAAGCTAGTTTAGGATGAAATAAATATACATTTTATATAAGCTCTATTAATTAAACCCACTAACGCTCACACTTTGCACCACGCCCCCATACAGACTGAAGTAATATTTTAAGCGGCTTTGAATCATCGCTGCATCTCTTTTTTCCGATATCCGCCATATTGGTTCGTGACATTAAGTATTTAGGTAATACCACCTTAATTTCGGAGCGGTTACTTTTCTATTGAGAAGGATTATCCTTTCTGATGTATGGTTTAGTGGGTTAGGGGTTTTATTGGGCGTCTTCTAGTACCTGCCCGAGGGTTCCAAAATGATAAAATACTTTGTTCTTAGACTGTACCGTACCGTACTGATGTACCGTATGTTTGTACCGTATGGTGACGGACGTAAAGAATTTCACCATCCCATATCTTCCCGTGGGTGTCGTAAGAGGCGACTAAGGGACACACCAGAGAATGGGCAGCAGCGTTCACTGTGCACTTTACCAACAAACTGCGATCGCCAACCCGCCTGCCAAGCGTGGTGATTGTGGCGAACCCCCCCAAACCAAAATAATTTGCACACAGAATAAAAGGCCCCGAGTGCCCGGCAGCCCGTCTACCCTCGGCTACGGTAGCGGTCGAGGCGATGGCGTGGCAAGGGGTGCAAAGAATCCCCGGCGTGGACCCGGCTACCCCAATAAACACCGACGACTGGACCTGGGAACTTATAAGACGCGAACACTCCGGACCGACGAGAAGATAACCGAGCTCGAGGAAGAGTTGAGCAGGTTACGATGGAGCATTATAAGATTATCTGAAGTCCGAAGAGAGGGGGAGGAATCGATAATCCTCTAATCCGGTAACCTGCTCTATTTCCGAGAGGGTGAACGGCAGTCCCAGGGTGGTGTCGGCTTTATCGTCCACAAGACCCTTATGAACAACGTGGTGAAGATCGAGAGTGTGTCGACCAGTGTGGCGTACCTTATACTCAGAATATCCGCAAGATATTCGCTGGAGGTCATACAGGTCTACGCCCCAACCTCGGCACACCCCGACGACGAGGTAGAGACCATGTATGAGGATATCTCAAGAGCCTTGCATGGTTCCAAAACTTACTTCACCGTTGTCATGGGGGACTTCAACGCGAAACTGGGCAAACGAGACGAGGATGAGCTGCAAGTAGGGCAATTTGGAGTTGGACATCGGAACCACCGGGGTCACCTACTGGCCAGTTTTATGGAGAAGGAGGGCCTCTACATGATGAACTCCTTCTTCAGAAAACGTGAGCATAGGAAGTGGACCTGGCAAAGCCCCGACGGTGCAACTAAAAACGAGATCGACGTCATCATGTCAACCAAGAAACAAATGTTCAATGATGTCTCTGTGATCAACTCGGTAAAAACCGGGAGCGATCACCGCATGGTAAGAGGCACATTGAACATTAATGTCAAGCTTGAAAGGTCTCGACTGATGAAATCCACGCTCCGTCCAGCACAGATCCAGGTCCAAAACCCCGAGACCTTTCAACTCGAACTCCAGAACCGTTTCGAGTGCCTAGGGAGCTCCGTGGACGATTACAGCGATGGGTTCGTGGAAGCTGTCCATACGGTCGGTTCTAAGTTTTTCAAGACCCGCCGTATAGATAGGAACAAAAAGCTCTCTGATCCTACTCTCAAGCTCATGAAGGAGAGGCGTGAGATGATCCTGCAGTCTTCAGACGATGCGCTGAAATACCGGCAGCTAAATGAACGGATCTCACAGTCCTTGAAAAGCGACCTCCGCCGCTTTAATACCGAGCGTATTAAAGACACAATTGAGCGGAACAAGGGCTCCAAGGTCTTTGCAAGGGATCTGTCTATTGGGCAGAGCCAGCTCGCAAAACTGAAGACCGATGATGGCAGGATCGTATCCGCCAAACTGGAGCTTCTGAGGGAGATCGAGAGATTCTATGGACAGTTGACACGTCAACCAGTAAACCCGTCGCGAATCTAGCGAATGACATTCCGGACGTCAGCCTGTATGAGATTAGGATGGCTCTGAAACAGCTTAAGAACAACAAGGCACCGGGTGATGACGGAATTACGGCCGAACTCCTGAAGGCGGGTGGAAAACCAGTACTTAAGGCCCTTCAGAAGCTGTTTGGACATAATCGAAGGGAGGACGCCACAGGCATGGTGCAGGGGTGTGGTGGTACTCTTCTTCAAGAAGGGTGACAATGCCTTACTGAAGAACTATAGGCCCATCTCACTTCTTAGCCATGTCTACAAGCTGTTTTCAAGAGTTATCACGAATCGTCTCGCTCGCAGGTTTGACGATTTCCAGCCTCCTGAACAAGCCGGATTCCGCAAAGGCATCAGCACCGTAGACCACATACATACGCTGCGGCAGGTTATACAGAAGACCGAAGAGTACAACCTGCCTCTCTGTTTAGCGTTTGTGGACTACGAGAAAGCCTTCGATTCGATCGAGACTTGGGCTGTGCTGCAGTCTCTCCAACGGTGCCAAATCGACTACCGGTACATCGAGCTATTGAAGTGTTTATACAAAAACGCCACCATGTCAGTTCGACTTCAGGATCAGACCTCGGAACCCGTACATTTGCAGCAAGGTGTGAGACAGGGAGACGTCATATCTCCGAAGCTGTTTACCGCTGCACTGGAGGACGTCTTCAAGGTTCTGGATTGGAGCGGGCTAGGCATCAACGTCAATGGCGAGTACATCACTTACCTTCGGTTTGCCGATGATATAGTGCTTATGGCTGAGACCATGGAGGAACTCAGTACAATGCTCGATGACCTCAGTAGAGCTTCTGAACATGACAATGAGGATGAACATGGACAAAACCAAGAGGATGATGAATGCCCATGTTACACCCACTCCTATCAAGGTCGGAGACTCTACACTCGAAGTTGTGGGCGACTATGTCTACCTGGGACAAACGATCCAGTTGGGTAGGGCCAACTTCGAGAAAGAGTCAATCGTCGAATCCGACTCGGATGGGCAGCGTTTGGGAAGTTGCGCGGTATCTTCTCGTCCAACTTACTGCAGTGTCTCAAGACGAAAGTCCAGTGTGTGTTGCCAGTGATGACATATGGCTCTGAGACGTGGTTGCTTACAATGGGCCTCATCAGAAAGCTTACAGTCACTTAAAGGGCTATGGAGAGGGCTATGCTCGTAGTTTTCTTGCGTGATCGAATCAGAAATGTAGAGATCCGCAAGAGAACCGGGGTTACCGACATATCCCGAAGAATTGCCAAACTTAAGTGGCAGTGGGCAGGGCACATTGCTCGCAGAACGGATGGCCGATAAGGTAGAAAGGTTCTGGAGTGGCGACCGCGTACCGGAAGACGTTGCGTTGGAAGGCCTCCCACCAGGTGTACCGATGACCTGGTGAAGGTTGCGGGGTTGCGAGACGCACGGGACCGGTCAAAGTGGCGACGCTTGGGGGAGGCCCATGCCCAGCAGTGGACGTCTTTCGGCTGATAAGATGAGACTGATGTTTGTATTAAGAATCTGCTCAAATTTCCAAGCATGTTTGAGAAAAGGTTTTATTTAAATTCGAACTGGCTTGCAAATAGAAAGCTGTTAATTAAAAAAAAAATGATTATGAACAGTAAAATGAGTTCTAGGTACTACTTAGTTATAATTTCCACGCATTATTTGAGAAAAGTACTATACAAGTCTTGGCCACTTACGTATATACGGACTTATCTATGTGTGCCTCGGCTTCGCCTCGGCCCACATTTACACATTCGTCCATCAATGCCTCTTTTGCTGGCCGCTGCAGTACTATATTAAAATGTTATGCATAAGTACAAAGGCCTTATTGTTTTTGTATATACGTAAGTTATTTCTGCTCTATTATTAAATTAAATTAAATTAAATTTATTGCCACACACACATGTTACATCAGATACATAATTTACACAATGGGAAAAAAACATAATTAAACAAAACAACACAATGAAATTGGCCATGGGCCCCAAACTAGGCATAGCCTGTATCTTGGTGGCCCAATTAAACAAAATTTAGAGTAGGGATATTGGATGTTCTGTGTGACACAGCACAGTGTTATCAATCCTACAGTATTATAAATCAAATAATCAGAATTAAAGACAGTAATCAAATTCAATAATTACATTAAATAATTATAAAATAAAGAATAGGTATGAGACAAAAGGGAAAAAAAAATAATAATCAAAAGACAATAAAATTAATATTAAAATCACATTATTACACAATCCAGATCACAGTTATAATTAAAATCAGAATTAAACTTCACTTCAATCAATCAAAGTCAAATACAAAAAAAATACAATAGAGTTGTCAACATTAAAATCAGCATTAAAATGTAAATTGAAGTCGGATCATTCAGCCAAGAGTCATAAAAGTAAGTGGAAGGGTCCTCACCCTTCACCCCAGAGACTTTAAGTTATAGTGTATGTGTGAATGTGGGACAGGGATGGAAGCCGTCTGGGTGAGGGTTTGTGTTCAGATGCTGGTCATCCCAATGGGCATAAGATAAGTTCAGTTTCATCATACGTAAGCTCTTGCAACCATCTCTTTAATAAAATCTTGGCTTCAAAGATATTTCTAGGGAGCCGTAGTGTGGATTTGTTTACTAGATTGAAGACTCGTATTGGGAAAAAGAGGGAAAACCGGGTGGCAAAAGTTGTTTTTACTGTTGGGATTGACAGTCTGTCTGCTCCAATCCTTCCTCTTTGGGTGTATGTGAATTTTTGACCGAACACGGTGACTAGACTTAGAAGGGACCTCAATATATATAACTGTCGGACGCCCAGGACACCCGCCTCCCTGTAGAGTGTGTCAGTTGGATAGCGCCGCGGTTTGCCAAGGAAAACTTTTAGAACAGCGCGTTGAGCACGTTCAAGTTCAAGCATATAGGTCTTAGCGGCGCTACCCCAGACGCCAACACAGTACTGCAACAACGATTGACACAGCGCCAGATAAACTTTTCTGCATAAGTCTTTCGGGGCACTGGAGCGAAGGGATTTCATAACATAAATAAATTGCCGGGTTCTTTTAGAGAGCATAGAGATATGCTCTCTAAAGGACAGACTCTGGTCAATCATAACATCTAGATACATCGTTGACCTGACTCTATCTATAACATTGCATGTACAGTTGTTGAGATGACATTTGATGCTGTGAATTTTTAATTTCTCAATGTCCGGACAGCGAGAACGACTAATGTGGAACGTCATGAAAGTGGTTTTATCAACATTTAGGGTAAGTAAGTTTTTGTCGAACCAGTCAATTATGATGCGCATGCCATTCTCTGCAGCATTCACAGTATCCCTCCATGTAGGACCGTGGAATATGACCACAGTGTCATCTGCGTAGCAAATCATGTCTGACTGGGGGATGTTTAGTCTGAGTATGTCGTCCATGTAAACAGTGAATAATGTCGTACCCAAGACACTGCCCTGCGGCACCCCAAAAACAACAGGAAGGCTGTCGCTAACACTGTCTCCGACAGCAACATGCTGCTGCCTCCCAGACAAGTAGCTGCTAAACCAGTCCCGAGCGATGCCCCTTACGCCAAGACATTCCAACTGTTTGACTAACATTTGAATTGATACTGTGTCGAATGCCTTGGCCTGGTCAAGGAAGACCCCAATCGGCCGTTGACCCCCGTCGATCCCCGAAGAGACAATGTCCGTCAAAAGCCCCACGGCCTGTTCTGTGGACCTTCCACGTCTGAAGCCGTATTGGCGTCCAGACAGTAGGCCGTGTTTTTCCAGATAACCAATAAGTCGGTTGTTGACGAGTTTTTCCAAGATTTTTGACGTGACACATAGCAGAGAGATAGGTCTATAGTTGTCCGGGCAGTCTTTGGCACCTTTTTTATGAATCGGCGTAACAACAGCCGTCTTCCAAGATTCAGGAAAAGTACCCGTCGACATGCTCAAGTTACAAATATGCGTTAAAGGGTCCAGTATAAACGGTTTAATATACTTAAGAAGGAGTGGGCGGATCCCATCAGAACCGGGTGCACTGTCGTCTTTTAGATCAGCAATGAGATTGGCTATTTCTTGGTTATCAGTTGGGTGTAAGAACATAGAGTTTTTCGTTCGGTTTTCAAGACTACTTTCACTACATTTTTTGCTCTCCGTAGTCTGGAGTGTTTCTAGGATGTTGTGTGCTAAGCGTTTACCTACCGAAACGAAATGACTATTACAGCTGTTAATGGATGATGAGCTGTCCACGCCGAAGTTCAGTAGTTCCCGATTTTCGTTGTTTTTTTTTTGGGAAATTCACAGATTTCTTTAATGACCCGCCAGAGCTTCTTGGGTTGGCCACTGTGATTCTCCAGTTCCTTCCTCTCATGCTCTGTCTTGCGTTTGTGTAGGATATTATTGCAAAAGTTTCTGTATCGTGTATATACCCGTTTCAACTCTAGATTTAGTGGTTGGTTTCTTACTTGAGCATGTAACGAATCCCGGTGACGAATGCACCGAACAAGTCCAGGGGTCACCCATGCTTTTACGTTAAATTTGGAGCGACTAACTTTAACTTTTTCAGTGTGCTTTTTCATGGTGTCTGATAAGATTTTATTGAACAGTGACACCGCATCGCCCACTTCAGTTTTAGACATTACCTCAGTCCAGTCAACTTTACCAATCTCATCGGCAATCTTCGTATAATCTATTCTTTGTTTAACCCTGTTGCGTGGTAGATTGGCAACTTTTAAGTGATTTGTGCCTAAGATAACAAGGTCATGGTCTGTAATCGACGACTTGCATACTATTCCTTGTGTTAAGTATGTACCTTTAGCTTTGATAAAAGCATGGTCCAAGCAAGCATTACCTCTGGTTGGCTCAGTGATCGCAGGAAGCAATCCGTGCTCCGACAACAGACACTGATAGGCGATATGAGAAGCATTAGGGGTATTTTCAAGGAGGTCTATATTCATGTCACCTGTCACGATCACACATGGACAGTTATTCAGACAGGTCAACGAGTTGTCCAGTGAGTTCAGAAATCTGTCAATATTATTAAATGAAGGAGAACGATAAATCCCAAGAAGTGCAATATTACTGTTGATTTTGGTTACAAGACAGTTGGCATCGTCGAACTTCGGCTCAACAACAGAAACCGTCCAAGTGTCCCTCACATAAATAGCTACCCCGCCACTTTTATTGATGACTTTACGTGTATGGAAGCAGTTATACCCCATAAACTGATTAACTATAGAGTTATCGTTCAGCCAACATTCCGTCAACACTATTACATCAAATTGTGAGTCGAATCGATGCAGCACCGTTAATAGTTCGGGAAAGTTTTTCTGTAGACTCCTTATGTTACAGGTTAAAACTCTAAAGTCGTGTCCTATAAATAAATCCCCGCATAGCTCCGGTTTATCAATGATGCGACAAGATAACGTTAGCGTTTCGTCTATTTCTTCTGATACATCGACTTTATCCATTATCTAGCAGCTCAGGAACAAGACGAAGACAGTGTGTAAGGGAATAAATTGCCGCATTAATGCATGTGGGAAGGGGTTGACTAGGTTGGCAAAGTTTGGGGATATGTCTGATGTGTGACTGGTATGAATGAGCGTTCAATTCAGTGTCCAAATTACAACTTTTCCGGTTAAGTGACAAGGCATAAAAATTATTAGTGCAATATGGGACACCGAATATTTCACTTATAAAATTGAAAGAGTGTTGACAAACCGTAGAATTATTATGATTAATTTTAACAAATGAGAACATAAGACATGCAGTCTTAAAAATGTCTCGTCTCAAAGCTTTACAGAAAAAAAAATTAATAAACGAAGTATCTTACAATAAAATCGCTTAGACCTTGATGGGTTTTACAAAAATATAGTTTAAAAAGCGACACCTGGCAAGGACTGGGCTGCAGATGTCGCGCCAAGAACGAGGTCCAAATCTCTAAGACTTTTAATTTGAATCGCTGGCTTCCCCTCAGCCTGACGAACGAGTACTTGGCCTCTGCTCGTCCAGCAAAATTTATATCCAACGTTCTTAGCTCGGGATCTTAGTATCACGAAATAAAATACGGTTTTCTTTGGTGAGATGTTCATTAATGAATATTTTTCTAATCGGACCCTGAATTTCAATGTCCTGGGATGATAGATTACGTCTTGTTTTGAAAGCTTTTATTATTTCATCCTTTCTTGCTCGCCGTAAAAATCTGACTATAACCGGCCGGGAAGTATTAGAGTCCGAGTTTGACGATAGGGTTTTCTTCAAACCTGCACGGGCAACCCAATCGATGTCATCCACGGTGAGATTTACGCCAACCTTAGACGCCGCGACCATCGCGATGTGATGAAGATTTTCATTTGTTGTTTCGCTCACTCCAATCATCTCAATTTCGTTACGCATGCCTGCCTGCGCCTGCTGGTTCAGTTGGTCCCTCAATGAGCAAACCATCTCGCTCATCACAGCCACTTGAGTGTATTTCTGTTCCAACGCAGACACTCGCTCCTCGTAGTTGTCCAACCGGGCGTTGCATTTATCCACCCCATCAAATAATTTTTGAAGAGTGGACTTAACCTCTGCCATATCCGAGCGCATAAGACGTATCTCTGCGACCAGCTCAGAAAAAGTCACGGAGTCCTCATGGTCATCCCGGCTAGGCGAGCTGATCGCCATGCGCTTGTGTGCGCGAGTTTGCGTATTTACGTGCAAGACGTCCAGCTCGACGTTTGTGGCGGACGGCTGGACATGCGTTTTGTTATTGTCGGTCCGTGGCGTTTTAGAGCGGCAGCCAGGACAAAGCCAGTTTGCGTTTAGCTTTGAGGAGTCATTTTTAAGACAGATCTGGTGGAAATTCACCTCACACTGAGTACAGTTTATAGACCTTTTAGTAGTGATGTCTTGTTTACAAGCAGCACAAACTGTATTCATTTTTAACCGACTTCAAAAAAAGGTGTATCAGTCTGGTAACTGAATGGCGAGGGTATAACTCACGTTGTATGTGAGCGAGCAGTGAAGCAATAATCCGCCCGTATGTGAGGAACAGTGACAGCGACAGTGTAGTTGACAGCCCGATCGGCGCATGCGATGACTCACCCGTGACAACAGCTGACTCGAGTTTGTTGATTTTTGGTTTTACTTCTTACTGTGATATCTTCGGCAATTGATGTTCAATGTTATTGAGCACTATCATATAGCATAGGACTTTTCTTGAGTTTTACACTGATGTAACTTTCAACGATACATGTAGACTAAATACTATTTATAATTTTTTTTAAGACAGAGAGCGTAAGTTGTGCTGCGCACTCGAACGAAAATTGTTGATTGTAACTTTATCATCGTATCATATGACACTATGCTTGTATCATATTGCTTGTGATATTAGGCTAAACAGTATGACAATTGTAGATCGGCCATTAAATAAATGAAGAGCAAAAAACCGCCGAATTACATCGGCTTGCGCCCATGTGAACTCACTTGCAATTTCGCTTCGTAAAACTCGCTTATCGGTGTGATGAAAATCGTATCGCGTCAAATCATCAGTGTGGTCGATAAGTATTACTTTTTACCCGACTGCCGAAGGAGGGTAATGTTCTTATCAGTCTATGTATGTATGTTTGTTCCTATGTGGCGTTCCAGAGGCCAAACGCGTTTGCCGATTTTGATGTTTCATACGTCAATCGATTCGTCTTAATCTTACGAGTGTCATTGGCTACATTAAAATAGTAAAATGGCGGCTCTTGGGCACCATATTGTGAGAGCCCAATTAATTTTATACTTCCTATCCCATCGTGTGAGATATCAAAATAAAGAGTTTAAAGAGCCGATTTCAAAAATATATAAAAGTTATATGTTTAAATGTACCTAATTCGAATAAATATTACTAAAAAGTGTTAAATAAAAAAACTAATTCAAAAAATTAAAATACTCGACTGCTTAAAAAGCGAACTAAAAAGACGTAAACAAGAAGAAAATCAAGGTGTGCAGTCGGAGGATACATATTTGCGAGCTGGCTGACCAAAACCAGATATATCCTCCGACTGCACAAATTGATTTTCTTCTTGTTTACGTCTTTTTAGTTCGCTTTTTAAGCAGTCGGGTTTTTTGATATTTTTAATTATTTTTTTTTGCTATAGGAAACAAACTACTTTGCACCATAACCATACAATTGGCAGCAAAATTTATTTTCATTTGTTTCTCTGCTCTGCATGAGAGCACACAGCCTTCTCAAGTCCATCGATTCCTTATATTGAGCTGCTAGACAATCAAAACACACACATCGTTCACTGCATTGAATACACGGTTGATTTGACAGGTCTCATTAATATAGTACTCTTTAACGCTTACATGGTTTGTCGGTCTAGTATTTGCAAGCGATTCAGCTAAGCTTTACGCTTATCTTGGGTTC
Source organism: Orthosia cruda (assembly GCA_964057195.1). Classification (NCBI taxonomy): domain Eukaryota; kingdom Metazoa; phylum Arthropoda; class Insecta; order Lepidoptera; family Noctuidae; genus Orthosia; species Orthosia cruda. The sequence continues at coordinate 3,389,646 of OZ059835.1, read as the reverse complement.
AAGGTTCGGTCAAGTATTCCATCTGGCAATTTTTCAGATTTTCGGAGTCTAGGTTTGTGCCTCGCATCGTTTTTTATTTTTTCTTCTCGTGTAATGCTCATGCATACTGCGCTACCACGGGGAGATAGCGCAGTTATGTGGGAATCGACCTCACTAAAACTCCACGATGTCCTCCTGTGCCGCTTATGGCGGGAACACGGGCACGCAGCATTCACCGTGAACCCGCCGCGGCTGTCCGTCACCGGACCCTCATCGGGGAGTACCCCCCAGCACCGGCGCACCACACACAGTGCGCCGTGGCCACCCCAGGGACCAAACCAACACATCACATGGGTTCCAGACGACTCCGTGTATGGCAGCCTTGATCCCCTTGTGACGGGTAAAGGTAAGTGGCCCCGCCACCTACCACTTTTCGGCCGCAGGAGATAGGGATCTCCCCTGCGGCTCCACCACGTCCGCCATCAGACGGTGGCGACCCCGTTCAGGCCGCGGAAGGTAGGGAGAGCGGCGCACCGCAATACAGGCACTTCTCTCCCGCCGCGGCCTCCAACCCTCAGCCGCAATATCGTATGGGTATGGGAGACCCCATATGACATCGCGGCCCGCACCCTGTTACAAGGAACTTGAAATATACTCGAAATTGGCAAACTAAAAGTATACCTACTAAGGCGACCTCTGTCTAACCCTTTTGGGAATACAGTCGTCATTTTGTGCTGGTGTTTTTGTAAAATGCGCTTATCGGTACCTCTGAAACGTTCCAAAAGTTTAAGGAGTACATTCACTTATGCGTAGTTGCGTACAGCTAAAGGAGCAGAATTCTGCCGGGGTCGGTGTGTCCTGAGCCTTCCGCCATATTGGATTTAGCATGACTTTTAACTTTTTTTTTATTCCGGGGTCGTAAATCCTCATTGGATGTCCTCCAATGAGGATAACTTCAAAGAAAAACTTCTAGAAATTGTTGTTTGATTATGATATACCCTCATATCTACTTGTACATACTTAAATTATTTACTTTTTATTTTTAATATTTTGTTTCTTTTTTGTGTTTTGTACCAATTTATGTATTTTTGTGTTTGTTAATAGGCTAATTTTATTTAATAATTTTATTGACCTAATTATTGCTTTATGTTAAGTGATGGCCTGAAACACAGGTTTGAAAGAACCTATATCAGGCAGGTCCCTACCAAAAAAAAAATAGAAATTTATTTTATATAATCTTGCAGTTGTAATAAAATATTGTTGTTATAGTTTACATATAAGCACCATTTATAACATTGTTTTAGAAATAATACTACTGCACCTAATGTACATTTTTGTGAACGTATTTACTTTTTAATAAATTATTCTTATTCTTATTCTTATTCCACCCTGGGCGGGGCGAAGGGGTCTGTCAGACTCGTACTGACTAAAAACCACCCCGGTGTTCCGTCTTACACCTGCACCGGGGTCGCGGGAACAACGATACTTCCGCAACCCCCGGCTAGTGCCGGCCCGCCTCTGCGGGCCACGACCTCGGGTTGGGAGGGAAGTGAGGTGTGACTCCTCCCGCGACGTCTAAGAGGGGCGTGCGTGGAACACTACGCGCCACCACCTCGGGTCCTGATGTGTAGGGGGCGACGGACGTCCCCGGGGGTGACTGGACACATTTACGAAACAGTCGTCTCGCAGAAGGATACCACCGCGTCCCAGGACTCCTCGCTGCCGACCATAGACTCGACTACGGCCGGCAGCGACAGGTCACTGCCTACTTCAGAGATGAGGGCACGGCGTGGCTCCTCCCAAGCGGCACATTCTGCCAGCATATGCCGCGCCGTGTCCTCCCGGCATGACGTCTAACCTAACCTAACAAAGTATTGTCATCTAACCTACACGTGTATGCAAAATTGAATTTCAATCGGTGGAGGATACCTTCTTTAAAATTCAGTTGCAAGATTTAACCTGAACACACTTATATTGCAAGTTAAATAAAAGCTTGTCACATCTGAGTCGGTTGAGGATAACTGGACTATGCTGATGCCAGCTATCTCGATCTCACCCAAGACCAATTGGACAAGCTTGAGCGACTTCAAAATCTCTATATCAGGTTCATATTTGGCTTGCGCAAGAATGACATGGTTTCTGAATTTCGAATCAAGCTCAAATGGATTCCTATTCGCCTTCGCCGGAATGCCCACATACTTTCATTGCTATATAATGCGCTCTTTAATCCTTCTATTCCTTTTTATCTTAAAGAACGCTTTCAGTTCCTCTGTGACACACATTCTCGGTCCTTGAGATCATCGGAAAACCTAAAACTAAGCATTCGTATGTATTCCACATCCTTCTTCGACAAATCATTCACGGTTCAAGCAGGTCGTTTGTGGAATGCATTATCTATTGAGTGAAATGAAAAAAAAATGGTAAAGGAGCATTTCCTTTCTCTGTAACTATTCTTCTCCTTTCTCTGTTCTATATTTGATATTTGAACTTGAGCGACTTCAAAATGTTTGTATAAGGTTCATATTCAATTCGCCTTCGCCGGAATGCTCATATTCTATCCCTCCTGTATAATATACTATTTTTCCCGTCTACCCCTCTTTACATCAAAAACCGATTTCAGTTTTTATGTGACTCACACACGAAAGTTCTTAGGTCATCGGATAACATGAAACTTAAAATGCCAATGCATTCCACTATCTTCCTGGACAAATCTTTTACTGTCCAGGCCGCTCGTCTATGGAATGCATTGCCTGTGACAATAAAACGCGCGCAATCACTACCGATCTTTAAAAGACTGGTAAAGGAGCACTACCTGTCACTGTGATCTTGTTCTTGTTGGAGCTATATTGTTTTCTTGCCTGTATAAATGTATGTATGTATGTATTTATGTATCTATTTTAGTATTTTATATTTAGTGCTTCCTATGTTTGTAACTTATTTAATTTTAAAATTGCACCAAGGGCAACCCCATGTCGTGTCCAGGCTATCTCTCTCCATTCTGGGTTGCCTGGAAGAGATCGCAGAACGCGATAAGGCCGCCTGTTGTATGTTTGTTGTTATTTTAAGGTTTCCGTGTGTTATGTTTTTATCTTGGTGTACAATAAAGTATATTATAAATAAATAAATAAATATTTATTAGTATATTATTTTATTTGTATGAATATATTTTATGTTAGATAAGTAATATTATTTAATATAGTTTTTGTACACTGACAGCCCTATGTCTATCTCCTCTCGTTCAGTCCATCCAAAGGTTGTCTGTAAAATATTGCCCTGTGCAATAAGACCGCCCATTGTACACTTATCTTTATAAATGTTTTGTCCTGTAATTATAGTGGTGTACAATAAAGTATATAATAATAATAATAACTTTCAAAATTCAGTTACAAGATTTGCCCCACATAGAATTAACAACCAACTAACAAGGTAAGTTAAGTGAAATTTTGTAAAAAAGATAAGTAATTTCATTACAAAAACGCCGTTTGTTTATTTCAATGAAACCGTAATATTTTCACACAGAATGCTCTTTACTCGTATTATCGCACAAATCGTATTGTTGGCAATCATACGAGATGGCGCGCCGTGTCCCCACGGAACCCCAAAATGTCTACATGGGAAAGCGTTAATTACGTTAAAGTAAATCACGCGAAGACATATTGCTAAGTATTGTGCGGGGCCACGAAACCAGCGGAATGGGGAGTAAGGGAATTTTGGTTTTTAGATTGCTAACATCTATATTCCAAGTCATGTCCTGCAACTCGACTCCACCTCGAATCATCAAATTGACCGTTACCTATAGCTTACTTATAATTTGACTTTGTTCCCCCCCTTGCCAGCTAAATGGTTGCTTTTGGATATGTGAAAAAATTCACGTAGGTATATATAACGAAATTAAAAGGAAAACTATCACAGCTAAGTAGGTTCTACAAGTTTACGAGTAATAGTCAACTTACTTATAAAACTTTACTTGGAAAAGTAAAAACATTGTATATTGATGTATGAGGGTGGGGGGACAACAGTTTTCGAACGGCAAAGTTAATTTAGTCCCTTGGTTGGAGCAATGATCGGTGCTTTCATTGTTTATGAATCTTACCTATTTATACGGAACCCTCTGTGCGCGAGTCAGACTCGCACTTGGCCGGTTTTTCTTTATTAGTTATAGGCTCACGCTTGATCACTATCTTTCATGGTAAACGACTATGTGGTCGTTGAAAACTCAAAAGTATAGATTATCCAATCTCCAATCACCACATCAATTCTTGAAAGTGCGAAAAGTTCTTCTGGTTCGAATATCGACTGGTAAATCGGTGATACATCTGAGGAAAATATCGTGAGAAAGTTTTGAGTATGAATGTGGAGGTCTACAACTATATAAGTGTAGGGGAAGACTATGGATAGATCGTGTCAAAATCGTGTCTAGAAAGGGTAGACTTCTGAGTAAAGCTGCTCGGCAGGCGTAATACGTAAGAAACAGCAATCAGAAATTATCGCGCGATCAAACGCTTTGTCATAAAAGTCGGAATTACCTACAGTGTAGGTATGGTAAGTCCTACACAATCATTTGCTAATCGCACGCTGTTTTTCTAATGCATTTATTTAAAAAAAAAACCGCCAAAATCTCTTAAACTTCTGTATTGAAGAGCAATTATTACGCAAAAATCGCTATTATTATGCTCTTGCAAAAGATAAGTAATAAGTCTGACGGTGTCACTAACGCAGTGACTCTGACGCAGCAATAACTGCAAGTGCAGAGTAATTGAGATAAATTAGTATAAGGGTAAGGCAATGATGATGACATCTCTTAAAGCAACACGTAAGAAAACAATTAGCAAGCATAATACATGAAGAAAATGTAGCCCCAATCGCTGTTTCCAAGGCCATACCCTAAGGGAATTCGCAGCCGGGCGCGGAGCGTGCGGATCCCTGATTTATGTGGAACCCATATAAATGCAATCTGCTTAATTGCCGCCTGCTATGCTCGATAAGCTACGCTATGCTATGCTACGCTGTTGCTATACTGATAGTTTTCGTTCTTTTTCGAATCGCTGCATGTCTGAAGAGGTAGTTTTAATTCCGCATTAATTCTAGTTCGACTTTCGAATCTTTGGTAATATATTTTTTATGGATTTGGGCAATAAAAAGTGGTTGTCCATGTAGGTATGTTCACACAGTCTTTAACGAAATGATTTTTAAAACCACAAAATCTGTGATATAAAACTAAATTACATTTCAGTTTTAAATTACATCTTACATTTTTTGAATTAACTATCAGAAAGTTAAACATATTGTTCCAGAACTAATAACCAAATTCAGAACAGCAGGTGACTCTTTTTTTTCTTTTGTATAAAGGTCTTATTTACTGGACTCCCAATAAGATAATCTGACATTCAAAGTCACGATGATCGTAGCGATACTTACAAAACCAAACAGCCAACCTTCCACCATAATTTTAAACCCCACACAAACAGGAAGTACCTGTGTATGGATGTGCGTTTTCTTGGCATTTAAAATGCCAAGAAAACGCACATCAAATCGTAAGCAGTAAGCAACAGTATAGAAATATTTTTAGCATTTCAATCATCCGCCCCAGCTTATGTCAAAACAAAACGTTTTTTTTTCTGCTCACTCGCAAACCATCTCGCGTGCCCTCAGGTTTTACTTCAAGTACAAATTAAAAATGCTTGGTGGGGACTATTCTGACATAAGTAACTGTATTTTAAGAAAAACATCTGAATTATATAAGTGCTTCTCATAATATAACATCAAGACTGTATTCCCCGAAGTGTTATGCAGAGATGAAGATAATAAAAAAAAAAAAAAAAAAAATTGTTTATTTGGTAACCAAAATTGAACAACATATTTGAGATTGAAGCCTCCTTTTAAGCAACAAATGCCTGTATTAGGAGACTCCGCTCCTTCATAAACAAAACGTTTTCATTAAACTATACTAATACGAGTACATAAACAAAAACAAGGTGATTTGTTTGGTTCATCACCATCATCTTGATTTTGAAATCAAGATGATGGTGATGACTATAGAGTACACCCACATTTCTCCAGTATGTTTTAGTCCCATGTGATATGGGGTGAGCCTATTGCCATCATCCGGGTACAGTCGTGACTCCAGGCTGTTACTGAGAAACTCCTTTCTTCTTGTCTTGATAGCTACAACCTGGGGGTCTTTAAGTCAAAAGTGAATATGTTAATTCTAGGCAAGCGTGCTTTACCGTCGACCACATCACCGCTTACTATCAGGCGAGATAGTGGTCAAACGCGAGCCTTTCGTTAAATAAAAAAATATCTCCATACCGGCTCCTCCTCCACGTTTATTATGTGCACAGCTAAAGTGTGGCACTCTCTGCCACCATCATTCTGTTTCCTAACACCAATGACTCGTCAGCCTTCGAAGCAAGAGTGGACAGGAATCTTCTGGACTTAATTGCACCATCGTAGACCTTAATTATCAGGAATAAAAAAACGACAATTGCTGACAAACTGTGTTATTAATTGTGGCCTGGATTGTAGGGTCTTCACAGTAATATAAATTATACATTGTATAAAGGGTATAAAAACGAGATGTTATAGGGCTTGGGTTCAAAGCTCCTCTATTCAGTGTTCTCATGCAGACTAGAACGTTACGTAATGTTCAATGTAAACTGGCTTCAAAATATGCTCATTTATTATTATTTAACCTTTTTATAACAACAAGCGTGCAAATTTTGATAATGCCGTAATTGAATGTAGTTCGAACTCTCCCCTTTTTAACAAATCTCATATTATTTACAGCTGCAAGGGTGTTAAGACAAAAAAAAACAAATAAATTTCAGTTAAAAAGGGCAAACCAAAAAGCTATACCCTTCAAACCTGCAACAAACGCCTAAAAAGCAATCCACATTTTCGTAACGGAAAAAAAGAAATGCAAGCACAAAAAACTCAATCGACATCAATTTCGAGCACATTACAAGGTTCAGGTAAATATATCGAGTGCTCCAGTAATAGACCCCTGCGTCCCCGTGTAACTTACACCCCACCGTAATGAACGAGAGATTCTTTTTCGATTTTCATCAAAAACAAAAGGGGAATATTTTGGCAGACGGCAGGTATTCACGCGGAGCGATATATGTTGCTTATGTCTAGTGTTTTTATGATATTATGTTTGCATTTGTGTGTGAAGTAAAAAAAAGAAAATAGTGGAGTATTCTTCGTGAACATTATTCTTTAGCGACGTGGTATGTGGGATGCAGTGATGTGACTTATGAAGGCTGCCGGGCTAAAATGAGGTTGGACGGATCGCGTCAGCCGTATGCACTTTGGCCGTTGGGCAAAGGTTTCCACAATGGGTGTCTGAAAACACACGGCGCCGGAGGCCGGCCCAGAAAGCTGTCGTCGAGATAGCCTGGACGCGTACCTTTGGAGCAGGTATAAGGTGGACAACTAACTAAAACTAAAAATATGTGCTTTCTAAGTCTGAAAACGAACCGGTCACGAACATTTTAGTACGTATTGTTTCTCGCTAGGTGATTCACTAGGTTCCAAGCTAAGCATGCAGCCTCTTAGTGCATTTCGTTAGACCTTAAAAAGTTTAATCGCCATGGATATAAAGTGAAGAATAAACTTATAAGGCCACCATAAACTAATAGAATGTCATCATCGAATGCTTAAGCGCGTATATAATCTCTCAAATCCTGTTAAAGTCACAATTTTTACTATCAGAGTTAAGTAACTGCATTACTTGCATTTTTAACTATACAAACTATACCAGTTAGCATTATTATTTTTGAAACAGTTCTCTCACGATTTAACCTCCTGCGTTCATTTGTACTCCTCATAGTTCGTAAGAGATTTAGAAATCTGAGGGCTTTATTTTAACTCTAAAAATCTATACTTCATAAAAGATAACTTGATCTCTGCGACAGCTGTCGGTATCAATACAGAAACAATAGCGCTTGACAGGCCAACAATAACGTATAGGTACGTCAGTTTGACACATGTCGTAGAGATCAAGCTATCTTTTATGAAGTATAGTGACTTCTTGAATGACGTCAAATAAATTAAAATGTCAAATTACATCTGTCATTCTTTTTAAAATAGCGTCGGAAGATGAACCCACGAGCGTGCATTCGTCCAATATTGCCCGAGATTCTCTGTAAAATCGTCATGTCAATGTGTGCGTGTAAAATGGCTCTTTGTTCGTAGTGGCCTCTGTCTGCGGCGCGCCGCCGCCACACCTGTATACTTTGTGGTTGTAGTATAAGATTGTAAAAACAGAAAAGGACAAACCAAAAAAAAAATTGTACACATGAGAGAATACAAACTCAACATGGGTACCAAACTCATCAATGACAATGATATAGAATGTGACTATGACGATGAAGGTAAAGTTGAATAAGAAGAGCTTGAACCGAAATATAAAAAACGCAAGGCTCTTATCAAGCCGGTTTTCTCTAATGAAAACTGCACCAAAAGTGCAGCGCGTATGCCAGAATATGGTACAATATTAAGAGCGGCCAACGCTATACCGACACTCCTCCTCCCCTGCAGCCAGACTGCGTCCGCAATCAGACGGTGGCGAACCCGTCCAGGCCACGGCAGTTAGAGAGAGCGGTGAACCGCAATACCGGCACTCCTCTCTCACCGCGGCCTCCAACCCTCAGCCGCGATGCCTCCCATACGACATCACGGCCCGTTTCAGTTGCGATGTCGCCCAAGTCAGCTTATTGGCAAAATGCCTCACGAGCAGTGGTGGCCCAGTGGTAACGCGGCCGTGACCCACAAGTTGAACGTCGTGGGTTCGAACCCAGGCAGGCACTTTACTTTCACACTTTTCTTCATCACTACTGCTCTCAAAACGGTGATGGAAAACATCGTGAGGAAACCGGCATGTCCTAGAACCAAAACTTCGAAGTCATGTGACATTCACGAACCCGCACTAGATCCGCGTGGTGGATTACGGCCCATTCCCTCTCACAGAGATGACGCCTGTGTCCCAGTAGTGGGCACATTAAAAAGGCTGATGTTGATGATGATGATGAATGGCGCTGCAGAAAGGATGGTTATGACAAAAATACTACCGTGTTTTGAAAAAAATGCGATATTATTTATGTTTTACACCTAATCGTAACTGTTATACAAATTTTCATGAATACTGTTAAATATAGCTTCTATAAAACTTTAATGTAAAAATAACTGATTGATCTATTATGTTCCTACTACTAAATTACTGTAAGTTTGTATGTTAAGGTTGAGATTTTTGGAGAATATAATATTTATTTTCTGTTAAATTTGAAGAATTTAATAAAACTGATTAATAAATACTTAAAATCTATTATTTTATACCTCTGTCTTTCAATTATGCTATAAATCTAAGACAGAAATACGGTATGTCCTTTTTAAATCATCATAACATGTTAGTTAAGTACCCTTGTACTTTGTGTAGGAAATAGTGAACAACCGTTTTCTGCGGCTCATGATATTTTCCAAAAAAAAAAAACCATAATCAATAATAGTCTAACTGTGCAATACGAGAAATACAGATATAAACACCAAAAAAAACATGTCTCGTACTCAGGAGGAAAAGCTATTGGTTCAAAAATAACTAGATTTGTCGAGGATTACCATCTAATCGTGAATTTCCTTGAAATTACATAAGAAATGCTGACACATATCTCCACTCTCAACTGCAAACCGATAATAAAGTAATAAAAATGTGACTTACATAACTGTCGACAGGTTTAAACTAGTCCAAAAATTTACTATCAAGTGAACTACCATTTTAACTATGAAGACATCTCGCAGGAACTGCGCTGTGGTAGTAAAACTGTGACGTATGAAAAATACATCAGAAGTACCAATCTTCTCAAATAAAGGTCAAAGTTGATTACATGCTTAACTTAATTCTAATTTAATCCAATTTATAAAATCTAATTTAAAGAGTCGCCTCGTTGACTGCGAGCATTCAACTCTCTCACTTGTCATAACATGACAACAGTTGGTTTATAAAATATGTCCTGTCACCTTTGTCTTCTTTTCCTTTCTAATGGCACCCATTCCGTTACTCTCCTTGTCCATTTTTTTCCGTCCATTTGCAAATCTATATAAACACAAAATCTTCACAAAATATTTAAAAAATGGAATGGGTAGGCAGAAAGTTTTGTAAACAGCTATTAAAAAGTCAATCACCAAGGGCAATTGCCAGGTAAAAACGGAAAGCAGTAAAAAAATTGGACGGTTGTACTAGTTCTACTGTACCTAATAAAATTCGGAATCTCATACGCTAAAAGCCAGTATACTTGTACCATTTTGTGGCAGAATGTTCTAGTTGGTAACGGTGACAGGTACTTAATACTTACTTTTTTAGATAAATAGACATAATATGCTTTTCAACACACTTGCTCGTAAAGTGAGTCTTATTACATCGCTTTTAGGGTAATAAACCGAGCTATAATACACACGTGCACACTAGTGCGTAATAGAATTATCCCTACAAAGTTAAATTAGTACCTTTCTCCAAGTTATATGCGAGTAAACAGAGCATTTTCAATTTAACTGGGTCAAACAGTTTTTTTTTTGTAACAATAAAGAGGTTTTATGCCGCTGAAAATCCAAATACATTTTTGGAATAAATAAATGTGTACATCCTTAATTAAGTCAAACAAATATTTTTTATTATTATCAAATTATTCATAACTCACAATAATTTGTTATAAAATATTAAAATATTTGCATTTACCTATGCATTTGGAGCGTGGAAAAAAATCCTGGGCGCTACCAACAAAGGTACGTTGAATATTATTAATCTAAACGTATCTAAATAATTTCGTAAACTGAGCATAACTTCTTAAAAACAAATTAATTGATTTCGTTGCAGGTTGCCATAATATTCGGTGTTATTGGTGCGTGTAGACGACAAGAGCTTCATAATATTACCACAAAGGATGTGGAAACCCGAAATGCCTTTGTGGTCCACATTTACATGAGAATAAAACGAAAGTATCTACTAAAGAAGTGGCAAGCACCAATGTAACAAACTGTGAAATTGCTATCCAAATCAATCCAATATCGCTTTGAAAATTGTACGTACTCCAATTGTTTTAATAATTAAACGATATAAGCAATACATGTTTGTTTTTTCCTCGCAAATGTGTTGAAAAACGTCGTATGAAACTCGTGAGCTGTGCGGGGCGTAATTGCGGGGCTTCTACGGCTCGGGCTGCAACCCACAACCTTGTGTGTAATGAGCAACTTGTATCATAATATATTTATTTTTTCCTCGCAAATGTGTTGAAAAACGTCGTATGAAACTCGTGAGCTGTGCTCATTACACGCTCGGCTGAATTACGCCCTCACCTATGGCTCGGGCTGCAACTCACAGCCTCGTGTGTAATGAGCAACTTGTATCATAATAAACTATTAGGCACACAAAAATACTTTTAAAGGTTTTTATAATTAAAACGCCAGTGAAAGAAGCCGGTTTATTTCTTGGCCTATCCATTTTTTTCAGTTTTTTGTCGACAAATAACTATTTCATACGTAGATCTTCTGTCCCCATCTAGCGAGTGGTCAAACTCTATAAATGTGATAATAACAAATGAAAAGTCACAGAATGTAATGACATAGAAGAAGATAGTGTCATTGTACGGCTACGGGCTCCCGGACTATCGATTTCACATTTTTTCCTATATTTATAAGCTTTGAGGTATATTTGGATTGCGGGTTTTGTTATGTAGCAATGTTACTGCAACGAACGGTCAAATGTTTCAAAAACTTTTCGACCCTGCGATTTAGATTTCTGGGTTAGTACCTATCAGGAAAAAATGCACCTGAAACATAAGAATTTAGTGCTGGACTAATAAGGACGTGTATGTGTATGAGAGCAATTTATTAGTTATGTTACAGTTAAAACCAGTTTCAGATAGAACTTGTTTTCGCTAGTTAGAACTAGTTTTTGTTTGCCTTTGTTAAAACTAGAATTAACTACTGCTCAAAATTGAATATCATTTATATGCCCAATATCATATGAGTAGACGATGTTGACATTGGTTTTAATATAGAATAGGTAAGTACGATTACTATTCAAAGCAACAAAGTCATCTCCTTCGAACCTAGCCTATCCGTGTCGCTCCCGTAAGCTCCCAAGCTTGCTTCGCTCGCTCTTGGACTAATTCATTGACACTATTTGTCAAAGTACGTAGTAATATTAATAATGACCAGACAATGTGATAAATTTAGATGTTTAAATCAGTATGCATTACATTGCTTGATTTGACTTGACTAGATTCATAAAGCCCGGGCATTATGCATAGTGCCCTGATTAATCACTAGGTCCATGATTATTTTCTCTAGAGCTAGTTTTAACTAAAGCTCGGAGTGACAACTAGTTTTATCTGAAAATCAAATATACCAATCGTTAATTCTAGTTTTGACTAAGTATTTCTAGTTTTAACAAAGGCATTTAGTAAAAACTAGTTTAACTAAGTATTTCTAGTTTTAACAAAGGCATTTAGTAAAAACTAGTTTAACTAAGTATTTCTAGTTTTAACAAAGGCATTTAGTAAAAACTAGTTTAACTAAGTATTTCTAGTTTTAACAAAGGCATTTAGTAAAAACTAGTTTTATCTAGGGAAAACGAGTTGTATATGGGTTTTAACTGTGACAGTTATATTGCATACTACTTTATAGAGAATTGTTTACTCAATCAGTCATCGGGCTTAAGAACTAAAAAATATGTAATTAATGAAAGACCGTTCTGGCATAAATTGTGTAGAAAACCTGAGTATTTTTTTCCTATAATAGTGTTGTAACCAACTTACACGTGTCTCTGTAAAAGAATACTTATCTTTCTCTATTCTATACACGTGGCAAACCCTCGTGCTACTTACTGTACTGCTTAAACCTCTAAGTAACCGGCGCAACGATAGATACATTTTACTTGTAAAATATAGCGCAGATTGAAGCTTAATGTACTTAAAACAGGAAATATATTAAGTATGCACGTGGTGTAACTAAAGGTAAGCGCACACTGCTTTGTAATATACATCCCTTTGTTATGCACTGGAATAGGTATTTTAAAATGTAATTTAATTAAATATCTGTATTGGCTGGACTCTCATCTTAAGTGCCTGATTAAATTTTTTTGATCTCGATTTAAAGATGATATGTCAAGGTGCTATGATGATATGTTCTTCGTCCTTAATCCTGAGCAATTTTTGCTACTCTGTATGAGAAGCGACGTTTGCCTGAACGTTTGTCTTAAACTGACAGTACAGCCTGATATTTTCATTTATTTATATGTTTTGCAAACTTATTGAGTCTATTGTACTATATTATAACTAATAAAATATATAAAGTACTAGCTGACCCGGCAAACTTTGTTTTGCCATAAAAACCTCTGTCCTACCTACCCTACCCTACCTTACCTACGCTACCCTACCCTACCTACTCTACCTACCCTACCCTACCCTACCTACATACCTACCCTACCTATGAAGGTAAGGTAATTTGTTTTTTGTCCAATTTTTTTTTCATAAGAACCTTCTCCTAACAATAACAAACGCAACAAAAAAGAATATGCAAAATCGGTCCAGCCGTTCACGCGTGATGCCGTGACCAAGGGAAATAGGTATTCATTTTTATATATATAGATACAGACATAAATAGGCAGGAAACAACTCATTCGAAATCATCATCTCATAACTTCGAAAATATATCAGACAGATTTTTAAGAATTGGGTTGCCATGCCATTATTGTTTAGTTGTAATATTACAATCCAGTATACTTCAACCTTAAACTCCCTACGCAACCAGGATATCATAAAACCCAGTAGTTTACAATAGACCTGTCAGCATTGTGTCCCGACATGCCAACCGACCATAATCGTTTACAACGATCTACGACACCGATATCTCATAATTATGTCGGTTACCGATTATAATATCGGTACTGATGCGGCTTACTTTTCGATGTAATTAAATCGGTATTTAGGGTAATTGATTTATCGAGTTTCTGCTGAATTTGAGTAGCTCGTGGTTAAATCATAACACCCGGATGAGTCGATCTTCATGGTTAAAGCTTGCCGGGGTCGGTCCATGGATGGGGGTCTATTATACCTAGATGACTTAGTGCCTCGGAAAGCACGCTAAGCCTGGTTCTAATTATCGTTGTAGATATTTGACAGTCTTTCCGATAGTTTGAAGCCAAAAAATCGATACGGGGTTACGTATAAGTATCTAGGTTTAGGAGATCAGATAAGCAGCTCATCCATGTAAAATATTGGTACTCAAGTGCATCTGGTTAGACTGGAAGGCGACCCAACATAGTTGGGATTGTTGGCTAGGCTAGGCAGAATGTATGAATCTTCTGATAATCCATTGGTCAATCTGTGTCTATGTAGGATTTTACGATTTGCAGTCCTCTTTCTTGTGAGGTTTTGCTACAATCGTCTTCTCAATATGTTCACTGCTGGACATTCCTGTTCAATTACAACAGTAGAAAAGTTTCAAAATACGGCTCAATTAAGATGATGACAATTGTTGGGTGTTTGGTTTAAGAAGAAATGCCAAACTTGAGGCTACGAAAAAAAAACACGTGTCACAGATAATAATTATTATCTGTGACACTACCTACTTTCGCTTGCATAAGCTACTTTTCAAAAAGAAGAACGGTTTTGTCTGTAGCGAAGCGGCGGCAAAAAGATAGTGTATTATAGTCATATCCTATTATAGTCGTATCGAAAGTAGTGTACCAAGTGATACAACAATGTTCTGTATTATCTGCAAAGCTGGGACTATTATCCTTGTGGCGAGTCCTTGGCCTGGCCGCAGAGGACCCAAGGCTGCGTGATACTACGTTCGTAATCCAACTCGATGCATTCACTTGCTCATTTCATAGAGTTGGTGGACAAAGAGTAGAGAGACAACCGTTGGGACAGTTTTGGAATATTATGCCTATAATTATTCTAAATGTGTAAATCAAAGGAGTATGAAAGGATGTTAATAGGGGTTGTTCAGTAGTTTCTGCCTGCATACCACCATTGGCAAAGGCTGTGAGTTCATGTATGTGTATGTATTTTGCTTTGTTACATTTGGTTTAGGCGTCAGTCTTTTCATTTTTGGCATCGCGGTCTTTATGACCTTTATACATTATGCACTTTTGGGCTTTTAAATAAGCTATATTAATAAATAAATAAATTATTAGTTTCGGTATAAGGTAATGTGTTGTGGGACTGAAAGTTTTTTATGAACATTCATCATATTTTTTTAACTTTGTGAAACCTTTAAAAGGCGCCTGGGCTTTTGGGGAAAAGACCAGGGGTGTGGTATTTTTACCTTACTGTAACCACCCTGGTGATCACCATCAGCCAGTCATAGTAGGGACCTCGTGACCTCTCAAAAGGTCATCCCGGAGCCCCCTCTGTGCAACGCCTGTTAGAGCACATTCCTAGGGAAACTGAAAAAGCGCATCTGAGCCTCGCTGTACTGAACTCATGAACTTTCTTCCTGTTTTAAGTTTTATTCCAAGGACCGATTATGTTGAATAACCTTTAGAAAAATAGTAATTACACAACAAAAAAAATCAGCAAGGATATAATTTAGGCTTAAATACAAAGATTACAATGTCATAAAGAATTAAAAGAGAAAGAAGGAAAAAAAGTTACTCCTCCGAAACAAAACAATAGCATTTTTTTAAAGTTTCACTATCCAATTCAAACCTAGATTCTATTGGGGAAGTAGGTTAAACCAATATGTTCTACTGGCTAACGTGGCTCGTGGCTACTGACAGAGCCCTCAGGGGAAATAAGTGTGAAGCAAAAATTATTTTACACCAAGTCGATCGCTGCTAACAATTTTAATTTTTGTTTGCCACGTGTAGAACAATTCGTTTTAGGTTTACGTATTTTGTGGGGTCACTATTAAAATTATATAATCATAAAAATAACAGTTTTAATTGCTGAAATCCTACTACTGTTATAAACGAAAAAGTTTGTGTGGTAGGATGTTTATTACTCTTTCACACAAAAACTACTAAATGGATTTTGATGAAACTTTACACAAATATATCTTATATATCATTATAGCACGGAGGCTATAATTCAAAAAGGAAGCAGGACAAATTCTACGCGGGCGAAGCCACGGGCGGCAGCTAGTTAAAGCTTCTTGCTACGCCGTAGCTCATGATGCTACGCCGTAGCAGAACAGAAATCAAATTGAGGTAATCAGTCGGCTAACTCGGGCTTATCTAAACTTTTTTCACATGGTACCCATAGGTAATTTTTTTTAAAGAAGAACTTCATAAAGTTCTTCTTTTAATAAATGTGCATCATTCGATTATCGACTTTCTGCTGTTTTTTTATTCAGCTTTTTTTTTATAGGCTAGCGTTTGACCACCATCTCGCCTGATGTTAAGCGATGATGTGTTCTACGGTGAAGCACGCTTGCCTAGAAGAAACCTATTCACTCTTGACTTAAAGACCCCTAGGTTGTAGCTATCAGGGAACAAAGACTCCGGAAGGGAATTCCACTCCTTAGCTGTGCGCACAATGAAAGTATTATATCATACCATCAAATTTGTACTCATTGAAGGCTTAGACAGAGGTTTATAGTTAACACCCATCCCTGAATCCATCGCTCTGACCGCCCCAAAATGCATGCTTCAAAATGATTAATACTTGATCTTAACCTAAAGCTTCGGCCTATTGATCGGAATGCACTAAGCTGCGATATGCGGCCGGTGCCGGATTCATCATCCTTCTCACCACTGACGCACATTGCGATGGAACAAGATTCCATTCTTGACGTTTTTCATCACCGGGACCGCATACCACAGCGTTGTGGGTTCCGATCAAGAGACAAAAGCCTCAACTATCGTGCTGTTAAATAAAAGAAGATCAAAGAACTGTCACATCTCTCAAGATCTTACTCTTTAATTCTACAGTAGATGGCGTGGGTGCTAGCTCCCAGCTCTACCTTGTACCTCTTAACGTAAGGCTCCTACCGCTGAGTTAATTCAGTGCTGCATGACGCTTTGACATCACTAGAATGCTGTACAACTTTATGAGGAAGGTTGCGCAGCGGTTGTGCCTGTGCATGTTTCGCAAAAGAAAAGTGGAAGAAAAGGACAAACCTTTTCTTAAAGAGTAAGGAAAAGAATATCAAATGATATTCTTTCATAATCAGATTTTGACAAAACTTAACAGTAACAGTAACATAGCTTCCATATCAGAATAACAAATATTACCCATAGGCTGTTTTATAAAGATATTAAGCACTAATTCCCCAAAAAAAAACATACTCCATAAAATGCTTAATAAAATAGAAGAGATCGCGGAAAGCGATAAGGCCGCCCGTTGTATATTTTTTAGTTTTAAGTTTCTTTTGTTCCTGTATTTTCTGGTGTTCAATAAAGCATACATAGAAAATGGCTCAACCTTGATTGGGGCTTAAACTGTCGTGCTAGTATGCAAAAGAAGATAAAACAACTGTCACATCTGTCATAAGCTTACTCGTTTAGTGTACATTGTGTAGCGTGGGCGCTAGCTACGAGTACCAGCGAGCGTAACCTTGTACTCCGCAAGGCTCCTACCGCTGGGCACTGGGTTAATTCACAGCTGCATGACACTGTGACGTCATTCATAGCTGTTGTTAAAATGTACATTGTTATGAGGAAGGTTGCTCAGTGGGTGTGCCTGTGCATGCTTTGCTAAAGAAAAGTAGAAGGAATTCAAGTATTTTATCCGCATGCCTATTGTATTGTTAACACATGCTTTGACAAATAAATCTTTACCTTTATCTTCAGTCCCTCTGCTGGAAAAAGGACTAGTGTGAAAACAGAACCTACAATCTTTGACTATACTTACGCCTCGCCCACTGTCTTTTACAGGGCAGTTTCCTTTTACAAATATTTTAGAACATAAAAATATTTGTTCAGAGTAGTAATTAATGACATTTGTATGTATCAATAATGTGTGTGTAATATAATAATAATTCTGCATAATAATTTATTTAAACACAAATAATTTGCACGCTTGCTTGCAATTACAATGACTTTTCATTGCAAATAAACATTTTTAATTTTTGAATTTGAATTTTTCCGTAAGCAATCGGCACATTGATATTTTCGTATAAAATGTAGCCTATATCACCAGGACCACATTATCGTATCAATGAACTCCTCATTCACCAAAATCGGCTTAGTAGTTTAGGCAGCACAGTATTGCAACTGCATACATGCATCATCTGTAACTACATACAAAAAACATCATTATTTCAGCCGAAAGACGCCCACTGCTGGACATAGGCCTCCCCCAAGTGTTGTCAAATTGAACTTTCTCGTGCTGGATGCGCCAGCGAGACACAACCTTGTCTCTATATATACATAGACTGCAAAAATCATAGCCTTTTGGCTTTGTCGCTGCTCGAGAAATATAATAAAGTATTTGCAAGTAATATTACTTATATATAAAAAGACGGAAATCTTGCCGAATTCTTGTCAATAAGAATCGACTTCCACAGCTAAAACCCCAGCATACCAGTACCTACATACCTCTGTAAGACTGTACCTTTTGTAAGTAAAGGCCCTTTTTATCCCTTAAGGTCAAAGGTCCCTCACGATTAAGGGTGACATCATAATGAAGGATATTGGGGTTTCGTTTGTTCGTAAACCTTTTGCGGTCATCATTAGGATAGGTAAGGAAACTAGGAAAAGATATACGTTCTATTATTTTGAGAACATAGTTACATTTAAGTAAAACATTAAAATATACCTAGACAACTTAAAATGTTATGATATTGTATTCAGTTTATTAATATCATTTTAAGTACATTACTAAGTGCAAAATAATAAATTTGGATTGCCGGCAGATATTTGGAGGTAAGCTCGTCTTTTTATTATTATTTATTTGTGTCCGAAATAAAATCCATAGTATTGTTAGTACGTACGAATACTTATAATCTACGTTAGTCACTTATAATTAGATACATATACAACATGAAAAGACCCTGAATCAATAAAACCAAAACCAGACAGAATATGTCTTTATTAACATTAAATGAAATAAAAACACAAACAAAGTTTACAAACGTTATCCGTTTGTTAGTTATGTGTAGTGTGGTAGTAGTTTTTGCAATGGTCATATAATAGGGGATATTAAAATAATGTTTTTATCACATCTATTCAAAAAGAGGTAGTTTATTCTTCGTAAACAGGGACCAAAATGGCTCATTAATCTCTTAGGGACCAATAGTAGATTGTTTACCTAGAGAGCAAACAATTATTTTAAAGGCGAGAGTGTTTTTTTGAATTCAGAGCGGAGCGAAGGATTCTAGAGTAGAATCCCGAGCGCAGCGATGGGTTCTAAAGTAGAATCCTGAGTGCAGCGAGGCGTTGCTCCCGAGGTGGACACTATACTTTTTATCACCCTCTATGAGAAAATAAGGAAGTGCAACTTATGAACGTTTATTTATTTACATAAAATTAAAACCCATAAGACATAAAATAAAATAATTAGACGCTAATTATTTTATTTTATGTCGGATGTGGATATTGTTAGTACATGTTCCAATCAGCAAAGAGAGGAATCACAAACCATGCAGGAACAATGTATTGAATATGTGACTGGCTGAAAAACTGCGAGTGTACCAAATTAAAAAAAAAGTTGATTAAAAATAAACTAAATAAACGAAATTAAATACGTGCTGCCTTCGTTCGTAGTTGTTTCAAATTCAGATTTTAGTGTTATAAAAAATGAGCGCGTCTTCCTAAAATGAGAGTATTATAATCAAGGTTTCTCAAAAACTACATCCTCAGACAACGTTTTCTAAGACTATTTCTAATTCCAAGTATAATGTCACAAAGAGCGAACTAATGGTTTTCAAAGCTGGTAGTGTGACATATTCTAGTATTCCGAATGTCGCACTGTGCGGAGCACCCCTGCGAAGGGTAGACAAGTTTAAATACCTAGGCCACTGGGTCACCGAAGATCTTAAAGATAATTGTGACATTGAGAGGGAACGTAGGTCGCTGGCTGTTCGTTGTAACCTGCTGGCTGTTTGCGCGATGTACGAAGCCAGTAAAAGTAACGCTTTTCAAAGCTTACTGTCAGTCCTTCTATATGTGCAACCTGTGGGTCAGTTTCACTCAGCGGGCATACAGTGACCTGCGCGTCCAATATAATAACGTATATAGTCAAGTCATCTTTTCACGCGGCTCTATGTGTCGGTAAGCATATGTGTGGGTGGTTGTGTACACTTTTCTTAAGAAATACAGTTATTTCTCTGTAGAAGTCCGAAGACACCAATCAATCTGTCATGCCTTTTCTGAACTAACTTCCAATCTTACCAGACGCAATTGAGTTCCAATTTTTTACATGGAGCGACTTCTTACCTGACCACTACAACCCAATAATTGGGTAACAGGATACAAGGATCCGAAAATATAAACGTATGAAATATGGGTGTATTAAATAATGCCTAAAGCATTAAGTCCGCTTGTGTACTTACTCATGCATAAAATTTTAATTAATACCTCTACTACGTGTACCAGTTTTCTATTTTATTTTATTAACGTTGCCCCACACTAGGAATTTCTTCCTGTATCCTGGGTGCGTTTACAAACATATAAACTCACATACACATGCACACATAGCAGGAACAACTATCTGTAGGTCATACAAATATTTGTTCCGTGCGGGAATCGTACCCGCGACAGGCAGCGCAGTAGTCAATCGC
This sequence comes from Orthosia cruda, assembly GCA_964057195.1. Taxonomy (NCBI): domain Eukaryota; kingdom Metazoa; phylum Arthropoda; class Insecta; order Lepidoptera; family Noctuidae; genus Orthosia; species Orthosia cruda. Next base: position 3,368,946 of record OZ059835.1, on the reverse strand, counting down.
TAAACCACTGCGCCAACCGTGCGCCTGAATATAATACTAGCATATAGATGCCTCATCATCACACCCACGGCCGCCCTACAGGCAATGCTGGGGCTGCCACCTATGCATCTTATTGTGCGGGAGGAGGCAGCCCTGGCCGCTTTTAGACTCCATCTATCAGGTACCCTAAATAAAGACTCCAGAGTTAAGCACTCACGCATAAAGGAGGAAGCGATCAAGCGAAAACCTATGTTAGCGTCACCATGCGACAAAGCCCCAAAAATACACCACTTTCATAGGCACTACAATATAATACTTACTGAAGAACGATGTGACTACTCAGGTCCGAAAGAGATGAGAGTATACACTGACGGATCGAAGACGGACTCGGGTACCGGAGTCGGAGTCTTCTCATACGACCTAAATATAAATATATCCAGACCGCTAGGAGGGTTCAACACCGTCTACCAGGCGGAATGTGTGGGCATCATACTGGCGGTCCACGCCCTAGAAGCCAGGAGGGTTACGGACACTCACATACGTATACTCTCCGACAGTGCTGAGTCCTCCAATCTTTACGGGAAAATATATTACATCGAAATTTCTTCTAAGATGAGGCATCTATCATCTGACACATCTAACTAGAAGTTTTCGACGGACTAAGGGACTATTTTACAAAAAAATACATCGAACGCCGAACCGACCGGTTCAGTACCAAGCCATAGATGGTGTTAGCAGAGACTTGCAAGTAAAGGGTTTACTCGGTTTGTGATCATTTTTGTCTTTCAATACAATGACGACTTGCTTTTATAGTATTTTTTGCACGTTTTTATAATTTCATTGTACTAAAATGTGCAACAATGCAAAAATTTAAGAAATCGAGCAGAATAGGTATCTCATAAATTTGAAACAGTTCAATCTATTGGAAATTATATTAAATAAGCTGTTTAAATAATGTTTTTAAATGTGAATTAAGAGCCCAACATGCCATAATTTTCTGCTCAGAAGAGTCGTTATAACAAGAACTTTAAAATTTAATACAAAATGCAATAAAAAATCGATGCATATCGCGCCATCTAGTGAAATTTATTTGAACATTTTTTTTTTCTTAGTACTGGGGACCCGGTGCCTCTACCTAACCCTGTCGGCAATACTGGCGTGATATAATATAATGGTGACTAACTAGCTACTAACTTTTAAGTCATCATCATCATCATATCAGCCGAAAGACGTCCACTGCTGAACATAGGCCTCCCCCAAGCGTCGCCACTTTGACCGTCTCGCAACCAGCGGATCCCCGCAACCTTCACCAGGTCATCGGTCCACCTGGTGGGAGGCCATCCAACGAAACGTCTTCCGGTTCGCGGTCCCCACTCCAGAACCTTTCTGCCCCATCGGCCATCCGTTCTGCGAGCAATGTGCCCTGCCCACTGCCACTTAAGTTTGGCAATTTCTTCTTAACTTTTAAGTGTTTGGTTCTAAATACTATCACAACAACCCGAACAAAATCACACTTTACTTTTAAAACATAACAAATACTATATTTTTCAGTCCCAGTAGAGTCTTACACATCCGTCACTTAAATTCGGTCATAAACCTCGGTCTATCTTTGTCAAGAGACATTCTAATGTAAGAGTATAAGTGAGCGATAGGGCTTCAGAGCCCGATGGAATGTTTTACAACGAGCGCTCTAAACATTTAGTTTTACGGAATTAAGAGGAATTTCATAACGTGTGTTATTTTTGTTTGAAAGAGGTAATAGGCGGTGTAGCTTTTAAATAGGTACGTGTCTAAGTTTGTTACTGCTACATAAGCGTTATTTTGAATAGTCGATGGACCAAGATAACTGAATGGATACCAAGAGATCAAAGCAGGTCTCGGCCCAGGAAAACCTGGGAAGACATATTTTGGGAGAAATGTGAACCTCGTTGGATGATAAGCTAAGGACAGGAATAAGTAGGAGAAAATGGGGAGGGGCGTACGCCAAAGAGGCAACTACAGCTTAAGAGCGTGATATACACTCCTACAAACATTAAATTTAATTTAGGAAAAAAAATGCAAATAGAATTTAGTGTAAATAATTATAGGCTATATTTATGTATCTTAGTAGATGCAGGCTTTTTATTTCATTTATTTTATTTTATATAAGCGTTATTTTAATAATGACATAAATCAAACAATATAATTTATTTAAGTACACACAAAACAGAATGACTAAAGACGGTAGAGCACAATGGGACAGCTTATTTTAAAAAAAACTTCCAGAAGAACCGTGACAGGGATGAGAGACAGAGACAGTGCGTAAAAAGATAAAAGGAAACTTAAACTAGACAGTAATATCTTTTCCCAATTTTGTTGGGGTACCACTATTTTAAACTAATTACATGTTATTAAATTTTCAAGCAAATAAGCAAACGTCAGTAGGTAGGTAAAAATATTTTCATAGACGAAATTTCCCTACTCTCTGCCTTTTCCTTTTATACATGAATTTAAACATAACAGCCGAAAGTTGGGTGTTTTTCGGGTAAATATTCTACACTTCCGCTTACTCCTTTGGGTAATGCAGGCGTAATGTTGTGTAGAGTCAAATTTCCTCAACAAGCTAAAACTACTCTCTACTTAGTATCAGTTTTCTATTGATATTATTTTTATTGAATTTTGTGCGTCATGTCAAAAACAATGCATTACCAAGCTTTCTTTTCCGTTATTCAAAACCCTTCATATTTTAGACGTAACACAATACTATTTTATGAATCCACTAGCTTTTACCTGCGTCTTCGCCATGTGTAAGTCGAACATTATCCCAAGGGTATTCCCTATACTACCAGGATAAAAAATCCTATATTCCAGGTCGCGGTCTACCCGTGTTTCAAATTTGAAAGTCGTGCCGCATGATTGATCAAGAAGGATTTAACGATCTAAACATCCAAACACAGCCGGATTCATAAAAACTTAAAAAAATAAAATATCTATAATTATTTATGGGTTAAAAAATTAAATGGTCATGGTTAATAAGAATAAAAAAAACCAACCACGCAAAAAAGAGTGGTAACTTATATACATATAGGATGTGATGGGATTGTCATACTCATAGCGATTATAAAAGTCTATATTTAAATAAAGAAAGAAATACGGTAGAAAAACATTAATTTTATTCGATACAGGACACAACACAACAGCTCTATCCACCCTGTAAAAGAGAAGAATAGTAAAAATAAGTACAATCACAAATTAGGTCGAGCTGTTGGTAATCTTCTGTATGAGCAATACCGAAGGTTACCAACTGAGCATTAATTATTAAAGTTTAAAGATATTAAAGTATTTAATCCTTACAACAATCTAGGTATTACACGTGTTTGAAAAAGTATTTCTAGGTTGCCGGCACTAGCTCAAGGATTACTGAGGAACCTTGTAACCTACACAGCTACGGAACCATTGGTAAAACGCGAAGGGTAGCGCTGGTGAATTGTGATATTGATTCTATGGATGAATTATATTATCTGTTGTTTTCTGTTGAAGGGGAATTGCAGTTTATTATGGACTAGCTTTTTTTGTGGCTTCGCTCTCGTGGTTAAACGTGGTGTACCTACTGTTAACCTGTATTTTTACGTGATTAAAAGTAGCCTATGGAGTTCAGCAATACTACTACTACATCACTGAACTAAGTGTAGCTTGGTATCAGTGAAAGAGTTTGTTAGTGCGAATTTTTAATCACGCTCATTTGCGTTAACGTAAACGTCAATTTGTATTTAAACTGGATAAGCGACTACTTCTGGGGACGGTAAGGAGAAACCTCTCTTTTTTATTTACATTTTGGCATAAGAGATCGTTTATGTTATCACGAGTGAGTACGTTAAAAAACTCGGAATAAGCACACAGTTCAGAGATAACCTCCTGCAAGCCAACAATTGGCCGAGGCAGCTTAGTTATGACCAATCCCAACTGATGGCACCCGTTCACGAACATGACGCATGATCATCTACTTAAAATATTAGTTTAGATTTCTTGCTGGTACGTATTTACTAAGAAGGCTGGGCAGTTCTTTAGCAGTCGGGTGAAAACAATCTAGAAATGTCATCATGTTCCCCTTGCTGGGACAGGCCTCCTCTCTGTGAGTGGGAATGGGCCTTAATCTACCACGCGGGTCCAATGCGGGTTGGTGGATGTCACATGACTTCGAATTTTTGGTTCTAGGACATGCCGGCTTACTCACGATGTATTCCTGCCCCATTTTTAGAGCAGTGGTGATGAAATAATTTACTTAAAGTGAAGCGCCTGCCTGGGTTCAAACCTGCGACCTACGACAAGTATGTCGGGGCCGTTACTACTGGGCGACCACTGCTCTGCACTGTAGGAATGTAAGCTATAAGTTAAGAAAGAAAATTTAAAAACTAAATACATAAGAGATTGTGACTCTTGTTAATGGCAACACATAGATGCCACCATTTTTTGGTTTATCTGTTGTATTTATGATCTGTTGTAAAGAGCTGTCAGATGCTCTCTTCCACTGGTGGATTTGAAGAACCAGCACGTTTATGTCTAATGTGAGTGAAAGTAAAAAAATATTACAATAATAAGCAAGTTCGTATCTCTTCAGCACCCTATACATCATACAGTCCACGGTTAAACCAGGCCAGCGAGCGAGTACCTATTATTGCACAAAACAACTTTTTTTTTTAATAATACAGTAAAATCAAAGAATAAACCAGAAAGATAATTTTCTGTAAAAGATTTCCAAGATTCGAAGCAATGCAATGGTCACATAGTCAAAAAAGTTTAATGTATAAGCTTTCAAATACTTTATATTTGCAATAAATATTCTGCCATATTCAATAAGGAAAGAAAATTAAGAACGCCTACAGATTTCCCAGGTGACCTGAAAATCTTAAATGACAAAATCCTTAAGTACTCTAAATCTCTGATGAAATAAGAAAGTTATGCAAATATTTGTATCGCAGCAAACTCAAAATCATAACGACGGGGAAACGACCATCGAAATGGCAACATTCTTAATCTGCGCAAACAGATAATATTCAAAGCTTAGCAAACTTATTAACTTTATTTACCAAGCAATTGTCAACTCTAATGTTAACACGGTAAGTTACAAGTCAAACGCATAATTTGAAAATGTTATGACCAATTAGAATGAACTCTGGTGGTCGGTTAGATTTCATTTCTTTGGTCGGGTATGTATTAATGTGTGGGAGGAGGGGTAGGTCAGCTAATTTTGGGCGTTCCGCTTCGAATAGACTTGAAAACAAAGCGCGGATTGTAAGAAAATCCCGCCCGGGACCCGTACCTAGCATTCGCTTTACCAAATTACTGAAATTTCATTCAGCCGGCGGACTCTAGGGGAGGTGGTGAGCGAGCTCGGAAGGAAATTAACGATGTGCGTGGATGTGGCATTTTTATTTTTTACTTCTAGGGAGTCGTGCTTTAATGTTGACCACGTCTTCGCTTACCATCCGTTGATATTGCAGTCAAACACTTTTCTAATATAAGTAAAAAAAAAAATGTGCATTGTTACTCCTGTCACAAGCCTAAGTATTTTCATTGCACGATTCTATGTTGATTCAGAATAGGTTTAAACATTATTTTATCCAATATATCGTCTCCATGATCATTTATGACGATATTACAGAAATGTGAAAATGCAATATATCTGCATGTATGAAGGATGACTTGATTACGATGAGGTATTATTTTTCATGATTTTCATACTTCAAGCATCAGCCAGGTACTCAATCCATCTTAGACCAAAATGTTCATCAAAGTATAACCAAACTGTTCCTATTTAGCTTCTGTCATGCTACGTACGCGCTGTCAGGTGTTTTGTTTAGTGCCTAGCGAGTCACCTTGCGAGGAGAGGAACGAACGTTCTAAATTCGCCTGGCACCTTTGCGAGTCACCAAAGCCGCGCATTGCGGCCTCTTGCGAAGGTTTCATTTGTTTCATTAGGCGCTAAGCAAGCTGTCTTTAAATGCACAGTCTTGTCAGAAAGTTACCTACTACAGGAATAAAGACATACCACATCCATGCACGCACCAGTCCTCCACCATCGCAGTATTTTGTGTTGGAATTTACCCAGTTTTATAAAACCAAAGCGGGCGAAATAAGCTTAGCGGTGGATCGTGTAGCGAGCGCTGAGTGCCAGGCTACTTAGCGGCTGCCGACCGGACTGCGTACTCTTGTGTACTCTGTGTACTCTACGACTACACTGTACTTCAGGGATGGGAAACCAGTGGCGTAGCAGAGGTGGCTCGCGTCGAAATAATTTGGTTACACAATAACACATAAATAGGTACGGTGGTGTTATAAGAGGTGGGGAGGTTCCATTTGATGATGGTGATCATCGGGGTCGTTTTACTTAGGTTAAAATCTCAAATTCCCTTCTTTTGCCAAAAATCCAGGCGGCTTTGAAGATTTTCCCCGATAGCAAGAAAAAGGAACTTGAACGTAGCTAGCTTAGTTACTTACTGGGGCTGCTCAATTTTGTATATAAATGCAATACTTTGGGCCTCATTTAAAATATAGTATCCAATTTGCAACAGTAGAAATCACAGTTATAAACACATCAACACGGACTAGGGATATTTTTAAAAAAGCGAATTACTATCAATGTGTTAATTATTTATGTGACATGTATATATTTAAAAGATACGTTATTTAATATTCTACCATTTTTTCATAATGGTTAAGGTACTTCGATTAAAATTTCAGGATTTTATGGAAAAAAATGAAGCATAGACGGAAACCGTATATGAATTAACTTTTAATTTATGAGTAAAATCTGAAAAAAATAGAAAAATCATTTAATTTGTGTTTATAAACTTGAAGTTAGTAGTCTGAGAAAGCGCCCATGATGTTCATAACACATCGGCAACGATTCGGCATGCTCAGAACAAGGTTGTCAATGCCTTGCTGCGGAATATTGTCCCATGTCCTTCTGAGGTGCGCAAAAAGTTGATCTTCTGTAGCCAGATTTTCAGGAACTTCCTTCAGAGCTCTTCTTTGCAGCATATCCCACGCTTGCTCAATGGGATTTAGATCTGGCGATTGAGCAGGCCAGTCTAAGGCCCTAACATTGTGTGTATGTAACCAAGCTGCTACCGTTCTCGCCGTGTGTGCCCGGGCATTGTCGTGCATGAGCAGGAAATCTTGCCCCATTTATGTTCTGTGGGGCAAGATTACGGGCCCCAGCACCTGTTGGACGTATCGTTCTGCCGTCATATTGCCCCGCACCCAAACGAGATCCGTCCGTCCTCCAAGACGAATTCCTGCCCAAACCATAATTGTTCCTACTTGGTATGGGTGAACTTCCTGAGGGTTCTGAAGACGGCTCCATCGTCCAGGAACTCGCCAAATACGCGTCCTTCGTGAATCTGGTTGGAAGCCGAACCTGGATTCATCCGTGAACAGCACATTGGACCATTGCTCACGGCCCCAGTCCACGTGGTTCCGAACCCATTCCAATCGTCGTCCACGATTGCCTCTCCGTAAAGGTGGGACCCGGAGTGGTCTACGAGAGCGTAGATTGCTTTCATGCAGTCGCCTTCTTACAATTTGGTCACTCACAAGCACTTGGTGTTTCACTCGCAGCCTTTGGACCAATTGAGTCGCCGTTGCATTTGGTTGAGCTCGCGCAGTAATTTGCAAAAATCGGTCTTGTCTGGGGGTAGTGATGCGACTTGGCCCCCGGTGCCTCTCCGCTACTTCACCTGTGGCACGATAGCGTGTCCACAATCTTGAAATTACATTTTGGTGGGTCCCTATAGCAACATTACGCTGAACAGACCCAGCTTCCAGCATTCCCACAGCTCGTAACATCTCCGCCCTCGTCAAATGTTGGCGTTGCATGGCTACAATACCTCAATTTTAACTTTATCTTTCCTTTAAAAATGAAAAAAAAAACTGTAACTAAACGTAATTCGTATTGTTTTCAAAATTTCGCACAAATGAAAATTCCCTCTCCTACACATCAAGACATTTTTATGCCACCGAAACAAAAGAATTTTCAAAAATTTGAATTTGGAATTAGTCTGAGATAATTTACAAACAAATCGGTGTATAAAAGATTCCAATGCGGCCAGTACTTTTCGAGTTATTTAATTGAGTATGAAATATCCCTAGACCGTGTTGATGTGTGTAGTTCTTGGCACGTAACTTGGCAAGAGTCGTTAGATGCACACAAGTAGTTTTTGAGGTCTCTTTGGTTACCAAGCGGGACGCGGGGAACGTTTAGCAACGTTCCGAGCGCGCGATTGACGCGTTTGGTCAGTTGACACAAGGATCGACTGACCAAACGCGTCGCGTCCACGTTCCGTTCGCTCTATATGGTGGTTACCCACACTACGCCAAAACCTTGCCAAGTTACATGCCGGGGACTATAATGTGTTATTTTTTTCATCCCACAAATTTTGGGTTGCTTAAAATAAATATAATATAAAAGAAGATAAAAGTTTTAAGTTTTGAACACCTTATTTTATTTTCTGTTCAACGTGTTAGATCACTGATTCCACATTCATTGACGTCACGTCATGGCCACATTCGATAAAATATTATAAAAATCAACGCTTACTATCAAGTGACAAAGTGGTCAAACGCGAGCCTCATCATTAATTTTAATTTGAGAAAACTTGTATTTAATTGTTTTGATCTAATTTGAAATCCTCTGTATTAAGAGCTAATTTGACGTAACCTGAATCTAAATATTGATTGAACTTAATCTGTATTCCAATGTTATTTAAGATGTTAAATGTGTATTAATTTTTATGTAGAGCATGTATACTCAATAATGTGTAAGCTTCAGCTATCAGGATAATGTGTGTCAATTTATATATTTTCTGTAAGTTTTTCTTATAAAAGAAAATTAAAAAAGCATGGGTCGGTTACCGATAAAGGTTTGCCATCCTTGGCGTACTCTTTACTGTGTACTCTATACTGTGTACTTTGGTGCAGCTGAGAAAAATTTGGAAAATTAGATCGGGGGCTAACCCCCGAGCTACTCACTAATCCCTAAGGATTAGTGAGTAGCTCGTGCGGAAGAAAGTTGAGATGAGGTTGGGAGTAGCGTTGTGTGCGCAAAAGAGTGTTCTGAAAAGTTTTGAATTTTAAGTAAATAAGGTAAAAGTAGATTGATAAAGTGTCTCAGTTTTTTAGCCGACTGCAAACAAGGGTAACATGTTTTTAAAGTAATTTTTCACATCATCAAAAAGTAGATAAATAAAGTTTGTAATCGCACTATGAGTATTTTGTAGGTGTTTTTGAGTCACAGAAATCAAACTTGTCAAATCATGAGTCTAGTTTAACGAAAACTGAACCTACACATAAACCTTATGTCACACTGGTATTTTGAGACTCAGACTACAATCATCTTATATCTGCTGGGTTTAAAATAACTTTTACAAAAAACAAATTATTATAAAAACAAAAAACTGACTGCTAAAAAAGTATTAACTGCAAAGAGAAAAACAAGTTCTAGTTATAATTTATACATTAAATATTATGATCAGTCAAGCCGTTTGCGTTGTAGAGCGTGATATACATACCCTCGAAAAACATTACCCTCCCGCAATATTAATCTGCCTAACCTTTTCCCAACTATGTTGGGGTCGGCTTCCAGTCTAACCGGATTCAGCTGAGTACCAGTGTTTTTACATGGAGCGACTGCCTATCTGACCTCCACAACCCAGTAACTGGATAACACGGTACCCCTTAGCTAGACTGGCGTCAGATCTCAACTACTCGTAACGACTGTCAAAGATCTTCAAACGACAGCCGGGACCAATAACTTAACGTGCTTTCCGAGGCACAGAGGTAACTCGGTATGTTGAAATGATCACCCATCCACGGACCGATCTCGTCAAGCGTTGCTTAACCTTGAATATATACCCGTGCGGCTGTTATTATTTAGCCACGAGCTCCATACAACATTACCCTCCCGCAGTCGGGTAAAAATATTGGATATTTAAAATTTGTAAAGAGTATTTCATAGTAAGATCAAAATGGCCGATCTAACACTTTATACTATCCTAAATTCCCAACCAATATTAATATACACTACACACATGGCTAAAAATATACAAAAACTTTTTAGAAAGATTTATTTTAAATCCTTTTTTATCAAACACCATATTTCAAATTTTGTTGCCGCCTATCCAATACTCCCTGCTATATTAAAGCACTGGCTGGTAAAAAGCTAAGTCCATTGAAAATTCGACATTCGAAACAGTACAAAGGGAATCAATGATTGAAGAATAAATAAAATGCGACTGGACAGTGGGCGTCCGTTACTACTGGCTGGAAAAAAATACCACGCAAAATGTTATCGGATTTTTCCGATGAAATTTCAAAATTGTAAATGATAGGATTTTTAGTTGCTTTTTCTTTTTTTTTTAGTTTCGCTATGCCATACCAATATCGTTAACATAGTGCACTTTATTATTTTTTATTCTGATTGGATTCCAATATTGTTTGTGAAGTTTTAGAAGATACTGTGAAATACCTAAAAATAAATCGAGGAGAGTTTTTTTTTTGCATTGTATTGTTTATTCCGGAGTATTTAATTTTTTGCATTGTTTGTTGCCAATTAAGGAATTTCGTTTTTTTATTTGCTGGTTTGTCCGTTTAGTGTAGTGAGTTTGACGTTAACTCCGCTAGCAAAATCATAAGTTTTTTTTTAAGTGGCTTATGACCTCGCCTCTCGTGCTGTAGTGGGTTCAAATCTGGGCAAGTACAAATGTAACTTTTTTAATTCATATATAGGTACTTTCTAACTTTATCTTGGACATTGCTGACAACGGTGAAGGAAAACATCGTGAGGAAACCTGGACTTATAGTTAGTATAAGTTTGTGCTCTATTGGTATAATTACTGAAAGGCGTTCCAGTGCGAGGATAAACGAACATATAAATAAATAATTAACCTGTCATCATTTTCCATCACCACGTCATCTCAACAATGATTAATACCACAATTAAATCACCGACCCGTAGCCGGTGATTACTCAACCTTTACGCAAATTGACCATTAATCCGTAATTCAATGGCGGTGATTACACACATTGACTGCCAGTGCAAATTTGTAAATCTAATACCAAGTTAATCTTGATCTAATCCCGATAATTGACTTAGCTAGGTAGTCGATTAGTTAACCATAGTTAATTATTAACTGTTGGTATGTTCGTTTGTTGTACTTGGGACGCTGTCTATTGGTTGTACAATAAATCTTATTAAAAATTAGTTTATTTAGTGTAATTAGAAATAGTGACATGACGGTATCTTTATGAGAAACTGTAAAAAAAAAAAAATCTTATTTTTTTTTTATTCTACACATGAGTATTCATTTAATTGGTACTGATTTGTTATGAAAGTTGAGTATAGTTAAAAGACGATGACATGCATTAAATGGTTATTTGTGCAAAATTGCATCTATTAAAAGTGACACGGCATATGGTCGACGATTGAGAGTGCCTGCCTAGAAATAACCTGTTCACTCATGAGTTTAAAGACAGTGCCTGCCTAGAAATAACCTATTCACTCATGAGTTTAAAGACAGTGCTTACCTAGAAATAACCTATTCACTCATGAGTTTAAAGACAGTGCCTGCCTAGAAATAACCTATTCACTCATGAGTTTAAAGACAGTGCTTGCCTAGAAATAACCTATTCACTCATGAGTTTAAAGACAGTGCCTGCCTAGAAATAACCTATTCACTCATGAGTTTAAAGACAGTGCTTGCCTAGAAATAACCTATTCACTCATGAGTTTAAAGACAGTGCCTGCCTAGAAATAACCTATTCACTCATGAGTTTAAAGACAGTGCCTGCCTAGAAATAACCTATTCACTCATGAGTTTAAAGACAGTGCCTGCCTAGAAATAACCTATTCACTCATGAGTTTAAAGACAGTGCCTGCCTAGAAATAACCTATTCACTCATGAGTTTAAAGACAGTGCCTGCCTAGAAATAACCTATTCACTCATGAGTTTAAAGACAGTGCCTGCCTAGAAATAACCTATTCACTCATGAGTTTAAAGACAGTGCCTGCCTAGAAATAACCTATTCACTCATGAGTTTAAAGACAGTGCCTGCCTAGAAATAACCTATTCACTCATGAGTTTAAAGACGCCCAGGTTATCATCATCATAATTATCATCTTTCCAGCCACTCAAATTTCAGGTCAGGTCACTGCTGAACAAAGGCCTTCCCCAAGTGTCGCCACATTAACCAGGCAGACTTCACTAGGTATGGCTATAAAAAAAACACACTCATGCAGGGAATTTCACTCCTTATGTGTAGGCACTATTTGATAGTATTCCCAAAACGTTTTGTGCATATGAGTAGGATGTCTACCATATATTTAAAATAATAATATGTCACTTCAATCAACTCACTCACACTTTTCATTCTACTTCTCAAAGTGAGTTTCCCTAGTAAGGCCACACATTGGTCCAAATCTAGCGTAAGTGTGGAAAAAGGATTAAAAAATACACTAGCTCTGTCCCGCATAGATGCTCTTTTCGAATCTGAATAGAAAATACGGGCAACATTTTGGTGCCGGACAAAAATGCACCTCTCTTTTATGGAATGCGGTCGAGTAAATTATTTAGATTGTTTCTACGAGTGCTGTTTCTTTTGTATGATTTGTTGTAGTTAGTAGACTTTGCTTTTATTGTAAATTAAGCTCTTTGGTTCTCTTTTGACTGTGTTAAAGACGGGCATATAAATAGGTGATGTTATTCTACGTAAGCAGGTAGCTACACAGTTTTCGTCGCTTTTTATTCAAAAATTTATACACGGTATTAGTTCATCTATTTTCCTACCATTTTCCCTGCTAAGTGCAGATATAGCTCGACTATTTTATATGGAATTACTGTCTATCTGTCGACCACAACCAAGTAACTGGGTAAACTTTACCTTCTAGCAAGACTGGTACCTGGTTGTGAGGCTGCTGTTTGTTCTACAAGACTGTTAGGATCAACAGTATAAAATGCTTCCCAGGCTTGGAGTGGTCTCAGTGTGTAATCAATGGTCACTTATCACGGATCAATCTTTGCAAGCGTTGCCTAAGGTGCAGATACCCCTTGGTAGCTGATTTAAATATAAGAATCACGTCTAAACGGCTACTCTTAATTTTATAGAAAAATATATGTTACTTTAGACCGTTTTCTTAATGATTTGATCTATGAACATTTTGAGTTTTATTCGTATAACATTGTGTAACTAATTTGTAAATTTATGTCTAACACGGACAAAAATCCACGGGCGTATTTTAATGTAATTTTCCGCATCTCAAAGACAATTTAATTATCTACATTTTGACCTAAGGTTTTTTTTTAAAGTCATAGAATTATAAGAAAAGTAAAAAAAACTACTGAATTTTTGGTCGCTCGGGTGTGAAACGAGTGCGCGTTTTGTTTCCTCAAGGTCTTTGGCGAGTGTTATCGTCTTAACGGCCTGTGCGGCTAATATTATAATATAGCCACGGGCCATGTTTCATATTTTACCAAAATAAAATTATTAGGAATATAACTAAGAAACAACACCCGGTAGACATTTCTCCAAACAACCAGCCATCTTGCCTTAAACTAAAAAGGTTGCTACACCTTCCAGAAATAAATAAACTAAATAATTTCCTCCGATAAACACGGGGTATTGGAGACGAATTTATATTAGTTTGAAAACAATTTACTTCGGGCTTGCACCTCCTGGAAAAAGTCTAAACAAATCGCGGCAGACTCTCAACTATCGTGCAGACGTCTTTTCGTTTTCTGGGGTTCAGGAATAGTAGATTTTTTTTGCATCCATTTGTATTAATATTAATTTCTGGCAGCGGCTTCGCCTGCGTGTAAGTCGGAATTTATCCCACGGTAATATACTACCGGGATAAAAAGTAGCTACTCTGTGCTATTCTAGATTATAATAAATCTCTGTACCAATTTTCATCCAGATCCGTTCAGCCATTCCGGCGTCATTGAGTGACAAACATACATCCACACTTACACACACACATCCATCCAAACTTTCACATTTATAATATTATATATAATTAATAGGAAGATAAGATAGCCTATGTATAAGCTATATTTCTGTGAAGTTTCATCAAAATCCGTTCAGTAATTATTGCTTGAAAGAATAACAAACAATCCATCCTCACAAACTTTCACGTTTATAATATTAGTAGAAATAGTAAGAAGTAAGATAAGATATGCTGTAGTTTGTTGCGATATTGAGGCATGTAGAAGACATTCTGTTTTTTTTTTTCGTTTTTTTCGTCCAATGACTTCTCTGGCTTCTCCCGCTCTGGGTGAGGCGGGAGGGCGTGTCAGACTTTTACGGACTAAAACCCACCCGTGTTCCTTCAGTTGCTTGAGCCAGGGCCACGGTAACTCTTTTTAAAATTTTGTCGCCACCCAAACAGGTATCGGCCATCGCGGACTCCGTCAGTTTTGCTGACATCTCTTTGAGACTCACGTGGAATACTACGCGCTGCTACCATTACGGCGAGCTACCCATTACACGCCGTCCGCAAGCCCGCGCCTACGATGGCCGGGAATCGGCTTGAGATTCCCGACGCCCAGGGTGTCTCCTGCAGTGGCTAGGGGCGTCTCGGTTGCGCCTCCCTCACGCGTTCTGCGTCCTCCTTCGCGAGCATTACTGCTTCGCAGAAGGAGGAGACAGCTTCCCACGGCATATAGTAGACCTGACTTAACAATACCTGAATTCCAGAGGCATAGAATATCTTCGTAAGTCAAAATACTAACTATTTATTTTAGTACACTAGCTGTTGCCCGTGACTTCAACTCCGTCAAAATCGTACAAAGAGTTCATGGGTTTAAATTTTTATTGCCAAGATAAAAATAAGAGACAAAAATTAAGGTTTTTGGGTGGTGTATTTTGACATTACAAGCAGACTTCAACTATATTTATTTGCAGTTTTACAAACCATGATGAAACTACAATCAGCTGCCTTTCAAACCAGATCGCAGCAACACCCTTGGCGCAAAAAAGGCATGATGAGAATACCTACCTTAGTTAATGGGACAACCGTTACGACTTCTGTAGCTAAAGGGTAAGATATCGTATTTACGATCTTTCTAACAACTGCAATATCGTTGGACTATTGTCCGAAATTATCTTGTTTTACTTATTTCTTCTATTATTTATTTATAAGACCGGTATCCCCAACCTCTGTAGCATTAACACGAAACTCCTCCGATACCTGTAGTTGACAGTTTCGTTTCGCCCCAAACTTTTCTTTGTTAACCCGCTGTGGCAAAGTTGTGTCGTTAGTTCGTCCCGAGATACTCCGATATTGGCCCTGCCTGGCCCAGCGTGGCCCAGCCTGCCTTATGTACTTCAATTTATGTAAATGTGAAGTTAGCGGTTAGTCTTTTAGATGGTGTTATGTGAAAATATTTCAGAAGGTAACTTATAACACTTTCGTTTCTTGCTGTTTTGTGGTAGTTTATAGAAGTGATCTTACCAAGACGTGAGTTTAAACAAGTTACAAAAATCATTATTTTAATCTGAGATGCACTTGATAGACGGGAAACGGAATCGTCGTGAAAATACCAAAACTTATAGTTCCCACCCTGTAAGTTTGGGAACTATCACGATTTTTCTAGTAATCTAATGAGACTTTGCTATTTCTCCCCATATCATCATCATCATTTCAGCCGAAAGACATGTGCACCTCCTCCAAGCGTCACCACACTGATCGGTTCTCGCAATATAAGAATCATTTACTTTTCATTACGCTTTTCAGTAGCCCGAAGAATTGCGATGCTTAAGTGGCAGTGGGCAGGGCACATTGCTCGCAGAACGCATGGCCGATGGAGCGAAAAGTTCTGGACTGGTGACCGCGAACTGGAAGACGATGCGTTGGAAGGCTTCCCACTAGTTGGACCGATGACCTGGTTAAGGTTGCGGGAAGGCGCTGGATGCGAGAACCAGTTGGATCGGCCAATGTGGCGACGTCTGGGAGAGGCCTATGTCCAGCAGTGGACGTCTTTCGGCTGAAATTATGATGATGATGAGGGCTGATTAAAGATTTACGTTAATATCCTATGCAGCTGAATGATCTTCGTCCTACAAACCTAAGATATTGTAGCCGTAACGATTATCAAACATATACAAAAAGACAGCTGGGACGAACAGCATAAACTTCTACCAGAGGCACAGAAGAGTATCGGTAAGTTATGGACGGATACCCAACCACAGCTTGACCGCGACAAGCGTTACTTAATATCGAATATCGATATTACTTTAATTAATAGTCCTGTCAACGTGTACAAGCTATTATCAGATAAGACATTACCTAATATTATTACAGATGCATTAAATGCAGTAATGCGCCTGAAATGGGTATTCAGTAAGCTGGAAAGCGATCGCACGTTGAATTCAGATTCCCTATTAACATTAACAAGCATTGCAAATGCGTAAGGGCGGGGTCACAGTGTAAGGGGACAGCTGAGCGAATTGGCTTTTGTAAACTGAGGGTAGGAATTGGGTAAAACTAGGATGGGGCTGAGATGGTTGAGGTAAATGAAAATACTTTTGTATTTTGATGATAATGTGAATCATATTTAAGTGACGTCAATTTCGATTTAGATATAACAACTTTTGTCATTACTAGAGTCCCTACTAATTAGACAGATAACTGACGGACTAGCTACGTTAATCCAGTCCGTCAATTATCGGTTTATCTGAAATACTTAGGTAACTGTTGCAGTTATTGATAGGGCGCTTGCAAAGCTGAGATTTAACAGAATAAGAATGGTAAAATGTTGACACATCCGCCCTGAGTATAAAAGCGAATACAGTATGTGTCTTGCGTTGCTGCTGAGATAGACCTTTTTGGGGCAACAGTGAGTGAGGCCCCGTTAGGTTTCTTTTAAGCTATTGCATAGCTTCTATCGCGGGCCTTGAGCGCGGGGACCGAATCCAGAAATTCCGTAACGTAAAAACCTCACGCTCCCCACTCCGACAGGCACGGCGGTGATACTTTGACTTTTAATAAGGTTTTTGAATTCTGTGGAATCTGAGTGGTGAGGGGCAGGGGGGCGGGGGGGGGAGGTTTGTAGCACGTGTTTTCGATTTCCGTGTTGGTATTTTTAGAATGAATTTTTTTTTTGCGGGGGGATGTAAACGGTTAAGGGGGGGGGGGGGGGGTTGGTAAATCCTATCTTGTTCTCCTGGATGAAGTAGCCGAGGGCAGGGGGGCAAATTTTTTGTCAGAAATGCGCTAACTGAGATATGAGGGTTTTAAAATTTTTGTTGGTCGTAATTTTTTTGCCTTTTATCGGTCTCTCTGAGCTGTTTCTGTGACAATGGTGATCAATGTGGACCTTATGCTAATGAGAATAAGGGTTACTTTTGCTTGTCAAAGAAAAGCGACCTTATTTCAATGTGAATAAGGGTATTCTTGTTTTGTTTTTTAGAGTTTTATTAATCGTAAATAAATGCGGGTTTGGCTCGCTACGTTTTCGAGTTTTTAACGTTTTTAATTTTTTGACGCATTTTCCAGGACTGGATCTAGAATAAATGCTATGCAATAGCTTTACCGCGGCAGTCCCCGAGTGCCACACGACTTTTTATTATTTTCGTGTTTCTCATGAACTATTGTTAAACTTTTGGATAGGTACTTAAATTAATTTATAAAAGTTGCTTGCTGTGATACAAACTTATCTTTACAAATAGATGCCGCTATCTATATTTTAAACGATACCACTATCAAACTAAAAACACTAAACTAGCTCATTTCTCGCTATCACTGAGACGCAACCCTTGTACCGGCCATAGCTGAGACGAGCGCAGCGTATAGCGTATAACTGAATTATATAATTGTACCGATGTCCGGCTCCGCAACTACACGTAAAAGCTAGCTCATAGACTATCTAGTTATTGTATACGTCCATGATATTGTTTGTCTTCCTTTGAACACTGTTGCACGTTTTGTTTGTGATTATAATAGTTGATTTGGGGTTTATAAATAATCAGCTTTTAACGTCCCCACTGTTGGGCGATAGGCATTTGGACATTTGGCCAATCAGAGAATAATTTTTATTCTCTGATTGGCTAATATCTAGGTTTCAAATCAAGTACAGTTGTATGTATTATCAAACTTATAATCTCTCCTTCAAACCAAACACGGGAATATGGTCATCCCAGGTGGACTATGTCTCGATTTCTAAATTAAGAATTTAAAGTTGATCATTTTTCAAACTCAGCTTTAGCCTGAAATTCTGTCAAAATTTAAGGCCCATCACAGTTTGATCCCAAAAAATGAATATAAATGTAAAAAAACCATAAATAATCCGTACCAAATAAAAAACCTAATAATCGCCACTCAGCCTGCACCCTTATCCCCAATTTGCGTCCGCACATATCATAATTATCCGATATAATGCGACAAAAATAAAATTAAACGTGTACTCGTCGAGCTAATAGGGCATTACAGACCTATATTATTTGGCAGCGTTACTTTATTAAACCGGTGACGTATTCAGAAAGTAAATTAACCAATTTGTACGTATAATTGTTTCATTTGGGATTTTATTATTAAAAATATTCTGTTATTTGGCTGTTTGTTTTGCGTAATCTGACATGGGAAATGTGTAGGGAATTAACCGGTCTTTTATTATATTCAACGTTCTATGTAAAGGATGTTTACCTGTATTTCATTTTAGCAAATACATTATTCCTCTCTTTAATTAGAGCATTGCTCTATCATCTATGTATGTCATCATCATCATCCTTTTATTGTTCCCACTGCTGGTACACACAGAATGTGCCGTAATCCACCACGCGGGCCTAGTGCGGGTTGGCGGATGTCACATGTCTTCGAAGTTTTGGTTCTAGGACATGCCGGTTTCCTCACGATGTTTTCCTTCACAATTTTGAGAGCAGTGGTGATGAAATAATTTACACAAAGTAAAGCGCCTGCCTGGGTTCGAAACCACGACCTACAACTTATAAGTCGCGGCCGATACCACTGGGCTACCACTGATCTCTCCGTAAGTTTCTAATTTAGTAAAAGTGTAAACTAACTGCATACCTAATAAAATGCTTAGAAGAACGATTGGTGAGCAGTATCTTGCGTTTGGACTATTTTGGAGTTCCAATTGAACAAAAAAATAGAATAGCATATACGTAATTTATTGTACAATTTTCACACAACTTTTTACAGAAAATAAAACTAGCTTTTCTAAAATTTGCCTCTAGTGGCTTACACAGAATTTGTGCTTTCTTCTAGATAAAAAATAGTCCGTAGCACAACGATAGTGTAACTTCCTATGAGAGTACACTCATCTAACAAACAGTTTAACCTCTTCATAAAATTAATATCAGAAGTCAAGTTATTTACTTGTGACAAATCAAATTAAACATGATTAAATTTTTGAGAGATTTGATTTTGAGGTTCCAAGATGATTAATTTTTCTACCAGGTGTCAAACCCATTTACACATTACCTTCCAAATACACCAGTATAACATTTTGGAAGCTTGTATAAGAACCACGGACGACCGTGCCACTATAAATTACCCACGCTGACCGGCTTATACGCGAACTCACCGGCGGAAGTGCGGAGTAACGTGCTTACATAAATTGTCACTGCGCATGATTTAACTAGTGTTAGCACCTACATTTTTATTTCTTCGCCCATTATCCTAGAGTCGGGTACAGTCGGGTAGAAAATGATCCAAGTTTTGAATTTTTAAATATTTTTCTGTTTTGCGTTGACATGTTTTTTGCTTTGTGCCCTGCCCACTGCCACTTAAGTTTGGCAATTCTTCGGGCTATGTCGGTAACCCTGGTTCTCTTGCGGATCTCTACATTTCTAATTCGATCTCGTAAGGAAACTCCGAGCATAGGCCTCTCCATTGCTCTTTGGATGACTGCAAGCTTTCTGATGAGGCCCATTGTGAGCGACCACGTCTCAGAGCCATAGGTCATAAATGGCAACACACACTGGTCATAGACTTTCGTCTTGACACTGTGGTAAGTTGGACGTGAAGATACCGCGCAACTTCCAGAACGCTGCCCAGCCGAGTCGGATTCGACGGTTGACCTCTTTCTCGAAGTTGGCCCTACCCAACTGGATTGTTTGTCCCAGGTAGACATAGTCATCCACAACTTCGAGTGTAGAGTCTCCGACCCTGATAGGAGTGGGTATTCAACATCACCTTGGTTTTGTCCATGTTCATCCTAAGACCCACTCTTTCGGAAGCTCTACTGAGGTCATCGAGCATTGTATTGCGGTCCTCCATAGTCTCAGCCATAACCACTATATCGTCGGCAAACCGAAGGTGAGTGATGTACTCGCTATTGACGTTGATGCCAAGCCCTCTCCAATCCAGAACCTTGAAGACATCCTCCAGTGCAGCGGTGAACAGTTTCGGCGATATGACATCTCCCTGCCTCACACCTCGCTGCTGAAAGACAGGTTCCGAGGTCAGATCCTGAAGTCGAACTGACATGGTGGCGTTTTTGTACAAACACTTCAACACCTCGATGTACCGGTAATCAACTTGGCACCGCTGGAGAGACTGCAGCACAGCCCAAGTCTCGATCGAATCAAAAGCTTTCTCGTAGTCCACATACGCTAAGCAGAGAGGCAAGTTGTACTCTTCGGTCTTCTGTATAACCTGCCGCAGTGTATGTATATGATCTACGGTGTTAAAGCCTTTACGGAAACCGGCTTGTTCAGGAGGCTGGAAATCGTCAAACCTGCGCGCGAGACGATTCGTGATGACTCTTGAAAACAGCTTGTAGACTGTGCAACAGGCTAAGAAGTGAGATGGGCCTATAGTTCTTTAGAAGGGCATTGTCGCCCTACTTGAAGAAGACTACCAACACACCCCTGCAGCATGCCTGTGGTGTTTTGCCCTCGAGTATGACGGAATCAAAAAGCTTCTGAAGGGCCTTAAGGACCGGTTTTCCACCCGCCTTCAGGATTTCGGCTGTAGTTCCGTCTTCACCCGGTGCCTTGTTGTTTTTAAGCTGTTTAAGAGCCATCCTAATCTCATACAGGCTGACGTCCGGAATGTTTTCGGTATAGTGCCGGGTCAATCTAGCTCTAGGATCTTTTGCTAGATTCGCGACGGGTTTACTGGTTGACGTGTACAACCGACGTGCCCATAGAATCTCTCGATCTCTCTCAATAGCTCCGGTTATCCTCTGCCTAATCTGCTTACCCTTTCCCAACTATGTTGCGGTTGTCTTCCAGTCTAACCGGGTGCACTTGAATATCAGTATTTTAACTGTCTACCTGACCTCCACGTACATAACTAGGTAACACGTTTCCCTTTAATAGGAATGATTTCAGATTTTCAGGCTTGTGACTATACGTAACGATTGCAGAATTTGCGCATCCGCTTCATTTTTGGCCTCCGAAAGTATGACCATGTGTCTGAATTTCGGAGGCTGTTGAAGTGGCTGCCCATTCGGCAGCGCCAAGATACACACGCTCTTTCTTTACTCTTTTCTGTTCTTCACAACCTTACCGCTCCTTCGTATCTTCGGGCACGCTTAGAGTATCTTGTTCCGAGAGGCAAACCTTGCCGTTCCTCATCAACCCTTCGTTTTCCTCCCCACTTATCAAGTCGTAACGTTGGATCTATTACTGTTCGTGCTGTCCGCCTCTGGCATAATCTCCCTCACTCCATACGGGACAGCCCTTCACTGGGGATTTTCAAGAAAATAACAAGAGAATATTTCCTGTCAGCATGACGCATAAATGAGTATTAAGTATTTATTAATTTAGGATTTTAGTTATATTATATTATGTAATATGTTTATGCATTGTGTAGTGTACACGTATTAGTTTATTTATTCAGTTAGTAAGAATTTAAATGTTAAGTTTTATTGTGCACTTGGGTATACTGTCCTCATTTAATCAAAAATCTCTATGACACTGAGGTTTGTTGTAAGAGAACCCAATTATGGGTTAAGCTTGCCTTTGTACATAAGCTGTCCTACTGTATTTGTATATGTATGTTTTTTGTACAATAAAGAATATGAATATGAACGACTGTCGATGATCATAAGTGACAGCCGTGACCAACAGTCTAATGAACATTCCGAGGCTTGAAAGAGCCTGTATGGTCACCCTTTCACAGACCGCCGAGGTCGGTGGGAGCGTTGCTGGCGGTGGTGAGCTTGCCTTGATGATCAACCCGTGTGGCTATTATTTCTTAGTCACGAGTTCCTCCCCTCCAAAAAGATCTAGCTAAGAAAGGAACTTGTACTTGCCTGAACTTTTCTGCAAACATATCGACCCCCAAAATATCTCCGTATGAACCACCGCTGTGCTCTGCAGTACATTTACATACAGTTGCCATATATCGCGTCGCTCGGACATACATTAGGGGCAGTATAATTTGACGATAAGTAACGCTGTCCCGAACATAATCTACCGTCGAATCTGAATAACTACCCGAGAGTTTCGGTAACCACCGATTTATGTAACGTGTTTGTTTTCTTTGTGATGTTATTATGGGGAATTTTTCGTGGATATCTTGGATTTCAACCGGTTTTAGATTTGTTTGTCTGCTTTTGGGGAACTTTTTCGTCAACCGCAATGTATTATTGAATATCATGCGACGCTGTTATTACTTAGTAGATCTTCGACAGTTGCTACGGGTAGTAAGAAGCCAGAAATTCTAGCACCAGTCTTTTTTTTTATGTGCACTGAGAAGTTGCTGCATGTAAAATTTTGGTATTCAGCTGCACCTAGTCAGACTAGAATTCGACCTAAACTTAGATAGGAAAATACTAGGCAGATAAAAAAAACTCTGATCTACTTAGATACCTATCAGAAATAGTATACAATCTTTAGAAAAAGAATAAAATGACAGCCCTGTACTTTCGCTGAAGGCCTCTGAACGCGTACCATCCTTATCCAATATTGAACAGTAAGTAAAACAAAATTATTACATTTTTTCATTAAATATCCAAATCTGCATGGAAACAGTAAGTACACGTCTTAATTAACCAAAAACAAATCTTTTGAAGCAATAAAGTTGATTCATTAAACAATTTTAATTTGCAGTAATTCATCGCTGCCGGTCGAGGTCGCCAGCGCAAGTTACAAGCGGTTTCGATTTACATACGTGAACAGTTTTGGTCAATAATCTGCGAAGAACTTGGTAATTTAACAAAATACATTTTTTAATAATATCAAATGTACGAATGTTTAATAGTAGTTCTGGTTTAAGGTAAAACATATTTAAAAAACTGTCCAAGTGCGAGTCGGAAACGCGCAAGAATGGTTCCATTATTGCAAAAAACGGCAAAAAAATCACATTTGTTGTATGGGAGCCCCACTTGAATATTTAGTTTATTCTGTTTTTAGTATTTATTGTTATAGCGGCAATAGAAATACATCATCTGTGAAAATTTCAACTGGCTAGCTATCATGGTTCATGAGATAAAGCCTGGTGACAGACGGACAGACAGACAGACGGATCGTGGAGTATTAGTAATAGCGCCTTTGGGTAAGGAACCCTATAAAAAATGAAATGAGACATAACTTTATTTTATCCCAAACTGCTGTCAGCCTTTCTATACCTGTAGCAGTATTGAGACCCTATTATTGCGCTTATGTGCTTCGACAGGAAACTGATCCCAAGAAAGTTGGACTAAAGGCTAGGCCGATGATAACGATTTGGAAGAAAGTGTTATTTATGATTTTCAAACCACGCTGCGGTTTTGATTTTGTTAATTTTGTTGCGGAATGCAAGAATCTTTTCTCCGGGCGTCAGTGTCGTCGAGCTTCATGTTAAATTTGTCTAAAATCTCATGGTGGGGTTTTTAGCCCCTTAGCTTTTGATTTTGAGCAAGGTTATTTACAATGTACGTAAGATATAAATGTATATGACTTGTATAGTTCTGTCCTGGTTGAGACTATTGTGGCGTGCTTGATACAAGATAAGGTATAAGCGTATTCGCAAAACAAATAGTGAGTATTATAAGGTAATGTGCCATTACATATAACTTATAGAACTCACTATTTGTTTTGCCAATCCGCTTATACCTCCCACCTTGTGCCACAACAAACACTGGCCGTTACATCATTGGAATATTAATTTTTGCCCTGGAAGCTTTCCATGATGAATTTTATTATCGGCACAGTCCCCCCTGAATCCAAATTGGACCATTAGTTTCAAATTGATAACACACTCGGACGGCCAACGATCATTTTTGTTACTTCACGAAGATTTTCTTTAGATTTATTTCGAATACGTTTTTCATTTAAAAAGGGAAATGTAATAACTGGCTTTAGAGTATTATGATATTAATGTACTGATATTAATATTTATGATGATCTAAAAGCTCCAGACATTCTGCGAAATATATAGTTAGTAATAACTATGCTTAAATGTTTATTAACTATACCGCACATTAACTAAAAAAACATTTTTCCCCGACCTATCTTTCATCTATCTGCCGGGGTCAACTTCAGCCTAACTGGATACGGGTGGTGCAGTTTAATACAAGTAGATAAATGACATGGTGTGAATGCCAATCTAATTTCTACAAGCAAGTTACCAAATAATACCACAGATTAATTAATACTTCATCATCATCATCATATCAGCCGGAAGACGTCCAGTGCTGGACATAGGCCTCTCCCAAGCGTCGCCATACGGATCGGCCCTGTGGTTGTCGTTTGTCAGGTTGTCGTCCACCTAGAGGAAGGCCTTCCAACGCTGCATCTCCCGGAATGCGTTCGCCACTCTAGACCTTTTCATCCGTTCTGCGAGGAATGTGGCCTGCCCACTTGGCAATTATTCGGGCTATGTCGGTAACCTTGGTTCTCTTGCGGATGTCTTCATTAATAGTTACTACGTAATAATACGATGGCCATTAGTAAGACTGGTTGACAAACTGTAGGGTTTCTGAATGACCCGTAATGACTGCAAAGATCTTTCAAATGCCAGCCGTGACCAATGGCTTAACTTACTTTCTGAGACACGGAGGGGTCTCGGTATAAAATAGTCACCTTTTCACGGACCGACCTCGCCAAGCGTTGTTTAAATTCTACCGTAGGTCTTCTAGTACCGGAAAATTCTAGTCGTTGGTGCTTCAAGTGACTTCCAATACTACTAAAACCTCTCTATATAAAGTCTAAAGACACATCTTTGAACTAATCAACCGTTATGTAAAGGCTACATAACTGACGGTATCAATTATCGCGGTACGTTTAGCTAAATTATGAACCATTACGGTTGGTAATTGGGAACCCGGCGGCATCGGATTATGTTACTAGTGTACTATATACATATCGATGTTAGGGGTGGGACACACTTTTGACCTTGTTGAGCGATTTGCATGAATTACTTGTATTATGGCCGAATTGCAGTGACCTATATCAGAAAACATTCAATCGATTGCGTACCCAGGTAGGCCGCTGTAAACATTATTCGGAAAAATAAGGTTTGAGGGTTAGGTTTCATACACCCGTCTGATACCCAATGTGAATGCGGGGCAAGTGCACAACAAGTGCTCAATTACCCATACACCTGAACTTTGCAGGACCTGATGAACGCCACTGACGCTGTAATTAAAGTGGCCACACAAAAATATTTAAAGAGCTTTCCATCGACTCAAAATAATACGAAGATGGCCGAAAAGAGAGGTTTAGCACCTAGTAATTATGACCTAATATGTTTTCTTTTTATGTTTGTTTATGGCTATGCTCGGCATTTTCTTGCGTGATCACGTCAGAAATGATGATATCCTCAGAAGAACCAAAGTTGCCGACATAGCCCGAAGAATTGCAAAACTTAAGTGGCAGTGGGCAGGGCACATTGCTCGCAAAACGGATGGCCGATGGGGCCAAGTTTTGGAATGGCGACCGCGAACCGGAAGACGATACGTTGGAAGGACTCCCACTAGGTGGACTGATGACCTGTTTAAGGTTGCGGGAAGGCGCTGGATGAGAGACGCACGGGATCGGTCAATGTGGCGACGCCTGGGGGAGACCCTATTTCCAAAATGTCTCAGAGCTATTTGAATTTCTGAATGGTTGACGACAATTGGTTCGTCTTCTGTATGTTTATTCGGACTAAAATTCGTAACTCGATCATCATTCTGTTGCGCTTTTCTTAAATAATTTGGGGTTTGTGTAATAAAACTGGCAAAATACGGTATACAAAAATCTGCATCCAATTTATTTACTCCACCCAGCATACATGTTTATATCTTTACTTTTAGTCTTCCCCCAAATTCATGAAACTAACTTCACCTTTTAGTGAACCTAGCCATTGAGTACATAATCATACCAAAATCAACCAATAATTTTCTTCAAATGTTGGGATACAAACCTCCTCTCTGTGAGAGGGAATGGGCAGGCAGTAATTCACTACATGGGTTCTGTGTGGATTGGTGGATGTCATATGTCTTCGCCTTTTTAATTATTAGACATGGCGGTTGCCTCATCATGTTTCCCTTCACCATTTTGAGAGCAATGGAAACGAAATAATACCAAATAGGCCCAAAAGCCGCTGCAAATATAATTTGGCGAATTAGGGGGATTATTGACCCAGCACAATCTCAGTGTGCGAATACGGTGCTCCTGTTCAGACTATATTACATTTGCTAGAGTGCCCTACATATCCGCTTACTGCACCCTGATTGACCTAGATGATGCCACCGATGCTGCAGCCTGCAATGCAAGACTTGGCCGCCTACTGGACCCAAACAGTTTAATTATAAAATGTACCACGAAATGAAATAAGTAGAACATGAAATAATTTACACAAAGTTGTGCCTTTGAGCACGCAGCCTTACCACGGAGCTATAGCGCATTATTTATAGAGCAGCACTAATAGATACGCATCACGCATTATTGCCTGCTCGCTGTAGAACATGATACACACATTACCGTGATAGACTTGTTATTACTATTAGATTATAGTGTTGGTCATAGGCCCCTGGCTTGATAATAAAAGCAGCATGGATCGATCTTCAAGGTTAAGCAACACTTGCCGAGGTTGATCCGTGGATGGGTGACCATCCATTACGTACCGAGTAATGAGTAACCGAGTACTAGAAGGCATAGTTTGAGTAACCTTCGTAGTTCAGTCCTCCAATAAGGAGAACCGACGACCTGGTGACCGTCGTGGGAATCCACAGGTGTGGCAAGCAGAGAACCAGTCCTAGTAGCCTTGTGCGAACTTGTGGCAGAAATAATGATATCAGTGGGCGTAGAAGACGTTCAGAACAAACTTTGATCATCATCATCTTCCTGCCCTTGTCCCATATTACTTGGGGTCGGCGAAACACATTTTCTTCCTCCATACCGTCCTGTCTCCCGTCACGCAATCACTGACTCCCTTTTCTTTCATATCACTCCTCACATAGACCATCCATCTTTTCTTTGGCCGTCCCCTCCCATCCATTCACATTTATATTCATAAATCTTATAGTAACACGCGTTTCATCCGTTGTGACATGATCATACCAGGACAAACGGTTTCCTTTCAACTTTTCTGTATCTGGTGCCCTTCCTTTAATATACTTATTTCTCACTTTATCCATTCTCGTCACTCCGCACGTTGATGATTTGTAATTATAATAGAATGGAAAACCTCCGCTGTTCTTGTCTGATTAATTGCGCCACGCAGAATCCATGACAGTCTGATGAATCGTATCTTTGGGACTAGTCAAACTTTATTGATTCAGCGCTTTTCTGTTAGGCTAGTGTTTTAGGCTAGTGGTTTTCAGGAGTTGCAGGGATTGAGAACGAGAAAGGGCCACTGCAGTATGAGTTTAAGTATTACAGTATATGTTGCAATGTTTCAATCGTTACCCCTTAAAGTAAGTGAACAATAAATAAATAAACTATGTGTCCTTTAAACCGTCAGTTGGAACACCTGTGACCACGGTCTGCGTACAATGTTAAGTAAATTAAATTCCCAATACAACTGGGACTAACTAGATGCCAGTGGTCAATTGATTTACCGGCTCCCTTTTAGATTGTTTTATTGTTTGGTATACAAGCTTGATTTTCTCGAAGTAGGTTTGGAGAGCTTTACATGTTTTTATATGTAAGTATAATTAAGCCTGTTACCTCCGAAAGGGTAACACTCACAGAAGACCCATGCTGATGCTGTAAAAAAATGCTTGGAGTGTTGTGGACTGAGTTTCACATCATTATATCAATTCTCCAAGAACTCGGTATCAAACTGCGTCTATTGGCTGTAGTTCGGGCTGCAATACTCCTGTTCTTTTTTCACGTGTCCCGAGGAGGCAACGACTCTATTCAGTGGTTTTTAGTCCAAGGTACAGTGAAAGGAATGCGGTCACCCATACGATGGACCGACCAGAATGGATCAAGTCTGCAGTGGACAGCTCATTGCATGAGTGCACACGAGTCATAGTCGACAATAGAGAGGGATGGCGTCGCATCGCGAGGCGAATTTTGGCAGCCCGATCACTGCAACATGATGATCACGACCGCTCTGCCAAAAGTTTACCGATAAAGAAGAACAGTGATTCTATTACTGCGAAATTCATGATGAGGAAACTCAATACGATTTTAAATACAATTCAGTACTCAGCCCAGTACACTTGGTAATCTTTCATCACGGGCCGCGGCATGATTTAACAGAAAGAAAGAAAAAGAATATACTCGCATAGAATATCTACACAGACAAGCAAGAAATAAATTTGACAAACAAGAATTGAAAAAGACCAACTAAAACTGATATCTTAAGTAAAGTTGTATTTTGTAGTAAAAAGAGCATCAGACACTATATTAACTTTTCAAGAGAATATACACTTACATCTTAAAGTAAACCTTAAATTATTCTCCTTGAGTACATTGAATCGTCTAGAAAGCCAGACTAGACTAGGTGCTTAATAATTTACCTGGCTGTTAGTTTTATCATGTTTAAAACACAGCTTTAGTGCCTAGATTTACTAGTTGAAAACTTAAATAGTGTTAATACAGTAAAGAGAGAATTTGATAGTAACTTGTCAGTAGGCGCCTGAATAAAACCACATACAGAAAAAAAACAAAATGTAAAAGTATTATATTGCAAAATCACGTGTACAAACATTTATCCACAGATTATTTTTATAGTATGGTTCTTCTTCTTGTCGCATAATAAATATACAATAAGCAACGCCTGACCTAAAACTTTTAACAATTTACAAGCCACATCTTGTGCTTTGGTTGCTATGGATAAAATCACAGGCACTATATTCCCCCATCTTTTGGTGCTCATTTAAAGATCCAAACATAATGCAAATTAATCGTTTTATAACATAGAATATTTAGAACCAAGAACACCTTTTCAAACCAAAAAGAAGCAACAGAAAAACTATCAAATCTCAGAATCAATCAGTAATTGAAAGCAATAAGTCTGAGCATAACTGATAAAAACATATTAAGAGGATTGCATGCTCAGCGACGCTTAGTAATTTAAAAACGTAGCGTCCTTTAGATTGCGGGCCGGTACCGTCAGCAAATATATACGACTTACTATCGGCTACTCACCGCCGTGGATTTGTCAGCCAGCAGCCGGCGAGCGTTGCGACGTGCTCGTTGGTGTAGCGTCGGCAAAAAAGGCGGACGCAAATTGCAATATTGTTTTAATTGATTTTTATTATTTTTTGCTCAGCTTCTTAATTGAGGGCTCGTGGAAACGTGGAAATTAGAACGTTTGTGAGCTTAGGTTAGAACAGGTTTACAAGTTAGCCAAACAAATTCGATAGCCAGCTTTAATTATTTTAATACTGTGATGTCCGTGCAAGTTGAGTGCCCACAATGATGATTTATTTGCATGCATATCATACGAGGTGCATTCAATAATTACCTAGCCTCATCGCCAGAGGGCGCTGTAGTTTCAAAAGAGTTTTACCACAGTGTAGCACATTCTTTTTTAATTCTTTTTTCAAATTTTCATTCCAATCCCTTCATTTGTTTTAAGTTGACAACTTATGGAAGCGAACGTGTCTCGTAAATATTAAGCATTCATTTTCGTTGACTCAGTTATGATTGATTGAAAAGAGAGACTTATGCTTAGCAGTGGTCAATGTCAGGCTGTGGAAAATGATGACAAGACAGCGTACAAAATTTAATAAAGCAATTCATTATATTATTGTCTCCCTTCTGCTAACCGTACAACCGGTAGCCGATCCCCTCGCTCAGGAAATTGAGTGAATGTTTTCCAATTTAATCGCATCTGCTCTGATACGTCCCTGGGACAGTCTCTCTGTTTCCCAAACACACCCTACGTGTCCCGACTCCAGCAACACGACTTTTTGGACTTAATAACTTTACCGGTTTAAAGTATATCCATCCCACTTCTGAAGCTATCCCACTTCTGAAGCGAGCTCTTCGTTTTTGCTGCTCATTTTTTGTTTTTCCGTTTGTTAATGCCGATTGGGAAACTTGGGACTGCAGTTTATTCGACGTTGAGAAGTCCAATGGTGAGATTATCACGCTTGGCAGACGGTTTGGTGATCGGCATTTGTTTTGATTGGATGGAGGATTAGCACACATTCTCTTTTAATCATGTTCAGTTTTGGATTGGACTCCGTATTAATCTTAATTATATTATAAATGCGAAAGTTGGGATGGATGGATGTATGTTTGTTCCTCAATCACGCCAGAATTGCTGAACGGATCTGGATGAAATTACATAGAGAAAGACTATAGTGTGGAATAGCACATAGGGTACTTTTTATCCCGGTATAATCGCTGGCAGAAGCTAGTCGTACTAATATTTCGATTGTGTTATTGTAGTTAAAACTTCCTATGCCACTGTAAAAAGGAATTATCTAATAATTTTAGCAAAAATATAGTTCGATTCACCTCACCATTTCAAGTTGACGGACACAATACAATGCACCACAAGATATGTTTAAGTGGCATAACCAAACTATTATTATAAATGAAAAAGCGTTATATTAAGTTAACGTTTTCACGCCTACACCGATTAATCAATATTGATGAATTTTGGTATAGCGATAGATTGAACTTCAGAGAAAGATATTTGTTTTTTTATCCTGGGGTACGCTTCTCTCCTCTGGGGATATTTCCAAATATAATAATCAGAAAAACAAGCTACTTGTTTAGAAATTCAAACCTGCTACCTACTTGGAAAATAACTCTTTAAACCTGGTGGGTTACCAATATTTTTTCCAAGTAGCGTAGTCGCTACAGCGTCTAAACAAAACCATAATTGAGCAATTTTCTCATTAAACTTTAAAAACACAACCAGCACAAAGCTATAATCGGAAAACAGTTTTCCAACTAAAATAAACCTTTTTCATAATCATATAACATACAGAATAACCAGGATATTTGTATAGCGAGCCATGTACACTCACCACGTTTACCTACTAGTGTCCACGGAAGTCAAAAAGCAGTAACTCAAATAAATTGAGTTTCGATTAAAAAAAAATATAAACATATATTTTCCGCCTACTTAGTGACATTTTAAACTAACCTCAGTTTGCCGCTTTTCTTGTGTAAAAAGAAAAAACATTTATTTGAAAACCGCACAGGAGACAAAAATGAAACAATAATAAAAAAATAGAATCCCTGTGCGACACCAAAGAGGCTCCTATCACAGCAGAAGTAGTAATAGTGGTGTACTATGTTGATGAAAAGTATCTTAAATCCTTCTCCAGATCTTAGGCTTTGTTACATTTAATTAAAATCGCATTAGCGGCTTGGGTGTGTTCGTATTTCCCATTAGTATGGGTATATTTTTATTTTCAAATGTTCCAATAATGTTACAGGTTTTTTAACTAGCCCATCAGATGGCGCATATTTTTAGATATACAAAAATTAACTGAAAACCTGAATTTTCGAATATTGTGAGGTAGCACTTGTTTGTTTCCGAAGGGAGTGCATTTTTCAGCCAATTTATAAGTTTACACTGGACACATCGTGGTGTGTTCACTTGCGAAGTTCAATTTATTATTTATAGTTGAGCTACGTCACGCTAACTTTTTACACTTGGTTTTGTTACTTATTTGCGGCGTGTAAACACAATAATTTAGCCCACTGTACGTATTTAATTGTTTCGAGCAAACAACCGTGTTCGCACTATTAAAATTGTAAAGTGGTGTTTAGAATTATTTAGAAAGTCAATATGGACTGAATATCACATACATAAACTCAAGCCTTTTCCCATGGGGTTAGGAAACGACAGGACGCCACCAGTTACGATGCTTACGTACAAGGAATATGTAGCTTCGTTTACGTTCAAACATGCACGCCGGTTGAGTACCACGCAAGTACGCACCTGCCCGAATTTTCTGAAGATCATCACCAATAAGATTAGTGTACCTACTAGTATTTACTTTCATTTTCTCTTCCAACACCGCTAAATGCTGTTGTAATAACACATACAGAACTAGTGATAACGATTATCATAAACACTAAAATCTAAGGGATTGACATGCTTCGCTACCGACGTTTTGAAGATAGATAGATAGATTATATTCGTAGTCACTTTGTTTGAAGCCCCTATATCTATTTTTATATGTCCCAAGGTTATTAGGTAAGTCATAATCTTAATGCAGTTTCAGCAAAACTTAACGTACTGATTCAAAAAGAACTTAAAATTAGACCATTTTAAATGCGACTGCCATAAAAATGTTAAGTTCTCTAGCGACAAGTAATAAAAGCTTGGCTATGTATGTATTTGTGTGAGGTTTTAATGCAAACGTATATAAAACGCGTTGAATTTACAGCGACATGTTGCCACAAATGTACAAACGATGGAAAAAATAAAAATGTTACCGCACACCGCTTGTCTGTGTTGCCAGCTTCGAGTTACCCGGCAACTAGGGAGTTTTGTTTTTACCCGACTATGGCAAAGCCAAAAGAAAGGATTATAATTTTAGGAATCGATATTGTTTTGTGCCTCATTATTAACTGGGTTGTGGATATTGGATGGGCATTCGCTGCATATTAAATACAGGTACTACATTCCGAAGTATTTCGTTAGACTGGATTAGAGACAGCTTTCAGTAATAGGGAAAAGGCTTCTAGTAGTTGACTCGTTTTCTATTGGCCTGGGTAAAGAACGAATGTTTTCTGGTGTTATTTGTGAAGTCGTTTTTATAAATAATATTATAGGAATTTAGAGATTTATTAATCCTTTGAACATAGAATTGATTACCGTTTCAATGAACTTGAATAGCAAAGATTTTTATCTGAAAGATAACAGCAACGATAACAACAATAGCAGTCCACAAGATCCTTTAAGCCTCTGTGCACCATGTGGAATCTAATAAACCCCAGTTAAACAAAAATCTCTGTTACTTTTTAAATATTCGCTCGCTTTCTGATGTTTTAAGTAGCTGGAGTTGCGATGCTTGCCAAACCACACTAGTAAAAGCAATTTAGTGGACCCCTCGCGGGTACAGCGGACAGACGTATCCAAAGTGCTTCAGGGTCTCACAAACCCCACATGGTTTAGGACTTCGTCTAAAACGTCAGTAATACTGAAAATATTAAGCTACTTTTCACCGTTTTTGATGTTTTATTACGTTTACCTTTTAAATAAAGGGTATGAAGATGTTTTTATATTTATTTTTCTTAATGTAGGCTATGCCACAAAAAAGTATAAGTTTTAGTTTGTAAAAAGCACATGTTTTTTTTGTTGTTTTTCTAAGAGTACCTATTTAAACGTTTATTCTATTTGACTAATTTGTTTTATTGTTATCCAAAAAAAATATTCACACAAAAATCAAAAAAATATTAAAAAATGAAACATTCTACTCCAGGGTCCAGAAAACCCCACGTGGTGCAGGACGTAACTTTTATTCACGTGGTGCTCAAAACCATGAACACACGCCCTCCCCAAGTGTTGCCACATCCACCGGTCCTGTGCTTCTCGCAGCCAGCGGGTTCCCGCTGCCTTAACAAGGCTTTAAGAAATACTAATCTAACTAGCTTACATTACAAAGACTTCCCTCCCACTTTTATACACAAATTTATAACTCTGCTAGTCTGGATAAATCCTTTCCGTGAAATAAAAAAAAAAACAATTATTTAATAAAAAAACATGGAGAATTTTCCTCTAGCGTGGCAACCCAGCCGCTTCAACCACGTTCGTTCAAATGAGTAATGCGGCGCGTGGTCTGCTTTTGAATTGATTCCCAGTGTTAATACCACACCTTTTGATGTATACATACCTATATGTATGTGCAGCCGCTATAGGGGTAGCCAGGCTTATATTGTTTTAGGGATAAGGTAATTTTAATGGGTAATATGGGAGCTCATGGCTCAATAATAACAGCAACACTTAGTAAGTCGGTCCGTGGATAGTGTGGAAATTTCTGACATACATAGACTACGCTTGTCATTTGTAGATATTTGACAGTCGTCACGGATAGTCTGAGACTTGAAACCTGACACAAGTCTTGCCAAAGCATATCTTGTTACCCAGTTACTGAGTTGTGAATGTCAGATAGGCAGTCGATCTATGTTAAATACATCCGATCAGACTAGAAACCGATTTTAGCGTAGTGGGAATAGTCTACAGATGGAATCGTGAGCTGAAATGATCTGTTTGGATAAACTATGGGTATATCATTGTTGTTTCCACGTTCGTTCGTTATAAGGGAGAATATTCTCAGAGTCATCATCATCATATCAGCCAAAAGACGTCCACTGCTGGACATGGCTTCCCCCAAGCGTCGCCACACTGATCGGTCCCGTGCGTCTCGCATCCAGCGGATCCCCGCAACCTTCACGAGGATTTTCAGTGTCTACTTAAAATTGAGAAAGTATCAGGTTCATCATGCAGCTTTCTCAATTGTTCCTGATATAACTAAAATACATCTACAAAACACCGATTTCTAAATTGAGCATTTGGAGTTAAGAACAAGTTAAACACTACTTTAAATAAAGTTTGTATTTTGCTTTATATACTTAAGTAGAAAAAAACAAAAGTTTAAAAATACTTAACTTCAAATTCGAATTCAGAATTCACTAGATGTATTAACGTGAACGAAGGAACAGTATCAGTATGTGAGGATGATACAAGGTGACGCTCTGTAGATTCTGCCTACTCCCTTGGGATAAATGCGTAAGTGTATGTGCTTTCAACGGGTTGGTATAAATATATTTGCAGCCTATTTTATCAAACGACGAACATTTTACGCAGTACTTCACAAATCCCATCAACTCTCTATTGGCAGATGATCTGATTCGCCGTAAAATGCTCTTACCGAGAATCCCTTTCAGTAAATAATTATTAAATAATTTTGCATTAGCCCGACTTAGTTCGCGGTGGAGCACCGTAATCCTCTTACGTCTACGGTGTACCGCCGTAGAGTAGCAGTAAATTGGGCAGATATGACAGAAATCAGGCAGGTTGCTAAAATTTTAAGGTTGGGTGGGTAGATTAGAACTAAGCACAAGTTTATCAGATATACAACCATTATCTGCCGAAAGACGTCCCACTGCTGGACATAGGCCTCCCCCAAGTGAAGCAGATTCCCACAGCCTTAACCAGGTCATCGGTCCACATAGAAGGAGGCCTTTCAACGCTGCGTTTTCCGGTACGCGGTCGCCACTCCACAACTTCTCGGCCCCATATCAACCATCCGTTCTGTGAGCAAAAATATTACAGGAAGTGCTTCTTCTTCGTCATTCCCTTACTGCTTACAACGGTGGCCCCATAAGGCGCTTTTCTATGTTTTGCGTTCTTCTGCGGTGTGGACCACTCGGTACATGCTGCCTCCAACAGTCTTCTTTATTGCGTCTGTCTTGATGATCTTCCTGATGGTCTGCTTTGACCACGTTTTCGTTTGACCTGGCCTAGTATCATGAGCCTTTCCAGACTAAGCTTGGGTGAGCGTATATTATTTAATGAAACCGAGAATGTACCGTGCCCAATACTTTTATATTTTCTAGTCCTTTGCAAGAAATTCTTTAGGGGCACAAAGGTTTATCAAGAGAACAGGCTGAAGCTTACCTCTTTTGTTGACTCTTACTCCTATTCCGATTGACTTGGTGTTGGCGCGAAATATCCTAGCCTGCATACTTCTGTAGTTAGTTGTCATCTTTTTCACGTATTTTTACATCAGTCTCACATAACTACTACTAATACGATCGTTAAGGGTTTAGTTCAAGCAAAATATTCTAATGTTTGTAAGTATGTCGTTTTGTGGCAATTAAATATCTACCTTTTTTATTTCTTTATATGTAACTTTCCGACAAGAATTATGTAACCAAATACTTTTTAATAAAGTTTCTTGCACGTTTATCTCCATAGATATCTACTGAAGTTTGTGAATGTGCAACTATCTTTATCGTTTGCTTGACAATTCAAAAGTACCTCTAAATGATTTAATTGAAATAAATGAATCTGACTTTTGAGTCATCCAAGAACAGTCCTGTCTGTTAGTAACAAACTATTCTATGGAGGGTTTACCAACAATGTGCAAGTTTGGTGCCGCGCACTACACGAACCGGCTACATATTGACATAATCAGCTGCGCTTTCATATTTATATAAGATCTATGTAAAGTTTAATATTGTATCAACAGTAGAGCTTCTGGTCGCTTACTGTGCCAAGTTTTAAATTGTACTGGCTGAAATTCTTTCGTAACATCACCGATGTATTCTCCAAAGGGTTAGGCAGGGACAGACACTCACACAATTTCAGGTACGAAATTGAAAATGAAATAAAGTCAGAAGGAAACCCAATGATATTTTCCTCGACTTGGGCATCAAACTCCATGCTCAGCAGTAGATTGGAAATATGCGAGCAGTTTGGAATTGGAGGCAGAAACTTCGCAATCTGCTTGCTAAAAAACTATCGTCACTTGTTATTTTCATATTCTTTAACCTACTTAAACCAAAAAATTAAATTCCTTTTACTTGTTAATCTTACATACAGAAGTGGAATGCAACATGAAATAAGTGTATTAATCATGGCGGCGACACAAACGTGGGCCAAACGTTTTAGACTATATTTTATGAGTAACAACGCTGTTTTATGTTTTGCGTGCTAAATATTGGACAAAAAATTTCTTCCTTTCAGAATAACCACGTTTTGGCCTCACCTTTTAAACGATATGTGATTTCATCAGTAGACACTTTTTGTAATAAAAATATAAAAAAGGAAACTATGGACCACAGCTTTATTCTAGCTTTCACATCCACATCTTTTCTAATAATTTCTTTAACTATCATATTCTTTTTGAAGTTAATAAACAAATTTTTAACAAAACATTTAACCGACTTCCAAAATAAAACACTCATCATCTTCCTGCCCTTGTCCCATGTTACTTGATGTCAGCGCAACACGTTTTCTTCTTCCATACCGTCCTGTCCCCCGTCACGCCATCACTGACTCCCTTTTCTTTCATATCACTCTTCATACAGTCCATCCATATTTTCTTTGACCGTCCCCTCCCTCTCCATCCGTCCATATTTATATTCATAACTGTTTTAGTAACATGCGTATCATCCCTCATTATCAAATGATCATACCAGGACAAACGGTTTCCTTTCAACTTTTCTGTCACTGGCGCCACGTTCAAACTTCCTCTAATATACTCATTTCCCACTTTATCCATTCTCGTCACTCCGCACTTCCGTCTCAACATTCTCATCTCTGCAACATGCAAACTCTTTTCATCCATCTTTTTCACAGCCCAACATTCTGCTCCATACAGTACGACAGGTCTAATCACGGATAAAACACTACAAAGCGAAAAATAACTTTCTTTTCGGAAGTGTCTTTGGTACTTACCATTTCTTTTTGGTTTGTGACAAGTTTTTCTTTAAAGATTTTTTTTTCCTCTTTTTATTTTTGTACCATAAATTATGAAAATATTATGGATAATTCAAAAACTCACGTCGGATCTTGATCAAATTTAAATGGGACTATGAGAAGCACCAGCATTCAAATAAAAAAACAAAATCGGTTTACCTAGAACTGTCGAATTGAGAACCCCCTCCTCTTTGAAGTCGGTTAAAAATTAAGACATGTCTTCCAGACAGCTGATGATTCCTCGCTAAAGATACAAACCGTCAGCAAAAGATAACTTCAACCTATTCCTATACCAGTTTCAATCTCGGGAAGGCTCAAAATCCTAAAACAAGACTGTCACATGAAGACATTGACAACACACGACCAAAAATACAGACATTGACGCATATAAGTGGTATATTACATTCTACACGCTGGAGTTATTAATGGTGCAAGTTGAAGCACTAAATCAGGTGCAAGAGCAAAAAATGGAGCTCTTTGAAGTGTTTGCGAATTTGATGTATGTACGGAGATGTGGCGCGGGAGTAGGTAGTGCGACAGAGGCAGATAGTATCCAGTTGGCGACGCGTGATGTAGCTAATCTGTGACGAATAATAAGAAAGTTTTCTGTACTTACTGTTCTGGTAAGTCCTAACCTTGGGAGTAATATCATAAATTTAGATGTATTTCTACCGATATCAAAGGCACTGAGATAAGTCAATCATCCTATGCTTCCTGAGAGAGCCTAGAAAAATTATTACTTTATTAGCGATAACGATTGTTGTGGTTTATTGAATGACAAATCATTGGTTGACAGTTTACAATGTTGATAGAATGTAACTTTGCATGTTTTGTTCTGGTTAGTAAGCTCCATTGCAGGTTTGGTGACTGGCTTGTATTTTGATCATGGTATGAGCTATTTTGAAGTACCTACGTTTTGGAAGAAAGAAAGAAAGAAAAATATTTATTTGTGACCCGCACAGGGGACACGAGAAATATAAATAAAATTAAACATAAATAAAAATTTAAAAAAAACAAGTGCGTAACCAAAAAGTCTCCTATCTCAGCATGTGCAGCGATATCCAAAAAAGAAAATAACTCTGCGCTGATATTCTGATAGGACCCTCTGTTGATGCCACGGACAGACTTACGGAAACGGAAGTAGTCAATACTTTCCTACTTACGAGTAGTATTATAAATATTAAAGTTTGTATGGTTTGTGATTTAATCACGCAAAAACGTCTGTATGGATTTAAAATTATGCATCAGATAGTTCATAATCTCGATTCACACGGGACTTTTTATCCGGGTAGTAAGAAATACTTTTGTTACAATAAAAGCTGCGGGCCGAAGCTAGTAGAAAATTTAAACGTGAATCTATGAAGTTCGGTCTCTGTCAATTATTGATTCACGTCCGGGTCAAAACGAAAGTATTTCGTAATTTTTGTTTCCATTTTTTTTTTGTGTAATGCTCTCCGTAAATAAGAATAAATGACATTATTGATGCATGTTTTGTGGATGTTCCATATTCTTTGCATGATTATTTTGGATGCCTTTATTTGCTTACCTGGTGAAGATTATGCTGTTGAGAGTCTACCCCTTTGTTTTGCTGAGTGCCCATTTGTCTTTCAAGAGGCGAAAAAGAGTTTTGTTTTTTATTTTGTAGGCTCGCGGTTGACCACTATCTCACCTGTTGGTAAGCGATGTTGTGATCGTTGAAACACGCTTGCCTAGAAATAACCTATTCACTCTTGACTTAATGACTACTAGATTGTAGCTATCGGGAAACACAGACTCCGGCAGGGAATTCCACTCCTTAGCTGTACGCATAATAAAAGTGTTTCCAAAACGTTGTTGTGCGTATGGGTGGAATGTCATGTACCGATGGCGCATCGCCGTATGTCTGGTAGTCCGGTGATGAAACGGACTAGGTGAAATTAGATCGTGCAATTCCATCGCACACTCCCCGAAATGTAACCGATAAAAACCGACAAGCTGGCAATTCGGCGACGGTGATCAAGGCTTTGATTTGACCAGTGCCTCATCACCGTTGAGCCTCTTGGCCCGCTTTCCGATCGACTCTAATGCGTCAAGCTGGTATTTGGCAGATCCGTCCCAGAGATGAGATCAGTACTCCATGCATGATCGAACTTGCGCTTGATACAAATTGAGGAGCTGTTCCGGCGTGAAGTACCTTCTCAAAACATGTGTACCAAAATTTGCGTGTGAAGAAATAGAATGTATTCCGAAGTTGCAATTTTTTTTTCAATGTTAAAACAAAACTATGTTCTTTTCTCTGTTTTTTTTTTAAAGAATACGTTGCCCCCACACTAGGATTTCATCCTGTTTCGTGGGTGCGTTTACAAACATATGAACTTACATACTTACAACACCCAGAGCCGGAACAACTAACTGTAGGCTATACAAATATTTGTTACGTGCGGGAATTAAACCCGCGACACGCAGCGCAGTAGTCAATCGCTCAACCACTGCGCCTTCCGTGTGATCCTCACATCACCAAATGATGATCTTTTGGAACGATCAGGAATGCATTATTTTTTATTGACTACAGGTCTTTGGTTTTGTCTAGTTCGTCCCGTCATCATGTGGGCTGCTGTGACGCCTTCTGTTGGTGTCCAGGTTCTTCATAGTGATTAGTCACTACACGGCACACAGTCTGTTGATTGGTCTATTATATAAACTAAAATCTAAATGAAAGGAGCTAAAATTTTCCACACGCATTCTAAGTCACAGTTTTCACTTTTTCAACATTATCCTCACAAAGTTTAATGTTTTTTATATTATCTAAACATACATATCAACAATCTTAATTAAAAATCTAAGTAAACAGAAACCATTAATCAAACAATAATATATACGGTGATTTCACACAATTATATTATTTAAATACAAGCGAACTCCCAAGCCTCAGATCATATTTGATGATTTCCAAGAATGCCAAAAAACCTTATTTTATTCTGACGAATTTTTCGCATTTACTGGACACAACTGACCGTGAAATAAGCCCGTATTCTCAGAAACAACTTTGATTATATTATCCTCCTTAAACGGTGCCGTCAAGGATAAGTTTTGACTAGCAATTTTGATCGATTTCGCCCGTGTAGGGAGGTACGAGTATGTCATGCATGAAGGATTTTTCAGTGAATAAGATGTTTAAAACTAATTGATTCTGTGAATTCGTGGATCAGCATTTTTTTTAATTTGTGTGTATTTTAGTGACTCATTAAGAGCGCGGCAAATTGATCACAAATGAAACAGACTGCTGAAGTGACAGTGATAAAGATGTTACGGTGCATGTCTAAGGGATCCAGAGCATAACATAGCCATCATATAAAATTAATGCTAATTAGTGAACGGATTGATGATCGCCTTTATTTCGCTTTTATATAACCGTAATATCCATTTATTTCAAACTAATTACATGTCCATAGTTGTTAGTAACAAAGGTCTTAAAACTATGTTAGTCAACTCATTGTAATAGTGTCATCACGTCACTTGAAGCTCTCTCTCACTCTCTCCAGCACCTCACGAGTCTGGCCTCTCAGAAAACAACCTTAGGATTCCGTTGTCCCTCCCCCGAATCCGATGCATCAGAGAAGCTGTTTTCTTGCACATAATATCACAACAGTCATCGACTCTTGCGTAAGCAAACATGCCCGACGCGCTGCAGAATAGGGGGAGCCCACCAGAATCCTAAAGGCGTTATTGTATTACGCATATCCATGTATTAAAATAAATTTTATTCGCCTTTTTCTATAATGAGTGTTAGGTTAGTGTTAGTGTTGAGCAAAAATACTAATAATCCTTGTAATTAGTCTTTTTCGACCCCACATATATAATTATTGGTATTAGAATTTCTGTAGAATAATTAGATTATTGCGACAGACCCAGGTGAAGATGGTGGGACCAGCTTGACACCTACAGGGCCGTGCGAAATGGAAAGAAGAAAGAGAGGTTTTTGCCCTGCAGTGAATTGTTTTCAGGCTGAAAATAAATAAATAATTAGCTCATTGTTCAATTTTGTTCATAGTACATTAATCACAGAGTAATTTCCACCGTATTATATCTATAGCTAACTATAAATATAAGTGAGACTACCAGGAGCACATAATCAAGAGGAGCATGTTCATTGCTCATGTTCTCAGTGCAATTATAAGCTCATAATGATGATCTAATGACTCATTTCACGGATGCACCTGCTCTAATATACGCTCATCGATCATTCTTTATGCAAACCTGTCGCCTTGGTACCGACAGCATGATACATTTGACTTGAGTAACACTTTTTTTCAAAGATTTTGTGTATTCTGACATGATGGACTTCTTTCTAGATATCATAGACTAATATAATGCTATGATAGCTTCATTAGTCTATAGGTCATAAACACAACTGTGGTGAGCCAGGTCCTGGGTTCGACCCCCAGGATAGTGTTACTGAGATTTACCAATATGAATATCTCATTAGCAATCGAAAATATTGCTCTGTCTATCTAGACATAGCTAGATTAGATATGTGTAGATATCATAGCTATGATGGCCTCATTTGGTCTAGTGGGCGAAAGTGCGACTATTGATTAAGGTTCTAGATTCGATCCTCAGGTTGGGCAGTGTTATTGGGTTTTAATAATACCAAATGATTTATAGTAGCAGCCAAAAATATTTACATAAAATTATTACAAGTGGTTAGAGCTGTCTTGTGGAATTACAACTTACTGCGATAATCCTATAAATACATATTTCAATTTAAACATAATATCATGCCTGTATTTCCTGAAGACATAGGTAGAGCTGCACCTTAATTTAGCAGATTTTTCTAAAATCAATAACACAACTAAAGCAGCAACGAAGCAGTTCCAAAGCGCAATATAATTTTGAAATAGAAACGCTGAAATACTGAAATACAATAAAAATAGAAGCAAGACTGTTTGGCTGACCGCACTGCACTAATTACTGCACCTCGCTGCGTTTTGGTGCAAGTCTTGAGAGCTAGCGGGCAGGAGATGTGTTAGGTGAAAAGAGTTATAGTGCGTCAGAGAGATAATCTCTTTGCATGCAAACTGTAGATATAGTTTAGTAT
Source organism: Orthosia cruda (assembly GCA_964057195.1). Taxonomy (NCBI): domain Eukaryota; kingdom Metazoa; phylum Arthropoda; class Insecta; order Lepidoptera; family Noctuidae; genus Orthosia; species Orthosia cruda. The sequence continues at coordinate 3,326,128 of OZ059835.1, read as the reverse complement.
GAGTGACAATAAAGCTTTGAATGTGTCAAGAAAAACAAAAAATTGGCCTGTGTTATAAAGTTAAATCTATGACACGGTGCATCGTATTTCAAAGAAACTTAACTGTAATCAATATCCACAGCCCAATACTGCCCATTGATGGGCAAAGACATTCTTTGTGTCAATACCCACGCTCCGGTGACAGCCTACCCCAAGTTTATACTTACGATGGTAACAATGTTGTTTGTTCATCTTACCGCCAGCTGACCAAAACCTCTTCTTCTAATCTTTGGACTCCATTAGGCCACTGCTATGTCACAAAGGAAGACTTTCATATTATTTTTAAAATTCAACTTTACAATTACATAATCATTATGATTAAGTTAAATAAATATGCATGCATGAAGTAGTTTTTTTCTGAATCAAATCGCTTCAGCCTATACCGTAACCTACAACATCTCAAAAATCCATGAGTCACAAAATTCTACGTTATCAAAAAGGGCCTTTGTTAAACATTGCCAACTAAAATGTGGTGCAACGAACTTGGTGCATGCTTTGTGTTGCCATGTCAAATATTTGCACAGCTGTTTATCCGATGTGCCATAGACAATGAGGGTCTGATGCGCTAATTTTTCTTTAGGGTTTAATGAACTTCAGACAGCCTTTTGTTTTATTTTTTCCAGGTGATTTGTACGATGCAACAATATTTATCTATAAATAGGGTCAAACAATGTGGCTTTTCGTGTCTGTGTGGGTGAACGTTGAGTTCTTCTAAACAAGTGAATAGATTATGATGCGGTTTTCCCTATAGCTCAGAGAATTTATTCCGGAAGTCGTATGAGTGTTAAACATCAATATTGAATACAGGTATAGCGTAGAAATCACGATATTGTGACATTTATTTACATGAGGAGATCGAATCCGGTTAGCATAAGCATGTTCTTATACTGTATGCCGTTTTGTGACAAATAAACACATATTTCTTTTCTTTCTTTCTTTCTTTCAAATTCAAGACGAAATATCATCTCAACGACAATACAACCTTTTAGTTATTTTTTTTAATTAGGTACATTTATACATATAAGTGTTATATATTTTTGAAATCACCTCTTAAAACCTTCATTTTCTCCAACAAAATGGCGCCCAAAAGCCCCCATTTTTTCTTTTCCAATTTTAATGTAGCCAGTGACATTCGCAGTGTTAAGACGAATTGATTGACGTAAGAATCATCAAAATCGGCCAACGCGTTTAGTCTCTAGAATGCCACATATGAACAAACATACATACATACTCGTACATACATATATACTTACATACATAGACTGATAAACACATTACCCTCCTTCGGCAGTCGGCAAAATTTAGGGAAAATAGCTCCCCGTTTTTTAAATAAGTATTAGAAGTTGAATATTTGTCAAACTCTATTTAAGAAACCTTATCATACTTTGAATATAAGCATGATTTGAAGCATCCTTAACTCCAAAATTCTTAAACGGGCCCTGAGACTGAGAATAGTTTTTTTTATATAAAAATGCGAAAATTGTTCCTCTGTACATTCCACCCGATGCAGAGACGGATCGATAGGTTTAAATTTTATAAGTACATGATTATTAATCAACCTAAATTGGGTTGATTCATAACATAACTATTTATCTAAATACTGACCAAATCAAATACAAACTACAGAATGTAAACTAGCATTTAATCAAACACACAGAATTATCAATAAATTATTTACATAGCCAGCTTCCATCCAATATCGGCGCCTGTATATTGGTCGCATAACATACATCAATTTCAGCGAACATAATATTTTCATGGTTCGCTCCTAAATCACGGTATACCAAGTTATTTTCAAGCAAAATGTCTTTTATAGCTTATTTAGAATATTCCTTTATGCCATAAAATTTGCAGACGGCCAGCCGAGACTGCCTACGTTCGGTATTGGTATACATTATGTATACATAATCTTGTGTGATTTTCTTGAAGGATACACATGATAAGATAGATTATAATGTTGCTTTTAGGTTCATTGTGGAACAATTTACTTCAAAAATTGATTGTCGAGATTAATCTGAGTTTTTGAAAGTCAGGTTTTAGAAGGGTGTTCAGTCGGCCCCTTAACGTTAAACCGTAGATAGGTATATATTGATTTACATATAATATGACATTCGTAATAGGTAGGCATAAAAAGTAATAGGTTGCAAGAAAACAGGTTATTCACCGACACGACACGAGAGACTGGACACACGCGTGTCCAGCTGGTGAAACTCAATATTAGTATCACTTATTATTTCGTCATCTGGACACGCCAAGATTTTTACGCGTGTCCAGATAGTGAAAAATGTATAAAACAACTTTTATGTTTTCGCCAACTGGACACACGTTCGTATTTTACCCGAATGATAAAGTAAAGTCACGCAGATTAATGTTTTGTATCTCAATCTTCATAGGCCACTAAAAGTCCCACTGCTGGTAACGGGTAAGTTTGTATATCATTGTAAAATATTCACCATTTGTGAATTTATAAAGAATATAATGATATTTTTGACTCTGATAGTATTCGAAAGTCAGTAACTGTCGACTAAAATGTCCGCGCAGTGCTGCGAGACCGAGAGCGGTGAAACTATCACAATGAATACTATGATCGCAACCACTGTTAAAGAGTTTGAATCTGTGTGCTTATTCCGAGTTTTTTAACGTACTCACTCGTGATAACGTAAACGATCTCTTATGTCAAAATGTATACAAAAAAGAGGTTTGTCCTTACCGTTCCCAGACGTCGCTTATCCAGTTTCAATACAAATTCATGTTTACGTTAACGCGATTGAACGTGTGTAAAAATCGCACTAAGGCCTCAGGAGAATTTAGCATCCGTCACTGTATCAGAAAATAAAATATCTATAGTTTTTCCTATGATAATGTTTTATTTTTTACTGTTGATTTTATTTATATTATCTTAGCCTTAGTAAATTTATTGTGGTTCAATTACCTTAATTATTATTGACATACTCTTTTTGCAAAGTGTCAAATATTGTTGTTACAGAGTTATGTAGAAAGATTATTGTTTGTATAATTTTAAATTGGTATGTCATAAGTATGCTCTATTGTAGTTAAATAAATATTCTTGTCTTCATAATAATAAAATAATTATCAACTACCGGAGATTTATTGTGAAGGATGGCACGGTTGACATCTGTCGGGCATGTCATCGGCCAGGTGAATCGATCAGCCATATTATCTCTAGTTGTTCTCGTCTAGCCTTGTAGCCAGGATTATACATCAGCAACTTGCTCTGAAATACAATCTTGTTGCATCGGAGGTACCGTACTACAGTTATGTGCCCGACCTAGTTCTCGAAAAAGGGTAATATCACATTGTACTGAGATCGGTCCATCATCACTGACAGGACTATTGTGGCCAATAAGCCTGATATTGTGGTGGTGGATCGAATCGAGAGGCGTGCAATGATTGTTGACATTAGTGAAAGCCGAGAAAGATAAGCAAATCAAGTATCTTGACTTGGCTCCCGAGGTTGTCGACATGTGGGCGTGGACACAGCGATCATTGTACCGATAGTCGTGTCTGCCAATGTCTTAATAGCCAAGAGCCTCGACCAACACCTTAGGAGGCTCTCGCTAGCTAGATCAAGGCCCTGATCCAGAAAGCAGTACTGCTGGATACGGCTCGTATTGTTAGGGAGTTGCTCTCTCTGGAGCCCTGACCGCCGGTAGCTTGGACCCTTTTCCCGATACCAGTGGACCTCTATTTTTATAATTTGAATTGTTTTTATTTAATGTATATATAAAAAAATATTTAAAAATATAGTAAATGAGCAAGTTAATGAATTTGTTTCAAAATTTGTCTTAAATAGAAGCTAATAAGGATTTTCAATCAAAAAAGTAAGGCAGCTTTTTCGTGAGATCGCTTGATTATTAACCTGACTGTACCAGTTTTTGCAAAAAAACTATGTGTCAAGTAAGTGAAACCATAAAAGAGATTTAATTTAAGTTTTGCTATATTAGCGTGTCCAGATGACGAAATAATAAGTGAGAGTTTCACCAACTGGACACACGTCCAAAGCAAATCAAGTATCTTGACTTGGCTCCCGAGGTTGTCGACATGTGGGCGTGGACACAGCGATCATTGTACCGATAGTCGTGTCTGCCAATGTCTTAATAGCCAAGAGCCTCGACCAACACCTTAGGAGGCTCTCGCTAGCTAGATCAAGGCCCTGATCCAGAAAGCAGTACTGCTGGATACGGCTCGTATTGTTAGGGAGTTGCTCTCTCTGGAGCCCTGACCGCCGGTAGCTTGGACCCTTTTCCCGATACCAGTGGACCTCTATTTTTATAATTTGAATTGTTTTTATTTAATGTATATATAAAAAAATATTTAAAAATATAGTAAATGAGCAAGTTAATGAATTTGTTTCAAAATTTGTCTTAAATAGAAGCTAATAAGGATTTTCAATCAAAAAAGTAAGGCAGCTTTTTCGTGAGATCGCTTGATTATTAACCTGACTGTACCAGTTTTTGCAAAAAAACTATGTGTCAAGTAAGTGAAACCATAAAAGAGATTTAATTTAAGTTTTGCTATATTAGCGTGTCCAGATGACGAAATAATAAGTGAGAGTTTCACCAACTGGACACACGTCCAGTGACCAATCTCTCGTGTCGAGTAGGTGAATAACCCAAGAAGACCACCTTTCAAGATAAGCTTAGAGTATATTTTTTTGGTATTCGAAGTCTTAAAATTCCAATTTGCTAGTTAACTGCTTTTACAAAAGGTCTCGTAGACAACTCAGGACTTGCGAATGGAACGAACCTAACCTAAGGGGATATCGTGTTCGATGTTCCTCAATATCTGGGTTGTCGAGGTCAGATAGGCAGTCGTTCTACGTGAAATCAGCTGCATCTGGTTAGTAACGCATCTCTCTTCCGTACGTCCTACCACCCGTCAGCCTTCAAAGAATTTAAAGTGAATAAGCATCTTCTTGGCACGCTCATTCCATTGAAAACTTCACAGAAAAGCTTTCCGTCAGGCGAGATTGCGGTCAAAAGCAAGATGCTAGAGAGATGAGGCCTTTTGGATATTTCAGGGACCGATCCTTAACAAAACCTTTTTAACAAAAATATTCAACCGACTTCCAAAAAGAAACACTACAATCCAAAAAATTACTTTCTTTTCGGAAGTCGGGGTTAAAACAGTTTTTTCTCTTTTTAATTTTGGTACCTTATATTACCATGGATGTACGGATTATTAAGGATAATTTAAAAACAGCTCGTCAGATCTTGATCAAATTTAAATGGGACCACATGAGAAGCACCGGCTTTCAAATAAAAATTCGGTTCATAATTTGGCGGAGTAATCGCATAATAATATTTATTAGTCTAATGTTTTAATTGTTTTTTATGTATTTTATTTATTTATTTATTTATGTACACACAAAAAAAAACTTACAGAGAATAGAAGGAATACAGATAGAAGAGCACAAAGGTACTGCTTATTTCAATAGAAATTTCTTCCAGCAGACCTGCGACAGGAAAGTTGGATGATAGACGAAGACACAGTGTGTAGAAAGAAATAAGGAAACTTAAAATAGACAATAATAACTTAACTAATTTTATATAAATTACACATATACCTTAACTACATATATAAAAGATAAAAATACATACAACTTATAATATAATAATATATAAAATTACAAGATCGTGGAAAGGTAATGTTCTTTGACCTGCTTCTTGAATAAGGATACATTTTTAGAGTCACGGATTTTAGGTGGAAGTCAGTTCCACAGTCGTACTGCATGAACAGAGAAGCAGTGGGAATAGAAATTAGTATTGTGGGAGGGGAAGTTTAGATGATGCCTTAGGTGGGATCTACACTGGACATCGGCAGCGCGAGTAAAGGAAAAGCGTTCGCGCAGATATCCAGGGTATGCAGGGTTAAAAAGGATGTTGAAGAGGAGACATAATACTCGAGTGTTCCTGCGAAGACGGATCGGGAGCCACTTGAGATCCTTGCGGAACTGAGAGACATGATCGTATTTCCACAGACCAAAAACAAAACGGATGCACAGATTTTGCAAGCGCTCAAGCTTATTTAAGAGCTCCTCCGTGGCATCCAGATAGCAGGCATCAGCGTAATCGATGATCGGCTGAATTAGAGTTTGAGCTAGATGGATTTTGGTTTTAAAGGGCAATAGGTTTTGAAGGGCTTTCAATGAGTGAAATGAAAAGTGCACCTTGCGACTTATCTCATTAACTTGAGCTCGCCAAGAGAGATTACTGTCTATTAAGACGCCAAGGTTCTTAGCAGTATCAGTGTAAGCTATGGTCGAGCCGTCAAGGGATAAAGGTGTCAGAGTGGACACCTCAAGCGCAGTGCGATAGTATCGACTGCCTATGATCATAGCCTGGGACTTGGATGGGTTGATCTGTAATCCATAGGACTTAGCCCATTCACTAACACTTTTCAGGTCACGATTCATGGCGTCAATTGCAAAGTCCACATCCGCAAGCAAGAAGTGTCGATAAAGCTGCAAATCGTCTGCGTAAAGATGGAAGTTGGAGCTGATTATCTTGGTAACAGTGTTTATGAAGATAGAGAAAAGAAGAGGAGAGAGAACGCCACCCTGAGGAACACCAGCAGTGAGATTACACCAATCAGAGAATATCTCTTCAGCGCGAACACACTGCGAGCGACCCCGAAGATAAGAGTCAAACCAGGCTAATGCAGAGGGAGAAAAGTTAATAGACTGAAGGACCCCGAGCAGAATGTCAAAATCCACCGAGTTAAATGCACAACTGAAGTCAAGCAGGACTAACACCGTGAGAGATTTATTTTCCATAGCCCAGCGGATGTCATCAGTGACCTTCAGAAGTGCAGTTGCCGTGCTGTGACCAGTCCGGAAGCCAGATTGGAAAGGACAGATAAGAGCATTAGACGAGAGGAATCTGGAAATTTGACCATGAACGATGTGCTCGAGAACTTTAGAGAGAAAAGGTAGTATGGAGATGGGTCTGAAATGAGATAAAGAAGAAGGATTGGTTATTTTGGGAAGTGGTATAATGTGTGCCTGTTTCCAGGCTGAAGGAAATGTGCCAGTGAATAAAGAGAAGTTAACAATATGAGCAAGAATGGGAAGGAGTTCCGGGCGAATAGGAATTATCATTCGCGAACACAGATTGTCATGGCCAACAGCAGAGGATGAAATAGCAAGAAGAGATTTTTTAACATCGTCATCAGAGACTGAATTTAAATTAAATAGTGGGCAAGTCGGTAACGGCAATTCGGAAAGTTCAGTCAAAGTAGAAGTTTTGACTATAGGGTCGAGTGTGACAGGTGGAAGAGAAAAGTGCCTATTAAGAGCCGACAAGTCGACATCTTTACAGGTATTAGTGGGAGATTTGCCGATACCGACAGACTTTAGAAATCGCCAAACGTCAGAGGACTTGCGATTTACTAGAGATTCATGGAAATAGCGTCTCTTAGCATCCCGACACAGACGATTGCAGCGGTTACGTAGTGCTTTGAAATGAGTAAGATTCTGATCCGTGGGTCTGCGCCTATATCTGCTCTTCGCCTTGTCATTACGAGCAATTGCGTCTTTAATTTGAGTATTCATCCACGGAGCAGGATTATGCTTAACTTTAACTCGCCGACGCGGCGCATGCTTGTCGTATAAATTCAGCAGTTTGGCATTGAAGCAGTTTACCATATCCTCGACACAAGCGCTATCAACAACGAGAGACCAGTCGATATCACCTGCATCACGCTTCAACGCCACCAGATCAATCCCGTTATAATTACGCATATAACAGTAATGAGGTTTTCGTTTAGGAGGCCGGATACGATAAGACAGATAGATGAGGTCATGGTAAGAAAAGGTTGCAGTAAGTTGCCCAAACTCAGCAACATTGTGAGGGGAAGAAACAATCATAAGGTCAAGAAGAGAAGGCGTGCAGTTTGGGAAGTTATGAGTCGCAGACAGAGGTAGAATTTCAAGATTAAAAGAAGACAGGAGGGAACGCAGTTTTATTGAACGAGAATCATTTTTAATTAGACACGTATTAAAATCACCCATCAAAACAACGTGCTCGTACAATGGGCAAAAAATATTTAGGGACGATTCCAATGAGTCGAAATAGTTGATGTGGAGGTTAGGTGAGTAGAATACCGCGAGTAATATTTTGGCATGATTTAAAGTAATCTCAAGGAACAAGAATTCAGCCGACACAGAGTACTGAGATGGGGACGCACTTACAATTTTGTGTGGTATATCAGCACGTATATAAATGGCGACACCACCACCACCCTTGCCAGTTCTGTCATTTCTGACCAGAACAAAGCCAGGAAGTGCATAGTGCGTAGAAAGGAGAGAAGGCTTAAGAAAAGTTTCAGACACTAAGAGTGCATCAAGATGAGCACTGCTAAAGGATGCCAGAAGAGCATAATATGCGCACACTCTGAGCATTAATATGCGCTATGTGGAAATTTTTAGGATAGTTAGAAAATATAGTAGAAATGTTGTCATGCAAAGTATGAAGCGGAGACTCACTTCCTGCACTAACAAAACTACAGGTCGAAGAAGAACACGAGAAAAAACTGTCATTTAAGTTGACAGCATTATCCATAGATAAATACAATAAAATAAATATAATAAGTAGAAAAGAATACAACTATAAAACTAATTAAAACTAAACGTATCTATAGGCTGATTGCTTTCAAAACAACCACCCTAACTCACTGGTGAATTGGATAAGTCATCCACCAATAACAAGAAGAAAATAAAATAATAGCAACATCACAGCGTAACACGAAACGCAATAATCAAACATGCACGAAACCCACATTTTAAATGAACGAAACGGAACGATCACGGCTGACATTATCAATCTGACAGTAGTCTTACTATCAAATTGACAATGACAGTTCAGTCCAGTTCGTTGGATGACTTATCGTAAACACAAACATATGTATTTTATTAGTTACAACTTAAATTATTGTTAATTTCTTTTTTTTATACTCCTACCACTGTTGTGTCCTTTTTAACCCAAAGGTTGACTGGTAGAGAATGCCTTGCTGCATTAAGTCCGCCTATGTGTCACCATTGTACATGAAGTTTAAATAGATAAATAATTTAAAAACATACAGTTGAATTAAGAAACTTCTCCTTTTTGAAGTCGGTTAAAAAAAAATAAAACAGATCTATCGTTATTTCATCATCACATTAATATGTAAATAATGAGCTGCCATCTATATCTGTCTGTATGATTGTCACGCTTAGCGGAGAGGTGAGTCACCACGACAGTGAGTAACTAACTGATGTATCGCCACCAAACTGTCTATTTTAATCTCTGGACGGCTAACCGTGCGGACTTTTGAACTTTGCAATATTTTGATTATATTATAGGTACAGTCATACTGTACGTGTTTTTGTAAGGATTCAATAATTATAATATCAATAATATATTATACCTCTATATCTATTGTAAATAACACGGATCCTTAGAATGATAACGATCTAATTAAAAGTGCCTATAATTTCTTGTGTTGCTATATACTGATTTTAAAAAGCATTCTCTAAAATCCTGTGTAGAAGAAGAGCCTGAATTATGAATAAGAAAGGGTCAGCCATATACATCGGTCACCTTAGTACTAAGTCAACACTACACAGTCAACACTTTTATGAATACATTGCCCACAATGTGCATTTCTATTGTTTGGTTAGCGGTCAGCTGCAGGTGAATTGTATCCTGTCTCTTGGCTTTTATGCAAAGTTTCGTCACTTTCTGCGGTTCTTCTCTGATTTATTTCATGACGGGATCCAAGATAGTTGAATTGTTCCTCCAGGACTCGTCAAGCATCATTACCTCGTCGGTATTTTGGTGGTCGCCACTTAATTCTAGCTTTTATAGGGTCTATACTAGACAAAATCTCATGTTATCGGCGATAGCGTCATTTCGATATCGCTTGTCAATCTTATATTATTTTGTTTTATAAAATTATTACTAATGGTAGAATTATGGCCTGTCACGCGTGTGGGGAATAGTGTAGCGGGCTTATCTTAGAAAATACGAATTTCTACTTTAATTGATTTACACCTATCCCGATGTGTATGTAATTAAAGCTTGCAAATTAAATTTGCCAAAATGAATATTTGATTGAGCTATATTTGTTTCTCATGACAGCACAATTTTTATAGAGCTATAATCCACCACGCGGGCCCAGTGCGGATTGGTGGATGTCACATGTCTTTGAATTTTTGGTTCTAGTTCATGCCGGTTTCCTCACGATGTTTTCCTTCACCGTTTTGAGTGATGAAATAATTTACACAACGTAAAGCGTATATATCGTAAGTTGGAGCCGTAACCAATGAGCCACCACTGCTCTAATGGGCCACCAATGCGTGTTTTACTTAAATATTATTTATTTACCTAATCTTTGCAGCCGAATCCTGTAACTATTCCTAACTTAGTAATAGATGACTAACCGCACGTGTTCAGGAAGGCCTTGGTCTATCTAATTAATGTGTACCATACTTGTGACTCAATGTTATAGTCGGTTCGCTTTTTAAATTCATCACCTAACTGTTTGGTGTTTAACTAGCTGTAATATTTTTTATGTTATTTTTTTTTGCGCGTGATTCATCGGTTCACGGACAGTTTAGTAACGTGATTTGAATTGATTATGACTTTTGAAGTGCTTAGTATTCAGTTCTTGGGTCGAAGCTGGCAGAACTATAAGATCGACTAGGGATTTAATATTTTATTTAAATGAAACTTTTTTGCTGAAGTCTTGTGGTTCAATAGCCGTATCTCTTTATTTTTAAGATGTCTCTTCATCATCATCATGATCATCTTTAGCTACACCAGAAAACGTCTACTGCTAAGTACCTGTTGTAGGCCTCACTAAAGCCACAACGACTGTTCAGGAAATAGGAAGCTTCTAGGGTCCAGGGCAGCATGCACCTTCGACCACATTGTGGCTGGGCACAGAACTAACACTGGATCATTGATGATTTAATTTGTCCGTTAAATTCTAACTAACAACGATCCGTAAGTTACACGAATCGTTAAGAAAAGAGTGGGTAATATTCCAAGTCTATAAAACTAAACAATAATGATGGCATTATAAAAGCTTTGTAAGAATATGCTACCTTGTTCTTTCAATACGTCGGGTCAGTATGGGCGTGAATTGGCAGTACGGGTGCTTGCGGTAGTTGGCCCAAGGCGATTGCGATAGTTTAATATTGTTTGCTTTACATTGCTTTCCTAGAACCTATTGAATGATATGTTAGCAAACAGAGTTTGTTAGGATCGTAGCAAGTGGCGTTCTGTCGTTGCTGACAATTCAAAAGTACATTTAAGGTTTAGTGATTTAGATTTTTGCTGCCTATCACCATAGGAAAAAGGGGACAGCTTCTACGCAAATGTATGTTAAAGGAATAAACACTTCTTAATAATGGGTACCTACATTTTATAATGATTCTTCAATCAATATATCGTGGCCACGAGCGCTCTGTCGAGAGCAAAGCGAAGAAGAAGAAAAGAATGAGAAAAAGTTTTTTTTTATAAAATGTTGGAAGCTTTAGGTCGCAAGAACCAAAATTTCCGTACTTATTTCCTTATAACCTGAAAGTCTTTCAAGTCAAGATTGAATAGATTACTTCTAGACAAGCGTGATCCATCGTCGATGACAATATCATCGCTTAAAATTAGGTGCCACGGTAGTCGAACGCGAGCCTAGCAATAATAAAAAAGTAGGCAAAATATTTTACTAGCTTCTGCTAGAGGATTCACCCGCGTGAAAAGCCATGTGTTATTTCAGGCTTTAATCTTAAACTCAAAAAAATACAACCGACTTCTAAATAAAACACTACAAAGTGAAAAATTACTTCAAATTCGGAAGTCGGTGTTCTTGTTTTCGTTTCTTCGTTTTTTTTTTGACACCGACTTACGAAATTGAAGTTATTTTTCACTTTGTAGTGTTTTATTTGGAAGTCGGTTGTAGTTTTTGTAAATGTTTTACTTTTTAGTTGCGGTACATAATTGACCAGTTATATATAGGCTTGGTACCAATAATGCCCAAAGTGAAGCCAGAATAGATTAACCCAATAACATGAAACTTAAACAAAACCAGTGGAATAAGAGTAGACCAAGGTGAACTGTTTACACCTGTATACCCCTTTAGAGCGTACTAGTGTGATGTTATGTTATGAAATGGTGTAAACAATAAACAGAAATGCGATTGCAGCTATCCCGAGTGGTTTGCCGTCATTTATTGAAAATATTTGATGTATATCTCCGAAGTTCTTCATCAGATCCTGTTGAAAATTAAATGGGACCACATGACAAGCACCAGCTTTCAACTAAAAGAAATAATCATCAGAATTGGTTCACCCATAAACAAGTTGAGGTAACATACATTAAAAAAAAATACAGTCGAATTGAAAACCTCCTCCTTTTTAAAAACATGTCGCATTTATAGTATTAGAAAGATAAGATTAAAGTTGGGTTTAGCATTTACTTAAAACTAATTAGATATGAAATACACAGTTTAACCATTAGTCAATACTTAAAAATCGTAGTCGTATTATTAAACAACAAAATATTAAACACCGAAATACAAAATAAAAAAATACAGTCGAATTGAAAACCTTCTCCTTTTTAAAAACATGTCGTATTTATAGTATTAGAAAGATAAGATTAAAGTTGGGTTTAGCATTTACTTAAAACTATTTAGATATTAAACACACAGTTTAACCATTAGTCAATACTTAAAAAATCGTAGTCGTATTATTAAACACCGAAATACAAAATAAAAAAATACAGTCGAATTGAAAACCTCCTCCTTTTTAAAAACATGTCGCATTTATAGTATTAGAAAGATAAGATTAAAGTTGGGTTTAGCATTTACTTAAAACTATTTAGATATTAAACACACAGTTTAACCATTAGTCAATACTTAAAAAATCGTAGTCGTATTATTAAACAACAAAATATTAAACACCGAAAAACAAAATAAAAGGAATAATTTTGTGAATTTCTGTACAAAGCAGCAGCTCACTGACTAAATGGAAATGATTCAGAACAACAATATTTCACAGTAATTAATTAGTTTATTGAGCAAAGCACTCACAAACAAACATTGGGGATTTGTAATAGGTAAATTTTTGCGGAATATATGTTTTTGTTTGCGATGAATTAATTGCAATTCGGAATGATTATGTGGACTTGCGTTTATGTATGGTATAACTACAGTACAGATTGTTAGGTAGGTAGTGGAGTAGGTGGAGCTCGTGGTTAAATATTTCAAAAACACGGGTTACTCTTAGGCAATTCGCACACTGCACCAGTATTGCGCAGCGTAGCGCGGGAGTGCGTGATCTTACTTTGCTTGAAAGTATCTCTCTTTGTATTGAAAACAAGCGTAGGAACACACAGAAAACGCATTCACGCGCAGTGTCGTGACTTCATCGCTACACACCTGCGGCGTATAGCGGGCAGTGTGGAATCGCCTTAGTGGATGGGTGACTATATCTATTACACACCTAGGGGCTCCTCCGTGCCTCGGAATCTTGATAAGCTGTTAGGTCTCTTCTGTCGTTTGCAGATCTTTGACAGTCGTTTCGGTTGTCATAAGCCATCAATTCTGAGACCAGTCTTGGCTAACTGTATCAAGTTACCCAGTTACTGGGTTGTGATGCTCAGATACGCAGTCGCTCCATGTCAAATACGGGAACTCAGTTGAATCCAGGGTTAGACTGGTAACCGACCCCAAAATATTAGGGCAAATCCGTGATAGATTGATTTTCTCTACAAATGAAAATCTGAAAAAAATTGTAGGTAACATGACGAAAATTTAAAAAGAAGAAAAATAAGGTATGAGATAGACACAAAAGTATTTTTCAGCTTTAAGAAAATGTAGCTCAACAGAGCAATGTATTTAAACCAGTTGAAAATGACCACCCAGCGGAATAGAACAGTACAACTTTGAATGTGGACTGGCCAACTAAACAATTCTCCAGTGACCAGATCCGTTGGCAGCCTTGCCAAGCTTGCAACTTTTTGCCAAACTACCCTTCAGATGCATCCAGGAAAATAATGCCCAATCAAAAGTTAACTTTATTCAAACGACTTAAGGTTGGGGCAGTTGAACTTAGTTAAAAAAATAAGTTGGTTTTCGAGTTATATACAAAAGTGGACAGTGTTAATAGTAAGTGTCCTTCGAATTGTTATTATATACTTTTTGTTTTGGAGCCAAATGGAGGGTAGTCTACATTTGGTTTTAAAATTCGGGGTAACCTTGCTTTTGTTTTACAAAATTTTGAACGTAGAGTATTTGTTAATTTTAGCCAATGGGATACGTGCGTGAATTTTTAAAAGGAGAAGCTCTAAAATGTTGGTAGTCACGGCTAGTTGCACAAAAATGTACGACAGTTCAACATTTTGTTTTTTTAAAACACCAAATACCCACAAGAAGAAAATTTCGGTAAAACCCGGTAATTTTCTATTACAGGATAGAAATATTATCTATTAATTGGACAAGGCTGCTAAACTTCACAACCACTGGAACTCGTGAACAATCGCCAAGGCAATGAAGCTCGACGAGGTCCCAAGAAATGATTTAACAGTTTTGGATCCATCAACAAAATTATTCAGAGAAAATAAATGAGATGCAAGAAAAATACACAATCTCCACCTCCTTTTATATCAGGAACGAAACAGAACAGAACTAGACATATAGTTACAAAGATTCGTCGGCAACTGAGTTAAGCCCAGTTTAAAAGCACCACAGATTAAAGAAAGGAAACACGTTTATCAAAATTGAGATATTAATGGATGGTTACATTATCTATCTTCTAAGCGGCCTTCCTGAAGTCAACATCTTCGACACGATTTGATTTTTATCAAACCCATACGCGATTTTCACTAAAAGAAATCCCAAGTACGTTCACATGAACGCAATGCGACGCAAAGCGACAGATTTGCACTTGAAATTTTCTTAGAAAATATGTGCGCGATATCGCCAATCGACACAATTTAAATTGTGTCGCGCAATGAGCAAGGTCTCTAAAACTAACCAGCACCAAATACTCCGTTCTATCGTTGAGAGAATTTAAACAAACAACAGCCATCAACTATCCCTATCAACTTCAATTTCAATTCAAATCTCCCATATAAACGACCCCATAAAACTACCTACCCAAACAGTCTCGTAGTATCAAAGATCGGTCTTCTAAAGCCATCGCGGGGTTATTCAGCCAATCCCTTTTTCTCTTAGACCACAATTCTACCTAAATTTCTTTTGAACACCGTCCATACATCAACTTACTTCCACCTCGTAATCTGAACTAACCTCTGAATCCTTTATAGTGTACGATACGAGGCCGTTACGATTTGGTAATGACGATCGTGTTTTTTTCTTATTACATGTAGGCTCACGCTTGACACCTATCTCACCTGATGGTACGCGATGATATGGCCGATGGTGAAGACAAAGACAAAGATATTTTATTTCAACTAGGCCACCAAGCGGCACTTTTGAACGTTAATACATTAAAATTTAAAAGGAATAAAAATTAATTCTACCGTACATTCGGAAAATAGCTTGTTATGGCGAAGAACGCACCAGAAACTCCATACTAAATCTTTAAAAAAAAAAAGTTTTTTTACAATATTTAGGTACTTATGTACATACATTAATAAATTCATATGTGTGAGGACAATGCACCCAGAATCACTACATACTATACTGCGCACATGTACAAAGTATTAAAAGTACTCACACATGTACCGTGCAGTTACATAATAGGTACTAGAAAAACATTAGCATCCGAAGCAGAAGGCCAATCCCAACTGACGGCGCCCGTTCACGAACATGACGCATGAATCGGCACCACCCAGCTCAACCATCATGAAGGGGACCAAATGATCCAACACACGCGCCACCATCAGACAGAAATTTGAGAGAGCATGACACACTTAACTGCCAGGGCACACATAAGTCAACGAACGACACAAAGGTACAGCACGCTTACCTAGAAGTTACCTATTCACTCTTGACTTAAAGGCCCCTAGGTTGTAACTATCGAGTAACACAGACGCCACTCGAACTGTATGCATAATGAAAGTTTTACCAAAAACGTTTAGTACGTATGGGTGGATTGTCCACTGATGATAATAATAAAAAATCATAAAACTAGGACCTAGGAATATTATCAAAAGTAGGACCGATTCACAAATTAAACAACAAGAAACGAGAAAAATTAAGACGACGTCATGTTGACGAGACCTGCCGCCGCAAAGGAAGCACGCCTACCGCCTCCGGCCTCGTCGCTCAGCGCCGCCTCGCCGCTGCCGGAAACAAGCTCCACCGTGAGTGTTGTGACACCGGCCGTGGCAGATATACTCGTCGCTCAAGCTCGACGGGTACTTCTCTCCACCGACGACACCACCACCTGCGCGTCGACGGGGAGGACGCTCGCCGCCGGCCGCCCGCGGACCGCTAAGGACCTCGAGACTTACCAGTCTCTGATAGGGTCCCAGAACCCGGCGGAAGTGTGCAGCGCATGAGATGGACACAAACCATCAATGAAAATGTCATGTCGTGTTACAAATTACAATATGTTAAATGCTTTAAAATCACATTTATATTATAAAAAAAACTGTTACTTCAGTTACTTAATAATACTGTTGGAAGACGGCTGGTGGGGTTTCTAAGTTTAAAATAAGAAGATATTATGCTTTATCTTAAGTCGCAAGACTAAGGCATCAGCCTTGTAGTAGTAATACCCATTTTCACTTACACTTGATGACAACTAAAGAAAAGTTTTAATAAAACTGCTTTGTATGGATCTTCAAGAGTTTTCCGAATGTTGAAAATCTAACGTCGCAATAATATTTAGGCGTTCGTTTGGACGTTTTACAGTTTTAGTGAAAAGGCATTAGTCTATCTTTGCCGTCAATGCAATTACTATACTGCACGGTCATAATATCTGTGCACTTGGAGCTGTCAATGTCACTTTGACGTTCGACTCTTGCTATTGGCGGACGAGGCGAACGCGGGGCGCCGCGCGGTTAGGCGGGAGTGGGGTTGCTTGACGTACGAAGTGCACAGTTATTTTGACCGTGGTAACGACACGATTTCAAAGATCGTATACACTAACGATCCTCACTTGTGGGTAACTTAGCTTCGCCAGCCACGCCCATCAATCTATGCTTTCCACAACGAAGTACAGACTCCGTACGTTACTGCACATATTTCCTGTTAATTCATTCCATTCCAGACCTTATGATGAAGAAAATAGAGATGATACAAACCGCAGAGTTATCCCAGTTAAGGCGGATCGCGGGTTGAAATTGATTGTGGAAGTCTTTATAGTGCTTAATGAAAGAATTGAAACAGATAAAATGGAGTCGGACTGGACTTGGGTGGCTCCATTTTAGTTAGCGTTGCAATTTTTTGATTCCATTTGGCTGTTTTTGCGTATTTTCTTTTGCCAATGCGAGGTTGTTAATGATAAGTGTCGAAGTGAAAAGTGCAGTCGATTGTTCTTTTTAAGTGTTTTGATTTAGAGAGGAAATGGAAAGCTTAGCTGGGCTATGCAATAAATCTTAGTCAAGAATTCATAAATTAATTGTTTAATATAAGTATTTATTATTTAAAATAGCTTATGATGGCTTTTTCTGACTGTACGATTTTTATTTTGGGTTCCACATATTACATAAATATGCGATTATAAGTTCCCTATCGACAAAAACTTAATTCATGTGTAGCAGCATACTTTTTTGATAAACAAGTACATATTTTTATGCATAATTGTCTCAGGTGCAAAGTCAGTTCTTATAATTATTACTTTTAAAGATCGTTATAATATATTGCTATAAGTTATAAAATAAAAAATAAAGCCATGGGAAGCTAACATCAGCCTATACATTTCACATAAATTAGATCTATGCAGGACGCTTCACAATTCTTATTCGAATATCTAATTTAAACATTATCATAATAATTACATAAGCTCACGCTTTTTCCCTATGGGGTAGGCCATAATTACAGAAACAACTTTAAACATTGACAGACTCAACAGTCATAATCACAGCATAAAACTTAGTATTATTTTCCTTTGAGCTACGTTACGAAACTACTAATCACTTTCACGAATCAGTTGCAAATGGGTAAGCTCAGCAAACAGTTTACAAGACGAGTCGTATAAATCAGCTGGTTCTAAGCTGTCGTCAGCGGAATCAAATGGCTACGGCGAATTTCAATACAGAGGTCATGCTGTAGAGAAATATACAGAAAGTAAAAGAGTGTTGAAACTGTTTGTGTGTGTGTGAGATTTGTGACTGACAGACGGACAGGAAATCATGGCTCAAAAATAACTGGTGCAATGGTCAATCTACGAGGTTAACCTAAGCCTGCCAAGATCAGTCCGTGGATAACCGTCCATTACAGACCGAGAGTCCTCCATATATCGGTAAGCACGACAATTCGATGGTCCCGGCTGCCTTTTGTACATTTTTGATAGCCTTTACGAGATGACAGACACCAGTCTTGTCAAGTGTTACCCAGTTACTGGGTTGTGGAAGTCAGATAGGCAGCCGCCGCACCTTAAACATAGTCTGGCATTCAAATTGGCCAATTCTAGGATGGTCTAAAGAGCTGTTTCAACTTCGACTTCTGCTTCTCCGCTCTACGTCCCCCATTTGGTATTCCCGTCACGCACGCCTCACGTAGGTCGATATGACAGCTCCAGTCTCCAAAATTGAATTGATTTTTATCAAGCGTCGAGCAAACGCAACGATTTTTTGGCTGATTCCCCTTTTTTATTATTTGTCCTAGAAGGGTAATCCTTATTGAGGTGTGAAAGGAATACTGATATTATTGTAGATGTTTATTTGTTTTTACAGTGACACCTTTACGTATTCGAATGTGAATTGATCTACTTATGGAGATTTCCCCTTTTGTGCTCTCCAGATGCTGACGCCTCAAAGTAACGATCTGTGACTTATTGCTTTACAAAATTGAAAGGCGCTTTGTATAGGAATTAGAAACTTGAGGCTACGTTAACAGCGATACTAC
Source organism: Orthosia cruda (assembly GCA_964057195.1). Taxonomy (NCBI): domain Eukaryota; kingdom Metazoa; phylum Arthropoda; class Insecta; order Lepidoptera; family Noctuidae; genus Orthosia; species Orthosia cruda. The sequence goes on along the minus strand of OZ059835.1, from coordinate 3,307,051 downwards.
GGGTCGATCGATAGGGATAACGCTTTGAGTGCCCGAAACGTGGATCCACGAGAGGCACAATGGCAAATTTGTAGATCCGTGATAGTCATTACGGTAACCAGAAGCCAGAAAATCTGACACCAGTCTTGCCAAGGAGATCGTGTTACCCAGTTACTGGGTTGTATATAGAGGTAGTCACTCTATGTATAATACCAGTATTCATCTTGCAAGCCGACCCTGATATAAAGCTGAAAAATAGCTAGGCAGATTAAAAGTGTTTTGTGTAGCTTTCATGTTTTAGCAACATTAAATTAATAGTTTATAGACTGAACAGGTGGATAATGGAGTAATTTTGCGACGCAAATTATGGACTAATCACGAACTATTTTCTTGCGTTGTGGAGGCAAGTCACGTTGGAAAAATACGTTTCCTATTCACATTGCTTTTGTTAAAAGCATTTTGTGCGAGGGTTTTCAGGGAACATAAATGAAACATTGTTAATACACAGGTGTATGCAGATTAGTAATAATCAGCTTCTTATAAAGTTCACACTGCTAGGACACAAGCCATCTCTCTGTGAGAAAGAGAGGGCTGTATTTAATTCCCAGTGCGGAAAATCATCATAAAGCTCGAAGATTGTGATTTCTATCAATATAGATCACTGGACTAAACATTCTATATGAAATGACAGTTGATTTTTGTGCTGATTCAAAGCGCCCCGCTCGAGCGTATCAGGAACTAAAATTTAGAACATTTAGAGATAGGATACTACCGATATTTCTAAAATTTAGGTAATACTAATACATTTGACTGGAAATATGGAATATTGTAACTAATATATCAGTATTAGTGATATTTTTAAATTACACTAATATCATAATAGTAGTCTTGGCAAGGCGTATCACTCATTTACTGTATTGACTTCTCGAAGTATGTTGGAACTAAATATCTCATATTGGTATTGGTGATGAATGTTAGGTATATGAATGCCTAATAATCAGTAATAATATGTTCAAAAGCAATGTGTAATACTAAATTCTGGAATCATCATCATGATCATCCACAGCCCGACTTCGCCCACTGCTGAGCACAGGCCTCTCTCTTGTACCAATCACCACGTTCCTGAGCCTGGAATTAATTTTGGAATAATATATGTTTTGAAGTCAAATAATTTATTATCTGCATCTGAAACAGAGTTAAAGTCTTCACCTTGCTGGAATGCGATACCACTCTTATTTGCACCTTAACACTACAGAGACAGGATCTCAGCGATGAGAGCGAGAAATACGTCCGTTGTAAATGATTATCCATCTCATTTATTATTATTGTATAAATGGTGTTCCCTTCACGAACCCGATGGGCGCCAACCGAGTGAATCCGAACGATTGTAAGTATTAACTAACTAGTGTGCGAGGAGATACTTGCTCAAATATACTGGTTTTAAGGATAAGTTGTTAGCCTATCCCCGGTATTTAAATCTCACTGATCTGACAGTAATTTGCTATAACTTTACTAGCACGCTATCCACTAGTTTATAGCTTGCAATCTGACTGAAAATATTTTTCAGTTAACCTTTACAGCAATTATTCTATTACTTAAAAATTAATCATAATAAAAGTAACTGGTTTTTTTTTTCTCTTACGTATTAAATTATTCTCACGATCGATAAAGCCCATAAAAGTATTTTTACCGAAGGCTGTGTCCCATCTCTAATATTAGTTCCATGTACTCTCACGTTAGGTCACGTTGCTATCAGCGCCAAAATGGCGAAAATCAAATGTCTTCATTTTGTCATCGATAATATGAAGTCCAGCGTACTTGTATGATAGAGGTCAGTGATATAGATGCAATATAAAAATTATTATGGTAAACTTCATCATCATCATACTGTCAGCCGAAAGACGTCCACTGCTGGACATAGGCCTACCCCAGGCGTCGCCAAATTGGGTCGCGGATAAATTTGAAAAAGAGTTACCGCGGCCCTGGCTCAAGCAACTGAAGGAACACGGGTGTGTTTTAGTCAGTAAAAGTCTGAATCGCCCTTCCGCTTCACCCAGAGTGGGCAGTTATTGGATGACCCACACCCAAATAAAAATATACATAAAACAGGCGTCGCCACATTGACCGATCCCGTGCGTCTAGCGCATTCCCGCAACCTTAACCAGGTCATCAGTCCACCTAGTGGGAGGCCTTCCAACGCATCGTCTTCCGGTTCGCTAAATATATATATGGTAAACTTAACTGTAGCAAATTAATGTTAGTTTCAAGTTTCAACCATTGCAAACTCAGCACAAACCATGAAATCTGTTTGAAACATTGTTTACGCTGCGAAGCCTTTCAAACTACGAAACCCGATCCCAATCAGCTACCTTACAAATACAATTTCATATTACAAACACACAATTCAAACTCAAGAAGCAGCATAATTTTAGCAACAGAATGTTCTAAAATGTAACAATTGTAATTCAAAATGATTAAGTCCTGTCACGTTTTGGAACAAGTGAGTTCGCAAGTTCGTCTGAGCCGTGCCTTATCTCGAACTTCAAACTCTGATTGGTTGTTGCGCATTTGAAAGTATGATAATAATGGCGTGTTCAGATCGACTAAGTTTGGTAAAGAGGCTGGTGATGAATCATTTGAGATTGTTGGATAGCTTTTGAATTATTAAGGGCCTGTGAATTTGAGACAAACATTTTGCTTTAATGCAACAATCGAGAGACTTTAGTAAGTAAGACTTAAGTCAAGTAAGAGTTTCTCATCTTTCAAACGTAGTGGAATTTACGAGTAGACTATTCGGTCATTTTTATTTCGGTCTTTTTTGTATAAGAAATTAACAATAGGTACCTATCTGATTGATAAAATAAATAACCTTCTTTTTTTCGTGTGAGGATGTGGTTATCTCTAGTGTCCAAGTTAATTAACCGCCTCTGGGAATCCCAAATATATAAGTCCAGGTTTCCTCACGATGTTTTCCTTCACCGTTGCCTGTGATATCCATGATAAACTTAGAAAGTAAGTCACAATAGTACTTGCCCGGATTTGAACCCACGAAGGTACGCAGATTTGTACAGTTCAACCTGGTCTTAGTCATACAGAACCTAGCTTGGTTGCTTATTTGTTCTCGGTCCAGCATAATATCGTACATCGTTAGTAAACCTGGACTTTCCCAAACTGAAATCCCTAACGCGCAGTGAGCCTACCTGGTTGCCAGTGTTCGTCTATACTGATATCCTGTAGAGGTACAACAGTATAATCAGCTCACTCTGCTGGGAATCAGGAGTCTTCTCTTTTGCGAACTGTGACAATGAAATGATTTACAGTTTGAAGACTTACTTTTCAGTTGCGGCCGATTCCACTGACCCATCACTGCTCCGTAATACAACAACAGACCAAAATTATTTAAATATTTACTAAATTATCGACCCAAATATGTAAAAATATAAAGGTAAGCGTGTCTCAAATGGTCCATTAAACGAGTTTCACGATAATTGTTCGGCGCGGACAATTTTCTTATAAACGCTGTGTTCTAATCACGCTATCGCAAAAACAGGGTGACCCGCATGTAGCTTAGGGCTGGCGCGAGGTGGGACTGCTTTATGGGTTAAGTTGTTTCTAACATAATAGGAAAAAATCTCAGTGCCCATGCAGCGCTTCTTTGTGCGTTACGTACCTATGTGTGAATTATATTCGTAGTCACCCTAAATATGGCAAAACCGAAGTTGAAGTCTGAAGTTCATGGGGTCGGTAACTGGTACTAATATATCTCAGCAATTACGGGATGTATTATCACTGCACAGTCTGTGTTTATAATTTATATTTGACTAGACTGTTACTATGACTAAACTAGAAACGAGATTTAAAGTCAAGTGTATTCGCTCTTCCTGAAATGAATTGTTGTATGAGAACTAAAGTGCTATAACCATATTACTTTAATCTGCTCAATCCGCTTCATCTGCGATCTGCCACGTCATGACCACAACTTTCCTTTGTGGCCAGAAAGAGAAAATATCTGCGCTTGAACTCTTCAAGTTTAAGGAAATCTAGGTATTACCAGCATCCTTCTTTAGCACCAAATTGCCGGGGCGTCTATACTCTTTAAAAATGCTTTTCATCCCTGAGAACAAAAGAGAAGACAATTTAACAAAGTTAATTCAAAAAACCACGTGTGTTTACGTCTTTTTAGTTCGCTTTTTAAGCAGTCGGGTTTTATGAATTATTTTTTTTATTTATATATTTCTTTTCGATTTAGACATTAACTTAAATATATTTTTGAAATCACCTCTTAAACCCCTTTATTTTGATACCCCACACGATGGAATAAGAAGAAAAAAATTGGGCCCCCATAATATGGCGCCCAAAAGCCGCTATTTTTTTATTTTCCAATTTTAATGTAGCCAGTGTCACTCGCAAGGTTAAGACGTATCAATTGATGTAAGAATCATTATAATCGGCTTACGCGTTTGGTCGCTAGAACGCCACATAGAAACATACATACATAGACTGATAAACACACTATCCTCCTTCAGCAGTTGGGTAAAAAGAACTTTCTTTTTGAAGTATTCCTTCGATAGTTTTTTTTTTCCATCGCAGATAAAGTATGACATAACTCACTAAAACAATCTACTTCACAGTTACCTGCTATCTCATCGAACACAATATCGATATGACTTTCAGTCCAGCGAAACAATATCTTTCCAATTTCCTGTTTATCACTATGTAATTATGGCGCTTCCTTTAAATACAAAAAATAATAATCATTACGACGCGAGACAGCCCTACCCCGGTACGGTGACAAGCTAACGGCTTCGCAGCTCGGCTATGCGTACGCGCAAGATTCCGGCGCGGTGGACAAAGTACATTGACGGGTTATTATAACAATAAAGGACTGTATTTATAAACACTTTCTAACCATACATAGTTTAATCTTTGATAAGCAGATTCTTAATTCTAATTTTCTTTGGACAATGACTGAATTGACATTACATTTTGACGTCGTCATGTTTTCGTAAATATATACGGTGCTATATTATGTTGCCAATATAATAGGGTTAATGGTCCAATTTAAAATTTATAAATGCTGATAAATGTTCAAGATTTTGTCTAATAAATCAAAACAAGTGTCAATTTTATGATTGTTAGTCCTGCTACTGTAATAAATGGTGCCTAGCCCGTTAATTCCATAAACCGTACATTCGGGCCCATAGACGGGAATAAAGTCATAACTCTCAAAAGTTTCAAGTACTAACATGCTGTTTCCTACTTTTGGAAAAGTTACACTCTTCAGAAACCTGGTTAATCATATTACCTGAATGTACCTGGTTTCAGCTTATTTTTGGAGATCTTTAATGAATCTGCCAATCGTCTACGCTCGAATTTGTAGACAGACGATTATTTCCAGTTAGATAGGTCTTATTTGAAGAAAGAGGTCAACCGTCGAATCTGACTCGGCTGGGCTGCGCTCGGGAAGTTACACGGTATCTTCTCTTCCAACTTACCGCAATGTCTCAAGACGAAAGTCTATGACCAGTGTGTGTTGCTAGTGACTACCTACGGGACAGAAACGTGGTCGCTCACAATGGACCCAATCAGAAGGCTTGAAGCCACACAAAGGGCAATGGAGAGGGCTATGCTCGGAGTTTTCTTGCGTGATCGAATCAGAAATGAAGACATCCCGCAAGAGAACCAGGGTTTAAGAATTGCCAAACTTAAGGGGCAGTGGGCAGGGCATTGCTCGCTGAACGGATGGTCGATGGGACTTAAAAGTTCTGGAGTGGCGACCGCGTACTGGAAGACGTAGCGTTAGAAGGCCTCCCTCTAGGTGAACTGATGACCTGGTTAAGGCTGTGGGAATCCAGTGGATGCGAAACGCACAGGACCGATAAGTGTGGCAATGCTTGGAGGAGCCCTATGTCCAGCAGTGGACGTCTTTCAGTTAAATGTATGATGATGATGATGAATCAATCTGTCTAGCCTTTCGCAACTGTGTTGGGGCCGGCTTCCAGTCTAACCGGATTCAGCTGATTACCAGTATTTTCATGAAAATTTCAGGCTTCTGACTACCCGTAACGACTGTCAAAGATCTTCAAGTGAGAACCGGGACCAACGGCTTAGCTCGAGCTTCGGAGCGGAGTTTTTGTGTGCGGTGTTTTATTTATCTTTCTTTTCTCTATTTGTTTTTTCATTTAGTTGCACCTGCCATATTTTATCTCTGCACCACCCTAAGGTTGACTGGTAGAAAATGCCATTAAGTCCGCCTTTGTACTTGTGCATAAACTTTAAATAAATACATAAATTCGATTCGTTGGCTCCGCTCCTCTTTTCTCCACTCCGCGCAAAGTGGACAGCATAGATATAATAAACAAGGTGGACAGGCAGCCTTAACGTGTTTTCCGAAGTACGGAGGAAACTCGCGGAAGATGCTCACCTATCCAAGTATTGAACTCGGCAAGAGTTGCTTAATCTTGAAAATCGACCAGTGCGGCTGTTATTATTTAGCCATGAGCTCCTGCATCATTTTTACAGTAAATTATAAAAAAAATCTTGTTAAATAAATAAATAACTAAAACAAAAAATAAACCCAGCAATGTAAAGCATCCAACTTTAAGATAACTGCGGCGCCGGCGCAGACGGCGTAATGATCGGTGGCGCCACCTAGCGGCGGATAACGGAGCGCCTTGATTGGTTAATATATGTTTACACCTTTATTACAGCTATAATTTCTACTCGATCTGCTTGCCATTGCGTAACTGTGGGCTTAATTTGTGCCTCTGATTGATCTTGGGTGCATGGAATATGTGCAAGATAGATATAACATGGGGTCTATAAGTCAGGAGGGAATAGGTTACTTCTAGGCAAACGTATTCCATGGTTGACTACATCGTCGCTTACCATCTGGTGAGTTAGTGGTCTAAAAGCGAACCTATCAATAACAAACATTTGTTAATGTTATTCAGAGTAAGTACAGCAAGGAGCCCATCCGTGGAAGTTCTGCTACCTCCATACATACCTACATCTGCAGTCAAGCAGCATTGATGTGTTCCGGTTATAAGATAATTGATACCGGTGTAATTACAGGCACAGAAGTCATTTCAAGTCTGCTTCTAGGATGGCAACGCATCTGTGGTGCAACTGGTGTTGCAGGGGTCCATAGACGGTGGAAAACACCAAATATTAAATCGGAAGAAACCTTGCATGGGTACCCCCTCAGCGAGATAGATCGATGATCTTAAAAAGGTAGCTACAAAAGACTGTATGCGGAAAGCCGAGGGCTGAATGTGTGGCGCAGTCTTTGTCCACTAGTGCAATGATAGGCTAAGGATTCCATAACTGTCTAGTTGTAGACTGCAATCTGGTGGAATTGCATATACTGTATATTTTGTACCTACATAGAATAGGATTCATAATAATATGGCAATTTCAGTCAGCAATTTACACATCAAAAGCAATACGATTAAGGTTATCAAGTTGAAACAAAGGCAAGTTCTTCACACAATAGGCTCAATAAACTGTCACAGCAAACTCATGCGCAGCTTTAACAACATTGCGCAGTAAACAGCACTATTTTCACCGAACCACAATGGAACATAACAGGCACACTGTCTTCACTTCAACAAAAACGTATTAAATATTCCGGGTTTTATTATGAAAAACAATGTAAGGTGTAAACCTGTCATCAGCCCATACATTCTCATTAAAGTTTTCACGAATAATCGGCCCGATGATGCGATGGTCCGCGTACAACAATGTCGTTCCTTATTTTAGACAGGAGTTTTAATTTATTGTCCCTGTTTCAAGTTTACTAAGTCTTTCTGTGTTTCAAATGTCGGTTTTCTGATTCGCGGATTATCACTTAAAGCGATGGTTCCCAACATGTGGTCCAGAGGTCCCAAGAGCTATTTTAGCTCCGCGATGGGTTTAAAATTTCAAACTTTACTACTCATAATTAACATTGCTGCAAACTGATTTTTATTCTAAATTTCTATAAAAAATGTGTTTTCTATGAATGCTCGTTAATATTTGATTTTCAAGAACAGGTACGCTACAAGTTTGAATGTTTATATATATTTTTGACTAATACAGTTAATTTTTATCCTGCAATTCTAGTCCCGGCTAACAACAAAGAAATTAGAGTGGTCCCAAATCAACAAAAGGTTGGTAATCACTGACTTACGGCAAAAAGGATTGGGTGAGTCAAGCTTTTTCATTTGCTGTGGGTACGAAGACAGTTTTATAATAATACCGTTTCTGTATGACTTAAAAAAGGTGGTGATGTGTGTCTGGCTTGTTAGTTTATTGCGAAAACTGCTTTCCAAGACAACGGCTTTCAACGACATAATTAAAACGTTTTTCTGCTAAACATAAGATTTTAATGTGACTCAAATAAATTATCAGTAAGAGTTGCTATAATGATCACAAAATTTAGAATATTTCAGCCTGGTGATTTGTTCTTAGATAATCATCATCATCATCATTGTGTCAGCTGAAAGACGTCCACTGCTGGCCATTGGTCTCTCCTATGTGTCATGCTTATCGCATCCAGTGCACTGCCGCGGCCTTAAAACCAGGTTTTCGGTCTACCATGTGGGACACCTTCCAATGCTTAGTCTTCCAGTACGCGGTCGCCACTCCAAAAACCTTTCGGTTTTTATATAGGTGTTAGAATAGCAAGTATTGGCGATGGTGTACAACCGTTGCCCATTATAAAGGTAGATAGAAAATTGGAAATAAACACCTGACACTCTGCCTACATTCAATAAACAGGAGCTAAATTACTATATCAATACACGAACAAGCTCAATGATTCACGCAAGCCCCACAACTACAAGTACAGTCAGTATAAAAAACAAGCCGCAAAAAAATCTAAACCGCAGGAAGCGGTCAGCGACGTCGACCGTCGAATTTATTTGCGAACGGTACTTGTCGCAGAGTATAATGTTACGAGGAAGTTAACGCTATTGAGATAAGGGTATCGGCAGTATATCCGCTACTCAAACACGTTAAGAAATGCCAAAGAGTAGGTCTAATTGTCTAAGATCCAAGACCCCCAGACGTAACTTAATTCGTTATTTGCACCTATTACTTAATTAATTAAAGCAAATGTCAACAGAGGTGGCACCTGCTCTCAGACTATTATTTATTTATTGATTAGGCCTTCCAATATTATTGAACAATATTCTGTAAATATAACATTAAAATCAGTACTCAGACCTTTAGAAAAGTGAGTAATGTTTTTAAGTATCTCTAGTATCTTTGGTATCTTTAGATCTTTAGTATCTTTAGTATCTTTAGTATCTTTAGTATCTTTAGTATCTTTAGTATCTTTAGTGTCTTTAGTATCTTTAGTATCTTTAGTATCTTTAGTATCTTTAGTATCTTTAGTATCTTTAGTATCTTTAGTATCTTTAGTATCATTAGTATCTTTAGTATCTTTAGTATCTGCATCCTTATTGCGTTATGAATTCGGCAAGGCATAGGGCAAAGAGTATGAAAAATCGACCAATCACATGGACGGAAATCCACATAACATCTTTCATATCGCATGTTATTGGACCATTTTCATACTACTGCTGGTCCCTATAAATTGGCCTTCGACCCAAGCTAGCAGGTAACGTCCGTTCAAAGAACATACTAACACTATTCTATTTATTCAAAAAAATTGCGCAAGAGAGAATAAGTAACGTCTGGGGGCTCTGAGATCTTACTCTATAAGATTTTGCAGCGTCACAAGTTCCCTTCCTGTAGAAACTTTGAAATAGAATGTGACATTTGAAAGGGGTATTTTTGACGTTATGGAAATGCCGTGTCGTGGTAATTGATTAAGAGTAATGTAACGGAAGGAGATGTTAATATTAATAGCTACAAAAATGACATTATAACCTGTCCTTTCTCTTTCTAACAAGTAATTGCGTACATATTTCGATCTATAAATCTGCCTAGGCATTTTCAACTCTGTTGGGGTCAGAGTCTCACAAGATGCAGCTAAATACTAGTTTTTTAAATGGAGCGAATACCTATCTGACCTCCACAACCCAGGTAATTGGGCATCATGATACATCTTGGCAAGAATGATTGAGTGTATTTCAAGCTTCCGGCTATGAGCCGAAACCAACGGCTTAGCGGCTTTCTAAGCCACGGAGGAGTCTTATAATAGATCACTTTATGATGTGGCCGACCATTTCATGAAATTATTGTAATTTGTATTTGTATTGTATGAATTGATTGTATCTGGTCACAGCTCATCGTGTTACCCAGTTACTGGGTTGTGGAGGTCATTTAGGCAGTCGCTCCATGTAACATACTGGTATTCAGCTAAATCCAGTTAGACTGGAAGCCGTCTCCAACACTCTCTCCTCCAGTTGAGAAAAGGCTAGGCAGTTTGCAGACATAATTATCTGTTATCAATTTGCCTACATAATTAGTATCAAAAATATAGACACAATACAAACGCCGTACTCAAACATCCTATTACTCATTCCTCGTCAAAAGCTCACAGTTTTATTTACATTGTGACATCACAATGGTTCTTTGCGAGTTTTTACTCGTCTAGACAGTACTTTTGGCTCAAAATTAATGAATCCGTACCCATGAAAGGTGTCTGGGTTATTTTGCAATGTTTTCATAAGCATATTTCATTTGGAAAGTGATAAATTGTCAGAGGTGTTCGGATGGAGTCGCTGCGAATGAAATTATGTTTTTTTTTCTGTCAAGAACATTTTTTAGTTTTAAATGTGGAATAAATAAATCTTGAAATGCTAAAGGTTTAAGCTTCTGCGTCACAAAAGTCAGGTCAGGTTATTACAGAAATTATTATTTACCAATGCACAATTACAGCTCAGTGCCCCAGCGCCTAAAAAGCCGGAAAAGTTTTCTAGGATACGTGGTCTATGTGATGGCAACTCCCCTTTGGCGAGATGCGACCTTTGGCGAGAGAAACTTAAGCCTCCTGAAAATTTCATCGGGCAATCGGAGAGCCTTTCACCTGGGCACACCCTGCCGTGGTCGACCTGGAAAACCCTAAATATTCTCCGCACTCAGGTTGGCCGCAGCAAGGACAACCTCCACAGGTGGGGGTTCTCTGATGGCACTAGTCTTCAGTGCTTGTGCAGCATCTCTCCCCAGACCATGGCCCATCTCATGGAGTGCGCAGCATGCTCTGTCATCTGTACTTGCGAAGACCTTATGACTGCGTCACCAAATGGTGTTGCCGTGGCTGAATTCTGGGCCAAGCACAATATTTAATTTATATATTTGCCATCGACACGCTAAGAAGAAGAATTATTAAGTTACGTGTCAGATTTAGATCAATCAGTATAAAAATCACTAAGTTTTAATGTTTAGTATTTTCCAACTTTTCTAATAATATAGAATTGTTCGGTCAAATGTTACACATTCATAGTCGACACTAATGTCAACAAAATCATGTCAACTCACCAGTCACAATTACGGTTCAACAACAATCAATTAACATTAAACAATATTACTGAACCAATATATGTTATTGAAACTTGACATCATAATTTGTACCCAAATTAATCCGAAACCCATAATGAAACTGAATGAAAACCCCGTTGAAACCGAACCGAGTTTACCCTTAACAGTTATTTAATTCAATTTAGTCTCATCCATCAAACTATCTGTCAAACAGTAATTCCCAAAGCAATACCTTAATAAAATAAGGAGTACATTAAAACAAAAGTTCGTCTCTGAATTAATGACTAAAATTATTGTACCTTTGGGTCTCATTGTATATTCCGATATACCAGACCCCTTTTAAGTACGGAAGCGAACGCAAGTCTATCCTTTGTCCTTTCAACCCACACGCAATTTTCAACCTTAATTTTACAGTTCATGGGTTAAAATATCCTGTAGATTTTTGCCATGGGGTTCCAACCTGCGTTCACGTCATACATTTGCCATAAATGCCAATGCTATAAACTATATTTTGATGAGGAAGCGTTCCCCATAAACTTGAGTAGGGTTTTAATATGAAATTACATAATTATACTAAGAATGGTGATATTTAGTGTGGGATTAAAATTATCCAACTTTAACTGTAAGAGGTTATGTTTTAAAGTTTATGTTGGTGTTTGGGGAATGAGTGGAAATTTGCAAAATTGCTTGATAGTTGTTAGTGTTTTGGGGGTATTATGAAGGGTAATGAAGTCAAAATTATTTATAAGAAGTTAATATTCGTGGATCTATAAAAGTAGGAAAACTATGCTTCTTGTGCTTTCAACTTAATCCTTTAATTAACTTAAATGATAATTTATTTCTACTCCTACTTCGTGTCGCCGGCACGACAGTAAATTAGACTCTTACAGTCAAAAATTTTGCTACTTCCATAGCAACGTCAGTGGATGCGCATAGGTCACAAATAATAATCTACCAGAACAAATGTTTTCCAATGTGGTGTATGGAAGATCTTGCTTTTAGCAAATAGAAAAACCAATATATCGTTAGAATAGATTGATCATATTTACCTACGCATGTTTCAGTCTCCATCCAATTTTCCACAATATCAGCATAAAAATATACACACACAGCAATAATATATACAGATACACGAAGAAACACACCATTACTGTGTACGGTGCATTTGACAGGCTTTGGTCGTCAATATCAAAATGTAAACGCTTTTAAAGTCAGCGAGTGTAAAATTAGCTGCTGTTCAATAGTTGGCCCCGGGCGAGGACGTTTTGTCGATTATTATGCTTTTTCAGAGGGTTATTTATCTATTTGTAGGTGTTTTTCGTGAAATTATGAACTGGTATTTATGTGAAATGTGTGGTAAATAGCTTATGTTTAAACCAAAATGCTCAATCATTATATTTTAGACGGGCATCCGCTGAATGCGAGACGTATATTCGTTTATTTATTTAAAATTCATGTACAATAGTGGTACATAGGCGGCATTCTCTTCCAGTCATTCTTTGGATTAATAAGTAGATTAGTTGTGAAAGGGTACAGAAGAATATCTAAAAATAACATCTTGTATACGAAAATGTATATACATATATAATAATAATACACACATACAAATAAAATAGACTGATAAATACGAGTACCTACTTCAAGAAATACCAATAAAAAAACGAGAAACCTATTAATAATTACTATGACTAGACTTCTGTCTCTAGATGAGAGCTATTTAGTCTGACTTAAATAGTGGTTACGATTTATTCTTTTAAAAGTATATGACCGCTCGATTTGGTGACTCTTGGAAGGGAGGTATATGTTCAGCAGTGGATGTCTTTCGGCTGAAATGATGATTATGATAAATAGCTTATCGCAGCTCCATGTTAAATTGGTTAAAGACTAAACTGAAAAATTGTAAACACGAAAATCTTGTGAAAGGATGAAACTTCAATCGATTACTACCATATACTCAGAAATAAATATATCTTATCTTATCTTATCTTATCTTATCTTATTAAGAGCGAGCGGAGTCACGGCAAGGAGCCGGTTTATAATGCAAGGGGAGGTCCAAAAGTTCACAGAATATTTTCCTTAAAAAGACGATGTGATGAACATTCATTGTGCGTACAGCTAAGGAGTAAAATACCCTACCACAGTCTTTAACTCAAAAGTGAAGTTACTTCTAGGAAGCGTGTTCACCGTTGACCACATCTTACCATCAAGCAAGAAAGTGGTCAAACGCGAGCCTATAGTTAATAATAATAATAAAAAAGATGTATGTTAAGGAAAAGAAATATTACGCGTATTTTTAGACATTCCTAAGTATTTGCAGTTAATGTTGATATAATCCTCAATCTTGCTAAGCAAAGCATGTGAAATGTTACAGGAAAAGCAACTTAACGATAATAATCCCCAAAAGTAAGTCAACTTCCTGCTTCCTTGACTACAATCACGATACATGATATTAAAGCGAATCACGCGCCGTCAGCTGTGATATTCAAGTCCATCTTTGCTGCCGGTGACATAATTATTCGCTTGACTGTGCTCAGTAGCTGAATCTGGGAGATAAATTGTTACATGATTATGTGCGTGAAGTATATTTTTTTATATTTTCGCTAGGAATATACTTTGACTATGAGGGACCACGCGCACTATGCGGCCACGGCCAGATTAACAAAAGCAACCATAATATGAACGTCGCGCACTTGGCCGCAAATGGTTTCTTTTGTTAATCCGGTCTTTGCGGCCACTGTTCGTGGTCGTGGCCGCGAAGTGCGCGAGGTTCCTAAAACATTATATAATGTTAAAACCTACCCAACGATTAGGGTTTTTGTCCCGGGTTACATAATTAAATAAATAAATAACATGTACAACTGGGATACTTCAATATCGGATAGCGAATTATGTCACTCAAATATAGTGAGGCAGGACACCTGGAAAGTCTTGGTGATTCTTCTTTTTCGTTTCGATCGTACATTTGATCAAACTATTTGAGCCCAGTAGGTAGCCACGTTTATTGCAGCGTCAGATGCATTATACAGGTCATCCAAGGTGCAAGTGAACGGACAGTTGGGACGATGGCTGGCAGAGTAAGGCAGTTACTGAGTAGTGTTCAAACATTGGAACAACGTGTTGCTCGTCCGGTGGCTATCGCAGGAGCATATGGATTGTTGACGCAAGAAAAGAGATGCGAGTGACAAGCTGTGTGCAAAGTAAATGATGATGGTGACGTGTGCTTATAAATATGTAATTTTGTCTATAGTCGCGACTAAAGGTCAACTCTGTGTTTCTAGTTTTAGAGCTACGGCAGTCGTATATCGGTCAAAACAACAAATAGTTAGACTAAGTTTGGCAGAGACCTCTGCTGTATAGCGAGTAAGTGTATACCTACTTAAGTCCGGAAAAATCATGTAAATAGAGTAACAGTAATAATACTTATTTCTCTTCTAATCAGCTGTGCTAAGAATCATAAGTCAGACATTGAGTTAGATGCTAATATACTACAAGCACCTAACGAAATAAAACCCAACAAATTCCTCAGAAACACGTCTACAGCAAGCCGAATCATCGACCACGCGTACATGACCCTACCCCCAGTAGGCAGAAACTACTCAAACTTACATTAGTTAGTATTAATACCGAGGATAATGTTAGCAGAACTATTCCACTTACGGTCGGTGTAGAGATCAATAGCGGGAAATACGTTAAAATCTTACCAGAGTTACTGAACTTCGTATCCTTTGAGACTCGACATATTGAGTTCAATGGTTGCCTATGTGGAGGAGCGGTTGTGGTACGATCTTTTGACGAGATTAAAATTGTAAAGGCGATCGGTGATTTGGTATTTGTTACTTGTTTCTGCTGTTATGCTCTTTGGAAAAGACTCATCATCATCTTTTCCAGTTTTTTAGGATTCAGCTCAGCATTAATTGTCCTTTTAATCTCCGCCAGAAAAAGAGGGGTATTATAAGTATGACGTGTGTATCTGTGTGTTGGTGTATCTGTCTGCGGCAACATAGCTCCTAAACGGATGAACCGATTTTCATTTAGTTTTTTTGTTTGAAAGGTGACTTTATCGAAAGTGAAGTAAGCTATGTTTGATGAAAATCGGTTAACCCGTTCTAAAGTTATGGGCGTTTTACTGTTTGGATCGGGGTTTTTTCGCAAGATATTGTGTCATGAAATTGTCGGCCGAAGCGTGTCTAACTACTACTAGATAAATTATGAAGCATGAAATAAAAATGGATCGGAGATATTTTTTTTTTATTACTATCTTGTGGGTCGTGGATACATCTGGTTTTGGTCAGCCTGCTTGCGAATAATTGCGCTTCTTTAGCAGTCGGGTTTTTAGATTTTTATTTTTTACTGTCTAACTGTTTTTATGATGTATCGTAGTAATAAATGTTTTCTTTTAAAAAGCTTTGCTTTAATTTTCTTTTTTGTTGAGCTTTTTATTTGTAGTTTCATGAATGTAAAATGTATATTTCAGTAAACTGTTTCATAATAATCCAAGTATCAACTATCCAGTTTGGGATCACCCTAATCGTCCCTCCGCATACGCACCCAAATTTTACTCAAGCAAATTGTTAAACTAATATATAAATTCGTTGAAAGTCAGTGGTTTCCATTCGCCGACTGAGATTCAATTAAACTCTGTTACTATTAATTTGCTCCGATACCAAGCTGGTGGGATTGCCAATAATTTATTAGGGAGCCCTTTGTAGGCCCAAATGTACGCAAATTTCATCAATAATGTTATTAATGTGGAGCGGTTTAATAATTATTGACTGATTCGCCGCGGTTTTGATGTGATTGTCAGTTTGGATTTAGGGTTGTTTGGCGCCAATGTATGTGATTAAGGTTGTGCTAGTCGACGGCACGAACTACATTGTGCGCGTGGTTAAAATGCATGCTATCTCATGTGACAACACGTGCGAAAGATATAGATGCTGTGATGAGCAGTAAGAAATTTTTTGATTCCATACAGGGCTAGATAATGATGAGACAAATTGATATCATTTTTTATTTGGAACATACACCGTCAAACAGTGTATTAATTGCCAGACTACGTTTGTATAGAAGACTGATCGACTAGGGCATTGTTAGTGTATTGGTATAGATGGTTACAGCGTATAGTATGGGAAATTAGTTTCGGTTTTTGCTCGCAGTATAAAATTAGCATGTTTTGCGGGTTTTTCCTATGGCCTATCCTAAAGATTTTGCCAGACTTAGCGTTTCAGCGCAGCTTTGAAGTAGTAATAGAATTTTCAAAATTGGAACTCTTCTTCCACAGATTAACTCCTCAAACGAAACCGTATTACCTCTCTGTTACCTTTTCACGCTTAAACCGCTGAACAGATTTAGAAAAAATTTGGTATGGAGATAGTTTGAGATCCTGGGAAGGACATAGGATAGTTTTTATCCCGGAAATCATCCTTTAAGGGATGGACAGGGGGATAGAAGTTTAATGTTTGGTGAACTAATAATTTCTTAATAATATTATGGCACGATATTAAAAAAAAAATATGCCATTCCAAGTACTAATGCTACGCAGCCAAAGTCGCAGTGAAGCTTTACAAAAGACTGCGATAATGTATATAGATAAAATACCTACTACTTAGTAATATATTCATACTCCACAGTATATACAGCTATTAACTGGTTACTCGATGATAAGCCCGAGTAGAATTTTACGACACCCAGCAAAAGATACCAGATTCCCACTCCGAACCACATAAACCCAGGGTCATCACCACAGCACTAAAATATAACCACTAAAAACAAATTACAGAAAATATTTTCTCACATTAAACCATAATCTTAAAGAGTTCAGTTATAAAACTCATTTTAACGTCTGAAACCATAACTCTCAAGTCTCAACAGTTAAAATTTAACTGTCCAAGTTATCCAACGTTCAGTATATCAAGAGTATGCTAACTGAGACCGTAAACCGTATCACAGTTTAACTTGAAACTGAGAACGTTTTAGTTAACTTTATGGGCCGACAGTATGTTATGAAAGGTAGTACCTATATATACTTATCTACAGAAGCAGGTCGTGGCTTATACAGAATAAGTTTTCAAGTAGGGGTGGATGGAAATGCCGAAACCATGAGGAATAGTGGAAAACACTCAACAAGTCACGACGCCGATTTTGATCAAAACTAAAACTCTGCATCATTGGATTTTAGAAAAATCAATATTCCTAGCCAGGAATCGAACCCGTTGATTTTGAAAAAAAAAAACAAACACGTGCTGTATTATTACACCATTCGATAGTGTCACTAATAAATATCAAATTCTGTGAAGTAATGACTGATGGTAAACTTAAGGAAAGAGCTCATTTTTAAGAAAGTTATTTTTGTTCCTACATTAATTACTATCCTCCTTATTAAACCTAAGTGATGAAGTGATAACATATATTCTTTTCAATTCTTATCGACTACTCATGCATTTTACTACATTCAGAATTACAAGCATTTTGATTCCGTTAGGTTCTCAATTTTTTTTTAATACATCTCTCGTCTTCGTAGATTTCCTACAAAAAATAGCACCCGGTCTCTAGATCGCCACATAGGAGCAAACATACATACATACATAGATTGATACATACATTTTTTGCCGTATAACATTATTACCCAGAATTTTATCCCTACAGCATATTTTTTTTTACAAAATCTCTGGTTCGATTCCTGGAATATTATTTTATTTTACAAAAATCAATGAAATATTCGTTTTCATCAAAATCGGTCTCGTGACTCATTTGAGTGTTTTTGACTATTCCTCATAGTTTCGAATTTGGTCATCCACGCCCACTTGAAAATCTCAAACTGTATGTAATTCACCTTTAAGGTGACAAACAGTATGCCATCACCATCTTCCTGCCCTTATCCCATGTTACTTGGGGTCGGCGCAACACGTTTCCTTCTTTCATACCGTTCTGTCCCCTGTTACGCTATCACTGACTCCCTTTTCCTTCATATCACTACTCACACAGTCCATCCATCTTTTCTTTGGCCTTCCTCGTCCTCTCCATCCATCCACATTTATATTCATGACTCTTTTAGTAGCATGCGTTTCATCCCTCCTCATCACATGACCACACCAGGACAGACGTTTTCTCTTCATTATTTCTGCTATTTTCAAACTGCCTCTAATATACTCATTTCTCACTTTATCCAATCTCGTCACGCCGCACATCCATCTCAACATTCTCATCTCTGCTACATGCAATCTCCTTTCATCCATCTTTTTCACAGCCCAACATTCTGATCCATACAGTATGGACAGGTCTAATCACGGACTTGTAGATTTTACCCTTTAACTTGAGGAGCATCCGTGGGTCGCAAGTTGTTCCAGTGACCTGTCGCCATTTCATCCATCCTGAGATAATCCGTTGCGATACGTCTCGGTCTACCTCGCCATCCCCTTGGATAAGTGACTCTAGGTACCTGAAGTCAAAGCAGGTATGTTTTTATAATATATGCAAAGTTTTTAAACTACATAATGCAAATAGGTCTCTGCGCTTAATTGCACTTGCGCCATAGACTTAAGTCAGAGTCAGTTGCTAAATTGCCAACATGTCATACATAATTTGTTATTTAACATTGTGTTAGCAAATAACTCTCGAGTTAAACTTTTGGTGCAATTGGGCCTTAGGAGTGTCGTGATACCCAGAGACTAGGTCGTGAAGGTCAGGAAGACAGTTGCTCCGAGATAAAAGTTGGGAAAAAGCTAGAAAACTGATGACGTAAAAAGTATGAGCCACGGAAAGGACGGTCTGCAATACCAAACTTCAGTGAATTTTGAAGTGCATTATTTGTCTTCGTAAACATTTTACTGAATGTTTACGAAGACATAACTTTTTCAAAATCTCGATGTTTCCCCGTCCTTTTCATCACTCATACCTTTTTGTTAATATTTATCAAAATCTCGATGTGTCATATTCACGTCCACGTACTGTAAAAGTGGTGTCCATACTTCCGCCGGGATACACGCCGAATGACCGCGTACTCTGCTTACCTCAAAAAGTAAAAGCTCCACGATACAGGTTTAGCGGGTGGCGTGACCAGCTTCTGACTCATATTTATCAATTTTGCATCCACTTTCACTGCCAACCAACAAGTATTGTATATACAACAACCAACACTTGGGTAGATCGCGTACTAAAGAAAATTGACGTACCTACTTATTGTAAACAAGCTTCACACACTTAGCTTCTACCTAATTGTTTATTATATCGCAAACGGTGTTACCAGATCTAAGCTAAATTTGAAATGCTCATTCCTCGTCAAAAATAAGCTACTTCTAGGCAAGCGTGCTCCATCGTCAACCAAATCGCTTAGCTAACTGTAGTCTTATTTATATTTGTAAAAGCTGATCGTTGGAAGTATTGATGAAAAATATTTGACTGTTACAAAGCTACGCTATCATTGACTGCTACTGATCCTAATCATCTTATATCATCAAGAGCAAATCCATACTAAATAAAATATAATAAAAGCAAGGAAAAACTTATTTCCCAGAAACTAAACTGGGGCAGAAGATAAGTAATCCTGTTTTTCACTTAATACATAGAGTTTATGATTTGACACCGATATAGTAACTCAAAAAGGCCAACCTCGCAAAGCTTTTGAAGAGGAATCTGCAACTAAACATTAGAACCCGAAGCTGTAAACAGTAACAGCAGAGGAGGTACCGGCTACCGGTTCAGAACATCACAGTTCATTCCATTTGGTTCTGACAACAGCTCTCTGAGGCAGTTCGGAACATTTCGCCAAACCTCCGGCCCCGCCATCAACTAATACATATTATGGTGCAAGTGATAGGTGATGAGCGGACGTTAAATCAGCTTATGAATGCCTAGGGTCGCAGGTGCGACTATTTTGATTGAAGAAAGATAGGAATAAATAGAACCTATTTATTCCTAATTCGACTGAGTAATTTTTTGTACATCCTTCACTCAATATTTTTTTTTACAAGTTTGTTTGCGTTTTTTTTGTATTACACCCTATAAATATCAATAATTGAAAGTTTGCTCTTCTCACTATAAATGGTTGTTGAAAACATCAAAGGGCGCAGGGACTTTTTGGGAAAAGACAAGGAAGTGTGGCATTTTTAGCTTACTAAAACTACCCCGGTGATCACCACCAGCACCGTGACCTCTTAAAAGACCACCCCAGGGCGTGCCTCTCCATGCAACGCCTGTTCCCATATCCCTGGGGAACACAGGAACCAACTTTACAAATTTTCTGTTTGTTCCACAAAAAATGCACAAATTGTTTTAGAATATTTTAAGAAAAGAATTAAGAATTTGCTATTAAAAGTGCTTACTAACAAACGTTGTTTACGATATTCATGTGCGATATTTCTAGAGGACAAAAGCTAGCGATTCGCTGCCGCTTAAAACTTGCGCCACCCACCCAGGGAATCCCTCTCACTAATGGTACTCGGTCGAAAGCGCCCAGTGTTTACTTTTATTGTGGAGATAAATCTGTCTTAACTGTCCCGATAATCGTCGCTAACTGTGGGCTACGTAAATATTGCTGGTATTATTGCTCCATCCTGAATTTATGCTGTTTATGTAAAGGTGCAGTAAATAAACGGTGTGTCCTAGACGATTCCAGTATTGCTTTAAGTCTTACCAGGTTCATAATCAACATGTGAAGGCAAAGTTTTGTTCATAATAAAAACGTTCAGATTCAAGATGCAATCTCAACTCGTCGACAATCAATGTCTAAATGTTGAGAATTTTAGGAGGGTTTTGGCAGATGGAGACCTAAGACATCGGCAATATACACAAATACCTTATTGGTTATGTTCTTCTGAAATGTTAGGTGTGTAGAATTGTCACCCAGCTTGCATGTATGACCAGATGTATGAAAGTAAACGAAGCAAAAGAACGGACTGTGTTAGAAACCCAGCAGGCGGTGGTTTGGGTTTCTCCTCCTTCCTCATAGAAAAAGGCGTATGCTTGTATGTTTGAGAGTGAGACTGAAATTAGAATGAAAAATACGGTAATCGTCCTTATGCACCCAATTGTCCTTCTGCACCCTAATTGTGTACGTTCAAAGACGGACGGACGGACGTTCTACGGATTGTGTCCCATGCATTCATTGCTTCATATGTTCAAAGATCCATCTACTCGACGGCGTAAAACAAGCAATGAATATTGTGGAGTAACCAAAATGAAAGGGAAAGGAGTGTGCTCCGTGCTGTTAAAACAGTACACGTCCACGATGAAGCAAAAGAGCTTGAGATTATAATCTAGAATGGAAATGTCTACGTATGATGTAGCTAGAGTGATGGCAACATCTCGGCGCTATCTGGCTGGTCGCATAATATCTTTAGCACGGTATGGGCTGTTTTCTTAATTTTTAATAATGATCGGTTTCGAATTTAAGGCCTTTTTCTTCATAGTCATATCGATGCTCCCAAATGGTGTGGCCGAATTCGGGGGCGCGAAGAGTACTAACGCGTGCCCACGCTTCCGCCGTAAGCAGCACAGGAGGACAACGTGGAGTTTTATTGGGTTCGAGTCCCACATAACTGCGCTATCTCTCCGTGGTAGCGCAGTATGCATGCTGAGCACGATAAAAAAAGGGTTAATTTACTAATTCCATGTTAGGACCACTTGCAAGAAAAACTTACAGAGTTAGTTGCCAACACGAAGGTAAATTGACTATATTGTAAGACACACAGTGAGCCATTGTTTGGTATGAAGCTCCACAATCGTTTAAGTTATGGCTTTGAGGTTAAAAACCTGTCAAGATTTTAGTTTACGACCGAAACTGGTTTTTACGACCGAAACCGAAACCGAAGAAACCGAAACTTCCTTATAAGGATATTGTTTTGAGGGAAACATAATGAAAACACATATAAATCACATAGCTATGCAATTTTGATTTTTTTTTTAAGTTTACTACCTACTCTTTGCACAGCTGGCTGCCGAAAAGTTGGGAATCCTTGCGAAGGTGAGAATGTACTTCACGCCGGAACAGCTGCTCAACTTGTATCAAGTGCAAGTTCAATCATGCATAGAGTACTGTTCTCATCTCTGGGACGGATCTTCCAAATACCAGCTTGATGCACTAGAGTCGATCGAAAAGCGGTCCAAGAAACTCATCGGCAATGAGGCACTGTTCAAATCAAAGCCTTGAACATCGTCGCCGATTATCCATCTTGTCGGTTTTTTATCGGTTACATTTCGGGAAGTGTGCGATGGAATTGCATGATTCGGTACATCGCATGGATGGACATCTCACCCGAGCGACTATATAGATTGTAAAAAAAAATATCTCCCGCTGTCTGTCTGTCCCTATGTATGCTTAGATCTTTAAAACTACGCAACGGATTTTGATGCGGTTTTTTAACAGATAGAGAGATTCAAGAGGAAGGTTTATGTATTTAATACACGTGGATGAAGCCGTTGACAGAAGCTAGTCATGTAATAAAACTTACCGAATTCATAATAAATCACACGTAAACTTACAACCAACAAAATGAACTGCAAACGCAAGCCAGTCACGACATGATTGGGCACGTAGACGCGGCCAAATGTCTTCGGCGTCACTTACTCGGTTGGATGGAATTTAACGCCTCGAACATGACCGATCACAGCGCGAGAACTCCCGAATGCAGTTTCGGTTTCGGTCGTAGTTTCGGCAGGTTTGCTGCCGAAACCGAAACTAAATTGACACTCGTTTTTTTGCCGAAACTCAACCGAAACCGAAACCGAACTTTCAGTCGGACACTACAAGATTTTGCTTATAAATAAAGTTTGACACGTTCTTTATTTAAAATTCTCACTTCAATTTACCAGCCCTTTATCGCTCGTAATGTGTTAACACCGCGTTATGTTTTCTCGTTACCATCATATCTTCTAAAGCTTTGTGTCCAGATCTTCAAAGTCGTAACTCACAACAAAAGCTCCATACAAAGTCAGACTAACAACCCATATAAAAACGCATTTAAAAAACAATCCCACAAAACAATAGACGCGTAATTATCTTGTGCGAACTCGTAAAAACTTTAACATGACGCTATCAAATATTTGCACCTAACTTAACGAGCGGATCCAGGCTATAAAACCTTGTATATCTCACGTATTACGCTATACATTGCCTGTTTTACTCTAAGAGAGGTTTTGGTCTTACATAGCAAGCGTTCATTGGACGTTGTAAATCATTAGTGATGTATGGATGCTGGAAGGGACTAGTTTTATTACGGCTTCGTTTTATAGTTCGGCCAATAGCCGCGGTGCTACAGGCTCTGGTTGCAAGTTTAGGGAATTAGGTGGAAGGCACGAAGTAAGCGGATTGGAAGGAGTCGAGAAGATATGCGATACAAAAAGGAGGAAAAATATTTATGTATTTATTCATTTATTTTTATAGGGAAAACAAACGGTAGTATACTAAAAATATACAAATTGTTTTAATTATATGACTTAACAAATATACTACCCACTACATTTTCCACAGATTACTACGTACACTACTTACACTAAGACAAACTGATAAGCAAACGTTATTGTAGTTAGGATCTATGTAGAATTAATAGAAGCTACTGTGAATCCTTCAAAATTTTGATTATGTTAGTTGTAAAGGTATATCTGCTTACAAATAATATGTCAATTGTACAAAATAGCTTATTGTATGCGTCGACTAAACGGCGGCGGCGTAGCGGTGAGCGCACACCAGCATTAGATTTGCAAGGATTAGTAGCGAACAGTTGCCTGGTGCGCACCGCCCGCCCCTGCACTTTCCGAGGAACCAGGTAACACAAACTGGTCGGGGCAATCAAATTTGTTTCGGCATACACTGTATAGAGTCATTGTCTCTAGGAGCGTGCGCCTTGACTGTAATGTAAGGAGACCATATTTTTTGAGAATCAACTGATATGATACGTTTTCTTTCGAAAACATCTATACTCCATGGCTCGAAGGTACTTACGTTGAACTAATTCTATAATTTCACGATACTTTATATAATAGGGATACCAGATAGGTACTGCATATTCTAACAGCGGTCTAACTATGGACTTGTACAAATGCAAGAAGGTGGAGGGTCGACGGAACTCTCTAGATGCTCTCATCACAAAGCCATACATCTGGTATGCCTTATTAATGATACGGTCAACATGACTATCCAGATGAAGTTTCGAGTCCAACTGCATACCAAGATCACGAAGACAAGTAATTTTGTTGATAATACTATTCGCAAGTCAATAATTAAAATTAATAACATTTTTCTTTTTAGTAAATGTTATACTATGACATTTGGGCAGGCTAAGGTGAAGTTTGTTAGAAGAATAATAGTCAGAAAAACGATCAATATCCTGTTGAAAATCAAAACAATCTTGTTCATTTGCATTTTTTTTATAAACTTTTAAATCATCCGCGTATAAGAGAAATTTTGAATTCTGGAAACAATATTTAATGTCATTAATAAATAGAATAAATAATAGAGGTCCTAGAATTGAACCTTGTGGGACGCCGGATGTGACTTGGATACAGCTGGAATCGAAGCCATCAATCACCACCTTCTGGGTCCTATTAGTTATATTAAGAAACAAACTAACGCAGGAGGTCCCCTGTGATACCATTGAATGCGATTTTATTGAGCAGCAGTCGTTGTGATCAACTTTGTCAAACGCCTTCTGAAAATCAGTGTATACTGCGTCAGTTTGTTGCCTATTGTCCATATTTTCAAAAAGTTTTGATGTAAATATTAAGAGATTACTTAGGCAAGATCTATCCTTGACAAAACCATGCTGCTCCTTTATTAGAACACGGCGAATAAATGGGTAAATCTCAACATGAACAAGCCTTTCAAAGAGCTTAGAGAATGCTGATAATATTGAGATTGTACGATACGTCTCCACGTCATTTTTAGAACCACTTTTGTGTACCGGTACAATATTTGCGCGTTTCCACACGTCAGGAAAGACTCCACATGATATACATTTGTAAAATATTATAAATAAGGGATAGCATAAGTTATTATGGGTATTTTTTAAAAATATCGCAGGTATACCGTCCGGGCCAGGTCCTTTGGTAGAATCCAGCATTTTTAATTCTTTACGAATACTTTCTAAGGGAAAGTGCAATTTGAATAAATTTATATCACAAGCATCACTAGTAGACGGGGGTTCCCATGAATCAAGATCAAATGTGGAGGGCTCATACACCGAGTGAAAGAAACTAGAGAATAAATAATGTTGTAGTAGGATCATATGCGAAATTTTGTTTGTAATGTATTGTGTCAGGAATTTTATTAATATATATTGCAATGCTTTTTTTTATGAACATTTATGTTTCTGTAATAGCATGAAAAAGATTATCTGGGCATATACTCTTGAGAGCACTGCATTGTTTCAGGTTTATCAATACAGGCAAATGAGACATTAATTTCAGGTCTGCAATATATCGGCAAGACTTCTGATATTCCTGTTTCCTCTTTCGTAATTTTAATATAGTTACGATCATATCGTGACTATATCTCTATCTATCTATCGTTTTTAAATTTGAAAAAAAAAAAAAAAAAAAAAAAAATGAAAAAAAAAATCAATTTTTCCGCGAACCGACTATCAACAAACCACGTTTTTTTTATGGTTTTGCGATTTTCTTTTTACTCAGCTTACCAAATTGTCCCTTACTTAGCTCTCTATACACCCCTTATCCATTTCAGTAAATATGTCAATATTTTCATACATACACACATCAACACGGTCTAGGGATATTTCATACTCAATTAAATAACTCGAAAAGTACTGGCCGCATTGGAATCTTTTATACACCGATTTGTTTGTAATTTATCTCAGACTAATTCCAAATTCAAATTTTTGAAAATTCTTTTGTTTCGGTGGCATAAAAATGTCTTGATGTGTAGGAGAGGGAATTTTCATTTGTGCGAAATTTAGAAAACAATACGAATTACGTTTAGTACAGTTTTTTTCATTTTTAAACGAAAGATAAAGTTAAAATTGAGGTATTGTAGCCATGCAACGCCAACATTTGACGAGGGCGGAGATGTTACGAGCTGTGGGAATGCTGGAAGCTGGGTTTGTTCAGCGTAATGTTGCTGAGGCCATAGGGACCCACCAAAATGTAATTTCAAGATTGTGGACACGCTATCGTGCCACAGGTGAAGTAGCGAAGAGGCACCGGGGGCCAAGTCGCATCACTACCCCCAGACAAGACCGATTTTTGCAAATTACTGCGCGAGCTCAACCAAATGCAACGGCGACTCTTTTGGTCCAAAGGCTGCGAGTGGAACACCAAGTGCTTGTGAGTGACCAAACTGTAAGAAGGCGACTGCATGATAGCAATCTACGCTCTCGTAGACCACTCCGGGTCCCACCTTTACGGAGAGGCAATCGTGGACAATGATTAGAATGGGTTCGGAACCACGTGGACTGGGGCCGTGAGCAATGGTCCAATGTGCTATTCACGGATGAATCCAGGTTCGGCTTCCATCCAGATTCACGAAGGACGCGTGTTTGGCGAGTTCCTGGACGATGGAGCCGTCTTCAGAACCCTCAGGAATTTCACCCATACCAAGGAGGAACAATTATGGTTTGGGCAGGAAGTCTTGGAGGACGGACGGATCTCGTTTGGGTGCGGGGCAATATGACGGCAGAACGATACGTCCAACAGGTGCTGGGGCCCGTAATCTTGCCCCACAGAACACAAATGGGGCAAGATTTCCTGCTCATGCACGACAATGCCCGGGCACACACGGCGAGAACGGTAGCAGCTTGGTTACATACACACAATGTTAGGGCCTTAGACTGGCCTGCTCAATCGCCAGATCTGAATCCCATTGAGCATGCCTGGGATATGCTGCAAAGAAGAGCTCTGAAGGAAGTTCCTGAAAATCTGGCTACAGAAGACCAACTTTTTGCGCACCTCAGAAGGACATGGGACAATATTCCGCAGCAAGACATTGACAACCTTGTTCTGAGCATGCCGAATCGTTGCCGATGTGTTATGAACATCATGGGCGCTTTCTCAGACTACTAACTTCAAGTGTATAAACACAAATTAAATGATTTTCTATTTTTTTCAGTTTATACTCATAAATTAAAAGTTAATTCATATACGGTTTCCGTCTATGCTTCATTTTTTTCCCATAAAATCCTGAAATTTTAATCGAAGTATCTTAACCATTACTAAAAAATGGTAGAATATTAAATAACGTATCTTTTAAATATATACATGCTACAACCTAGGGGTCTTTAAGTCAAGAGTGAATAGGTTTCTTCTAGGCAAGCGTGCTTCACCGTAGACCACATCATCGCTTAACATCAGGCGAGATGGTGGTCAAACGCTAGCCCAAAGTTCATAAAAAAAAAAAATATACATGTCATATAAATAATTAACACATTGATAGTAATTCGCTTTTTTTTAAATATCCCTAGACCGTGTTGATGTGTTTACATAAATACACAAACTCACGCCTTTTTCCATGGGGGTAAGCAGAAACTACAGAACACCACCTGCTAAGATCATTAGATAAATCTTTTACTTCACTCACGTTCATATTTATTTTCATTTCGCGTAAATTATAAGCAATGGACAAAACAATACCATTTTTTGCCGATCGATAAAAGTTCAGTATTTGCTTCTTATGCCGCGATTTCTTTTGTCGCTTATCTAATGGCCGCTAGGCTCTCTGTCCACCCCTAATCCGGTTGTTTTATGACTCGCCTTTTGTAGCCGCCGGCACTGAACTCCGGACCATTTTCATTTATCGTGCGTATTGCATCCGATTCCGTACGTTTATACTCGACGATTTAGTTTAGTGTGTCACGGAGGCGTACGATTTTTTTACGAACGATTGTAGGGATTTTATTTGCTTTGTGTGTGGTTTTTTGTTCAATGATTTATTTAACATTTATGATTTATACTGAACAGCAAAAAGTGTATTTGAGTGTTTATTTATTGTTCGTATTTATTTTTCTTTCATTTGTGAAATCTAGAATATTATTCAAGATAGATGTCTGTCATAAGAGTCGGTTCAAGACAAGGTTGAGAATTTGTTCTAATTTTGGGTATAACGTTTTATAGGTTTTTCTTTTCATCAAAGCCTGACGACGAATCCATCACAGACTACGAATTCTTTTTATATTATTTTATCTGAGCGTATTTGATGCTAATGCCTAGGTTAATGCCAAATGCCTGTAATCAAAATTGAAGAGTTGGGGTTTAATTTTTCTTTGTTATAGTTTGGATTGAATGCCGCAATATATGCCTAGCCTTTTCCCAATTATGTTTCCCAAGACTCGTGATAGATTTTTTGGCTTCTGATTTTACTCGTGACAACTGTCAAAGTTTTTCAAACGACAAGGGGGTTTCAATGAGGGTCATCACGTTCTGGCAATCTGGCTATCTTTAACTGGCTGTACCTGTTCCAGGGTGGTATTTTAAGAGGTCACGGGGCCCCTTCTACGTGCTGATGGTGATCACCGGGGTGGTTTTAGTGAGGTAAAAATCCCACTCTCCATGGTCTTTTCCCCAAAATTCCAGGCGGCTTTAGCAGGTTACCACAGTAAACAAAAAAAAAAGGCACGGGGTCTGCCATGAAGCCCTCTGGATGAATCAGGGTTATTTTCAGGAATAAATAAAAATACAAAAACCTTTACATGAGTAGACTAAGCTGTATGTCTGTAAAAAAATCTTATCTCAGAAAATCAAGTCCATAAGTTCAAAGTCCTGCACAAGTACCATCCCTATGTATATTTTAGGCTCAAAGATCTAAAACGCTCATTGAGTGAAAATCTTTTTGAGGTCGAACCGACCTTATAGCGAACCCATACCTAAACCATGAAAATGACACCCGTGACGAAAAGTTGTCAAATTTTCATCTGCGCCATCTCGGATTCACAGCCACAATGCGTTGTGGGCGGTTTTAAAAGTGCCACAACCTGAAATTCGCGTTTTTGCCGTTTGAAAGTAGCCACAACGCGTACTGAGCTATTTTTTCCCTCAGTCTGAGTGAGCGTTTTCGATCTTTGAGCATAACATAATTATACATCACAGTTTAAATTAATTCGTCCATCTATTATTAGATATGTTCTCTAAACAGTAATTAAATACACGTTCACCTAGCATGGCGTGTTCGTACCAGACGGTAGGTATTGATCTGTGTTCATTAATTGAGTGACTTAGCTATACCAGGATGCTGGCTTCGAATCAAATTAATGCTTTACGTTTAGATGATTACTGAATGTGCCTATGTCTCGCCATTTTCTGGTGTGGCATGCAGAAATAAAGATCTAACTTACCTAGTGGCTAAAACCTCTCGTGGGTTCAAAACCGGACAAGGGCTTACTTTTTCAATTCATACGTTATTTCTAAGTTTATCTTGGACATCGCTGACAACGTAGGCCTTCTAGATGCTTGTTAACATTTGTTAACTTTTTATCTCGTTTTACTTTCTTTTGTTTATATAAAAAGATAATATATATATCTTTTTTTTAATTTCTTTAGACTTATTGTCGGCCCTACATTGTCTCCCCATATCTAAGTACTAATGCTGTAACATGGAAATATTGTAAAACCAAACCATTTTTAACTGACTTCCCAAAAAGGAGGAGGTTATCAATTTGACTGTTTTTTTTGTGCTTTACCTCAGTACTTTTTAATAGATGAACCGATTTTGATAAAAAAAAAACTATTTGAAAGCTGGTGAAAAGAAGCTTTTTTTTAATATAATCAAGATTTGATGAAGAACTTCGGAGACTCTTCAATAAATGACGGCAATCTCTCGGGATTGCTAACGCAAACGCTAAACGCGTGTCTGTTTATTGTTTATACCATTTCATAACATAGACATAACATACTATGGACTAGACCTTCCTTAAGCTAGTTGTACATTATAATAAGGGCAGCGCAGACTGCCCCCCTCTGTAAACCGATTTTTATTCGTTTTGGTCTTGATTTCTTAAATGAGATTTGAATTTGAAATTTAGAAGATATGACAGAACGAGGAAAAAAACGGGCGTCAGATTTTTTGGGGTTAGTTTCTGGCGGGGACGCCGAAAGTCGGTTAACCGCTTTAGTATCAAGTGGTCAACCGACTTTCGGCATCCCCAAGTGTACTATAATACCAAGTGTATTTTCTATTCTGAAAACTAAAATAAAAAAAAGGTTGGCATTTCGACCATTGTAATCGCTCACATCGAATGACACTTATCTAGAGCCCCTTATGATAATTTGGCCGATAAACCGTTGTTCGAAAGAAAGATTGCCCGAAACATCATTTATTTGGTATTAATACTTCCGTCAAAGATGTTTTGCCAGAAACATCGTACAACGGAAGTTATATGAAGTAGGTACCCAATAATTAAGTAATTAATTGATTCCGTTTGTACCTTTGTATGAACATCAGTTTAATCGGGCATCGAACGCAGACCCCAATTGGTTAACTAATACACATAACTAAAGTAATTAACAACAATACAAAACCAAATTCATCTCGCGCCTAGTGATGGGCGGTGCCAACGATTATAGTGAAGCACTGTTACATCGAAACGTTCGATACATTATAATTTTCCCGCGTAATTAAATCCGATATTGCAGTAATTTCGCTGGCCATTATCGAAACTTGCTATTAATATTACTTCGTAATGACGACGTTTTGAGCTACAAATGAGTTTTGTTTTCGGCTTTCAACAATATCTACGTGCAATTAAATGTTAAATGCTGTAAATTTTAGGTGAATAACAGGTTCATTTTTTAAATTTACAACCATCACCATTCTGCCCTTGTAAAAATTTGAGGTCACACATTACGTCGTCTTCTTCCTACATCTGTAGCACAAAGCATAGCATAATCAGTTTATGATGTACCCCCACACCTGGGACACCGACGTCTTGTGAGAGAATGGGCTCCAATCTAACTTGCGCGCCCAGTGCGGTATTGGTAAATGTCACGTCTTCGATTTCGTTTTGTTCTAGGGCATGCTGGTTTCCCTATGTTTTTTTCCTTTACCGTTTTGAATGACACCATATAAAGGTCAAAAGTTATGGCCGTGAACATTGGACCACCATTGCTATACACCTGTATCAGTTCCCTTTCTTCTCCATATTTTCTCTGTATGTGTCCATCTCATTTTTGTTACCATTTTTGCTACCACTTTTGTTACCATCATCATCATCATAATTTCAGCCGAAAGACGTCCACTGCTGAACAAATACTTCCCGTGAGCGACATCACATTGACCGATGCCGTGATTCTCGCATCCAGCACAATCCCGCCACTCTCAACAGGTCCGTCTTCTTTGGTCACCTGTTCCCTATTTTCAAACTTATGAGTTCTTGCGCTAAAGCGCTAAAACAACTCTGTTAACGACCACGCTTCGTGCCGATCGATAAAAGTTCAGTATTTGCTTCTTATGCCGCGATTTCTTTTGTCGCTTATCTAATGGCCGCTAGGCTCTCTGTCCACCCCTAATCCGGTTGTTTTATGACTCGCCTTTTGTAGCCGCCGGCACTGAACTCCGGACCATTTTCATTTATCGTGCGTATTGCATCCGATTCCGTACGTTTATACTCGACGATTTAGTTTAGTGTGTCACGGAGGCGTACGATTTTTTTACGAACGATTGTAGGGATTTTATTTGCTTTGTGTGTGGTTTTTTGTTCAATGATTTATTTAACATTTATGATTTATACTGAACAGCAAAAAGTGTATTTGAGTGTTTATTTATTGTTCGTATTTATTTTTCTTTCATTTGTGAAATCTAGAATATTATTCAAGATAGATGTCTGTCATAAGAGTCGGTTCAAGACAAGGTTGAGAATTTGTTCTAATTTTGGGTATAACGTTTTATAGGTTTTTCTTTTCATCAAAGCCTGACGACGAATCCATCACAGACTACGAATTCTTTTTATATTATTTTATCTGAGCGTATTTGATGCTAATGCCTAGGTTAATGCCAAATGCCTGTAATCAAAATTGAAGAGTTGGGGTTTAGTTTTTCTTTGTTATAGTTTGGATTGAATGCCGCAATATATGCCTAGCCTTTTCCCAATTATGTTTCCCAAGACTCGTGATAGATTTTTTGGCTTCTGATTTTACTCGTGACAACTGTCAAAGTTTTTCAAACGACAAGGGGGTTTCAATGAGGGTCATCACGTTCTGGCAATCTGGCTATCTTTAACTGGCTGTACCTGTTCCAGGGTGGTATTTTAAGAGGTCACGGGGCCCCTTCTACGTGCTGATGGTGATCACCGGGGTGGTTTTAGTGAGGTAAAAATCCCACTCTCCATGGTCTTTTCCCCAAAATTCCAGGCGGCTTTAGCAGGTTACCACAGTAAACAAAAAAAAAAGGCACGGGGTCTGCCATGAAGCCCTCTGGATGAATCAGGGTTATTTTCAGGAATAAATAAAAATACAAAAACCTTTACATGAGTAGACTAAGCTGTATGTCTGTAAAAAAATCTTATCTCAGAAAATCAAGTCCATAAGTTCAAAGTCCTGCACAAGTACCATCCCTATGTATATTTTAGGCTCAAAGATCTAAAACGCTCATTGAGTGAAAATCTTTTTGAGGTCGAACCGACCTTATAGCGAACCCATACCTAAACCATGAAAATGACACCCGTGACGAAAAGTTGTAAAATTTTCATCTGCGCCATCTCGGATTCACAGCCACAATGCGTTGTGGGCGGTTTTAAAAGTGCCACAACCTGAAATTCGCGTTTTTGCCGTTTGAAAGTAGCCACAACGCGTACTGAGCTATTTTTTCCCTCAGTCTGAGTGAGCGTTTTCGATCTTTGAGCATAACATAATTATACATCACAGTTTAAATTAATTCGTCCATCTATTATTAGATATGTTCTCTAAACAGTAATTAAATACACGTTCACCTAGCATGGCGTGTTCGTACCAGACGGTAGGTATTGATCTGTGTTCATTAATTGAGTGACTTAGCTATACCAGGATGCTGGCTTCGAATCAAATTAATGCTTTACGTTTAGATGATTACTGAATGTGCCTATGTCTCGCCATTTTCTGGTGTGGCATGCAGAAATAAAGATCTAACTTACCTAGTGGCTAAAACCTCTCGTGGGTTCAAAACCGGACAAGGGCTTACTTTTTCAATTCATACGTTATTTCTAAGTTTATCTTGGACATCGCTGACAACGTAGGCCTTCTAGATGCTTGTTAACATTTGTTAACTTTTTATCTCGTTTTACTTTCTTTTGTTTATATAAAAAGATAATATATATATCTCTTTTTTAATTTCTTTAGACTTATTGTCGGCCCTACATTGTCTCCCCATATCTAAGTACTAATGCTGTAACATGGAAATATTGTAAAACCAAACCATTTTTAACTGACTTCCCAAAAAGGAGGAGGTTATCAATTTGACTGTTTTTTTTGTGCTTTACCTCAGTACTTTTTAATAGATGAACCGATTTTGATAAAAAAAAAATTATTTGAAAGCTGGTGAAAAGAAGCTTTTTTTTAATATAATCAAGATTTGATGAAGAACTTCGGAGACTCTTCAATAAATGACGGCAATCTCTCGGGATTGCTAACGCAAACGCTAAACGCGTGTCTGTTTATTGTTTATACCATTTCATAACATAGACATAACATACTATGGACTAGACCTTCCTTAAGCTAGTTGTACATTATAATAAGGGCAGCGCAGACTGCCCCCCTCTGTAAACCGATTTTTATTCGTTTTGGTCTTGATTTCTTAAATGAGATTTGAATTTGAAATTTAGAAGATATGACAGAACGAGGAAAAAAACGGGCGTCAGATTTTTTGGGGTTAGTTTCTGGCGGGGACGCCGAAAGTCGGTTAACCGCTTTAGTATCAAGTGGTCAACCGACTTTCGGCATCCCCAAGTGTACTATAATACCAAGTGTATTTTCTATTCTGAAAACTAAAATAAAAAAAAGGTTGGCATTTCGACCATTGTAATCGCTCACATCGAATGACACTTATCTAGAGCCCCTTATGATAATTTGGCCGATAAACCGTTGTTCGAAAGAAAGATTGCCCGAAACATCATTTATTTGGTATTAATACTTCCGTCAAAGATGTTTTGCCAGAAACATCGTACAACGGAAGTTATATGAAGTAGGTACCCAATAATTAAGTAATTAATTGATTCCGTTTGTACCTTTGTATGAACATCAGTTTAATCGGGCATCGAACGCAGACCCCAATTGGTTAACTAATACACATAACTAAAGTAATTAACAACAATACAAAACCAAATTCATCTCGCGCCTAGTGATGGGCGGTGCCAACGATTATAGTGAAGCACTGTTACATCGAAACGTTCGATACATTATAATTTTCCCGCGTAATTAAATCCGATATTGCAGTAATTTCGCTGGCCATTATCGAAACTTGCTATTAATATTACTTCGTAATGACGACGTTTTGAGCTACAAATGAGTTTTGTTTTCGGCTTTCAACAATATCTACGTGCAATTAAATGTTAAATGCTGTAAATTTTAGGTGAATAACAGGTTCATTTTTTAAATTTACAACCATCACCATTCTGCCCTTGTAAAAATTTGAGGTCACACATTACGTCGTCTTCTTCCTACATCTGTAGCACAAAGCATAGCATAATCAGTTTATGATGTACCCCCACACCTGGGACACCGACGTCTTGTGAGAGAATGGGCTCCAATCTAACTTGCGCGCCCAGTGCGGTATTGGTAAATGTCACGTCTTCGATTTCGTTTTGTTCTAGGGCATGCTGGTTTCCCTATGTTTTTTTCCTTTACCGTTTTGAATGACACCATATAAAGGTCAAAAGTTATGGCCGTGAACATTGGACCACCATTGCTATACACCTGTATCAGTTCCCTTTCTTCTCCATATTTTCTCTGTATGTGTCCATCTCATTTTTGTTACCATTTTTGCTACCACTTTTGTTACCATCATCATCATCATAATTTCAGCCGAAAGACGTCCACTGCTGAACAAATACTTCCCGTGAGCGACATCACATTGACCGATGCCGTGATTCTCGCATCCAGCACAATCCCGCCACTCTCAACAGGTCCGTCTTCTTTGGTCACCTGTTCCCTATTTTCAAACTTATGAGTTCTTGCGCTAAAGCGCTAAAACAACTCTGTTAACGACCACGCTTCGTATTAATTAATTTAATTTTGTTTTGTTTGATACTATTAAATAATTGGTAAATAGCATTTTACGACGCAATCAATGTGTCCTAAAATGTTATTAGGTTGTTATGTTTATGTCAATACAAAATATTCAATTAATTTTCCCTTACCGCTTTTGATAAGGTCCAATTTCAAACCTGCCTAATTAATTTAAGAGCTGAGTAACAATGTAATAGAGAACAATTTAATATAGTTTTTTTTTGTATGAGATGTGTTTGCTCTTGGTCTGAGGTGACAAAGACAGAGTCGACGATGGAGTGAGCGAACCCAGAAGAAGCCTGTTTACTCGAACTTTGAAGAGATTCGGGCTGAATGCTTTCGGAAACATAGACGCAGATAGTGAGTTCCACTCATTGGCTGTGCGCATTATGAAGGATGTTTGGAAGCGCTTGGTGCGAATTGGTGGAATGGCAACCAGGTAAGGATGGTAACTTGCAGTGCGTCTAGATGTCTGATGGTAGAAGGGGTTCGGTGGTATGAGGTCGTGGGCTTCTTGAGCACACTCGCTAAAGTACAGTATGTAAAAGTCTGTTGTCGCTGTAAAAATATTATGTCAGTTAATTACCCAATTCAATATAAAAATAAGCAAACAAACCTTTAAAGTGAAATATTTAATAAAAGTTAATTAAAGAATATAAATGACTTTAATAATTACCTACCATATAATTTAGGAAAATAATTAAGTCTCAAACCTAGCATTATCAGCTAAAAGACCAAAACCGTAAGTATATTAGCTATCCTTTACTGGTCTCTAGAAAAAATAACTTGAATTGATGGCCAATGGGAATTGGATCAAAAATTGTGTCATTGTCCCCCAATGGTGGACTTCGAGAATAATTTAAAAATACGTGTCAGCCCCGTGGTGGCCAACGAGAATATTTTTTAAAGTTTTCCCGCTGTCCCCCAGTGGTGGTCAACCAAGTGGTGGACAACGGGAATAATCGTATCGTGTTTCTCATTACTGAGGATCGTGATTCCCCGGTCATTGGCGTCGTGGAGAATCATGCAGCTTGGTGTTTCAGTACAGTATATCAATCCCGAACTTACGTTAAAACACACTTAGAATGTTTTATCAAATTGAAACACCTAACACAGTGCCAGTGTGGAGCCCGTTTGCAGAATAGTCATCTTCCTCCTTAACGTCCATTCATGCCTACCTACCAGCACATTTCAAGATCTGACGAATGATAGTGCTGTCCACGTACAAAACGGAAAAAAAAAATAGTTGAGAATAAAATTCAGTTCATCGACACGAAAAGAAGAAGAAGACCAAATTGAAAACTAGCCACAAATTGAATCGCTGGAGCCAGTAACGTATTCACATCCTCTTAAAAATCACGTCTTCCATTTGCCATTTCCTCGAGCGTGCGCTTAACAAAATGGCTATAAAAGTTAAAGTCTCAAAATTTAAATATCGCAAGCCGTCTGGCCGTCCCCGTGCACGATTGATGTTTATACGTATATACAAAATGCCGAGACACCGTCCTGGATGTTGGTAGAGATAGGATAATTATGGATGTGGTGAAAAGTACTTCAAAAAGTACAATATTTTGAAGCTTAACTGATTGGATTTGACAAGACTTATTTACTTACTTAAGCCCACCCGTCTTAAGCTGATGACAAAGTAGCTGGCTTCTTGTGAGGAATGGGGCCGTAATATATTAAAATAATACGATAGAGAGGCCTGGGACTGATCCTGGAATTACCTCTTAGGATAGACCATCTCTTTTCTTCTACCTACTTATAAAAGTACATTTGTAATTGTCCGTCTAAAAAGTGTGCTTCTTGAGCCAAAACTACCCACTTCCACAACAATATGCTAGCAGCTTGCATGGCGTAATCATAGCATAATCAAAAGTTGTTGTGGTGTCTACAAGGCATGCAAGCTAGTACTTTTGTGCGAGTTACTGGTTGTTTATTACAGGCTTCATTCATCCTAAACAACATTATCTGGGTAGTCAAAAGTCCAGTCCGCAAATCTAATATCAAACTCACTAACGCTACTGGATTGTGGATTTCATAATTAATTTCAAAGTTGTATCGTTTCTCCAGGGGTCTTCGAGCTTCATTGTCTCGGTGTTTTTCTGGTGGTCGCCACTGTTGATTCAGGCTATCAGTAGCTGCAATCATTGGGAGTAGTGGTGGTAATCTTGTAGTAGTGGTAGTATCCTATATAAAAGTATGAGATGATCCTGAGCAGACCTCCCTTCGTAAGTCCAGGTTCCCCAACACAGTCTAGGTGTAAGACGCCGAGACGCGGTGACTGACCTCCAACCGTGATGTGCAATATACAAGGAATATTAGCCGCATCACATACCTAGCTATTGACGTCGATGTAGACCTTTAGCAATCTCATTAGTGAGGCTAAAGCCCTAGGATAGATTAGCAGTTAGCATTAACTGCTTAGAGACAGCGCATTTCATGCCTAAGTTCACCAAACTCTGTTGGTTTTAAATGTCTCGTTAAGTATTTAGATGGTCGTCATTTTGATTGACTTTTTTGCATTGTGACACAGTACTTTAAAAACGTTTAACGGGACATATAGCAGGTTATCGTGCAATCGGACCACAAAGCAGCTTAGAGTAGTATGGTTTAGGACCTGTTGTGAGATTTGATAAAGTATAAGTCAATCTGACGACCCTCTTCCCCCAACTATATGGGTCAGCTTCTGGCAGACCTGATGCTACTGAGCACCAGTATTTTACACTGACTTTCTATCTGACCGCCATAAAACCTAGTAACTTGGTACAGGTTAGGCCTTGGAAAGACTTATCGGATTTTCTGGCTTCTGAGTTCCAGTAACGACTTTCAAAGACCTACAAACTACAGTGCGGAAAAAAGGCTTAGCGTGTTTTCCAAGATAAGGAGGAGTCTTGGCATGGTCACCTATCTACGGTGAAAATTGAACGCGTCAAGACGTAGGAAACTTTTCATGCCGGGCGGTCGTAGCTAAGTTCCCGTGAGATTTTTCAGAGAACACTTTTACCGCGCGAGGAACCGCTGGCAGAAGCTAGTTAGCTATTATATTAAGGTAACATGGGCTTCCGACTTTCGTTTATCTCATGACCATTCCAGTTAAGGTCGCAAGAGTTACTATTAATTATAAAGGTACGGTGGTACCCGTGGCTAACACAGTATATCGTCGCATATCGTTCGATCTTAGCGTTAACCATTCAGCCTCGTGCCCCTTTATCAGCGACCCAACTATGCAGTAATTTTCTCCACTTATTACAGGAGTTACTGGTTTTATTCAAACCAGCCACCCTTTGGGAAGCAAAATACTAATTCAGTGTCTCATAAAATTAAATATGTCAACATAAACTGAACAAAATGTCAAGTTTTCAATACAAACTTATATTTTGCACATCTAAAATCCTTTAAAGCTCACAGAATAAAGTCTAAATCTGTATGATGGATGACAAAAGCAATTTCTACCTCAAGGCCAAATGAAACCGAGCCAAAACGTGTCCATTACCACAATTGGTCTTATATGCATTTCTGAAAGTGATATGTTATCCTTATTTCAGTTAGTTAAGGTTGATTTTTGCGTAGCACGTGTGGTTGTAACAGCAAAATGGATAATGTATCTTCTTTTTGTACTACTATGTATGATAATGGTACCGGGAAAAATGGATTAAGCGACAAACCCGTTAAAATAACGGACAGTGTTTCAGACAAATTATTCTAAACATGTGCTTTCCTGAATCCTTTAGTAATAAAGTAAAGCCACTTAAAGTAATGGATTCTGCCTAAAGTAAATGTTTGATTTTATTAATTGTTTGGGCCTTTTAGAGTTCACTGATCTCTCTTTTAGCGCTTACTGACAAGCGATCAAACTGATGCCCATCATGTCAGCTGAATTAAATCCACAGATAGACATAGGCCTGCATCGTCACCACATCAATAATCAAATACAATTGCAATACATAAATAAATAAATAATAAAAGAAAGCATGAAAGAATGAAAGAAAGAAAGGAAGGAAGAAATAAACTGAATTAGTGAAAATGACATGACGATGAGAGGTATTGGTGATTACTAAGAGTTTGACATTGATACCACAACTCTATGGATAGGTAATCTCTTCATATACTTTAGAAACGGATTGTTTAGGAAAAACTGCTCAAGCTTTGGTAGAAGTTGTATCCAGTTACCTCAAAGTAACAGAGCAATGTTTTATAAACTGCACCAGGAATCTCAGTAGCAGTCTGAATTCTGAAATTGGCTCGGGTGGTAAATAAGAGTTAGACATTATTGGCGAAATGTGGCGAAACTGACTAAATGTTTATCTTATTCTCAAATAGAGTTTGGCAATTCCACAACTTAAAGATCTTAATTCAAAAATCAGGTGTTAATCGCCAATCACGCACGAAATTTCATAAAATCCGAAGAAAGAAATTTTCACGAAATTTTCCAATAGTAAAGAAGCCTCTACGTCAGTGATATAGATTAAACCAGTATAACTGTCGGTATTAAGACACAATCTCCTGTTTCCAGTCCGCTGGAGTCGTTAGACAAAAGACAAATACGCAACACTTTCTCGTACGGACAGAAAATAAAGAGAGATTAAAAGTAAAGACCGGAGACGGCGGTAGGGTTGGCAAATATAGTTGTAAGAAAATATGAAATATATTTCTGTGAAGAGCTTATAGCGTTTCTTTGAAATTTTGATTATTAACCTGTTTGGGTATCGTTTTATTTGAATTATTGAATGACATTAATTTAATGAATTCAATAGCTTTTGCGCGGCTTCACTCGCGTCAAAAGTGTTTTAAAATCTTAAGGGATCACTATACCGGGATAAAAGTAGCCTACAGACTATAATCTATCTTTGTGCCAAATTTCATCCAGATTCGTTCAGTCATTCCGGCTTGATTTAGTTAAAAGTGCATGCTCTCAGCCTAATTTGAATTAATGGACAAGATAATATTCAATGAGGCAATCTTAGAAACATTTTCATAAATTTTGGGTTTTTGTAGTTTCTGCCTGCCGAGACGGAAAAAGGGTGTGAGTTTCTGTATGTATTTAAAATAAACATTTAGTGCATAAAGAATAAACTTGAAATTAATCACCACCCTTCGAATTATCTTGTTCTATCAAAATCAAAATCAATTTTATTTATTTTACATAGGCCTACATGGGCACTTATAAAACGTCGACAAAAGGTGCACGGTTCGGGTTGGTCGTTTCCTATGGAGAAGAATCGGCAAGAAATTCCATGGTTACTCTTTTAAAAAATGTATTGGTTTTACAATATTTCCATGTTACAGCATTAGTACTATGGGGGGACAACGTAGGCCCGACAATAAGTCATAAGAAACTAAAAAAAAAAAAGATTATTTAATATATAAAAAAGTTAACAAATGTTAACTAACATCTAGAAGGCCTACAATGTTCACACATTCACAAAATAATCGGTAATCGAATCTATACAATATAACAATACTAAATTTAACATGTGGCACAAATGTTGTTATCAGTGCTGTAACTATTCTTAGCAAAGGGCTATATAGATGATTGCGAACTATTATAAAAAGTCCAATTAAAAGAAGAAAAAAAATAAAATAATAAATGAGATTGACAATAGTTAGAGAAATCCACATATTTGTGGCGTTTATGAGTTACCAGGGAAGCCGCATGCGCAGAAGGAGCTAAAGCCAATTTTTTTATCTTCAACGTAGTCCTTGATTTTATAATATGCTTTTTTAATAAGGACATGTTTGATGTCATTTTTGAACTTTCCATCGGTCAGTTCTATAACTGACTTTGGCAACTTGTTATAAAAGCGTATACTGTTTATAAGAAAAGACTTGCTAGTTTTAGAAAAGACTTGTTAGTTTTCCAAGTTTCTGCCAACCCTATCAACGACAAGCGGCTTGAAGTAAACAGCAGTGTCTAGCTACGCTACACAATTATCAGGACATATTACTCACAAACTAACTGCTAATCTATATCACACTATTTACTCTTTAGCTACCTATGTAATAGCTTACACTTAATTACTTACTGCTACTACATACACTAAGAAATTGTTGAATTGTTTTCTATAAGATTATCATTTTCGGACGGCACGGTTGACGTAGAGGTTAAGCAATGGCTGCTGCACTGCGTGTCGTGGGTTCGATGCCCGCACGAAACAAATATTTGTATGCCCTACAGACACCTTGTTCTAGTTCTGGGTGTTTGTGCTTGTGAGTATATTTAAGTTGTAATTGTCCCAAGATACAGGCGAAATTACTAGAGTGGAGCAAGGACTTACAAAAAAAAAACTTGTGTTTATCCAAATTTATTTCGTGTCAGCGCACCTCCTGCCATACTTCTCAATTAGTCATCTCCTCAGAAGTAAACCCCTTTCTAGCCATAAGATCTTTTTCACATTCGTTTCTTGTTTTGGTATTCCCTTATCTCTGATAGCTATTATCCACATCATCTCAAAACTTTTCAGTTATCGTTGCCACTTGCAGATTTCCTTATATTGTATACTATGTAATCTTAGCTGCATGCCCAATAATAATTATGCTTTTTATCCATGATTTTTGTGTACAGATTTTTGATTATAATCCATGCCACCCATCATTTTTGTGTTGCACCTTTTTGATTATTAACCATGTTTATCTATCATTTTATTGCCGGTTTTTTTATTATTAATCATGCCTTTTGTCCATCATTTTTGTGTTCCCGATGTTTGATTATTAACCATGCCTTTTATCAATCATTTTTGTGTTCCAGATTTTTGATTATTAACCATGTTTATCCATGCCTTTTATCCATCGTTTTTGTGTTCCAGATTTTTTATTATTAACCATGTTTATCCATGCCTTTTATCCATCGTTTTTGTGTTCCAGATTTTTTATTATTAACCATGTTTATCCATGCCTTTTATCCATCGTTTTTGTGTTCCAGATTTTTTATTATTAACCATGTTTATCCATGCCTTTTATCCATCGTTTTTGTGTTCCAGATTTTTTATTATTAACCATGTTTATCCATGCCTTTTATCCATCGTTTTTGTGTTCCAGATTTTTGATTATTAACCATGTTTATCCATGCCTTTTATCCATCGTTTTTGTGTTCCAGATTTTTT
Organism: Orthosia cruda; assembly: GCA_964057195.1. Lineage (NCBI taxonomy): Eukaryota > Metazoa > Arthropoda > Insecta > Lepidoptera > Noctuidae > Orthosia > Orthosia cruda. The sequence continues at coordinate 3,264,413 of OZ059835.1, read as the reverse complement.
ATTATTAACCATGTTTATCCATGCCTTTTATCCATCGTTTTTGTGTTCCAGATTTTTTATTATTAACCATGTTTATCCATGCCTTTTATCCATCGTTTTTGTGTTCCAGATTTTTGATTATTAACCATGTTTATCCATGCCTTTTATCCATCGTTTTTGTGTTCCAGATTTTTTATTATTAACCATGTTTATCCATGCCTTTTATCCATCGTTTTTGTGTTCCAGATTTTTGATTATTAACCATGTTTATCCATGCTTTTTATCCATCGTTTTTGTGTTCCAGATTTTTTATTATTAACCATAATTTTTGTGTTCCAGATGTTTTATTATTAACCATGTTTTTCTATCATTTTTGTGTTCCAGCTTTTTGATAATTAACTAATAAGCCTTTTATCCAAAATTTTTGTGTTCCAGTTTTTTTATTGTTAACCATGCCTTTTAACCAGAATTTTTTAATCACCTCTTAAACACCTTTATTGTGATACCCCAAAAGCATTTTTCAGTTTTAATATAGCCAGTGACTGCCAAGGTTGAGACGAATCGATTGACGTAAGAATCATAAAAATCGGCCAACGCGTTTGGTCTCTAGAACGCCACATAGGAACAAACGTACTTACATTGGCTGATAAACACATTACCCTCCTTCGGAACTCGGGTAAAAAATATAATTTTGCGTCTTGTATAATATTATTAATAACTCTCTGCCCGCGGCTTTGTTGCCGTGGCCTTACCTGTAAGAACCGTGCATTTTTCTACAGAGAAATAATTTTCTTAATTGGGTTAGTACCTACTTCTAGTCCAGAGATTACATTTGACAAATATGTAAACAAATGAAGCAACTTTACTATACAATATTAGTTTAAATAGGCAAGACATCTGTATAAATATTTATAAATTAACACGGAAATTAACACATCTGTTCGTAAAAAAGAAATTAAAAGTGACACATACGAACTACGCTTCAAAATCTAAAAATATAAACTAGCAGCAATTATGATTTTGTCAGCAAATTAAACATTAAGGCAGTGAATCACTTTTATGACTAACAAACGCTGAGTGACTGAAAATTTTACGCCGTATTGAATAAAATTGGGTCGCACTTCGCATACTTAATTAGTTTTTAGTGTAATGGTTCCGCAGATTATTTTTAATAATATTTTGTTTTTGAAGCTTACTAAAATTTAAAAAAAGCTTATTTAAACTGTGAAAAAGGAGATTTTATGTTGCGGCCACCCTCAAGAAAATAATGTTTATTATATAAAATGTACGTGTTATGCATAATATATATGAATGTGTTTGTATGTGGAGTTACATTTCTGCATACAGGGATGATATTATGTTTTTATTGTGCATATTAAGTGTCAAGCAATTTTGAGCCTTATGCAATGTTACTATTAATGGCACATTGACCTGCTTTGCGATTAAATTGCCCTTAAAACGGACTATCACTTCCGTTGTAGCACAGGAAGTTATAGCTGAAATAGTTAAAATTCTTAAAAAAAGTGCAGATTGAATCATGCCCATAAACTATAAAATAAAGAACAACAAACATCGATAGCCCAAAACCCGCTTGCAATCAATTAACAAAATGATTTTCTTAACCGAACCCTAATTTGTCTGCCTGTCTGCCCCAACAATAACTCCGTAATTGCTGCGTAGTAATGAACCAGACGTTGAGTCAGTGCACTTTCATAGGTCTTTGTTGTAATATTATGAGGGTTACACGGAAGTGTTTTAGTACTAGAAATGTAGAAGTCAATTATATGAGACCTTGGGCCCTTATTTGAATAAGTGTTAACGTTTTCTTTGTGCTGATATTGTGGGAAGTATTTCTGAATTTTACGGCGTAATATTATGACGAATGGAAAATTACTTTGTTTCCATAAATTATCTTTAGCTTCTTCTTTTCGTGAGGCGGTATATTTATTCATGCTGTTTTGGCCCAGTCTGTAAGATGGCCACGTTTATTGCAGCGTTGGAGGTGTTGGCCAGGTCATCTAGGGAGAATTTGGGGCACGCCAACAAATAAGACATAGACCGGACAGGAGCATCCTACTTGGACTGGGTGTCTCCCCTCCCTTCACACTTTGCCAAATTACATTTTGTTTAGGGTAATTAAAATATCCACCGGATTTTCACAGCCTTGACCAGGTAATCGCTCCACCTAGTGGGAGGCCTTCCAACGCTAGGATGTGGTTGAATCCAGTAGATGCGAAACGCACAGGACCAATCGGACCTATGTCCAGCAGTGGACGTCTTTCGGCTGGAATGATGAAAATGATGATTTAAAATATAAAAATAATTTGAGTTATTAACATGATTGGATAGAGCTTAGTAAGTACTTTGCCGACTAGTGTACTAGTCTAACACTAGTCGGCAAAGTACTGAAGAAAAGTAAGTTTGCTCCAAGTTGAAGCCTATTACTTGTTATTCAAGGGACTTATTGTGGATTTTCTCGAAAAGCTTAGGAATTCGTGGGACACGGTTAAAGCTACATACCTACCTTTATTCATAAGAAATCTTGAATGTGTAGAAAGATGATTTTATCCCCAAAATCTTAAGGAATTTGTGTGACACGAGTTTTAAGGTAGGTCTGTTACATACCTACACCTGTACCCAAAAAATCTTGGATGTTTGATACTAAGATGATTAATGACATTCAGAAAAACCCATGAGTTAGTACGTATTGCTATTATGTCTGAAAACTGTTGTCTTTTACAGTGTGACACTTGATCTTTTCGTCGTTTGTTAGTCTGTACTTCATTAATTTTAGTACCTAAGCATTTTATTCAAAGTTTATTTGTGTGAAAGATTCCGCGCTCGGTTAATGACTTGTTTGCAAAGCATAATGCTTTACAATGCGTAAAGGTTTATGACTAGGCTAGATTGAGGCAAAGTTGTGATTTGTCGTTGATTATATCGGTCATCTCTACACACTAGAAAACAGCATTGCTGCTTCGTAGCAGAGAAGTTCCTTCGACACGTTTTTCTTCTGTAAGGCTTATTAAACATATCTTGGTTATATATAAACTATACAAACAGTTAACTTACAAAATAACCCACCTTTTCCTAGGAGTAGGAAGAGTAAGGTATACAGAAACCACGAACACGAAATTTTATCGCCAAAACCATATTATTACAGCATGTGAAGTGAAGTGAAATATTATTTCTTTGCCCTATAAGAAAATCTTCCAACCAACGTTATTATTGTCAAACATGTTAAAATGGTATATGGATGCATATAACATAAAATACAGCATGGTGTTCATAATGATGATGCAGCAAGTGAAGTGTGTAACAGGTCGTCTGGACAGCCGGGGTGAACGGCTAGTGTAGGCCCCGCCGGGTCACTCACACGTCTGAGAGACGTACGGGCTGATAGGATGGTTAGTTTGTCAGCCAACATGTTGGTAAGTGAACTGTTAGGTAGTATTGATAGCCGAACTGTACGGCTAGTGTAGGCTCTTCCAGGTAACTCACACGTCTATGGGATATAATGTTTGTCGTTTCAAAGAGTTTTGTTGTTTTGTCAGCTGGGACGATTGTAGACTGCGCCAATTAACTTATACGTCTGCGATACGCATGTGTGGATAGCATAATGCGCGTGAAATATGTTTTTTTCTGAAAATTCATGAACCACACGTGGAGCCATGTTAACAAACAATAGGTGTTGATAACACTTAGCACCCAACAAGCTCGACGCAACATTTGGCTCGCCATTATTCACACCAATACATTCAAACAAGCCACCGAAACTACCAGACAGACAAATGAATTCACAAGTTCCTGAAACTTGCTTGTAGAGTTTTGTGATAGACTTAGACGAGTTCGTGTAAAAGTATCAACTGGAGTGTGTCACTCCAGATAACTTAACCAATCAACTCGAGAGGAGGGTAGTTTTCATCTCGAGTTTCGGGTATTAAAGTCGATATTAGTTTTAGAGATAATAGTTATTGTTCTGTCAGATCTATGATTGTTTTGTCCGCAATATTGGGTGTAGATATGAATATTGTTTTTTGTCGTTTCTAAACCAAAACAATTGGAGTAACGCCATAGGGGTTTAGTTGGTCTGTAATATCACCCATTCTCTCCATGAATGTCCATGAAGGTATTTCCACAAAAAAACTGCTTTAAAATGTTTAAGGGTTTATTAAAAAAAAATAGGCCCCCCGCTCGCTCACATAAAATAACTGTGGACGAGAGGCTTTGCTCTGAAAAATCTGAGGTGGATACATCTGGTTTTGTCAGCCAGCTCGCGAATATGTATACTCTAACTGCACAGCATGATTTTTTTCTTGTTTACGTCTTTTTAGTGCAGTCGGGTATTTTGATTTTTTGAGTTAACTTTTTTACCGTAATGTTCTGAAATCGCCAACAGATATGGTGATCAGTGCACTTTATTTTTATACATACCGTAATATTCTGAAATCGCCAACAGTCTTGGTAACCAGCGCACTTCTTTTTTACATACGGTAATGTTCTGACATCGCCAACAGTCATGGTTATCAGCGCACTTCTTTTTTACATACGGTAATGTTCTAAAAGCGCCAACAGACATGGTGATCAGCGCACATTGTTTCATATACCGTAATGTTCTGTAATCGCCAACAGACGTGGTGATCAGCGCATTTTTTTTATAAACCGTTATGTTCTGAAATCGCCAACAGACATGGTTATCAGCGCACTTTTTTTTATAAATCGTAATGTTCTGAAATCGCCAACAGACATGGTTATCAGCGCACTTTTTTTTATAAACCGTAATGTTCTGAAATCGCCAACAGACATGGTTATCAGCGCACTTTTTTACATACCTATTGTAATATCACGCATATATTCCCCTGATGGTAGGGTAGACCACACACATTTAAAAGATAAAATGCTGATTTTTATTGCCTTAAATTTAGATATTGATTAACTAATATAAAAAGTGATAATTACTAAGGATAGGATAGAATAGATGTACCCCTTTTCCGCTTTCCGCACTTAGACTCGCATTTGGTCCGTTGTACGTGCAGGCCTCACCTGGTTGAGAGGGTATGGGCCCTAATTCACCACGCGGGCCCAATGCTTGTTGGTGGATGTCACATGTCTTCGAATTTTTGATTCGAATTCCACACAATGTTTTCCTTCACCGTTTTGAGAGCAGTGGTGAAGAAATAATTTACACAAAGTAAAGCGCCTGCCCCGGGTTCGAACCCACAACGTACGACTTGTAAGCCGCAGCCGTTACCACTGAGCCAACACTGCTCTGATAATTAGTTAACAAATCAATCAAGATCCAGTGCACATCACGTTAGTTCAAGTAGCTATATGAAAGTTTAAATGGACAAAATTAAATGCAATAATTTTTAGTACATATGAAGCGCAATAATTTATAGTACATATGAAGCGCAATAATAACATTATATTAATGCAATAAAACCAAATAGCCCACCAGAACGTGGCATTTTATACACAAATATAAGTTTAATGGAAGTGGCTCTATGTCAGGTTTTTTTTTTCAATATCTTCTGGCTTGTCCAGCGAAGGAGAGCGATTGCTTATGTACTTTTAATGATATTTATTCTCAAAAAAGACACAAATTAACTTACATGATGAGAATGCCTAAAGTAAATTATATAAAGTTCGTCACAGTCGTCACGGTAGCAATTATGATTCACCCATCCAATTCATTCAGCTTGTAAGGAAGAGTATTATTTGTTACTAGCTGACCCCGCGGCTTCACTCCCGTCAAAATTATAGCCTATGTTACTCGGGAATAATGTAATAAAAATGGATAGCCATCCATAGGTGAAAGAATTTTTAAAATCGGTCCAGTAGTTTCGGAGCCTATTCGGTACAAACAAACAAAAACATCTTTCCTCTTTATAATATTGGTATAGATTAAATATGCAGTTAATTGAGTTTTGAATGAGTGCCTTTTTATACATGAAGGGTATTTTTTGTTATATAATTGTGCTACTTCAAAAGTTAACATTTTTTGGCAAACTTAGTTCTCATATTCGGTAAAATCAGAAAATTATGTTCTGGCATCTCAAGAGTTAAAATCAACTGCACAACAACCATAACAACGACAGTGACTGCACAGACAAAACTTTCTTATTAACCAAAATATCACGAGGTCAATCCCAAAAGTTTTGGCATGTCAACATTCGGTATCGCCAATAGAATGTTACATTATATTACAGCCCCAGGTATTCTTGGACCTTCTTAAAATTCCGTAACAACCAATGGAGCCTCAAAATATACAAGTGATTCTGCGACAAAAACAACAATAAAGTTCGTTACCAAAGGTAATTTACTGCCGGTAAACACTGTCTTATCCATACTCCATACATCTCTGCAAGTTTAATTTTACGAGACGGATAAACATGCGCGAGTTTCCGTATTTAATGCGAACACCCCAAGGTTGCGCTGACGCACGCCGATGCGCTTGTTTTGATATTAAATGCAACACATACACACATACAATACATACATACAATCTTGTACTAAAGTGTTTCGGCTTAAATTATGTGACATTTTGAATTGGTGCTGAGTATTCCAACAGAGTAACAAATATGCCATTATGTTATGCTGTGGGGCTGTTGGATAAAGTTTATATGCGTTTTATTTAATTGAGCCACAAATAATTGATTTAAAATAAAGTGTTGTTGTTACTTTTTATATTCAGTCTATAGAGAGTTATCAAAATATTTACGCATCTTTATTAAAAATAAGTAGTAGTAAATATTTAAAACGGAGAAATATAATTTCTCTCTATTAAGGCCCACTTGCATGTAAAAATTAACTGTACTTTACTTGCCAACACGAGGTTAAATTGACAGTTTGTCATACAATTTAAACTCGTGTTAGCAACTAACTCTGTAAAATTTTCGTGCAAGTGGTCCTTATTTATTTAACAAGTTTTGTACATACATTTAATAAATATGCAAGAAGAGGGAACAGAAAACTAAGTACAATATTTAAGTTTTTGCTTCTATGTTTTGGGCCAAGATAAATGTTAAAAGTAGGCCCATATAACTGTCAGCTATTTCGATCTATTGTCCAGCAATACTCAACAGTAATAAGTGAGTTTCAGTAATTTTAGACGAACTAATAATGTCCACCTTTGAGCTCAAAAACCTAGAGTTATCTTTGTCACCTTTAAATCTCGCAAATTTTACGTTAACCCAAAGAGTTACCTACACGCAATTTCATCGCAAAAACCAGCAGTTATTTATAATGGCCTGTCGTAATGATGACTGCATGAATGTTAAAACATTTTTTATAAGTCATTATATTTATACAGGTACTATAATGCGGGCCCGGTTAATAAATTAACTTCACATGCCGAATGAGCCAACAATCCATTCGTGAGATAAAGGAGAAGAACAGTAGGCCTGCCAAGAACTATACGTCTCCGGAGACGGAAGTAGATGAATGCAAGGTATAAGGCACGTTGCTACTTCAGGCCTGCCACGACTGTACTTATTTTTGGTGAGACGTAGTCGTTATTAAATAAGATCCAAAATGCAATTGGTTAAAAATAACATATTTAAACGTCAATCTTTACTGTGAATTTAAACTAAATGAGGCGGTGGAGGATTTTGTTTCTTATTTAATTTGCGGTATTTTGCGCTTTTGCAGATGTTTTTTCATAGTGAAAAAGGATAGACCTATTAGTTATTATTAGTAGACCTAGGCCTTTAAGTCAAGAATTAAAAAAAATCTCCTAGGCAAGTATGCTCCATCGTCAACAAACCATCAATTGAGATAGTATTTAAAAGCTATCAATAATAATTAATGAAAAAGTAGTATTTTAAAGAAATACCATAAATAACTGGTATTTCTGCAGCCTCCCTGCCACACAGCACACTAAAGTTGCGCGTGGGCAGCATACAAACGCATCGTACTCTTCCGCATATGACTCCGCTCATTTCGCGTATTATAATAACACTCATAAAAGCCATATAAACGATGACTCTCCTGCCTTTTTGTTTACGTTATTCTCATGGAGAGATGTTAATTTCTGGATTATAATATTTGCTGAATTTTAGTTGTAATAGTATAATGTTATATCTGCTTAGGCTTTTCCTAACTATGTATATTGGGGTCGGCTTCTAGTCTAACCGGATTCAGCTGAGTATTTTTGGTGACCTGACTGTCTATGATGACCTCCAACTGGGTAACATGATACCCCTTGGTCAGACTGGTTCAGGCTTCTGAGTACCCGTAAGTGCCTTTTCACACGCCCTGGTTGCCGGGTAGTCGCTACCGGGTACCCAGGGCGAAGTGTATAGCCATGTACGTTAGCCTTCACACGTACCAGCGTGCTATATATTCGCCGCCGGGTACCCGGCAACCGGGGCGTGTGAAAAGGCACTAACGATTGTCAAAAATCTTCAAGTGACAACCGGAACCAACGGCTTAACGTGCTTTCCAAGGCACGTAGAAAACTTGCTAATTAAAGATGGTCACCCATCCACAAGCCGGCCTCAGCAAGCGTTGCTTAACTTTGAAGATTGGCCCGTGTGGCTGTTATTATTTAGCCACGAGATTCATGATTAAAATGTTGTGTATGTCTTAGTAAAGATGCCTACAACTTTCTAAGACAGTTGAATCATTGCTCTGGGTCTCGCAGTGCTTCATTGCCTCGTTGCTTCTCTGGTGGTCGCCACAGTTGATTCGGGCTTACAGGACTTACAGTAGTTTGGAATAGTCTGGCGGGCTTTCTTTTTAACATATTAGGTACAAAATTGCCAAAAATATAGTTCAAGTACCATACAAAAGGTTTGCTACTTTGCTGTCCATGTTAATGTTATAGTGTAGTTAATCAAACGAGACCCAAAACTGAGTAAAAGTAAACTTTATTAACTTTCAGAGTAAATAATATTTCCCAATTTTAACTCCAAGTTACCACTATTAATTTTCCATAACACAATCTAAAAGTTTCCCAACTGTAGGGTGACCACAACCGGTTAAAATTCGCGGAAAATTAGCGGGACAGATCTAAAACCCTTCGGCTACCAATTGGTTTCACATTTGTTCCCCTTTGAGAGGCCCTTATACGAATACAATCCTTTATTACCGTTGCCAAACATTACGACACACCTTATCCCGATATAAATAAAGTTCAATTTCAAATGATTATTTGTTTTTCAACGGTAAAATATTTGGTAATTTCTCTTATACAGGCTGTATTGACAAACGTCCTGTAAAATGAAAGCCTAATTTTATTATATAGCTATTACTTTGTGAATATGTATGAGCACACTGAGTGTATGTAGCGGATATGTTTTGGTATTGTAAACATCGTCCCATATCGTGCTGTTTTCTATTAAAATTGCAACTTACGTTGGTGGGTTTAAGAGTTGTCAAAAATAAGAATTAAGTAAAAAAAAATTTGAAGACAAATTTTTTGAACTGAAATATACTAAATGTAATATCTCTTGTCTAACAACTAATGGGCCCAAACACGATGGTGATATCGTGTCATGGTTGAGGAGTTGCTATGGGCACCTTCCGGCTCCATCAAGAGACCAGCTCTAAAATACCATATTATTTCAATGTTTCCAAAGTTACTTCAGTACGCCAAGTTTAAGTTTAATCGAATGCCAGGAAGTGTTTGAAAAATTTTCAAAGTCAAAGTCATTTATTTTCATTAAATGCGGTACAAAAGATGGTATAAATAAGTTATAAGCACAATGACACATTTCGCCATAAGTTGGCATGCAAATATTGAGAACACATTTTTATTAGGTATTCAACCTGTTAAGTTTAAGTTTAATAAACTCTACAAAATACTTAGTTTACTTACTAGACTATGAAATTATATGGTTAACAATAAACACACAAAAAAACACAAAAAATTCAAATCAAATAATATCATAAAAGGCAGTAGGTAGGAATTACAACAACTAATAACAAAGTAATCTACAATGCATTCCTGTAATGATAAGATTGACATGGAGATTTTTTTAGAATTTTGTTTATGGAATAAAAGCTATGAGAAATGAGCCACTTTTTTAAAACTACACAGAATTTTCTGTAAGGGTCGGTTATAAAGGAGGGTATAGAATTATAAATAAGAGGGGCCATGTAAGCACAACTACGCCTAAATAATTCTATTCTGGGTACAGGTAATTCTAATACATACTGTGTATCTTTTCGTTTATTATTGATATTTTTAGTATTAAAAAGTGAATAATTAGTTTTTACAAATTTAGCGTTAAATATATATACATACAAGGAACGGTGAGGAGATTGTGCTTTTTATATAATGGTCTGCAGGAATCAGTACAGTCTATATTAAAAATGGTGCGGATGCATTTTTTCTGTGCCAACAGAACTCTACATAGTTCAGAGGAGTTTCCCCAGACAATGATGCCGTAACGGATGACGGAGCAAACATAGGCATGACATACCATTAGCGCAGTTGGTTTGGAGGCCTCATCTTTGACTTTTTTTTAGAGCAAAAACAAACCTTTTAATCTTAATGCATATTTCATTGATATGCAGGGAGCATGGTGGTGAAATGTTTATCCAGTTTTATACCCAAAAATGTTTTATTTTGAGATTTTATGTTTTTAGACTTCTGTGTTTTAAAATTTAATATTTTAGTTTTATCAACGTTCACTTTTAAAGCATTTTTATCTAACCATGTGACTATTTTATTCAAACTGGTGTTTATATTAGTCTCATGTGCTTCATGATTTTACCATCTAGGATAACTGTTGTGTCATCTGCAAATAAAACACACTCTTGTTCTATTTTTTGAGGAAGATAATTAATATATACAAGGAATAATGGAGAGCCCAAGATGATTCCCTGTGGAACTCCAAAGTAATTTTGCCGAGACTGAGAGTTGAAGTTGATGAGACTGTTTACTTTGTCATCAAATTTTGTAATTCGGGTGGTCTGAGTTCTGTTTAATAAATAAGATTTAAACCATTCCAGGGCTGGTCCCCTGATACCAATTCTAGATAATTTATCGATAAGAATGAAATGATTTACAAAGTCGAAGGCTTTACTAAGGTTAAAAACAAAGCTGAGGTTACACTTTTAGAGTTAATGTTATTTATTATAGATTTGACTAAATTAAATGCTGCTAGTGAGATCGATTTATTTTTCCTAAAACCGTATTGCTCTTTTGCAAACATATTATATTCGTTTAAGAAAGAGAGGACTCTTCTGTACATGGCTCTTTCAAAGACCTTGTACAGAATTGGAATTATAGCAATTGGTCGGTAGTTGTTTTTATTAGTTTTAGAGGCTTTGTTATGCAATGGTTTTATTATAGATATTTTGAGTTTATCCGGGAAGCAGCCTTGTTCTAAAGATAAATTAATATTATATGAAAGAGGTTCTGCAATGAATGGGGATATTTTTTTTAAAAGTTCTGTAGATAAGTTATCATAACCAGTGGATTTAGTGTTTTTTAATGATTTTAAGATACTAAAAATTTCAGAAGGATTTGTAGGATTTAAAAAAATGCTATTGTCATTGTTTTTAATATCTTGGTTATATGTGTTGTTCTGTAAAGTAAAGTAAGCTGTTTTCAACAATATCAATGCAAAAGTTGTTAAATATATTTGCTATATCTGAACCTGATGTAGCAGTAACACCATTATCTATTATACAATTAATATACTCTCGAGACCGTTTGTTACCTGTGCAGCTTTTTACAATATCCCAAGAAGCTTTACCTTTATTTTTTGAGTATGCAATGTGCTTAAGGTTACATAGGGATTGCGTATTATGAATATATTTCCTTAACATTTTCGAGTACATCTTAAATCTAGTTTTGTTTTCATGCGTTACAGAACATTATATAATATCTATATCTTAATGTTCGTTTAGTGTTACTACTAATTTTAACTCATTTTGTTATCCTTTTTAATTTATTATCTTTAAACTGTTTTTTTTACTTTAATCAGAGGGAAGCATAGTTTATAAAATAATGTTAAAGTGTCATGAAACGAATTGACAGCATCATTCGTGTCTGAAATTTTGTAAATATCCGAAAAAGATAATTTACTTACATGTTCAATTAATTTGCTAACATTGCCTTTACTCAGGTCATTTACGGTCATGAAGTAATAGCCTGATATGGGTTTTTGATTGTACTCGAAATTCAAAACCTGAGCTGTGTTGTGATCAGATAAACAAACATTGTGAGTTTTACCTATTACGTTTGGAATATTACTAATGATGTTATCAATCCATGTATTCAACCTGGTGGCTTCATGAATATGACATCTCTTTCCATAATTTGAGATTAATTCTTTCAATTTTGTACAATTATTATTATTGTTTAGAAGTTTTATATTAAAACCACCAGCTATTATTATTTTGCTTTTTTATTATGTAATTTAAGTAAGGTTTTGTGTAAGTTTTCAAAAAATATATTTAAATTACATGAGGGGGTATCCTGTATATACATAATATTATCACATGCATAGATTTAATTTCAAGACCACAAATCTCTTAATGTTTATCAATGCAAAATTCTGTTACTTCTTTCAATTCAGTACTTTGAAGATGGTTTTTGCATAGTATAAATGTTCCCCCTCGCCGCTGATCAGGTCGTGAATAAATCGCACCGACGTAAAAGTTGTTAAGATTAAGATATTTTTCTTCACCTCTTATAACAAAATGTTCACTCAGGCATAAAACGTCAATGTTTATATTAGAGTCATGCATCTCATTAATGGTTAAATCAATATCTTGTAGTTTATTTAAAGCCCCTGCAATATATGTTTTTTACTACACACATCAACACGGTCTAGGGATATTTCATACTCAATTAAATAACTCGAAAAGTACTGGCCGCATTGGAATCTTTTATACACCGATTTGTTTGTAAATTATCTCAGACTAATTCCAAATTCAAATTTTTGAAAATTTTTTTGTTTCGGTGGCATAAAAATGTCTTGATGTGTAGGAGAGGGAATTTTCATTTGTGCGAAATTTAGAAAACAATACGAATTACGTTTAGTTACAGTTTTTTTTCATTTTTAAACGAAAGATAAAGTTAAAATTGAGGTATTGTAGCCATGCAACGCCAACATTTGACGAGGGCGGAGATGTTACGAGCTGTGGGAATGCTGGAAGCTGGGTCTGTTCAGCGTAATGTTGCTGAGGCCATAGGGACCCACCAAAATGTAATTTCAAGATTGTGGACACGCTATCGTGCCACAGGTGAAGTAGCGAAGAGGCACCGGGGGCCAAGTCGCATCAATACCCCCAGACAAGACCGATTTTTGCAAATTACTGCGCGAGCTCAACCAAATGCAACGGCGACTCAATTGGTCCAAAGGCTGCGAGTGGAACACCAAGTGCTTGTGAGTGACCAAACTGTAAGAAGGCGACTGCATGAAAGCAATCTACGCTCTCGTAGACCACTCCGGGTCCCACCTTTACGGAGAGGCAATCGTGGACGACGATTAGAATGGGTTCGGAACCACGTGGACTGGGGCCGTGAGCAATGGTCCAATGTGCTGTTCACGGATGAATCCAGGTTCGGCTTCCATCCAGATTCACGAAGGACGCGTGTTTGGCGAGTTCCTGGACGATGGAGCCGTCTTCAGAACCCTCAGGAAGTTCACCCATACCAAGGAGGAACAATTATGGTTTGGGCAGGAATTTGTCTTGGAGGACGGACGGATCTCGTTTGGGTGCGGGGCACTGACCTCTTTCATACAAGTACGCTGGACTAAACATACTATATGAAATGACAGTTGTTTTTTGTGCTAATTCAAAGCGCCCCGCTCGAGCGTATTAGGAACTAAAATTGACACATTTAGAGATAGGTTAATACCGATATTTCTCAAAATTAGTCAATACTAATATATTCGCCTGGAAATATTATAATATTGTAACTAATTTATGAGTATTAGTGATATTTTTAAATTACACTAATATAAAAATAGTAGACTTGGCAAGGCGTATCAGTCATCTACTGTATTGACTTCTCGTAGTATGTTAGAACTAAATATCTCATATTGGTATTGGTGATGAATGTTATATGAATGCCTAATAATCAGTAATAATATGTTCAAAAGCAATGTGTAATACTAAATCCTGGAATCATCATCATGTTCATCCACAGCCTGACTTCGCCCACCGCTGAGCACTGGCCTCACTCTTGTACCAATCACCACGTTTCTGAGCATTGAGTTAAATATACTACGTACTAGAGGAGACTCCTCAACTTAATTGTTTGTAACACGCGTTAGAGCGCGCGTACCCTAACTCACTTAGTTTGTGGCAAGCGCTCGCTGCAACGTGACACGTTTGATTACTTAGTTTTGTTTCTTATAAAATGCCTTCGTGTGTATTGAGATACTGTTCAAATAACTCGAGAAATATAAATAAAAGTCAAGGAATGAGTTTTCAACAGTAAGTTGAAAACACGCTTAATTTAATTATATTTTATCAATTTATTGTATCTCGTGACGTTGCGTCACCGTGGAGGCGGGAGGGCGGCAATGATTGTGTAAATTTCAAAGAGTAAGAAAAAGTTCATCTGCGCGCATTGATTGTCTATCTGTGAGAACATAACCCCCCCTCCCCCCTGCTTACCTCGCTGTCACCGAATTACCTAAGCGCAATCTTTTGTTTGAAATAGCTTCTATTCTTCTTTCTCGTAGTACATTTAACACAATGTTCCTGAGCCTAGAATTAATTCTGGAATAATATCATAATAATTATAATTTTATTAACAAATGTTTTGAAGACAAACAATTTATTATCTGCATCTGAAACAGAGTTGAAAACTGATATAAGTCTTCACCTTGCTGGAATGCGATGTCACTATTATTTGCACTTCTACAGAGACAGGATCTCAGCGATGAGAGCGAGAAATACGACCGTTGTAAATGATTATCCATCTCATTTATTATTATTATTGTGTAAATAATGTTCCCTTCACGAATCCGATGAGCGCCAACCGAGTGAATCTGAACGATTGTAAGTATTAATCTAACTAGTGTACTTGAGCGAGGAGATACTTGCTCAAATATACTAGTTTTAAGGATAAGTTGTTAGCCTATCCCCATATTTAAATCTCACTGATCTGACAGTAATGCGCTATAACTTTACTAGCACCACTAGTTTATAGCTTGCAATCTGAATTAAAATATTTTTCAGTTAACCTTTACAGCAATTATTCTATTACTTAAAAATGAATCATAGTAAAAATAACTGGGATGTTTTTCTCTCTTACGTTTTTAATTATTCTCACGATCGATAAAGCCCATAAAAGTATTTTTTTAACGAAAGCTGTGTCCCATCTCTAATATTAGTTCCATGTACTCTCACGTTAAGTCACGTTGCTATCAGCGCCAAAATGGCGAAAACCAAATGTCTTCATTTTGTCATCGCTACTATGTAGTCCAGCGTACTAGTATGATAGAGGTCAGTGGTGCGGGGCAATATGACGGCAGAACGATACGTCCAACAGGTGCTGGGGCCCGTAATCTTGCCCCACAGAACACAAATGGGGCAAGATTTCCTGCTCATGCACGACAATGCCCGGGCACACACGGCGAGAACGGTAGCAGCTTGGTTATATACACACAATGTTAGGGCCTTAGACTGGCCTGCTCAATCGCCAGATCTAAATCCCATTGAGCATGCGTGGGATATGCTGCAAAGAAGAGCTCTGAAGGAAGTTCCTGAAAATCTGGCTACAGAAGATCAACTTTTTGCGCACCTCAGAAGGACATGGGACAATATTCCGCAGCAAGACATTGACAACCTTGTTCTGAGCATGCCGAATCGTTGCCGATGTGTTATGAACATCATGGGCGCTTTTTCAGACTACTAACTTCAAGTTTATAAACACAAATTTAATGATTTTTCAATTTTTTTCAGTTTTTACTCATAAATTAAAAGTTAATTCATATACGGTTTCCGTCTATGCATTTTTTTCCATAAAATCCTGAAATTTTAATCGAAGTACCTTAACCATTATTAAAAAATGGTAGAATATTAAATAACGTATATTTTAAATATATACATGTCATATAAATAGTTAACACATTGATAGTAATTCGCTTTTTTAAAAATATCCCTAGACCGTGTTGATGTGTTTACTACTACTATTGCTAAGTTTATTATTAGTTACGAAAAAATGGTTCTTTACTTACCACAACGTTGTCAGTAGAAGTATTTATGAGTGAATTTCCGGACACATACGAAAGAAAGGTAAATAATGAAGCTTGTAATCAAACCGACTTCCAAAACAAAAACACAATAAAGCGAAATATAACTTTTTTTTCCGAAATCAGTGTCTTTTGTACCAATTTTTTTCCGTTATTCGACATTTATAGCCAAAGTACATCTCATGACGATTCCAATAAGCCCAAACACGACAAGGATACATTGTTTTATTTCGGAGTTCCAGTGCCTACCTTCCAGCTTCATCATCAGATCAGTTCGATGGTACCATTTTCAACAGTACCATTTATTTATAAGTATTTTCTTCATCATAGTCGGTTAACTATTCGAGATGTCTTATACCCGTGACGTACTTAGCATTAAGGAGTTCCAGTGGCCATCTGTGATCTTCTTCATCAGTTTCACTTCACTAAAAGATACTTTCAGAGTGCAAATGATTGAAAATACCAAAATTGCTATATGTATGCCTTTAATATTTGAGGAGTTCCCTCGATTTCATTAGGATCCCATCATCAAATCCTGACCTGATGACCATGGGACCACCTGTGAAATATACCCTTTCAAACAAAATATTTTTTTAAATCGGCAATTGAGTAATCGGGAAACAAACATAAAGAAGCTACCGACGAAATGAGAAACTCACCTTTTGAAAACTGTTAAAAATAGGCAGTCATGGAGACTGCCGACAGAAGTCTTCATTGGGGCAACACGTCACATTAGCATGTCGGTGATACGAACCCATACGTTTTGGCTCTACCAAAAATCACTCAAAGGAGCTAAAGAAGTTTTGTAGAAGACTGAAGTCTGGATTTTGGCCCGGTGGATTGCTTAAGGTGATATATACGCCCCAATGTAACGCAGTACTGGCCGTGCGCCCGCTCGATGCCAAAATATCAAAATTGAATCTCCTTTTGAACAGTTTTGTTTGCAAAATATTATTTGATTTACATATGCTATGTTAGGTAAAAAGAAATTCCAGCCATCAATTTTTCTGTTTAAAATTATTTTTAAACATCCAAGTCGTTTTGGAGGAGTTTCCAAAAGTTGCGAAAAAATATCGTGTTGTTAATTATTTTTTTAAAGCAAAACTATTAGTTACACGAAAAAACCTTGTGTTCAAAATTGTGTACATGATTCAATAATAAATATATATTTTTTGCAAACCTTTTAACCTAGCCTAGCCTACTGAGGAGTATGCTTTAGAAAGTTACCGTTTTACGGCACTAAAGCGTATGTAGGCCCTTAATTTAAACATAATTGGAAACATTGACATACATTCTACTGATAGACAAGAACATTCATGAAAACCATTTGGAACTAAGTTCCTTATCGCGCGTTGCGACCCCTTTCGGCCTAGACGGAAAAATCAAGACCAAAAGTTGTAACGACACTTTTTGCTAAAGTTGTAAGCCGTGCGGCGTGAGCGTGTTTCTCTGTCTGTCGCTCTCTCTCTCTCATAGAAAGCAAGCCAGTTATTTTCGTTTCGTAAATGATATATATATATAACTTAACTTAAACAACTTCGTTCCATCCGGGTGTCCCTTGTTGTTCAAATGCTAGTGACTTAGAAACGACTGACTTAAAGTACGCTGCAGCGCTTAACATTATTTATGTTATCTAATTAAACTTTTAAAATATGCAGCCCTAGATCGCTTTATAGAATTTAGATTACTCACGGTCAAAACGTCGTAAGCGTTTCGTTCAATATAGTATAAAGTAAGGTGTACGGATTGCAGTACAGTTCAGTCGAACAGTGTGTGTTCGGATCGCCAAATCTAGTGCGTAGGTACTTATAATATCGTTGATTGCAAAAATGAGGATTTACATCCATTCAGACAACTGTATATGCTTATTCAACACTAGTTGCCGCCCGCCGCTACGCTTGTCTGGTACTAGAACTTTCCCCAATCCTACTTTCCTACCACTATTATAAATGTAAAAGTTTGTGAGTATGGTTGTTTGCTCTTTCACGCAAACAACGGCGTTTAGTGAAAATTTACAGTGACATAGCATATACTACATCAGAATAACACATAAATTATAATTATATTGGGGAAGTACTAATATCACGCGAGCGGGGCCGCGGGCGACAGCTAGTATCTTTATAAATTATAGCCCAGTAGCTTTTGCGTGAAAAAGGAGCAAACATCCACAAGCACAAGTACTTACAAACTTTCACATTTATAATTTACAAAGATCAATAAGATTCCGTCCGTTGACCATTCAAACAACATTCATAAATATTTACAATTCATTGTCTATTTTTTGGAAATTTCTGCAAAAAAGCTATTTTGCTCGACTTTTTGCCGCCATCCAAACAAGCGAATTCACAACATTATTTTAGGATATCAATACGCTAACGGTCGGAGTTATTTCGAACGCATATACATATGCATTCGGCACACGAGTCGAGAATGCCTGTCATTTCGGTACCCCAATATATAGGTTTTTAGGCAGCGACGCAGCGCTCGGTTGCAATATTTTTGTAACGTTTTGCAATACGTATTTATTTTGCATGTGACTTGTTTTGTAATATTGATTTTGCATATCGTTTGCATTGTTACATATGGAACGGAACGAATGTTTTGTTTCTAAATTTTTGAAACGTTTGTTTTACTCAACCGTTGGCTGTTATTTTGGCTCTGATTTTTTTAGTGGCTTTTGGGAGCTTGGTTTATTACAACATGTTAATTTTAATGATTTTTTTAAATAAAGAATAAAAACTTTATTTCGGACAAGCAACATCCGTATGGGTTAGTATACGAGATAACTTATAGCTACCTATGTTACTAGTAGTACACTTATCATCAAAATATCTTATTTAGTAACGATTATACTTATTTATTTGCCGAATGTATATCAGAACATCAGCTCCTAATGACGGAGTGTCGCAGGGAGTTACCCTGCTATGTTTTTCAGGATGGAGTTGGAGCTAACCCGCACTCTGTAGATAAAAGACTCATCCATCGACGTGAGATTCCACGAAAGTACCTGATGCACCGGACTCCCGCAGCCTTGACCAGGTGGTCGTGGCTGAACCCCTAGAGCCTTCCAACGCTGCGACTTCCGGTACGCGGAAAGATCGGCAATTCCGGTGCGTTTGAGGCCGTCTTTCGGCTGAAATTATGGTAATGACCTGATTGCACTGCAGAAACGGGGCAGCCATATCAACAGAAAATATGTTGTGTATGTTGTTAAAATGACAAATTCGTTTAGTATGGTAACTACGAAGAATAGGAACAACTTCTAAAAGATAAATAAGGTACATTATTTAGGTTTATCTCTTTAAAAAGTTTATTTTACTAGCATCTGCCACCGGTTTCGACCGCGTGAATGTCGGAAATCATCCGAAGGGAAATCCGATGTCCTTCTCCAAGGTCCAAGAGATCTGGGTCTAAATAAAAAAAAATGTTTTGCGGTTTAGGCGTGAAAACGTAATAGTGTTAGTAAGTAGTTATTTTAGCATTTATAATATTACTTTGGTAGTATGATGCCAACATAGCCCGAAGAAATGTCAAGCTCAAGTGGCAGCACATTGCTCGCAGAACAGATGGTCGATGATGGCAGAAAATTTCTGGAGTGGCGACCGCGAACCGGAAGACGTTGCATTGGAAAACCTGATTGATTGCACGGGATCAGTCAATGTGGTGACGCTTGGGGGACGCCTATGTTCATCAGTGTACGTCTTTCGGCTTAAATGATGATGATGATGATAACAATGGAAGTATGGATTTAGACTGGTCAAATGTATGTAAATGTTCTATTTACCTCTGCTTAACATTTCGGGCAATACGATGATATTATGAGATCTTAAGTGATATATCATAAATATATATTCCAAAGAAAGATTTTAGTTTCCAACTGCGATTAAAATCTCAAGAGAAATCTCAAGTATTTAATACAAGTTCGAACTGACCGTAAGTGGCTTTTAGGTTCGCTGTGCTTTTGAGCACTCTTTTAAATGGCATGACCACCTTTTAGTAGAAGCTGAAGTGGTCACTCCGCATATATGCCTAATGTGACCTACGGCCCAGGATAAAGAATAGTAACTAAGGTATACACTGCCACTATGTTCACATGCATTAAAAATATTCGAGTGCTTGTACGCTTTTTTTTACTTTAAAGTCGACATATAGTAATAGTAATACCTACTATACAATGATATTCAAATAAACAGATACGTTATATTCTCACAAAACAATTGAAAAAAGTGTTCCGTGCAGCAGCGGCAGCACACATACACACTTTTCATTCATCTGACATTTCACTACAAGTCGAAAGGGATGGCTTGATGAAACCAACAAAAAAAACAGAGACAGCTAGTGTTTGTCACTTGCGGGTGAATGTAAACAAACATTATTCTGACCACCAATGTTGTTATCTTTTTCTAACCTCCAAATATCAGAATATTAGGAAAACAAATTGAACAAATTTGTAAATTGAGGCGTATGACATATGGTATGAGATCCCTTCTGTTTTATGTACTTTGGTATCATAATTGGTACAATAAATTATTACAATTTCTATATACACGCGATGGCATTTTTTTATTTTGTTTTTGTTTCAACAAAGCCTATCGCTCTTCGCCATGCGTGACATAAACTAAAGACTAAAGGTCACAAATGTGACCTATTCGAGTCTTCACAATGCGCGCGCTCATAACATATCTGTTTATTTGAATATCATTGCTACTATACTATAGCTTATAGGTAACTATACCACGTAATTATTTATTGTTAATCATCTAATCAAATCAAATTAATATCACTACATATTACAATAAAATTATTTATTAAAAAATCTTTATTTAAAACAAGCTTTTTTCGTATTCTACTAAGCAAACCCTTTCATTTGATACCCATATCATGGCAGTGCACACAAAAATAATTAGTCCGCCATCTTGGGCCGTCTGCCATATTGGATTTAGAATGACGTCACTTGGCTTACCATGCATTTTCATCCAAACTAAACGTGTATGCAAAAATGCTTTAAAAATTTGTTGCAAGATTTGACCCTACCACATTTACATACATACATACATTGCAAGTCAAATAAAAGAAAGTCCTTGTAAAATAAAGTCCCCCACCGCGTATGTACGCGATAACTCAAAAATTACTGAACGTATTTTCATGCGGTTTTCACCAATCGAAAGAGTGAGAAAGGAGGAAGGTTTTTATGTAAAATTTGTCACGGGCGAAGCCGGGATGGGTCGCTAGTAATATTATAGAGAGGAAAGATTTGATTGTTTGTAAGTTATTTTTTATCAATAAACACAAAAACTACCAAACGGATTTAAAAAATTTTTTCATCGATGTTAAGCTACATTATTCCGAAAACAGTAGCCAAACCACGGGGAAAAGTTGTTAAATAACATAAGTGTTAAATAACATAAGGCGAAGTCGTCCTAAATTAATGTCAACTGTGGTATTAAACTTCTTTTACCACTCAAAAACAATACCTAATTTTATTGTTCGTGTTCCGACGAGTACTTTATTAGGGAAATTGCAATGAACCCTATAATACATTATCGTAATAAAACGAAAAAAGTAAACATGTATCTCTAAGCTGATACTGTTTCGACAGTAGCTAGAAAGATTAGGCTTCGGCCAAAAATTCGGCCTGGTGATATTTTTGGTCAAAGATGCCGAAAGCCGAAACCGAAAGTTCGGTCGGACTCGTACACCAGCAATCACTTCTTTTAAATCCACTTATTAGTTTGTGTAAAAAAACGTCCAGAATGAACAGAAAATTTCGGTTTCATTAAGTAAGAATACTTAGCAAAATATCTTGTACATAAGCAAATGAATTGTTAACATCGAGTACAACTATGTAGTCTGAACAGCGGCGTTCAAATGTAAGCGAAGTTGAAAACGATTCGAACCCGTGACCCTTCTTCGGTCCCTCGTCAAGCCCTGTCGCTTCAATTTGCGAAATAATTTACAACCCGCGTTGAAACGCGAATAACTAATAATATGTTCTGTATATGTATAGGGCATGTATAAGGTATTCTTAGGAAAACTTAGTAGGTAGGTAGATATATCTTTTTTGTAATTTTGGATTCAAACAAAAACTATATTCGAATTGGATCGAAATTAGTGGTTTAACCTAGTGACAACTTACTGAAGCTTATTGTTACTGGAAACTGCGAGGGCAAACGGCCTGGAGGGAGAAGTCTTATATAGAGTCTTACACAAGCAGAGCCTTAAGCCATGGTTATTGTCCCTCAGCTACGATGAAACAGAGCAAATACTAGTAACCATCTCGTGAGACACATCTTTCCATTAGTACAATACACCTAGACACATTATCACATACGTGCACACACACACATAGAAATACACTCGTTTAAACACACACTAGCTCCTGACTTTGCTTTTTATTTTATTTTTATTTAGAATCTTACTTTAGTTTTAATTTTACCCTGTTAATTTGCATAAGAATAAAAAGTAATTCCTTCTCGGAAGAGGGCACTATAGCTCTTGTAAAACTAGTTAATCATCTAGGACAGGAGTCAGGGAATCCATGTATTTGTATGTTTTCTTATGTAAAGAAAGTTATATATTATCTTTGAGTTTCTCGGGACCCTAGGGTACCGGATCTTTGAAAGGTGTACTTGGGGCCAAAAGCAACTCGCAGAGGCCTTGTTAGAAATGTGACACCAACCGGTGATTATCCCTGTATGCACTAGTCACTACGCAAGAGCACCCAAAGACAATCCCCGGCTGGTGCAGGACTATTGCAGAATATGGAGACAAAACACATTGAGCTATGGGTTTGGGAGGTTTTGTGGATCAATTACCCAAAAGTATAGAAGGACTACTGGCCCCAGCCTGACCACTGTTGATCTACACGGCTATAAAATGGCAGGTTGCACACACAATTAATGGCCCCCTTCATAAACAGTCGCTAGCACTTTAGTGACGTAGCGCCAAGGGGGCAACATATACGGAGGTGCTTGAGGAGTGGAGAGGAATGCCACGGCTATCCTGACAATCCTGGAAGTACGGTCAAGATCCCTACCAGCATCTTACTGGGTTAACTTCCTTCCTCCGAGCACATTTGTTCTTGCGAATCTCCACTCAAGCCAGCCATATTATTATACGCTTCTTTTCAATTTCAGAAAGTACATATTATGTACGTTCTAAGTTTAATAAGTTTGAAATCGCCAACCCGCTTTGTGTAAGGGTGGCGATTAATGCTCGTGCCTTCTTTCTGAGGCCTTTTCCCTGCAGTGGAACAGTAACAGACTGCTATTATAATAATATACATGCACTTATAATAAAATAAAACACTTGAAAAATTACAATCCGTCAAAAAAAACTAAGCAAATTATTCATATACAAGTTGTCCAGACATGTCAGCGTCGCCTACTTTCATTTTCAAAGCGTCTGGCACCAGTCGAAGTCATCGGGGGAATTTTAAATGAGACACACTTTTGGACATTGTTGTTTATGTTATTTTTATCTGAATTTTTGGATATCAATGGACTGGAGGACTGGAGATAGCATATGGTTGAGACTTGTACTTGTTGTAGATCAGTAAAGCATGGCATAAAATGGGCAAAAGGCCTATCAATATTTTCAGTGAAATAACGCTGTCAAAGATGATGATAAATTAATCCTGTCTGATTAATCGTGGTTTAGACGTGTGTAACTTAAATCATCTCCCTGCCCTTGTCCCATGATTACTTGGGGTCGGCGCAACACATTTTCTTCATCCACACCGTCCTGCTGTCCACCGTCATGCTATGACTGATTCCCTTTTCTTTTATATCACTCCTAACACATTCCATCCATATCTTCTTTGGCCTTCATCTCTCTCTCCATCCATTTACATTTATAGCAATTCATGTAGTTACTAAAATAGTTCAAATTCAAGTCTCAATATCATCTCGGCGACAATCAATGTAAACAACTTACCAGGAGGTGTTCTTGTCAGATTGCAATTGAGATGCGAGTGCAAACGTACCGGATCTTCAAATTATGAAACTTGTAAAAATAATGGCAAAAAAATCTGGATGAAATTGTCACACGTCAATACAACAAAAGCTCTTCAAGTAGAAAGTAGTTCACTAAGATCGATCTTTTAAGTGTTTTTGTCAGATTGCAATTGAGATACAATTGAGGACCTTGCAGCAAAAGGGAAGCAGGTACAATTTTCAAAAATGTCAGGTATTAAGAAAAAGGGTTTTAAAAATTATTGGTTACACTAATGTCGAAGAGTTATATGGTATAATATGATATATACATATTTTAAAAAAGTTTTTAAGGTAAATAAATAAGTTTTTGAATTCATCATCATCATATCAGCCGAAAGACGTCCAGTGCTGGTCGCCACTTTGACCGTTTTTGAATTACTACGATTTTTTTAAGTTTGGATCTGCCTCCGTTTTGCACCAGAATTAAATAAAAATACTACCCTATTTTGTACTTTATATGATAAAAGACATCAATTTAAGTATATTTTTTTATTTCAACCACTATTAATCAGCACGTGAAAGATTAAACAATCAAAGGTAAAACACAAACGAACGAGTGTTTAACAAAAATTACTAATTTAAAGGTCAACTTCAGATTGATCATCGTCGTCTTCACTAGAAATGTCATCTGCCGCTCTAACAGCTTCACTTTTAAGGGCCCTGTAGAAATACAGTTTCTTTGGTGGAACATCGTTCTTTACCAGCTGCATAACATCTTTGTATTTAGCCTTTTTCAGCGGCAATACATGATCATATAAAAATCGGTTTCTGAGACAGAACGGTGGCTTAAGCATTTTTCACTATGGGAAAATTATCAAAAACTGGCGTTGTCGTTGAATCACTGACTACAATAGTTTCAATGTGGTCTATATTGAAAAATGCGATATAGGGATGACTTTTTTGAAATGACTTTCATTACGTTGACTATAGTTAAAAACCGGCCAAGTGCGAGTCGGACTCGCGCACGAAGGGTTCCGTACCATTATCGTAAAAAAAGGGCAGAAAAATCACGTTTTTTGTATGGGGCTCCTGTATACAAAAAACGTGATAAAACTGCCACTAAAATATTTATTTTATTCTGTTTTTAGTATTTGTTGTTATAGCGGCAATAGAAATACATAAACTGTGAAAATTTCAACTGTCTAGCTATCACGGTTCATAAGATACAGCCTGGTGACAGACAGACAGACAGACAATAGGGTCCTGTTTTTACCCTTTGGGTACGGAACCCTAAAAATCATATTTTGATTAGCTTTCACAACTTTAAAGTTTTTTGATGCTTGCTTAATACATTCTGCATATTTTGAAGTAGTGAAAACATAATCTTTCTTTCTGTTAAACTTTGACGAAAAATCCAATTAGACTTGTCACAAATGACGATGACATTTCATTTGTTGCAAAAAGGAGGCAAATCCGGATCTGCTGCCTTCTTGCATCAAACGGAATAGGGTGACAGATCCAAATTTTGTTAAAGCGCGCTTGTTTTTCGTCGGATCTGCCTCTGTTAAAATTTAGGCGGAAAAAACAGTAACGGCAAAAATTTGGACCTGCCTCCCTTTTGCTGCAATGTCCTCAATTGCAAACGTTCCTTCAAATTATGAGACTTGCAAACATGGCAAAAGTATTGGATTATTATTAACGTTTCATGTCAACAAAACAAATGCTCATCAAGTAGAAAGTAGTTCACAAAGAACGATCCTTTAAGGACAATCCTCTTATAAAACTCTGAACCCGTGATTTATCAGTTATATCGAGACGCGAAAGTACCAAATGATACGGAATGGAACTCGCTCAAAGGATAACCCTTCTTACAGATGTTGAAACGCCATTCGATACACACCACAGTGTAAAGAGTACCAGATGGACAATGGACCTACAAGATGTGAAAATCACCATTTTTATGTCATTATTTTATACCTTTTGACACTAAATTAGGGGGATTCATGTTCTATGTAAAAAAAATATGTCAACAAATTTTATGTTACGCTACGCTTTTTTTCCCGTTGTCTATCGCAGTGTCCGTCTCCGTTTTCCCGTCATAGGATCTAGGATCGATACTTTCTGGTATTACCTTTTCAACAAAACTTTTCTAAAGCACTCCTTTGGCACTTTAATTCCATATTTACTTAAGTTAAAATATGTAGGGCGATTTTCAATAAAAATATCCTGTAAAAGATTTAAAAAAAAAAGCAACAATACTAACATCAGTATTGTTGCTTTTTTTTTTAAATCTTTCTAACAGTTTCGGAAATCTTTGCATCTTTCGCTCAACTTTTTGCTACCAAATAAATGTGTAGCAAATTATTGCAATCGGTTCGATGTGATCGAGTTTGAATAATGCTGCCCAAACACTTAATTCTTGTTAATGGATCCTAAATAAATAAGTACTTGCCTCGTAGTGTAGTAATTGCAAGCGCTATTGTTGAGCACGAGGTCCTAGTTTCGATTCCTGGGTCAGGCAAAGTGTTTCAGCCAAAAGACGTCCACAGCTGGACGTAGGCCTCTCCCAAGCGTCGCCACGCTGATCAGTCCTGTGCGTCTCGCATCCATCGGACTCCTGCAGCCTTGACCAGGTCGTCGCTCCACGTAGGGGGAGGTCTTCAAACGCTGCATCTACGCGGTCGCCACTCTAGAACTTTTCATCCCAACGACCATCCGTTATGTGAGCAATATGGCCTGCCCACTGCGCTTAAGTTTGGCAATTCTTTGGGCTATGTCGATAACCTTGGTTCTCTTGCAGATTTTATGTTATGTAATTAAATAAATGCAAGAATAATCTCAACAACATTTTTTACTCTGTGGTTGGCACGACAAATGCGGTGAAAGTATGAACCGCGCGACTGACCGAATTGCGACCTTCTCGTGTATGTTCACATCTCGCTAATTTGTTCATGTGATGTATCGGTGCATGTATAAATAACGTTTATTTTGGTACATAATTAGGTACCGTTTATCCAATATTTGCTAGAATTTGACTCCGTTTGTTTGATGTTTGTTGACAAGGACAGAAGAGGCGGGTAAGGTGTATGTAGCATTTTGTAGTGGTTTATTGTTATCTTTGGTACCAGATAAGCAAGCAGATAAGCAAGTTTAGATTTTTTACCTCATCATCATCAGCCTTTTGATGTTCCCACTGCTGGAACATTTAAAGACTTTCTCTCTGTGAGATTGAAAGGGCCTTAATCCACCACGCGGGCCCAGTGCAGGTTGGTGGATGACACTATCTTCGAAATGTCTAGCACTTGCCGGTTTCCTCACGATGTTTACCTTCACCGTTTTGAGAACAGTGGTGATGAAATAATTTGCACAAAGTAAATCGCCTGCCTGGGTTCGAACCCATGACCTACAACACGTAAGTCAGGTCCGTTAACACTGGGCCACCACTGCTCTCTTTGTTTTTTTTACCTTCTGTGGGGATAACCCAAAATTCTCCCAGGAGTATCTAAAAAAATAACTCAAACTAATATTTCATGATCTTTTTTATTTATATTCAGTGGGTTAAGTAGGTATGTCTTACAAAACACTGGCTAGAGAAGTTAGTAAATAAAAAAGAAATACTCTATCTTTAACATCACACAAATATCGACTGAATAAAAACATGAAAAGTAACTAACCCCACCTACACCAAAATATTTTCTTTTAGATCCAAAAATATTTTTCTACAATCATAAAACCAAATTCCTAGTAGATAAACATTATTATTTATCTACAAAAAGGTTCAATAAATAATACATATTGGTGAGCGGGTGAATGATGAATTATTCACGAAATAATCACCATGAAAAGATCAAAGTGGACTCGCCGGTGCGTAGTATGGTGTTTGCTGTACAATTTACTTGGTCATCGCGCTTTCACGGCAGTGTGTGAAGGGTTAAGTGCTTCAAGGGAGGGACGGTGAGCAAAGGTGATAATTATCTCGAAGATATATGGTTTACAAGCAGCAGCAGCGAAGATAATGTATTGCAATGCAATACACACTTTTACAGCTGAAAAATGCTTATAAAATAAGTTTTTAGTGCTTTGATGATTATGATCGCCATAGATTTCACCCCTACTTATATGTGAGCGCGGAGTCCAGAAGTCATTACGCAATTTTGTGTTGCCATGGGAAAAAGCAAATTGGAATTTTTGAAAACAGTGTTTCAAAAATTATACAATTACCATCAGGTCAGGGTCAGGTGACCCTATAAGAGTAGGTGAAATAAAAGAGGAGGTCCTCCCCCTCATCAGATGATCCGAAGACCCGGGAATTCTCGCCAACGCGCTCGGTTAACCCACTCACCAGCGATGTGCAAGCTCAAGGTAGATTCTAAATTGTTTAGTCTCCCGGGGCAATAGTCTCCACACTGTGGGTGCTCGATGATAGTCGGTGTCGCCGAGGCCGGCCCAGGAAAAGGTGGCGAGACGACCTAGATGCTTACAGCCAGGGCTATTTTGATGTGGCACTGGAAAAGGATAATTATGATATGAAGATTTATTGTTCTTCTTTCCTCTACACTATCTTTGTATGGGACTCTCGTTTTAATTACACATTCAGTAGAGACACTACTTACAAATAACAAAAAGCAATATTAAGTGACTACATAATAATAAGCTATACAAATCCGATTCGCCCGAAAACGCAAACAGAGTAACATGACAACAAAAAATGCGTCAGTCAAAGTGACATGCAGTGGGACATTGCGTAAATTCCGCAATGCAATGATACAGGTTGCGCAAAAAATAACAATATCAATAACGAAACGTGAGGATTTCTCGAGCGCGTCAAACGCACCGCATGACATTCGCGAAAATGCAGCGTCATATCCTGAATATCGACATGACAGTTGTACAGGGCAGCATGTTTTGTGCGTGGACGCTGCGGTTTAAGGACTAATGTGAAAGGAGCTTAATAAATGAGGTTTGATTAGAAGAGTAGTATCCATGCCGTGTTTTATCACGGAGTGCCGTTTTTAACAAATGTAAAACTGAAGCTATAGACCAAACTAGTTAATTTTTTAAATCTTACAAACATCTTCAACATCTTCAATTAAGTTTTTAAACTGTCATGGTCACTAACATTATTATATAGTTTATCCGTGATCATGGTGCTTGCAACATCACCGAAATATCGGAAACTCGCTACAAACAGTAAACATGGTAAATATCCCGCTTATAATGTTAATATTAGTATCTTCAATTAATCTTACAACATGGTACTTTACACGGGAAAACCTCAAATGATTAGTGAGAGCAGTTGCAACCACCAATTGACTTGATTTTTTATCAACCTATATTTTCCTACTTCTGGGCAAAGGTTTCCCCTAAAGCCTGCCGATCTGCCCGCTGTTTTGCTTTCTCCGGCAAGTCTCCCGTAAAACATTTTAATTTATTATAATTTTAAAATATGTATATAAATGTTGAATTTACAGCGACTACAAAAACATAGCCAAGCGCGCCAACACAAACTAAATCCCGTATCCACCCACTGCTAATTAGGCGCATTCGTTTCATCTCACTTTGTCACATTATTCGCGGAAAAATGCAGTTAAACAAAGGGGAAGTAAGTCAAAGAGAAGCATTATGCTTGCATCTCGATTAGCGAGGGTGACTCATAATAATTAGCATAACTATACTCACGGAGGCTTCTTTGTTTGAATATGGAACGATCAAAGTGAACGAACCAAACTTTTTTTTCTTTTTATTTGTGGCGTAATGTCTCGTCTGAGGTTTAAAAGAGGTTCGATTAAACAAGGAGATTTTTACCTAACGGTACTCTCATTAAGATGTCCTTTTATGTTTCGTGATAGGTTGTCAAACAGGTTTTGTGTGAAACTAATGACACATGATTACAGAAGATTATGGACACCTTCAAAAATAAAGGGGTTTTCGCTGCCTTGCCAAATTTAAAAGTGACACGTAAGGTCAATTTTTGTTTACCATTTTTGATTAAATGCCCAATAAATTTAATCTTCACCAAATTTCTATATATGTGTCACATAACCAAATATAACTTGCTTTTTTATAGAGTCGTATTGCAGATGTATAAAAGCAACGACCGATAAGGGAGTTAAAAAAAAAGACTATGGTAGAATATGCAAGCGTCTTTTTATCATGGTAGATGTCGCAGCCAATTGGTTAAATTTGCCAGTTAATTGGACGCCTAGGCCGTTCATTAAACAGCCATTTATTTCAAGTTCATTAGTATCCAATTAAATGGCTGAAGGACAGCTAGCCAAGTTCTTGAGCGCAATGTTTAACCAGATGGCTGAATGTCGTGTAGTCATTTAGTTAAATTGGATATTGCTGAATATGTAATGTTTGGTTAGGATGACTTTAGACTCAAATATTTTGCGATAACTTGCAGACGACGTAGTATTATTTAGCACGACCATGTTTTCATACTGTTTTGACAATATCAAACTTTAATTTGACTTAAAATTGCACATAAGAACGAAAATAACTTTTACGGTTTGCGCTGTTGAAGCCATATTTGTTTTGGTGACTACTAGCGCTGCAGTGGAAAAAAAAATACTAATTTTAACCATTTGGCTGAGTCTTGGTCAGTCATCCTTAAAGGGCTACCCTTTAATATGCCAAGTTGAACGTTGATGATTCTAGGTCAATTAACTATCGGTCTAGGCATTCAATTAGATGCCGCCGTTTAATGAACGGTCTAGGCGTCCAATTAGCTGGCCAATTTAACCAGATGGCTGCGACACATATACAGTGTGCTTTACGTTGTGCAGATAGGGGTCAATATGCTATAATGTGCCTTACTTATGCAATATGATTTAATCCTTACCTTACCTGCAACCTTAAGGTGATAATCAATTATTTTCCCTGTCTGCACAGAGTCTATTGACACTATTTTCGTTCAAACCGAAAGCATTTGATTTCTGGTCGGCCAGTGTGTTACGAGACAGTATCTCCTTTGAATTCTTTCATCATTAATTCCACACGCCTCCCACTTTCTCATTTGTTTTAACAAAATAATGAACCGTGAAAGTAACAAATGCGTCTCAGTTTTCAGGAACACTGTTTTGTAAACACTTTGTTTTCAGTTCAGAGACCGAAACACCTGAGATTCTTCAGGTCGTCGTCTTGTTATTATTAACATTTTTTGCAAGACTTTAAAATATCTCGCAGAAAGAATTTGTTAAAGAAAAATTTAGTAAAGTTTTCTTCTTGCTGAAGAATTTTCTGGAGTCT
Organism: Orthosia cruda; assembly: GCA_964057195.1. Taxonomy (NCBI): domain Eukaryota; kingdom Metazoa; phylum Arthropoda; class Insecta; order Lepidoptera; family Noctuidae; genus Orthosia; species Orthosia cruda. Next base: position 3,233,080 of record OZ059835.1, on the reverse strand, counting down.
ATTAAATGAAGACTAGACTTTAGTACAAACAGGGATATTGCGTAGATAGAAAAAATATAATTCTATTTAGTCCGTCAGTGAGAATATCAAACAATATTGGACACGTATTTTTTACTTTACGAAATCAATACAATTTTCAAAGACAAAGCGCATTAAAGTTTGTGACGTCACTATGTCAGTATAAAGTATACTAACGGCGTGACGTCACACGATATTTCAACGCATTATATCGTCGTCATTTTATGTTTACGTGTCAAAAGAAAAAATACGTGTCCAATATTTTTATTAATCTCCCTGACGGACAAAAAACTAATTTTCAGCATCCCTATTTGGCAACCGGGCATCTTTTTCTTCAAAAGCGTCCGAAGGTGTTCAATTATTTTAACCCTTCTTTTTCTTCGTTTCGTTCTTGACAGAGGGGTCGTGGTTACGATGAATTTTGTCCGATCGCTGGTGTTCTTGTCACTCGCCTGACGATCTCTTTCCATTTGGCTCTGTTAGATTAAATTTTGGCGCATTGATTTACTGGACCCCCAACCACAGATTTTGGTCGGTCCACCTCATCGGTGACCTCACGCGTGGTCTGTTACCGTCCACTCTGCCCTGCAACCACCAGGCGCTCAATGGAGTCGTTTTTCCGCCTTGAGACATGGCCAAAGAATTTCCGTATGCGAGACTGTACTATTGCTGATAGACGCTGCTTGATGCAGAGTTCTTGGAGCTTTGAGACATTAGTGCGGCATTTTGTCCATGAAATGCCAAGCATTCTTCTCAAACACCCCATTTCTAGAGCATCTATCTTTTTCCTTTCCAGTTCTCGTATAGTGTCCATGTCTCAGCTGCGTACAGAAATATGGGGAAAATATATACCTTATATATATTAATAGCTGTAAGTAGCACATGTCGGCAAATATGAATCATTGTAGCGACCAACTCTCATGGTACCATGGTCTTTACGTTTACGGTCGTATGTTTTCATAGAAAGACGAATTAGTGAAGAAAGTAAGTAAATAAAAATATAATGAAGTGTGTCATAAGAAAAGAACATCGTCATACGATCACCGTTTTTATGACAAACAAATGCAACAATGCATTGCAAAATGAGTATAATATGCGAGTAAATGCATCAGGAATTAGGCCAGGCTGGCTATTGACACCAAGGTCAGCGAACCAAGGGCCTATGCACTGAAGACTGAAATGATATATCGTTTCTTTGAAACTCTTCATATTTTTAGCAGTTATTGTTTTTTCTCGTCATTTGAATATGTTTTTGGCACGCTGCTTTATGAGTCGTTATTCTTTTCCTTCATTTTTAAGAGAGTTTTGAACCTATTGAGGGCTTATGACATCCTGCATTTTTGACAATATGATGATTTGGTTTGCGTAGTGCATGCGTCATTGGATACGGTTTGCCGGATTTTAATTTTTTGTGTGGTCAATATTCTGTGATAATGAATCTCTATAATGTGCCTCTTTGAGAACAAATTTACAGCATATTATTAAACATAAAATCAAGGTGGACTGGTAGAAAATGCCTAAAACAATACGTCCGCCTTTTTACGTTTGTGTGCATGAAGTTTTTAATAAAAAAATCTTCCGAGCAAATAAAATCATTTACCTACTCCAAACGAAATCCTAGACAAAACAGTACAAAAGAAAAAAAAAGAGAAAAATAATAGTCGTTTAACAACAATTTCTCAAAGCAATAAACAGCTCATAAATTCAATTAGTTAATGCAAAAATTGATTTACAGCCCCAACGCGGCGGCGGTGGGTTGGTCGAAATAAAATCATATAACGTCGACCGAAATCGGCAGAGTGCCAGAAATCTCTACTGTGAAAAAAAACGTGACCATTTCGAATTATTAATGGTGGAAAATAATAAGCTCGCTCCATATATCAGGGGTAGCGGCCCGCTGCATTTGATTTTTCATATGTTTTGGCTTAAAACCTGAACGCTATTGCCAAAAGTTTGCAAAAGATTTACTGGAGGATCGTGGATATTGAATTATTGCTTTATTATGGCATTTTTGGTTTGTGCAGGATTTTATTTATTTGTTGCTCCGCCTTTTTTTCACCCACCAACCGCGCTTTGGATTTTTGCGATAAATACTTTTAAAACTGAACACAAATATTTTGTTCATTAAATCTTTTACTAAACGAAGCTTAATGGATGAATATTATTATATCAGCAGTTTTATGGTATGTAAATATAATAAGCTGCGACATTTTGTACTCAGTATAAGAACTAACTGAAACAGTGGTCGGGTTTCAAAATATAATTTGTCTCAAGCTAGTTAAACTATACCTACTTACAAATTAGTATAGATAATTACAAACTATGAAATAATTTATAGCACGAAATAAAAGATATCATTTTGTCTTGCGATTTACAACGTAATCATTAAACCAATCTAAACTAACACCCCAATTCTGAATTAAGATTTAGAAGTTGAATATGTAACTTCACTTGAAAACCTGTCAAACTTTGGCATTAGTGAGACGACGACGACGACATTCTTAACTCTAGATTCAGAAACCGGCTCTAAATCACAAATATGTAACAGTGTGTTTTTAGAGGAATCAATCAGACAAAGCACCAGGATCGCAGCCATTAGAGGCGTAGCACAAAAGCCGCACAGTGGTCAAAACCACAAAAAGAGGGAGACAAAATTCGAATGCAGGAAGAACCAAATCAATCAGTATTGCGCACCTAGTGCCCGATGTTTAGACCGATATTTTTTTACACGAGGCTATATCTTGCCCACTGGGTTTTTCGTAACTGAATAAAACAGAATTCTATCGTGAAGTACCACTGTTTAATGCCGATTAGTTCGAATCGATCAAATTCGGTAGCCTTTTTGAGATACTAATAGCAGCCTGTCACTGTTCCACTGCAGGGCAAATGCTTCTTCTCATACAGATAAGGCATGAACATTAATCACCACGCTTGCTTACTGCGGGAAGTCCAGGCTTCCTCACAATGTTTTCGTTCACCGTTGTCAGCAAAAGACAAAGGACAAAAGTTCTTTATTTCAACTAGGCCATTAAGCGGGATTTTAGAACGTCAAAAATTTTAATTTGAAAGTAATAATAATTGATTCTACCATCAGCGATGTGCAAGATAAACTTAGAAAGTACTTATGAATTGAAAAAGCCACTTTGGGTCCTATCTGGGTTTCAACCAACGACCTATTTCTAATTAATGTCACCGGTTTTGTCTCATTAGTCTAGTGGTCGCAAACGCAACTGTTGGGCATGAGTTCCCGGGTTGCTTTCCCGGATCGGGTAAAGTGTAATTGAGTTTTTTTCATCTGGAATGACTCATTAAACAGCTCGGAGAATGGACTTGTTCCCGGTTGATAGCAATAGGATGACCTATAATTGCATTTAATGTCATCTTTCTCTGTCAACCTAGGGTTTGCTTTAAGAGAACTCAACATTGAGTTAAGCTCGCCTTTGGGGCCATGTACTTTATTATCGCACTGTTTGTATTGTTGGTTTTGATGTATAATAAAAAATTAAAAATAGAACTCAAACATCGCTGGCAAATTACAGGTGTACACACAGACATAAATCTAACCAGATGACGCAATTGTATGTACTTCGCGTGCCAAAAACGGACTAAAGTTACGAAAAATGATCGTAATCTGAGCTTTTATTATCGGCACCGGAAATCCACCGAAATCTAGAAAAATGCCTTTTTATGCCATATTGAGCTGTAAAGAATGTATAGAAAAAGTTGGCCGAGGCATGGGAAATGTTTTCTTTCATTGGTAAGTAAATTTGTTTTTAAATTGTTTGTGAAAAAGTGGCACGCTTGGCTTTCATACAGATGGAGGGACTTGCGTTATCTATTTAGATTTATGTCTGTAGGTGTACAGGTGCAACTCTGCCTAAGCCTTTGGGGAATATCAGCGTGATTTATTAATTATATTGTCATCGGTTTTGATTCTAATTTCAAAAGAAGATGTGTAGTATTCAATAGTACATTGTGTATTAAGGGCGGTAGGTAAGGAATTACGATCGAGACTCTAGTAGAAGCCCGAAGTCGAAGACTGAGGGCTTTCTGAGTCGAGGTTCGTAATTCCCGTACCGCCCGTGATACACACAATGTTTTTCATCACATTTGCGAGTAATAATTATGAATTATAGCTTTAATACACAAGTCAGCACAGCTGTTATTACGAAATACGTGAAGCTTTTTTTTAAGCGGTTGGCGAATTTTTGCCCACACCACAGATTATACAGTGTTTCGTTCAGAAACTTTAAGGGCAAATACTTACGTAGGTATACACAGCCATGACGGAGTGTAAAAAGAATTAAATAATTTCGACGTTTTCATACTATAACTATTAAAATCGATTATTAAGAACATTAGTTGAGTATTTAAGTAACATGTAGCGAGATTGCAAAGAAATTCCTGTTTAGATAACATTTTAAGACAATTTTTCAATTGCGTGTAAACTCCTTGCTTGAACTTGCATGACCTGTGTGCTGTGCTGTAAATTTAAAAAAAATTACATACCGCCCTTGGGTTTCATGACAAACAAAAAAGCCCGAGTGTTTTATATGGGGCATTACGGCCAAGGTAACCTGTATGTTTTGATACTGTGTAAACAGTAGTAGTGCAAGTGTGATGAAAAATTATCTGTACTGTCATACAGTCCTACCAATAACTTATTTTTGAGCAAATATTCTGTTTTCCGCTTTTGAAACTAGTATCACGTTAGCTTAGAATAGTTTAAACTGTAAAACATTATTTGTAAAGGTTATTCAGGTTGAGTGCTGCATTTAAAATTGTTATATTATGTTTCAAAATGTTGGCTCTGTGTATCAAATTGTTTTTGATAGTTTAATTCGAGTGTGGTGGGTTTTAAATGCGCTCGAGCTGGTGAACCAAACTTTGATATATAATAGGCAGGTACGATTTTCCGTTGGGTGATTAATAATAAGAAATTGAAATTAGAATTGTTTATAATAATAATGTAAAATTAAAAAAAATATAATAATAGTAAATTCAGTGGTGGAGAGGTGGACAGCAGTGGTGGCCCAGTGGTAGCGGCCGCGACTTACAAGTTGTAGGTCGTGAGTTCGAACCCAGGCAGGCGCTTTACTTTGTGTAAATTATTTCATCGCCACTGCTCTCAAAACGGTGAAGGAAAACATCGTGAGGAAACCGGCATGTTCTAGAACCAAAAAATCGAAGACATGTGACATCCACCAACCCGCACTGGGCCCGCATTCCCTTTCACAGAGCGGACGTCTGTGTCCCAGCAGTGGGCACATTAAAAGGCTGATGATGAATAGTAAATTAATAATATAAGAGTTTCCGTGGAGTTTCTTGCACGTTCTTCTCCATAGAGACCTACTGACGCTTGTGAATTTGCAAATAAAAATATTTTGAATTTTGGTTTTGAATCTAACTGGAAACCCTGAAATGACAACATTTCAGGGATCATCAGATTTTTCCTTCACAGTTTATTTAATTTTCAAGTTTATAATTTTTAGACAAATATATATTTGTATAATATCCACTACGATAAATTAACAATGAATACAATTCAAAAAAATTACAAGAAATCGGTTGACGTCGTCACTGACAGACGTAAACCAAAAAAATACAGTTAAGTGTACCTCGGATCACCTGTCGTCGGCGGTTGCAGCCGCGTTGAACTCGATCGACGAGGGTCCCAGGTCCCACCCTAGATTAGCTTGAAAACCTGTCAAACTTTAACATTAAAGTAGGACTTTATTCGTTCCCACATCCAAATTCTCAATTCAGGAACCAACCTATTTAGACTACCTTAATAGATCGTTATTGGATATAGAGCCGCAAAAGTTGTAAGTACCACCCATCATGGATAGCTTAACACATAGAAAATAATTAACACTTGTCAAAAATAGTTAATAAAATCAAAAAACCCGACTGCAAAGATATAACAAGAAGAAAATCATGCTGTGCAGTCGGAGGATACATATTCGAGAGCTGGCTGATAAAAACTATAAATATCCTCCGACTGCGCAGCATGATTTTCTTCTTATTTACATCTTTGCAATCGGGTTTTTTGATTTTTTATTTACAACTTTTTAGTTATACTTTTTTTTCGGGTGACTTTTAAACATATAAGTGGTATATATTTTTGTAATCACCTCTAAAACCCTTAATTTGATACCCCACTCGATGAATATCGAAGAAAAAAAAAATTGCAACCGTCACAATATGGCGCCGAAAATCCGCCATGTTTCTTTTTTTAACGGCACTTATCTATGAACACTTGGGCGGCCAAGACCTATCTAAAGATGTCTTAATTATAATAATCCGTCAAGTGGTTTGAAAGATACGAAGTAATAAGGAATATTACATAAATACGTACTACATACAAGCATACATACATACAAGATACGCGCGAAAAATATAACCCTTTCCTTGCAGCCGGGTAAAAACGATATTTAAATAAACATTTTGTAAGTAATATTGTCTTTGAAACGTCTTCAAAATGCCTGATACTATCGTAAATACCATTTTGATGACTTATTCATGCTGAAGACGAATAAAAACAAAATGATTACTAAAATTTAAATCTAAGAGATCTTTATCAGGACATGCAATGTCTTAAAGAGTTTACAACCTAATACTTTGACGTTTTTGGATGAAATGCATTTTTCAGATTATAATTAACATGCATTCTTAATAAGATTAGGTACAAATGAACAGATGTGGTGTGGTGCATTTAAGGTTGCCTTAGTCGATCATTCTTCCATACAAACGTAGTCTGGCTATTACTCCACTGTTTGACGGTGTACATTTAAAATAAAATATGATATCAATTTGTCTCTCTCTCATATCACTGTATGGAAACGAAAAAGTAAAAAAAACATATATTTGAAAGTTATGAGCGTCGAAAGTTCCATATATAATACCTAATTTTAACGCATGGTTGCGCCCAAACATACGTTAAAATTAGTGTTGATATAAATAAATACCATAAGAAGAAAGAAAATGGCAAAGCAGTCACCATACAGGAATAGATTAATTGTTCAACAATACACATAATTATATTTTGAAGAGATACATTTGGTCGTTTTTCCATGATATCCATACTTCCAAAGGTCTGTTTATAAAATTTCGCGCGCTCGTTTTCGTCCTTAATCATCATCCATTTCGCTACAAATTTACAAGTGATGTATTCGTATGCGAACTAGCTTCTTATATGCCAGCTCATCGCAGCATCTATCTTTTTCGCACGTGTTGTCGGATGAGATAGCATGCATTTTAACCCCGCGCAAAATAGTTCGTGCCGTTGACTAGGGCAACCTTAAAAGCCCGAACAAGTAGAAAACATTTCAGATGCTAAAGGTATATAACCTTTAGTGTCTGGCATTATTATAATTCTGCGTAGGTAAAAAAATTTCAGACGTTCGATTCATGTAAAGTTTTGGTACTCAGCTATATTCGTTTAGACTGGTAGCTGACTCGAACATAGTCGGAAAAAGGCTAGGCAGAGGCCTGGCTCTGTTCAGGGGGTCTACTCCCTATCTGCGTCAACGTAGTTACGGGCGCCGTCCGAATGTACTCCGAAACTTCGCAGTGAAGAAAACAAGTGTTTAGTAAAAACATTCGGACGGGTAAAAACACATCGGGAGTCTGTCAAATTGTCTTGTCATTCATTTTTAGTCGGGCCCAAAGAATCATACGTCCGTAGGTAATACTGAGTAGGAAACGCCCGTAACGAAGGCCGAAAATACGGAGTTTGTGCTTAGGGAGTAGACCACCTTTTTTTTTTTTTTGTTCCGGGATGGAAAATCCTCATTGGATGTCCTCCGCCCTGGGGAGGCGGAGGGGTCTGTCAGACTCTTACTGACTAGAAACCACCCCGGTGTTCCGTCTCACACCTACACCGGGGATCGCGGGAACAACGATACTTCCGCTACCCCCGGCTAGTGCCAGCCCGCTTCTGCGGGCCACTATCTCGGGTTGGGGGGGAGTGAGGTGTTGGACTCCCCCCGCGACGTCTAAGAGGGGCGCGCGTGGAACACTACGCGCCGCCACCTCGGGTCCTGATGTGTGGGGGGCGACGGACGTCCCCGAGTCCGTCGCCCCTGGACCCATTTAGGGGGGTTGGAAGAGGGCGTTGTCCGCCCTCCTGCGGATTGGGTTAGCGGATGAAATCTCCCTTTCCCTCTCCGCAGCCTCCTTCTGCGAGACGACTGTTTCGCAGAAGGATACCACCGCGTCCCAGGACTCCTCGCTAGTCGAGTCTATGGTCGGCAGCGACGGGTCACTGCCTACTTCAGAGGTGAGGTCACGGCGCGGCTCCTCCCAAGCGGCACACTCTGCCAGCGTATGCCGCGCCGTGTCCTCCCGGCAGTCGACGCAGTGGTGACACCGGGCGTCTGGCTCCCTGTTTATGCGACACAGGTACTTCCCGAAGCAACAATGCCCCGAGAGCACCTGCGTCACCCGAAACGACAGGGAGCCGTGCCTCCAGGGAGTAGACCCCCTGCCCCAAGCTTGACACCGAAGAAAGGGATAATATTTGTTGCGGGCCCCAAAAGAGTCGAAACATTTCTCTGGGACTGGAGTTACACTGTCTCAGCACATTAGTGGAGTCGCCACTTATAATTCTGGATAATCTAGAAGAAAAACCAGCCAAGTGCGAGTCTGACTCGCGCACAGAGAGTTCCGTATAAACAGCAACAAGCACCGAACATTGCTCTAACGACGGGACATTTTTTTTTAAGATTTATTTTATCACTTTGTCGGCGTGATTAATATGTATGTTCATTAAAATTATAGCTTTCTGGTACTAAGAGTCTCTGAGCTAAGCTGCAGATAAACGGACATGGAAAAACTATAAGGGTTCCTTGTTAACTACGGAACCCTAAAAAAGAAGAATACATTATTGTTTTTCTTACTTTTTTCTTCCTTACGTAATTTTTTAAAAAACATCCCAACTTTTCCATTTACAATACTAGTGAAACACCAACACGTATGTTTACCAGCTCTCGGGCGCACAACAAACGCTAACTGAAAGCGCTGCGTCAGCGGAAAGCGCAGCGCTGAAAATCGATTGCAGCGGCATCATTCCTAAAACGCTGTGTCGGGGGTACGCGGTTGTCAACAAAGATTTACGAGTATTAAGTAAACAGATGTTTTGAATTTTGGTCGGATTTTGCAAGTTTAAAGTTGGGGCAATCGTTTAAATTATGGAATTGAACCAGGTTTTTAGGAACCTAGAAAGAAATCAATGTTGCTAGCGTTTTCTCTACTAACGTATTGGGGTTGGATTCCAGGCTAACGGGAGGCAGCTCCACAGATAACACGACACCCCTTGACAAGACAGCTGGTGTTTGATTTTCTGGTTTCTGACTGTCCGTAAAAGTTTTTTTTTATCAATATGCTCGCGCTTGACCACTATCTCACCTGATGTCGACGGTGATGCACGCTTTTGCCTAGAAAAAACGCATTCACTCTTGACTTAAATACCCCTAGATTGTAGCTATCTGGAAACACAGACTCCGGTAGGGAATTCCACTCCTTAGCTGTACGCATAATAAAAGTGTCCCCAAAACGTTTTGTGAATGCCAAAGATCTTCAAATGATAGCCGGGCTAAACAGCTTAAAGTGTTTTCCGAGGCACTGAGGCATCTCGCTATGTATATGTCATGAACCAAGCGATTAATCAGATATATATAATGCCCGAGCATAATGAATCAAGTCAAGTCAAATCGGGATGTAAGGAATAATGATTTAAATTTCTATATTTATCACATTATCTGGTCATTATGAATATTGTTACGTAATAGTTGAGCAATTCGATAATTATGGTCAGTGAATTAGTCCAAGAGCGAGCGAAGCGAGCTCGGGAGCTTAGGGCACGACACGGACAGGTTATTTTACTTTAGACCCTGCAGACAGAAATAGACGTTGCTTAAATAGTAATCATACCTACATATTCTATATTAAAATCAAGGTCAACATTAAAATCATTTAAAAAAGAAACATATTTTTATTACCAGGCCCAATAATTCGTAATGGGCATTATTCAGAAAGGCCCGGCCAATTTAATTATTTCAATAGTTTTTAGCATATTGCCTACTCATAATGGGCGTTACTCAAATTGCCTGTGCGTTATAAATAATGCCGTATTAATCCCTTGGTCCATAACATATGGATGGTTGCCTATCCACGGACCGAACTCGCCAAACTTTGTTTAACCTTAAAGGTCAACCCATGCAATATATTTAGCAACGAGCTCCTCAATTTCGATACCAAGTTACTAAATTTTAATCTCGTGTAATAACTACCAATTGGGAGGTCCGATGGGATGGGAGGTCACGCACAACGGACCTAATGGGTGTCTAAGTGCGGAAACGGGAGTCCCTACCACTACTACTATTACTACTACTATTACTAACGACCCCATATTTTTTCACCAAATTAAACTTAAATAAACTCCCCTTACATTTTACCAAAAGCACCACAGATAAAGTTATTAACAATCCGACAACTGAAAACTGCAGTCTGTTTGTCGAAAACAATTTCTGATTTAACATCCCTCAAAAGCGAACCCGGATTAATAACTGTAGCATACCTACCCCTGAATTTCGTAAAATCCCTTTGAACACTGCACAGTGGTTAAATACACTACCTACGAGTATGTGTTTGCTGAATCCTTTTATGTATTTCCCTGCAATGTAATCTTTTATGAATAAAAGAGGAATTGTGATGCACGTGTACCGAAATAAAAGCATTGAAATAAAAAAAAAAATTAAGCTTTTTCTTTTTAAAGGAAAATAGAATAAAACATGAAAATATCTTGCTTTAAAGTAGTTTGTTTCGTGTATCTTTTCACGAGTTAAACATTGTTTTATTGAAAACAATGGCTTCTGCAAAACACTGCATCAAGATTTTTAATACACAAATGTATCACGACGTCCATTGGGTATACATATAAATCAACGTAAGTAAATAATTTCTATAGATGGTTAGCTTTTCCTTCTTATATGAAAAGTCTCCAATTTATAAGTACAGTGAAATCTAACTACACTAATCTACGAATCAAAATATTAAGTAACAAAAAGTTTACATAAATTGGGCCCCTACAATATGGCGCCCAAAACCGGCAAACCATGGGACATTTTTCTATTTTCCAATTTGAATATATCCAGTGACACTCGCATGGTTAGTAGGAATCGATTGACGTAAGAATCATCAAAATCGGTCAACGCGTTTGGTCTCTAGAACGCCACATAGGAACAAACATACATACATAGACTGATAAAGACATTACCCTCCTTCGGCAGTCGGATAAAAAGTTCTCAAATCGATGCAGCATTTCTGCAGTTAATCTTCTACGAAATGAATGAAACAAACTGTATTCTTTTCCACATAACATCACTTCATATAGGTCTGTATTCCACCGAAGGGTTAGACGGAGAAGCACTTAAAGTATACTCACACTTCGCCAGTCATATATTCATGCCCTTTATTGGGCGAGTCTATTGCCATCAACCATAAAATTCAGATGTAAAAACCCAATACAACTGCCCAACCCGGGAATTGAACCACACAATTGCGACCACGAGATCAACGAGGCAGTCTCACGAAATGAATTAAACAAACCGTATTCTTTTCCACAGTAGACATATATTCCTAAAACTACTAAACACTAAATTCCAATAAATTAAAGACTTCTAATTCGTTCCAAGAGCAATTTCATCGCGGCTATAATTTCAAATTTCTCGTTTATTAACGTGGCATTACTTGCACAGAAAAAAGAGCCTTTTCAACACTAAAAAGAAATATTGGGACTTGCGAACTTTTTCCTAACATAAAGTTTATTCAAATAACTAAAGATCGCTTAAATTTAAAGTGACAGGATAGCATAGAATAGATGGACCCCCGTTTACGAACTTGAGACTCCCATTTTGTTCGTTGTGCGTGCAGGACTCCTCTCTGTGAGAGGGAATGGGAAGTAATACACCACGCGGACCCAGTTGCTGGGTATCACATGCCATTTAAAGTTACAATAAATGTTCATTAAATAATTACCTAGTAAATAAACTTTAGCAAGATAACAAAAAACCAGTTTTGTTGCTAGTAAGAAAAAGTACGCAAGTCCCAATAAGTTTTGCCAGTGAATTCTTCGAAACTGAATTGCTGTCAACTGCCGTGGAATGTAATTGTGAATATTCCTTTTGATTTTATTCGACGAAGGGTTAACTTGTCTTTGATGTGCGGCTATTGAAAGGTGAAGGTTCTTGCCTTTATGGATAATAACTGGTGATATGCCATTTCTTTGTATCATGTTTGTGTCATGTTAAACATTTCAGAAACTTAAGGAAAGGGTGGTTTAGGCGAAACGCGAAATACGTTTAGTTGACAGGGCAGGAGATTAAATAGTCTTATGTAATACTTAGAAAATAAGATTGTTTTCTTTTTGCTGTCATTCTGTGTAAAAAAAAACTTTTTGCAAAAAAATACTACCGACTTCCAAATACAAAACTACAAAGTGATAAATAACTTAATTTTTTGAAGTCGGTGTCTTTTGTAGGTACCATTTTTTTGCGTTATGGACACCGACTTCAAAAAATTAAGTTATTTATCACTTTATAGTTTTGTATTTGGAAGTCGGTAGTATTTTTTTGCAAAAAGTTTTTTATTTTTCACTTTTTAGTTGTACGTACCTAATAGGCAAGTTAGTAAGGGAACTATTTCGCCAGAATAGATTTCATGAAACTTGAACATTACCGGTGAAATGAGAGGTCTGCTTACCCCTTAAGAGCGAACTGGCGTGATGTTATGTTATGAAATGATATAAACAACAAACAGACATGCGATTGCAGCAATCCCGAGAGATTTGCCATTATTTATTGAAGAGTTCTGTTGTATATCTCCGAAGTTCTTCATCAGATCTTCACCAAATTAAAATGGGACCAATTTCGGAACATACTTTTTCAAACAAAAAAAGAATTTTCAAAATCGGTCCACAATTGACGGAGTAATCGGTAAACATACAAAAAAAAAAACAAACTTGAAGTCGAACATAGAACCTCCTCCTTTTTGGGAAGTCGGTTAAAAATCTAAAATTGAAAACTCTATCCAGCGAGAGGCACAACAGAGAAAACAAAGTGATTTTACATCTGTCCAACAGAAGACTGAAACAATTAATTATATATGATTTTAACGCAAAGCTGATTTACGTAGAAATTCTGTTTCATGGTCTTACACAAGCTGAAACGTTCGCGTGACGCTTAGCTTCGTAGTTTAAATAATAAATTAGCGTCAGTATAAACCGCCCGATGGCTCCCCTTTCTAAGCAAACACTAAGCTTGTGCATTGCTAGAAAAAAAAGTGACAAGTGACAGTTGTACGCGAGGGCTGAAAATTCCGTACATACATTCACAACACGCAAAGTGCGAGTGAACTTTTTGGTGTATTCGTAATGAGAACTCTGAGTATGTACTTTATAACTAATGCCTCTTTGATCAAGATTGTACCTAAATGTGTCAGGGTGTGAAACTTTTTTTTGTTCGCCTAGAATGTCTCACTACCGGAGAAAGGCTTACCTCGTATCTTCCAGATACACTCTTTTCTTGTGCCACATTGAACCAACTTCGTGATGCGGATCCAGGTCGACTCGCTACTGCTTGCTGGGCCGGCCTTGGCAACATCAACTGTAGACCGTAAAAAGCATCACTCCCAAAAGAGCAAAACGAAGTCTCCAATTTGAACTGAAGAGTACCTATTACTAATAGTTGTATCTAAAGCAGTGGTGTCTTTTGTTTCAAGGCACGGAACCCTAAAAGCACCATTTATAATAAGGGGTTTATGCAGTACTGCGCGACTTCACAGACGTTAAAACGGTGTTTGTTAAAGAGTCTCGTTTACGGTTTATAGCCGGCCACTGTGGAGTTCAACGCAGAAATACAATTACACGTAAAATAGTATTCTTTGGGCAGATTTGGCGATCATTGATTTATATTTTTAAGCCAGCACTTCAGTTGGAGTAATAATATTGAGACTCAATTTGTGTTTCTGAAGAGGTTTGAGCAAATGTCGGTAGTAAATTAAATAACCATTTTTTTGTTTTTGATTATTTTCTTAAAGGCATGTCATATAGATGAATTGGCTAGAACCTAGCACCTATTACCTAGCCGCTAGGCAATAAGTGCGGATCTTTTTAAATCTATAAGATCTGTTGAGGATCAAAGGAGTCATTATCAATTCATCTGCGTCTCCTTTTTCTACTACATACAGCTGGTGTTGGTGTTAACAAATCTTCAGGAAGCCACTGCGTTATTGCGCATGCGGCTAACATGCTACCTAACTCCTGATATTACTCCAGCCAGACAACCTCGGTTATTTTTACTTACTAATTAGTGACCTCGCCCTCTGTTGGTCAGATAACAATTAATTGAGTCCTTAAAATAGAACCAATTAAAACTATTTAACTGGCGGGTGGCTAAAAATAGTACCATTTTGACGCGATCCACCTTTGTTTAATTTATTCATCACCACTCTCAAATGGTGAAGGAAAATATCGTGACAAAACTGGACTAAAAAACTAAAAATGTAGACATGTATTCAATTACCAATCCAAACTGGACTCCCAAGACAATTGAATTGTTTCTCCGTTTTTTGGTATTCACCACTATTTATTCTGGTTTTCAGGAGTTGCAGAGGTGAGGAAAAGAAGAAGCAGAGTTTAGCTTCTAAATTGTCTGTACATTATTTCTTTGAATGCCTTTATGTTTGCTCATAGCGGACTGCAAATCGACACTAATATTTTTTTTATTGCAGTCAGCACGCGATGTGTTCAGCGCACTCGTGTACAATTCCTTCGAAAATATTCATGATTATTTTATTAATTTTAATTTGTCGGTTCACTGGTTCCAGTCAAAAGCTGGTGAGCATGGATTGAAGGTCATTTTCAGACTGTGTGTTCGAATTATTGATCGGGAAAAGTAAAATTGGTAATGGGTTAAATACTCGTAGATTACAGTATAAATAATAATCTGCTGAGTCTTTTCCCAACTATGTTGTGCTCGGCTTCCAGTCAACCTAATGCAGCTGGGTACAAATATTTTACATAGCCCTCACAATCCAGTAACTGGGTAAAACAGTACACCTTGGCAAGACTGCTGTCAGATTTACTAAAGAGCCAATTCCACCCGGCTCCATCTTTCCGTGGTGTAACCGTGCCGTTAATGGATCATCTCGAACTTCTTGGTGTTACGTTGACATCGACCCTCAATTTTGGGCTATTCATTGAGGCAAAGGCTCAGTTGGCTGCAAAAAAGTTGGGGATCCTTGCGAAGGTGAGATGGTAATTCACGCCTAAACAGCTGCTCAACTGGCTGCTTAAAGCGCAAGTTCAGTCATGTATAGAGCTCTCACCTCTGGGACAGATCTGCCAAGTACCAACTTGAAACCCTTGAGTCGATTGCCAAACGGGTCATGAGGCTTATTGGTCGACTCAGAGCTCCAGAGCCTTGAACGTAGACGCCGAGTTGCCAGCCCGTCGATTTTCATCGTTTACATTTCCGCCTAGCCCCTCTTCATCATTGGACTACAAGACGTACGGCAATGTGCCATCGGTACATGGTGGATATCCCAAACATACGCACAAAGCGTTTCGCTAATACTTTCATTGTGCGTATTGCTAATTAGTGGAATTCCCTGCCGGAGTCTGTTTCCAGACAGCTACAACCTAGAGGTCCTTAAGTCAAGAGTGAATAGGTTACTTACAGGCAAGCGTGCTTCACCGTCGACCACATCATCACAACATCATCGGTCCCCAAGTAACATATATAAAATTTTGCTTTTATACTATAAGGATCGCAAACGTTCAGCAGTCAAGCTTGCAAGTACAATACCAAACAGCCAGTTTCTGATTTGAGAATTTAAAACGTTTCTTTAATGCCAAAGTTACACAGGTTTTCAAGCGAAACTGGGTAAAAAAAACCGAGTTTGACCAAATACTTGCATTAAAATTCTTATTTCAGAAATCTGTGGCAGGTCTATTTGCCAACAGAGATTGAAATCTCTAAAAACATAAATAATACACAGGTCCTAGTTCTACATAAGCCTTACAAACTACGATTAAAATGTAAATGAAAATAACAGCAATTATTCAAACAAACTCGTAGGTAAACTTTTATGAAAGGCGGGCACTAAACAGGCTAGTAGAGGCTTTTATTAGAGCAATAACGAACAATGTTTCGTATTATGTCGAGCTGCCATCTTTTCTGTGACCCTTGAGGTTTGACAACTCACACGGACCGCAAGCCCGCTCCTTTTGCCACACTGAAAACAAAAATGTGCTTCGTAACTAATTTGAGTTTTGTTTATAACATGTTACAGTTAACAATAAAATGATTATTTTTTTCATGCTTATGTTTCTAGTAATTACCACAACAATTTAGAAGACCAATTCTTATGAATCTAAAACTTAATAATAATTTTAAGTTGAGTACTTGTCAAACTCTACTTTAGCGTGAAAACTTGTTAATCAAAGTTTGATATATTCTTAACTCAAAATACTCCATTTGTTATTGCCATCTAGTGGCGTTGAGTCGACAAAACGCAGCGTGGCACCCTCTATCGTCGAATAGAGATAGACGGAGACTCTACGGAAGAGGAAGGAGCGAGAGCGGCGCACCGGGAGTGCTGATTGATCGTCGCCGAGGATCATCGAGAATGTTCAATTCCTTCGGTCTATGGGTCAACCGTTCGTTCGTTCGTTCGACACACAGAAGAAAATTGGTAGTCAGCCCACCAGAAACTTCACAATTAACTTTCATCATATCGCAACCTATGTAAATGAGTAAATTCTGTATTTAATAAACGCATAAAACCCTTACAAATAAAAGGAGTTCATTGAAGAAGCCTGACCCTCAAATCTCACAATACAATTCAAATACCGGCCCTAGAAAAATGTGCCTAATAACTATCTAAAAAACTCGAAATATTTATTGAAAAAAGAAACACAATTTTACTGGGAACAGGCACTTTTGAACTGTCCAGGGGGTACCAGTGACATTGTACTAACGAAAGCCGACTGGTTTTTTTTTTTTAAATATTGGTTTGCCAAGCGCTAGCGAATGTCTCGAGGTGACCCACATTTTGACATTGCGCCACTCGCCATCGCTGATAGAATGATCTTTTGTCTAGAGTCTCAGGAAGTCAGTCAAAAAGATGAAACCAGTTGCAAAAAAATATAGATCTTGCTGAAAAAATACGTGCAAACCATAAATCTTTGCTAACTCTTCCGAGTTAGACTTGTGCAAAATTTTACTTATGTTAATATGTTTTTAAATGGTTATCCTGAAAGCACTGATCCTATCACTGACAGAAAGTTATACGAATCATCATCTTCCTGCCCTTGTCCCATGTTACTTGGGTTGGCGCAACATGTTTTCTTCTTCCATACCGTCCTGTCCCCTTGTCACGCTATTACTGACTCACTTTTCTTTAATATCACTCTTCACGCAGTCCACCCATCTATTCTTCGGCCTTCCTCTCCCTCTCTATCTATACACATATATATTCATAACTCTTTGATTAACATGTGTTTCATCCCTACTCATCACATGACCATACCAGGACAAATGGTTTCCTTTCAACTTTTCTGTCACTGGCGCCACTTTCAAATTTCCTCTAATATACTAATTTCTCACTTTATCCACTCTCGTCACTCCGCTCATCCATCTCAACATTCTCATCTCTGCTACATGCAATCGTGTTTTTTTCGCATAAAGGTAGTTATGTTTCGGCGGTCGGGGATTTACTTAAAAAAATATTTATTTATTACACAATTACTTTAATTATAAAAATACAGGATATTTAGCTGGTGGCTGATGCAAGACTGAATATAATACAAAGAAAAATAATGATATCTAATTTTGCGGTAAATGCAAAGTTGCAAAACGACGCATGTTGACGGTGACTGCTAACTCAGCGTAAACGTCTGTTACGATGAGTTAACTCCTCCCTCCATAGGATAGAAGCAACTCTTGCTTCTGGCGGCGTCCGCGCTGCCCTTGGTGTCCACCGGGATGTTCTTTGTTTTCCATTGATACAGTTTCCAGGATGCTGCTGCGACCAGTAGGATATATAGGATGATTGTGCTCCAGCTAGGTGTAACTGCTATGGTTGGCCAATTATCTTCTTCTGGCACGGAGATGTCGCCTGCTCTGTTGATAAGTTTGTGGATGCTGTCTAGTGAGATGTCTTCTAATTGGAGTTCGTATTGTATTGATTGTTCTGAGACTTGATGCTGCTCCGGTAATGGTATGACCTCGTTGATAACGACCGTGTCGGTGTGAGACCGCAGTGTCTTATTCATGATGTTCATCTGGCAGTCTTCTGTTAGTGTAACGAGATGAATTCCCGACAGCTTCTTGTAATCTGTCTTGGAGTTGCATTGTGTTTTGGTAACTTCTTCTTCTCTGAGGACGAGTAGCCAGTTGTTGTCTCCGATCTTCTGAACTTTTCCTCTTCTTAAGTTCATCTTAGCGTGAGTGCAATTTGCTGGGCGATGCTGGATGAGTGATAGTATGCAGTCATCTGTGTCTTCAATTCTTCTGGTGTCGAGGAGCTTGCAGAGCTGGGTGTTGTCGGTCAGTGGCTGACAGTCTTCTTCCAGGTAAGCGTACTCATCGTTACCAAGTGCCAGGTATTTTGATTTTGGAATGATAGTGAGGTTACTTTTATTTGGGATAGAATAGAGATGGATAAGGTCGTAGGTTTTTGAGGTAATTGAGGGGATTTCGAGAATAAAGTTAACAGAGTGTTCTGTGCTGTAAGCTTTAACTTTAATTGACTTCTCTATCCTGTATATGTTACTAATGCTAATACTATCTACTGGTTTAAACATAAACATACTTTCTAAGTTTCTTAACTCTTCTATTAAATTCTGAGGACTTATAATACTAGGATGCATGGTGCCTATCTGAGCAAAAGTCATAGCATCTTCTAATAACATTAACCTATCTAAAATTATCTGTAAACTAAAATCTATCTGTACGTAAATATCTAGGAAATGTAAATGGTTAGAAAGGTTGTTGGAATTATTTGTAATATTTTGTAATACACTAGCCAAATGTTGCTGATTATTATTTAATTTTGTTAACTGTTTACTAAACTCATCGATTGTATTGTGTGCTAATACCAAGGATTTCCTTTGTGAATCCTGTACGTTTCTAACTCTGTTTTTAATGTTTAAAATTTCTGCTTCAAACTTAGCTGCATCTTCTTGGTCGAGATTACCTGTGATAGACTTAACGACAGTACCTAATCCATCTATCAGACCGCGGCGCTTTCTAACTTGCGGCGTTAAAGATTTAATCTTCTTACCAATAATATTAAGGCTATATTCTATTTGATTCCTATACGTTTTATGTAATTCTCCAGATGCTGTACTCTCAGCGTTTTTCGTGCTAGCATATAGGGACATCAATTGGATAGATGTAAAGTGCAGATTGCTAATGTTGTAAACGCAAGCAAGGCTAAAGTAGTTGTCTTGTTTAAGGAGTTGACCTTGTTTAAGGAGGAGGATACCATTGTCGTTACCTACTTGGGTAATTGTTACGGTTGCTGTTGTGTTGAGCACGACAGCTCCTGCTATGAAGATCCAAAGCAGCCACTGCATCTCCTGTCGAGTCGAGTCTCCTCCAACGCAGCTTCCTCCAATTCTCCGGAGAATTATCCCGATGACCGTAGAGGTGTCCGACCGCGCGATAGGTTCTTTGTAGATCACGAAGGAACGATTTGAGAACCGTCGTTCTTAAGATGAAGAGTTGGATTCGATCTTAGAACGTCGCGATCCTACCGACTGCGCCAGTTATGTTTCGGCGGTCGGGGATTTACTTAAAAAAATATTTATTTATTACACAATTACTTTAATTATAAAAATACAGGATATTTAGCTGGTGGCTGATGCAAGACTGAATATAATACAAAGAAAAATAATGATATCTAATTTTGCGGTAAATGCAAAGTTGCAAAACGACGCATGTTGACGGTGACTGCTAACTCAGCGTAAACGTCTGTTACGATGAGTTAACTAGGTGCTACTGCATTTTTTTTACTGCGAAAAATATACGTTTCTTTTGGGCAAGGCCACAAGGCGATGCCGCGGCAAACGCAAGTTACTCTATATAGTGTCAATCATTAACATAATCAACTAAATAGGCTAAGTGAGAAAACCTACCATCTCTGGTAACCCTTCCGAATTAGACCTTACACTAACCCGGCCGGTGTGGGACGGCTCGCTCATAACCGCGGGTAAAGCGAGGTGCGACTGTTTTATGTTGGCGTTTTTATATATAATTTATTACCCTAGTGTCAACTTGTACAGGCTGTTCACTAAACCGTACGAATTGTGTGTGCTTAGCTTAGATTAGAAACCAGCTGTATGTCATTGTATTAAGTCAGCGTTTAAGTTGAAGCGAAGGATGTGATTTTATAACGCCTGGATTCTGAATTCGAATATTGTTACCCAACTAGTGCCAAAGTTTGCCAGGTTTTCAGGTTAACCGGTCGTGTGTCCATAATTACCGAAAAACTAGAAAAACCATTGTGACACGTGTGTCATTGGGTGCACGTTTTAATACACGAAATTGAGAGTTTTATATTAATTAAAACACAAATTCTTGATTCAGAAATCGGTAGTAAGTACTGTATTTGTAATTTTACAGATTATTTACTTCTGAAACTTACCTTAGCTCTTATTCCGTGTAACTTTGAAATATTATGTATTGCCTAGTGCTACTTCTTTTTATCAAATTATTTCACACGTATAGTAAATACTACTAATACAGGTTTAGCATAAGCATGTTCTTATATTGTGTTTTTGTGACAAATAAACATTATTTTTCTTTCTTTCTAATGGTCGTAAATTACACAAACAATACTTGGACTTATACTAACGGTAGTACGTTTCCATGCTTACGCGGGCAAAGCTACAGGCAGAACCTAGTCTCCCATATACCGAACACCCTGTGCGCTAAAACGCCACAACGCTATTACCAAGGTTGTATTTTTTTCATTTTTGGCCACAATATTGTTACTCCGCAGCACTGTGGGGAATTAATTATGACTTATTCTGTAACGCTGTGTTTCTGCGAGTCGGGGAATTATTGCTATCGTTATAAAGAAGTATTATAGTGTTAAACTTTTGAGGTGTAGTCTAGAAAATAAAAAAAACGTTAATAGGACTGTTGCCTGTGATTTTTGGGAGGCAGAAGTTTGTTTTATTCTATTCAGAGAAAGTTGATTTGCAGTGTGAATTTTCAGGGGTGAATGAGTTTAATATTGCATAGATTTGGTAACAAATATATCGGAACTCTATTATCTTTATTTTCATGACGTACTGAGACTGACAAGGTACTATGATACCTATCAGCATTGAAGAAACCGGCTGTTGAGTCGCTAATCAGCAAGGTGTAACAAAACAAGGTATGAGGTATAACCGTTGCTAATTTCTTACTGTGGTAGTGATCAGAACGATGCCTACAATCATCCCAGATGAACAGAAACAACCAAACATCTACTGAAACTTTAATTTATGAAAATAATCACAATAAAAACACATTATCTAAAGACCAAATACCATCAAATTCTTTTAAATCCTGTAAAAAATCTTTCCTCGAACATAACTAGCCCATTTCATTTTCTTGAAGCGCTCAAGCTAAGTGGTAATTAAAAAAACAAACGTTTAATTTTAGAAAGGATTCCATTCAGCCAGGGACGTCAGTTGCTAGATTGAGGAAACGTCATTTCCGTTCGGAGGACAGCGATCATCTGACGATTTTTTAATGTGATTGTGTGCAGTGGTGGGGGTAGACGAGAGTTTGGGTTCGGTTCCGGGTAAAATCTGTACTGTGTTTTAACTAAGATTCATTTTAATGTCTGTTATTTACCTACTTTTCAACTTTATGGAACTGGAATAGACAAATTGTCAAAAAAATAATGCCGTACTAATAAAATAGTATTATTAATTTACAAATTATGTATGCTTTCTAAGTACTTAGGTTCTAAATGATTATGATGCAAATATATACCTACTAGATTAAATTTTATTCAATATTCTAAATATTTATTAATAACCCAAAGAAATGAACATTTAGTTTAATTCAATCCAAGTAAAGATACTTTTTTACCGTTCGGAGGGTAGTCGAAGAAACAATAGAACTTTATGTGAGCATTACAGTGTCCGTCGAGGAAATTAGCGCAGTATCAGTGGCTGTGACAGCACTCTTTACCCGACTTTTTAAAAAGAAGGCGTTTATTTGCGGAAGTCTTTTGACCTGCTTGGTTAGGAATGTTTGAGAAAAACGTTACTTAGATTCGAAGTTTGTGGAATTTTAATGAAGTTTTAGTGATAAAACCTTTTAGGTTTTAAAGCATTAATATAGGGTTTAAGACTTTTTAAAGGGGCTTAGAGGGGCCCGTATTTAAATAACAATAACCGCACCCTTGCGGAACCGGGTCCTTGAAAGTTAAGCTGCCCTTGTCGAACTCGATCTTTGGATGGTTGCCTATATGGGTTTGTATGCGCCTCGGAAAATAGTAGAATCTGGGTAGTCATTCCCTTTCAATACACGGGTAAGGTATAAATATATATATTGCAATATATATATATATATATGCGAGGTTCCCCAAACAAAAGGACACAATGAAACCTGAACTTAATGATCACAGACCACTGACAAATTACACTACTGTTTTGAGCTTAATATCCTCTAAAACCATATGTTTGTAAGACATAACATACAAGATTTAACTTCACTACGAGCATAAAAGCTGACAGTTGAGTCACAATTGGCCTGCGATGAAAAGCATTCCAGAGGAGTAAAACATGGAGAAAATAATCATTATCTTGTCTAAAGTTTAATTGGATGAAAATGTACCACGACATGTGGAAATCCTTGCGAAATGAGTCATGGTTTTTTCTTATGTTGTTGTTAATGATATTTCAGGTGTGGCAAATTAAAATGGCTGATCAAGATCAAAGGAGAGTAATTTGACATCCAGACTTTGAATTGAACACAATTGAACAACTCTAGCCAGAAAAACAATCCTAAACAGATTTTTCTGATAGTTAAGAACATTTATAGTTAATGGCAATAACAGTGTGGCAAATTAAAATGGCTGATCAAGATCAAAGGAGAGTAATTTGACATCCAGACTTTGAATTGAACACAATTGAACAACTCTAGCCAGGAAAACAATCCTAAACAGATTTTTCTGAGAGCTAAGAACATTTATAGTTAATGGCAATAACATAGCACAGCATAGATAAGGTATAATCTGATATATATTTCACCATTGACAGAAGTGGCAAACTAAGAAATATTTAATAATAGATACTAAATTATGTAAAAGAAATACAGACAGGTACAGATGAGCCAATTATAGAACTTTCCATCAGCTATGATTGTGAAATTATATTATTATAGTAGTTTATGCAATGGTCATATAATACCTAATTATATGCCGTGGTATGACGTGCAATTTAGACACCATTTTACTATGATAAATTAAAAAGTAAAAGACTACTATAAAAATTTAAAAGTTATTTTATGTTTGAAAATAGAAGTAGAATGTTGCACTGTAATGGCTTTTTTTTTAAATTTGACCTATCACGAAAAAAAAGTACGTGTTCATTTTTTTTAAATTCTAATTTGGAACATTACGTTGTGATTGTAAATAAAAATATTTACTATATTGGTTGGTATAGTTGCACATACTCTTGAGACTTTTAAAATAACATAGAAAATGGAAAGTCTTGCCTTTACTTTTCCAAGCTCGGCCATAAATGTCTCACTGTTTCGTTGGAACTCACACCCATTTATAACATGTTTAGTCCACATTTACCAGTCAAGCTTTGCTTTTAACTTGAAGATAATGTATGTTAATTTGGTGATAGCGAGTATCCTTGAGAGCTGCCGATGCCCTCGGCATATGTCTCACAAGTAAACACTGAGTCAATGAAGGATTTTCACGTATGGCAGCGAATTTTCGTGTCCTTTTTGTCGTTTATTGGTGCGGAATATGAAAGTTCTGAGTATGTTTGCGCTTGTATATTTTTCATACTGATGAATGTTTTAGTTATCCTTGTGGCTAAATAATAACAGATGCTCGGGTCGATCTTCAAGGTAACATTTGCTGAGGTTGGTCCGTGGATGGGTTACCATTCATTACACACCTAGATGCCTCAGTGTATAGGCAGATTTATTTTTCAACGTTAATAAATAAATTTCTTTGTATGATTTGGTCTTTCGCTGAATCGTAGTGATATGACTCTTCGTGATCTCATGACGCTTTTTGTGAGTCTGTAATATGTCTCTTTAACCCCCGACGGAAAGAGAGGGGTGTTATAAGTTTTATGTGTGTACCTGTGTATTTGTGTAGTATATGTGTACCTGTTTGTGGCATCATAGCTCCTAAGCAGATGAACTGACTTTGATTTCGTTTTTTTTCTTTGAATTTGGCTTTATCGAGAGTGTTCTTAGCTATCTTTGATGAAAATCAGTTCAGCCGTTCAAAAGTCATGGGCGTTTTATTGTTTGAATCGAGCTGTTTCCGCAAGATATCGTGTCATAATTAGATGTGCAATATAGATTGTCGATCGAAGCGTGTCTACTACTAGATAAATTTATGTAGTTTAAAAAGAAAGAAATAAAAAGAAGTTGTCGAAGTTTTAGGAAATTTTTAATTTTTACTTGTTTTTACCAGTGTTCTCTTTTATAAAACAAAAAATATCTAGCAGCAGGATCCTAGACGTTTCTTTTTACCCAACTGCCGCAGGTGGATAATGTGTTTATCAGTCTATGCATGTATGTAAGTATGTATGCATGTTTGTTACTATGTGGCGTTCTAGAGACCAAACGCGTTGGCCGATTTTAATAGATTCTTACGTCAATCGATTCGTCTTAACCCTGCGAGTGTCATTGGCTACATAAAAATTTTAAAAGAAAAAAAAATGGCGGATTTTGGGCGCCAATTTGTGGGGGAAAAAAAAGTTTTAAGAGGTGATTTCAAAAATATATAACACTTATATGTTTAAACGTACCTGATTAAAAAAAAAACTAAAAAAGTTGTAAATAAAAAAAGTTAATTAAAAAAAACATAAAATCCGACTTCTTGTAAAGCGAACTAAAAAGACGTAAACAAGAAGAAAATCATGCTGTGCAGTCGGAGGATACATCTGGTTTTGGAGAGCCAGCTCGCGAATATGTATCCTCCCGACTGCACAGCATGATTTTCTTCTTATTTACGTCTTTTTAGTTCGCTTTATAAGCAGTCGGGTTTTTTGAATTTTTTAATTAACTTTTTTTATTAAATTATAATCTTTTCTGATACTAATCCCAACATTTTCAAGATATCTATACGAAGACCTCTAAACCAAAAGGTCATTTAAAAATAATTGAAATCTTCCGGAAAAAGGAAACGATGAAGGTTGTACACTCATATTATATGTTACCAATGACTTCGAATGGGGGTCTAACAACCTGGTCGTGGAGCCGCGTCGAAGTAATGGCTTCTAAATAGCCGACGGACGTGGTTTGAATGGCATAATTAATAGTTTTAAGTGGTAATGTTTAAAACGTGTTAAGGTATAAGGTAGAGCGTCCATATGTATGTACCCTTATATACTTATCTTAGTTTCTAGTGGTTGCAAGCGCTACAGCTGAGTACGAGGTCCTGGGTTCGGTTCTTGGGTCGGGAAAAGTGCTATTGGGGTTTTCTATCTGGAATTTCATAGTAGCAGCCCTATTTTTTTTTGGTTTGGAAATCATCCAATGACTTCTCTCGCTCTTGGTGAAGCGGGAGGGCGTGTCAGACTATTACTGACTAAAACCCACACGTTTTTCTTCAGTTGCTTGTACTAGGGCCGCGGTAACACTCTTTCAAATTTATCCGCAACCCAGTCAGGCATCGGCCCTAGCGGACCCCGTCAGTTTTGTTGACATCTCTTTGAGGCGCGCATGGAAACACTACGCGCCGTCAACTCGGGCCTGGTGCTTATCGGAAGGCGAGCTAACCATTAATTGCCATCCACAAGACCGCGCCTACGGTGGCCGGGAATCGGATGGCGACTCCCGATGCCCGGGGCGTCTCCTGCGGTGGCTAGGGGCGACTCCTTTGCGAGCATTACTTCTCCGCAGAAGGACGAGACAGGTTCCCATGTCGTTCGTAGTAGCTTCCTGGAGTATAGATTTGTGCCCAGTCGATGCCAATAGGGCCCCCGGTCGTCTTACATGGGACTTAAACATAATTGGCGATAAGAAGGTCTACTATTTATAGGTACACGATTTTATGTTACTTTTCTTGCAAGGTACGAATATTCTTCGGTGTCTTAGCCGGGACTATTCTTACGAAAACAGCCTGGCTGTCAGATGATGCTTCCTGAATAGCTAAATAAAAAAAATGCTCGTCGGATTTTTTACCCGACTGCCGAAGAAGGGTAATGTGTTTATCAGTCTATGTATGTATGTAAGTATGTATGTATGTATGTTTGTTCCTATGTGGCGTTCTAAAGACCAAACACGTTGGCCAATTTTGATGATTCATACGTCAATCGATTCGTCTTAACCCTGCGAGTGTCAGTGACTACATCAAAATTGGAAAATAGAAAAATGGCGGCTTTTGGGCGCCATATTGTGGAGGACAATATTTTTTCTTCCTAACCCATCGTGGGGGATCACCTATAAGGGGTTTTAAGAGGTGATTTCAAAAATATATAACACGTATATGTAAAAAAAAAAAAAAAGTTATAAATAAAAAAAAAAATACAGAAAATCAAAAAACCCGACTGCTTAAAAAGCGAACTAAAAAGCCTTAAAACAAGAAGAAAATCATGCTGTGCAGTCGGAGGATACATCTGGTTTTGGTCAGCCAGCTCGCAAATACGTATCCTCCGATTGCACAGCATGATTTTCTTCTTTCGGATAAATAATAGGAGCACCTTTGTGACTAATCCCCACGTTTCTGAACTTAATTAACTAGTTAAAGTTGTCAAATACTAATTTGACTCTAGCCTGAAAACCTGTCAAAATTAGTAATTAAAGGAGACTAACACGTTCTTAACTCCTAATACTCAATACACACACCCATCCTTATGAATAGGCATTCTGAAAGACACATTTCTGCCTCAACTCCTGCGCATCTCATTAGCCAAAACGACCTGAAAATAAAAGCAGGAGACTACAACAGTACTTGCTAAGTACGTCTCTTAATTTGTGAGCTCAAGGCGACTGGCCTTAGCCCAGTCAGGGCCAAACGACAAAGTATGTTGCACTTTGGCCTTGAACCGAGGCACAAGCTGAAGCGTGTTCTAGTAGGGAATAAATGATCTTATCATTATCATCATCTCAACCGAAAGACGTCCACTGCTGATCATAGGACTCACCCAAATATAGCTAGGACCTGTTCGTCTCCCATACAGCGGATTCCTGCAGCCTTAACCAGGTGACTGGTCCATTTTAGCAGTGGGCAGGGCTCTTTGCTCGCAGAACAGATGTTGATAGGGCTTAAAAGTCCTGGAGTGGCTACCACGACGCAGGATTGGAAAGCCTCCTACCAACCAATGACCTGATAAATTATCTACCTATGTATTTTTATTTAATTTAAATATTTGCTATAAACAAAATTGGCAATGCAACTGACCTTACAGAAGTCATGGTCAGGCGCATCGGTGTATTGCACTCTGACGTTTGAACATGACATGCACGATAGTGTTTCTGGGAAATCACATACGAGAAACAATATTAGTTTTAAATCATTCCGTGGAAAAAACAGAAAGTAGAAAAATTGGGATTATTTTTATTGTTTATTATTTAAAGTACTTAATTTGAAATACTGGAAGGATAATAGGAAAAATCGATGATCTGCAGTGATCTGCTAAAGGCTGATGATGATCATGATGGCAATTGACGTACAGTTTGGTCCTGACACCTCAGTGCACTCCAGTATGAACTTTGGAACGAAGAGAGTGGTGAGCGGACATATCTTTTTATGGGTTCTGACTGAAAAACAAAAAGGCGGGTTTGATAGAAGATCATTTTAACTAATTGTATAATCATAATATTGGTATGCTGGAACTTAGAGATGTTGTTGCGTACGAGCCTTTTTAGGTTCTGGCAAAAAAAAAATAAGGTTATACTAGTCGATCATTCTTCCATACACACGTTGTCTAGCGATTACTCCACTGTTTCACGAAACACGTTAAAAAAAAAAAAACAATTTGTCTCATCATTATATAGCCCTGTATGGCAACAAAAAAGTTAAAAAATAAAATATTTGAAAGTTATGAGGGTCGAAAGTTCCATATTTCAACACTAATTTTAACGCATCTTTGGTCGGAAATAAATACCATTGGAAGAAGGAAAATTGCAAAACGGCCTCCATACATGGATAGATTAGTAATTCAACAATGCATTTAGTAGCTTTTTCATGATATATAAAATTTCACGCGCTAGTTTTAAATCATCATCCATTTCGATACACATTTGCAAAAGTGCTAATTCGTACGCGAACTAGCTTCTTACTGCTTATCACAGCATCTATCTCATTCGCACGTGTTGTCGGATGAGACAGCATGCATTTTAACCTCGCGCACAAAATAGTTCGTGCCGTCTCGACTAGTTGAACCTTACTATGTTTACTAGAAAATCATACTAATACTATGATAATATTACGGTTTACACCATTTTTGCTTAAGACCAAACATAATGTTAAAATAACGGACACGAATATGAAACGAAATAATTACGGGATGAGTTTACAATAATCAAGCATTTTCGCTATTCATAACTTACTGCAATGTTCTGCAAAACAAAATAATAAAACCACTGTATTTTATTTGCAAATGCATTAAGACAACTGGCCTTAGTCGAGTCATGGCCAAACGCTTCAGTATGTTGCACTCTGGCCTTGGAACGAGGCATAAACTGAAGCGGTTTCTTATAAAAAAACATAAACAGGCAATGCTTAAATTTTATTGGTACCTTTATTCTTTTCAATCATAAAATGAAGAGCAAAATTTTTAGACCGCCGCTTAACACTGTTTTTGATAAGAATTACCCGCATCGCGTAATTGAGCAGCTTGTTACTCAAAATTCATAGGTTTACCAAAAACCATAATATGAAAAAAAACGCCTATCGTTAACTTATCTACAGTTTCTTTTACTATTTTAATTATATAACAAAAATCTGCACAACAAAAACAATCACAATGATAACGATAGTTTAAACACCACTATTTTCATCATAATGTTTCAATTAGCCCCTCAAATGAGCTAGCAATAAGCTGCCCTCTTCACACCCAAAAAGTATAGACTATGTGGGTGTTATGGATACTCATATAATCTACTCGTATACAATTTTCACAGAAAGTTTTCTAGCCGACATTTCTTAAGATCCTTGTACCAGTTGATACTGCCGCCCGCTCCTGCTACCTCCAATGTCTTGTCCCACATACCAACAGCGTGATAATTTTGGCCAAGAAGCGAAGGTGAGAGTACGATATTAATAAACGAGTCGCATTCAACGCATGCGCAAACTCTTTGCTTCCTGTTTTACGCCTGTTAGTATGATTGCTAGCGTTTTATTGTTATTTTAAGTAGCTTTAACACATAAACTAATTTAATGGATGTAATTGTTTTTAGTTCTATTAACGAATTTTGATTAATGCTTGAACAGTTTCTGAGTTTAAGATCCTTTTTGCCCATAGCATTCAATCCAAATGGAGAATATTATTTTCATTGCTTAATTTAAGTTTTTATTCCTTGCGGAATTACATATACTTGCATTTGATATCTGAATAAAAATACATTCATAAAATCATGATAGAAACATCGAACAATTCATTTATATGAGGAACTTATAAATTGTTTAATGTTGTCAATTTTTATGTTAAAAAATATTGCTGATTCTCAGGAAAACAATGTGCATTTAGTAATACGAGTATTTTATTTTTATACGAGGTTTTGTTTTCGTGAAATACTGCTGGAAAGTCTAGTTTCTACGAGCTTAACATTTAATTTATATTTTTATGTGTTTTCTAAAAGAACACTCAGAAAATACATACAGGGTGCATCGGTGCACACTCTTTTTACTTATGATGACAGAACTTACGCTTCTAAATATCTCACAGTGCCAAAACAGGTGAACCCACAAAATCAACTTTACATAATTCCCTTAGCTACAAATCCCCATGAGTACACCGTAAAGTAACTTATAAGTGAATTAGAAAACCATAACTCTTGCGAAGCAACGATGTGAATATTTGACGAAGATTATTCAATACTGTTAGGTTGTAAAACAGCGGCAAATATAAGAGTTATGTCTTGTTTGTATAATATACGATGGGAGTAGGTAAGGACGTGGCAGAATTAGGAATTACAGACTGGTATAGTCAATATTTCAAGTTGGTCCCTAAAGATCTTGAGAATTCGTCTAATATTTAGTAATATTACTGTTCTGTTTGGCTTGCTCGTACTTTCTTAGACCTTTACTTGATCTGTTAATCAAATGGGTAGTTGTTTATATCTTGTTTGTTATTGACATTAATCAAAGGGTTTTTTGCCGTGTTCATGGCAACTGACTCAAATGCAGTGCAGGATGATTCCTCCAAAAAATCTTAGAACATAGATAGGTAGGCCCTAAAATTACGCCACCTATTAGTGATATTGGCGATTAATTGAAAATAAATATGGCGATTTTGTCAGCATTCGTCAGTTTTTGATCAGGAAGCAACGCATTTTTTTTTGTTATCATTTGTCTTCAGAAATAAATTTTCTCAATCAATCAATAATCGCAATCACTGCCTGTTTTTAAGCGACTTGTGAAGGAGCACTACTTGTCATTGTGATCATAATGTTGTATAAGCTTTGCTAAGCTAATTTTCTTGTCTGTATATTAGTTGTATGTTTGTATTTATGTATCTATTATTTTATTTTGTTTAGTTTATATTTTGTATTTATTATCTACATTCTTAATAAATTAATTATTTGTTGAAATAATTGCACCAAGTGCAACCCCATATTGTGTCCAGGCTGTCTCTTTCCATTCTTGGTTGCCTGGAAGAGATCGCGGTTCGCGATAAGGCCGCCTGTTGTATGTTTGTTTTTGTTATAAGATGTCTTTTTGATTAATTTTATCTTGGTGTACAATAAAGTATATAATAAATAAATAAATATGTTACAGAGTTAAATTGAGTATGTGAAAGCCATTGTAAATTATTAAAGATCACAATACAATTCTGCGTAGGTGTAAAGGGTCCCACAGACAGGCGCAACGCCACCATCTCTAAAGAACCTTTTAAGTCAGTAACAGTACATTCAATAAGCTAAATCCTTCAACCATGCACAAATTCTTCAAAAACCCTTCACAGAACCAACACTTTTGACTGACACACAAGTTTTCTCAATTTCCTCCAGTATTCCCCTCGCGCCAGCACCCGCTGCCAGCACTAGTTCCAGCTGCGTCCGGTTTATGTGCCATCAAAGCCGACGCAGCGATAATAGCGGCCGCGAGTGTGCCCGTCGTAAAAATATAACGCTTTGAATTTCAGTATCGGAGAAGGGTGACGCGAGAGGGTGACGGGGAGGGTGACGCCAGGAATTATGGCTCTAGGAATTAGTGTTGTTTATGAAAGTTGGCTTAGTGTTTTTCTTCTGGTTTTGCTAAACTTAAGTTATTGATGCATATTTCATCCGTGGTGTGCACTCTCGTCGACCACATACATCATCGATTTGACATATTGGGTTGACGAGCGTACTTAGTGTCAAGCATAAGTTCAAACCTAAAAAAAAGGATTATAATTTAAATAAGTTATCAAAGATCTACTTATCACTAGCTGGCCTTCTGATTTTTAATTTCGTAGACTAAACTGACATTTGGGGGTATGCCACTTTGTCGTTGCATAAAAATAGTGTCGTATCCTATCGTGAGTGAACATAAGTTGATCGAAAATCAAAGTAGATCGAAAATGGAACAATTTCACAGCAAAAAAAATACATTTGTTAAGAAACTAGTAGCCCTTATTTAATTTATACGCATTTATCGGCTTCATTCTATCGGCCGCATTTATTATATTGTTGATTTATTATTTATTACAATAATAGTTTATGTCAATCAATCTGCCTAGCCTTTCTTCCATTTATGTTGGAGTCGGCTTCCAGTCTAACCGGATTCAGCTGAGTGATGGAGCGACTGCCTATCTTATCTCCAAAACCCAGTAACTGGGTAACACGATACACCTTGGCTAGACTGGTGTCAGATCTTAAGCTTCTGACTACTCGTAACGACTGTCAAAGATCTTCAAATGACATCACAAATATCAGGGCCGTGCCCGGGACGTGACAAGGCCGGGCCCAGGCATTGAAGCTCCGTCACTGGCCCGTGCATGGACGTGTGTGTACGAGTTCATATAAAATGTACACACCGATATTTTATTGAGCCCCTAACGGGGCACGGTCCGTCCACGTCCCGGGCACGGCCCTGATATGTGTGGTTAGACCTTTAACGTGCTTTCCGAGGCACGGAGGAAACTCATGGTCACCCATCCATAGACCGACCTCGTCAAGCGTTGCTTAACCTTGATAATCGACCCGGGCGGCTGTTATTATTTAGCCGTACTATGCGTATTTAAATTTATTACGTTTATGGTCATAAAACATTTATTTACACTAATTACTTAAATTAAATGGAGGAGTCATATCATGTCACATCGATTCGACGAATCACTTATGATTGAGCATTACCTACAACACTATGCTCCGCGATAGCAACATTTAAAAAAAATATGGTCAATGGGAGCTGTCAGTTTATTCCACGAAATTAAAAATCACGTTGAAGAAATGTCAAAAATTGTTTAAAATTAAATGATTTTGTATTCTTACTTTGAAAATAAAAAAAAACCTTTTTTTCAAAAAAATACTACCGACTTCCACATACAAAACTACAAAGTGAAAAATAATTTTATTTATACCATTCCCCCTCTAAAAAGCTTATTTTATAAACTGAAAACAGTGAATAAAAAGCACTTTTAATCACTGTTTTGGTGTTTGAATTTAGAACACACCAATATAATATTCAAACTCCATCTCAATGCTATACAACATATCCTTGCGCATTATATATTCGATACAAACTCAGATAGAGATAGAGTTAGAGATAGAGATGGAGATAGAGTTAGAGAAAGAGATAGATATAAAGTTCGAGTTAGAGATAGAGATGGAGATAGAGTTAGAGAAAAAGATAGAGATAGAGTTAGAGATAGAGATAAAGTTCGAGTTAGAGATGAGTTAGAGATGAGGTAGAGATAGAGATAGAGTTAGAGTTAGAGTTAGAGATAGAGTTCGAGTTAGAGATAGAGTTAGAGATAGGGTTAGAGATAGAGATAGAGTTAGAGATAGAGTTAGAGATAGAGTTAGAGTTAGAGTTAGAGATAGAGTTAGAGTTAGAGATAGAGTTAGAGATAGAGTTAGAGATAGAGTTAGAGATAGAGTTAAGAAATAGAGTTAGAGATAGAGATTGAAACACAAGTGCTGTTACCTAGCTCAGGGGTCAGGGCTTCACATTTTTTTGTAAATTTTGAAGGTAATATACCATTTATTTATTGTTATTCCTTGTGCTTTTCGCTTCAATCTTTCTTTTTCTCGTAGTCATGGTATAAAATATAGTATGCAACTCTTGAATAAAACGGATTTATGTCGAGGGCCATGAATCACTCGCGTCGCTCATGATTCTAACACTTGAATCACTCGCTATGCTCGTGATTCAATCATCATGAATCACTCCCTACGGTCGTGATTCAGTCGTTAGAATCCTTCACTTGTGATTCATCTACGGCCCTCGCATTAAATCCGTCTTTTATTCACTAGTTGCATAATATACTATTTTAGAAGTCGGTGTATTTCGTAGGTACCATTTTTTGCGTTAAAGTTTTTTTTTTATTTTCACTTTTTAGTTGTACCTACCTAATAGGCAAGTTAGTAAGGTACCTACAACGCCAGAATAGATTTCATGAAACTTGAACATAACCGATGGAATAAGAGATCTGCTTACCTCTTAAGAGTGTACTGGCGTGATGTTATGTTCTGAAATGGTATAAACAACAAACAGACATGCGATTGCAGCAATCCCGAGAAATTTGCCGATATTTATTGAAGAGATCTGTTGTATATCTCCGAAGTTCTTCATCAGATCTGCACCAAATTAAAACGAGACCAATTTCGGCTCATACATTTCAAACAAAAAAAAAAATTCAAAATCGGTTCACAATTGACGGAGATATCGGTGAACTACACAAAAAAAAAGAAACAATGTCGAACATAGAACCTCCTCCTTTTTCGGGAGTCGGTTAAGTAAACAGGATTTTTGATTGTTAATTTACCAATGTGAGGATACAGTTTGGAGAAACTGTTGAAGTTGTTAAGGGGCTGAATACTCAAAATAGGCTTTCTTTTAAACATTTTTTAGCCAAATCTATTGAAGATGTGGCAGCAGAAAAAAGATATGTTAATCTTGATCATATTTCCGAAAACTTTGTTGTGGCCGAAACACGTTTACGCACAAAAACCTCGATACAATTGAATGGCAAAGTAACCTCTTACCGTGATCTTCAAAAGATTTTTCCGGTAATACTGACCAGCGTACATTTGTACAATTAACAACAATAACGTATCATAAAAGGACGCAAAACTTCATTGTCTTATATATTGAAGTTTCATTCATTATTTTGAAGTAATTCATATTATTATGTTTTGTAAAAAAGTCTATACAAATTCCATCGTGCTTCTCTTTCTATCCAGTAAAATTCGACAGTGACCGTTTTGCGGCGTTGCTAGGTGGACGTATGTCGCTTTTTTCCGCAAAAAGCAAAAATAATATTCAATTTATTTCTCGTCAATTCAATCTGTCAAAAAAATATCAGGTATAATGCAGCCAGATCATGTAGCCTGGTGGCTTTAATTGGAACTAAAGAAATCACAAGTAATATTGTCAAAGTCTGTATTACTTTTATTTTTTAGCACTACCGCTGTCACTGGCATCTATATTTTTGTTGTATTATAAACGACTCACGTCGTCTAGTTTACTTACTAAGTTCATAACTAAAAAGTATTTGAACCTCTTTGAAAATACAACAAATGTTATCTCATTTGAATTAAACAATATTTAAAATATAGGTGAGGTCGAATACTATTTTAACCTTCTTCGTTCATGTGAAAACAATAGAAGCAAAAAACACAGAACATGGAATGGTCGTACCAACCACGCTGGCAGTGTCTCGAAATGACAGAACTAATAAAATTCTTCGTATCCATTTGTTTCAATCTTTGTTTCTTTCTAACATACGGCACCTAGAACTGACAAAAAAATGTCACGAATTTGAAACGTCTCACGAATTTGAAATTTTTCGTCGTTTCAACCAAAAATCGTTCACATGTGGACATATAGCTCACCAAGAATCACCACATTGATCAGTCCTGTATTTCTCGCAATTAACTATTCCAATTGCAATAACGGGCTACAATAATAGTTTGTTAGTCTATTAATATTGTTAAGCTTATTATTAATTGATCTTATCATTTTGCCAAATCGGCACTGACAATTCTTATTTATTAACAAAAAATCCGCCGATCGCCCTGGAGAGTAAACTCAAAGACTTACACTTGGGGATTGCCAGAGAGTTTCGCAGCATTCTGGATGTAAAAAGAACAGGCCGAATACGGAACACGCTGTGTTCCCAAACGGGCATAATAGACGTGGGTAAAAAGGCTGTTCGGCTCAAATGGGCCAATGCCATTACGGCTCAAGTTAGTAGCATGCAAATTGAGCGCTGGGCAAGCCTCCACAATCTTGAAGATGGAACGCACCGTTGAGGCCGGCCTAGAAATTGGTGCCGAGATGATTTGGACGCGTACCGTGAGGGCTGGTTCTAGACGGTGCGGGAAAAGAATGTCTGGAATGACTTAGGTGTACTCTTATGAATTTAATTGGGGATGGATGAAGAGGGAGCGGACGGCCAAAGAAAAGATAGATGGACTGTGTGAGGAGTGATATTAAAGAAAAGTGAGTCAATTATAGCGTGGTGCGGGACAGGACGATATGGAAGAAGAAAACGTGTTGCGCCGACCCCAAGTAACATGGGACAAGAGCAGGTAGATGATGATGATGATGGTGATTTCAGACTTTTACCGGTAAGACTTTTTTAGACTATTAGTAAATCTGTTTTACCGATAAATAATAAGTTTCATCATAGTTTTTTTTTTTAACTGAAACAACAGTTCGGCTTTTACGTGGTTGTGAGGCACACACTGTTTTTAGTATTTATGTTTTCCTTTTTAGGGTTCCCTAGCCAAAAGGCAAAAAACGGAACCCTTATGGATTCGTCATGTCTGTCTGTCTGTCTGTCCATTCGTATGCCACAGCCACTTTTTTCCGAAACTATATGAACTTTGAGAGAGAAATTTAAGGAGATTAATGTAATGACTGTGCCTTCTCAGTATATTTATGAAAATCTTTTATATGCCCATAAAAATATAAAATTGTTTAACAGTTACAGTTACAGTTAGTTACAGTGATATCCATAACATAAATACTAGGAATAAACACAAATTTGTAGTACCTACAACAAGGCTCAAGAAAATAGGTGGCTCGTTTAGATGTCAATGTGTACGCTTTTATAATAAGCTTCCAAGCCACGTACAAGATTTAAGTCTTAATAAATTCAAATCTTTCATTAAACGTAAGTTGTGCCAGAAAGCGTTTTATACAACTAAAGATTACCTTGAAGACAAAAAGGCTTGGGATTGAGCTGCTCCAATTAATTTTGTTTTTTTTTTATATTTTGCACCGTAAATTTTATTATAATTTTTATTTTTTTGATTTTCTTGAAATTACAAGAATATTTACTTTTAATTTAATTATTATTTTATTTTAATTATTGTGAATGTGAAGACTATGTGGATCATTCTTTTTTGTTTTTTTTTTGTTTTAAGTCAAATTTATCTTAGTTATGCGGCCTACCCGAATGTCCTTTCTTTGGTATTGTTCATTGAATCGTTGAGCTCCTTAAATTCTGAGTTGAGCTGCTCGGTTATTGACAAATGCGTGCACTGACTGGACAGGTCCACTCAATCTGGCTGGTTCTTTCCTCAAAAGACCATTTCAGATATCAGTCTACATGGTCTTCACATGATCTAACCAATATTTTGTCTGGACTTTAAAAGAGACTGTGACCTCTGAGTTTGTTTCGGCCTTTCTTCTCAGAGTAGCCAGATAGGAAACGGGTCGGCGTTTCCTATCTGGCTACTCTGAGAAGAAAGGCCTTTCATCACCAGAGGCCACTCATCTAGTTTTAAAAAATATGTTCGACATGTAAATGTGTTTGTACAAACCAACTTACAGAAATAAAATCATTTATGCTGTTGAAACTTGGTAAGTAGGTGTATTCTCTGAACCTCATTAAGATTTTCAAACAAAAATAGAAAAAAACTGAAACACAATTATTTTATTCATCCTACCTGTACGTATCTATGGATAGGTCTTCAAAAATGATATTGAGGTTTCTGATATTTTTTTTTTTCTAAATTGAATAGTTTGCGTGAGAGACACTTCCAAAGTGGTAAAATGTGTCGTCGTCCCCCTGAAACTTCTAAAATAAGAGAAAAAATAAAAAAAAAATATGATGTACATTACCATGTAAACTTCCACCGAAAATTGGTTTGAACGAGATCAAGTAAGTAGTTTTTTTTAAATACGTCATAAATCGTAAACAACAATTTAAAAAGTACGGAACCCTTCGTGCGCGAGTCCGACTCGCACTTAGCTGGTTTTTTTATGGCATGCGTTGTGCCTGGCGCATATAAACATTTTCTTTCTTTCTATATTATCTTTAAACACCTACACTGTACCAATACTTATAGCAAATAAATGATTGATTGATTGATTGATATATAACAAACAATAGCAACAAATAGTTTCAGCCGTTCTCTAGTGAGACGCTTACAATCACATACAAGATGGTGTATTTCTGTTGCCGCTATAACAACAAATACTAAAAACAGAACAAAATCAATATTTAAGTGGTGCTCCCATACAACATACGTGTTCTTTTCCGTTTTCTGGGATAATGGTACGGAACCTTTGTGCGCGAGTGCAACTCGCACTTGGCCGGTTTTTTTTATTTATATAGATAGATAAAGTTTACATGACCGTGTTTTTTGCGCCCGGTCTATTAGTTTTTTAACTCTAATATACAGAAAAGCGGCACCACGTGACCTCACCACAGAGGGCTGATGTATATCAAAACCCAGTAAGTGCTTTGTAATTATTATATTCCAGGATAGCGGAAAGTCATCTTGTATTAGTAACTAAATGATATATTAAGATTTCAAGAAAATACTAAACAAGGAATATGAACCTAATTGTACAAATGATATTAATAGCGTCATACATTCTATTGCATATTTTAAACATGCCTAAAAAAGACAATTCCAAACCTAGTAAGTTTTGGATATTTGCTAATTTAAGGTGTCTTTACAATTTGATGTGACTTTCCTATTGTAAATAATGATAAAATTGATTACTGAAAGCACCAAATCTTAATTCAAAATTAAAGTTTCCAGTTTAATATTGCACAGTCCATTTCAGTATAGTAAAACTCATTAAAATAATATAAATAAAATTATCTAGCTATTAAACCAATATAAAAAAATTAACGTACTGTGTTCTTATATGTGGCAGTCGCATAGAAGCAGACATAATTATAATATTTATTCAATTTGCACGGCAAAGACTCGAATGAAACTAGCCAGATTACCTATTTTAGTGATCTTTATTTTCGTAGCAATAAGGTTGCATTCATAGGCACAATAACAGTGAACGATCTGATGTCAGATGCTAGCCAGTTTGAAATAAGAACTAGCGCGGTTATATTTTTGTAAAAAACCATCGGAAGAGTCCGTTTATGATATGGGCCTCTGTGGTCGGCCTTGTGTATTTAATTTCCAAATACTTTTCGCTCCAATTTAAGTTTTCCCCTAAACTATCGATGACAGTGGGCGTGGCTTAGAACCTCAGATGTCGATTGTCAACTGTTCGTCCTCAGCCCCTTAACGTCAAAGTTCTTTACTTTAAGCAAAAAGGAACATCGATATTTTTAACGTGGAAATCCAATAAATTGTCCAAGTATTTTCCCGCAGTGTAATATATATATTTATTACAAATAAAGATAATTTCAATTTGAACCTTTTTCAAAGGGTCTTCGTTATTTCCTTTCCCTGCCTCTTTTCTCATACCCATCCATTAAAATTCAGCAACAAAGCTCCTACTCTCCCATGCATAACATCCGCCCTAACAAAACAAGGCACTTAAATAACTTTTAAAACACATGCAAATCAAAATGACATTCCAATTTCATCTGCGACCTTGCTCATTTCTCGCTTAGCTTCAAGTGAGACTCTTTCTGTCGCGACACGTACCGACGGGCAACATTAACGGGTTTTGCATACAAATAGCTAATAATATTCGTGAATGCTGTTTTTCGCACTTTGGCGCGATGCCAACGCATTGAAGATTAGTAATAATTGACAGCACATCATAAAGTTGTATGCGAATAAGAAACAAATAGTGTGGATG
This sequence comes from Orthosia cruda, assembly GCA_964057195.1. Taxonomy (NCBI): domain Eukaryota; kingdom Metazoa; phylum Arthropoda; class Insecta; order Lepidoptera; family Noctuidae; genus Orthosia; species Orthosia cruda. The sequence goes on along the minus strand of OZ059835.1, from coordinate 3,193,414 downwards.
TAGGAAAGTTGGATATTTCTATTTAATAAAAATAAAATACTTATATTTTTTATCAGCGATTTATCAGAACATAGTGATACCCTCGCCACTTTGTAAATGCTTTTATCAACAAGACTTCAGAAATTTTCTATCTTAGAATAATTCAGCAAAAAAAATATATACGTATATCGCTAGACTGGAGCCTTAGGCCGGGTGGGGGTCGCAGCAGTTTTGATAGCGGTGTGAGTAAGATTACTGACTCGTGAAGTAGCAATATGAAACACAACAGCAAAAGCTCTGGAAGGAGTGGGGGAGAGGCCAGAGGCCTCCAGGCTTATAAAAAGTCCACATTTTTGCTAAATCCCCATGTATACCATTGGTGAATGTAATGCCCCAAAGCAAAGCTGTCGTATAAATATTCCCTATATCCATACATTTACCGGTACAGCCCAATACTTTTAGCAATTTTATTTCTCTGCCTACCCGTTTTATAATTTTAGTTATTTAATTTCACTTTCAGTTTTCAATTTTTTATTTTTCATTTAGGTTTATATATCTTACAAAGTTCGACACAATCAGACGAAAAAAATGCCACCTCCATAACCTTTCTATTCTAGTCCATGTATTGTATACAGAAGTCATCGGTTTTCACGCTCGCAACCGCAGGCTTCCCTTATCGCCTATTGTCTGTGTGTCTGTCTGTCGCTCAAGGTCTGCCGTGTGCGGTCTGGGGGATCCGGGAACAGCCACCGATATGGCGAGCCTGTATGTTTTTTAATTCAAATGAAGGCCTTTAGGGGAATTTTCAAGGATGTTTCGATGGGTCTTTGAACGTGGTTCAACACGTTAATGTATATATGTCATGGACCAAGTGATTAATCTGTGCACCATGTATAATGCCCGGGCCATGGATAATGAATACTGATTTAAACTTCTGTATTTATCAGTTTGTCTGGTCATTATGAATCTATGTAACGGTTCGGCAATTCAAAAAATTATAGTCAATGAATTAGTCCAAGAGCGAGCGAAGCGACCTCGGGTGCTGGGGGCACCCCGACATGGATAGGTTAGGTTTGAAGGGGATAACGGGAGCTGATGTGAGCGAGCAAAGCGAGAGACCATGCAGACAGAAATAGGAAACCCGCGCAGTGGGGCTCCGTCAACTTTGTTGCTTAAATACTAATCGTACTTACCTATTCTATATTAAAATCAATGTCAACATTTATAAATAATTTATAAAAACACATATTTTTATTATCCGGCCCAACAAGTGATGGGCATTATTCAGAAAGCCCAGTCAATTTAATTATTTCAATTGTTTTTAATATATTACCTACTCGTAATAACCATTTTTCAAATATTCTGGGGATTATGAATAATGCCACATTAATCGCTTAGTCCAGTTTTGTATAATAGACTTTCAGAAGTAATATTACATTCAACTAGTGAAATCATAAACAGTGATTATGACTGATTTAAAAATGATAATTGGAAGTTGGATATGTTGAAATAGATTAAACATACCGAGGACAACAGACTAAGGAATAACGGTTAAAAATAGCAGAAAGAGGCTATACTGGGATTGCTTTCCAATAATTGTTTAGGTAAATCTTTGAAAATGCTCGTTTATCATCTAATGCGATGCTTTCAGTCCGATTTTTTCCTGAAAAGAGGTAATTATCATGAGTGGTTGCGAGACGCACGGGATCGGGGGATGTGGCGATACCTGGGGGAGACTTATGTTCAGCACTACACATATTTCAGCCAAAATGATGATGATTATGATTATCATGAGTAAGGACACAATGTTGACTAAGATGATATTTTAGATATTGATATTTTTAGGATTCCTAAGGCCACAAGTATGATGACTCATGCCTAAGGGTCGAAAGATACATTACAAAATATCCAGCTTTTGAATTTTCCTTCAGCTAACCTTTGAAATCTGCAAAAAAGATCAGCAAAAAACTCCATGCAAACATAATTCTTTTGACAGTTACAGCCGTTTTGGTCGGTACGTGTATAATTTAAGGTCCGTCTGGTCACGCATCGCGGAACAAATTGTATGGAGCCTTCGTGGATTTTTGAAAGATATGCGTTTTTTTTTATTGTTGATTGCAGGCTGCATTGTTCTGTCCGAATGGTGTTAGAGCGAATTTAAATTGGATTTCAATGTTGAAATTGTGATTTTTAAGTCGCCTTTTTTGTAGGGAAAAAACCAAAGTATTTTCGAGGAGCTAGTGTCTAAGGATTAACAGCCACACGGTAATAAAGCAATGCTTGCTGAGTTTGGTCCGTGGATGGGTTACTCTTAACTCCATTACCTACTGAGACTCTTCTGTGCTAGTTAAGTGTTTAGTCCTGGCTGTCAATAGTAGATCTTTGAAAGTCGTGACAAGCATTACAGTCAGTACTCGTCAGAAGCCATAAATAGGTAGATCAGACAGGTCCAACCCCAAGATATCTGAAAAGGACTTGATTAAAACGAGGATCTTGTATGACTCGTAGATTCAAAAACATAATGAATTGTTTATGTAAATTGGAATTTGATAGTTCGATGACTTTTTGGCAACATGCCATTATAACCATAGGTCATGGATCGCAACTGCTGAATACGGGGCTTACCATAAGCTGCTACAGCGACCCTTACCAGGCAGTTTAATGATTGTGGTCAGTTTCTGTCACCATAAAGTTATATACCTACTGCCAGTCATTAGCCATAGCATTTTTAACACCTCTTAGGTTCAAGGCCTGCTATTTAAGTATTCTTACCATGTGAGTTGCTTTACCTGACCGTTTAGGGTGAAAAAAAGTCAGAGATAGGGGGCGAGGGGTTATTAAAACGACTCAAGAATCTAAATCAATTTCACCCTGCGATGTCTGACTGAAGAATGTAATGTTATCACTGACTTTTAAAATGCCAAAGGATCCCGTTGTATCTTTGGACTATCATCTGTCTGCTAAGCACATGGATTATGGCTAATTAATCTCTTGGTCAAAGACAATAAAACCTTTCTGCAGTATTAGAGGATTCTAGAGTTAAGCATAACAAAAAGAACTAAGAACAGGTATCTGCTGACCCTACAAGTTCCTGTCAAAGTGACAGGTCAACACAGTATACAAAGAGCTTTACCCAAAGCGAGGATTGTACAAAAATCGTCATGCACTGGCGCGTGCGCAGAGTGCGTGACGGACGAATTGAACCAACGCGTTTGATGGCGATGTATGCAAGTACAAGCGAGTGCCAAAATGTTAAGGATTAACACTTCAAACTGGAACATCACTGTAATTACCTAGATAATCAAAATTCGAGATCTGAAGAAATACTAAGGTTTTAGACTTTGGAAAAACTGAACTGGAGCTGGACAGGATACCTGCCAAGGTGCGGTTATTATAAGTGTAGTAAAGAGGTGACCGAGAGGCGTCCAAGGACTGGAAGCGAGGTCTGGCTTTGGTGTTGGGCTGTGAATAATTATGATGAATCAAACTGTCACGGCACAGCGAGGTTGTAACTGAAGATGGTTTTGGAAGGTAAATTATAAAATGCCCTGAAAAAGATTTACAATGGGGTTATGAAAATACGGTATCTGGCATCGACTATCATTGTGATCGTAACTGTAAAGAGGCCACCAAGAAAACCCATTAGAGTTGTATTTAAACAACTGAAAAATAACGCTCTAAAAATTATGAAACATGCAAATATTCTCATCTGAGATGTGCAATGCATGTACAAACTCTTCGATATGTATCGGGTATTAAATAAAAACTTACATGTAATAAATATTTTATTGTATTTACCAAAATCATCCCTTTTGATTCGTAGTAGTCCGGTAAAAATAATGTTCATCCTGAATTAAATCTGTTTCCACGATTCATCCCATTTATATCACCCACGCTTATTACCATGAGAGTAGCAATTACAAACAATTAATTTGTATTAATTTAAATTTCAGCCTTTAACCTAATTCACCTTCTTGTTTTTGACCAAAATTCCAGTAGAAATACTAAAGTTAAATAATTTAACCAAGTCGGCTGTTTTGACTTTTGGGGAATTTATTCTAATAAGTTACTTAATATTATTTTCTTTTCTTTTCAATTCTAGAACTCAAATGAAAATAGCATGAATCTATTCATATTTCTACTGTAATTTAAACCACCAATGTCATGTAAAAGTTACCTTGATATTAGAAAATACTCCTATTCATTTGTGAACACTGCGTGGTTGCTAATGGTTATTTCAATCTCCGTTACTATAGATACGAGTTTTATAAATTATCCGTCTGTCTGACGCAAAGTGTATTTAGATTTACAATTTTTTATAATTTTTCAATTTGCAGTCATTATATTTGTGTGAAACTAGAGAAAGCCCTTTAACTACTACGTAATGTTATAAGGTATCTACAGACTGTATTACAGAGAGTGTGCACACTCAAACGCAAATCAATTTTCTTTGTTTTCAGGAGTCGGTCAGACAGAAAAATTTACCTACTTTTTAAATTGGGGTAATCCCTCCGCACTATCCCAAAACCACAGAAAACTCCTGAAAGCCAGAATCAACAGTGACGACCACCAGAAAAGCGGCGAGGCAATGAAGCTCGACGAAGTTTTGGAGACTGAATTTAACTGTCTTCGATCTCGCAACGAAATTAATCTGGAAAAAAATCATAAATTTGAAGTCAATCGACTCGAAAAAAATAAGATCTTCAACAAACTGTTACTGCAAATGTACGCAATTAAAATACATACGATTTGCCAAATAAAATCAAAAGCCACATCATTAAATTCCAAATTAACTTAGCACCAAAAGAAACTGCCCATAAAAATATATTTCTGCCAAATAAAGATATCCTAACAACCGTACGTGCCAGTACTAAAAAATTTGGTCACAAGATACCATCTAAAAGATAGCTATGCAAATACGAGAACCACATACTTATCGGTACAGCCAGCCGGTGAGATTTTTACGTGCAATTAAAAAGGTTTTATGACCATCCCCTCTACTTTAAAAGCTTTATTATACTTAAAGTAGTAAAAACTTTTAAAGTTATTTTATTTCTTATTTTGTATTGTTTTAATGACTGAAGTCTTTTGTGTTATCTGGAGGTAATTACTTAAGTTTATTGTCTTTGTATCTTTATTGGGTGAGCTTGAGGAGTTCATCTTTATGGTTTGTAAGAAGGAAGCTTTGTTTTATTTTGGAAGTTTAAACTAATTAGTTATTGAGCAACGACTAAGTACCTCATCATTTTTATGAATATTGACTATTTCCCCTTAACTGCAAAACTAAACTACTGAGTCTAAATAAAATAAAATAATATAGGAACTAGTTTTTCACTTCGTAGATTATAGGTAAACTTATAAAAAGTATATGGTTCACCAAAAACATGTTAAAAATAAAATTATGATTCTTCTCTTTGCGCGTTAGATGGTCTCGGCACTTGGCGGCGGCTGATCGAATCTGGATGAAATTTGGCACAGAGAGAGATTATAGTCTATAGCGCATAAGCTACTTTTTATCACGGGATAATGTTCCCTAGGGATGATAAAACCATTTTTAACGCGGGCGAAACCGCTGGCAGAAGCGTGTATTGTTTATTTAAGTAGGTATAAATGTAGGTACTTTAAACTATTTTTAATGGGCCAAAGATTTCCCAAATTATAGACTTAAATATTCCCAGATTACAATAACATTACCTAGTTATTAATTACCGCTAAACTTGAAACCAGCACATGACTCTAAAACAAGAACCTCGTAACTGCACTTTTCATATCGCTATCGCTAGCGATTCCATAAACAAATTTCCCTGTAGACTGTCTTTCTAACTCGAATAAAACTCAGTGATGAGGTAATGCTTACCCAGTGACGTGAAGATAAATATAACACTGGCGGGAGGGATCTTGGAACACAAAATGGCGGTTGTGCGTGTGTTTTGCATTTGATATAGCTGTCATAGCTAAAAACTGACTTAAAGGGTAAGCTGTTTTATTGTGAGAGTTATAAGCCTCTGTACCTTAGTAATTTGAGTCATTGATTTTGGAGTAAGTAAGTACTACCTACATATTTTATTGGAAGGCAAGTCTAATTGGGTTGTATCATATTAATATAGTAAATTTGTTGACAATAACACTTTAACCGTCAATCTTTTTTGTCATTTTATTAAAGAGCCGGTTCTTCCTAACTTAGTATTCAGAGAAGAAATACCGAAACAAACTCAAAGGATGTTTTGTAGTGGCTAATCTAAATCAATTTAGGGAAAGATTAATTCAAATGACTAATTAAATAAAGTCAGTGTATCAATTGTTTAATTTTATATCCTATATTATTGTGTCCGTTCCCGGGGGAATACAGGGATAAAAATAGGGATGATAGTGAAGCTTTCTAACGGTGATATAATTTTTGAAATAGGTCCAGTAGTTTTTAAGTTTATTCATTACATACAAAAATACAAATCTTTCCTCTTTATAATATTAACATAGAAGTATAGATAACATGTGTGCCTATTTAATATAATGTATGTTGGAAAGCAGCTAACATTATCCCCTGGGAGTTCCCGTACCCAGACGCTTGACGAGTTAATGTGAGCCCAGTGACTTGGATAGATAAAGACGCGAAACATGTCTAGATAGCATCTATACAGAATACACGTTACGCGTTTTTGCGCTAGAAGCGTTATCGTGTAGAATGTTGTAGGTTCTCATTTTGGTCAATTTTCATTTACAGCTTTTTATTTAATGTAAAGTTAGTCGTTGTTAGTCGATTTCTTTAAGAAATAAGTATACCTTTGTACCTGTTTTTTGAACCTTCTTCTTGGATAGTTTTATATGTGTGTGTACATTAATGATTACATAAATAAATAAATATTCATTTAATTAGTTAGCCCAATAAAATCAATTGATTGAAACCATTTTTGGTGGATCTAATTTAGTTAATAAAGTTACTTTTACTAAAGTTAGTTCATGTGGTTTAAAATTCTGATATCATCTATATCGTAGGCAAGTGTTTCTTTTTTTAGGAAAACCACATTAAAATCTTTGTGATTCTTAAATTACATTTGCTAATTCTGAATTTAGTTTAATAGGTTTGAGGAAAACAATATTAAAATCCTTGTGATTCTTAAATGACATTTCCTAAATCTGAATTTAGTTTAATAGATAACCCATTTGCGAATTACATTAGATTCAACAAGTAAAATTTAAAAATTTAAAAAACCCCCGACACATTTATCTTGCGAAAACATCCCGATTCAAACAGTAAAACGCCCATAACTTTTGAACGGCTGAACCGTTTTTTTTTAAACATAGCTAAGAACACTCTCGACACAATCACCTTTCCAACAAAAAAAACTAAATCAAAATCGGTTCATCCGTTGAGGCGCTATGATGCCACAGACAGACACACAGATACACAGATACACAGATACACAGATACACAGATACACAGATACACAGACACACAGATACACAGATACACAGATACACAGCAACACACCTCAAACTTATAACACCCCTCTTTTTCCGTCGGGGGTTAAAAACCATATTATACGGGCAAAACTCAAATAGACTATAACATCAGGGTCAGCTCACACAGAGACACGCGCGCACATTTTTTTAAATCAACTTTGCAAAATATAATATTACGCAATTAATGTGACACAGTATATCCGCAAGAGGCCCAAAGTTACCAAAATCGCCCGAAGAATTGCGAAACTTAAGTGGCAGTGGGAAGAACACATTGCTTGCAGAACCGTCGATGGTGGGGCCGAAAAGTTCTGGAGTGCGACCGCGTACTGGGAGACGCTGCGTTGGAAGGACTCCCACTAGGTGGGACAGATGACCTGATGAGGGTGGCGGGAATCCGCTGGATGTGGAACGCTCGGGACCGGTCAATGTGGCGACGCTTGGGAGAGGCCTATGTTCAGCAGACGATGATGGTGACACAATGTGAACCTTTTTGGTAAAGATTCGTGGGTCTTATTCAAATTCTCTCACCAATGACTTGGGTTAGAACAATAAAACATAACATGAAAGCGATCAACACAACAAGAGATATGCTGGGATACTGACGGTGTCTGCTAGGGCCGATGCCTGTCTGGGTCGCGGATAAATTTGAAAAAGTTACCGCGGCCCTGGCACAAGCAGCTGAAGGAACACCGGGTGGGTTTTAGTCCGTAAAAGTCTAACACGCCCTTCCGCTTCACCCAGAGTGGGCGAACTCATTGGATGATATGCCAGACAAAACAAAAAAAAAAGTAGCCAGGAGAAAGAAGAAGAAGAGTGTTCAAATTATCGCACTGAAATGTGCACCTTTCTGACTAGTTAATAAAGTTCCATATAGTACCGCTATCTTAATAAAAATCGCATCCCATTTATACTGGAATAATAGCACGAATAAAGAAAAATGGAGTTTAAACTTTCTCACTGAAATGTGTACCTTTTTGAGTAGTTATTAAAGCGCCATATGTATTGCTATCTTAAAAAAATTGCGCGCAACGACACGTTGCGTCTCAGTGTGAGCTTACCCTAATCACATTATAAATACACACACACACGCTACCCACATGAATCACAGCAAACTACGAAACACACAAATGAATTAATTTCCAAGATCTCAACTCGCACACGTTTTGTAACTTAAACTGAAAGTTCAGGCTTCCACTGGCAGTCCGAGTCGGGTTGACCGAGGAAGTCGTATTCAAACGGGACTCGAACCTGCATCACTTAATTAGACAGAGTGTTTGTGAGTCGAACTTCAGTTCCTTGAGTTACTTTGGTTTACTGCAACTTATACTGGTAAAAGGGTTGCATGTAGGGTTACCATTTCGAAAATTGAAAAGTCCTGTCAAAAATCCGGCTTGAAAAAAATAGTCCGGACATTTTGCTTTTTTTCTTCTTTGACGTCGTAGACATAATAACAATATTTTTTTTGCAAATGAACTTTGACCAGAAGTCGGCCACGGTGATAGCATTAGTGTTTGTTTCGTAGAGGTCTTTCAGGCTGCAGGTGTTGTTCAATAGATTTGATTTGACTGGGCAAACGGGACCAGACATGGATTTTGACCGAATTGTAGGCTTAATTAATTATATGAATGGCAAAGGACTAGTTGTCAAAGATGTAAAGCCGTTTTATGAAACATCTATACATCTACAGTCGATACGTTTTTAATCGTAACCAAACCAAAAAAATGCCATTCAAGAGTAAAATCCAGACAAATTAGAACAGGAAATTAGACAGGATGCCAAATGTCCTGACATGTCCAGGCAAATCCGGACGGATGGTAACCCTAGTCGCATGTGAGTTTTGAACTCATTGCTTAATATATAATTAAAGTAAAGATACATTTATTAAGACCCATTTCTGAAGACATGTTAAGCACAATAAATAATATTATAAAGATTAATTCTTATTAAAGTAAGTCAGTCCCTCTCACAGAGAGGAGGCCTGTATCTCAGCAGTAGGAAGGTTGATTATGTCAAGCAAGTTACACTCATAACAGAAAGCTTATAGGGAATAGTAAATTTCAGCAGGTGGTGATGGCAACTTTGGACCGGAATCGATGGAGCCAGATTGTCCGCTTAAAGGGGTCCAGTGACCATGATCCTCAGTAATGAGGGACCGATTAAATAATAAGTTCCCATAGCCCCCAAGCCTGGTTCGAGTTAACTCAGGAAAAAAACTGCTGGAAGAAATTGGGGGGGCTTTGCCAGTAGCACAACCATGTTGTCTTACATTATCAAAAAAAGTGCCCTGATGCTTAGACCTTATAACTAGACTTTTGTAGATAATTAATTTAAAAAATAGGAATCAAAAGTATAAACGTAGGGTCGTTTGTCAATCAAAGGTACAAACGTAGTGTCGCTTGTCAAAACATATCTAATTACCTAAAATAAAATAAGCGCAAATAAGATGGTGCTGTGCCTGGTTCATCATCATCATCACTTCAGTCGAAAGACGTCCACTGCTGGACATAGGCCTCCCCCAGGCGTCGCCACATTGACCGTTTCCGAGTGTCTCACATCCAGCGCATTCCCGCAACCTTAACCAGGCCATCGGTCCACCTAGTGGAAGGCCTTCCAACGCATCGTCTTCTGTTAAGCGGTCGCCATTCTAGAACTTTTCAGCCCCATCGGCCATCCGTTCTGCGAGCAATGTGGCCCCATCCGTTCTGCGAGCAATGTGCCCTGCCCGCCCACCTTGCCTGGTTGAAGAATGTTCTGGCAACTTCATATTACGATATTAAAGTTACATAAGTACACCAAGCTTTAGCTGAAATCGAATCGGTACTAGTTGCCACAGGTCTACGAAAGCAAGGTTATATAAAGCTTGTATATAATGAATATTGGATAAAGCAAAACCATTTCCCTTCTATAAAATAGAATGTCGTTTGTAAATTCATATTCTCTACCAGAAACCCTACAGCAAATTCAGCATTTACCACCTACCTTGATCATTCACTTAAATCAAAATGCCACTTCCAGCAACACAGATTACTTCAAAAGAACGCGGCAATATATTCAAAGTACACATTACCTTGATAACAATGCTTGTAAAATCCCCATCTAGTTGATGTCACATTGTCACCTCCATGTTACCTCTTACAAAGTGATAGTTTGTTCTGATGGTATGGCCACAACAGCACGTGTTTTACAGCATTTGAAGATTACCTTGTCGAGAAATATTCTTGATGTTATGTTAAAAAGCCGCAAACGAGAATTTACTTAATGGTATATGATGACAACGAGGCATTTATTTACATTGCTTTACCAAAATAACTGTCACACATTTCGTGTTAAAATGAAATACAGTGTGCTCCAATTTAAAAAATACTTTTTTTAGTACAATACATTTCGGCTCCACTGAAAGATTTATTTCAATCCGCGCCTATAAATTGCGTGAAAACAAAAAACAATCAAAAAGTACCTACCACACGAATATAGGGGAAACTGAACACATCCCAAAGTTTATTAAATCCGAAGAAAAATGTGTAGAAAACAGGGAATTAATCATCGTCCAACGTGGCCCACAAAAAATATGACAAAGTAAAAATTTTCATCCGAATTAAATATTAATTATTGCGCCCAGGCCTTGGCAGCCTGACCACGCCCCTCCGGACAAAGGGAAATGATTTATTTGTATTTTTTATTACAACTTGATTATAATTTAGCGGAAGACATTAGTCACGGAATCATTTACAACTTCCAACCTTATCACGAACAAAATAAGTACGAATTTTGAATCTAAGTAGGTTCAAAGTTATCGCCAAAACGAATGATAATTTCTGCCAAATTTTCGGACACAAAGCGATAAAGTTTAATTGTGTACCGGAGTTAAAAAGTACATTAATTAAATATGGCGAGCGGACAATGAAAAAGACATTGTGAGGCTTTTTCTTAATGATCGTGATTTAATTACGTGAGAGTCATTTAGATGGCTATCGGGAGAGGAACATTAATAAAACACCTCGCATGTTGGAAGGCCAATAAAGGAATATGGACGATAACATCCATCACTCCACTTTTATACAAGCTGTATTTATCTATCTCACTCATTATTAAAGCTGCAATTAAGTTTTATTATTGAACTAACTTGGCTGGAAAATAGAGGTAAAGCTGCTAGTGGAAAAATAAATACCTACTGGCTTCCTCTGGCAGGCTTTGCCACTATCCCCTGATTTCTGATATAAGTATTTTTTAATAGATTTTGTTAAACTCTCTTTTAGCCTGATAACCTGTCAGGCTAAATAGCTTTCAAGTGGGGTTCGAAACGGGCTATACTCCAAATTATCAAATGTAAAATTTTTGTTGTTATTTTTACTAATGTTTCCTAGGGGTCCAAAAAGGAATTCAGAATTCGAGTAAGTTTCAGTCAACCATGTCTATGTATTTTTGTTGATATTTGCGTTTTGATAGCTCAAAAACTCTGAACAGACGCCGCACTCAGGTCGGCCGCAGCAAAGAGAATCTCCATAGATGGACGTTCTCGGATGGTTCAGACCTTCGGTACTTGTGCGGCGTCTCCCCGCAGACCATGGCCCACCTTTCGTCTTGTGCCGCATGTCCTGTTGTCTTTTCATGTGAGGACGTTATGACTGCTTCAGCGGAGGGCGTTAACGTGGCTGAATTCTGGGCCAGGCAAGGCATATAACTAGAAAGAGTCTGTTGTCATCGACACGCTAAGAAGAAGAAGCTCAAAAAAACAACAATCGGTTGTCATTCCTGGATATCTACAGGAACAAAAAGTATCTAAGCATAATTTTAATATTATTACAGAAATGGAAAAGCAATACAACAAGCGAACATCTCTGCTCTTCTTTAAAAAAATACAGGGCGCGAACTTCAGAACAAAGATTTATTAAGCTACATTTTATAAGATGAAATATACATACAGCAAGACAAAGACCAGTTCTAGCAGATTATTATTATCATATCCTTGGCCAAGATCCTTCTTTGCCAAGGTTTCGCCAAGGTCTCTCAGACCTTCGAACTAGCAGATATTCTAGATAAGGCCACGGCAATTTATAGTATTGCTAACCTTACAGTACTATTGTCAGTTTTCAGGGATGTTTCTGAAGCTGCTTGGAGCTTGAATCTGTACAATACATTTTCAAAGGAGAGAGATAATAAAGGAGAGAGTAGGTAGTTATGTTCAATCTTCTTTTGTATGTATAGGTACCGTGAGACATATATTATGAAGGTCGCATGCTGTGTAAAGACTGGTAGAAAATATTTCTGGCTATCTTTGAAATGACACTCAAATTTATAATAGGACTTAAGTTGATACAATTGTCAGGCGGCCTTAGGTGCGATATAAATTAATGAAAATTAAAAATAAGAATAATTTATTAAAAGTAGGTACGTTCAAAAAAATATACATTAGGTGCAGTAGTATTATTTCTAAAACAATGCTATAAATACTGCTTATATGTAAACTATAACTAAAATATTTTATTACAACTGCAAGATTTTATACAAGAACTTCTATTTTCGGTAGGGACCTGCCTGATATAGGTTCTTTCAAACCTGTGTTTCAGGCCATCACTTTACTTATAGCATTAATTGGGTCAGTAAAATTATTAAATTATTGTTTAAATAACCATACATAAAATTACGTAGCTTCATTTGTTAGACATACCAATAACATAATCACAACGCTTGCATTCCTCCCTTAGAGGTAAATATAAATACGAGTATCTAGCCTCCAGCTCTACTTAAAAAATTAATACCTTTCATATCAAGCTGCTTCTTTATTCATTTTACTTACAGACAAACTGCATTCGAAGTATTCCGCTCGCATGGATCAATTTCTTGGAAATAGCTTCATAAGATATACTATCTATCAGATGCTTATTCAACAACATTCATTAAGATGATGTTCCTTTTCACACTCCTATTTTTGTCATGGTTGAGATAAATTAAATTTCGACCATTTGCTAATAATATATAGCTTATGTAGATGAGCGTAGGACGTGTCTACTGAAAAGCACGAATAGGTAGGTTAGAAAGCTCATTAATAAAGGCAATTTTAAGGATCTCTTCAACCACAGCTCACAACACGGGGAGCAGATCTTAAGCGATAGCTTTTAGATCCAATATTTATCAATACAAAAAATATTTAGTCTCTATGTGATGACGAAAACCCTCGTCCGTCAATGCTGCGTGGACCAAATTTGATGAATTTTGGCATATGGATTGATTGGACCTTGAAGCAGGACATAAGGCTACATTTTATTTCGGGAGTGCGTTCCCTTGAGATTATTTCAAACGCCTGGCAGAAACTAGTTTAAAGATAAAATAAAATCAAACACCCGTTAAACACTTTATATCATTTTAACAACCACAATTTAAACAATACAACAACTCTAAGCACAGTATCACATAAAGTTCGCGAAGCTGAAACTGCAATTTTAAATACTCGACTGCATTTGACTGATAATAAAACAATCATTTGTTTATCTGATGTTACGACCCAGTGGGTTGATGGCTTTATTGTAAAAACGCTTTACTGGCTTGAGATGCATGCAGATGTGACTTGGATTAAATTGTTTTACAGATCTATAAAAATAATGCGGCACAACTATACATTTATGTTCGAGTAACAAATGATTCACCAATGTTTGTAGCTGCTGTGGTCATAAAACTCGTAAGTGAGATGACACGACCTTCAATGCAGTTTAACGAAATTTGATACTAAAGTTTCATCGTATCACTCGCACGTTTCGTTCCCACAGGTGCCGTAAAACGGGTGTCACGGACGCTATTCAATATTTATTTACTGGAAGAAAATACAGGCATTGAATACTTACAGATGTAAAATAATAAAATAAATAATTATTTATTGTGATACTGAACAAAATGGCTAAAATCACTCTACCTAGCCTATTCCCAACAACATTTTTTTTGCATCGACTTGCAGTCTTACCGGACGCTGCTGGATACCAGTATTTTACCTTACTGACTTCCAATACCTGATCTCCACAATCCAGTTACACGGTAACACGATTCCCTTAGCAATACTGGACACAATAAGGCAAAATTTAACCATGACATTTCGTCAGGATTTCTAGCAAAGATATCAAATATTTACAGCGCTTCTTGTGTGTCACCTCCTTTATAATAAAATCGTGATTAGATCGTAGGAAAAATCTGTTGATTGAAGGTCTTTGACAATGTGTTCACGCGTGGAGAGTCTCATTATACGAGCCGCTGCTTAATAAGTGCTGTTTATTGACCATTAAATTATCGTCTGCTTAGCTTAATAAATTGGGTTGAAATATAATATATATCTTAATATATATAAATCACGTGTCACAATGTTTGTCCTCAATGGACTCCTAAACCACTTAACCGATTATAATAAAATTCGCACACTATGTGCAGTTCGATCCAACTTGAGAGATTATTTGTCTGTTATTATTTGACAGTCACAATAACCTGACGCTATAACTCCAGAACGCACGAACCGATTTCCACGGTTTTGCATTCGTTGGAAAGGTCTCGGGCTCCGTGAGGTTTATAGGGTAAGTAGGGTAGGGTAGGTAGGGTAGGGTAGGTAGGGTAGGTAGGGTAGGGTAGGTAGGGTAGGGTAGGTAGGGTAGGGTAGGTAGGGTAGGGTAGGTAGGGTAGGGTAGGTAGGGTAGGGTAGGTAGGGTAGGTAGGGTAGGGTAGGTAGGGTAGGGTAGGTAGGGTAGGGTAGGTAGGGTAGGGTAGGTAGGGTAGGGTAGGTAGGGTAGGGTAGGTAGGGTAGGGTAGGTAGGGTAGGGTAGGTAGGGTAGGGTAGGTAGGGTAGGGTAGGTAGGGTAGGGTAGGTAGGGTAGGGTAGGTAGGGTAGGGTAGGTAGGGTAGGGTAGGTAGGGTAGGGTAGGTAGGGTAGGGTAGGTAGGGTAGGGTAGGTAGGGTAGGGTAGGTAGGGTAGGGTAGGTAGGGTAGGGTAGGTAGGGTAGGGTAGGTAGGGTAGGGTAGGTAGGGTAGGGTAGGTAGGGTAGGGTAGGTAGGGTAGGGTAGGTAGGGTAGGGTAGGTAGGGTAGGGTAGGTAGGGTAGGGTAGGTAGGGTAGGGTAGGTAGGGTAGGGTAGGTAGGGTAGGGTAGGTAGGGTAGGTAGGGTAGGGTAGGTAGGGTAGGGTAGGTAGGGTAGGGTAGGTAGGGTAGGGTAGGTAGGGTAGGGTAGGTAGGGTAGGGTAGGTAGGGTAGGGTAGGTAGGGTAGGGTAGGTAGGGTAGGGTAGGTAGGGTAGGGTAGGTAGGGTAGGGTAGGTAGGGTAGGGTAGGTAGGGTAGGGTAGGGTAGGGTAGGGTAGGGTAGGTAGGGTAGGGTAGGGTAGGGTAGGGTAGGTAGGGTAGGTAGGGTAGGTAGGGTAGGTAGGGTAGGTAGGGTAGGTAGGGTAGGTAGGGTAGGTAGGGTAGGTAGGGTAGGTAGGGTAGGTAGGGTAGGGTAGGGTAGGGTAGGGTAGGGTAGGTAGGGTAGGTAGGGTAGGTAGGGTAGGTAGGGTAGGTAGGGTAGGTAGGGTAGGTAGGGTAGGTAGGGTAGGTAGGGTAGGTAGGGTAGGTAGGGTAGGGTAGGTAGGGTAGGGTAGGTAGGGTAGGGTAGGTAGGGTAGGGTAGGTAGGGTAGGGTAGGTAGAGTAGGGTAGGTAGGGTAGGGTAGGTAGAGTTGGGTAGATAGTGTTAGGTAGGGTAGATGAATGTTTGGTGATTTTATGGCAAAACAAAGTTTGCCGGGTCAGCTAGTTACCTATAATCACTAACCTACTTAATGTTATATCACTTGTCACTTATAGATCCAATGAGCCCAAACACGATGGTACTATCTTGTCTGGTTGAGGAGTTGCTATGGCCTCCTTGCGGCTCCATTGTGAGACCAGCTTCAAAGAAACATAATATTACTTCAAAGTTTCCAAACTTACATATGTACGTTATGTTTCAGCTTAATCGGATGCCAGTTAATACTTGAAAAATGGAATACTAACTGCACACATACAAGGTATCGTTAAAGGTTGTAATAATAATGAAAATGTTTAGCAAGTCCACATCATAATCATCTATAGTCGAACTTCACAGACTGCTTGGTTTATCTTTTTTCGGCCAATCCCCACGTTCTTGTGCCAACAACATCCCAGGAGCATGGGGATGGCTATAATGTCATCTGTCCATCATGCTACTGAGAGACCAACACTCCTTCATCCGGTCCTTGGACCCCACTTGGTCACTACCCTCTCACCACACCTTGCTAAGTTTTTATTTATTAGTTTAGCACTGGAACGCCTTGCAGCAATTTAAACTCACTATAAGTCCAGGATTTCTCACGATGTTTTTCTTTACCGTTGTCAGCGATGTCCAAGATAAAAACTTAAAAAGTACATGATTATTATGTATTGAAAGTCACATTGGTCAGATACGAACCCACGAGCTCAAGCACGAGAGGTGAGGTCTTAGCCACTGGGCCATCACGTCATGTGTATTAACTAAATCCACTTGAGTTACATAAATCATTTTTCATTTACGAAAACTTTTGTATAATTAAACAAGCCCTGCCTCATAATATGCACTTTTAATATCATCTTAGCTGAGCTTCCTAACTTTGAACACTTCAGCTAAAAGCATAAATCATTATGAGAAAAAACCCCATAAATATAGGAACCTTTCAAATTAAATTCCACATTAAAATAAATTATTTTAACTGCAACTGGAAAATATTATCTCTCATAATCGGGGGTGCATCCTTATGGCGCATTCATATACCATTCCCCTTTACAGTTGATACATGCGTTTTTGAACCTTACCGCCGTTATAATAGAAAGGAGGATAGTTGTATGTAATATTGCAAGTGTTTAAGGGATTCTGTTAGAGACGTGACGCGCGAGACGTTTACGCGGGCAACATATTTTATTAAAATTTTCCATCTTCCTAGTTCTGTTCAAATGTGGACATTGAGTATGAGAAGAGAGGAGACAAAAATGAGCATAATACTCGTTACCTTTACGTATATCATCATTTCAGCCGAAAGACGTCCACTGCTGGACGTAAGACTCCCCAAGTATCGCCACATCAACGAGTCCTATGCGTCTCGTATCCAGCGGATTCCCGCACCCTTAACCAGATCCACCTAGATGGAGGCCTTCCAACGCTTCGTCTTCCGGTACGAGGTTGCTGCTTTAAAACTGTTTTAGCTCCATCCACCATTTGTTCTACGAGCAATGTACCCTGCCCACTGCCACTTAAGTTTGGCAATGACACGAGCTATGTAGGTAACCCTGGTTCCTCTACAGATATATTCATTTACCAAACTTCAAAATCTGACACAATTTGAAGATAAAATTACCTCTTGGTTACTGTTTAAGATATGCCTCCGGCTGATCTATGGATTAGAGACATTTGTAGCTATTTGAGAGTCGTTGTTTTGTAAGGGTAGTTCGAAGTCCGAATAGGGATATCGTACTAACCACGGTTACTGGGTTGTGGAGGTCAGAAATCCAGTACCTATATGTACTAGACCAGTCGATTAGGCTATAGAACGACCTTAACATACTTGGGAAGAGGCACGGCAAAATTTCCTTTGTTCCCACTAGTACCACCAATCTGAACCGCCGGTGGTACTAGCATTAAATCTCGTTCTCTATAGTACCACCATTTACTTAATGGTACTAGGGAGACTGTTTGTTCACTGTTTTTGCACTAGTGCTGGCGTGCTGGGGTGCGTGTGGTGAGCGGCTTTATTGCTCCGGTACCATTCTGGACAAATGGTAGTGAGTAATCACGGTGCAACTCACATTTTCTCTTGAGTACCAGGGGCGAGTGCTCTCGGAGGCGTGACCTACCGAAGATGGTCCCAGACACCTCGTAAGGGGTTGCCTGGTATAGTGTGCCGCTTTCCATAACGTAAGGTTGGTGAAGGAGGCCACTATAGGAAAACTCAGTAGGCAAATAGGGGTATATACCGATGATAATTGTAAAAAGCATAAGTGAATTAACTAAAATTGGTATAAAAGTTACAGGATGTCATTATCACTTTTTAAATGCTCTGCAAGTCAAAATCTTTATACATGAAGAAAACTAGGAATTATCAACGAATTATTAATTTCTAGCTTTGCTCCCAACAGTCAAAATTTTGGAAGGATGGGATTAAGTCTTGCATGTTTTGTTTCAAGAATATCATATAACAACGAAACCTTCCAAAGCAACAAATTGAAGAAGTTCAATACGAGGTCAAAACCAAAACGAGCACAACAACACATTGATTCTGATGATCGGATAATTGAAGCACAAATGCAATTGACGTCAGGAGAAATTTGTATTAGCCACTTTTTAGAGATACTTATACATATTATTATATAACAGAAAAACGTTGTTGTTTAATTTTTACTTTGGCCGAAAGATAAGTTTGTTGTTTGTTTACTTTTGTTTTGCAATTAAAGTGATAATATCTATTAATTTATTTATTAAAGTGTTGGTCCCATCTATGTTTATGGCAGGTAGGTAGTACTATTGAACAATCAGTCTCACTAGTACCAGTAATATTAATTAATACAAATGATGTTACAATAGAGAACGAAATTTCTCGCTAGTGTCACCGGTGGTACAGTTCGGTGGTGCTAGTGGCAACAAAGGCAAATTTTTACTTACGAGGACCAAAGTAGTATAGTCTTGAGCAAGTTGGTGATCGATTCTCGAGCTTTCTCTGTAGTGCCCTGCAGTGGGATAGTAACAGCTGGTATTATTATTATCTGAGGGCAAAGCTGCGGGCAAAACCTATTCATCGTTATTATAAGGTTAGTTCCAAAATTTTACCACCATATCTGTCTGACACAAAACCACTATGGAGGCTATGCCTTCTAAATTGTTAATTTACATGTGCAAAGCAGTGTTTTAAAATAAATGATCACGTTTCCGCACTACATAATTCAATATTTTAGGCAGAATTTGGCCTTTTAACAAATCTGTCTCATCTGCTTCTTAGTCTATATCTCATAGCGTCGTCGTCAGTTGGCGCGGAGTTAATGAGCGAGCTTTGTTACCATCGCGCTGCGGCGTACGGGCACCGGCAGAGGACTATGAGACACGTAATGTTGTCTGCTAATTACCTACTACACTTTTAGTATATATGCGATGAGGCCTACAGAGTGTGCATGGTGTTGATAGGTATGATATTTTGTATGTTTTTTTATGTTTGTTGGGTTTTTAAAAGAATTGTACATAATGAGCAAAAATAAATTTAAATTATAGGTGTCAAAAATACTGAATATGCTTTATTAAAATACTAAACAAACAGTAGGCGACTGTGTCTATGTGTATCTGTCGGCAGGGTAAAAGTAACCTACCATGAAGGATATGACGGGAGCCGAGTTCGCTCGCTTTTCTCGCTCTTCTGTGCCCGTCATCCCTTTCGAACCTAACCTATAAGTGTCGGGGTACCCTAAGTGCCAGAGCTCGCTTCGCTCACTCTTGGATTAATTCGTTGAAAACACAAATACACCCGAACTCCCTTCCGCGCTGCACTGTGACGTCGGGTTGTCGGGTCGGGTGACATGTAGTTTCTTGTGCGTTCTTCTCCATAACAAGCTACTTATCCGAATGCTCGGTAGAATACATTTTTATTACTTGTAAATTTTAATTGTAAACGTTCGAAAGTGCCGCTTAATGGCCTAGTTTAAATAAATACATTTGACTTTGGTCGTTCTGCTATTTTCAAAAGAATAATTTGCTAAAATAGAAAAATAAAACACCAAATACAATTACTGTATGTAACAATATCATTACTGCAGTTCACAAAAACCTCCTAAAAGGTATTACTCAAACCAGATAAATACTTATATATTTGGTATAATTGTCGCCCATTCAGTATATTTTTGGCCCGGTTAATAATTTCCCTTTTTCTAAAAGTGGCTGTGATTTGGTTGTGTTGTACAATGACTTATCTGCTTGTAGACAAACAAGCACGTATGTATGTTTATTATTTTGCAGGTATTTTACTATAGAACAAAAAAAGGAACACACTGGACAGAAGGAGGAGGATTATTTGCTAGCTTTTGTACTCCGCATAAAAAACAATAAAATGTGGATACTGTTAGGTGGTAAGCGAGGTAGCACCTTATAAACTGCGAATGCCATGACAGACATGCGAATTGCGGACGGCGGAAGTTTGTAAAAGCTCGCTCACGCTTGACTGGAGGCTCTAGTTTAGTCTCCACAGGATCACCAGGTTGAGCAGTAACAAATCATTAGATTTAGCAGAGAGACACCACTGAAAAGGGGGATCCCTTTTTTTCGAATATTGTTCTTTTTCCTTATATACTTTGGCATAACTGTTTTGGCATATTTTTTTTGCCATAATAATTCTTTGCCATATTTTTTTTCGGCATACAGTTTATGTTGGCATAATTATCTGCAAGGCTAATTTGTTTTGGCATAATTTTAATTCGCATAATGTTACTAGCCCTAATGACTATTATCATAATAGTATTAAAGCATAAAAATGAATAGGAGTAACGGAAATAAATTTGAGTTATTTTTACATTTTTTTTTGATGTTTCATGTAAATGATTTATTATATATAATATTATGTAACTGTCATGCATTACAAATAATTAATTAATAGTCATGTATCTGACAAAAATCACTTTCGGACAAGGTAGGCGTGTTTTATTTTTTATATTATATTTATAGTGTATATTTTTAGCAATTGCTTGTAAATATGCAAGTTTCGAAGTATATAATTTTTTTTCCTGATAAAAAAAAACCTGGCTCCCAGGGTATCAAGAACCTAGCTGACAGAAAGGAGCGAGCGCAGTAAAGCGCGAGCGGCGACATTTTTGACAGAAAACGAGAGATAAAAAGGGAGCGAAGCGAGCGCGACGAGCGCAGCGAGGAGCCAGAAAAAGAACATATAATCATAGAACGAGAATTATTTAATTATATTGTATAAAAATGTGTATTAGTGTTTAAATTTTAGGAATTAATTATTATGCGTAAGTATTTGTTATGCTTAAAAAAATATGCGTAAGCTGTTATGCGAAAACAATGTTATGCGTAAATATAATTAGGATAAACAAAAGTATGCCATGTTATATTATGTCTAAAGTTTTTATGCAAATGGATAGGGAACCCTGAAAAAGAAGTGTCCTCTCTTTGTTTGCTGCTGGTACGTCGACCAAGAAGGACGATGCCTGGCTGGAAGCTCTAGTTTATTATCCACAGGATCACCCGGTTAAGCAGCTGTAGCCAATCACTTTGATTGAACGATTGCGAGACCCCCTCAACAAAAAAAAACCAAGAAGGACGCGCTAACTGACCATTATGGCGTGCTTGACGTATTGTATTTTAGGTGACGTTTCTTTTACTATTTTTGCAAATTATAATTCCAAGAATTTTATTTTTATAACGTGTATCACTTTGGTTCCTAAAAATACTATGTTTAGCGAAAAGATTAAATATACACTACTAGAGTATCTGAAAAATCACGATTCGCTATTCTAATTTTTCCTAATATATCCGGTACTAAATTATTAAAAGGCACCTCAAAATTATGAGTGACGGGTAAAAAATTACATCGCGAAGAGTCTCAGTTTCATAATGAAAATTGACTGCTCCAAATAAGTTACAGGATAATTTCGAACCCTTAATATTTGATCGGGATCCTATTCTGTGAAATAATTGTCTATGACGTAAGTCATGACGTAATTTAGATTAATTTTATCGGAAAAGTTTTCCTGAAAGTTCTGCTGATCTCGTAATTAATGGTTTTATTTTTGTTTAGCTAGAGATTAGGTAACCCTAATTAGTTTATTCCTTAGTTGAACTTTCAACCAAAACGTGTTTCACCTTGTTTTATATAGCTATCTATGAACATATTTTGACATGGGTATTTAAAAATATTAAACATTTAGAATTTTTACTGTAGAATTTGTGCCACTGCAACAAGAATACGACGTGTCGAGTCTTGTATGTGTCTTGTAAATAGAGATTTTGATATGTTTTTAAATGTTTCTTTTTTGTATGTTTTATAAAAATATTTAAAAATGTAAATAATAAGAAATAGTTTGAATATTCTTACATTTCAAATGTTGTTAGTATGTATTTGTTAGTATTTGGATTACTGATTTACTAATTGTTAGTATTTATAGTGGTTATTTTTCTTGATTATTTCTTGATTATACCTAATTATTTTCTAGGATAGGACCCCCATTTGGGTATAGGCCTCCTCCAGTTTATTCCAATTTTCTCTAAATTTTGCATGTTTCATCCACTCTTTTCCTGCTGTAACTATGATGTCATCCAACCATCGTTTCATAGGTCGGCCTTTTCGTCTTTTTTCGCTAGGTCCCTTCCATCTCGTCGCTTCTACTGTCCATCGCTTGTCACTGTATCGTGCTACATGGCCAGCCCATCGCCCCATTTTAAACTTAGACTGTAGTGTAGGACGTCAATCAGTTTTGTCTTCTTTCTTATTAATTCATTTTTTAGTTCTTGTATTCTTCTTGTTTTTAGTAGGCTTCTTTCCATCGCTATCTGGCATCTGACTAGCTTTGTTTTTATTTTAGTGGTGTATGTTCTCGTCTGGCAACCATACGTGAGAGTCGGTAGAATGCATGTATCCATCACTTTTTACTTTAGGTTGAGCGGATAGTCACCTTTCATAATCTCTTTGAGCGACCAGTATTTTTTGCAGCTCATATTTATCCGACGCTCTACCTCTTTCTTCTTCTTCGTTTCGATCTTCAAATGATAACTGTTTTCCTAAATAAATGTATTTATTAACGTATTTAAGTGTCTTTCCTTCGAGTTTTATTATTTGGGTGTTTGAGCGACTAGTATTTTTTCTAGCTCATATTTATCCAACGCTCTACCTCTTCTTCTTCGTTTCGATCTTCATACGATAACTGTTTTCCTAAATAAATGTATTTAAGTGTCTTTCCTTCGAGTTTTATTGTTTGGGTGTAGCTGTTTGTCATAAGTTTTGTTTTCTCTTTATTCATTAGAAGACCTACTTTTTCACTTTTTACACTTAATAGATTTATCATTGTTTCTAACTGTCTACTGTGTAACAAATATATTTCCGCGACGACTCCCAGCGACATCTGGTGTCTCGAGTGTACTTTTTCACCTAGGTGGTTGAGGCACTTTGGGACTAGATGGCGCTGAGATCGGGACGGAATTATTATAAATTCTTTACGAAACCCGTTAAATATTGTGTGTATTAATATAATTCAACAAGCACACAATCTCCTACATGTCTAGCCTATTAATTTCTGGTATACATAATTATTTAAAGAAGATATAGACTTGACATCTCTATGGGTCAATAAAATTCTCAATGTCTATGGCCGACGAGAGTGACATTTCTTTTTCATTACGAATGGATGCCGAACAGGCAATAAAAAAATCAGAGCTTGGTGAAAAGGAAACTAAAAAAAACCTGAATGACTCGGACGAGACAGGGAATCAGCCCCAAATTTAAAGCAATAATGTGCCAGCAAGCGCTGTGAGTATTTGTGGAATTGAACTATATTTTCATGCTTGTGAGACATGTGCTTGTATGATGCTAATACCGCATTTTCTCCCATCGACAGGGCTTCTTAGGATTAATTAAAATACTTATTAATAAAATTAAAATGGTCAACTAAATGCGTTGAGAAAACCAACACAGCATTCAACAACAGGCTCCGGACACCCATGATACTTCGGCTGGTGAAATAGTGATGCAATCGGCATATAGGGAATGATGCTGGTTGTGATATCACATATCTGAAGCTAAGTTTAAAAGGGTAGTTTATATACCATCCACAAGTAAGTGTGATACATATAAAATTGTGATGCAAAAGTGATGCCTGGGAATTAATAAAATAGTTGACCAAATATAAAGACTTTTACTTCTGTCGACCCTCATGCGAAGTCATCCCTGCAATTGTCTCATCCAGAATACCTACCCCTGAGCTGGCTGGTGAGTAAGGAGAAAAAGTTATCTTACAATTGTACGCCCAACGTGTCGCATGAGGTCTGATGGAAGTATATAACTGTTTGTTCTGTAACTGCAAACAACTTGAACACTCAAGACCTTAACCAAGCTATGGGTTAACGTTAAGATTACTTAGTTTAAAACTTAAAATAACAAAACATTAACATTATATAAAATTTAAAAGTGCGGTTATAGTCACATGTGTTATTTTGAACTATATACCTTTTCACTAGTAAATGTTTTGTTAAACTTATAAACCATTCTAATATAACAACGTTATAGTAACTGTTATTTAGATTTAAATATATAGAACAATAATTGTTTTGTTCAACATGCATAAAGCAATATGGAGTGACTATCTTCGTAAAGAAGAAATTATTCATGAACTAAAACACTTTAATATTTCAACAGATGTCAAAGCAACCAGGGATGTGATTCGCAAGCAGTATCGTTCCCTGTGTAGTTGAATCATAGTGGAAGCATCAAGGAGATGGATTATCCCGCACATATGTTGTTATCTGATGTGGTACACTGGTGTTCGGAAACCTGTTGCTGAGCTGTTCATTTAAATAAAGAGTTAAATTCAGGAGGTACTTTTACAATTATATGTATTATAGCTCGCTTTAAACATTACTTAATGAGAATTTCTCTAATAATTATTTTCATACTTAATTATTTATACTAAAAATAAATATAACTTAATTGTTAAATTCTTTTGGAAGGTATTAATGCCAAAAGAAAATGTGGGACATCTATAATAGCTATTTAATTATGATCCCACTGGCGCCCAATCTTAAAATAAACAATTTGTAGTGACTTATTAGGATGTTTTTACTGTGTCAACTAGAAGAAGCACAATTTTATAGTATATTCTAATTGTTATGTTGATTTCTTCCTATACGGAATGCAACAAGCAGTACTTTGATTGAATTACTAGTGTTTCTTGTACACAAAATTACCTAAATTTGTACATGTGAACAATACTTAAACTTATTAGGTCTTTTTTTTCCTGTGTCAACTAAAAGTAACACAATGTGGTATTTATTATACTCTGATCACTATGGTAGATATGTTATGTTGTTTCCTATACGGATTACAACAAACAATGCTATCGTGAATAGTGTTTCTTGTACACAGAAAGCCTATAAGTGTCCATGTCAACAATGGTCCTCAATTGATTTAAATACATTAATGTAAAATATGAAGATTCTCTAGTTATAATCATTGTTGTGTTAAAATATTTGCACATAATTCAATAATGGAGGTGCAAATATTTAATTAAGAAAGGGATGAATGAATGCTGGTAGGGTATAAGGATTTTTTTTCTAAGTCGGCGTTAATTTAATATGTATATGGATGGATGAAAGGAAACACAATGATGCAAAAACTTAGTAGTATTCTGAATTATAAAACATTAACTAAAGTAGACATTTACCTACATCTATACAATGGATAGGTGCTCAATGTAACCCTAGCTGATTTAAAAAGGCGGGTTTACTTTTCGTTGCGAATCTTAACTTGATTAGGTTATCCTATATCTATACAATGGATGGGTACTTAATGGAACATTTGCTGATTTAAAAGGCAATGTTACTTTCTGTTGCGAATCTTAACTTGATTTAGTACTTGTCTACATTTACTTATATACATTTGAACAACTTGATACTTGTAACACTTGCTGATTTAAAAAAGCAGTGTTTCTGTTGTTTATAAAACTTAACTTGATCAGTTATTGGTCTAAACTTAAAAATAATAAAAGGTTAAGTCTCTTTTGAGTATAACCTGACTCTTAAACATTTAACATACTTAAATGTTTGATGAATCAAACATTAACTTAAATAAACTTAGTTAATGGCATAACTAGCATTTAAACTGACTACTTGGCGGTTGTGTTTTGATATATGGATGCTTTTTATTGCTATCTGTTTTGGGACAACCACTGAGTATGTCGTATTAGTCTTAGATGAGAACAATCAAAGTTTTTATCTGCTAGTTATTTGACTATTACTAATGTTCTAATATTTAGTACATTTTGTACATAATTAGAAACTTAAAAACTTGATAAATAAGTTTTGAACTTTATTTTTTAAACTTTTAGTTTTTTTTTTATATAAAACTTAATGTAGGTAGTTCTCATATGAATTAGATTTTCTTGGACTGCCTCAATTTCTGTTAGGGAGCAAGCTAGATTCACAATATGCATGGAAATATGTTAAATTCAAAAAAATTGTAAATCAATTTTTTAACCGGGGTGAGATGTACTGTAACAAATATATTTCCGCGACGACTCCCAGCGACATCTGGTGTCTCGAGTGTACTTTTTCACCTAGGTGGTTGAGGCACTTTGGGACTAGATGGCGCTGAGATCGGGACGGAATTATTATAAATTCTTTACGAAACCCGTTAAATATTGTGTGTATTAATATAATTCAACAAGCACACAATCTCCTACATGTCTAGCCTATTAATTTCTGGTATACATAATTATTTAAAGAAGATATAGACTTGACATCTCTATGGGTCAATAAAATTCTCAATGTCTATGGCCGACGAGAGTGACATTTCTTTTTCATTACGAATGGATGCCGAACAGGCAATAAAAAAATCAGAGCTTGGTGAAAAGGAAACTAAAAAAAACCTGAATGACTCGGACGAGACAGGGAATCAGCCCCAAATTTAAAGCAATAATGTGCCAGCAAGCGCTGTGAGTATTTGTGGAATTGAACTATATTTTCATGCTTGTGAGACATGTGCTTGTATGATGCTAATACCGCATTTTCTCCCATCGACAGGGCTTCTTAGGATTAATTAAAATACTTATTAATAAAATTAAAATGGTCAACTAAATGCGTTGAGAAAACCAACACAGCATTCAACAACAGGCTCCGGACACCCATGATACTTCGGCTGGTGAAATAGTGATGCAATCGGCACATAGGGAATGATGCTGGTTGTGATATCACATATCTGAAGCTAAGTTTAAAAGGGTAGTTTATATACCATCCACAAGTAAGTGTGATACATATAAAATTGTGATGCAAAAGTGATGCCTGGGAATTAATAAAATAGTTGACCAAATATAAAGACTTTTACTTCTGTCGACCCTCATGCGAAGTCATCCCTGCAATTGTCTCATCCAGAATACCTACCCCTGAGCTGGCTGGTGAGTAAGGAGAAAAAGTTATCTTACAACTGTTTTCAGCGACGAGGACTATATCATCTGCGAATCTGAGGTGGCTTAAGTACAGATTACCTATTTTGATTCCTTCATTTTCCCATTTCAGATCCTCAAAGATGTTTTGAAGCACAGCTATGAAAATTTTGGGGGACAGGGGGTTTCCCTGCCTTACTGCTCGTAGAATTGGTATTTCTGGACCTCGTTTCTCCAGTTTCACACAACTAGTGCTGCTGTCTTAAATGTTTTTCAAAACTGTTTTTTTACTTTTCGTGTACTTGGCTTTTGTTTAATGCTGCCCAGATTGCATCGTATGATATTGTGTCGAATGTTTTAGCGTAATCGATGAATGCTACGTATAATGGCCTGTTAAACTCCTTGTATTTTTCTGTTATTTTCTGCATTACATGTATATGGTCCACTGTTGAAAAACCTGAACGGAACCCCGCTTGCTCTATAGGTTGATGTTTTTCGATTTTGCCACTACTTAGCAATATGGAGGTAAAGGGTTCTCCCTTATTAGCCTTCTGGCTAATTGGACGATATTTGCCTATATCTTGAGGGTCACCTTTTTGTATAACAAAATTATATCTGATTTCTTCCATTGTTTTGGTATTTGTCCTGTGTTTATGATTTTGCTGAATAAGTATGATAGTGGGCGTGCTAACCCAACAAATCAATTTTTTAAAGCTTCATTAGGTATTTCATCTGGCCCTGGACTTTTTTCAGATTTTAGATTTTTTTATATGCGTTACTATCTCCATCACATCCACTTCTGCGGGCTCAACTTCAATGTCACTATAATTTTTAGGATATTTGTTTTTACAAGTACAAGTTCCCACGTTGCTTTTGTATTGATCTTTGTAGAACTCTGTGGCACAATCTATAATATCTTTCCTCGTTTTAGTTCCTGTGGTTCTTGTTTTTAAGTTTTGTATCCAGTTTTTGTGTGAAACTTATTGTTTGTATGCTCTTTTAGTACTCCCATATTGTTTTAGGTTTGATTCTCTATAATCAGTTTTCTGTAGTCTATCCCCTGATAGTCAGGACTATATGTACCCCGACCTAGGGGCTCTTCGTACGGGCTGAGGGCAAGACCCCTTGCCTAATACTGTACGCTGCTAGCTATCTGCACGCTACCTACGCACGCTGCCCAGGT
Organism: Orthosia cruda; assembly: GCA_964057195.1. Lineage (NCBI taxonomy): Eukaryota > Metazoa > Arthropoda > Insecta > Lepidoptera > Noctuidae > Orthosia > Orthosia cruda. Next base: position 3,164,663 of record OZ059835.1, on the reverse strand, counting down.
CTTGACCTGCCTACCTGCGGCCTACCGCCATGCGAGCCGGTGCTGACAGGCAGTACTACCTGTTGGAGATACGAGAGCCGTCCGGCCTATTGCTGAGCCTGTGATTAACAGGCCCCCACGTCTGCCACGTGCTGCACAAGGACGGTACCCTTCCTACCTATATATATGTGTGTGTGATAGTGCTCGGAACAGAACAGTGTGACCTTATTTACCCGCGACCTAGCTGTGGTACTTACCTACTTAAATATATGTATTAACTTACCCAGCTGTTTCACTTATCATTTATCTAAATACCTACCTTTCAGTTAGCGGCCTGCGCAGCCTACCCTGCGCAGCCCTAGCAATTATAACACACACTCCTATAATTAACCTGAATTCAAGAATAGAATATAATAGAAAGACATACACAAAGACACACATACTTACCCAAAATGATAATAATAGATTTTTTAGCCTTTAATTATGTTGTAATAATAGTGATTGTACTTTTTTTGCTATTGTTCTCTTGTGTTTGTTGCTGTTATGTCTGTGTCAATAAATGTGTTTCTATTCTATTATATTTGTAGGCACTTCTGAGGGTTTCGTTCTGACGAGTGCCATGGTTTCGAATGACTTTAACAGATGTCAACTTCACGTAACATAAGCACTAGTTTTTAGCGCGAACGAGAGAGATGGGTCAAGGATCGAAGTTCATCGAAGGGTTGGGTTGTGAATTGGTGGTTAAACTGGACTGGGAGAAATATAGTGAGAGTTACCGTTTGTTCGTGTATATCAAACTACGTGCTATAGTGGAATGTCGTTTACGTTATTCTCCAATACATAAAGTGATCGAGTTACATTGAGAGAGTTACATTGTGACCCTACATTGTGAACAAAGAAGTTCGTTTTTTTAACATCCAGCCCGAAGGAATACATCGTGAGGAAACCAGCATATCCTAGAACCAAAAATTTTAAAACATGTGTCATCCACCAACCCGCACTAGGCCCGCGTGGTGCATTACGGCCTATTCCACCTCACAGAGAGGAGGCTTGTGTCCCAGCAGTGGAGGACTTAAAAAGACTGATGATAATGATGATGATGAACCAAATCAACTTGAATTTGTCTTCAAAAACCCTACAATGATAACGAACACTAAAACATTCAAAGATTTCACAGTAACTAACAAATACGACATTAAAACCGTAGTAATGTTAGCTAGTAGAAATAAGGATAATTTTATTCTCGAGACACTATGGCATGCTAATGCGAGCACCTAAGAACGGAACTGGGGAGTGTCCAGGTGTTCTAGGGATGTGCAATTGTGCTGAAAATTATGAGTAAAGTTTTTAAACCGAACTCCTAGTTTCTGAAAGGATATTATAATAAATTTCCGAGTCAAATTACTTGTAAACAGATATACGAATGATTTAGGTGTATGATGTTTGATCTACCAAACATTACAAGAGCTTCTATGGGATTTTAGACTTTTCGGGAATTTTTTGGGACTTGATAGAGTTCTCTTAGCAGATTGAATGTCAAGAAGTATTGCTATTTTTTTTTTTGCTGCTGTCAGCTTTAAAATTGTGTCACATATCTGTGTTCAAAATAACACAATTAACTACTATGAAATTCTTTATCTCGAGTTTTTCAAAGGAGGCAGACGCCAGTCGTTCTATTGTCCTCAGATATTCAAAATCTTTTTTAACCGAGAACCGGATTTTTATCGTCTTTAAACCGACAGAAAGGAAATCTGAAAAAGAATAATGGAACTGAAAGTGTATATAATTCCAGATTTCACCCGATTTCAAAATTTACCCTGCTTTAAACTTAGTAGGTAGTGCACAAAACAAATATTTCACTAAAGCAGCGAGCACCAACCTTAGCCTCCAGGCAAGTCGCAATTCAAGTTGCATTACCTTTATTAAAGGATATTAGCGTGTCGAGAGCAAGCGTACGGATTTACATGTTATAATGTACACTAGCTGTTGCCAGCGACTTCGTCCGCATCAAAAGCGTGCAACTAAAATAAACATGATTTTTACATGCGCGTCAACCCTGATTCGGTTCCATTTCTAAAATAAAAGTAGTCTAGTTCTTCCTTAAACAACAACAGCTAAATGCCAGTGAAAGTCCCGTCAAAATCCAGCTTATTTGTAGATTACCCGGGACCAACAGATAAACAACAAAAAAAATGGTTTTCATAATATAAAAAGATTTGATTTTGACATTGCAAACTGACAATTTTATTTATATGTATGTATGTATGTGTATGTATATTTATATGTATGTATGTTTAGATAGAGGGAATGTTTGAGAGAAGTCGCGACAGTTTTCGGTTCATACTTGTTTTACTTTACTTGATTATCATTTCTAGGGACCTGCCTACCTCCGTAACCGTAACATCTAGTATATTCCAAAAGTAATTACGCTGTTGTTGCAAAAATATATTCAATCACCGTTTGTACTTTGATCGGCCTATGAACTCAAAACCTGCACGGCAGCGCTCGTCATCTACAAATAAAAATGGATGCACAAGACGTTAATGTAAATAAATATTCCCTCAAAGCTAATTATCGTGTTACCCTCTTAGTTAAATAAATTAAAAATCCAGCCAACGCGTTAAAACAAAATACATTACAGCTACTTACAAAATAAGACGCTACGTCGTAAGGGACGCGCTTAAGCGATTTACATGCGCAGTAATTGATTGCTTGTATTTTATCACATGAATTATGTATGTGCGAGTGGTGCGAGTTATGAAAAATAGCGGTTGTGAATGCAGATGCCTAATTTATTAATTAAAGAATGAACTTAAATCAAAGCCGTATTACTCTGCTTTCCCAAGATGACATTAAGTATTATGGGTTAGTTCCGTACCAAAATTGTAAAATGGAAAACTTATGGTGCGACTGAGTCGACTATCAACTTGAAATTTGGGTTAGTTTTATGCCGCCTCCACACGCTTGCCGAACAATGGCGAACAGCAAACAACGAACACGAACGTATGTGGATAGGTGTTCGATTGTTTTTGGCTGTTTTTGTTTGTGTTCGCCCGTGTTCGGCATCGGTGTCGGTATATGTGCACAAATCAAAGGGTGTTTGACGAACGTGTTTGTGATGTATCCAAACGCTTGTTCAGTTCAATAGTACGTGCGAGCTTGCGGGCGGCGGACGGAGTTAAAATAGTGGTGGTCAAATTTATGCGGAGTTTAACCCGAAAGTAATCGCTGCCACAACAAGCTCGTCGTCTGCCATGTTTGCCAATCCGGAATAGACTAGCATGTGTTCGCCAAGCGTGTGTTTGCCGTGTTTGTGTTAGGTGTTTGTGGTCAGTGTTCGGCACGTGTTTGCTGTTCGCCCTGTTTGTGGCAAACAGTGAGCGTGTGGAGGCGGCATTAGATAACGTTTGCCCAACTATTTCTCAATTTACAAATTTTTTTTTGCAACAGGCAGCGGCTGAAAGGGGTTCTTAAAATTTCAAAGTGGGGCTATTAGAGGGGTGCGATGTGGGGTATTATATGAAAGAGCGCTATTTGCATATTCACAAAAGTTTTTTCTTTTTTTTCTAGGCAGCATAGTTTTTGACTTCTGATGTTTGCTTATAAATACAGAATTATCTGAAATTATTCTATGTGATAGAAGTTTATATAAAGATTAATGGAAATATAAAATGGTGTCTCTAAATGTGCTACTATTTCAAACTGCAATATTCTACACCGCATTGTTAAAATCCTCTGACGAATACAGATGTCAAAGATGAAAATTTAAAAACATTTCATGTTTCACAACCAAAATGTCCTCCTGCCTACCTAATCGCAGGTTGCTTTGGGTGAAGCACAGTTGTAGTTTTTTTGGGCATAGAACTATTTAGGTACTGCTGGATTAACGTAGTCAAAAGATGTTTATGTCGCAAATTTGACGAATCTCAAGGGAATCAAAATCTACAAAGTACTTCTCGTTGATCTAGAATCATGAAATTTAAAAAGGAGCTGTGTCTTAAAGCACAAGTAAAGGAAACAAAATCCGAAAACCTTAAATTTGTACCTAAAGAGATTATTAACTTATTTGCAGTTGGTAAACTGACCGCAACTTATGTCGATGTATGGGGACAAAAGTTTTCAACCGGCAATATTAATTTTGTTCCTCAATCTTTCTTTGCTTTAATTGATTATAAAATTCACTAATATTACCAAATTATTTTGGTACTGTTTGTACGGAACCTTCGGTGTGCGGGTGCAACTCCAACTTGGCCGGTTATTTTAATTTTTATTATTAATAGGTTCGCGCTTGAATACTTTCGCACCTGATGTGCGAAGCTATGATGTGGTTAAAGCTCAACTTGAAGAATATGGCGGTAGAAGTCGTTGAGACGGCCACCAAGGATAAAAAGTAGGTAAGGCTGGTAACCGCACCATTTTTCGTTCAACTGCGATACTGCACTCCACCAAAGAAAATTGGTAATGATAAGGTTCTTCGAAGGAAAGAAAGACTACAATCTATTCCTTTTCTATTCCTTTTCTGTAGTGATCCCATACTAATGAACGACGTAACTTATGAACGCACGAAATTTTAAGCGGGTATAGGTAATTTTAGAAGAAACCTTATACACAAACGGAAAAAGCTGGTTCAATAAATAACAGTGTTTACTATTCTACCGCTACCGCTTACATTCAAACCACACCCGACTCCCTTAAAATACGCAAATGTATTTCAGATAGAACAAAGCACATATCTATAAGGAAGCGATTCCAATTACACCGGTAATCGATTTTTGAGTGTTTTCTGTAATGAAACGATTATTTTTATCGTTATTTTCGTTTATTGGATTTTGAAGGGCGTGTGTGTCATGCCCTCTAGATAGTAAAGTACGAGTACTTTAACAGGTCATCTTTGAAACGTTGATTAAAGTGTTACGGATGCAACAAAGACAAATTATAAGCTTTGATTTGACGAGTCAATATGTTATAGTCTCTAGAGCACTAACAGAAGTTATGGTCTTTACAAGCTTTAGGCCAAAAAGGCACTGTCAAGCGGCTTGCTTAGCGCCTGGCGCCTAATCAGCCGTATTCCGCGCTTGGCGCCTTCGCATCTTCTAGCGGATAGTGCTCAATGCGGCCGGTTAGGAACATTTTAGTAAGTTGATTCTACTGGGCTACTCGTCAGGCGACTTGCTAGGGTCTAGGCGCTAAGCAAGCCACCTGCCTGCCAGTGCATTTTCACCTTAAAGGTAAAGTTTTAATTTTTCTGTTGTATTAAAAAAGATCCGTGTATGTATTTTTTGCATTTTCTTTTAGCAGATATTATACTGCTGGGCATACCTCCCCTAAATCTTTCCTTCCAGGCACTCTTTTCTTGCGCCACCTGGAACGTCCAGGAGCCTAATTACGTAAGTGAATTCGGCAAGGCGAAGGATTTGTCCCCTTCAATCGACCAATCACATAGACGGAAATCCACAACGCGTCTTTCATCTCACACGTGATTAGTCGATTGATGGGATCACTTAGGCAATTAGGCTGTAGGTCACATAGTCGCCGCTATCTGGGCCGGCTTCAGCGTCCCCGTTCACCAGTTCGTCTTCGTTCTGGCACCCATTGCGTGGAGAGTTCATCAGGAATACTAATGACGGGTTAACATTAAACCTACTGAGTAATATTTCTTGCAATTTTGCACTCTTTAATAATAGATAGAAGATATGTCCAAAAGTAACCGCTTCTTTGAGTTGGGACAACGTCAAAATGTTATGTTAAATTAATTTTGTAGTTTTTTAATGAGCTAGAAAAGTTAAAATTAAAATTGTATGAATTGTTTTACGACCACATGACATTCTATTAAGTATTAATAATTTATTATGTGATAACATTTCTAAGTATCGTTGTTTCAAATTAAATCTTCGAACAGATTATAAAATTAGGATTATAATATGCCATAAAAGTGACTTGAAGTTGCTATAAACTTTTTATTTATTGTTAGTTGATTATATTATTAAACATGGAGAACATTTTTGGAAATAATTCGATCGTAAAAATAATGACGGTGACTCGTACAATTTCCAGAATAAAATTATAAATGGATCACCTTTTCCGGTTTCCGGTTAAAATAAGGTTTATTTCTTTTGTTTATTCGATTTGCTTTTTTTTTTATTTACCCAATGCTTTTCTCGAACAAATGTAATATGTATTGTGCCAAAAAGACGAATGTATTGAAAATCATGTCCCTTTGATGCACATAGGTTCACGTTAAGCTTCTATCAAATGTTATCATTACAATAGGCATAAAGAGTCCTTTGTCCAACTAACTCGACATTATTAAATCGGTGTACGAATTCCCGGTTAATATAGTGGGTATTTCATAGATACAAGTGTGGTGAGCGATGTTGGGATGAACATCGATGGTTGTTGAGCGGTAATTAGTGGATTCCGATGTGCTTTGACGGTGCCGCCCTTTGATCACAGCGCGCCATGGATGTTTGGTCACTGGATGTGACATAGGTACGTGTAATTTTGAAGTCGTGTTGTTTGTTCTACACAGAAAGAGTCTACCTTATTGGTTTCATTTATATCAATTTACTAACGTTGGTATCGTTGAATAGGTATGTTGTTATATTTTAATTGGAAATCTGAATATCTTAAAGGTTTCTTTTTATGTAAAAATAAACCAAGGAACTAAGTACAGTATACGTAACGCCTGAACGTACCTGAACTATGAGTACGAACTTTTGTTATACTCTGAAAGTAAACAATAACAGACTGAGGTTATTATAGTACACAAACGACTCATTTAATAGTAAAATCTTATTTTATGAATAATAAAATAAGATAAGTATAATGAATAATAAAATAAGATAAGTACGAAATTATGGTTACCTAATCAGAAATTTAAACATAAAATAACAAGATACAAAACTTAATCTAAAATAAACCAGTAAAAAGTATTCAAAATGGCACATGGCATATCCAGCACAAACTATGCATCCACATTGTCATATAAAAACAGATTCATAGCATACATAATATATTTATGTTCTCTTGTATATTTATATTAATGTGATGTAATATATTAAAGGAACACAGTGACCGCCAGACGGCTGACAAAAAATAATACGGTTGATATACATACAGCAATATAATACAGTAACTATATGCTTTATATTTGGCAGTTTATCATTCTCAAGGTAACATATAAAATGTGTTACTATGTGATTACAAAGACAATAATAGCTTACTGACATCTTTTTAGGGTTCCCTACCCGAAGGGTCCAAACGGAGCACTATTGCTGACACTCACGTGTGTCTGTCTGTTTGTCTGCCCGTCGTCTGTCACACATTTTGTCCCGAAGAATTTTTTAACTGTCCATTTACCTTGAAACTTGAAATTTGGTGACAATGTTTATTATTTATTACCTATATGTTTATAACAAATACCAATATAATGATAAATTGGTACGGAACCCAAAATGTGCGAAATCCGACACGCACTTGGCCGGTTTTTTACCGTATTTGAGATATAGCTTCTGCCAGCGACTAAGCCTGCGTGCAAAGCATCCCAAGAGTAGGTACATACTCCCTGTATAAAAAGTGTCCTACAAGTATGTCCAGCCTAGGACAAGGTTTACCCGTGACCCATGTGAAAAGGTTACAAACAGACGTACAGACAGAATTACTTTCGAATTTATAATTATTATGTATAGGTCAAGCCGTATTGTTATAAGTCTTTACGGCTCCAGCTCTTCCCACCTCTGTCTGGGACTGCATTTTCGTTTTTGTACTCAAACAATTAATAGTAATAACACCAGCCTATGACAGTCCCACTGCCAGACAAAGGCCTCTTTTCATTCAGAGAAGGCAGGAGTATGACAGTTCAAATCCGGGCAACTCAAATGATTGTTCAATCAAAAATTGTATTAGGAATGATCGCCTAGGCATTACTCTTGGAACAGAACCTCATTAAATTCATTCTTTTGATTTATGATATAATATACTGATTACCTACGAGTATATACCTGACAATAAACAGTTAACTAAAGCTATTGATCCCTTAACTGGATTAACTTTTAAAACCTTTAATTTTATTCTAAAGCAAATATAGGTTTTCATTTTCCCTTATTCCCAGTTCATTTAATTTTTGCAAAATATAAGACAGAACTTAACCTTCTTGGACTTCATATATTAGCATAAAATTAATTACTAAGAATCGACAATCAAACTCTCAAAATCGATTTTTAATAGCCGAGAACTTTTTACAGCCATTTTAATGATCTAACACACTGTTTATTAATACACCATGATACATGATATCTTATTATTCACTCATATACCTACAAAAAATGCCAAAATAACTCCTGTCTGTTTGGTTGTTGTTACGTTTTTACACCGAACCGTTGAACCAACTTTAATGAATTTTTGTACAGGAAATTTTTGCCAAGTTTTGATTTTACCCGGTTTCTGTTTGAAGCCGACCCGACATGGTTGGAAAAAGAAGCTAGACTTTTTATCTCGGGAGTCACCCTGTTTCACGATACTCTCAACCGAGGGGCCTTTAAGTCAAGAGTGAATAGATTACTTCTATATAGGCAAGCGTGTTTCGCCTTCGACCACATCATCGCTTACCATCAGGTAAGGTAGTGGTCAAGCGCGAGCCTATCAAAAACCATAAAAAAGATTATTTATTATTATTTATTAGAGTTACACGGGCGAAGCCGTAGAAGCTAATCTGTTAATAATTTTGTGAATGTTAATCTATAATTTTTTGTTAACATTAAGTGGTAAGCTACCGATCTGTCGATACCCGTGTACGATTTGATTGCTAATGACGCACTCTCATGGGAAAGAGATGGTGATATGTAACTCTGTGTGTGTGAGTGGGATGCAGTAGTGTTTGTTTTTGCTGCACGTCTCGAAACCAGACGGTATCGTGTACTAGTAATTAAAGCAGGTTTGTAGTATGAAATCATGTTTTGGACGTCAGTTTGTATTGCATAATCTGTGATCATTATTATTTGGACCGAGCACAGCTTAAAAGTGAAGTTAGGAACATTTAAGCTTAGCTACTTATTAAGAATGTAACCGTTAGATTAATTTAAAATGGGTGGGATCAAGTCCAAGGAATGGACGGACGACACTGCAATTTAAGTCGAATCTTTGATGCGAAACCTACGACGAAATTCAGCAGAAGTCGACAGCATGTGTATTCATAATTATTGGACATCATTATGAATCTGTTACACATGCAGTCGTCTAAGTATAAAAGTCGAAGAAGTGTAAAAAAAACTTCAGATAATTCTGTTCTATCAGAATCAACTTCAAGTTTTGACGTTCTAAAAGCTTAATGTGTCTTAATGAATCCAGAGTCGGTGAGTTGGTTACTATTCATTCAACCTTTTATTCAACTTTCACAATATTACTCTCCTTTCAATTTCAACATCGACAACTCCTTTTTACTTCTAATAGAAACTTAAAAGGGGCTATAACATTTTACCAAACAGCCAATGAACTTTTGATGGCCCTTCTTAATTTGAATTCTGGCTGTCAAACCATAGTAAATCGTTTCCGTCGGTGGGCGGGAGATTTTCAGCGAATTCTTGAAACACCTGAAAGTGTAACGATTCAAGAGGAGTTTAATTAAACATCGCCAATACTTATACTGTTAATTTTAACATTCATTGAAACAGTAGCTTGGGTTGTATTACGTGTTTTGGTGGAATTGCTAGCGTTAGTAACTGTTAGGTTAAAATTATATATAAAAAAAATAGTTAGATTGTACAAATCATCTCGGTGCTTTTAATATTGATAAGATTATCGGTGTCATTGTACATTAAAAATCCTATGATATGGCGAGTAATTTAATTACGTTACATTGTATTGAAATTCTATTGTTTTCCATTGATAGAGATATAATTTATCTCGTCAGCACGTAATACCAGCGTACCGGTGTATAATGACAAAAGGCGGGCACCCGAATGAATTAAAATGGACGCCGTAAACAATGCTTTGACAGATAATAAAATGCTTGTCTATGGCTCGAACGTAATTCAATACAGATTATTGAATTTTACCTTGTTTTGCTCAACGAGAATTATTTAGAATTTTATTTCAACCATAAATCGTAATTATGTGTGATGGTTTGTTTGTGATTCCGTGAAATATGGCGGCCACAACAGAATATGACAATAAACAAAAGTATAATTATTACGGTTGTCACCAGTTTCAAATTAATTATTCGTTGGAATCTGTCACCGATTTATTTTATGGAGCTGACGAATGAAATAGAATTCATAATGGAACTCATGATAATTAATTTAACAATCGTACCTATTATTATTTTGCTATGCGTAAACATTATGAGGCCGATTTTTATTTGGTTTCGGTGTCAAAGCAACTAGACGTGTTGTCTATTGCTCCTAAAATAAAATTCAGTTTTAACTATATTACCAAATTTAACAGTATCACAATTCAAGCGACTAGAGAACATTTCTGACTAAAATAACTTTAATAAATAACTTTTGTTTAACTTGCAATGTATGTATGTATGCGTGTGTTCGGGTCAAATCTTGCAACTGAATTTTAAAGAAGTTATCCTCCACCGATTAAGATGCAATTAGCTAAGTGACGTCATTCTATAACCAATATTGCGGACGGCCCAAGATGGCGGACTAGTTATTTTTTTGTGCACTGCCATGATATGGGTATCAAATGATAGCTGAGTAGAATACAAAAACGCTTGTTTAAAAAATAAACATGTTTTTAATGAAGAATTTTTATATTTTTAAATTCATAATGTTACCACGAATTGAGTAGTCAGAATGTGGCTTTTTCATGAGTAAGGAAGGGTTCAAAAAAGCAAAGGATTTGCTTAATAAAATTTAGTACAACATTATAACACCCGTTTGGGTGATATTATGGTTACTATGACACCGCTTGTTTTAATGTTGGCAATAAGCTTATTGTTTCAGAAACCTTTTTAAAGGAATCATAGCATGGGTGTAGATAAATATTTTAATCTACAGTGAACAATTTCTGTATATCTTGTTGAACCGATTTTGGCCCCACAGCGCCATCTCGGCAATGTAACCCCAGAGTTCCTTAACTTCAAGTAATCTTTCTAGAAGCCTCGAGCGTTATTTTCCTACCCACATAAATTAAGTTTTAAAGCACTAAATGGGGAACGCAATTATTTCTAAGACATGAGCACGTCATAAACATGCACCTTCTTGTGAAATATGAATATTGGTTGAGTATCATCACGCTCACGTCCCTCCGGGGCCAGCAGTTAGCGAGCTGTCACTCAGAATGATTAACGTTTGACATAATAAATATTGAAGGCCAGTAGTCCTTGATTTTGACGTTAGATATTTTCTGCAGCAATTGCTGTTGTTTTAACGGCTAATCCTACGAATTTTATAAATGCAAAAGTTTGTATATATTCAAATTACGCAAAAACGGTTGAACGGATTTGCATAAAATTTGCGCAAGATTATTAACCTGGATTAACACATAAGATAATTTTCAACTCTGTATAATGTTCCCTTGGTATAATAAAAAACTTTTCACGCGGGCGAAGCCGGGGATAAAAGCTAGTTTTGATGTAAGGAATGATAGCATCAGCTCGTCATTATCAACACGATGCATATTCGCTGCCCTAATTACTGAAAATTCATTATGTCGGACTCGGGAGCCGAGTCCTTAGGTTCAAATGTCACGAAGAGGTATTTTTATTTTTATGACAATCCCACCGCACTATTCCCAAACCACTGCAACTCCTGAAAGCCAGAATCAACAGTGGCGACCACCAGAAAAGCTGTCTTGGATCCCGCAACGAAATTAATCAGAAAAGAATAAAAGATGAATAGGGAAAAAAAGTCCACTTCCCTCCATATCAAGCAGGAGACAGAACAAAAAAGGCCAATAGGCCCAAAGGGTCGTTTACTACGGATAAACATTAGCATTAATATTAATGGGTCCAAACATTGTGAGCTGCTATATATGTTTGTGAGCTGCAATAGTAGGTATGGCAAAAACGCTTGAACGCACGGAAATTTGTTCTAGTTGCCACAAGGTCCGTATAGTAAACAACTCCTGATGCAGCCTGTACATTACTCAACATAATATTGCGCGTTCATTCTGCCAAAGAAAACACTACCTCAAGATATGATGTGCAGGTTGTACATATTCGCAGTCAGATGTAGAACACTGACATAGAGGCGAGGCAACGAGCTTGAAGGAAAAAATAATTTACTTTTAAAGTTACCATGCCCTGTGAGAAATTGGGCAACACAGTGATCCACCTCCAGCCACGTCCTGCCCAGCCGCACGCGAACGGAAGGAAATAATTTGTGGAGGTGTCGGCCCTTGATGGAATTATCCCACCAACATCGCCACTCGGATAAAAGTTCCTCCTAGACGACAATATGTGGTTTAAATAATCTAGAGATTTTCTCACGGTCACTCTGCGTTAAAATGTCCGCGTCCATGGTCTCTCGTGCGGAATAGTACATTGCAGCACGTCGCTGCACTTCAAGGTCGACCGGAAGTACGCCAGCAAGTACCGGTAACGCATCAGTACTAACCGTCCTGTATGCTTTGCTTATGAATATCAAAGGCAAACGCTGACATTGAACTAATTTACGTCGTACCGCCACTATTGTGGCCCTATCAGCCCAAACAGGCGCCCCATAGCACATACAACCCAAGTAAGTAGCCCCATAAATAGTATTTAAAGTTTATTATATTATATTTAGATAGTCTCGTTAAGGCATAGAAGATCTTTTTTGCTTTTCACCGACTATTTTAATATCTATAAATGCAAAATTCCTCTCTAACCCTAGACCAAGACAGCACACGGACTGCTTCCTTTTTACGGGAATGTTATTAATTTTAATATTAGGACACGATTTAAGATTACCTTTCAAAATTAGTTGATAAGTTTTGTGCGGAGCAAAGGTCAGGCGGTTTCGATCGCCCCACTGAGATATTAATCCTAGGCTAGTATCAGCCAAGTTCTCGAGTCCAGCTCGAGTACTTGGTTAAATGAGCAGAAGACCGTAATCCGCGTAACCGGTTAATGAACAGCCGCTTGGAAGCGGAATTGCAATTACGAACTTATGTTCAGATGTATTAACTATTTTTCTCACAGTAAGGGCCGCGTCTACGGTAGATTTTCCCATAGTGAAACCGAATTGATTGTTATGAAATTTTGGTCCGTCCAGTAGCAAACGTGAACGATAAGGCGCTCCAGGAGTTTTCCCAAAGATGGAAGTAAAGTTATAGGCCGGTACGACTTTGGGTCGTCCGGCGGTTTATCGCCACTTTTCGGGATGATTCGTAAAAATTCCGCGTCGCCATATAGGAGTAAATACGGCCTCTGCAATACAACCGTTCGGTTATAACCGCATCACCGGCTGTTTTGCACGCTTCTATAATGATGAATTGTTGAGTGGTAACCTCTTGACAATCTCCTCTTGAATGGAAGGTCTGATCTGACGCTGGTGATTTAGGTGGTTCAGCTGCCCACGCTCTGATCTGTTGATGGTAGTCGTTGTCATTAGCAAGTAAGTCATCAGGTATAAGAGTATTCAGCACAACTTCAGTTAATTCCTCAATACCGGTGGTGGGTTTATTATTTACTTTAATATTCTGAGCAAACGCGAGGTTGACTGATCGATTGGCTTTAAACTCATGATATAAAGGAGACCACGGACCTTCTTTATCAAATTTTTCAACTATTTTACGCAATAAATTACCCTTAGATTTTTCCACCGATGCTTTGTAGCGGGGCCTTTTTTTTTTTTTTTTACTGTGTTGGAAATCATCCAGTGACTTCTCCCGCTCTGGGTGAAGCGGGAGGGCGTGTCAGACTTTTACTGACTAAAACCCACCCGTGTCCGACTCGGGCCTGGTCCTTATCGGACGGCGAGCTACCCGCTGCTCGCCATCCGCAAGCCCGCGCCTACGGTGGCCGGAAATCGTCTTGCGACGCCCGACGCCCGGGACGTCTCCTGCGGTGGCTGGGGGCGTGAGGGCGTCTCCGTTGCGTCTCCCTCACGCGTTCCGCCTCCTCCTTCGCGAGCATTACTGCTTCGCAGAAGGAGGTGACGGCTTACCATGCCCTCTCGCTCCGTACCATGGCCTGAACCAGGGCCGGACGCGAGAGGACACCACCGCCGATCGCCTCCACGAGGACACGGCGGTGCTCCGCCCGAGCGGAACAGACCTCCACCGTATGCTCCACCGTGTCCTCCGGGCGATCCACACAATGGTGACACCCGGGCGTTTCCTCCCGCCTTATCCTGAACAGGAACCTCCCGAAACATCCATGTCCGGTGAGGACCTGCGTCAGGCGGAAGGTGAGGACGCCATGGCGCCTCTCAAGCCACTCCTCAAAGAGGGGCCTTATCGCCTCAAATGTGGCGTGCCCAGCGCTGGGTTGCGACTGTCGCTCTCTCCATGTCGCCATGAGATCCTGCCGGAGCTCTGACCGCCGAGCCGTGATTTGTCGCGGCAACGGTGTTTCGCCTCGGCGTTTCGCCTCCTCGCACCACTCCCATATGTGCGCGAGGACTTTTGCCTCCAGATCCCATGGCGGCAATCCGGCAAGGAGGTTCGCTACCTCACCGGAGATCGTGCGGTATCCTCGGATCAACCGAATTGCCATGACCCTTTGGGACGCGTTCAACCGGCGGGCTGGTCGCCGCCTCAGGGAACGCGCCCACACTGGTGCCCCGTAAAGGGCCATGGACCGCACGACCCCCGCGTAGAGCCTCCGGCAGGAGGCGTTTGGACCCCCTAGATTGGGCAGGAGCCGCTTGAGGGCAGCCCCGGCCCGCTCCAGTCTGGGAGCCAAACGTTGGAAATGCTCCACGAAATTCCACCGGCTGTCGAGGACGAGTCCCAGATACTTCATCATCGACCTGACGCCGATGTGAACCCCTCCTACCGTTATTTGGGAACCCGGCGGTGGCGCGTTCCGAGGACCATGAAAACATATGGCCTCGGATTTGTGCAAGGCCACCTCGAGTCCCAATTGCCGGATCCTCTCGACGATTGTCGCAACCCCGCTTGTCGCTAATTCGGCCGCTGCCTGGTGCGACCTCCCCTGCGCCAGGACCAGCGTGTCGTCAGCATAGCAAACTACGCTGACGCCGCTAGGGAGGTCGGCGCGCAGCATCCAGTCGTACCCGATGTCCCACAGATATGGCCCCACGACCGATCCCTGTGGGACAACGCACGGCATCTCTCGCCGGTTCCACTCTCCCTGGTGACCGGGGTAGATGACAGCCCTGTCCGTCAAATAGGCCTCGACCACGCGACAGAGGTAGGGTGGCGTCCGGTGATACCGGAGTGCCTGTTAATGAATGAATGTTACTAACACTAGGTAATAAGTTTTTTCTATGTTGCTAACACTAGGTAATAAGTTTTTCTATGTTACTAACACTCTATGGATTTTTGTGTCCGAAATAAAGATATTCTATTCTATTCTATTCTAATACAAGATTCGTCCATTTGGCTGCAAAAAGTTGGTGGTGCATCAGGAGTATTATGAATAGTCAGATTCATTTTAGCAATAAAAATCTTCAACAGCGCAGCGTCGTTCATTATCCGTAGACCGAACTACACGAAGAGGTTATCAAAGGAGGTATACCTTTCTGAAAATATTTATGGACCGCGAAATATAAATAAACAAAAGTAACTAGCATCTGCCAGCGGCTTCGCCGTCATGAAAATTAAAAATTGTACCGAGAGAACATATTCCCAAGATAAAAAGTATCCTATGTGCTATTCCTGGCTATAATCTATCTTTGTGCCAAATTTTATCTAGATCTATTCAGCCGTTCTGGCGTGATTGAGTAACAAACATACATCCACACACAAACATTCATCCAAACTTTCACATTTATAATATTAGTAAGATGACGCGAATACTATTGATATTTTTTTTATCTCTACAACAACAATGACACATCACGCTTGTACAATCCCTGCAGGGTTTGGCAGAGTACCTATAGTACACCCAAATTTTGCCAGTTATGTTTAAGTTCCTTGTAATAGGGGGGAGGGTGGGGCGAGCCTATTGTTATCAACCTGGCACGAAATCGAAACTTCCGGGCGCTACTGAGATATTAAGATGGAAACACCCAATAACATTTTGGCCTGACCCGGGAATCGAAGTCAGGGGCGTCATGCTCAGCAGTATCTGAAGGGTATCCACTCCTGGCGTTTCCGAAAATCATACATTCTGCATAACCAGCAGAATTCCTTCATCACCAATTCAAACACCCTCACAAAGACGGATGGATGCTGCCCCGTCAAGGAAAAGCCTAAGTACCCCCCCCCCTCCTCCTCTCAAAGTTTTTCACTTCGTACCGTAATATTAAAATAGCGCATTAACCGATCGCCTCCATTATCTAATAAGAACGCTTTCTTTAGGGCAGCACCATTAATCCCGACCAAGCTCATGCTAGCTTATCGGGTGGGGCTCTTACGTCAGCGGGCTGAAAGAAAACAAGCTTTCATATTAAATACCTAAAGATTCTTTATAACAAGTTTTGTTATTTAAAAATTGCATTGTCACAAAAACCAAACGTGTGTGCCAAAAGTCAGCTCAATCAAGCACTGGGAAGAGGATCAAATTTAACTTGTAAGATTTGATAACAGACACCGGGTTAAGTGATGAAAGTAAATAAGTTTTAGTGATGAAAGTAAATAAGTTTGACCTTGCCTTTTGTGCTTGAGATCGGGCGTTTTTGGTTTATCTTGGACATCGCTGACAACGGTGAAGGAGAACATCGTGAGGAAATCTGGAACCATTATAATTAATGGTCAAACGCGAGCCTACCACGAATAAAAAAAAATCGCCAGCCCGCATTGAGCAAACGTGGTGATTAATGCTCGTGCCTTCTCTGTATGAGCAAAAGCCTTCTTTATAGAGCAGAGACTTTCTCTGTATGACCAGAGGCTTTCTCTATATGAGCAGAGGCTTTCTCCATATGAGCGGAGGCTTTCTCCATATGAGCAGAGGCTTTCTCCATATGAGCAGAGGCTTTCTCCATATGAGCAGAGGCCTTCTCTGTATGACCAGAGGTTTTTTCCCTGCAGTGTGGCAGTAACAGGCTGATATTATTATTATACCTCGAGGGCAAGACATATAGACGGACTTACTTTTTACTTACATTATTTTTCTTTACTCTGTTATTTTTCATCTGCCACTTTTCAAAATACGAATTACGAAATCACTTTTTCCATACATGTCCATCCAGCTACAAAAAATCACCTAATTGGCGACATTAACATCTCATATTGACACAATATATAATGTCCATAAAAACAATAACCCGCTGACAAAACAACCACACACATATAGCGATCATAAAATAAATCAAACGAGTTTATGGCCCAACTACCCCGGCATTAAAATATGGCGAAACGCTTAGCAGAGCTGCGGGGTGAATGGAAAAACTATAAGGGTGAAGGAGACTGGGTGAATGAATATCGTTGGGTGAACAATACACGGTCTACTAGAATTTCCCTTCTATGTTAGGGTCGGTGTCCATCTTAACTGAATGCAGCTGATTACCAGTATTTTTAATTAGAGGCTACTGCCAATCTGAAGTTCACGATCCCGTAACACAAAATCACTTGGCAAGACGATGTCAGATTTACTGGTTTCTCTCTACCGTAACGACTGTCAGAGATCTACTATAAAATTGTCAGCTAGGACCAACGCCCTTACGTACTTTTCGAGACCTAGGGACACATTTATAGACCGACCTGGGTAAGCATTACTTAACCTTGAAGATCGATCCCTGCTGTTATTATTATTTAGCCTCGAATTCAGAGCAGTGGTGGACCAGTGGTAACGGCCGGGACTCAATTTGTAGGTCATGAGTCCGAAACCAGGCAGGCACTATCATCATCATCATTTCAGCCGAAAGACGTCCACTGCTGGACATAGGCCTTCCCCAAGCGTCACGACACTGATCGGTCCTGTGCGTTTTGCATCCACCGGACGCCCGCAGCCTTCACTAGGTCATCGCTCCCCCTAGAGGGAGGCCTTCCAACGCAGCGTCTTCCGGTACGTCCACTCTTGAAAGTTTCGGCCCAACTATCTGCCTCGGCAGGCACTTTGTGTAAATTATTTCATCATCACTGCTCTCAAAACGGTGAAGGAAAACATCGTGAGGAAACCAAAAAATCGAAGACATGTTACGTTCACCAACATAAACCTATTCCCTCTCACAGAGAGGAGGCCTGCGCGCAAAACGGACCAAATGCGAGTCTAAGTGCGAAAAAGGAATCCATTTATCCTATCCTAGCCACGAGCCACATCTTCTGCGCTCGAGTGGAAGACGCTGGGTGAACGAAGTTGGGTAAATGTTCAACGTGGGTGAAGGTGCAAAACTGAATGAACTTATGTGACGAGGCGAAGAAATCCTTGTTTCAGCATTATTTTCCAGCACCCTCAATTCGATGTCCACCACTCCACTGTGCATTCCTGTATAATTGCTGAAGGCGTTCCAGTGCAAGAATAAACAAGTAAATTGTTTAAGGCACCATTTAAATTGTCTGACCAAGATGTCACATAAAATCTTGGGTGTCCAAATATAAAGACTTTAACGGTACAACGCAGATGAAACGATAACACTTCACGTTTTCAAAAAAACATGATAAAATGTCACCTCTCGAATAACTCAGAAAAAAATGAAATGCGAGTTCAAAAACCTGACAATAACATTTAATGCAAGTTGGAAAGCATTCAAAATGTTTAAATGTGCTCAAATACATCATAATGGGCCATAACGCGGGGCAGTAAGGGGATCAACAGGCAAATAAAAACTTCTCGATTTGACGTAGTGTTAAGGGGCTCGTGCGATAAATTTGTTGTTCCCCGAAATCGTAAAGTTTGGGTGAATGTGTGAAATTTAAAGCATTAGCCGCCGTGGTAGGGTTATGTTCACTCGCGGAAATTATTGGCACTTCGTGTTGTACGGGAATGTCTAAGCAGGAGTAGTTTGCTTATGTTTGTGTTTTACTCGTGTTCGATCAACATCATCATTATCATTATTTTAGCTGAAAGACATCCACTACTGCAGCCTAATTGCGTAAGTGAATTCGACAAGGTGGTCATGAAAGAGCAAGACAAATTTTCTTTTAATAATTAGGTATAGCCAAATATTATTGGACGCTTTCATTGGTGAAGATACTCTTTCCAATAATTTTCCTTCGGATTCACTTACGCAATTAGGTTGATGGACATAGGCCTCCTCCCCAAGCGTTACTACACTGCTCGGTCCAGTATACCTCGCATCCATCGGACGCTCGAAGGTAAGCAGAGGTCGTTCGTCGGTCCACCTAGAGGGAGGCCTTCCAACGTTGTGTCTTCCGTTTTTGATCGCATTAACGTGTTTTTTTTTGTATGCCGTTTGATGGCAGTAATAGCACACCCCTTTATGTTTACATATTTCAACGTTTACGTTAACGCGATAGAGTTCGCTAAAAACTCGCAGTAAGGCCTCTTGTTACTTGATAGGCCACTGAATAAGTTTCTGATACCACACAATTAAACATCTCCTTGGTAAGATATTTTAAAACTCAATTAACTAAGTTTGGAAGGAATATAATGTTTTATATTATACTATATTGTTGTCGAAATAATCCAGAAGTGATGATGCAGAAATGTTTACTTCATGTAAAACCCATAAACAGGGTGTTACGAAAAGGTGTGGTTCGTACCGAAAAAATGCATCTGCCCATGTATTGAATTACTTTCTCCAAAACCATAATAAATTGTCAAAAAAAATGTCTCTCCCGTACAAATTTTAGTGAGTTGACGACAACTTTGTATGGAAAATCCATATCTTTTTGGGATTTACCTTCGAGTTCCTTGGAGAAAGTTGTTCATTTACAGGGACAGAAGCAAGTTTTTTAAATATGATCAATTGTCGTTACATCCTGTAGTCAAATTGTTTTTATTTCACGTTTAAACATCTGGCAATACACGCGCTTTACTTTTGAAGTTCCACACGCACTTCTTTAGATCAAACCTTTGACCCTCAGAATGCGCATGAGTTAACAGGTGACCTACAATATTCTACGCATAAAACAAATGAAAACGACTCAATAGATAAGCTGATAAACATTATTTTTACTGCCCTAGCCCATCTGGTTACTATAATTTACCCGTGTGAACCATCCAGGGGTTATCTCTCAAATGATTGATTGATTTCAAACTAATTATCGTTTTTACTACAACAGATACAATTTGTTAGTGTTTATGACGCAACTTTGACCTTACAGCTGCATATTAATAAGACGTATAATAGTTTTGATACGATAGATGTATGTGTCGGTCAAGGGGTAAATTGGGAGATGATGTAATTTGAGTTAGTTTACGTGTAAGATATTAAATATTCTCTTTGTGGCGTATCAGAATCTATCTGCCTGCCCTTTTCTCAACTATGTTGATGTCGCCTGCCAGTATAATTGGCTGAATATCAGTATCGGTGTTGGAGAAGAATGCTGCACGTTACCATTGACGGCAAAGCGCACGAATAAGTAGATTCTCGATCACCAGCTCGACAAACTCAAGTACTTTTAATCATTGATACCACGTCCCCGTTGAATGTCAAAATGAGTCACTATTTATTTAAGAATCTGACTGTGAACACAAAAAATAACCTTTGCCATGAGACTTCCTGTTATTTAATTTTAAGAAATTACAAGCAAAATATTAATGAGCAATATTAAGTTAACACATAAACAAAATTGCCTTATCACAATTAATTAGTTTAAATAGTTATTAAAAGTGAAACGTTGATAAGTGCGTTATGTTTGCTACGGTCAGTGTCATGCTGAAAAGAACTAGGCTGCGTAAGAGGGGAGGTCCAAAACTTCGCGGAATATTTTCCTTAAAAGAAGAAGACGTATAGTAGTCACAGTGGATCTTTGTGTCTCTAGAAGTTGGCTCCAAGACCCGGTGTAGAAGAAAGAAGGAGGTTTCTCAATTTTGTGTCAATGTTGAAGTAGAAGATAGCATTGTATAACGGCCTCTTTCACTCGCTTGCGTTTGTCGTATCGTTCTATCTCGCTTTCTCTATGCTCTATACTCGATTACAAACTGTTTCTTGCACAATGGTTTGCAGTCTACTTAAGAGACACAAATATCCGCTGTGACTACTATATTATAAGATAAATATTCCGCGAACTTTTGGACCTCCCCTAGTACGTATTTAATGCTGGCGCAGCATGTGCCGTTGTCCGTCTATTATGTTACGAAGTTACTGGTATCAACGGCAAGGTCAAATAGAATAGAATATATTTTATTGTACAACAAAAAGTTAGGAGAAAGGAGTCGAATAAGGCTGCAACTGGTTGCTGGTTGTCACTCTAGCAGAGCGTAGCATCGATGGTTAACACCACATGGTGATGATGGTTGATACCCCATGGCAAGTCTGGTCAGATTTGTTGGCTTCTGACTACCGTAATGATTGTCAAAAATCTACAAATGACAGGTGGAACAAACCAATCTCAATATGAATTGGATCATGTTTGGTCACCCATCTACGGTTGCACCTTCATGCGAAGCAAACCGTAATTCTTCAATCAATTCGACAAGCTTTTTCTCAATTATGTTAGAGTCGGCTTCCAGTCTAGCCAGATGCAGCTGAATACCAGTTTCTTACGAATGACTGCCTATCTGACCTCCACAACCCAGTAGCTAAACAACAACTCGTAACGACTATCCGTACTTCATCATCTTAATATATTATATTCTTGCAGCACTACCGCAGACCACCGTCCATGTTATCTGTCAACGTTGAACGGACAGCTGATAATGGCGGAGTAGTGCGCAGTAGCGATAAGCAGCGACTTAACCTATTTATGATTAATTATACAAAAACCGACTCATATTCATTAGAAAAAATACTTGTACGTGCACGTGCACTTTGTTTTTAGTTGCGATATTGTATTGAGTAGGTTAATTTATGTCTTTTGTGTGCACTGAATAAATGATTTATCTATCTATCTATCTTATGTGGGTCATATTAAAATGCAATTTAAACAAAGCATTTTCGATTTCTTCTCAGGCTTATCGGGATTGCCTTTTAGGTTTAAAGTCATCTTGAGCTTCTTGGCGTAACGTTGACATCGACACTCAATTTTGGCCCATACATTGAGGCAAAGGCTCAACTGGCTGCCATAAATCCTTGCGAAGGTGAGACGGTACTTCACGCCAGAACAGCTGCTTAAGTTGTATCAAGCGCAAGTTCGATCTTGCATGAAATACTGTTCTCATCTCTGGGACGGATCTCTCCAAATACCAGCTTGATGCACTAGAGTCGATCGAAAAACGGGCCAAGAGGCTCATCGGCAATGAGGCACTGGTAGAATCAAAGCTTCAGAGCCTTGAACATCGTCGTCGAATTGCCAGCTTGTCGGTTTTATATCAGTTACATTTCGGGGAGTGTGCGATGGAATTGCATGATCTGATTCCGCCTAGCCTGTTTCATCATCGGACTACAAGACGTACGGCGATGCGCCATCGCTACATGGTGGACTTCCCACCCATACGCACTAAACGTTTTGGAAATACTTTCATTATGCGTACAGCTAAGGAGTGGAATTCCCTGCCGGAGTCTGTGTTTCCAGATAGCTACAATCTCGGGGTCTTTAAGTCAAGAGTGAATAGGTTACTTCTAGGCAAGCGTGTTACACCGTCGACCACATCATCGCTTACCATCAGGTGAGATAGTGGTCAAGCGCGAGCTAATCGAGAAAAAGAAAAAAAAAGTCTGAATTTGTAACTGGGTCATTGCAATAAGCTAATCACGTAATGATACATACACATTAAATTACTGTCAGGAAAACCGCTAGTTCTCTTTTCCCGATCCAGGGATCGAACCCATGACCAGTCACACTCTCCTCTACTGAACCAACGTGACAATCAACATTAGACCACATTATTTGCACACAACGTTACATTATTTAAATCATAAAATGTCAAACCGGTTATCGAATAAGACCATAATATATGTCTACCGCATAATATATTCTACCAAAAATGGTAGCTTAGCTTACCCAAATGGTAATTACGGGTTACGAGTTCCGTAATTTAATTATGAAACTTTTGTTATTGTGATCTAAGCGACAATAGCGAAATGGCTTATTTGGTGAAGGGGAGGTCACGGGTTCAAATAGGTAATGCCACGTTGAACTAATCACGGCATTTAGTTGAATGTGGAAATTCAGTAAAATAACTCTAGAGATGATAAAAATAATGTTTAATATTAGGTATAGATACTCCAACCATTTTTATAATGATAGCTACAAATTACTCGTAATTAATAGGTTTATTTTAATAGGTGGCGATGCGTTTTTAGTGGCCTAATCCATATTTTAAAGAACTAATTAGGCGATAGATCATTAAAGTTAGCTCGTAGTAATTTTAAGGATTACGTTGTTCATCAATGAGGTACCTACATAGGAAACCTACATAGGAAACCTACATTAAAGGAACAAAATATCTTATACTAGCTTCAGCCCGCGTGAATGTCGAAAATTATCCCGAGAGAACATATTCCCGGGATAAAAAGTATCCTATGTTCTATTTTTGACTATAATTTATCTCTATGCCAAATTTCATCAAGATCAATCCAGCCCTTTGAGCGTGAAGAAGTAACAAACATACAAACACACACACACAAGGAAGTGTGATAAAATAAAGTGTGATATAAAAATCAATTGCGAACACGTTAGTCTCGCTAAAATTCAAAAACGGCTGACCCGATTTGAATAATTCTTTTATTAAATTCTAGCGAATAAGCTTTAATATTCTAGCGAAATACAGGGAAGGTTTAAAAACAAAAAAAAAATGGTAGGTAGGTAGGGTAGAAAGGTAGGTAGGTAGCCAGTTAGTTGACAGGAGTGAATCCGCGGGAGACAACTATTAGTAAATATTAATAAGATCTACTGTATTTTGTCAGGTATCACATAGACCTGCTCTCTCGGGTACCAACATTTATAAATAACCCCATTTACTTATTATGAAACCTACTCTTCTCTTTAGTTTAAACATTTCAGTTTTAACAAATCGTTCACTGAATCTTTCAGCTTCACCGCTGCAGTGTCTTTGAAAATACTCTTTTAAATTCTGTTAGCTTTTCTCTAAAGCTAATAGTGGTGGGACCGGGCCAAATTGACAGATCTGCTAAAATATTGGCATCGCCGGCGATACTGTACAATAATTTAGTGTCGGGCTAGAAGGGAGGTTTAATTTTTTGAAATATTGGATTTTGAAGGAAAAAGGAGAAAAAGGAATTAAGTAGAAAAAGGATATGTAGCAGGTGGCGTTCTGTTCTGCCTTATACATTTTTCCCAAGAAGTCCATGGGAAAAAGGCTAAAGAATATGTATTTCGGCAATTAAATTAAGTTGTGTGTCAAATAAACTAATTTTCTTTCTTTCTTTCTTTACATTGGGAATGAAATATTGTCGGTGTACTTTGAAATTAGACACAAACCTTTGTTTGTCCGAAATCTATAATCTGTAATAATATTATAAAGAGGTAAAGCATTAACAGGTAAATTCAATCATTTGATAAATCTTTCTTTATTTTTCGTGTGAGAATGTGGCCACCTCCGGTGTCAGCGTAAATTAAGCCACCTCTGGGAACCCCACAGGCCTCTGACTTCACGATGTTTTCCTTCACCGTTGCCTGTGATGTCCAAGATAAACTTAGAAAGTACTTATGAATTTGAAGTCACATTGGTGCTTGCCCGGTTTTGAACCCACGACCTCAAGCATGAGAGGCGAGGTCTTAGCTACTGAACCACCACAACATTGTGGCAACATTATAAAAATGAAATAAATTTTCTCAACGAACGGTCTCATCATAATCCCTTCATTAATCAGCCTTATATCTAAATGGCCATAGCTGACGTTACCAGCCCGGCTATGCGGAACTATCAACATTGAGACACTCCATGTTGTCCACATTTTTTCTGTAATGACTGGTCTAATATGGCAGCTACCTTTGACAGACTTCGTGGCGACCGTGAGCTTCTTATAAGGAAATCTAATGACTCGTGTGAGAAAAATAACTGCTTTTTATATGTATTTATTTACTTAGATGTGATGATCTAAATGCGTGTGATTTTATTTATGTTAGGATCGCGGGTTGGTTGTCACTTAGAGTTTATTTATGCATCTTGTTATCATTACCTTTGTGAAACCGAAAGTATAAACTCGAAGAAGTTTTAAAACGACATTGAAATTTTATAAAATCTGTATAGGCTCATCAACGACTCCACTTATGAACAATATAATGACATGAATCACACAAATCCGGCGTCGCGCAATACAAGCAAAGTTTTCGGTGCGATTTGAAGACACATATACAGCAATCCGACAATAAATGGTGTAACTGCCTATTTAATCTCCATAACCCAGTAACTGTATAACACGATGCCTCCTTGGCAAACTGCTATCAGATTTTATGGATTCTGTCAAACCTTAATTAGTTGAAATCTATATACCACGGGAATTTAACGCGATGAAATTAACAAAAAACAAATCATAAAAAAACATAAATAAACAATCGAAATTTCATCGCGTTAAATGCCCGTGATATATTGTTTTTCAATTATGAAACGCGAAAGTTTTAAACTTAATTAGTTGATACTTGAAAATTAATTTGAATTATGTTTTCCGTTTTTGGTACAACAAACAGAAAAAAAATAGTGTACGCTGGGCAAACTCTTTATCGTATGTGTATAGGTTGCAAAGCGGGGTGAGACAGGGTGGGCTGACTTTTTTTTTTTTTTTTTGCTTCGTGAAATGTCCATGCATACTGCGCTACCACGGGGAGATAGCGCAGTTATGTGGGAATCTAACCCACTAAAACTCCACGATGTCCTGATACAATGCAAAGAAAAATGAGCTTTTCGCATTTAAGAGGTGTGGCAATGTACGTGGGTACAAGCGGGGGGTGTTAGCTGGGGAGCTACTTTAGCAAGAACTACCGGACAGTTCAAGTATCTGGGCCGCTGGGTATCAGAATCCGAAGACCTTAAATATAACACAGATGTAGAAGGGGCACGTAGGACGTTGGCTGTCAGGTGTAATATGTTGACCCGCTGGTTCGCACGTAGCAGTAAACAAGTCAAAGTTACACTTTGGAACACAAAACTGCGAATTGACACGATGCGACGTCGCACCGCAGTTTTGTGTTTGTGCCATTTTTATTACACTTTTATTAGCTTGATATTTGTATGTATCTGTGTAATGGAATCTTTTAAAGTGATTTTCGCCCGCTTCAAAACGTTGGGTTATTTTGAAACTTTGCACACTAATCAAGGACCGATGCCAATGTTAAATAATTTTGTCAGTTTGTCCCATTATCCTTACCAGGATCTTCAGGATTAGCGATTGAACTAAAACGTTTAAAAAAAAGCGTGGTGGCATGATGTCAATTGTTATAATATTTTGTTGACAGATATTAGTCATTTTGAAAAATCTTACAAAGCACCCCACGGTTTTTTACAATATAATATTTGTTTTAATCACACTATTCGTAATTTGAATTTATTTAAATTTATTTTCTACTTTTCAGTTTTGTTTTCTATTAAAGCGTGTGCTTTTTTTTTTTAATCTTACTGCCAAACACTTTACACGTGCAGCCTGTGGGTTAACTACACACTGGGAACATACAACGCCTAGCGTGATCAATACAATAACACGTTCAGGGTGCTGCTGGGGCTACCGCAATTCGTCAGTGTGTCGGCTTTATTCGCTGAAGCGCACACCGGATGGCGTTCATGCCCTAAAAAGAGAGCAATGTGCGTCGCTACTGCGTTAGGTCCAGCAACAACAGAAGCGTGTTCGCGGACAGGTGGGTCTCTCCACTGCTGCGCCACTGGGAGTCTATTGTCAACTGGACCCACTTGAAATGGACCCTCGGGTTCACTCGACCCAATCAAATTTTGGTAGGTCGACTGGACCCACTGCCGAATCTGGTAAATAATCTACGTGTCTTTAGAAACGTAAAGAAAAGGCTGTATAAAAAAGGAGTCAATCTATTGGTGCAAAAAAGCAAGGTAACTAATGTTGAAATACTTGAAAAATATAAGTTTCTACTATGATGGTAAAAATCGTATCGTCTTTGGCGACGTGAAAATGAAAAATTACATAAGATTTGGTTAGTGATTCTTTATTGATGCCACATTCAAATTTGACCAACAATATTCTACCAGCTTTTAACAGTGCATGCAGACATAGGTATTAATAATGATTATGTCAACGTCATTCCGGTCCTATATGCCTTGTTACCCGACAAGTCCTATATGCCTTATCTTCCTTCTTATTAGGTCCGTTACCCGACAAGAAGATGTCCACTTATGAACTTTTATTTGATCTTATTAGAAGTCAAATACCCGAATGGAAGTCAAGTAACGCGTCAATGTTTTTTGAAGTTCCATCTATTCAAGCACTGAAAATACGTTTCCAAATGTGAAAATAATGGGCCGTTTCTTTCACTTTTGTAGAAGTCTTAGGCGTAAAGCAAAAGAGCTGGGTTGTAAACACAAACGGGTAAGATGCATGTAAAACTGTTTGCATCATCTTTTAGCTGACTTACTGACTGTTTTTTAACATTATTTTATGGAAATATAAAGGTTGAACAAAATTTACTCATTGTTGATTTGTTTAAAAAGATTTTGGTTGAGCTTTAAAAAATAATTGAATTGTGTTTTATTATGTTTTGACTTTCCAATTTTGAGCTCAACTGTATTCACAGGTAGCTTTAAACAAAGTTTGAATGTTGGTCCAATATTTTTGTTGGTTAATAAAAAAATACAGAGAATAGATTATGTGGTCAAGTGGACTCGCGGGTCCAGTAGCGAGCGGGTCCAGCTGAACAAAGACTCCTGGATGCGCTTGCACTGATGAGTAGTGGAGAGTTCCATCTCGTCAAACTTAATGTGTTGTTTTTTCTGTGTTGTCCTTCGTATTTTATGTTATTGTTTGTATCCGTTTATTGTGTGCTGTAACTGTTTTATTTTATGTTATGTTGCATTTAAAATAGTTTATTGTGTGTATTGTTAAAGATAAAGCGCATCAAAGTTCAGGATTGGGGACAAAGTGTAGCACGGCGTGACGTCACACAATATTTCAACGTACTGTATCGTCGTCATCATTTGTTTATGTGACAGAAGAAAAAATACGTGCGTCCAATATTTTTGTGTTATCTAACTGACAGACAATTTTTTTTTTTATCGTACCCTATTTTGTTTTATTATCATTTGTACATATGGACGAAAGTCTGAAATTTATTTATTTTATTAAGTTTAACTTAAGTGCACACATAAAATCACGGCTTTTCTTTTTTATGTTATTTGAGTTTTCTTCTGCTTTTGTATTCTTTTTTATAGGTTATGTGATGACTTATATTCAGGGCCGGATTTAGAAGTGTGGAGGCCCTGGGGCAACAAGGGAGTGGAGGACCCTAATTATTTTTCAAATAGGTTAAATCATATTTTTCTTGCAAGTGTTTCAATATTTTTTTTATATAATCGTATGGGAGGGGAGACAGGCAAGCGGGCGGCGTGAACCCCGCGCACCGCAACACCCCGCATTGTGTTCCCAGAGCGATAGCTCTAACGAGACGAGATCACGGATCGACCATCGGTCGCAAACACAGTAAAACAATACGCTGCTGCAAGTAAAATTAAGATTTAATAAATAATGTTAAAATCATATAAAATAAAAATTACTAGATAAGTTTTCAAATAGTAATACAGTGGAATCTCTATAACTCGAACCTCGTTAAGTCAAAATCCTCAGTAAGTAGAAAAAAATGCCATTTTCTTCCGCTGAACCCTTAGATACGCGGTATCTCGAATTATTTAAACTTTGTAACTCGAACAAAATTTTATTTCCTTACGAAGTATTGATAATACATATTTATACTCTATATCTCGAATTTCAAAAAGGAGTTTCCAAAAGTCGTAGTTAGTAAAATACAATAACATCTGACGTCTTACTTGGAATTCTCCGAAATAATGGCAATAAAATCCAAAATGAATGTTCGGGTTAGGAGCTTCTAATCTATTGTTTTTGTCTTGTACACGTGCAATTAATGAATATATTCATTAAATTTTCTAAGTTCAATTAAATTTTTAGGTTGGGTTTGACTCTACAAATCGAAAAATATACTTACAAATCGCGACTTAGTCGTTCGAAATTTCAGCAGTTAAATCATATGTATCTCGAAGTTCTTATTAAGTCAAAAACTTTTTGTCTCGATTTTCTTTGCATTTCCCTTGACATTCGAGTTAGAGATTCCACTATAGATACCCTATAGTTGTGTAAGTTTTTTTTTAATAAATAAAATTTATGTGGGGGCCCCTCTCTTGTGGAGGCCCCGGGCAGTTGCCCCGATTGCCCTCCCTTAAATCCGGCCCTGCTTATATTCTATTGCGAAAGAGCAGTAAATAATTTTTTCCCATGGGAGTAAGACATGCCTTACTTCCACAGTAAGGCATGACACACACGAGTGACTAACAGAGTTATCATCAACATTCGCTGCTGTATACGGAGCGTCAGTCACGGTGTACACTGCAATTAATATCACATTTGTATTATATCTTGTACGTTGTTACAATATTCTGCAATTAAGCATTTCTCTGTAGCAGTCCGAATTTGCGGGCGTTTAATGAAACATGGCTGGTGAAATATCCATGTGTTACTTCTGACCGCCTCGCCTCCTTTGGAAAATACAGCGTGGTTAATCTGCCCCCTTCTTTATATATGTGACCTTCCCATATAAAAATTGCACATAATGTATGTGGGAATGAAAGGAGTTTCAGTTAGAGTAGGTAGTTTGTCTATGGAGGGTTAGTCTATGTGGTCTATGGCGAGGGATGGCGGTGTGTGCCAACGACGAGAAGACGTATTGGAATAAATTAAGTCGTTAGTTATTTCGCGTCATTTAATAAAATCTACTAAAACTATCGGTTATTTCGGAAGTATGTATTAAAACAAAATATTAATTATTGTTTAAGCTATACCATAAAACATGTTATGTTTTCATTTTTACTTTGTTATAATTCTTGACATTCCTCCTTTTTTGTAACGGAGTACAAGAAGAGAACATAACGTACTTTTATTTTCTCTGTGCATTGAGCTATGAAGGATTGTGGATCATTAGTATCAAAAATTGGATATATTCTGTTAGTTATTTGATAAAGAGTCTTAGAATTCTTATATCTTAAAGTTTTAACAATACCTTCGATAACTGTCTTGTCTGATGCTCTTTTCGAGGCGTGTGAGATAAAACTGTTTGTATATGTAAGTGTTAAAGGCCGATTTTTTAAAAGTCAACAACAAACTTTTACCAGCAGAATAAAAATGTCTTGTTTGTTGTTCAGCTAAAAAAATTCTAAGGGCCGCTTTTTAAATCGGCTTTTTTAATCGGTTTTTAAAATCGGTTCCAATTATATATATTAATAATAAGTCAGATAATATTTGGCTAATGTCCTAAAGGAAAAAATCTCTATAATTACCGCTCCGGTTACGTTGTATACCTGATGGGAAGCTACAATATCGCTGTGTGTTATATTAGGCTACTGTTTGTCCCGGGTAAATGCACCGCTTCTGTGGAATACGCTTCGCCAACGATTGCGAAGCCGCAGAAAAATATTAGATCTTTTGTAGCGTCAAATTTTGATTGCAAAATACTGGCTAAATTAGCCACAAATCCATGAAACAGTTTCTACATTCGTCGAAATCAAACCCATTATCCTATACTACTAATAATATTTTAAATGCAAATGTTTTGATGAATGTTTGTTACTCAATCACGCTAGAATGGCTGAACGGATCTGGATGAAATTTGGTGCAAAGCTATAGTCTGGAATAGCTATTTTTATTTATTATGCATACATACATAAACTGACGCCTTTTTCCCATGGAGGCAGAAACTACAGATCGCCACCTGCTGCTATCCTTACATATTTCAAACTTTTGCTTCACTCGCGTTCATATATCTTGTCATACACGCACGCCGGTTATGAGTACTGCGCGCACCTGGCCTTTCTGAAGAACATCACCAATAAGGCCTATCTATGTCTTTCTAGGACGTCCCCTCCTGGAGTTTCCATTCACGTCTGCCTTGTAAATACCTTTTCGCCTTTCATTCATCTTCTCAACATGGCCAAACCATTTTAGCACTCTTCTCACTACATCTCAATTTTAGTCACTATATCTTCTTTTAAACCACAACGTTGTCTTATTACATCATTCCTCAATCTATCATTTAAGGTTACACCACACATACTCCGCAAGGAACGCATTTCTACTGCATTAATCCTACTTTCATGTCTTTTTTGCCATACCCAACCTTCATTTCCATACATAAGGCACGCTGTTGTGAACGGCGAGTCGAGCCGAGCCGTTTTTGTAATCCTGGTACAATTGTACCGTTGGGATCATACAAAAAAAACACTTCACGCGTGCAAAACCACGGGCATAAGCTATGTCACCTATATCTATTTTGCGACAATCCAAACCACATTTGCAACTAATCGTCAATATGTATCGGGTGTATTTAACCGTATAGCAGCCGCGGGCTCCACGCATTGCCTATTGCGATTCGATTGTCAAACTTAGTTCAAACAGCAAATATTGAAACGTCACAATTGCCGTTTTTAATATTAACGACGTTGTTATTGTGTTCCGAGTTTAGTTGTTTGGTTCGGCTTGTTATGTATTGAGAATTGATTGTAAATGCAGTATTTGTGGGTCGTTATGGGCTGCAGGAGTTTGAGAATTGAAGATCTTTGACAGTCGTTACGGGTAGTCAGTAGCCTGATATCTGACACCATGCAGTCTAGCCAAAGGGAATCGTGTTACCCAGTTACTGGGCTGTGGAGGTCAGATTGGCGCTCCATGTAAAATACTGGTACTCATCTAAATCTGGTTAGACTATAAGCCGACTCCATCATAGTTGTGAAAAAGGCTGGGCAGATTGATTTATTGGTTGCAGGAGTCGGCAGTCTAAATGTTGGATAGTCAGTCTTACCGAGGGTAGGTTGTGGTGGAACTGAATCTCTATTTATTTATTTTATTTATTTATTTATTTATTCACAAATTTGAGACAACCATACAGAGCAACTCAATAATAAACACAAAATAGACAGATCGTTGGATGTGAAATGGTACAATGAAAAGATGGTTTGGTTGTCTATAGTCTGATTCGCCCTATCCCCTCGTACTAGTATAAAACTGTATCACGAGCGGATAGTCTTCCTCAATCTTAGAACAACAGATTTTCACAAGGTTCCAGTTACAGTCACATAGCAGCGGTTTGATTACATACTGGTAGGTGATTACATACAGGTAACAAATCATGGTACAGATAGTTATATTAAGTTACAAATGATGGAAGTTGTCTGTGTTTGGATATTTTATGTTAGTGTAGGTATTTATGTATATGTGTATATTATGTTTTATGTATGTTTCTATATGTGTACAGTTATGTGTGCTTTATTTATTTGTTTATGTGCCTTGTTTACAACATCGTTTTATATTAGATTTTCAGTGCTGTTGTAGTCTAGTGCTTTCAAATATTTTTCAATTGTTTTTTTGCATGTTTGGCTATCAAGATTCTTCAATTTTAGATCTTTACTTATTTTGTTGTAAAGGCTAGGACCGAGATAATTGTGAAATTTGTGTGCAAAAGATGTTCTAAATTTGGGTATGTTATAGACTATATCTACTCGCCGCCTTTTTGCAAAGTGCGGTTTTATTTTATGCTGTGCCATGATTTCTTGTTTAATGAATAATTTTCGCACCGTAAGGACTCCTAGTTCTGAGTAAAGTTGGTGTGTCGGATATGTGTACTTTTTGCGAGAAATTACTTTGAGTATCATGCGTTGGGCTCTTTCAACAGTCAACATGGTTGTTTTTGAGGTTCCTCCCCATACATTCAGGCCGTATATCAGTATAGATTGACATAGTGCTAAATAGATTTTTATCAGTAGCTTAATGTCACATGCATTCCTAATAGTTTTAAAAATATAAATTAGCTTTCTTGCGCGATTATTTACTTTGACAACGTGTTCTTTCCAGTTTAAGTTTTGGTCTACTATAACACCAAGATATCTTATGGATTTGGTTCTGGTGATTGGGTTACAATGACAGGTACTTCGATTGTTGCAATGGTGAGTTTGAATATTTATTGAGTTAGGAGACGGTTGAGTTCTACTGTTAATTGTGAATGTAATATATTTCGTTTTGTCAAGATTAAGTGTCAACAGATGATTGTCCAGCCATGAGGTTACTAAAGCAATACCTTCATTTGCTGCTTCGCTTACATCTTTCCACGTGTTAGAGCTGAACAATAATACTGTGTCATCTGCAAATGTTATTATTTGACCATTTTGTAAAAGCAAATTGCAGAGGTCATTAATATATATCAAAAACAGTGTAGGACCCAATACACTGCCTTGAGGCACTCCGAAGGTGATATTTTCCTCCTGGCTTATGCTGTTATCAATTTTTATAACCTGTTTACGGTTTGTCAAGTAATCTTGGAAAAGTTGGAGAGGTATTCCTCGAATTCCCAAGGCATCGAGTTTGTTCAGGAGGATGGGTATAGAGACGGTATCGAAGGCCTTAGCAAGGTCGAGGAATATGCCTAGAGACTTCTGCCCCCTATCCATGTTTTCGACTACATACGAAGTTAGTTTGTGAAGAGCGTCCGCGGTTGATATTTTTTCCCTGAACCCAAACTGATTACCTGAGAGAAGATTATGAGTCTCTAGGTAGTGTTTTAGCCTCTTATTTATTAGCTTTTCGAGAATTTTTGACAAACTAGGAAGCAGAGAGATCGGTCTATAATTCGACACCAAAGTTTTGTCTCCTGCTTTATATATAGGAATAGTGACAGACTTTTTAAGGACATCTGGAAAGACTCCTTTTGAAAAGCAAGCATTAAATATGTGTGCTAGTGGTGCAATAAGGTAATCCACTGCTCTTTTAATAAAAATCGTGGAGACACCGTCCCATCCCGTGGAATTCTTAGCTTTAATGTTAGCAATTATTTCTTTAATTTCAAGTTGGTCTGTTGGGAGAAGCATAAAGGAGTTAAGGGTTCCGGTATTCGGTTTTGGTCTACACCTCTTGCTCAAATCTATCTCATTTGTGAGGGTCCTGGACAAGATGGTGTTTGCCAAATTACTACCGACATTGACAAAGTAGCTATTTATGTTATTTAACGCGTCCTGCTGTGTAGAATTAGTGGAAAGAAGCTCCAGTGGCATTTTTGGGTTGCCGTTTAAATTAGCCATTTCTTTTACCAGTCCCCATTGTTTTTTTATATTGTTACTAGACTTAGCTAATTCTGATTTAAAATATTGGTTTTTAAGGTTTTTTAATAGGTTATTACATGTATTTCGGTAGCGCTTGTAGGTTATGGTAAGGGTTGGGTTTTCTGGGGATTTTCTTAGTTTTTGGTGAAGTTGATCGCGATTTCTCATACATCTACGTAGGCCTGGCGTAATCCAAGGCTTAAGGATTATTTGTCGCCTAGGCTGTTTGACGGTGTGTGTGTGATTTGAAAGGATGTCTCTGATGGTTTTCAAAAAGATGTTCATCAGTGCATTTGGGTCATCATTATGAAACCTTTCTTCCCAGTTAATCTGTTGTAAGTCTCTAATAGCAGCATCGTAGTCGGTTTTTGTATGAAAGGGGTTTTTTTTGGGTCTCGTTTTCATTTTCAGAGGTAGCGATATCATAACACTGAAGTGGTCAGTTAAGGTTGAATTACAAACTATAGTCAGCGGTTTTAGTTTAGTTCTGACGAAGCAGTGGTCAAGACAGTTTGATTCTCTAGTAGGCAGAGTGTGTGTGTTAAGAAGGCCGTGGGACGCAAGCAGATTTAAGTACTCTGTATGTTTAGGGTTAAGCTGTTCCTGTTTAATATTAATATTTAAATCGCCCATTAAAAGTATGTTTTTATATTGGTTAATACTGGACAAGATTTTATCTAAAGACTTTAAAAAGGGTTCTAGGTTTTTGAATGCTGGAGGTCTGTACATTGATACAATAGCTAAATCGTTATTGATTGTTGTCACAAGGCAATTTACTTCTTGACAATAATTTGGTTCATAGACATTCGCGTGTATGCTATCTTTCAGGTATAATACGATACCATCATTTTGATTCAGGTGAGATTTAGTACTATGAGTTGTGTAGTTTACCATTTCAGGTATGATCGAATTTTCCGATAGCCAAGATTCTGTAAGCATAATAAGATCGTAATTGATGTCTAATCTTTTAAGGAGAACAGCAAGCCCCTCATAATTACGGTTTAGGCTTCTGATATTTTGGTTTAGAACTGAAAGCGATTTTGCACCTGAGTTAAAGGCAGCCCTGCAGTGTTCCGGAATGTCAATAGCTATAGCATCGCCGACACTGACTACACCGTCAATGTCATTTGCGATACCTTGAATATCAACCATATTCCTTGTATATAGAAACGGAAACAGAACTAGTAGCAATGGTATAGCAGAGACAAATCGGCACACCAAAAGCTGCAAAGTATGCTGTATTAAAGGCACACAATGAAAAGCACGAAAGTGTTTTGTGTTTTAGTGAAAATAATGTGTGAATGTTATGTTTCAATGTGTGGTGAATGTAACTAGTTGAACAGTAGAAAGAACAATGGCAAAAATACTTAATTACTAACAATATGAACATATAAGATAATTTTGATTGAATACAAAGCATGCAAAATTTAAGAATAAAAAACTCGTGATAGCAATACGGGTTTGTAGAATAATAGGTGCATAAATACTCAGCTAGTCATTTAGCTTGATGTAGGAGATCCATGTCCTCTTCGTTTTTAATAAGAATTTGCTTTTCTCCCTCACTTTTTCTTAGAAATACTTTTCCGAGAGAAGTCCAGCAAAACATATAGCTATTTTCTTTGGCGAATTTTCTAGCAAGGTAGAATAGATGTTGAGCTTTTGGTGTTAGGCACTCGGACAGGAATATCGGCTTAGGAGGACCCTCTAATTTTACATGAGACGTGTTTAACTTATCTTGTTTATTAGTCTTATTAAAGTCCCGTGCATTTTTGATGAAATCGCCTTTAATATGCATGCTCGTAAAATCTACTATTATTGGTGATACGCCTTCCTTCCTGTTTAGCCTGAACAAATCTTTGATATCATGTCGTTGGATAGGTACACCGAGAACCGTGGCCGTTTCTGTAACAATTTTGTGAAGGTATTCCTTAGATTCTCCAGGTGGTTTCGGAATATTTCTAATTTCCATTTTCGACAGGCATGACATCCTTTCCAAGTTTTCAATTCGATCTTCTAGTTGAATAATATAGTTAAAATCAGATCTCCTCTCAGCCTCCAACTTCTCTGTTCTAATGACAATATCATCATATTGCTTAGCCATAGTGGTTAACTTATCTTTTATTTCAGTGTTCTGTGAAATTATCTCCTTCATTGTAGTCTGTATAGACTCTAACTTGCTGTCCATCTGAGCTGTATGGGACTTCAACATATCATGGATCTCCTTCATAAAGGTAGAATAGTCATTAACATGTTTGCGTTTACGGGTAGTTATATGTTCGTTTTCAGGAACAGCCGGAGAAGGGGTAAGTATTTTCATAAGTGTCTGAGTTTGAGAGCCTGCGCTCGATTCGGTTTCTGACTCAGAGAGAGTGGGTGTCTTTACAGGAGTTCGATTAAGTAGCATTGTTGAAACTTTTTATAGGACTTAGTACACCAAACAATAATAATAGCTCCTTTTTTGTGGGAGAAAAGTACAAACAATCACGCAAAAAGTGAAAAACCAAAAACAATAAAATTGCGCGTCCTCGGAATCGAACCCACAACTCGTCGCTCGCAAGTCTGAAGGAAGTCTTATCCTGCTACGAAGTCTCACGACGGTGTGACGAAATTTGCTTATGTATTCCACCAGTGGGTGTGTCTCTTCAGTCAAGCTGTGTTGGAGTTTGTGACCATATAAGGTAGCGTTTTGGGTCGTCGTGCGTTGTCTGACTCACCGCCAGCCGACGAATTGGAGCGAAGCAGCTTGGTGACTCACTGGTTGTTTACTTGCGACGACGATGACTTGTTGTATTTGTTTAGTTTTACTCAATTAATTTATTGTGATTAAAACAAACACATTTCACTAAGTAGTCACTGATTTTATGACATGTAGAAGTACTCAATTTGCTTAGATTTGCTTCGGTTTAGTAAGTAATTTTAGTTGATACGGAGGAACTTTGTGCACGTCAACTACGTGTGCGCGCGGGCGGAGGAATGATGAATGAGGATGATGAGGAATTTAAATCTATACTAATATAATATTTTTATATTATAAAAAGGTTAAGTTTGTGGGTTTGTGAGTTTGTGAGTTTGTGAGTTTGTGACGTTGTAAGGGGTAATCTCTGGATCTACTGAACCGATTTTGAAAATTCTTTCACCAGTAGAAAGCTACATTATTCTTGAGTGTCATAGGCTATAATAAATTTTCAAAAAAATTAGAGATCCTTATGAAAATTACAATAATGTAACCCAAGGTAGGAAAATGTTGCCTATAAAATTCATTCTTTGGCGTGCGCTGAGAAAAACATTGATGATAGATAAAAATAGTAGGTAAGTAGGCAGGGTAGGTAGGGTAGGAAGGCTAGACTGGCTAGGCATGGTAAGCAGGGTAAGCAGGGTGGTAGGCAGGGAAGGCATGGTAGGCGGGGTTGGCCGGGTAGGCAGGATAGGCAGAGTAGGCAGGGTTGGCAGGGTAGGCAGATTAGGCAGGATAGGCATCGTAGGCAGGGTAGGCATGATAGGCAGGGTAGGCGCGGCAGGCAGGGTTGGCAGGGAAGGCAGGGTAGGCAGGTTAGGCAGGGTAGTCAGGGTAGGCAGGTTAGGCAGAAAAGGCAGGGTAGGCAGGTTAGACAGTGTTGGCAGGATAGGCAAGGTAGGCATAGTAGGCAGGATAGGCAGGGAAGGCAGGGTAGGCAGGGTTAACAGGATAGGCAGGGTAGGCAGGGTTGGCAGGGCAGGCAGGGTAGGCATGGTAGGCAGGGTTAGCAGGATAGGCAAGATAGGCAGGGTTGGCAGGATAGGCAGGGTAGGCAGGGAAGGCAGGGTAGGCAGGCTAGGCAGGGTAGGCAGGCTAGGCAGGGTAGGCAGGCTAGGCAGGGTATTCATGGCAGTCAGGGTTAGCAGGGTAGGCAGGGTTGGCAGAGAAGGCAGGATAGGCATGGTAGGCAGGGTTGGCAGGGTAGGCAGGGTAGGCGAAGGGGCAGGGTAGGTAGGTAGATAGCCAGTTGACGGGAACGAAGCCCCGGGGGTCAGCTAGTACTGTATATTCCGATGGTTAGATTAGAAGTCGCACCCGTCATAGTTGAGAATAGGCTAAGCAGATGCTGCAGAGGCTGCTTATCCCATCATATGCTGATGGGATTGGAGGCATCACAGGATTTGTCATTGTGGGGATGCTGAGTATAGACTTATGTCAATGTTCTGAAAGTGACGTATTTCTGATGTGACTGCATCTTTGAATGCTAGTAAAATAAATATATAAATAAGATGTCATGGTGGCCCAGTGGCTAAGTGCTCGCCTGTCGTGCTTGAGGTCGTGGGTTCAAAGCCGGGCAAATACCAATGTTTCTTTTTCAAATACATATGTACTTTCTAAGTTTATCTTGGACATCACAGGCAACGGTGAAGGAAAACACCGTGAGGAAACCTGGACTTATATAGTTAATGTAAGTCTGAAATAGCCAAGTCAGAGGCCTGTGGGGTTCCCAGAGGCGGCTTAATTAACTCTGACACCAGCGGTGGCCACAGTTCACACGAAAAGAAGAAGAAGTAACATAAATTCAAACGGAAATTGCCTTCAACTTGGTCAACAATTAATTGGTGATCGCAACTCAGTCGACGCCCTTAGGGTGGGCCCTCCATCCACTGAGGGTCTCCATCCTCCACCATCAGATCATAATATAGACAACGTTATCAATGGAGATGGAAGGACTAATGTCTCAATAAACTTTTCTCTTTTATGTGTTGACCAAAGTGAGAGAAACTTGGAATCCGATTCTACAAAGAAGCTTTTCAAGCTCCGTTGCTTATAATAGGACATTGAAGCTATTTCAATTTTGCAGGTAAGGATGGTGATTCCCTGGTGGGCCCCCATCACCATCCTCAAATGGGACTGGTTAAGATACAAAATTAATGAAAAAAATAATAGTAACCAATGTACCTTCTATACCATATTTTAGTTTATCTGGTAGTTTCATAGTGGCAATATTCAACTGAGTGAATTTCAAGTAATAAAATTATACAAAATATTTACTCAAGCAATCTGCGATACTAGTCTCGGGTCCGAGCAAAGAAAACAGAATGTAGATATCAAAATGCCTAGCATTTATTGAATTGTGTTTGACATTTGAATAAAATTCCTATTATGACTGAACAGGCAGTGCAAAGGGGCTAACAAAACCGCGCTTTAAATATTTTAAATAGTGAAGAGCGGGCGCACATCGGAGACTAGTCGTGCAACTTGAATTCCTTTGAAAATTTGTTTGGTAGTGACTGCGTTGTGTCGAAAGTATTTATGCGTTTCATTTAGCTGAGTCACAAATGAGAATGTTGCGATTTAAAATTAGGCGGCTTATTTTGACATCACCATCATTCCTGCTGAAACATGTCTACTACTGAATATAAAGTTCACCCAAGTGTCATTAAATTGACTGCAACCCGCAACTCTGACCAAGTCCACCTAGTGGATTATTTTATAAGACAAGTTTATTCCATTTATTTGAATAAAAGCTCAATTATTATTTATGACAAGACTGCCCTTTTCGTTTAATTATAAGCCCGTATTATCCCAATGTAGGGAAAAGGCCTCCCTTCCCGCTTTGCCATTCTGCCCGGTCTCCTGTGAGTTCAAAAGTGATAGAAAAAGGCTGGTGGTCCAACCAACAAAAAATAAAGCAACTTGATTGGCTGGCCTTTTTGGTTCGCTATATATCTATCGAACTTAAGTTTATATTTTCTATATTCGGCCTGAATTGTTTCACTGCAAGGCAAATGCATTCTTTTCTTCTTTCCATTTCGCCTGGTTTTGGACAAGTGTAGACCAGTCCTTTATGTTGGTGTCAAGTTTGTCCCCGCCATCTTCGCCTAGGTCTACCGCGATATTGCGGTATATTTTCTGGGACTTCCGAAAATCACAAACGCGCGCCGCCTCTTATTTTCGGTATTGGACGAAAAATCTGCGACTAAATGTTAACGCGGCATACCTCCAGCTCCACGTTTATCGGGCGTTTGTTTTA
This sequence comes from Orthosia cruda, assembly GCA_964057195.1. Classification (NCBI taxonomy): domain Eukaryota; kingdom Metazoa; phylum Arthropoda; class Insecta; order Lepidoptera; family Noctuidae; genus Orthosia; species Orthosia cruda. Next base: position 3,124,337 of record OZ059835.1, on the reverse strand, counting down.
ATTAAAATTTCAGGCTTTATCCCAACTATTCTGTTTCATTACCTAGTCTGTTATGACGGGAATTTCTGTTCGATATTGGGTAAAATGGAAAATAGCTAGTATTCGATTATGAACGGCATAATTTGATTTTAGGAATTTAATGTGGTATTTTAAGTACAATAGTAGGTAAATATTTCATATAATTACATCACTAGAGATTGGAAAAAAGCCAAAAATAACTTTAGTAAAGATTTGAAGGCCTGCCTTTAGGTGGACCGATTGCCTTGGTTAAGGCTCCGAGAATCCAATGGAGCGAGACACACAGAAATGATCAGTGTAGTGCCGCTAGGATCTCCCATGTCCAGCAGTGGACGTCTGCCAGTTGATTTGATGAAGATGATGTTGCTATTCACTATTGAAAGCGCTATAAAAATGTCACGTGATCAATCACAAATATTTTGGCATTTCGATCATCGCCAACGCTGATATAATGTATAATACTTTGTGTTACTGTTTCTATTATAATATATATACCGATTGCCATAAAAAATGTCGCAATATCTCACGAAGAAGACAAAATAAAAAGTCTTCAAACTGAAAAACAGCATAATTATATGCTTAGCGGTATAAATATGGTACCCACGTTTACATTGTCAGTGTCCCAAACAGACTAAATTCAGCAATTCTAATAAAACATGCATAAAACTGAATCTCTTCCACTCATATTAAAAAGACAAGAGGTCTTTCACACCACCGATAATCGTCACGACTTGAGACTGAAGACAATGTCGAGTAAGATGCGCGATAACAAAGTATTTTCAATAAAGAATCAATGGATAGCCGGAATGGCGTGGGAACGGTTAGCTTCACTATTATATTGTATTAGTGGCGGGGAAGATAAAACCAGTGTCGGTATTGCGTCGTTTAGATGCGGGGATGACTTATTCTGGTTAAAATTTAGGGTATGCAATTGCCAATCAGAAACTCGAAGATGAAAGGCAATTATTGGTAACAAATCTGACGAAATAGATGGATAGAAAATAATTTATTGTAGTTTATTAGTTAGTTACAAAAATAATAATAGAACCAATCTGGTTTTATTGAGACTCTTTGAACACACAAGACGTGATACAAAACAATCAAACAAGGAGTGTCTCGTTTTGATCCGATAGAATCCGAGAGAAACATCTACAGACATAGCACATACCGTGATAGAATAAAAAGATTGGATGAGGTGAGAAACCATAGATCCAGACACATTGCTCGCAGACAGGATGGCCAGTAAGAGGACCCAAAGTTTTGAAGAGGTGACCACTGGTTCAGCTATCTGATGAAGATTGCGATAATCTACTGGATGCAAAAAGCATAGCTGTACCTGACGTTGTGATGGCTTCTGGATTGGAAGGCCGTACTTATGTTCAGCTGTGACCGCTTTAATGCTGACTGATGATAATGATGATTTTAATGTACCTCAACTATTCTTGCTGCCTGGCTTATCGTTTTCAGAAGAGAAGAATAAGTGAAAATACCTATCTAGCATCTACCTCGCCCTTGAGCTCCAGAATAGTGGCAGACGAAGAACTTAAACTGGATGCAATGGCGCATACTCCTGGAAATTGTCTTAAGAGAGCAAAGACGTTCCCTGTTAGACGACGAGTTACTATTAACTACTAGTGATGTGCCGCCACGTCAGGATAATATCGTGTTGTCGATAAAATTGTAAGAACTGATCTTGTAGTTATAGATAATAATATAATATTTATGATAATGAGCATATTCACGAACACCTAAAGATGCAGGTGAGGAAAAATTTATTAGTCTGTGTTTAATCTTAGTCATATTTTTGCAATAGTTTCAGTATTTACCTATATCATCTATACTAATATTATAAAGAGGATAGATTTGTATTTTTGTACGTTTGTTTTTTTGTATGTAACGAATAAACTTAAAAACTACTGGACTGATTTCAAAAATTCTTTCACCGTTGGGAAGCTACTCTATCCCCGGATGACATAGGCTACTTTTTATCCCTGTATTCCCACGGGAAAATAAACTACGTGGGTGAAACCGATTGGCGTCCGCTAGTATATTTGTATACTAATACGTATATCTATTATAAAGAGGTAAAGTTTGTTTGTAGGTCTTGAACTACTGAACCAATTTTGAAATGTTATTCACGCGGACAAAGCTACATTATTGTCGAGTGACATAGGCTATATGTGATGGGATGCTATAAAAAAAATCTCCCTACGAATTGGGAATGGGTCAGTTGTGTATATTTAAGCTAGGAAACATTTTCCTAAGAGATAAGTATTAGCGATGTTTAACTTTTGTATTGAGTAGGTATGTATTATATACTTATTTATTAAACTATTTCATAACATAATTCTTTTGACAGCCGACCATAGATTTCCTTTTTCTTTTTTTTTTCTCTTCCTTTCTAAGAAATTTAATATATTACCTTTTGGTCCGCGCGCTCTGTCATTTGTCTATGGTTTTGACAAATGATCATTGAGCATCGCGGACTTTGTACATAGGTCTACCTACATTTAATATGATTTTATTTATAGATCTGTATCAAACTTACACATAATTATAATATCCATACTTTGACCCACCTTCTCTGTTTATTCTATTTTGTTTGTTATTAAGCTATTGCATAGCTTCTATCGCGGGCCTTGAGCGCGGGGACCGAATCCAGAAATTCCGTAACGAAAAAACCTCACGCTCCCCACTCCGACGGGCACGGCGGTGATACTTTGACTTTTAATAAGGTTTTTGAATTCTGTGAAATCTGAGTGGTGAGGAGCATGGGGGCGGAGGGGGGAGGTTTGTTGCACGTGTTTTCGATTTCCGTGTTGGTATTTTTAGAATGAAAAATTTTTTTTTTTTTCGGTGGGAGGTAAACGGTTAAGGGGGCGGGGGGAATCCTATCTTGTTCACCTGGATGAAGTAGCAGGGTGCAGGGGGGCAATTTTTTGTCAGAAATGCGCTAACTCCAACCGTTTCTGAGATATGAGGGTTTTAAAATTTTTGTTGGTCGTAATTTTTTTGCCTTTTATCGGTCTCTCTGAGCTGTTTCTGTGACAATGGTGATCAATGTGGACCTTATGCTAATGAGAATAAGGGTCACTTTTGCTTGTCAAAGAAAAGCGACCTTATTTCAATGTGAATAAGGGTATTTTTGTTTTGTTTTTTAGAGTTTTATTAATCGTAAATAAATGCGGGTTTGGCTCGCTACGTTTTCGAGTTTTTAACGTTTTTTAATTTTTTTGACGCATTTTCCAGGACTGGATCTAGAATAAATGCTATGCAATAATAGCTTTACCGCGGCAGTCCCCGAGTGCCACACGACTTTTTTATTTATATATTATTTTAATATTTAAGTATTTTCGGATATCGCTGCACCTGCTGAGATAGGAACCTTTTTGGTCTCGCATAGGGTTTTAATTTTTTATTTTATATTATTGTAAAATTTTATGCATATTTCTCGTGTCTCCTGTGCGGGTCACAATTAAATATTTTTTCTTTCTTTCTTTCTTTAAATTATAACTATCGACATAAGGCTGTATCATCACAGCAATCTCAACGCATTGTTAGAACTGCGTTCAGCAAACTAGTTGTCTCCACCGTTAACCCGACACTAATAAAGTTATTAATGGATTGGTGCTACCGATGTTTAAATTATCGATAGCACCCAATCCCTCGCGTATCACCGTGGCTCTCAAACTTAACGCATTACTAGAACTGCATTCAGCAAGGAACTTGTCCTTATACTTAACCTGTACATAATTGTAATCTTACAAATATTATAAATGTGAAAGTTTAGATGGATGTGTGTGTGTATGTTTGTTACTCAATCACGCCAGAACGACTCAACCGGATCTGAATGAAATTTGGCAGAGAGATAGATTATAGTCTAGAATAGCACATAGGCTTCTTTCGTTCCCTTGGGAGGATAAAACACTTTGCACACGGGCGAAGCCACTGCCAGAAGCTAGTTTGTTTGTAAATATATTCAATACATAAGTAATGCAATTCGCGCACATTGTTATTATGTATGTATGTCTGGGTAGGCCTAGGCAGTATTTAGTTTCATAACGAAATCGAAACATGAAATACTTTTTTACAAAATAATTCAACTGGCTTCCAAATAAAAACACTACAAAATGAAAACTAACTTTAATTTCGAATCTGTTTTCCTTGATTTCGTTTCTTCATTCTTTGACACCGACATCCGAAATTGAAATTAATTACGGCTGAACGAATCTGGATGAAATATGGCACAGAGATAATTTATAGTCTGGAAAAGCACAAGCTACTTATTTTATTTTCCATGTGATCGAAGTTGCGGGGGAAATATAGTAATAAAAACCTTATATTTACAATTGTTTTTAGCAGCCATTACAAAGTCTGGTTTTCCTCCATTTTCAAAGTAGTGGTGAATCGTTTTCTGTAACACCCTACATCTACAGCTACCTTTATATGTCTTAACATATATCTTGTATATGTATGTATCTCTTAAGATAGATCTAAACTAATATTACAAGATATCTCTACCTCTAATATTGAAATTGTTCTTTTACATGAACAATTTAACCCCAACAAACAAAAAACAAACAATACAACAACAACAAACAACTACTCGTTTTTATGTTTGTAAAAGGTGATTTTTGGAGGTACTGATCCGATTACGAAAATTTGATAAAATTTAAAAAAAAATGGTCATGGTCGATAAGGAAGCAGACTTTTTTTTAATCTTCCAAATGTATTGCAGTATCGGTTTAAACTTGTGTATAGAAACCATTTTACCTCTGAAAAGCATGGTCTTAAAACGCACTGTTTTTAAGAAATAGGGCTTCAAATTTTTTATTAGTTTTTAAAAAACTATTTTAATTTCCAAAACGGTTGCTTGGACGAAAAACTTTTCGGAAAAGTAATCGTTGCTCTAGCCGTAAGCTATGAGATGTAAAAAATTTTAGCGAAATCAATAAAATAAATAAATATTGAAAAAAAAAATCTACTGATGATGCAATATTGACCGATACTGCACTACATGTATACTAAATTTTATTTTTGCATCTCATAGTGCTAAGGGTATACACCAACTCGTACTGGAATAGTGAGACCCTTAAGACGACCCACTGACCGTTTTTTTTCCAATGATTGCAAGGCACATTATCGTTGGGTATCATTATTTTAACCCCCGCCGGAAAAAGATGGGTGTTATAAGTTTTACGTGTGTATCTGTGAATCTGTGTGTCTGTCTGTGGCATCATAGCTCCTAAACGGATAAACCAATTTTGATTTAGTTTTTATTGTTTGAAAGGTGATTTTGTCGAGAGTGTTCTTAGCTATGTTTGAATAAAATCGGTTTTGCCGTCCAAAAGTTATGGGCGTTTTACTGCTTGAATCGGGGTGTTTTCGCAAGTTAAATGTATCGGGAGTTTTTTAAATTTTGAAATTGTACTTGTTACTTTTATTCCGGCAAAATACGTGACCACGGGAGCGAAGCCTTGACAAAAATGGTTCTTAATAAAGCATGTTTTTTTCTACACGAATATCACACAACAACACGATCGTCAACCACAACGCTCTTCAATTAAGGTTAATTAGAGCTTTGAAGAGGACCTTCTCTCCGTGCGGGTAGGAGAGCTGCCGAATTTTTAGCACGAGGAAATAAGCTAGTTCTATTTAATTACGTGTGCCTACATACATAAGTATTGCCGTGCGGGTAGTTAGACTTACTCATAGACTTGCAAGGCATAGAATGGATGACTACCATACTACGGTGATGGTGACTATAGTTTAAGTACCTATAATTCGAGTTAAAATCGCACTTCATTATCAGGGCCCTTGATTTGTAAAGGATAGCCACTCATGCACCAGCGCTGCTTTACCTATAATATGACAAGATAGATAGATAAATTTTTTATTTAGTGCACACAAAAGACACAGCACAACACGCAAAATCTTAATTAAATTATTACAATTTTCATGTATGTTTAAAAACAAGGTGCCAACATAAAAAGAAAAAGGAAACCATAATTACGAAATAAAAGTCAAAGTGCCACCAGTAACATTAGTTTTGACATTCAAAGATTACTATTATTATATACTGGTTAACAATCAAAACACAGTGCGGTGTGCGTCTCAAGGTTGCACCAAATGGGAGTCCAGCTCAGCACGTTTTAGGCAAATATACCTGACGCTGATATTCTGCTGGATCCCTGCAGTGGCATATGGTCGCCAAGCAGACGTGATATGCTGGTGTTGTTACAGTGTTATGCGTAGAGTAATTTATTAGTTACAATAAAAATAACATTTATATTTTTTTGCAATGGAAAAAGTTCCAGTTCTTAGGCGTGTTGAATGTGTTATAATCTCACAATAACCAATAAATAAATGAGGGCGTAGGTCCAAATAAAGTAAATTTAGCTTTGGCTAGACTAAAATTAAATATACAATAAATAAATACACGTAAATAATATGTGCACACAAAAGATCCACAAGTCATTCAATTACTAAGTGCCTATATCCCTTGCTCACAGGTTTTGACCACGAGATACGCCAAATAGCCAAATAGACAGCTCGGGAAGTACATGACAACCAGTTATATAATGGACGTTTTCAAAATAGTCATCCCCAGTTTTTTCTGTGATGCGATAATAAACTGTCGCAATCGAACTCTGAAAGTTATAAGGCATTTAAGATTCCTTATCGGCGGGGGAATATTGTTCCAGCATTTGGATGCAGCGTATCTAAAACTTCCCCTGAAAGCCGCTGTCTTGTGCGAGTGAGTGGAGAGTTGCTGTGAGCACTGTCTACTCGCGCATTCTCTTCTACTAGCGATCCAGCTAAGTTTATTATACAGATATGTCGGCTGCTTGTACTTTATAACTCCAAAAAGTAGGCATGCCAAGTGGAACTTACGACGCGACTTCATCCTAAGAATTGAGTGGTTATTTAAAAATGGCGTTACGTGACTTCTAGGTGGGATTGAGAAGCAGAATCGAGCGCAGGCGTTTTGCACTCTCTGAATCAGTCGATCAGTTCTTGCAAGCAGTCGAGGGCCAATAACTACGTCCGCATAGTTCAGATTGGACAGCACGAGAGACTCAGCCAGCTGGATCTGCAGCTCCTCTTAAAGATAAGGCCTTATCTTATAGAGGACCTTAAGCCGGTAAAAACAAGATCGACCCGTATTACTGTTATATTTTAACCTCCCTATATTATATTTTAACACCTATTAGAGCAAATATAACAATTAAACAACGATAGTAGTTTCAAATGTGTATTTAATTACGTTCTTTTAGCATGTAGTTATATAAGTATAAGTAAATAAAATAAAGTTATTGGCACCTTATAAAACAATAGAATCTAATCACCAACGATTCAAATGAAACTCTAGTAAGCTACGACGAAGAAATAAAACACAAATTGCCCAACAGCGAATATTACATTTAAGCAAGAAAAGTGAGAACATAAATAGGTATGCACTAACGGAAATACTTAGCTTCTTGTTCAAATCACAATATTATAAACTAAATAAAACGCTTAGGTATTTCTATGCCCAGTTACAAAAATAAACTGCCTCCAAAATTCTCCCGGCAAAAAACGATACTTCGTTATTCCTTCTTCAAAAACAAAAATCAACCCTGATTGGTTCACGGTGGCGGCGCGGCAGCGGGCTGATGTCGTCCCCTTATTGGTCCGACGCCCGACGCTACTACCGCAATAATCCACCGATGGCAGCACCTTGGCTTGGCGACAGCTGTTGTGCCGACGACGACCGCTACTTGTGTTTCGCGCCATCTAGCGCCTTTTGTGTGGAGTATGAATCACACTATAATGAGAGGGAGATGTCAATGTAACCATATAAACTTGTGTTCTTTTATAATAAAGGGCAGTATAGCAACAGCATTCGTTGTATCACTTACTCCTAATATCACTCATCCGTACATGGCGACCGTGACAGCGTAAACGCTAGCAGCGTATGTTTACATTTCTTTGACCAAAACGGGTGTCGCAATGTATTGTAACGAGACCAATCTCGTACTGGGACTTAGCGTGGTCACTATTCTATTTTGTGAATATTTACCACGACAATCACAAAATGGGTACAACTAATACGAAGGAAGAAGTTATAGTTCCACAAAACGCAGCAGGTGGAAGTAACAGCGCTGACATCACGCAGCTGACGATACATGCCAGCACAACAAACATCATTTTAATCGTGTTACTTCTTATAGCATCGTTGGCGTTTTTGTATGGTATCTTCAGAATCTACAAGAATTGCCATCAGAAATGGATGGGTAATGAGATCAGGAAGGACAGATTACGATGTTCTATATGGAGACGTAGAGCTGACGCAGAGGAAATGCGGACGAATGCCAGAGGCTACAAGAAGGACACTGAGGACGTCATCTGAAGAGTTAAAAACCCAGGGTTTACGAAGAAAAGTGCGCGAAAGTTGTATTCGTTATGTGTCAGTGCGTGGTTATATATAAGGTGTTGTCTATTCTCTATTAGTAGTAAACGTGTAATAGCATAAAATATACATGACATTATTTTAGTGGACTAAAATAAGTGACAAATGAAAAAAAAAAATGAACGCTGGAGTGTATGCAGTATAAAATAATGGTATGTAATTCAGTACCTACTAAGAAAATAGAAATAAGTATTTATGTTAAATGGCAGAAAACTTAAAAACATTGTACGACAAGTTAATTGAAATCAGAAAATATTTGATAAAGATAGGTCCAGATAGAAGAAAAGGTAACATTATAGTCGTAAAATTAGCAGAGGCAGACAACTTAGTAAAAGAGTACAACTTATTTTTAGAATATTATTCAAAATCGAAAAGCACCGTATGTGAGAGTGAATGTTCGCATATTCACGAGCTTTGCGCAAATTTTGATCATTTATATGAACAAATATTAGAATTGTGCTCACAGAAACCTAGTACGGCAGATAAAATGGCAACTACTTGTAAATTTGATTTAAAAGTTGCTTTAAGTTTATTACCAGTTTGTACAGACGATGAGGCTAGCGTAAAGCAACTTATAGATGGCATAGAGTATTACAAAACAGAGTTAGACGAAAATTCACAAGGAAAACTGTTAAATTTCGTATTAAAAAATAGACTCTCACAGACCGCAAAATTGAAATTAGCGACTTCATATGTCAATATTGACGACTTTATAGCTGACTTGAAGATTCAGTTATTGCCTAAAAAATCGGCTACAGCAATTCAACGAAAGCTGCAAAGTCTTAGGCAAAACGATTTATCAATCGATGATTTCGGCAAAAAAATTACGGAATTGTTTGTTGATTTGACGATCTCTCAATCGGGGGCCAACGAGGCCAGTTTGAAAGTTTTAAAGCCAATTAATGAGAAGCAAGCTATCAAATGTTTCTCAGATGGATTGAGAAATCGACGACTTAGTACAATAATTTCAGCCAGAAATTTTACATCATTGAAAGATGCAGTACAGGCGGCCATCGATGAAGATATAACAAGTCCATCAACATCTTCCGATATTTTAACGATGAATTATAGAGGGAGATCGTCTTATAACTGGTCACAGCGGAGAGGCCGCTTCTCATACGCAGGTAGAGGACGCGCACGTGGCAATCAACAGGTTATCCAAAACCAAGACGAACAGCAGGATCAGGTTCGGAGAGGATCGCAGGCAAGCTGGCGCCGGTCCACCCGACCATTTCATGGAAACAGAGGTAGGTCCAATTATAGCACCTCCAGGGATCAACACATACATACATTGGATGACTCAGAAACGCAGGAAAATACAGAAACAGAACAGCGGAATGAGGACCAGTTTTTTCGGGACTAAAAATATAATTTTATCATGCAATAACGTAGGCTACGTAAATATAAAATCGCATAACCATTATTCATACCAATTATTAGTAGACACCGGTGCATCCATATCTGTCATAAAGTATAAACAAATTCTCGACCAAAACATTCCAATCCATATCGAGAAGACACTTGTAAACGGCATCGGGGGCAAAGTACAGGCTATAGGATATGCTTATTTGCGCCTAGTTATTGGAAATCAGACCCTACAACATAAGTTCTATGTTTTTAAAACATTGCCTTGTAAAGGTAGTGGCATACTGGGACAAGACTTTTTAAGCAAGTATAAATCAGTATTAAATTACGGTAACCAAACTTTGTTACTATGGAATAACAACTCAAAGGTATCATTACCATTAATAATGACAAACAATCATTTTAATATACCGGCAAGATCAGAGTCTATTCACTTTATTCGAACATGTGAGATAGAAGAATGTGTAGTTAATGGAACAGAACTGCGAAAGGGGATCTTTGTTGCAAATACTTTAGTTAAGCCCACGAATGGGAAAATACCAATTAGGATTTTAAACACCACGGAGACAGATTTAGTCTTGACAACAATTAGTCCAACACTTTACAAAGCAAGCGAGTATGATGTATGTTCATTTCAAGAAACCAATAATAATGCTGATCGTGTCAGAAAGGTATTCGCTTCGCTATCGCTGAAACATTTAAATAAAGAGGAGCAATTGTCCATAGAGTCCATTTGCGCAAAATATGCAGATATTTTCTTCCTACCGGGTGATAAATTAGGAACAACTAAATTATATGAACACTCAATAACATTGAAACCAAACGTGGCACCAGTGTACGTTAAGCCCTACAGAATGCCGCATTCACAGAAAGCCGAATTAAAAAAACAAGTGGACAACTTATTGGAACAAGAAATTATTGAACCTTGTTCCAGTGAGTGGTCCAGCCCAGTACTCCTAGTGCCTAAAAAATCAGACGCAAACGGGGAAAAAAAATGGCGGTTAGTTATAGATTACCGTAAGCTCAACACTTGTATTCAGGATGATAAGTTTCCACTGCCAAACATCACGGATATACTAGATTCCTTGTGTGGATGTATTTATTTCACACATTTAGATTTAAACCAAGGATTTTTTAACGTAGCGTTAAACAAACACAGTAGGAAATATACTTCATTTAGTGCAGACGGTGGTCAGTATCAAATGACAAGAATGCCTATGGGACTCAAAACTAGTCCCAGCTCATTTTCGCGTATGATGACCATGGCAATGACCGGGCTATCCTACGACAAGTGCTTAGTGTACCTAGACGATCTTATTTGTATGGGACGGAACTTAACTGACCATAACAAAAATTTAATAGAAGTATTCGAAAAGTTGCGCAGTGCCAACTTAAAATTAAATCCCACTAAATGCGATTTCCTTAAGAAAGAGATGCTTTATTTAGGCCACGTGGTGACAGGCAATGGTATATTGCCGGACCCAGATAAGATTAAAATAATTAAAGAGTATCCAGTTCCTAAAAGTACGGACGAAGTGAAACGCTTCGTTGCTTTTGCAAACTACTATAGAAAATTTATAGACCACTTTGCCGACAAAGCCTATCATTTAAACCTTTTAAGTAAGAAAAACACTAAATTCAACTGGGATAGCAACTGTCAAACGTCATTTGAAACTCTAAAACAGAGTATGATGTCACCGCCAATCCTACAGTACCCAGATTTCTCAGAACTAAATCAATTCATAGTACAAACCGATGCATCTGGGTACGCAATTGGGGCAGTACTATCAAATTCAAATGGCAGACCAATAGCTTACGCTAGTAGGAGCCTTAACAAAGCGGAAAAGAACTATCCCACTATAGAGAAAGAACTCTTAGCTGTAGTTTGGGCTGTCAAATATTTCAGACCCTATTTATACGGTCGTACATTTAAAATACTAACCGACCACAAACCCCTTGTATACTTATTTAATTTAAAAGACCCATCTAGCAGGCTCTTTAAATTTAGACTAGCTCTAGAAGAATACAATTACGAAATAGAATACGTAAAAGGGAGTGAGAACTGCGTTGCAGACGCATTATCTAGAATAAAAATTACGTCAAAAGAACTTAAAGAAATGAATGAGTGTCTGTGTGCAGTAATGACTCGCGCTCAAAAACGAAAATTAGATGCTGTCGCCCCGGCAGATGAGTTGCCCACCGACAACTTGCCAGTTCAACCACATGTAGTGGAAACTCATATCAAACCAAGAGGCGCAGTAGAGTTAAGATTTGCACCCAGTAGCAGTCTTAAGAAGTTAAAGAGCGATAGCTCAGTAGTGTTACAAACACACATAATATTATTGTATAATGCCCAAATGAAAACTATATTCATAAACTCGGCATCTCAATCACAAACTACGCGAGCCGAGTTTGCGAGAGAGCTGAGTGATCTATGTAACAAGCTAAATATAGAAGAAGTATACTTCATTAAAAATTCGAATAATAAAAATTTTGTAGAGAAATTAACTAGTGAGATAAGAAAACAAAGCAACTGGAAAGGGCCCAGATTATGTATATTAAAAGATGTCGAAAGAATAGAGGACAAAGATGATAGGAAAGTGATACTCAACGACTTTCATCTTTTGCCCACTAGTGGGCACGCGGGCATGAGAAGAATGCTGACTAATATAAAAAAATACTATTTTTGGCCAGGCTTAGAAAGTGATGTCAAAAATTATGTCAAAAAATGTGTTCAATGTCAGAAGCATAAGTATACAGTTCAGGTGAAAGAGCCAATGGCAATCACCACAACTGCTCATTCGGCTTTCGATAAAATCTTCTTAGACTTGGTAGGACCATTAGACAAAGACAGCAACAATTTTTCTTATATATTGACATTGCAATGCGAGCTGTCCAAGTATGTATGTGCGTATCCCCTCGTCACTAAAACCTCTACAGAAGTAGCACGCACCTTCGTGGATAACTTCATACTTCAACATGGCATCCCGAGGGACATAGCTACCGACAGAGGCACAGAGTTCATGTCCGAGACCGTGACACAGGTTTGTGAATTACTACATATTAAAAAGTTAAACTCAACTGCGTATCATCACCAAAGCATCGGAGCGCTAGAGAACTCGCATAAAAATCTAGGTGCATTTTTGCGAATCCAAGCAGAAGGAAAACCCGAATTATGGAGTACTTGGTTACCATTCTGGTGCTTTGCTTATAATACGACAGTTCACTCGTCAACAAAATTTACACCATTCGAACTCGTATACGGTAGAAAGTGTAACTTGCCCAATAATTTGGAAAAGTGTGTAGAGCCTCTATATAATTACGACAGTTACCCGCTTGAACTTAAGTACCGCCTACAGGTTTCTCAAACCGAAGCGCGGGAAAATTTGATAGCCAATAAAATAGGCAGAAAAAGTAGATACGACCAGCATGTAAATCCAATACGCTACAAGCCAAACGATCAAGTTTTAATTAAAAATGAAACTGGCAATAAACTTCAACAATTATATTCTGGACCTTACAAGGTGATTAGAGATTTGTCACCAAATGTTGAGGTCAATTATAAGGGAAAACCCGACATTATTCACAAAAACAGAACAAAACCGTATCATGTTTAAGATAAAAACAATAAGACAATTAATTACCAATGCTATAAGCACTTAACAATAGCTATTATACAGGTCAGCAGAAAACGGAGACGAATAATAAGCGCCAGCTGTGCGCTCATAGGTACTCAGGGATTGATTGTTATTATAAGTATGTAACTACTTATTATTGTATAACTTTGTATACCAAACATAACGAACATATGTACTACGATTATGTTATAACTATATTTTATACGTGTTAGCCTAAGAGTATCAATGTTTAATTTGTGCTTATATTGTATCCATGCAATAAAATAAAAGTAAACTTTTATTTTATTTTAGATTTAGGGAGGAGATGAGAGGGAGATGTCAATGTAACCATATAAACTTGTGTTCTTTTATAATAAAGGGCAGTATAGCAACAGCATTCGTTGTATCACTTACTCCTAATATCACTCATCCGTACAATAATCTAGCTGCAAGACTAACTGCAAAAATATTGAGTGTTACAAGAAATTCAGTTATTAGTAAGGTCTATATTCCCCTATAGGAAAAAGTCGTGACCGTATGTAGCTCGTGTATGTATGTAGCTCTCTAAATATTATCTACCACAGGTATACATAGTTATTCTATGGATACATACTCATAGCAAGCCACAGACAGGAACCAAAAACATCTCTCTTACATTAACTTCTCTTTTATTAGTCCGGAAACCTAATATCGAATACAGTTCATTCATCACACCACTAATGCACCGGGCGTACAGCTCGTGTATACGACAGGTATCCGGCACGTATACGACAGGTACTCGGTACGTACATGGAACGTATACCGGACGCATTACACTGCATTATGTGCTCTCGATATTCCAATATTCCATTAGTTTGAGCGCAAATAAGGGATGTTTTCACTGTGCATCTCCGGTTTCAGTGACTAGTACGGATTTTGGAGATAAATACCTACGGAATATGAATCTGATATCTTTCAATTGTGATTTTACATTTAATTTAACATTGGATTTTAGCAATGTTATGTTTGCAAAGTATATAATTGGCAGTTTGATTGCGTTTAGTTTAGTATCCATCCATCCATTTAGGTATGTAATCATTAAGTAACTGAATAACCTTCTAATAATTAAATAACGTATAACACCCAGTTTCCTTAATTGGATATTTTCGCGCTTACGTAATTGTATTTATTTATAATTCAAATTAAAAACTAATACTAAAAACTAATAACAAAACAAACTTTGGTACATACAAAGGGGAGAGGAAAAAGGGCTCATTATGAATCAAAAAATTCGTCCACATCGATGTCAATAGGAAACGTGCCCAGAACGCTGGCAGCATTGCCACGTTGAATGGCAATGCTGATTCTCTGGCATATTCGCTTACATAATTTAAGTTCAAATAGATGACTATTGAATTTTTTCAATAGCCATTATTTCGCGGACATTGATGTGGGTTACACGTTTACCTGGTCTCCTGTTTTATGTCTAATAACTAAATAATCTTCAAACGACTTTTTCAACAGAAATGCAGTCTCATCGTCGAAGACAGCCCAAGCTCATAAAAATAAAAAAATACGTAAACTGAAACAATCAATTGTAATCTAATTAATAACATCACATTAATACTTGAACACCCAATCATCATCTGCAAGAACTCATTAAAAAAGTAATTCAGCGAAAATGAAATTAAACTTTCATTCTGCGGCTTGTCGGTTCATTAAACGAAAAAAAAAGTGTAAATATAAAATACGTTTTCCATGTGACGTCGTTACGTCAAAGGCAGTCGAAACAGAGACCCATTATTTTTTATGGCAGCGTTATGGTTCGGCACACGAATCCGCGCCTGAAAATCTTTTGATTTGTTAAATATTTTATTTTTATCGATCTTACAGTCCAGGGTCAAAAGAGCAGTCGCATCCCAATCGCGTCTGCATGGTTCTGCGTATACAGAATGATTCAAATTCAAAACTTTATTGCTCAACACAGTACATAAATATACAATGCCAGGTGTTAGGTGAATGCGCAGTTCACTGTGTTGTACCAGTTTAGGCATGCAAAATTATTATTTAAATTATACAATGTCACAAATTATTACTAATATCATACCATGTCGTAAAACATTATTAAAATATACAATGCCATAGATTATTACAAAAATTACAGAATGTCATAATTTATAATAAAATTATACCATGTCATAAATATCATTCAAATTATACAACTTCATAACCTGTTACTCAAATATACAATGTCATCAATTATCACTAAACTCATACCATGTCATAAATTAAAATGTATACAATGTCTTAGATTGAAATAACAAAATAATTTCAGCGTAAAAACAAAAATAAATAAAAAATGTCATAATAATAAACAAAACAATACGTAAAATAATATCAGAGTCTAGTACATAGGACAACACATAATAAATTAATTACAGTAAATAAATGAAAATAAATCGGACTTAAATATTAATACTAATAATTATTGTATAGATAAATTTCTGTCTGACATGTACAATCGGCCAAAGCTATATCTTATCACCGTAAGGACTATTTCTGCTTGCAGGCTGCTCGCCCTCTAAATTAACGCCGACTTATACTCATCAATCAATAGCATCACAGCATCGGGTGACTGTTTCTCTAGTACCTGTCAGCCCCTTGCTTTTGTAATAAAAAAAGACGGCAAAAAAACAAACAAGTCATTTGGCTATGGTTGATGCAAAAAGGGTGGACGCAGCTGTGGTCATCTTGTGCACGGGATTTTGTTTTCAAAGTGATCAGATCTAGCTTTGGCCCATAGTACCTCCTTTGCGAGATTTCGTAAAGCATATGAATGCTGGCTCAGGCGTTTACATACATTGTCAGTGTGAGTTTTCCACGACATGTCTCTATCCAGTTCCAGTCCCAAGAATTTTGTAGTTGTCGTTTCTGATATTATCTTGTCTCGAAATTTTATGTCAGGTTTTTTATGGTTGGTCCTTTGCTCAAACGTCATTATTTTAGTTTTGCCAATATTAATGTTTAAATTAGTCGCGCCCATCCATTCTATTAATACTTGGAGACAGTTGTTTATCTCTCCCTCAAGTGTCGTCGCATCATTAATATTATAAAAACGACCGTGCTATCATCAGCAAACAAAACCATCGGGTGATGTGTTTCTCTGGGCATGTCATTGATAGAAATAATAAATAATAAAGATCCTAAAATACCTCCTTGGGGTACACCGTAGTTATTAGCTCTCTGACTTGATAGATACGTACGCTCGGTCTTTGAAGTAATGCAGACCTTATCTATTTTCGTAACTTGTTTTCTGACGGACAAGTACGATTTCAATAGGTTCAAAGCATTGCCCCTAACTCCATATCTTTCCAACTTCTCTAAAAGTATTGTTCTATCCACAAAATCAAAAGCCTTACTCATGTCCATGAATAGAGCAGCCACCGGACTTCTTTTATCAATACCAGTTATAATTTTCTCAAAGAGATTGAAAATTGCCATGTTTATGTTCCTTTTTCTTCTAAAACCGTACTGTTCATCAGCAAAAAGATTGTTACGTTCAAAAAATGTATATAAACTGTTGTATATAACTTTTTCCATAATTTTAGAGAATATGGATAGTAAGGCAATAGGCCGGTAGTTGGCTGGATCATGTTTGCTACCTTTCTTGTGTATCGGTTTTATAACGGCAAATTTTAACCTTACGGAAACACACCCGATTCTAAGCACATATTTATTATGTAACTAAGTACCGGTGCTATAATATTTGAGACAGATTTAATAGTATTAGTTGTAATGTCATCATAACCAGAGCTATTTGTATTGTTTAATGAATTGATTATTTTTATAATGTCAGGGGGCACTGTAGGTATTAAAAATAAAGAGTCAAGATGCATGTCAAATTTTAAATTTTGTTTATTAATGTTAATGTCAGATGCTAATTCAATTTCGTCAATAAAATAGTCATTAAAAGTTTGGGCGATAATTTTTGGGTCAGTTAAATTTTCGTTATTTATTCTAAGTGTTGGTATCCCTTCAACCGGCTTATTATTCTTGGACTTATTTATTATTTGCCATGTAGCTTTGCTCTTATTAGACGCATTATTAATGTAATTGTTATTTTGCGACTTCTTAGTCAGACGAATTATGGTTTTCAAGCGTTTCGTATAGGTTTTGAAAAGTTTTTAGTATTGGGGTTGGGGTCTCTTCGAAATTGCCACAACATTTCGCGCTTCCGTTTACAGCATAATTTTATACCTGTACTAATCCACTTAGGTGATTTTACTGCATATCGTTTTAGTCTTTTAAGCGGAAAACACATATCATAAAATAATTTAAATGTATCGTGAAATTTATTAAAAGCGTCATTGGGTTCTTTGGAGGAATAAATATCATTAAATGTCAAATTTTGGAAACAACTTTGAAACTTTTGGATATTTTCTTTACAGTAACTTCGTCTAAATATGTACCAATATGGGAGTACGCAAGTTTTTTTAACAGGACAATGTAGCAGTTGTGCTGTATGATCCGACAACGCCAATTCGACCGTTACGCATCTACTTCCCCTTATATTGTCGATAATGTTATCAATGCATGTGCCGCTACAAAGTCTAGTTGGAGTGAGCACACCTAGTTTCAAATTAAAACTTAACAATAGGTTTTTAAAACTGCGAGAGGTATAGTTATCCTTCAAAATATCTATATTAAAATCACCACATAAAATACCTTTTTCTTACGTTTAAAACAGTCAGTCAGAGATTTTATTTGTTCTTTTAAATTTTTGGTGTGGTCATTGTCATAATTTGAGTTTTTTTCGGGTAGACTGTCTGCTATTGACTTCTCAGATGACGACGGGCTGGTTAAACATAGTCGTTCAAATGATGATGAGGTTTTTTTGTGTTTATGACGCATCGTTATGTTATTACTATTCTCAGAATTCATTTCTAAGTGACGCTAAGCTTCCAAAAAGTAACTGCTTCACTGTGGATTCGAACTCAAGCTCTTGCGATCACTCTGAGGCACACAGTTTCGATTCACGGCTATCGAGTCTCTTACGTAGTTAGGCCAAATAAGTAGATCCCTTTGTCATTCAAGTAATTTCGCAAATGTTCTGTTTTATCGATGATAGTTTAAGTTAATATGGTCCTTAAGATATAGATGGCGTTGTCCTAAGTATTTAACAGTATGACTGTGCCATTATTCAAAATATTTTTCTTTAACGATTTGTTCGTAATGAGAAGTTTACATTTTATGCGGCTTATCACTTTCACTGCTTATATTCTCACTTGAAATAATCTTTTCTCACTTTTTCACTGATTTGAATGGGTATTTTACCGTTATAAACAGTTTTTTATTTGTTAATATGAAACACTGTCACTTCCAGGATTCTGGTCATATTACATTGTTATCATTACAATGTCATTGTTGTCATTACAATGAGTTTTTTAAGTTGACATGGATGGCCAAATCCGAAACTATGAGGAATAGCGAAAACGCTCAAACGAATCACTGGTCCGATATTGACGAAAAAAACACGCTGTACACCATCCGATAGAGTCGCTAATAAAGATTACATTCCACCTAGCCCGTTTCATTATCGGACTAGCAGACGTACGGCGATGCGCCATCGGTACACCATCCATCCCACATCGCACCCGTACGCACAAAAACGTTTTGGAAATACTTTTATTATGCGTACAGCTAAGGAGTGGAATTCCCTGCCGGAGTCTGTTTTTCTGTTTCCCGAGAGCTTGTCGCTTGTCTTTAAGTCAAGAGTGAATAGGTTCTTTCTAGGCAAGCAAGCGTGCTACACCGTCGACCAAATCATCGCTTACCACCAGGTGAGATAGTGGTCAAGCACGAGCCTATACAATATAAAAAAGATATACGGTAAATTTAAAAAAGGACCTAATTATTTGAGCTGATAGACGTCCTCTGCTGGACATAGGCCTCCCCCAGGCGTCGCCACATTGACCGATCCCGTGCGTCTCACATCCAGCGCCTTCCCGCAACCTTAACCAGGTGCGAAAAACAGTCTTCATTTTAAACAAAATACTTTTTTTTGTTATCAATGTAGCTGTCATGGACCAAGTGATTAACCAGGGCACTATGTACAATGCCCGGGTCTGTAGTATTATAATTATTATCTTTGCCCGGGTATTATGAATCTAGTCAGTTCAAATCGGATTGCGATCTGAATTTATTACAGTGTCTCTAAGAAAAAATCGGCCAAGTGCGAGTCTGACTCGCGCATGAAGGGTTCCGTACCATTATCGCAAAAAAATCATGTTAATTCTTTATTGTACACAAAAAACAATTACAAATACAACATGAGTGGTTGGTTATAAAGTTGATATACAAAGGCGAGCTTAACTCTAAGAAGAGTTTTCTACCAGCAAACCTGAAGAAGAGAAGAGAAGTAGTCCAGTATACAATTTTAGAATAATATACAATAAATCATAAATATACATACATACATACATAAATACAATATATATTATTATATACCTATATACCACTAATATTATGTCTTTCCGAAAGAAAATGATCCTTGATTTTCCTCTTGAAGACATTCAGAGTCATTCAGAATCATGTCTTTTGTATGGGAGCCCCATTTACATATTTATATTATTCTGTTTTTAGTACTTGTTGTTATTAAAGCAACAACAGAAATATATCATCTGCAACTATCTAGCTATCACGGTTCATGAGATAATTATAGCCTTTTTTTTGTTTTGTTTTCGGGGGGAAACCTTCAAAAGGCGCCTTGACTTTTGGGGGCAAATACCAGGGAGTGTGGGATTTTTACCTCACCAAAACCACCCTGGTGATCACCATCAGCACGTGGAAGGGGCCCCGTTATCTCTTAAAAGACCACCCCGGAACCCCCACTGTGAACCCCTGTTAGGGCACATCTCTGGGGAGACTAGGAGACGCGTCTCCCCTGAGCCTCGCTGTGCACGGCCGCACGTGACCACTGTGCCACGTCTTACCTGCAGTCACATGCCGGGCGAACAGAGTCCCCAATCTGGCCGCCCGTGACCCCGGAGTCCCGCCTGCCTATGATATAGACGGTGTTACGGCGTTTTAGGCGTCGACGCGGTTGCCCCCACGACGCCTTATTCGCCGAGCCGGATCATGCATGAGATCATCATCATCTCGTGTTAATTTAGTGTATGTTATTTAGTTCAACATAACACTCGAGCAGCCCGGTGACAGACGTTTTTACCCCTTGGATACGGAACCCTAATATTGCTTAGTAGCGGTTGGGCAATTCGATAATTATGGTCAATGAATTAGTCCAAGAGCGAGTGAAGCAAACTCGGGAACTTAGGGCACCCCGATACGGATAGGTTAGGTTACTTTAGACCTTGCAGGCAGAAATAGGAGCCTGTTGACTTGCTTGATTAAATAGTAACCGTACTTACCTATTCTATATTAAAACCGATGTCATCATTAAAATTATTTATAAAAACATATTTTATTAGCTGGCCCAATATGTGATGAGCATTAATACAGAAAGCTCGGTCAATTTAAATATTTCAATAGTTATTATTGACTGTAACCATGTCTAATACGCAGAACTACAAAAAAAGTCGTCACACCCCAGGCTCCAAACGCGACCTTAGAAGTACAATTTCCTAGTACTTGGTTCGAAAACAATCCTGGATCGAAGCCTATCCTATCTTTGATTCTTACCACGAATGATTTGAGCCAAACACAAAAGAGGAATTACATGCAATGATCTCTCAATTGATTCAGCAAAGACATTTCTCTATTATTATACCCAGACAATAAGTAACAAACTTGATGCTGACTGGGCATCTATCTTATGGAATAACCCATGGACACAAAGATGAAGAAGTAACACCACTTGTCATTGCAGCAGCAGGGACCAATTTGAAGTTGGCTAATCGTATGGGAGATGATACCGCAACCGACAAAGATAATTTTTGGATGAACTTTTATCATCTTGGAGTCTATCGTGTTATAAGGGCTCTCATTGCTGAATATAGAACCAGTATTGAAGCAAGAATCACAAGTCAGATGAAAGCCTATTGCCTACTCATATTGGGCATTTTTAAAATTGCTCGGGCAATGATGCCGTATTTATCACTTGTTCCATTACATAGTTAACGAAGACGTCAATGATGGAAGATCACAATATGAAAATTTGCTCATAATCGGGCATTATGTCCACGTAAACTGTCCCAAACCCAACCAACCACATGCAATGGGTATTGGTTAGCAAAACTTCCCGTTTGTTTGTTTGAAACCATTCGTTTCATATGCATCCACTATAAATTGTCTTATTCAACTCTTCAAATAGCTTTCTTCTTTGAATGCCTTTTTTACTCAGTGAATCACGGTATTTGTCTTAAAATAAAAAAAATAAACCTTATAGGCAAAAATATATAACACAATAAAATTATCATTTTAATAATTTGAAAGTAGGTTTTAAGACTGATCATTACGTAATCTTTAGAAAATAACATAGAATTAATCCGGTGCCTAGAACAAGTAGGTATAGTTATTTTTAAGCAAACAATCTTTGCTTAATTTTTTATTATTGCATTTTGATTATTGTTGTACAGATATTCAAACAAAACTCTTCTACTAACTATTACACTAACTTGTAACCACAACACGTAACACTCCTATAAAGTCTATTCTATTTGTTATTTATGGCAAACAGAGCCGTAGACTATTCTGCCAGTTAATAATATTACCAAATTGAACTCTTTCCTAATGACCCAATGAGGGCGCGGCATGGCCACAACGTCACACTATTTATTAAAATCACAAGACTTGTGGGTAGTAGTGTTTCAAATAAGCCCTCATCTTTTGTGATGTTACTAACGAAACAAAACCGCAATTTTTCTTCAAGTGTCAATTAGCAGACACAATAGAAATTACCATTGTTTTAATCCGATTCGGCAATATGGATAGTTAAGAGGATATTATAAAATTTATGTTAAAATAACGATTATATTATAATGCAGATGAGGGTGGGTTCGAAACACTACTACCCACAAGTTTTGTTTTCTAATAAATAGTATGACGTATCGGCCATGCCACGCTTATTGTCGTTGGTTCATTTGAAAAAGATGTACAGGAGTGTCTATGTGTGTGATGTGTCTAGAAAAACTGTATAATTAAGACTGCACTTCACAGTGCAACTGTAAGGCTAAGTAGTGGAATTCCCTGCCAGATACTGTGTTTCCCGATAGCCAGAAACTGGAATTATTTAAGTGAAGTGTACGCCAGCTTGCTCCCTCGTCGACAAAGTCATCGCTTACCATCAGGTGAGATTGCGGTATAATATTTTTTTAAATGTGTTTTTACGAAAAAAAACCTAAATCAGAACAGAATTAACAGATAATTAGTACAGTTCAACTGTTCAACATAATAGCATTTGTAAAGTTTTAAAAACTACAAGGAGGAGGTTCAATTCGACTGTATTTTTTAAATGTTTATCATCTCAAAACTTTTTACTAGGTGAAGTTTTGATGAAAAACTTCGGCTAAAAACAACAGAACTCTTCAATAAACAACGACAAATCTCTCGGGATTGCTGCAATCGCGTGTTTGTTTCTGTTGCTTTAAAGGGGTACGTACGCACATGATTGTGTACAGTTCACCCTGGTACACTCTGATTTCACCGGTTATGTTCAAGTATTATGTTATTCGGGTAATCTATTCTGGTATAACTTTGTGCATTATTGGTATCTTACTATAGAACTTGCTCATTATGTACCACAGCTAAAAAGGGAAAAATAAAACGTTTTACAAAAAACACCCGACTTACAAAAAAAAACACTACCCACAATGTGAAAAATTACTTTGTTTCTTCGTTTTTTGACACCGTCTTTCGAAATTGAATTTATTTTTCACATTGTATTCCTTTTTTTTTAAAGATTTTGAATTATGAATAATTTATGAATGCATCGAAACCGATTTTTCATAAATACCAAAAAAAAGCAAACTAACCCGTTGCGAAAGTAAGGTATTTTTTACTTAATCTCAAAAGTATCCACTATACGTGTGCCCCATTTTACACACAGTAACAAATAAAATATGCACAACCAAGTGTAATTAAAATGGCGTCGGCTAATTTTTATAGCCTTTAGCCGAATTTACATGTACTGAGGATTTCCGGGCCACCTGCGATGACTGTCTTTTGTTTTCTCGAGTTAAGTTATTTTTTGGGGTTTTCCTTGATAAGTTTTTAATTATATGAAAGCTTTAAAAGCCAAAATTTAGCCTTAATTAAGACGGCCCCATCATTCAAGGTCACAAATCCTCTGCTTCTACTAAATGTATAAACTTCATTATGTAGGTACCTATAATCTTAACATTTTATGTACACCTGTGTAACTATGTAAATATTTGATTTTTACCAATGGCTTTTGCCATTCCAATCAAAAAGGGCCGCACACAATGTGCTTTGCTGAGATGCAAAGCATATTGACCGGTGCTTTGCATCTCAGCAAAGCACCGGTCAATGTGGCGATACTTACGGGAGGCAGCTGTGGACATCTTTCGGCCGAGCTTATTGCAGTGAATCGAAACCTCGTTGCCAAAAAGTATTTTTAGATATTATTTTTTAGAAATTAAGAGTGTACTAACATTATAAGTTTTCTCGTTTACTAACCATTATGGATGTTACTTTTCCGTTTTTTTTATATATACTCAAACACACAAACAGACATAAGTAACTTTATAAAAATACAAAAAAATACAAAGCCCTTTGTTTCTTAACTTAAATAATATAGTTTCCGTTACATTTTCTGATGGTCTCATAACAATAATGCCCTGAACATGTTGTTAAAATTGAATTATTACATTTGTACCGTTCGCCAACATAACTAATTGGCGAAGGAGCGTGTTTTCTTAAGAATAATGTGTGTCGGTAAGCCGGTCTGAACAAAGAGGGACTAATTATAATGATTTTAACATACAAATGCAGAAACAAGTCATATTTTCGTTTCCTTGTAATTATTTTCTCTCGGGTTTTCATTTTGTTTAGGTATCTACTTAAAACTGTTAACTCAGACTTGGTCTGGTATGTTATATCGTCGTGCGGGGTTATTTCGTTACACATAAATTCACACAATTTATCGCAATGGCTTTAATAGGGTCATCATCATCAATTCAGCGAAAGACGTCCACTGCTGGACATCCATTACCTTCGGGTGTGAAATAAAGTGTAAATAATAAAATAAAAAAATATGTGTTATGCAATCAAAGGTGCTGTTTACATATTGGTCATAACCTAGTTGTGTCTAGATGAGGTAATCGAGACTTCTGAGTGAGGGTATAGGGTTTAGTTTTCAGGTCAGGCCTAGTGTTATTGGGATATTTTAAGGATATTCTCAGAAACTAACCGAAAAACTTGTCAAATGTGTGTTTTCTTTAAACCTAACTTCCGGAAACAAAAGCGTAATTTATGTAGCCCTTTTAATGAATAGTTGATTACAAGTAAATTACTATTATTCCTACGTTCGACCAATTGGAGACCAAAATGTATACCGTCATTAAAAAGCCAAGAGGTAACTCCTGTTTTCTTAGAAATTAATCCTCTTACAGTTTGAAATATATATCATGTTTCTCTCCCTACCGTCTTTATTAAAGTATATTCAGAAACGTACATTCAATATTATATTTCAGAAAGTCAGCGGTATTCACTCCAGGTAGAGTTGCGTTCAAAGGAGTATCATGCACTTTGGAGAAGCATTAGTAATACATGACCGACCACGTGTAACTAAAACGCTTTATATATAGATAATGTGTCATTTTAATATACCTTCATGCCTCGGTATTGAGAGGGGGTAGACAGTCTTAGGTGTTATGTGAAAGGGATGTTTTTTGGGGTTTGTAACCTCAACTGCGCTATTGTGCGATGTCTGAAAAGGAAATAAAATGGCTGAATTAAAACACTGATTATTATTATTATTACTGTTTCAGAACAAGTTTAATAAGGTAAGAATACCTTCCTCCTGAATGGACACACACACTCGCATATAACTAATTATGCTTACTAAAACCAATATCTTTGTAGTACATGATACTTACGTATAATTAGCCATTACCCCAGCGCACGCAGATAAAGCAGTTCAATATCGCTTT
This sequence comes from Orthosia cruda, assembly GCA_964057195.1. Taxonomy (NCBI): domain Eukaryota; kingdom Metazoa; phylum Arthropoda; class Insecta; order Lepidoptera; family Noctuidae; genus Orthosia; species Orthosia cruda. Next base: position 3,098,778 of record OZ059835.1, on the reverse strand, counting down.
TTCTTCAGACTTATTTTACAAATATCAATATTTAAGGCTAACCGCTTTAGCGTAATGTTATATAGCCTATAGCCTTCCTCATGAATGTGGCTATCATATACAAATAATTTTCAAATCCGGCAAGTGGTTCCAGAGATTAGCGCGTTCAAACAAACAAACAATCAGACTCTTCCGCTTTATTATATTAGTATAGATAACAACAAATATTGACAAAATACTTGTTTTTTTCCAGGATTCCAGGATGTCACAAGATGCGAAACAAAGAATAAAAGCCCTGAATGTAGATTCATTGACCGACTCCTTCAAGGCACAGGAAGATCAAACACCTCCGATAGACAACGTGGTTGAAAGAGAGGACACAAGAATCCCATCAACTTCCACAAATCCCCGGATAACAGGACTTGATGAGGCAGATGAAGTGAAGATTAAAGTAGCAGAAGGCCGTCCTGCTGTATTTACACGCACGGTAACAGTTACACCCACACATTGAACCAGTTGAACCAGTAGTTATGCTTAATCTCATGTAAAAGAGGGCGAGTCTATTGCTACTATCAGAGCAAAAATCCAGCTTTCGAACTGCTACTGAAAGACATTCTTGTTTGAAATGCTCAGCAGTAGCGTTTGAGATGAGGCAGTTCCAAGTTTAATTAAGTTAAAAAAATCCTTTGCAACCTTTTAAAAGATAATAAAGTGTGAAAAATACATACCAAACTCATAATGGCACTTCAAAATTGATTTCCTCTATTTAATTGCTAAGAAATATTAAATTAATTCTGCCAAAACTTTTTAAAAGCCTTTTGATCATTATCCCTTCATATTTTTCGAGGCCTTGGCTTAGCTGAGAGAGATTTAATTAATTGGTCATAATAACCTTAAGGGTAAACGGTTGCTATGGTAACGGTGGATTAGCCCGGAAAGGGATAAACCTACCCTTTCGCAGTTTATGGCTAAGATAACAAACGTATTATGTGTTGTAGTCAAAATAGGAGGGGTGTTTGTTTACGGAATTGTCAACGTGCTCCTTATCGACTGCTGAATGAGGGTAATATGTTTATCAGTCTATGTATATATGTATGTTTGTTCCTATGTGGCGTTCCAGAGACCAAACCGGGTTGGCCGATTTTGATGATTCTTACGTCAATCGATTCGACATTCAAATTGGATAATAGAAAAATAGTTGATTTTGGGCGCCATATTGTGGAAACCCAATTTTTTTTCTTCCTTACCTATCTTGTGGTGTATCAATATGGTTAAATGTACATATTTCGAAAAAAATATACTAAAAAGTTATAAATATACAAAAAATAAAAAACCCGACTGCTTAAGAAGCGAACTAAAATGAAGTAAACAAAAGAAAATCATGCTGTGCGCAAGCTGTTAGGGTTTTTGTCGTTTAAATTTTGATTTTCAATACGTTTAAACGCAGTCAATTTTTTACTATAAATTTATAATTTGTATGTTTGTATAGCAACAATACCGATAGTAAATCATGGTTATTTATTCCAGGATTCCAGGATGTCACAAGATGCAAAGCAAAGAATTAGAGGCCTGAATGTAAATTCATTGGCTAACTCCTTTAAGGCACAGGCAAATGTAACACCTCCGCAGTTGTCTATCAACGTGGTTGAAAGAGATGACTCAAGAATTCTGACCCCATCAACTTCCACAAATCCCCGGATAACAGGACTTGACGAGGCCGTAGCAGAAGGCCGACCTGCTGTATTTACACGCATGGTAACAGTTACACCCACACATTGATCTAGTTGAACCAGTAGTTATGCTTAATCTCATGTAAAAGAGGGCAAGTCTATTGCTACTAACAGGGCAAAAATCCAGCTTTCGAACTACTTGTGAAAGACATTCTTGTTTGAAATGCTCAGCAGTAGCGTTTGAGATGAGGCAGTTCCAAGTTTAATTTAGTAAAAAAATCTCTTCGCACCCTTTTAAAAGATAATAAAGTGTGGAAAATACATACTGAAAAATACATACCAAACTCATTATGGCACTTCAAAATTGATTCCCTCTATTTAATAGCTAAGAAATATTAAATTAATTCTGCCAAAACTTTTTAAGCCTTTTGATCACTATCCCTTCATATTTTTCGAGGCTTTGGCTTAGCTGAGAGAGTTTTAATTAATTGGTCATTATAACCTTAAGGGTAAGCGATTGCTACGTCCAGAAAGGGATGAACCTACCCTTTCGCAGTTTATGGCTAAGATAACAAATGTATTATGTGTTGTAGTCTAAATAGGAGGGGTGTTTGTTTACGCAATTGTCGACGTGCTTCTTTTTACCCGACTGCTGAAGTAGGTTAATGTGTTTATCAGTCAATGTATGTTCGTTCCTGTGTGGCGTTGGCCGATTTTGACGATTCTTACGTCAATCGATTCGTCTTAATCTTGCGAGTGTCACTGGCTGCAATATAATTGGAAAATAGAAAAATTACTGATTTTGGGCGCCATATTGTGGGCAAAAGCTATAGAAACGTACCAATTTATCACTTCTGATTTTGGGCGCCATATTGTGGGCAAAAGCTATACAAACATACAAATTTATTACTTGTATGTTTGTATAGCAACAATCCTGATACAATCATTTTTTTTTAATTCAGGATTCCAGGGTGGCACAAGATGCGAAGCAAAGAATTAGAGGCCTGAATGTAGATTCACTGGCTGACTCCTTCAAGGCAAAGGCAAATCTAACACCTCCGATAAACAACGTCGTTGAAAGAGAGGACTCTAGAATTCTGACCCCATCATTTTCCACAAATCGCTGGATAACAGGACTTGACGAGGCCGATGAAGTGAAGATTAAAGTAGCAGAAGGCCGTCCTGCTGTATTTACACGCACGGTAACAATTACACCCACACATTGAACCAGTTGAACCAGAATTTTTGCTTAATTCCATGTAAAATAGGGCGAGTCTATTGCTATAGTTCTCACCAAACTTATTGGCCGCCCTGAAGACGGCTACAATGGCTGCACAGTAGGAAATCTCATTCAAAAACAGCACCGTTTCGTGCCTCGCGCATCCGGTAAACCAACTTCAGGGCGGCCAATAAGTTTGGCGAGGGCACGACTAACAGGGCAAAAATCCAGCTTTCGAACTGCTACTGAGAGACATTCTTGTTTGAAATGCTCAGCGTTCGAGATGAGGCAGTTCCAAGTTTAATTTAGTAAAAAAATCCCATCGCATCCTTTTAAAAGATAGTGTGAAAAATACATACCAAACTCATTATGGTATTTTAAAATCGATGCCTTCTATTTAATTGCTAAGAAATATTAAATTATTTCTGCCAAAACTTTTTAGGCCTTTTGATCAGTATCCCTTCATATTTTTCGAGGTTTTGGTTTAGCTGAGAGAGTTTTAATTAATTGGCCATTATAACCTTAAGGGTAAGCGGTTGCTATGGCAACGGTGGATTAGTCTGCAAAGGGATGAACCTACCCTTTCGCAGTTTATGGCTAAGATAACAAATGTATTATGTGTTGTAGTCAAAATAGAAGGGATGTTTGTTTACGGAATTGTCAACGTGCTCCTTATCGACTGCTGAAGGAGGATAATATGTTTATCAGTCTATGTATGTTTGTTCCAATGTGGCGTTCAGAGACCAAACGCGTTGGCCGGTTTTTATGATTCTTACGTCAATCGATTCGTCTTAACCCTGCGAGTGTCACTGGCCACATTCAAATTGGATAATAGAAAAATGGCTGATTTCGGGCGCCATATTGTGGGAACCCATTTTTTTTTCTTCCTAACCTATCGTGTGGTGTATCAATATGGTTAAACGTACCTATTTCGAAAAAAAAAATACTAAAAAGTTATATATATTCAAAAAATCAAAAACCCGACTGCTTAAGAAGCGAACTAAAAAGAAGTAAACAAAAGAAAATCATGCTGTGCAGTCGGAGCATACATATTCGCGAGCTAGTAGGGTTTTTGTCAAGTTTAAATTTTGATTTTCAATACGTCTAAAGGCAGTCAGTTTTTTACTATAAATTTATAATTTGTATGTTTGTATAGCAACAATACCGATAATAAATCATGGTTTTTTATTCCAGGATTCCAGGATGTCACAAGATGCGAAGCAAAGAATTAGAGGCCTGAATGTAAATTCATTGGCTAACTCCTTCAAGGCACAGGCAAATGTAACACCTCCGCAGTTGTCTATCAACGTGGTCGAAAGAGATGACTCAAGAATTCTGACACCATCAACTTCCACAAATCCCCGGATAACAGGACTTGACGAGGCCGTAGCAGAAGGCCGACCTGCAGTATTTACACGCATGGTAACAATTACACCCACACATTGATCTAGTTGAACCAGTAGTTATGCTTAATCTCATGTAAAAGAGGGCAAGTCTATTGCTACTAACAGGGCAAAAATCCAGCTTTCGAACTACTTGTGAAAGACATTCTTGTTTGAAATGCTCAACAGTAGCGTTTGAGATGAGGCAGTTCCAAGTTTAATTTAGTTAAAAAAATCCCGTTGCACCCTTTTAAAAGATATTAAATTGTGGAAAATACATACCAAACTCATAATTAAAAAATTAAAAAATCATTTATTTCGGAACCAGTCCATATGCATACCATGTGAAATTAAAATTATTAGATACATTAAAAATTATTACAATTGGAACAACATTACAAAAATCATTAAAACACATTATAAATTACAATTAGAAATACATTACAAAGTCATTAAATACATTATAAAATTCACAAAAACAAAAAATATTAAATACACGATGTTCATCTTATTCTAAATTTAGGTTTGGATCCGGAGTGCTCAACATGCAGCCTGGTCCAGTACCGCATTATTGGGCAATCCAGATCCAGATCCATCCTCCATGCAAACAGCTGCAGGTAGCCGTTGGAACTGCCTCGTATGCGTCGCATCAGAGAAACAACTCTCTTGCGCATATCGCCGCAAAACCATCTATATTAGCGTCCGCGAACATACCCGACGCGCTACAGTAGCGAGGCAGCTTCATCAGCGTCCTGAAGGCATTATTATATAGAACGCGCAGGGTGTCGTACGATTTTTTCGTATGCTTAACCCATAGGCTGCACGTGTAAAACGATTGGCAAAATGTCCTAAACAACGTCGCTTTTACTTCCGTAGTACAGCGCGCGAACCTACGAGCCAGCATATTAGCCCCAACAGACAAAGCCCTGCGCTCCCTATCCATATCAGTATTATCTACAAGCGACTCGGTGACCCAGTGGCCCAGATACTTGAACTGCGAGACTCTTTTAAGGACACTGCCATGCAGCATGACCTGTGGGACAGTGTCATAAGTTTTTGATCCCGCCTTAAACACCATGAGCTCGCTTTTAATGGTGTTATATCTGAGCCCGTGGGCCCCCGCATACCGTTCGCAGATCAAAATTAATTTTCGAAGGGCACTGATCGATGGACTCAGCAGCACCATATCGTCCGCGTAGCTGATGTTGTTGACAGTAATACCATCAATCGAACAGCCCACACCGGCGCCACTGAGTTCACGGATCAGACGATCAATATACAAGTTGAAGAGAGTCGGCGAGGTTAGCCCGCCTTGCCTTACACCACATTCCAACCTGTACTCAACCGATAGTGACCCCGACCACTGCACAAAATTGCTCTGGTTGCCATACCAATACTTTAGGAGACTTGTGTACTCAGGAGGTAGATCCGTATCATCCGACAACTTTTGCCACAACCTGTCGTATGCAACAAGATCAAATGCCTTAGATAAATCTAAGAAGCAGGCATAGACAGGTGTGCTTCTGTCGGTATAGTATCGGACGGTATGCTTGAGATTCAGTATGGCCATTTCTGGTGACAAACCAGGGCGAAAGCCAAACTGTGCATCATGTAGCTGTAGGTGTTGCCTTAACTGAATATCAATAACACCGTCCAACACTTTAGCAATGACTGTCGCGAGTGATATAGGCCTATAGTTACTTAATTTAGAGGCGTCTCCTGTCTTGCTCTTAAAATGGCACTTCAAAATTGATTCCTTCTATTTAATTGCTAAGAAATATTACATTAATTCTGCCAAAACTTTTTAAGCCTTTTGATCGTTATTCCTTCATATTTTTCGAGGCTTTGGCTTAGCTGAGCAGTCGGAGGATACATATTCGCGAGCTGGTGGTGTTTTTGTCAAGTTTAAATTTTGATTTTCAATACTTGTAAACGCAGTCAGTTTTTTAATTTATGTCTGTATAGCAACAACACTGATAAAAAATCATGGTTTTTTTCCAGGATTCCAGGATGTCACAAGATGCGGAGCAAAGAATTAGAGGCCTGAATGTAAATTCATTGGCTGACTCCTTCAAGGCACAGGCAAATCTAACACCTCCGATAGACAACATGGTTGAAAGAGAGGACACAAGAATTCTGACCCCATCAACTTCCACAAATCCCCGGATAACAGGACTTGATGAGGCAGATGAAGTGAAGATTAAAGTAGCAGAAGGCCGTCCTGCTGTATTTACACGCACGGTAACAATTACACCCACACTAGAACCCTTTAATAATTGTTCCACTGTATTTGTCAAATTCTTGTAATATGCCTTCAATTAGTTATAAAATATAATGTTTTTTCGTATCTTCGTAGTTATGTATATATATCTTGGTTTGTTTATATTCACTAATGAGGTTTAAAATGTACTTATATTTTTTATGCAAATTCCTTCTATTGTTCATCACTCGCCAGTCGACTCCAAACACGCAAGGGTTTTGTAAAGTTTGAATTTTGATTTTCAATACGTGTAAACACAGTCACTGTTTTACTATAAATTTATCATTTGTAATGTTTGTATAAAACAATACTGATGTAAAATCATGTTTTCTTCAGGATTCCAGGGCGTCACAAGATTTGAAGCAAGGAATGAGAGGCCTGAATGTAGCTTCAATGGCCGCCTCCTTTAAGGTACCGGACAATGTAACATCCCCAATAGATGGCATGATTGGAAGAGAAGACGCAGAAAGTCTGACCCCATCGACTTCCACAAATCCTGTAAGAGAAATTCGGTACAGAGAACATGAAAAGGGCGACCATATTGCTGATCTGGGTGATCAGATTGAACCGGAGATTCGAAATATGATACCATCAACTTCCACAAAACCTTGGATTACAGGACATGACCACGACTATACGGGTGTTCAGTTTAAACGGCCGCCGGTCCAAATACGCGTCCAGCGAATCTCCTCTGAATCTAGCGAGGATTCTGTGTCCGACTCGGACTTGCCCGAGCTGTTCATTGTTCACATTCCAGTAAGCAATCCCGCACAGCTCGCCGACATTCAGGCAGCATACGATAGGGCCATGAAGACAGTGGCATGCAAATGTGGCCAGATGGTCCGATTCACCTCTGCCAGATCCCACGTCAATTATACTGAGGAGGAAATTAGAATAAGTTCCTCAAAGGACCGCTCCTTTGCCTCAATCATCATCCATCAATGAGACAGTGCAAGTGGCAACAGTTTAACGACTGCAACATCTTGAGGCTCTGGGCACAGAGGCTATTAAAAGGTTCCGAACACTTTTAGATCAAGGCGTGCTATGGTATGACGAAAAGAGGCGCCTGATTCTAAATAAGAATACATTTGCTGTCACCGACGCGACGTGCAGATTCGAGGTGCCATTAGGGGCATAACCTCGAAGCTAGATGACATGGAGCTCGTGAGAGCAGTTTTCATCCATATGGGGCAGTGGATTCCATTTCAGCCAGGTTCAAGTACAATATGACTTCGAATGAATAGAATAACGAAGAAGATTTAAAAACTTTAGAACAATTTAAATGTTAAGTGTCACTAATCCTATTTTAATACATTTTATTACTATGCCTGTACCAGAAATAAATATTATTTGCATTATAAAACGTGAGTACTTGCTTCTTTTGTTCTGTATATAATTAAACAGCTATTCTTATCATGACCACGCATCGCACTAGTTTTGGCTTCACGAATGTCTGGTACCAAATAGTATAAAATAGGTATAAAAGCTTGGTATTGCTCAAACCTCCAAAATCTCTCTTGGTCCAGCCATCGGTCAGGATGGCTGGACCATCATCACAATACTAAGGCCTACATTCTAAGGCCATCTGAAGGAAACTTTCTAAATTCTAATAGAATCAGTCGCAGTGACAACGGAAAAACTTCCCTCGATCAATGTTAATACTTAGTATCAAGATAAAAAAAACGAAAACTTGTAAATAAAATTATAAATTTACTCAAACATGTTTGGTAATTTTTGCATTATTTTGACAACCTTCTTTGATATAAGTCGAAATTGCTGTACATGTGCATGTACAAATACATGCGAGCAGTGGCCGGCTAAAGTTGTTTGAAAATCCATATCTGACGTCGTTTAGCGGCCAAATAAATTACATGGTAAACTCACATCTGTCGTGTAATTTAAAAAACTTTTTAACAAAATAATCAAACCGACTTCCAAAACAAAACACTACAAAACGAAAAGAAAGTTATTTTTCTCTTTGCTTAATATATCTAGTAGTATTGTTTATCACTTCGATCGATAATCTATCGAACACGTAATATGACACAATATGTTGCGAAAATACCCCGATTCAAACAGTAAAACTCCCATAACGTTTGAACGGCTGAACGGCTTTTCATCAAACAAAGCTAAGAATACTCTAAACTAAATCAAAATCGGTTCATCTATTTAGGAGCTATGATGCTAGACAGATAAACAAATATACTAATTAATATACAGAAACACAGGTCAAACCTATAAAACACCTCTCTTTTTCCGTCGGGTGTTAAGAGTTATTTTCTTAAGTTTGCCGTATGTCATTACTTCTCAGAATTGATTCTAATAAGCGACTAGCACTTCGCCTGCGAATTCGTTTTCGTGATTTCCTATTTTCGTTTTTTCGTGATTTCGTATCCTACAAATTACTTTATTATGTGCAGTTAGTGAAGGCGACCAAAAAATTAATTAAAATGGGATATCTTATCTTAATAATTAACCCTTTTGGCCCTGTTGAGGGTCGAGTTTTTAACAACACAAATATGTTATTCACTATTTTCTTCTCTTTTTTTTCAATTATGTTAGTTAGGTTGCACAGTAAGATTCCTCAAAAAAAAACGTTAACACCCGTTAACCCTATTTTTGAATTTAAAAAACTTATTATGTCAATTTTGATTATTTACTTTATCCGGAAAGAATTACATTTTTCATACAAAGAAATTTCCCCCTTTTCAACCCATTAAAGGTAGAATTTCATAAAAACTTGTAACACCAGCGAAATCGTATTTCGGTGGTAGTTTCCAAAAAATTACAATGATAACCTTTATTGTTTCCTAAGGTTGGTAACCCCAGATTATTAACCCAAGAAATATGAAACCTACTTCAAAAAAAAAACATCTTCGTCGGTACACTCTTGACAGTAGTTGTGGTATCAGCATGTCGCAGTAAGACACAGTGCTGCGATGATTCGCCTCACCATCCCTCTCTGTGGGTTGTGACTCGTGTGCACTCATGCAGTGGACCACCTTTCGTCTTTGCTTCGTTGGGACACATGACCAAAGAACTGAAGAAGCCGAGCCTGGACTATAACCGATAGTTGCTGCTTGATGCAAAGTTCTTGGAGAATGGATACGCTGGTGAGGAATTCAGTCCAGGATACTCCAAGCATTTTCTTCCAGCATCACATTTCCAGAGCGTCTATTTTACTCTTTTCGGTTTCTCTCAGCGTCCAATCCTCAATATGGCGAACACCAGTGCCCCCGTAAGAGCCCGGTTTTCGTTGCGTTTCCTCTATACTTTCCTCAGTATATTCATGGCAGACCTGGTGATAGCCATGCGTCGCTTGATCACGTCCTCGCAAACACCATGGAAAAACTAACACACCCCCTAAATCGTCTTTTGGGGGTAGTTTTGAAAAACGAATAATGACAACGTTTATTGTTTACTTAGGTTGGTATTTGTCAAGTTTATTAATCCAAGAAATAAGGATTCTGCAAAACAAATAACACCCTATAAATCGTCTTTTGGGGGTCTTAAAACTAATGACTTTATTTATTGTTTACTTAGGTTGGTATTTATGTCAAGTTTCAAGTTTATTATTTGAAGTAATAAGATTCTTCAAAAAACCTTTAACGCGGCCTAAATCGTCTTTTGGGAAAACTAATAATAAGCACCTTTATTATTTATTTAGTTTAGTATTTGTGTCAAGTTTCAAGTTTATTAACCCAAGAAATAAGGTTTTTCCATACTAATTTCAACACCACCTAAATCGTCTTTTGGAGGTAGGTAGTTTTTAAAAAGTAGTTTCAAGAATAATGACAATCTTTATCATTTACTTAGATTACTATGTGTATAATATTGGGCCTTGGATACAAGCTCTCCACCAACGCGCGTTCAAATTTCGCGCCATTTACTAGACCGAACTGTTCCTATCGGTCACCAATCGCTGCGGGTTCATCGAGGACGCCCTCTCGCGGAGGCGGACGGAATGAACGGGAAGAACAACTTTTTACCGGCCGGTGCGTGCGCTCTCAAATTATTATAAAAAGAAAATCACTGTGAAAAACGAAGAAAAAGACATTGTGTGTGTTTGAATAGTGTCCCGGGACGTGCATCATCCAGAACCTGTCAATGTGAGTAGAGCTTACCATCTTCTAAAGCCCAATTAGAATTTTTCTATTCACGTTAGCCATCGCGCCTACAAATTGGTCCATCGTAGCCATATTCCATTTCGCATTCCTAGGTATTTCACATTCATCCACACTTATACACATATTTCAATTGTTTTTGCATAGTTTTTCACATACGCAAAGCTTTATTTCGAATCTAAAGTTTGTGTTTTGTTATTTCAAGTGTACCTAACCACGAATAAGTATCTTATTAAATATCGACGACTCACGTCTGCCGTGTCAAAATGGCCGAAAAAGATTTAGATATATTAATGAATCCTCTAATTAATAAAAAAGAAATGTATTTTATGCGTTTACAAAACGCGTTCGAGTTATCACAATCTATTAAAACGGGTGATACATCTCTTTTGCAAGAATTGCTTCTACGCCTCAAAGAGATACCTAAAATGCGGGAACTTTTCGAACAGTGCGTCATAGATTTAAATTGTCTAAAAAAGCAGGCTAAACCAAAATACGTTCCAGACTATCAAGAAATACAAACATTTGACGAAATGTATTTTCAAATTTTACACGTCGCGGAGTCTAGCAATGCCAGGTCGAGCGAAAAAACTGGTTCTTCTAACAACAACGACACGCGGTCGGTTAAACCGCGCTTACCTAAACTCAGTATATATAACTTTGATAGTAAGTTGGAGAACTGGCAAACATTTTACGATACATTCACGAGTCTTATCCATAATAACAACGATATATGTAATATAGAAAAGTATTATTACCTACTTTCTGCCGTTAGTGGCCCCGCACTCACTTTAGTAAAAGGCATGCCAGTTACTGCCGACAATTATTCCATTGTATGGGCGTTATTAGTCAAAAAATATCAAAATAAACGAGCCCTAGCTACTAATTATTTGGATCGATTGTTTCAATTTAAGCCATTGTTTGTCGAATCTGTCTCCGGACTTAACTCATTTTTACAAACCTATCAAGAATGTGTCAAAGCTTTAAAACTTATAGGTATCGATGATCTTTCCGGGTTTATATTGTTCTACATGGGATTACGTAACCTGGACCCGATGACGAGGCGCGAATTTGAACAAACAGTCGAGCAAACGGATATTCCTAACTTCGATCAACTGGTTTCTTTCGTCGAAAAGCAAGCGCGGGTTTTGGAAATGTCTGACCATAAGGTCAATCCTTCATCGAAACCACAGGTAAACCAAAAGGGTGCTCCAGCATATGCTGCAGCAAAATCGACTTATAGTAAACCTGGTAATAATACCTATAGTTCGAACAACCAGTCAAAGCCGTGCTTGTCAGCTGTTAGTAACAATAGCAATGAAAGGTCAAACTTGTGTCTGTTCTGCAACAAGCCTCATTCCACCTATCGATGCTTCGAGTTTTTCGAGTTGTCACCACAACAGCGACTTGACAAAGTCAAGCAATTGCAACTGTGCGAGAATTGTTTACGTCAGCATCCGTTGTCTGTGTGCACCTCAAAACTACGTTGTGTCGTGTGTAAACAACCACACCACAATAGCCTTCACATCGATTTAGGTACAAATAATAATTGTCATGTCAACAATATTCAAAGCGATCAGCCTCAAATAAGTCAAGGTCAACCTCCCAATGTGGGCTTAACTTGTTCTTCAAACTCAACCGTGCTGTTAGGTACTGCAATAGTGCACGTCGCAGATCGTTGGGGTACATACCACGCCGTACGTGCCGTTATTGACAGTGCTGCTATGTCGGGATATATGACGAAAGAATGTGCGCAGCGCCTAGGGTTGTCACGTCAAAAGTGTCCGTTCGAACCTCTGGGGCTAGGAGGTGCACGGGTGCAAGATTTCGGTCTGGTTACATGTTCAATAAAACCGCGAAACTCATCTGGTCCTGTCCTTAAAACTGAAACGGTTATTGTGGATAACATCACAGGGAATTTACCCACCATGCCGTTATCAGATCAAGTTGTAAACAACTTCAAACATTTAGATCTCGCAGATCCTAATTTCTTCTCTGGTTCTCCAGTTTCTCTGCTTCTAGCCGCCGATATTTTCCCCTACATATACGATGGTAAAAATATACTACCGCGCCACCCGGGTTTGCCCGTCGCGATGCATTCAATCTTCGGATATGTCATTACCGGACAAACTACCCTAGGTGGTGAAGTAGATTCTAATGGGCCTTCGCTCAATTTATTTACGGCCAATAGCAGCATCGAGAAAATTATGAGCTCCTTTTGGGAAACTGAAAACGTACCTTGTGACTTACCACAGAAACCGGAAGATTTATATGTTGAAGATTTATTTCAAAAAGAGCATAGTCGGGATAGCACAGGGCGATATACCGTTTCTTACCCGTTCAAACCTAGTTTTGAATTAGGTGATTCAAAGCAACAAGCTTTACGCCGTTTTCATAATTTAGAGACAAAACTGCGTCGTCTTCCGGAACTTAAGGAAGAATATAGTAAATTTATGTCTGAATATGAAAGTCTCGGTCACATGACATATTTGGGTGAAGTAGACAGCGTCGGTTCGGAATACATTATTCCGCATTTCTGTATTTTGCGTCCGACCAGCACATCGACCAAGCTCCGCGTCGTGTTTGACGCGTCGAGCACAACTTCAAATAATAATTCCTTGAATTCCGTTATGTATACCGGACCAAAACTACAGTCGGACATTAATGAGATTCTAATAAATTTTAGACTTCACGAAATTTGTTTATCGGGAGACATATGTAAAATGTTCCGTATGGCTCTTATTTCAGAAGCTCAACGCAAATATCAGCACATTTTATGGAGGGTTTCGGATGATCAACCGATTCAAATATTCGAGTTAAACACGATTACGTACGGCGTTGCGAGTAGTCCTTACTTGGCTATTCGAGTTCTGCACCAGCTGGCTGATGATGACGCGAAGAAGTTTCCTTTAGCGAGCAAAGTTCTAAAGAGAGGTTTCTTCGTTGATGATTTGTTGTGGTCTGTGGCTACTTATGATGAAGCTGTACAGCTTCAAGACGAGCTCATCGGTTTGCTAGGTGGTGGTGGTTTTGTCCTACGTAAGTGGAAAAGTAATTGTCCTCATCTGTTAGAGCGAGTGCCTGCTGATCATCGCGAAACGCCTATTGCATTTGAGGATGATAAAGACCTATCTGTCAAGGTTCTAGGTCTTCAGTGGAGGCCTGCTGACGATGCGTTTTCTTTCACTACCAACCCACTAGCAACTTCTCAGTCAACCACTAAGCGTAGTGTCTTGTCGCAGCTAGGTCGACAGTACGACCCACTAGGATTTGTAGCACCCTGCATTTTTTACGCGAAATGCTTTATGCAGAAACTCTGGATCCAGAAACTTGGCTGGGACGATAGGCTGCCTGCAGAGTTAGAGAAAGAGTGGTTCACCTACGTGTCAGAGCTCCCGCTGCTATCAAATTTAAGCCACGAGCGTCAGGCAACTGTAAAGCAGCACAATTCCTATCAGCTCATAGGTTTTTCTGATGCCTCAACTTTAGGTATAGCTGCCGTAGTTTATTTGCGTAGCTTCAATGATGACGGTGATATGAAAGTCAGTCTGATCATTGCTAAATCCAAGGTCGCGCCTTTGAAGACTGTATCGGTCCCGCGTCTCGAATTGATGGCCGCACACTTGTTGGCCAAAGTCATCAAATATACGAAGTCGATGTTGATCGAACGAATACCCATCCATGACGTTTTCTTGTTTACTGACTCTTCTGTGGTGTTGGGCTGGTTAAATACTCCCAGTTATAATTTGAAGGTCTTTGTAGCTACACGAGTATCAAAAATATTGGATATCGTGTCTAGTGACTGCTGGTACCACGTTAGCGGTATATCAAATCCCGCAGACGTGTGCTCACGTGGTGCACTGCCATCTGCATTGCTAGCAATGCCAGAGTGGTTGAGTGGCCCGAGCTGGCTGTATGCACCGCAGGAGCATTGGCCGATTAAGTCGATTGATCAATTCAAATATGAAAATGTACCAGAGCTTAAAAATTCTATCATGACTTTAACTCATGCCTCTCTAACAAATAATCAAAATGACTCAAACTTAGTATACCAACTCACGGAAAAATACTCAAGTTTCGTAAAACTTCAAAACGTTCTAGCACGATGTTATCAATTCATCGAAAACTGTAGAGCCAAGCGCAACACGGAAATTTTGTCTCTATCTAACCTTCGTAAAGCTCACGATGAAATAATCAAGGCGGTTCAAAGAGAACATTTCTCAGCCAACATCGTTGCTCTTACAAAAGGAATTAACTGCGATGATATATCATTAAGAAAGCTAACTCCTTTTCTTGACCCCCTCGGTTTCCTCAGGGTGGGGGGTAGGTTATCAGAGTCAAGCCTACCGTATCAAAAGAAGCATCCGTTGTTGCTGCCTAAAAAATCAAATTTTACAAGCATATTAATTGATCATTTTCACAAGGTTTATCTGCACGTCGGCCCTCGCTCCCTGCAGAGTTTGATTAGCCAAAAGTATTGGATCATTTCAGCTAGAAGTATAATTCGATCTCGTTTTTCAAAGTGCATTCGATGCTTCAAAGTTAAACCTTCAACTTTGCAGCCCATCATGAGCAGTTTACCTAAATTTCGTACTCAAGATATACACGCCTTCTACACCTTAGGCACCGATATCGGGGGTCCCTTTTACACCAAAGAAAGTAATCGACGCAATGCAAAAATTTCAAAATCTTATTTACTTATTTTTGTCTGTTATTCTACTCACGCACTACATATCGAGATTCTTAGTTCGTTGAAAACTGAATGTTTTATGGCGGCGTTCGATCGCTTTTCAGCTCGGCGCGGGTTGTGTAGGACTTTAATTTCGGATAATGCCAAATATTACGTATCAGCCGGTAAGCAGCTAGCTGAAATAAAACAATTTTATAAACAAAATTCAAACGAAATTTCAAATGAATTTCTTTCTCGGAATGTAGATTGGAAATATAATCCGCCAACGGGTAGCCACTTTGGTGGAATGTATGAAAGCGCTATAAAATCTGCCAAACAACACCTGAAGCGTGTTTTAGGCACCCGATCTCTTTCCTTTGAAGAGCTCAGCACTCTCTTCGCACGGGTCGAGGCCGTGTTGAACTCTCGCCCACTGACCAGCATGTCGAGCGACCCTGCCGAGTTTGAGGCGCTCACACCAGGACATTTTTTAGTAGGCCGTGAACTTCTTGCCGTCCCTGAATATGATTTGACGGATAATCCAGCATATGGACTGACTCGATGGGAGTTCGTGCAACAGGCTTCACAAAGATTTTGGAAACTGTGGCGCCACGAGTATTTACATACCCTACAGCAAAGACAAAAGTGGCTTACTAAGTGTCGCGACATCAAAATAGGCGAACTTGTCCTGCTTCATACTGACGCTCCTCCGCTTCAATGGCACCTTGGCCGCGTGACGGAGCTATTTCCTGGACCTGACGGCGTTGTTCGCGTTGTAAAAGTACGCACGCAAAACGGCGAATTGACGCGACCCGTCGTTAAACTCAGTCCTCTTCCTCTGGAAGTGGACTCTGCCTAAATATTCTAATCAAAGTATTCATTTGACAATTATACTTATAGTTGTCAAGCTTACGCAAATTTAGTAACCTAAGCTTTAGATTTGTAATAATAACACATATTTCACCTACTCAACATGTACTCTACACATAATTAACACTTATTTTAAATATTTTCAATCAATTAATTCAAGACTTCATACAGTCCACTTTCTACAAAAACTATACCATACCTGGTTTGCGAACTGGGTAATCTGGGTAGATTCCCGGTGGGGGGTTTATGTATAATATTGGGCCTTGGATACAAGCTCTCCACCAACGCGCGTTCAAATTTCGCGCCATTTACTAGACCGAACTGTTCCTATCGGTCACCAATCGCTGCGGGTTCATCGAGGACGCCCTCTCGCGGAGGCGGACGGAATGAACGGGAAGAACAACTTTTTACCGGCCGGTGCGTGCGCTCTCAAATTATTATAAAAAGAAAATCACTGTGAAAAACGAAGAAAAAGACATTGTGTGTGTTTGAATAGTGTCCCGGGACGTGCATCATCCAGAACCTGTCAATGTGAGTAGAGCTTACCATCTTCTAAAGCCCAATTAGAATTTTTCTATTCACGTTAGCCATAGCGCCTACACTATGTGTGCCAAGTTTCAAAAATATTAGCCAAAGGAATAAGATTTTTCATAAAAAACGTTAACCCCCGTTTAATCCCTTTAGGGGTTGAATTTCCAAAACTGCTTTCTTCGTGCTCATTTAAGTCACTTGAGAAATCTTTCTGCCAAATTTCATGCTTCTAGGCCCAGTGGTTTTGGCTGTGCGTTGACCGATCAGTCAGTGAGTCAGTCAGTCAGTGAGTCAGTCAGTCAGTTTATTTTTTTTTATATTTATAGACACTGTCGGATGGTGTAAAAATTCAGCGTGCGTTTTGTTTTCCAAAGTCAACGGATTCGAGTCATGGGTGCAGTTTTAGTTTGTTATCAAAATCGGGCCCCGAGACTCCTTTTAGTATTTTTCGCTATTTCTCATAGTTTCGGATTTGACCATACACAACTACTTGAAAAACTTACTCGCTATAACTTGATTTGAAGTGAAAAAAATACTTATAACGTAAGAAAAAGTGTTATTTTCGACCTACACACAGTCAAAAAAACGCCTTTTTCTATAAGTATATTATTTTAATAAAAGAGAAGCTCAAAAATCCCATCTCAGAACACTTAAATAAATCGCCATACAGTTGCCAAAAAACTTATAAATTATGCTAAAGAGATTCATCTCTTGGTAATAAATTTATAAAGAGCCACGTTAAAATCTGGTAGTAGGAGCCTTATCAATTTCAGAGAAACTTTAATACTTTGCAGCGTCTTTGTAAACTTTATGCTAATAGTAGATAGCTAAAGTTGAAGTTAACCCTGGCTTAAGTAAAACAAAGTGCTTTTGAGTCGAGAAGTTAGGACGCGAGAAAAAAATTGCAATGTTGTAGGAGGTTGGTAGACGAATCTGTCTGGCTTGTTATAGATCTTCTGGTAGTAATTAACTTTACTTTTTCTTACTAAATGTTGCAAATAAGCTTAATTTTTAAGCTTAATTAAAATATTAATTAAGCTTAAAAAATTATCGAACATAATCATCGTAAACCTTGAATTCAATCATAATTTCGTTTATACTTGTATTAATTAAAACAAATACTTTTATAAAGCGCCCCCGAGACGATCAAACGGTTAAAATTAACCGAACAAATTCATCCTAAACCTTTATTTAATTCAATCGTAATTCCGTTTATAGTAATAAAAAAAATGTTTATAAAGCGCACCAGAGACGGCGAAACGCTTAGAATAAAACACGTAGATTTTGGTTTGACTCGAACCATTTTTGTTTGATAAACCTTTTAAACTAGCTGTAAACGATCAAAATGGTTTGAGTCAAACCAAAATCTACGTGTTTGAATGAAAACGTACCGTCTCGGGGGCGCTTTAGGTTTAAAGTTTATTTGAATTTAGAATTACAACGCGTGCTATTCCACTTTCAAACCAGTTATTTATTACTTGGTTTGTGTTTTATGTGTTTCTGTAATATCGCCATATTTATAACCGTGATCTCGAAGAAAATTTCTATTATTTTTGAAAATCAGTTTAACGGAATGGAATATCAATTACGTTTTCAGACCTATCAATACTAACAAAAGAATTGTTCGTTATTAAATGCAATTTTTTAAACAAATCAACAACTTTGTCCAAGTGGTCAAGAGATATTTTTTTCTAAATGAAACCTAGCGTATTCCTGCTTTGTCATAGACCCGGTTCACGTGGATGCACCTTCACTGTACCTTTGTAGGGATTAAAACTTCATTAGTTAGATGTTTTTAATGATGAGCGTAGCTATAAACCTAATCTCTTAACCAGATTAGTAGCAGTTACTGACAGCTTATGAAGTTTCATCTGATTTGCCGACTGCGACTTCAATTTGAATAGTTCTAGAGACACCTCTGCAATTTATTAATGTTTCCCATTTATGAATCTTCTTAAAGAATACTAATGAAATAAATAATAATAATACCAATCTATAACTGTCTCACTGCAGAGCAAAAGCTTCTTCTCATACAGAGAAGACAAGAGCATTGATCATCAAGCTTGCTCAAGATGGGTTGGCGATTGCAAATTTACGAAGTTACGACTATATTAACTATAAAGTCCAGGTTTCTTCACCATATTTTGCTTCACTGTTGTCAGCGATATCTAAGATCGCGGAACTTAGAAAAACATATTCATTTGAAAATGTCACATTGCTACTTGGCCGGATTTGAACGCTGGACCTCAAGTACGAGAGGTGAGATCTTAGCTACTGAGCCACAACGACAGTAAATAATAAAACAAAGAGGTTAAAATTATTAGTTTTTATATGTTCGTTGAAGAATAAGCTTTGGAAGTACTGATTCGATTACAAAAACAAACTTTTACTGATAAACAGTTACACTGTCGTTGAGTGTCATAGATTTCTCTTTATGTGTGAAAATTTCCTACGGTTTTTGCTCTAGACGCTACGGGAGCAAAGACACGAGAAAAAGCCTACAGTTGTTGCAGTAGACGCCACGGTAGCAAAGACACGGGAAGAATTCTACGGTTGTTGCAGTAGACGCCACGGTAGAAAAGACACAGGAAAAATTCTACGGTTGTTGCAGTAGACGCCACGACAGCAAAGACACGGGCAAGATCCTACGGTTGTTGCAGTAGACGCCACGGTAGAAAAGACACAGGGCAAATCCTACGGTTGTTGCAGTAGACGCCACGGTAGCAAAGATACGGAAAAAATCCTACGGTTGTTGCAGTAGACGCCACGATAGCAAAGACACGGAAAACATCCTACGGTTGTTGCAATAGACGCCACGGTAGCAAAGACACGGAAAAAATCCTACGGTTGTTGCAGTAGACGCCACGGTAGGAAAGACACAGGAAAAACCCTACGGTTGTTGCAGTAGACGCCACGGTAGCAAAGACACGGGAAAAATCCTACGGTTGTTGCAGTAGACGCCACGGGACCAAAGACACCGGCAAAAGCCTATCATTGTTGCTGTTGACGCCACGGGAGCAAAGACACGGGCAAAGGCTGGTTTTTTTTATATTTACTTGTCTCTATTTCAGATGACTTGGTAGCTAGGAAACTGCTAAAATATTGCAAGTTCCAAGTGATTTTAAGAAATGATAAAGCAACAATATTTCACAAAAGGATTCAATACTTATTATTAAATATTTTTCTACCTTTTAAAACTCGCTGAAACTGAAATCAACTTGAAGTGCCTTTAAAATTCTCGTTCGATATGAAAACGCCAGACAGAACCTTTATTTCTTTTCCGTTTAAAACAAAATAAAATGGACGTACAAAACTAAGAACGAGTAATGCCCGTGGGAGGTAAGAGTTCCGGGTTCGATTCCTGACCGAAGCAAGTCAGCTTTGGAGCTTAGTTCACGTTGTTTCCTCGCCTCGTGGGAATTGTTTGTCCGTTCGTATGTGTACATATAAAACTGAAGGTTTGAACGTTTCAAATCTTTTATTTTCGAGTATTGTTTTACTGCATTTGCGGTAAAAGTTAGTTTGAATGTGCATTATGATTTTTGTTGATTTATTGCCGTATTTATAAAAATATTTAAAATCAATAGCATCGGTTTTCACATGAGTCAGAGTGTTCGCTTGTCTCATGGTGTCCGAGAGTGCGCGTCTAGGAGATCTCTTGCCGACCGACTGTTCGACACTGTGTGTGACTAGAAGGCTGGTTCGTTATTTGCTCAAATAAGTCATAATTACTCAGCATTGCCATTAAACGTGGCAATGCTACCAGTCTTCGGCACTT
This sequence comes from Orthosia cruda, assembly GCA_964057195.1. Taxonomy (NCBI): domain Eukaryota; kingdom Metazoa; phylum Arthropoda; class Insecta; order Lepidoptera; family Noctuidae; genus Orthosia; species Orthosia cruda. Next base: position 3,078,296 of record OZ059835.1, on the reverse strand, counting down.
ATCCGAATGACAGAAATGTGGAGGAGTACTTCGACGCCTAAGGACTCTTTTAATTTAGACGTTTCGTGTTGTGGACTGCTGCGGTACCCGCAGTGGTGCGGGTGTCATACTGAGCATTACCAGTTGTTTTAGTGCCTTTTCATACGCCCCGGTTGCCGGGTAGCCGTTGCCGGGTACCCGGAGGCGAAGAGTATAGCCATGTATGTTAGCTTTCACACGTACATGGCTGTGATAGCTGCGCCGTCGGGTACCCGGCACCGGCTACCCGGCAACTGGGGCATATGAAATGGCACTTAGGGTTCCGTACCTCAAAAGGAAAAAACGGAGTTGAAATTAATATCGTATACTCAAGTTTGCAAACCCTTGTAGCTGTGAAAAAAGCAGATGATCAACGCAATCAAAAGATACAGCCGTTAATTTATGACGCCTCGAGTCAAAATCTACAGGGTACTTACCGATGACCTAGGAATCATGAAATTTAGCAAGAAGCAATATCTTTTAGCAGAAGTAAAAGAAAAATCCGAAAAACGTAAATTTGTACCTACCTATCTTATGAGTCTTTTGTTAAATCTGTACAAAAGTACATACATAAAAATGTCCACGAGAATTGTGGCTTATAAAACATATATTAAAGAACGTGGTGATTGGTACAAGAAGAGAGAGGCCTCTGCTCAGCAGTGGGCGAAGTCGTTGACGAAACAAATAATAGATATCAGAGACATATTTTTCAAACCAGACAAAGGGTAAAAACTTAATCTCACATTAATCACTAAATAATAATAATAAATAATAAAAAAATGTAAAGGATGGCACGGTTGACATCTGTCGGGCATGTCACCGTCCGGGTGAATCGATCCGCCACATTATCTCTGGTTGTTCTCGTCTAGCTAACGAAGAGTACTTGCATAGGCACAACCTTGTAGCCAGGATTACCCATCAGCAACTTGCTCTGAAATACACTTGTGGCGTCGGAGGTGCCGTACTACAGGTATTTGCCCGACCCAGTTCTCGAGAATGGCAATATCACATTGTACTGGGATCGGTCCATCATTATTGACAGGACTATTATCGCTAATAAGCCTGATATAGTGGTGGTGGACCGAATCGAGAGGCGTGCAATGATTGTTGACATAACTGTCCCGCATGACGGGAACCTCGTGAAAGCCGAGAAAGATAAGCAAATCAAGTATCTTGACTTGGCTCGCGAGGTTGTTTACATGTGGGATGTGGACTCAGCGATCATTGTACCGATAGTCGTCTCAGCGATCATTGTACCGATAGTCGTGTCAGCCCATGGCTTAATAGCCACGAGCTTCGACCAACACCTTGGGAGGCTCTCGTTAGGCGGCTGGGTCAAGGGCCTGATCCAGAAAGCAGTACTGCTGGACACGGCTCGTATTGTTAGGAGGTTCTTCTCTCTGGAGCCCTGACCACCGGTAGCTTGGACCCTGTTCCCGATACCGGTGGGCCTCTATTTTTATATTTTAAATATTTTTCTTTTTTGTGTGTGTTTTGTAAAAATATTTAAAAATGTAATCAATAAGAAAAAGTTAAATAAAAGACATAATAATAAAACCTTTATTACATGCATTAATTGTTAAGTTATAACATAGTAATTAATAAAAACAGCCAATTAAATTCAGAACCGTACAAAGTTATATAAACATCATTAGTTAGAACACTTATTAATAACATATTTTAATTTAATTATTTAGATTCATTGTTAAATTTATTCTACAATTTAACTTATTCTATTATTTAATTTATTATATGATTAAATTTATTATATCATTTAAGTTATTCTATTATTTGATTTATTCTATTACTAAATTCATTCTATTATTTGATTTATTCTATTACTAAATTCATTCTATTATTTGATTGATTCTATTACTAAATTCATTCTATTATTTAATTCATTATATAATTAAATTCATTATATTATTTAATTTAATCTATTATTTAATTTTTCTATTACTTAATTTATTTAGCTATTTAATTTCTGCTGCATGCAGCTGACGCAAAGGCCTCCCCCAACTCCTCCCACTCTTTCCTGTTCCATGCCTTTCTCCATTCCACTTGCTTGTGTTTTTCGATATGTCATCTATCCATCTTGTTTTCGGTCTGCCAACTCTCCTCATCTTATCTCTTGGAATCCATTCTATAGCCATCTTTGCCCACCTTATACTTGCCATTCTGCCGCTCTGCCACCTCTCATGTCACAACATGTTATGCTATTGATCATACTGCAACAACTTTGAACCCCACCAAAAGTAATGTCTTAGTATTTTCTGATAGATTAGGAACAGGTTTTGGATCTTTGTTAAATAACCAGTTCCACTTTAGTCTTTTTGCCGTTGTAACTACGTCTTCCACTCCTGTTGTCGATCTGAGGTCAGTATTTCTGATCCGGTCTATTCGCTTAACTCCAATCATAGATCGCTCCATGGCTCTTTGACAAGTGCTTAATTTCTCTTCCTGTTTATTGGTGAGGCTCCAAGTCTGGGCTCCATACGTGAGAGTTGGTAGTATGGCAGAGTTAAAGACTGCTTTCTTCAGCTCAATCGATATTTCACTTTTCATAATATACTTCAGACTCCAGTACTTCCTCCAATCTTTAGCTATTCTGTGTTCAATTTCTTTGCTGTGTCGGTCTTGGAAGGATACAAGTTGTCCTAGGTAGATATAGTCTTCCACATAATCTATATTATCGCCGTCGACCACTATCTGATTTACTTCCCCATTCGACATAATTTTACATTTGGATTTGTTCATTGATAGACCGGCAGGTTCACAAGCCGCGCGGAACTGGAATATCATCTGCTGTAAGTCTTCGGGTGTTTCAGAAAATATTATAACATCGTCCGCGAACCTTAAGTTGTTGAGGTACTCTCCATTTATTTTTATACCTTTTGTGGCCCAGTCGAGTTGTTTGAATACAGACTCTAACACGGCATTGAAGAATATCGGTGAAACTGGGTCACCCTGCTTTACTCCTTTCTGTAGAGGAAATGGTACTCCCATTTTATCGGTTTTAACAGCTGCAGTGCTGTTTTTGTATATACTTTTAACTATATTTATGACTTTTTTATCATTAAGACCTTGTGATTCTAGACTTTTGAAGAGGAATTCATGGTCTACTGAATCAAAAGCTTTAGAAAAATCTATGAAAGCCAAGTAGATTATATATTCCTATTCATTAGCCTTTTCTATTATTTGATTTACAGTATGCAAGTGATCAGTTGTGCTATATTGTGGTCTAAATCCAGCCTGTTCAGGCGGTTGTTCTTCTTCTAAGGTCTTTTGTAGCCTTCCTCTTATTAAAGTCATAAACAGTTTGTACATACATGACGACAGACTGATGGGTCTGTAGTTGTCAATATTGGCTTTGCTTCCCTTTTTGTGCAGTATAGCTATATTTGACGCGAGCCATTGCTTAGGAATTTTCGCTTCGGTTACAATTTTATTAAATATAGTTTGTATATGACCAAGAAGATTATCATCTGAGTATTTTATAATTTCGTTGCAGATACCGTCGGGTCCCACTGCTTTCTCATTTTTCAGCTTCCTTGCAGCCGATCGTACCTCATCCAATAGGAATGATTCCCATTTTGTATCTTTTTATGGGTTATATTTAGTTATATCATGTTTGTTATTATTGTAAAGACTTTTATAGAATTCGGTGGCAATTGTAACTATATCTTTTCAATTGTGTTTGATTTTTCCCTTGCTCTCCAAATTCAGAATTAATTCTTTTCCTATAGTTTTGGTGTTTCTAGCTTTCCTTATTGAGCAACTTTGCATTAGCAATTGTTCTATTTTTACCATTCTACTGTTTTCTATGTCTATTTTTTTCAATTTTCTAAGTCTTCTTTTTATTGCTCTCAGTCTATTATTTTCTGATCTACTTCTATTTTCTAAAGACTCTAGCTGTAGTTTAAGGTTCAGGAATCTTTTTGTTTGCTCACTATATATATTCACTTCTTTTTGTTCCTCTACTAATGCTTCTTCCATTGCTGATCTTAAAGCACTTTCCAGTTTATCGTATTCTATCCGTAGTGTGTCTGATTAGTAGTGTTCAAAGTAGCTATATGACAATAACTTGCTTAATGCTTTATGCTTTGTATTTTAAGCGCGTTATTTTACACGCTTTATTATAACGCGCTTTTTTATAAAGCACGAGCGCGGGGTGGACACGAATATAGCAAGCGCGGTGACTGTTGGACAAACTCGCAGCTGTTAGCGTTGGACTCGTTGGACAGACAGCATGCTTAAAATATTACATAGCTTTTCTGAATATATTACGTTAAAATGGAGCAGTAAAAATAAACAAAGAACTTTCCTTCATACTTTCAGTTCTACTTCACTAATTTAAGTTCCATATTGGTAAATCACTATTTCTTTTAGACATTTTCGTCTGCTATACACACAAAAAAACAAAAGATTAAACAACAACACAACCTTTCAATCAATCGTCCTTATCCTTACTTACACAATATTATACTTTGTCAATATTACGTATCCTATAACTGTTTACAATAAAAAGCACTAAGCAAAATAGCGTAGGTATATTACGTGAGCCGCGCGGGATCTACAATTACGCGCGCGACCGATAACAATCGCTAGCATGCAACGACTGGCCGCCGCGCCCGCCCGGCTTCTTCAAGCTTATTGCTTTATTTACGTTATTGCGTTGCGCGCGATACTGCGTTATACCGAATTAAGCAAATAGCGCATAGCGCCAAGTGAGTTCCACGATAGCGTTTGCTTTATGCTATTTATAATAAGCACGCTTTTTTAAGTTGCTTTACGTTATATTGACCACCACTATGTCTGATACGTCTAGTCTTGTGGTTAAAGCTTATCCCTGTTTCTGTGTAATTGCTGGTATTGGTTTATTTATGTCTATTTTTAGGGATTTTGAGTTCTTGTTCAACTTTCTTCGCTTCTTTGGTACTTCCAGTATCATCTCTACAGGTCTGTGGTCTGAATTAAATTGAATTTGTCTTATAGTGGATATGTTGTTGACATTGATTTTATTAGGTACTAGCTGTCCCACGCGGCTTCGCTCCCGTCAACTGGCTACCTACCAAGCTAGCCCACCTACTCTAAATACGTTGCGTCTCAAAAAGAATAAATTTTCCCCGTTTTTGGAACATTTTTCATTGATGCTCCGCTCCTATTGGTCGTAGCGTGATGTTATATAGCCTATAACCTTCCTCGATAAATGGACTACCCAACACAAAAAGAATTTTTCAATTCCAACCAGTAGTTCCTGAGATTAGCGCGTTCAAACAAACAAACAAACAAACAAACAAACTCTTCAGCTTTATAATATTAGTATAGATTAGGAAGTAGTCTATCTGGGTTTTGTCTTTATTATTTTGGTGTTTCCAGGTCCATCTTCTGTTGAGTTTACATTTGTAAAATGTGTTTCCTATCTTTAGATTAAGCGTCTGCACCAACTCTAACAGTTGTCCTCCTCTAGGGTTTCTCCTGCCGTAGTTGTATTTTCCCATGTTGAAATCTTCGCCAGGTTTTATTTCCCTTAATTGACCATTGAAGTCTCCCATTATGTATATATAGTCACTTTTTGCTTCGCGGTGTGAATTTTCGATGTCCTTCAAGCAGCGTTGTACATCTGGGTCCAGAGGGTCTTTATTAGTCGGTGCATATACTTGAATGAAAGTGTATGAGTTCTTGTTTATTGCAAGCTCCAAGCTTATTACCCTTTCTGAAGTGTGTTTTATTTTTGTGACGTTGCTTTTTATGTCCTTGTTGATGAGAAAACCCACTCCATGCATTCCTTGTTTCACGCCATAGTAGTAGAAAAGGTTACCTGACTTTAATTCTAAAAGACTTTCTCCCTCTCGTCGTACTTCCGATAGGCCTATAATGTGCCACTTCAAATTTCTTATACTGATTTCAAGCTCCTGCAATTTATGATCTTCCATAAGGGTTCGAACATTGTATGTCCATATGTAGAGGTAGTTGCGGGTATCTCTCCTTAATCCTTCTGTTGGGGGGTGCGGTCGGTGTTTTGCCCCAGACTGACCAGGTTTCTTGGGATGATTTTGTTTAACTTACTTTGTAATTCTGACATGCTACGGTTCCGTTGGCTGTTGTCCTTATCCTATGGTTTGGACGAAGAAGAAGGATTAGCTAACCCTCTCATGACATCGTATGCATTTATCTTTTTCCCCTTAATAACAGGTTGCTTGTCTGGCTGAGTTGGAGTATTTGATGATTAATCACTACATATTATAAAACAAAGTCCCCCGCCGCGTTTGTACGCGATAAACTCAAAAACTCCTGAACGGATTCTGATGTGGTTTTCACCAATAGATAGAGTGAGAAACGAGGAAGGTTTTGTGTATAATTTGTCACGGGCGCGAAGCCGGGGCGGGTCGCTAGTTAAAAAAAAGATGGCGCCGGTTTAAAAGTCGAATGTGGGAAAATAGTACATTATGGTACAAGTGTGTAATGTTAGTGATTACCGCTGAGGCGCGCCATTGAGACCCGAGCCGTTAGGTGAGGGTCTTAAGAGAGCCGAGGACGGTAATCATCAATACACACGTGTATCATACGACGTTTTTCAACACACTTGTGAAGAAAATAATACTAAAAAATCATTTCCAACAGTGAAAACGAGTTGTGATTTTTTTTTCGCAATGGCGGGCAAAATTAACCAGTTTTCCTATGCGCGCGCATCTAACAATGGCGATCGCCCATAGACTAAAAATAATGAGATATCTTTTTTTTGGCTTTTCGCGGATAGCGTTTTAGCCACGATGGAAAATTTTCTTTATTACAGACAAAAACAAAAGTTATATTTAAGTGAAAGTTTTATTTATTAAACACGTACAAGTTGAAATGATCTATTTCAACTTGTACGTACGTAGATCTAAATACGAAGTTGCATGAAATGTATTGCATTTGTACTATTGAGCACGATCTTTTTTGTATCGAAACTTTTTTAAGAACAAAGCAACTCAACCAATAAATTAAAAAAAAATCTCTTTATCTCACTTGTGAATAATAGCAATGAAAAAGTCACAGTTTGATAATAGGTGTCAATATGTGCCTAATTGCGGTGAAATTAGAGCCACTTTATGAGCAAGTGTGTTGAAAAGATTATTTTGTCGCCCGAAGGCATTGCTCACCATTCGCCACCTATCTTTATTATTTTACTAGCCGACCCCCGCGGCTTCGCTCCCGTAAAAATTATAGCCTATGTTACTCGGGAATAATGTAGCTTTCCATAGGTGAAAGAATTTTCGAAATCGGTCCAGTAGTTTCGGAGCCTATTCGGTACAAACAAACAAACAAACAAAAAAATCTTTCTTCTTTATAATATTGGTATAGATAAATACGAGTTTTATTTTATTCGGTAGGAAGGTATCTAAATAATAACAGCGGCACGAGTCGATCTTTAAGGTTAAGCAACGCTTGCCGAGATCGGTCCGTGGATGGATGAGCATATTTACATAGCGAGATTAGTCGGCGAGAGACAGTCGTTACGGGGTAGAAGCCTTAAACATGACACCAGTTTGGTCAGGAGGAATAACGTAACCCAGTTACTGGGTTGTGATGGTCAGATGAATCATGGCTGAATCCGATTAGACTGGAAACCTACCCGAACATGGGCAAAGGCTAGGCAGATTGATTGATTTTATTGAGTAGGGAAAGTTTATAATAATATGTTAATTATATCATTTAGAGAAAGGATAAATACAAAGTAAGAAAAGTTTGTGAGTAAAACCTACGAAAAGAAAAAAAAAGTTGTTGGAATAACAGTTTTTAGGCTTTTTTGGACCATCTACAAGAATTATTAGAACAATCAAAGAAAAATTCTTGGATTTGCCAGACAAACTTAATTACCTCCGACACCCACCCCCTATAGTGCTACACAATGTGCATCTCAGACCAAAATCACGAACACAATAAATAAATAAAAACAACAACAATAAAAAAAAAACAACAAAAAAGACGGAAGCGTCGTCTCGGAAGCCGGTATTGTACTGAACTCATATTCAAGAAAATATGACACCAGTTTCACCGTGTCCATTGTAATGCTTGAAAAGTGTAACTGGCTCACTTAAAAATACAATACATTCACGAAAAAGTACGCTGGAAACACACACAGAGAGAGAAAAATCTGTTGCAAGTGCAGCCAAACGCACACACTCCAGCAATATATGCGTCTGTGAAGTTAGGGATGAACCGATACGAGTAAATACTTACTCGATAATCTTCATACGATACCTGTACTTTTTGTATCGATTCTTAAGCTATACTTCATAAAAGATAGCTTGATCTCTGCGACATAATATGTCAAACTGACGTATACGCTATTGTTACGTTATTGTTAGCCTGTCAAGCGCTATTGTTACGTTATTGTTAGCCTGTCAAGCGCTATTGTTACTGTATTCATACTAACAGCTGTCGCTAAGATCAAGCTATCTTTTATGAAGTATTAGTACCAAGTAGATCAGATTTACTCGAATCGATTCAAAACACACGTATCGTATCGATAAAAAAATACTTTTTGTTCTTTGTCTAGCCATTGCAGTCCCACTGCTGGGCAAAGACTTATTAATAATTTATAATTGAAATTTTAAAATGCACCTTTTTTCCTTGTCCTTTTGCGCAGTTGGCACGCTCGTTTGTATAAGATGGAGAAAAAAAAATCCGTCTGCCGGTTTCTCGTTATTGAGTCATTGTTTTCGTTCGTCGAATAATCCGAGTACGTATCGATAGTTTGCAATTGATACCGAGTAAGTATCGGTACCCCACTTGTATCGCTTCATCCCGATGTGTCGTCTTGTGTGCCTCAGTCGCAAGTAGTGGTGGGTACGACCGTGTTCAAAATTTCCGTGCAGTGAACGTTCCCCTTTATCTGGTAATGTCCCGTGCACATTGAGGGAAAAAGCGTTTATTTTTATTACGCTTGGCTACTGCCACAATAGATGTAACACCTAAACGTGACTTATACTTAACTTTTATAGTTTGAATTTGAATTGGAAAGTTTAACTTTAACGGGTTTAATGTTTTCTGTTATTATAATGGCTTTTCATAGCGAACATTTTAATAAAGGAAAAGTTTCCTTGTAATTTTGCATTGGTTGTAATAGTGCTAATACTAATTTAATAAAGGAAGGTTTACTGTTATGTTTACCGTCGATAATAATAGTAAGGTACCACAAAGTCTTTTCTGCATCTTTGACGTTATTCGGAAGCCAGGCAATCTGACACCAATCTTGCCAGGGTATCGTATTACCCTGTTACTGAGTTGTGTGGGGTTCAGATAGTCGCTCCATGTGAAATCTGACACCAATCTTGCCAAAGGGGTATCGTATTACCCAGTTACTGGGTTTGTGTGGAGGTCAGATAGACAGTCACTCCATGTAAAATACTGGTATTCAGCTCCATCCAGTTATACTGGAAGCTGTAAAATCTGACACCAATCTTGCCAAAGGGGTATCGTATTACCCAGTTACTGGGTTTGTGTGGAGGTCAGATAGACAGTTGCTCCATGTAAAATACTGGTACTCAGCTCCATCCAGTTATACTGGAAGCTGACTACAACATGTTTGCTAAAGCTAGGCAGAATAATTACTGTTTAGCTTTAAATTTTGTTGTTTTTAACCCCCGACGGAAAAAGAGGGGTGTTATAAGTTTGACGTGTGTTGCTGTGTATCTGTGTGTCTGTCTGTGGTATCATAGCGCCTAAGCGGATGAACCGATTCTGATTTGATGGTGATTTTGTCGAGATTAGCTATGTTTGAATAAAATCGGTTCAGCCGTTCAAAAGTTATGGGCGTTTTACTGTTTGAATCGGGGTGTTTCCGCAAGGTATTGGTACTTTTATTTATTCTGTGATATCGTGTCATAATTACGTGTTCAATAGATTGCCGATCGAAGCGTATCTACTATGTACTAGATAAATTATGTAGCATGAAATGAAATGTGACTGGGATTTTTTAAATTTTGAAACTTTACTTGTAGCCATTTTTTTTAATACTTGATAGGCTTGCCACTATCTCACGTGGTGGTAGACGATGGACTGATGTAGCGCGCTTGTCCGTCGTAATTTATTGTCAGAAACACAGGTTCTAGCAAGGAATTCCATACCCTATGTATACGGACAATAAACGTATTCCCAAAAAGTTTACTTCATAAAAAGATGACTGGTTTTATTCTATCTGATATAATCAAAACCCAAAATTTCTACACGGTCTTGAAATAATCCTGTTAATCCTACTACTAAGCGAGCGAAGCCGTGTGCGGCAGTTTGTATTATAAACGTGAAAGTTTATGTGTATGGATGGATGAATGTTTGTTAATCTTTTACGCAAATCTTATGAATGGATTTGGAGGCAATTTGGCAAACTTTATAACCTTACACATATTTCTATAGCATAATGTTTCTTATCCAGAGGTTATAAACAAGTGTCATTCGTTCGATGTCAGTTTTGGCGACGGTCTAAAAATATCAAAATGTGAGGGATTGATCGTGCGACATTTCGATAGCGTATGACATTCCCACATAGTTTTGAGATTTTTCCAATCCATATATTGTTGAATATTGTAACTTATTAACTTTATCTTTCAAGCGGGTGGAGCCGTGGGTGGCAGTTAGTAATATTTATAACAAGACTAATCTATGCGCAAAAAAGTGTGATAAATAAACAACTTTAAGCTGATCAGTGCATGATAAAAAATGCACCAAAAGCGATGGTACCACCGCGTGGCAGAGCATGTGCGAGTCATTTGCGTATGGTAATCCGTGTGCGACGTCCGCGATATAAATTGATTTATCGCTCGAATCGGACGGTTGCATCGGTCGGTCACAGACTTTTATATGACGTCTGAAAAATATTGACGCTGGCTTTTTTTGGGCGGGCTGTATGAAAATAAAAAAATATCATCATCACATCAGCCAAAAGACGTCCAGTGCTGAATATAGGCCTCCCCCAAGTGTCCTGTGCATGTCGCATCCAGTCCCACCGCTTTAACCAGGTAATCGGTCCACCTAGTGGGAGGCCTTCGAACGCTGCGTCTTCTGCTGTACGCGATCGCCACTCCAAAGCTTTTGGAAGAAGTATTGGGCATCCAACGCGACGAAGGCAAAGGCCTCTCTCGTGCTGACAAGAGAGGGCCTTTGCCCAGCAGTTGGCCAAGTCGAACTGTGGATTAAGAAAGAAAGAAAGTAAAAAAAAAAGAACATGGTGAAATGGTTATAAAAATAGCCTCCCCGTTAAAAAATGCTCAACACCTACATGAAAAATTACATGCAATATTTATAGGCCACCACAGAGTAGCACATAACCATAGCTAACATATAGCTCGATTACCCGCGCGGCTACACCGAGGTGTTAGTCTGTGGTCGGTGATTAATTTTGTGGTCATGTATCGTGTTCGGTCAGTTAGGGAATGAAAATTAGATTAAAATGGCTTGATGGTCGGTATTAATGGATCATCTAGAGGTTGGTGTGTGAGGGATGTGTTATGTATGTCTGGAAGAGCTCTTTATAGTAATTTTGGGACGACGGCGTGAGTAAATGAAATAATAGTTGAGGAAAAAAATATGAGGCACGACCACATTTTTTTTGCAATAGCCACAGATTAATACGTACCTAGGAGCCCGGGAATGGAGACAGAAAAACTAGTGTAAGCAACGTAACAGCACAGTATTTAGGCATATTCCAATAATTCAACGAACAATAGTTATGTGTAACTTTTTTTTAAAGGGTGGCACGCAATTCTCATGGCCTTCCTCCACCCTGGGGCGGTTGAAGGAATCTGTCAGACTGACGGACTAAAACCACACGGTTTTCTGCAGCTACCATTGGCGGGAGCGCTGGAGTACTTGCGCGTTTAGTCGCGCTCCCCCGGTCAGGTATAGACCCGCGTGAATTCTTATGGACCCCGTCCTCCTCTGTGGCCATATACAACCGCAATTCCTCGTAAAGAGGCGCGCGGGCAACACGGCGTACCACCGTCTCGGACTTTTGAATGTTCCAGCAACAGACTGCCCAAGACTGTTACCAGCAGACCACATCCTTTGATGGCTGGAGATAGTTTCGCTATAGATAAAGAGAGAAGTAGTATTCTCCTGTTGCTTTTACGTCACCTCCTTTGCGATCATCAATACTTGCAGAACGAGGCAACGGCGTCCAACGCACTCTCGCTTCCATCCATGGACTGGATCACGATCGGAAGCAAGAGGTTAATCTGCAATAACAACCGCCGCGATGAGGTAAAGGCGCTGCACTGTCCAAGCTTGGCATTCCTCAAGTGTCTGCTGCGTCCTGTCGTCGAGGCAGTTGCTATAATGGTGGCAACCGGGCGTTGGCTTAGCAGCACAGGTACTTTCCGCAGCACCCATGTTAGGACATGGGTTCAGCACCTAGTTCAGTCGAAAAAATGCACCATGCCGTCTCTCCAGCCACTTCATCATAATGGGTCTTGCCACCGCTATAGTGGCGTGCCCTAATAACGTGAAACCTTGATCTATCAATTTGTGGAAGAACCGTAAAAAATGGTAAAATGTTCTAAATCAGTAAGTACGTAAATTATAGGACAGGATACCATTTATCCCTGTAATACATACCTTTAACATAAAAAAATGGTTCGTGGGTGAAGCCGCGGGCAGAAGTTACTGACTTTATAATATCAGCGCATGTACGAGTACCTTACTAAAACCATACTCCATGGAATTCATACCGCCATACATTTCGCCTCGCCAACCGTTAGACTAAAAATCTAATGGGATTTGCATGGGAATTGAGTCGAGGATCACTTTTTGTTTCATATCATTGCTTAATCCATTTGGAGGCTGCGCTAAAGGGGCATTTGTGGTCATAGATTAAAATGGTTTGGGTAGAGGCAATGGAGTTGTAAATGTTTATGGCTAAAGGGATGGGGTGAATAAAATACCCCTTCATGTTTGTTTATCCTTAAATGAAGAAATATAAGAAAGAAACTCGAATCACCCTAGCAATTTTTTTTTTGTGCTTGGTAACCTGTCAAACTTTGACAATGAATACGAATGAATGGCTTTTCTTATTCTTATTCTCGATTGTACACAAAACATACAAATACATGACAGTTGTACAAAGGCGAGCTTAACCCATAGTTGGTTTGACCAATGATAATCGACGTTATCCGTAATAAAAGTTAGTATCATTTCGTACAAGCTTGTGTTTCAATCTATGCCAATCCCAACATTATACTCTAACAGCAAACCTCAGTTGCATACAGAAATATTAATTTGAGGATAGAACATCCAAGTATATCCATGTGCACAACAAAAGCTTATTAAAAACTAAACAATTTTAAATACATAGGGCCGGTTTCTGAGTTAAGTATTCGACGCTAAGTACCTATGTGCTGATCTCGATTTAAGCATCTGTCACTCTTGATCATCTGCCACTTTCGGTTTTCTGCGATGATCAGCAAGGTTTTAGTATACGTTATTAAGTCATGCCAAAGTATACCATATGTCATACAAAAAACCTTCATTGACGTCCAAATGGGTTTCAAAACTGAGACAAGTAAAATTTCCAAATTTAAAAACCCCCGACACCTTTTAATCTCATGCTACATAATTTATCTAGTACATAGTAGATACGCTTCGATCGGCAATCTATTGAAAACACCATGTCTTGCGATAACACCCCGATCCAAACAGTAAAACGCTCATAACTTTTGAACGGCTAAACCGATTTTATTCAAACATAGCTAAGAACACTCTCGACAAAATCACCTTTCAACCAAAAAAAAAAACAATCAAAATCGATTCATCCGTTTAGGCGCTATGATGCCACAGACAGTCATACAGATACACAATTAAACAGATACACAATAACATACGTCAAACTTATAACACCCCTCTTTTTCCGCCGGGGGTTAAAAAAACACATTTGATTATTCTTAAATTCTCAAACCGCAGTCAACGTTACATAATCAGTGTAGCCAGATTGAGCGCCTTTTCGTGATTTAGGCTTAGACTCGGAAGGGTGCTGGGGCGACAAAATTTTACGAGCGGCGACTGGTCGCCAAATAGGCTACCTCAAATAAAAATGGGGTGGTTTTCGGCGATTTCGGAATGAGAATTTCTAATACAACATTATCTGAGGAATTATGAAAATAACTGGAAATCAAAAAGCTTTTAACAGTTCATCACTATTTTTCATAATACTTCAGTCGCAAAAACACAGGGAAAATAAAGAAAGGCTGAAAATGTTTTATGTGGAACCGTAATGCGTTTGACACAAGAATCATTTTCTTTTGTCAAATGCATTAAAGTTGATATTAGCTTTTAGTGTGTTCAAGGCAACAATGGAAATTTAAGTTTCGTAGAATATTTCGTGGTTTTAGTGAATAGTAGTCGTCTTGAGTTTTTTATAAATGGAAAAACGAAATTTTCGGCGACAAGGTGCTCGTCAAATCTGGCTACATACACTGGTTACATTTGGCAGTTGATAGTTGACAAGCCTTTGCTTAAACGACGGCTTTAACAAGCGAAATAAATACAAAATAATATATAAAACTTATAAAACGAGTGACAAAGATACATCCTTGTCTTACTTAGAGATGCCTCAACGAAGACCGATGCGTGGAAGAAGAGTGTTCTACCTGAATTATCGAAAACATTAGATTGGATTAAAATATTTCACGTCTGATAGGCCTCAGATGCTTGAAGAACGGATGGTCGATGGGGCTGATAAATTCTGGAGTGGCGACCGCGTGGCGGAATACGCAGCAGGCCTCCCTCTGTGGACTGATGACCTGTTTGAGGTCGCGGGAATCCGATGTATGAAAGACGCACAAGACCGGTTGATGTGGTGATGCTTGGGGAAGGCCTGATGAGTAAGATCTTCAACAAAAATATTTAAAAGTGCCAGTTTATGTGTTTGTGGTCACCAGTGGCTTTTCCTGCGCGAAAAACCGAGAGTTATCCTACAGGAACTATGTGAAAAGTGAAGATGGATCGGTCATATGATTCGTGATAACCAAAGGAAATGGAGATAAGCAGTGACAAGCTGGTATCCAAGAGATGGGAAAAGAAGCCGTGGAAGACAGTGTCAGAGATGGGAATGGGAAATGGGAAAGACCGCTGGTCCAAGATGTAGGTAAGTGATGGCGCGCTGTGGTGTTGGCGAGTAGAGCCATTGGAAACTGTTAGTGGAGCCCTATTCCAAGAGGCACACTTAGATTAGGGACTTTTTATAAACTATAAAGATTTATTAAATAGACTACAGTTTATATCTCTTTTTTTATCTCTGATTTCAGAATAAAAGGCTTTGTTTTTCCGTTTATTTATTATATCCATTTTATTATATTTATTTTTTATTATTAAATCATTTTATTATTAGTCATTGCGTAATTGTATTCCAAATTATATACTACCAAATACGTTCAACCATTGGGTGTGATTAACAAATCGAGGCATGCCTTTTAAGTTCTGTCGTTTCCATATTACCCGGCAATTTTGAATTTGGAACTGTTCTATATTCGAATGAGTTTAAATTTTGAATCTCAAAACAGTTGAAAGTATTAGGATTAATGCTTATTGTTTAGTCACAGCGTCGATTGGAATCTGTCAGGTTACGTACGAAAAATGAATATTTCTAAGGAAAATGTTCGTGCAATAATTTTTTACAACTTTAGAAGAGCCCTGACACGACTTCAGTGTTTTGAAGAGCTAACATCTGTGTTCAGTGATGAAGCCCCATGTCTGCGGACTGTCAAACGCTGATATTTAGAATTCCAGCGTGGACATACTAGTGTTAGTAACAAATCTCGCGAAGGACGCCCAAAATCCGCCTTCACTAAAGATAACATCATCGAAGATCGTCATGTGACGTATCGAGAGATAGAGGCTCTATTAGGCATCTCAGGGAAAACGATTCAGAAGATCTTGCATGAAGCGCTTGGTGTGAGAAAGCTAGTTTGCCGTTGGATACCGCATCTGCTTTCCGACGTTCACAAGGCGGCCCGGGTCAGATGGTGTAAGAAAACTCTGCAAAGGTTCAACCGAGGAGAGTCAAATCACGTCTACGACATCATCAGTGGTGACGAATCTTGGATCTATGCCTACGATCCTGATTCCAAACAACAATCTACAATCTGGGTATTTTAAGACGAGCCAAAGCCGACTAAAGTTGTTCGTTCTCGAAGTACTTCAAAGCAGATGGAGGTCACGTTCGTTGGAAAAACCGGCCATGTTGAGAATATTGCACTTGAAGATCGTAGAACGGTTAACGCAGAGTGGTATACCACAGTTTGTTTACCACAAGTCATCGCCGAACTTCGAAAATCTAACTCTAAGCGACGCATCATCCTGCATCACGACAACGCAAGCTCATACAGCGCTCGTCAAACGATTGAGTATTTGAAGCAGGAAAAAGTAGAAATTCTTGACCATTCTCCATACAGTCCTGACCTAAGCCATAACAATTTCTTTACATTTCCTAAAATTAAGAAAAGTCTTTGTGGTCAAAGGTTCCAGTCCGGTGAAGAAGCAGTCGACGCTTTCAAGTCAGCCATTTTGAACACCCCCACTTTAGAGTGGAATAAATGTTATAATAACTGGTTTGAGCAAATGGAAAAGTGTATTAAGCTACGTGGTGAATACTTTGGAAAACAATAAAAAGTACTATTAGATTCTAGTTGTGTTTTTTCTTCAAACGACAAAACTTAAAAGGCATGCCTCGTATCCAAACATACAGACTTACATACCTATATAGAATATTAGCAGGATCCACAAGACAAGAAAAGGTTACAACGATGAAAATGTGTACAGAATTTGGTTTTTGTATGATACGATTTTGTTATCAGTACAATAAAGATGATAAAAACAACATGATACCTAAGTCTCATTAATTTATTATTTAACAAAATAAGTAGGCAGATATTATATTGTTCGTTAACCCATTAAAACACAGTTCTCCTTCATAATATCCGACACATATCCAATGGCACCGACCCTGGCTAATATTGTTTTTCTTCGAAGGCTCTTTAATGTCTAGTAAATCCTTTGGTCTTGAAAACCCAGGTCACTCATTAAGAATTTTATCTCAAAAGTCCACATTAATTTGTTAGTAAATCAAAATTGCAATCAGATTCCAATGCAGATGCACGAATTCTGTGTGTGTCGGTTCTGTTGAGGCGCATCCAAACTTTAAACGGCAAGTGCGCGGCAGCAACACGCAGCATGTCCAGGAAACAATTCTCCCACGCTCTAGTTAGGACAATCCGTAGAATGTTTGCGCGGCAATATGCGATACACGCCGCGAATTTAATTCAGTCTGAATCGTAACTATAATGAAGGCGGTTATCAGTGTTTTAGCTCTGCTTATTATTCCAAAATTGCGAAGTTGAAATAAAAAAAATAACATATTACATCAAAATCCAACAAGAATATGCTGGATTAATTACGAAATTCATGATAAATCACCACAGTTTTAAAAGAGTGTCCTTGGAAGAATTTGAACATTTACATAGCTTGGTTGGGCCTTTTATCAAGAAAAAGGATACGCATTGGCGCATACGCATTTTTATTAAAATATTCCACAACTCGTTAAATGAGCCATATATTTCAATCAGTCTAATTGATGTTTCATTGTCCATTTTTGAGATGCGAAAACACGTCCAGACACATTTACTGACGAACGATACTGAGCAATGATTGCGCGCGGCAGCTAGATCGCAACGTTCGCGCGCGGCTGTTATCCAAACACAGCGCGGCACGACGCGCGTGGCAGCCGCGAACACTTGCCGCTCAATGTTTGGACGCACCTACACCTAACATTAGAATCCGATTCTAATGTTAATATTAGATATTATTTTCTTTCGATAATACATTATTGACAAAATAAATACAGTTGCCATGACAATCTTAAAGTAATTGACGATACGATAGTAAGTAAGTTACGATCCATTTCATAGTTTCATAATGAGGTTGTATACGTTTCAAATAGGTATCTATTAAGATATATTCTATTGCTTTTAAATATGAACATCAAGTTATTAAAGATTATAACATCTTTAATATAGACTTATACATCTTGATTTTTTAAATCTTGAATAAAGACTAACTTACTTTTTAAAGCTGTATATTTATACTAGTAAGTTTTATGCAATCTTGTGATGTGTCGGATATCTTTTGTAAAATGTAACGTAAGGGTGAAAGAGAAAGTGAATGGAACTTTGATAGGTCCATACTTAAGTAGGTACTAATTTAACTGATCTAGGTAGATTCTCAATTGTGAAACGTAAAATAGTCAAACGCTTCCTAAATTATTTGACAATTGCTGCTTTACTTAACTTAGAAACCGGCCATTACTGACTAAATAAACTAAACAAATACGTGTGCAACACACAATGCATAAACATAATACATACAGTATACTGTATAATACAAAACTAAAATATTACAATTGTGAATACATAAATTAATGAGTCATGTTGATAGGAAATATTCCTGAATTCTTCTCTTGAAAACCTCCAATGAAGCTATCCCGTACCTTCTGGAGATTCTTCAGAGACTGAAACGAGCAAAACACCCTCTGCTTACTTTTGCAATGTGAACATTGAACTGCTTACACTTCCTTACTTAAAAGTATTCTAAAAGAAAAGTGAAATAGGGTAAATGATTTCAGTTTTTTTATAGAATTTGTTAATGAATAAAATATACAGAGTACATGGTGGACATCTCACTCATTTGCACTGAACATTTTGGCAATACTTTCATTGTGCGTACAGGCTAAGATTTATTCGTTACTCCACCAGTGATTTCCACTCCGGAAATCACTGGTGGAGTAACGAATTTCAAAAAACATTAGCCTCAAACATGATCCTTCAAGTCAGATACTTCACCGGTTACACGAGCCAGTTATTTTATGAATAAAGTCACCTCTTATTATATTGTCCCTCAAAACTTGAAACTTTCAGTCATTTTAAATGAATTTTAAGTAACTAATTTACAAAAGTTTGGAATCACTCTAATTTAATTTAACTAGGCAACGTTTATGACGAAAATAATATCATCACTCACTCACTCACTTTTATTATGCGTACAGCTAAGAAGTGGAATTCCCTGCCGGAGTCTGTGTTTCCCGACAGCTACAATCTGGGGGTCTTTAAGTCAAGAGTGAATAGGTTATTTCTAGGCAAGCGTGTTTCACCGTCGACCACATCATCGCTTACCATCAGGTGAGATAGTGGTCAAGCGTGAGCCTATTGGATATAAAAAAAAAATCATCGTCAGATTGTATCTGCCTAGATACAAACTGGAGATCTTCTTTCGTATCGATTAACTCAAACTATAGTTGCAACCATTCTGATGTTGTCCGACCAGTATGTACAGCTCTGTCATAAGCTACGTTCAAATCCTGAAAGGTACAGGTGGTTGGGCATGAAGGACAGATAAGGAGGTGCACATTTTTTCAGCAGCCTAATTGCGTAAGCTAATTCGTAAAGGCAAAAAGTTTGACCCCATCAAAGAGTATGACAAATACTCTATAGTGAATTAGGTATTTCCAAAAAATATTGGACGTTTTAATTTAAGAAGATACTGTTTTCGAAAGAGGCCAATAATTATTGGCAAACCTAATTATAAGGAGTTGGATAAACTGAAGTTAATAACAAAATGACTGTTCTATATAATAAAACATTTAGTTAAAGTCTCCAGTTTTGGATGAATAATCATAGACGTACAGCGAATTTCTGAATTGAGTATTTCACGTAAAGTCGATTCGCTGATCTCGATAACCATGCTTATGCGTTCGTTGAAACGGTGATCACGCGAAATAAATACAAAATAATCTATACTAATATTATAAAGAGGTAAGATTTGTATTTTTGTATGTAAGGAATAAACTTAAAAACTACTAGACCGATTCCAAAAATTATTTCACCGTTGGGAAGCTACACTATTCCCGGGTGACATGGGCTACTATTTATCCCTGTATTCCCACGGGTACGGGAACTACGCGGGTGAAACCGCGAGGCGTCCGCTAGTATTACAATTTCTTTTTTTTTGCCAGAATGTAGGTTTACATAGTATGATCTTAAATCTATGACGGTCCCTTTACATTCTACCCTTAAATATGGTGTGCAAATATTTAATTTTAGCTTGAACTGTCTTTTTTTGTAAATGCCTCAACGAAGAGAGATGCATGGAACAAGAGTGTTAAGAAATCGCCCAGACATGTGCTCCTAACTAGATGATGATCAATTTAAGAGCTGGTTCCGCTTCACAAAAATTTTGTTCGGTTCATTTTTTACAAAATTAAATACAAATTAGAGTCAAACATCCAATGACGGGACTGCATTTCTCCCATGTTGCAACTATTGACAGCTTTAGGTATTATGCAACTGGGAGCTTACAAATTGTTGTGGGGGACACCGTGCAAGACGAAAGTGTGTCGAATGAAGTATCCAGTGCAATAGCATGCTTAAGACGGGAGTATGTTAGAATGCCTACTTCTCAAGAACGACCATCTAATCACTGGATTCCCTAGAGTCTTGGATGATGTAGATTATACTGAGGGAACAGAGCAGAGCTGTATACGAACAGAAAAGGTATTTTTTCCTATAAATGTGCAATTTGTGACTCGGATAAATGAATAAGAAGTTTTATCTAAACATACAGACTTTCATACCTATGTATAAAATTTGTAGGATCTGAAAGACATGGGTCTAAGGAAAGTGCATTTTGAAAAGGTTACAACGATAAAATTTTATAGAATTTGGCAATAGCTGTATATTATGATTTAAGCACAATATAGATGGTTGAAACTGTTGGAATGAGATTTGGTTATCAAACTCATTAAGTCCTGGCTGAACAGAATATTTCTTTTTAGTCTTTATTTTCAATCAAATGCGCTTGTCATATTTAAATTGTGACTGATTATATCATTCATGTCTTCAGATCGTTTTGAGTGTTCAGCGTAATAGCATATACCTGATTTTATAAGAATATTATTATTTGGAGTCATGGGTCTTGTGTTTTATGAATATACATCTAACTCACACCCCACCCTGGATTTTAATTGAACAACACAAACAACATGGATTAGTCGCATTTATATTTTACAAAATATGTACGTAGGTATTTTATTGTTTTTCAACACAGTCCTCCTTCATCATATCCGATGGCACCGATCCTGACTTATTTTCTTTTCCTTCGCCCAAATATCACTCAGTATTATCATTCTTATAAATGCCGCAGTGAACCCAGCACAGGCAGAACCACGTTAAGCCCCACCCACCCATCAATTCCACGTCATTCCTCACCTGGACCACTCGATTCGCATGTACCAGTGTGAACGCAGACCCGCCCATTTCGACTCCACCAATACACTTACACAATTAAACCTTTCAAATTGAATTGGAAGCAATAAAGATCGATACAGTATAAAGTGGTCCCTCCAAAAACAAACATAGTACGAGTAAAATAGAGGAGTGACCATTTTCACACCAAATGGTCTGTGAAAAAGAAGCATACGTTTTTTGGGTTCTGCGGGACTAGTCATCATACACCATACTGATAAGTATCCTAGAAACTACAACTACGATACTTTTGTACTCATTTTATTTGACATGCCATGCTATCTCGTCATTAAGTACACCAATGCAACTTTGTGTTGCACTCAAACTCGGCTATGACATTGATATTCTGTTAAAGTCTGGCTAATTAATCAATCTGCTTTCTTTTTTGATGAACTAAAAATGAAGGATTTTTCAGGACGCGTAGATAGTAATTTTAGTTGAGTTCCTTCATTAATTTCGTATTCTGAAACAGGGCACTCAAATCATAACTTAAGCTCCATAGCCTGCAGCTAAAGGCATCTAATTATTGAGACAAAAACGAGATTCCATTCTCAAAAAAACCCAGCAAGCTTATCGTGCTCACGCTTGCCCGTATTTTTTCCAGTCCGCCACTGCACCGCCTTCGTTGACTGAAATAATTTCGCATCGGGCTCATTTGTATGTAAATGCGGCCCGACCGTTTATATCTCTGTTTGCCCCTCCATGTTTTTTTATAGTCTACGCTTTTAAAGTATTATCCGCTCGGTTGGGGCGCTGTTCTAGTGGAGTGGCTTTACGATGTATAGAGATTTCTGCTTTAAGCTGTAAGACCTTTAAGTGGTAACCAGGTATAGAGCTTAAACGTTGCTAAGCAACTTGAGTTTTTTTTCTATTTGTAGATGGAATTTCAGAGAGGAAGTTTGCTAAAACCTTTACCTATTTATTTTGCTTACTACATTCATAAAAAGCTTTGGGTTTTTTGGAGCCTTGTAAAACTACAGGCATTGCAGCCTGTAGCTAAAAGCTGCAATGGCTGGCAAAATGACGGGTGCGCAATACTCGTCTACTTATAACTGTGTTATGCAGAAACTGGGGGAATTTCGTTTTCGTTGTAATTCGTGATTACTTTTTTATTTACAGTCCCATTGTTTAAACAAACATTATATAATGGTTTTGTACACTAAACCAAGTCTTAAGACCTGAACTGTGCCTTGCATGGTTATTTTTCTTGTATTTTTTTTGGCTGGCCTGTTCTGATCAATTTTTAGGCAAAAGTTTCGGGATCTACTTATTCACGAGCCCACGCTTCCTCCTTCCAACTCTGGTGAAATAAATCTTGTTCGTTTTACTCTCTTTTCATATTTATGAACTAAATATACTTAATAATAATCCTTACTAACGGCTCCACCCGCGTGGTACTAACATTTCCCCTAATATCTTTATAACTCTCGTCTGTGTTATGCTGATGTACAAGCTATAATATTACTAATTTAATTTCATCATCAGCCTTTTAACGATCCCACCCACTACAAGGACACAGGCCTCCTCTCCTCTCTGTGAGAAATGGAACGAGACATAATCCACCACGCGGGCCCAGTGCGGGTTTGGTTCTAGGACATGCCGGTTTCCTCGCGATGTTTTCTGACACCATTTTAGAACAGTGATGACGAATTCATTTACACAAAGTAATGCGCGCCAGCCTGGATCGGAATCCACTTAAGTTGGGCCGTTACCACCGGGCCACCGATTTAGTATTTTTTATGTGATTCTATTTTGAATTTCTGTAATATATTTTTATTTTTAACCGACTTCCCAAAAAGGAGGAGGTTATCAATTCGAAAGTATTTTTTTTTTTTTTACCTCAGAACTTATTACTGATTCTTTTTTTATTTGATAGCTGGTGCTTGTTGTGTGGTTCCATTTTCATCAAGATCTTTGTTGAAGATCTGATGAAGAACTTCGGAGATATATATCAGAACTCTTCAATAAATTATGGCAAATCACTCGGGATACCTGCAATCGCATATCTGTTTATTGCTACATTTCATAACATAACATAACACTAGTAAGTTCTAAAGGGGTACGCAGGTGTAAACAGTTCCACCGGCTTTGTTGTTATTGAGTTAATCTATTCTGGCTTCACTTTTGTCATTATTGGTACCTAGCCTACATAACTGGTCCATTAAGTACCACAACTAAAAAGCGAAAAATAAAAAAAAAACTGTTTACATAAAATAGAAACGACTTCCAAATAAAAACACTACAAAGTGAAAAATAACTTCAATTTCGGAAGTCGGTGTTATTAAACAGTTAAATTTAATTTTATTTAAATTTTGATATGTAATTGAGCAGTGGTTGCGGCCCCGACTTACGAGTTGTAGGTCGTGGGTTCGCACCCGAGCAGGTGCCTTACTTTTTAATGATAAAAGATTTTGTTTCTGTAAGTTGGTTTTTACAAACACTTTTACATGTCGATCATATTTTTTTAAACTATATGAGGTCGGCGTTTCCTATCTGACTACTCGGAGAAGAAAGGCTGAAACAAACTCAGAGGTCACAGTCTCTTTTAACGTCCAGACAAAATCTTGGTTAGATAATGTGAATACCATGTAGACTGATTGATGTCTGAAATGGTCTTTTGAGGAAAAAACCAGCCAGATTGAGTGGACCTGTCCAGTCAGTGCACACATTTGTCAATAACCGAGCAATTCAACTCAGAATTTAAGGTGCTCAACGATTCGACGAACAATACCAAAGAAAGGACATTCGGCTAGGCCGCATAAAGTACTCAAACTGCCAGACTATGATTAAAAATTAAGATAAATTAAAATTAAAACAAAAAAGAATGATCCACATAGTCTTCACATTCACAATAATTAAAATAAAATAATATAATACTTTAAAAAGTAAATATTCTTGTAATTCCACGAAAACCAACAAAATATATAATAATAATAACAAAATTTACGGTGCAAAATATAATAAAAAAACAAAATAAATTTTAAACAATTGGAGCAGCTCAATCCCAAGCCTTTTTGTCCTCAAAGTAGTCTTTAATTGTATAAAACGCTTTCTGGCGCAACTTACGTTTAATGAAAGATTTGAATTTATTAAGACTTAGATCTTGCACGTGGCTTGGAAGCTTATTATAAAAGCGTACAGATTGACATCTATATATATATATATATATAGATAGACATCTTTGTGTAAATTATTTCATCACCACTGCTCTCAAAACGGTGAAGGAAACAAAAACATCGTGAGGAAACCGGCATGTCCTAGAACCAAAAATTCAAAGACATGTGACATCTACCAAACCGCACTGGGCCCGCGTGGTGGATTATAGCCCACTCGCTCTATGAGAGGAGGCCTGAGTCCCAGCAATGGGAACATTAAAAAAGGCTGTTGATGTTGATAATGTTGATGTTATTAACAGGCTATATGCACACTTAGATATGGAAGAGACAGGTTTTCTGTTACATGTATTTCTGTACTCAAAACAAAGCCTCTACTACTATCTTCTAATACCTGTTGTTTACGAAATAAACTATTATTATAAAATACTAAGTTTAATCAAAATCCGTTAGGTATTTTTTTTATGAAAGAGAATCAATCGTCCAGAGAAACAATAGTCCACATTTACAATACTTTCACATTTAAAATATGAGTGGGATATATTCTCTTTATGAAAGCACGAAAACAGCTGACTAGCTGTCTGCTTCAAACTCGTTCAATCTCATTTCCCAGAGCATGAATGGTAAAATAAGTCAGAACTAAAAATCTCATCAATCTTAGAAAAAATGCATTTCGATTTCCGAGTCAATCTGAAAATCACAGAGTGCTTCGTTTTTCTTTTGCTTTCAGACTGGATTGGAACATCATACAGTGAGAACGGATTAATATTTTAGATTACTAAACAGTAATATGTATTGTGTTGTTTATTTATTTTATTGCATAAAACATGGTATACAAAGGTGTTACATGAGTTAAGGGTGAGATCATACATGATTTGCTTAAGACTAAAGCATGCAAAATAATTAACACAACTTATGTTCAAAGTATTCCTTAATGTTATTGTATAAAATGTGGTTTTCTTTACTTATGTTACCAAGTTTCTTGACCAGCTATTATTGAAAAAATCCCAAAAAAACGTATGTTAACACAACTTATGTTCAAAGTATTCCTTAATGCTTTTGTATAAAATGTGGTTTTGCTTTTCTTATGTTACCAAGTTTCTTGACCAGCTATTATTGAAAAAATCCCAAAAAAACGTATGTAGTTTAAACTGATACTTGAATATAGTGTGTGTACTTGTATTTAGTCTATGTTAAACCACCACAATCTTCACCCTCGACCATGTTGGACCCATGTTGGATGTTCAACTCCTCATTGGTTGAACATGGACTTTTATTTTTTAATGTCTTTAACCCCCCTCAATGGACAGTGAGGGACCCCGCACACGGGGCCACCGGCCACAACCACAAAACGCCGCCACCGGCATATTTCCAGTAGTTTTCATACATTTTGTATGGTCTCGCCGCACACGGTTGACGCCGGTGGCCGCCACACGCTACACGCTTCTAGCTTCTCGTGGCGGCGTTTGTGGCTGTCGCGTGTGGCCCGTGTGCGGAGACACTAAAACACGAAGTTTTTTGTCATCTACCCTAAATTTCGCTATTAGCTACATTTCCAAAGTCTGCTACCTCTATTTCCCCTATGGTTCTGCAGTTGCTTTGAAATACAAATGAGTTCATTCTATCTCATTAAAAATATTAAATATAAATAAAATTCGTTTAATTCAGACTATTTAAATGTCCATATTTTGTACTTACATCATATTTGTATTCAATCAAATTCAAATCAAAATTCTATTAAAATAAATGATTGAAAATAAATTAAAATTAGTAGTTGGCCTGTTGATAAAAAAAAAGTGCATAACTTTATTAATAGTTATTTACAAAAAGGATTATATTGAAGTGACTTTGACAGTGACCGTTATTGTATTTCTAGTTATAGCTGAGACGAATCAAACTTATATAAACCACTACTCGTATACCGAAGTATAAGAGTAGTGGTTAATTTAATTTTGATTTTGTGACTTCTAAACGCGAAAGACGTGTACTACTTTTAGCAGGCCATCAGTATTACCAAAAAAAGACTAGGTTTATGAATGGCTCTAATTATTGGCGTTGTGTTAAGTGGCCTAAATGTCATGGAACTGTTACTAACACAAACAAAAATTATTAAATCAACAGTCCAGTTGCCCAGCAAGTCGTGCTAAAAACGTATTGAAAAGGGTTATTTCGATTTGTAAAACAAAAGTTACCGAAGATTTGAACAAGACTATTCAGCTGTTTGCTAGTGATGGTACTACCAAATAATTTACGTCTTTTAAAAATGTGAAATCGACCTATGAAATAAAAGGAACATGCCAAAAGGTGTTAAAAAAACTAAGTATTCGAGAGGGATAGATGTAGAATTACCTGCCATTTTTTTAAAGGTTCCTGCTACTTGATTACAAATATAAAAATAATAGGATAATAGCTTTCAAAGCAGCGTGAAACATATGTTTGGTGATGGGACATTTAAAATATGTCCTCGTCCTTTTGTTCAATGTTAATTATAGCTGACTTCCTACAAGTTCTGAAAAAGAAACCAAAATAATGCCGGTAGTCTACGCTTTGTTATTAAACAAATAAAATTTCACTTCAATTTAAAAAATATTACCTATCTGGAATCCAACGCACTTCACGGTTGATGTTGAAGCCACTGTTATGTCAACAATCCAAAATAAATTTCCTAAATCATCGATATAAGGATGCTATTATAATTTGAATAGAGCGATATAGAAGAAAGCATATATTAGATTTAAGTAAAAACCAACAGATCTATAAATTAACAAAAAAAACTTAAATAATTTTCAAAGCTGTCAAATGTCAACGGCAGAAGTCCCCAAAAACTGGCGATTTTAAATTCAAAATAAAATCGATCAATTGGTTCCGTACTTCTCAAATCCAGCGCGGATTCCCTCATCCTTCATCAGGTCATCGTTCCTCCTTGAGAAAGGCCTATCACCAACAGTCGTCACTTATTTCGCAGTACCTGGGCGACCGAGCTCTGCTCGGGTGACAATAGAGAAAACGACGTTTTCTCAAAAATAAACCTAGCTAGATCGATTTATCGCCCCCGAGACCCCTGAATACTAAATTTTATGAAAATCGTTGGAGCCGTTTCCGAGATTCAGATTGTATACATATAAACAAGAATCACTCGTTTATACCGCACCTAATTGTTGCTGGCCGGGAAGACTGAATAGCGTGCGCGGAGCGCCCAAGGGCCCCGTTAGCGTCTGCGAAGTAGTCTGCGCGTCTGCGTCACATTGTGGCCGTGACTTTTTTCGTAAAAATTGTGAGTTTTGTGTGTCAATTTGATATTTTTATTTGTGTTTATTAAATTATATATTTTCTGTGAGTTCTATTGTATATAATATCGTGTGTATAGCTTTATTAGGGTAAGTTTTAGTTTATTTTGTGTTAATGATCAATGTAGACTGTAGCGACGGCGGCAACTGTAGCAGTCAACCTGCCACATCCGTTGAGGTTCAGCTGGTGAGATGTCCCCATTGCTCACAGGCACACTTTTTTAAAGGCGAATGAACGGGGCTGAGGAAACACTATGGCAAAGTTCACAAACCGCAGTGTACCTTTGACCCCTGCAGCAACTTCCCAACCTTTTGAACAGACCCTTTGGAAAACGTTACCAAAATTTAAAAAATCTACTCCGGTATTGAAGCGAGTTCCTCGGTGTGCGAGACGGTCCGTTGCTTTGAGTCAGGCCCAATTCATCCGTCTTGCGACCCAAGAGAACTCAAATAGTGCCTGGGAGCAATTGCTCACCTTCCCCTATTTTTCTTGATTCTGCATGTTAAAAATATTTGGCACTGAAAAAACATTTACAAATCAAATTAAAGAAAACTGCAACAATTCGACCAAAATTTTGGATCAAAATTTACAATCATTCAATAACCTTTTTTTATTATTATTGATAGGCTCGCGCTTGATCACTATCTCACCTGGTGGTGACTCTTTCACAGAAAGACATATGTTTTCACGTGGAATCAAAACTAGGTGAAGGTGACATTAGGGGTGCAGCGATGCTGGCGTGATGTGATGGCGCCCTACTCTCCAGAAACAATATCTGCCTTGGAGAGTAAACATCCAGCGCCTGCGGATGACCTTACCTTTACCGACCCCCCCGAAACCCCTCATCCTGATTCAACTCCTTTCAATATTTCAGCCACCCAATTGATTGCTGCGATGAGCTTCTTCCGAAGCGGTTCCGCCGGCGGTCTCGACGGCCTGACTCCACAACACTTAAAGGATCTTTTAAGTTCAGGCGCCGGGAAAGCTGGTGAGTTGCTTTTGAAGGAGCTTGCGGCGGGTGCACCTACAGGCGTATGGCAGCCAAAATTTGTTGTAAGCTTTACGGCCAAAGGCTTAGAAACAGATTTCAGCCCCTACAGCTTGGCTTTGGCTCTAGAGTGGGCTGTGAGGCTGCCGTACATGCCCTTTCTACCTTCTTAAATTCTAGCCAGGGTGAGGTCATCCTCAAGGTTGACGTTAAAAACGCCTTCAATTTCATCAACAGGGATATTTTGTTAGCTCAAGCGCAAAAAAAGAGCTTTCAGAAATTTTCGACTTCTTGTGGCAATGCTAAAGGCGGACCCATCAAAATAATACAGTACAAATAAAATGTTTTACAATTTTCAGTTGCCATTCAGTTCGAAATTTAACTTATGGTGTTTGGATGATGGAACACTAGGAGGTGACGTAGACACCGTTTTAGCAGATTTACAATTCCTGAAAGAGCAGTTTAAATCCATCGACCTGGACCTCAACCACTCCAAATGTGAAATTTTTCTTAGTGACAATACAGACAGACAACCGACCCTACATAAATTTTATGCAATAGCCCCAGAGAACAACATTTTAGACTGCTCCTCCTAGGTTTCTCAATTTTGGAAGAAAGTTTTGCTTCATGCATTGATAGCGAAATTAATCATTTTAATGATATTTCGGATAGACTCTCCAAAATTAACCTTCATTCGGCTTAAACTCTTATTCGGTATTGCAGTTTTGGACCAAATTTTATGAATTTTTCCGCTCTTCCCCTTGGTGGAAGCAGCCACATCTCTTGATAAAAAAATACGAAATTAATCGATGCACTCTGACATCGATCTTAAATGTGGCCTTGGATGATCGAGCCTGGATGCAGGCTACACTACCCATTCGCTTCGGCGGGCTCGGCACCCGCAAAATTTCTAGTATAAGCCTACCGGCGTTCCTGTCTTCGGTACAAAGCACTGAAACGTTAACCACAAAATTTTTATCCCTTTCACTGGTTAACTGTGAAGTGCCGTGCTTGAACGACGCAGTGTGCGCCTGGAAAGTGGATTGCCCGAATACGGCGTGAGTGACAACACATTCCGGTTCGCTACATGTCTGCTTTAGTGGAGCTCCACATTGTTGTCAATGTGGTGAAGCAGTCGACCGCCTCGGTCACCATGACCTATCCTGCAGTAGGAGCGCTGGCCGGAGAGCACGCTACGCCAGCATTAATGACATCATACAGCCGGCTCTTGTCGGGGTGCCAGCTGGTATAGAACCCAATGGCTTGGCACGCGACGATGGAAAGAGACCAGACGGGATGACCATAATGACTTGGAAGGTGGGTGGGCCTTTGGTGTGGGATGCAACATGTGTCGACACCCTTGCGCCATCCCATCTTCTTAGCACGGCGGGCTGGGCTTGGGCAGCTGCTGCCGGTGCAGAAAACCTCAAACGGCGCAAATATAACAACCTTATTGGAAGTTATGTTTGAGGCGTTTGGGGTTGAAACATTAGGTCCATGGGGTCCGAGTTTGCATCGAGTTTTTCGAGAAATTAGCACAAAGCTCGTCGACTCTTCACGAGACCAGAGAGCTGGCCTTTTCTTCGGCCAGAGAATCAGCATTACCATCCAACGTGGCAATGTTTCCACGTTGGATGGCAATGGCGATGCGTTCTGGGCACGTTTCCCGTTGACATCGATGTGGACGAATTTTTTGATGCACAATGAGCTCTTTTCCGTCTCCCTTTTGTATTTGTATATAGGTTTGTTTTTTTATCATATTCAATTGTGTATATGTTAATAGATCTTTGAAAATAATTTTACAATAATAATATTCGAATTTAAAAAATCATTTTAGCTTACCGTGCATTGTCATTAAATTGATATTTGAATTCATACGAGTAGTGCATAGGATGTAAAGATTTATTTTGGGAAAATTTAAATAAACAAAAGAATACTTAGTAATATACGGAGAAAGAGGAACTTACAAAAAAAAACTGAAATATTAGATTCCAAATAAAAAATGCATTGTCATCCTGCTATTTCCTCATTTTGTCGAATCAATCAAACATACAAATATTAAAAAAGCTGATTTTTTTGCCTGTATGTTGACTTTTGACTGAATCGTCTCTTTGAAAAATAATTAATCTGGAAAAAAAAATGGTGATAAAAATTACAGGCAGTATTTATTAGTCAATATTTCCGCAGCATTTCCCTATTCACAAAAGAGACACTGTTCGCAAGTTCATTTACCCGAATGCGATAAAGTGCGTGATGCTTCATCCTTTGTCTGCAAAGGCATTACATTGGTGTAACAATCAGACATTATTAATGAGCTTTTGTTGGCAGTAACTGCGAATTAGTTTTTAATTATCAACAGGAAACAGGTACATGTTGATTGTTTTAACAAAGATTGGTGGTTCATTGTGGAAAATGCATGTAAGGTGCTGATGAATTAGTCAGTGTTGACTTTTATCTGAACACACATTTCAGTTCTTTGACTGCAGCTTTGTTAACTCAGAGACAACCCAGATTTAGGAAACAAGAATATGAAGTTGAGTATTTGTCAAATCTACTTTAGCCTAAAAGTTGTGCCTATAATTTCAGGAATAATGTGAAGCAAAGCTTTTTAGACACGCAAAAGTGGATAGTCTCGTATGACTAGGTAAATTACCAATTTGTGAAACGGTGACATTATGCTATTTTTTTCTGGTGTTCTTTGAAATTTGTCAAAGGGAAGTAGGTCATAAGAAAGTACCTACGATCACTTCATATCATCAATAACGCAGAAAATACTGTACTGAGGTGCCAGTGAAACCTATAAACGTATACTTATCTAAGGCACGTGTAAGCGTCGCAATACTCTTTTGTAATACTTCTGTTACCTACTTATAAAATAATAATTTCCTTTTTGGCTGCCAAATTTTTGTTCGGCCCTTTTTACTTGTCCGACACACGTCTTCAAAGAACATTGTATTTTTTTATTTTCCTGCATTTATTAATAAACGAGTACCTAGTGTTAGATTATTTACTTAGTCTAACCCGGTTTTCTTTATGCCACTCTAATCTTACAGCACGCAAGCTGAACATAGGCCTTCCCCAAGTAAACGAAAAATATATGAGTACCTAGTGTTAGATTATTAGTCTTTCTTACATCACGCAAGCTGAATAATATGGCGACACTTGGTTCCCCATGTGTCGCCATATTGAACGGTCCCAAGCGTCTTGCATCCAGTTTAATCCCGCACCCTTAATCAGGTCATCGGTCCACACCTAGTGGGAGGCCCCTTCCAGCGCAGCGTCTTCCGGCATGAAACGACAGAAATAAAAAGGAATGGCTAAGAAAGCTAGATAGTGACTTGTAAACGTTACTGGACATGGACAATAGTGCCATTTCCTAGCTATTAAGCAGTAAACCGACGTGTAATTAAGGTAATTTAATAAAACTCCACGATTGAGTGCGCACTGCCGCCCGTGGCGCAAACGCATGTGTACGGTGCGGGCCGCTAAAGTGGCGCTGCTTGACCCTTCAGAAACTACAGCCCTAATATCTGCCAAGTCTTTTCTCAAATTCATTAGGATAGACTTTGGGTACCACGATACCCCTTGGCTAAACTCGTATCACGTTTAAACCGTACCGGATGTTTAAAATCTTCAAACTAAAGCCGAGACCAACTACTGCACTACGTGTTTTAACGAGGCACTCTGACGATTGAAAAAGCGACCTTCCAGAATTTCATTTGGAATCATAGTTTTTTGCAGCATCCATCAACTTACAGAAAACTACTTGAAGTATATCCCGGCAAATCATTGGATCGCAGGCTGTTAATAAGAGGCAACAGTCTCCCTCAATTAAGCGTCTCAATTTAGGGAGGATAATTAACAGCTGATACCAGTGACTCAGCAGAAAGGACACGAGCAATCTTGTTAAAATTTGAAGCGATAAAGTTTTTCGACAAAAAGACAGTCGTTAAGTTTAAAAAAAAACAATACAGAAAAGTATAAGTGGGAAATCGGGTGTCTTATTAAGAGAGCACTATTAAAATTTTGTGTAATTTTAAAGTGACGTCACAAGCCCCCAATCCAGAACTTTGATGCGTTCCAATATTATTTGATAATCTCACTGACGGCCTAAATAGAATTACTATTTATCTATCCAGGAAATAATATCATAATAAATAATATAATATACCGAATAATTAGAAAAACCATTGTGTCTCGCGTGGATACACGTTTCGGGCACTAAAGGGGTTACACACTTTTAGGTGGTTGGTGGATGGGATAGGTGGATGAAGCCGCGGGCAGAAGCTAGTTCACATTAATATAGCATCTAAGACACGACGTCCCACGCAAACTATTTTCAGTAATATCCTTCAGTGGCAAATCAAACTTGCACATTTTAGCGGCGCAGATTGCAGTGAAGATAAAATCCTTCACGTATGCATTGTAACGATATAAACCAATGCTTTTAGCGTCTGTTGTGCTAATTGCATGCAGAGGATTTCACTCAGATCCAGTCCTTTGATAATTTACTGTTGTAATAACGTGAGCCGAGACGAGAAGGTCGTATGTGACGGTAATCGCGTATTATCGTACTTATGTACGGTTAAAGGTGAAAAACACACGGTAAAGGATTAAAGCCTGGTTCCTATTTTCAAATAGGTTCCAGGTCTTTTGATAAGAACTTTACAATTTTTTTATTTTTATTATTGATAGGCTTGCGCTTGACCACTATCTCACCTGATGGTAAGTGATGATGTGGTCGACGATGAAGCACGCTTGCCTAGAAGAAACCTATTCACTCTTGACTTAAATACTCCCAGGTTGTAGCCAACAGGAAATATAGACTCCGGCAGGGAATTCCACTCTTTTGCTATACGCATATAAAAGTATTCCCAAAACGTTTGGTGCGTATGGGTGGGATGTCCACCATGTACCGATGACATATCACCGTACGTCTTGTAGTCCGATGATGGCTAGGAGGAATTAGTTCATGCAATTCCAACGCACACTCCCCGAAATGTAACCGATAAAAACCGACAGGCTGGTAGCTTGCCGCCGATGTTCGAGGTCCTGGAGCCTAGATTTGACCAGTACTTCATTGCCAATGAGCCTCTTGGCCTGTTTTTCGTTCGACTCAAGTGCATCCAGCTGGTACTTGGCAGATCCGTCCCAGAGTTGAGAACAGTACTCCATACATGATCGAACTAGCGCTTGATACAAGTTGAGCAACTGTTCTGGCGTGCAGTACAGTCTCACCTTCGCGAGGATCCCCAATATTTTGGCAGCCAGCTGAGCTTATGCCTCAATGAATGGACCAAAATTGAGCGTCGATGTCAACGTAATGCCAAGATCCGTTATCGGCACGGTCACACCTCGGAAATAAGGAGCCGGGTGGAATTAGCTCCTTTTAGCGGAAAAAAGACACCCGACCAGATTGGCATCGCCCTATTCGGAGACTGCCTGCCTGCCTTCAAGGACAGATTCAAGCGCCCAACCATAGCCTCACGGAGAGACCGGATCTGCGGTCCAGTAGCGCGCGCCAACTCATAACTTAAATATAATAAGACGCATTGCCTTTACACTGAAAGCACATTAAACCTATGAAATGCTCTGAAAGGATATGGGTCTTGTTATATAGAAACTACGTGTCGATGAGCAGAACTAGGTTTGTAACTTTTACCCCATTTCATAACATAACATCACAATAGTACGCTCTAAAGGGGTACGTAGGTGTAAACAGTTCACCTTGGTATACTCTTATTCCACTGGTTTAGTTTAAGTTTAAGCAAATTGTTAGATTATAAACTTTCAAAAATATAAAACTAATTAACAAATAGGAAAACTGTTTTGTTGCTAGTATGATACTTAAAGTTCGCAAATCCCAATCATTTCGTAACCAGAAACCAAATCTTTGGTAATGGTTAACAATTTTTTTATTTCAGTGTGATAATAAATAGGTATTACTATCTCGCTTACCATCAGGCGAAATAGTGGTCAACGAGAGCCTAAAGTGTAAAAAAGATGCTAAATTCTCAAAGTGTGAATAGGATTAGCAGAAGTATTCTTCTTATAGCTGAAACAACAGATACGTGCACTGACTACCTATAAATAAAAATGATTCAAACAAATAAGTATAAATTAACTCATAATTACGAGTACCTACTTTATTTGTTTTTGCACATGAAATGGTTAATAACATTAATAATAAAACGCAATAACACCTTCCAATAATAAACAATTAAAGTATTTGACATTGTTTATTACATCTCATAACTGACAATCATTATAAATTCTGTGGTGATCAGAAAAACGTGATATAAATAGGGAAATAACAGGTTAAATAAAGTAAGGTTTTGATAATGAGCTAGTTATTAACCGCGACTTAACAACGAACAAACTTTTATTAAACCTCCCTTCGTTATGCTTAGGCAGGCGTTATACTAAGATTTTTTCAATTTAACAACCAAAACCTAAAAAAAAAACTTATTCACACCCAAAAGCAAGAGTTTGGGTTTTAAATTAATAAAATCGTATGTACCTACTCTTTGTCAACCCCTGCTCTGCGCATTTTCATCAGGATATAGCAGTCTGCATGTCGGAGAAACGTAGGGCAAAAAGTATGTGTCATCGGATTATTACTGACACCGTAAGTTTGTAATTAGTCTTGCGAGATTATAAATTCTCGATACATTGTAAACTATACCCGGGGCTTATTGAGAAAAAAAGAGTTAACACCGTAAGTTTATTTTACAATAATCCGGGTGTTATTGTATTGCAAGCGGCAGAAAAAGATGACACGGCAGGCACGGGGACAGATGGTAGGATGAGCTGAACTCCCTTCGCAAAGGACCGGGGAAAGTGGAAAGAGGGAAGGGAGGACTTTACCCTGCAGTGAGACAGTACACGCTTATAATAATAATCAACTAAATAAAGTGTGCGCCCTTCAACAGTTGGGTCATGCTGGTTTTGATCTACTCTTTCGGTATATCAAATGGACTCATACCGAGCACGAAGCTCTTGATAGGAGGGTCCGGACACTGCTGACCGCAAATCAGATGTAAAACCCAAGATCATCGGTGATAAGACTGTATATCCCGCGGAAGTATGGGACCAAGGCTTTTTATATGCCAAGACTCTTCACAACTGCGAGGTGTGCAGCCTCAGAGAAGACTTTTAAAAACTGAAGTGGTATGCACCGCGATATGGTCGCAGTGGACAATAGACTCATCCCTTCGTCAATGGCTAAAGAGAACTGGCTCAAAACTATAGTACTAACTACTGATGAACTCAAAGAGGTACGACAAGGCAAGGAGTTTCACAAGCGCTTCTATCGGGCTTTCCATGGGCCCGCTGTAGATTTTGCAGAGTCCGTATCCTGGCTACGTTTCAACGACCTTTTCAGAGAAACTGAAGGTTTTGTCTGCGCATTTATTAAATAACTACCGGACACATATAATGAAGGATCGGACGGTTGACGTGTGTCGGTGTGACATATGATCTCTGGTTGTTCTCGTCTGGCAAACGGCGAGTAAATTCAGAGGCATAACCAAATGGCCAGGATTATTAACCAGCAACTTGCTTTTAAATACAATTTACTGGATTCTGAGGTACCGTATTACAAGTATAAGCCCGACACAGTTCTCGAAAATGACCACGTCACGTTATACTGGGATCGGTCTATCATCAGCATCACTGATAGGACTATTGTTACCAATAAGCCGGATATAGTGGTGATAGACCGATTAGCGCGCCGCACAATGATAATCGATGTCACCATCTCAGATGACGAGAAGAACCTCTTGAAAGCTAAGAAAGAGAAACAAATCAAGTATCTCGACTTACACGAGGTTTACGACAAGCGGAATGTAGACTTGGCGATAAATGTGTCGATTGTTGTTACGGCCAACGGCCTTATGGCCAAGAGCCTCGACATCTGGGGCAGATACAGAGGCAGTACTCCTCAATACGGCTCGCATTGCGAGGAGGTTCCTGTCTCTGGAGACCTAACCACTACCACTGTATACCACTTATATGTTTAAGAGTAATTCGTAAAAAAAATATAAAAAGTTGAAAATAAAAAAAAGTTAATAAAATCAAAAAACCCGACTGATAAGAAGCGAACTAAAAATATGTAAACAAGAAGTAAATCATGCTGTGCAGTCGGAGGATACATAATTATATACGAGCTGGCTGACCAAAACCATATTTTAACTTTTTGCGTTTTTTTTAATCATGAGCTCCATATTTATGAAACTGAAAAGTTGATTAGCAGATAAGTGATTGTAACTCGAGTGGATAAAAAGTTGCATCTTATTGCGGTTTCATGTCACATTTTTTCTTTCATTAGCAGATGTCATGCAAAGTCACATTGTTACCAAGCGTGGCAGTTACATAAGAAACAATAACTATTGTTTATCTATTTATAGGCTAATTATGATGTTTCCATGTCGATGGTAGTATGTAAGCAATGCATGTGCCTCAGCGTTTTGTTATCATTTTTATCGTGTTGAATCCTCTTAGATGTCCTCCGAGTGGTCTGTGTCCAAAACGACACGGTGTTTTGCAGCAACCTTTGGCCAGTGCGCTAAAGTGGTTGCGAATTTCATTGTTAAATTTTTTAACTTCCTATTGACTATTAACTTGAAATATGGTGATAATGTTTAATTACGAATATTTGACTAAGAAATACCCTAAATTTGGCACAGAACCCTAAATATGCGAAGCCCGACACGCACGAGGTCGATATTTTTCATTCACACGTAACGTACCTGACCGCGTCGTGCTATTAGCTGGTTTATAACTTGTGTCAATCAGTGGTCAGGACAGGCTCGTCACAGTATAGAAACGGCACCTGTGGTTTACAATACGTTTATTCAGTTATTATTTCAATAACAACTTAACAGAGCGTTCGTCTCACAGTTTTGTAGCGTTCATAATGGCGGTCGCCGCCAATCCTTCCTACTGCCTAACACATCCGCTTCTTATGTTATTCCAATAAATGAATACTATCGTTATAATGAAATTGAATTACCTAATAAAATAACCAATAATATATTACAATTATTGCCAGTATTATTTAGAAAGAATCATGCATAATCATTAACTTTACTAATTATTTGATACAAAAAAAATAGATAACAAGCGGATGTAGTCCTAAGAGGTTTTATCAAGAATGAATACTGTAACTATTGAATCAAGTAAGTAACTGAATAATTGTGAAAATATTAGAGTCTTATTAAAAAATATGGATGAACTACATAATATGTTATAGGATTAAATCGAGCTGGTATATCCGGGACCGGAAGTTGCTAACACTTGTGTTCAACACAATTAAGGTTTGCTTTTCATCATAGTCAGACTTTTGATTTAGGTGTATTTTTTTAAATAGGGGCATTATTATGAAAGAGTATTTTACCCAACTGCCACCAAACGAAGGTTTTTGTAGTTTTTTTTTTATTAGCTTATTTGAGTTCCTTCTTTCAGTTGTTAAAGTTGGTAAAAAGCCTGATAACTAGTTTCACCAAAGGATATCGAGGATTGTGGAGGCCATACAGGCGGCAGTCGCCGCATCCCATAAGCCATTCAGCTGCATCCCATAAGAACGGTAAAAAGGAAATTATTGGGCAAAGACTAGGAAGTGTTTTTACCCGTCTGCCTCAGAAAAAAAGGTTATGTATTTTATAGTAGTATGTTTGCATCAGCTGCTCCTTAGGTATACCTATAATGAGGAGACTAATTAAACATAAATACATAAACTCACGCCTTTTCCCATGGGGGTAGGCAGAAACTACAGAACGCCACCTGTTACGACCCTTAAATACTTCTTTTGCTTCATTCACGTTCATACTTTTTGT
The DNA here is from genome assembly GCA_964057195.1 of Orthosia cruda. Taxonomy (NCBI): domain Eukaryota; kingdom Metazoa; phylum Arthropoda; class Insecta; order Lepidoptera; family Noctuidae; genus Orthosia; species Orthosia cruda. The sequence goes on along the minus strand of OZ059835.1, from coordinate 3,039,727 downwards.
CATACCGTTACGGATATTGAGCATCTGGCCTAATTAATTATAATTAATTAAACATTTAACTTACAACGCATTACCACAATTTAATATTATAAATCAATTCAAATAATAAACAGTACGTAACAACACGTTCGTAATTATGTTAAGTAGAAGGTGTGTTACTCAGGTGCGGTTATTGCACCGATATTCACACCTCAACCTCAACCAATAGTCATTATCTATACATGTATAAACAAATAAAATTCAGGTGTATATAATATCTGCAATATCAAAACAATAGCTTCTTAGTAGGGGTAAATGACTTATATGAAAGGAGTACTTACTACATACTTACCTGTACGGCACTTATAACAAAATTACAAATTTATGACTCCGAAACGGCTGGACCGAATTTTATGGGACTTTCACTGACAGATAGATGATGTTATAAGAAGTAACTTGGGCTACTTTTATTTAAGAAAAACAAGAACTCCCCAATATTTTGAAACTTTCCCGACGCGTTTGACGCGGACGAAGTCGCGGGCAGCAGCTAGTAAATATTTTACAAAGCAAAGGCCTCATGTATTATTTTTAATTCTAGTGGTCGCAAGGGCTACTGAGCATGGGGGTTTTGGGCACAATTTTCAGTTCGGAAAATGTGTTATATTGGGTTTTCCCATCTGGAATTGTACAGTAGCAATTCGGAGTCATTTGACCGACCACGTCTCTGTCCCGTAAGTAATCGCTGGCATCACACACTGGTCATAAACTTTCGTCTTGAGAAACTGGTCATAGACTTTCGTCTTGAGACACTGGTCATAGACTTTTGTCTTGAGACACTGTGTTGGTGTGTGTTGCCAGCGATTACTTACAGTCGCTCACAATGGACCTCATCAGAAGGCTTGAAGTCACCCAGAGGGTTATACTCCGGGTTTCCTTGCTTGATCGACTCAGAAATGAAGACATCCCGCAAGAGAACCAATTACTGGCATAGCCCAAATAATTGTCAAACTTCCGTATGCGAGGCACATTGCTTCTGGGTTGGCGACCGCGTACCGGAAGATGCAGCGTTGGAAGGCCTCCGTCTATGTGGAGTGACGACCTGGTTAAGGCAGTGGAAATCCAGTGGATGCGAAAAGCACAGGACCGATTAGTGTGGCGCTGCTCAGGGCCAGGCCTATGTCCAGCAGTGGACGTCTTTTGGCTGAAATGATGATGATGATGAAAACATGACTGGCGAAATATGGGTGTACTGTAGGCACAGCCGCTTTATGTATAAGATCAAGCAAAATATAATAGACAATAAGACTCCACTACTCATAAACATAATAACCCGCAGTTAACTGACATATTCATATATGTAAATAATGTAGGTGTGTACTCGATACTCGGGCGGTTGTTGCACCAATTACCTCGCACCTCTTCCTTCAACCTTGTCATTGAAACGACGAGGAAAAAACCTTATATTATTACGCCGGTATGTATACTCTTAAGAGGTAAGCAAAGGTGCGTATGTACGTAATTTATTATACGAACCACAATGAGACCTATTTGCGAATTGCGTTAGGTACTTTATTGAAAGACCAAAGCACGCGTTTTATGCAATGAATTCAAGCCAAGCAATAAAATCATAGATCGCGCAATGAAAGTTCTCCGCGCGATTTGAAAATATACAACAGTCCGACAACAACCATCGAGCTGTTTCTCCCTCTGGAATCAACACCGATCATCTCGGAGGATCCTCCATTTTCACAAAAAACTAACTCAAACACATGTACACTTCAAACATTTTAATTTATTTCGTTCGTTCTTTCTCTTTCTTTCGATCTCCCTTTTTTTCTTCCTGCCTTTCTTTCTCTCTTTTAATGGAGACTTTAAAATCCAGTAAACTTCGAAGGAAGGCCTTCGCCCTGTTATGGGACAGCAAAGCAAGTCAATCAGTATGACATCTTTTAACACGTGCTTTGCACGTTAGTGTTTCTCAGTGACTCAAGTATTTAACTACCTACCACACCTTTTAATAAACAGACAACTAATTAACGACAAAGTATACACTCATATAATTATGTAAATATCGAAAGTGTTGACTGCGCGGTTATTGCACTAATTACCTCGGTCACTTAGTTCATCCTACAACCTTGCCATGGGCGATGAACCTACACGACCGGCCTCAACACGAGTACCGAATACAATTGAGAATCGTTAACAATCAGATTAATCATCGAGGTCAAAATTTACCGCATAAAATGAGGAATTGAATCAAGGTTAGAAGATGCATGTTAGCATCTTCTAGGTTTACGTGAAGATATTCAATTATAATTTTCAGAAAATTTTGTACTTTTCATACCTACGTATTATACAGAATGCACCACGAGAGATGGTCAACACATAGTGGGAGCCAGAGGACGGGGATCGTCGCACAGAGAGGCCTAGGAAATGCTCCTAATAAGCATATTAACATATTAAGCCTGTTATTGTCCCACCGTACGACAAAGGTCTCTTCTCATAGAGAGAAGATACGTACGGTGCGATGTTCTTCACTTGCTCGGCATCTGCGTTCTTCTAATAATCTCCTCTTACTCTGTCCTTCTCATTCTACTGATGTTGTTCACTGAATGTTGTGATGTTGTTAATGTTATTTTTAATATATATGTACGTGTATTTTATCTATTTTAGTATGTTATATAATAACTGGTATTATTTTTATTATTAAACAATGCACCTGCCATGTTATTTATTTATTTTTTTATCTCAATTACTCAATGCACTTACAGTTTTACCCAACACGTGCAGAGAGTCAACCAATTTACTATTACACATTTAACAACAGTAATTTGTCAGAGGCTATTAGACAACACAAATAATAACATAATAATCAATAAAAAACATTACAATGCCTAAATAATCAAGCCAAAGCCCCTCTTGGAGAGTTAGGAGATGCCATTGAGACGATTAATATAGACCTGGCTCGAATAGGTGACTGGAGTGCTCAGTTTGGACTGAAGATTAATCCCGCGAAGACTCAGGTGACGGTTGTTGGTAGTTTCCGGACTGTTCCTAAAATTGACACAGAGGTGGTACCTGACATTGAGGTTGGACTCGCGGTGGTCTATGTGGTGGTTGCAGAGGAGTGGCATGTTGTCTGCTCGGCTATGTGTGGGCCGAGCGTCATTCCTCGCGCGCAACAAGTGTCTGAAGTTACCGGCCCAAGGCAAAGGGCCACCTGGTGGTCAGACGCGGGGTTCGTGAGTAACCCTCAAGCAAGTGAGCTCCTGTGAGCGAGCTGCATCTCCGGCACTTTCCTGGATAGAAAGAAGAGGACTACCCGTTGGATTAGTTTTCCGGCAACCCAGCTGTAGGCATTGGGTAGATGCGATGATTTGTATTCGAGAGGTGAGCGTGCTTACAGCTCCGGGACCATTCTGGAGAAATGGGAGCCAGCTTCTCTGGCGTCCTTAACGGGGATTGAATCCGCTAGCACCAACTGCGCTGGTGCTGGTGCTTGCACTAGTGCTGGCGTGCTGGGGTGCGTGTGGTGAGCGGCTTTATTGCTCCGGTACCATTCTGGACAAATGGTAGTGAGTAATCACGGTGCAACTCACATTTTCTCTTGAGTACCAGGGGCGAGTGCTCTCGGAGGCGTGACCTACCGAAGATGGTCCCAGACACCTCGTAAGGGGTTGCCTGGTATAGTGTGCCGCTTTCCATAACGTAAGGTTGGTGAAGGAGGCCACTATAGGAAAACTCAGTAGACAAATAGGGGTTCGTGTTCCTAAAATTGATTGGTCGACGCTTCCCCAGGTTTCTTTCAACAACACCATTATTCCTATAGTTAACACTGTAAAGAACTTGGGGATTTATATCGACAGCACTCTTGCCTGGACCAAACAACTGCAGGAAGTCAGTCGTAAACTGTTTGCTTCTGCGGGCTCCCTGAGGCGTCTTCGTAATTTTCTTCCCATCACCACTAAAATTGCGATAGCACAATCTCTTCTTCTCCCTATCCTGGACTATGCTGATGCCAGCTATCTTGATCTCACCCAAGACCAATTGGATAAGCTTGAGCGACTTCAAAATCTCTGTATTAGGTTTATATTTGGCTTGCGCAAATATGATCACGTTTCTGAATTTCGTACTAAGCTCAAATGGCTTCCTATTCGCCTTCGCCGGAATGCACACATACTCTCTTTGCTTTATAATGTGCTCTTTAATCCTTTTACCCCTTTTTATCTTAAAGAACGTTTTCAGTTCCTCTGTGACACTCATTCTAAGTCCTTGAGATCATCGGAGAATTTAAAATTGAGTGTTCGTATGCATTCCACTTCCTTCTTCGACAAATCTTTTACGATTCAAGCAGTTCGGTTGTGGAATGTATTACCTATAGAAATAAGACGTGCTCAAACCAGGGACTGAAAGCGGTTACGGTTAAAGGTTAAGATACCTCAAAAAAATATCGGTACCGCTTTAAAATAAAGGTAGAGCTATACCGATACCTTTATAAATAAAGGTTGGGCTAAATAACGGTTTAACCTTAAAATGATTTCGGTACCGAAAAATATGCGGTGTACAATTTGTTTGCTGAATCTACTCTTTTACTCAACTCTATGTTCGTTGCAGACTGTGTGCCGCGCAATACGTTTTTATTTTGTCGATCTGTTACAACCCTTATTACAAGGCAATAAAGCCGACTTTTGCATTCTCTAGTTAAAGTCTCAGTTTTCATTGTAAAGCCAATGCTGAATTGCAGTTATCGCACATTAGCGGAATATTAATTTAGTTAGTTAGATTCTGGAAGCCGTCGCGTAAACCCAAATTCGTTAGACTTATCTCGAGAGATACAAGAGATTATAGAAAGTCGTTATTTCGGTTGGAGTATTTTCGTGTACTATTAAATAGAACTTTAATCAAAAGTGTAATTGTGGGTTTTTGTGAATAAATAAGTGGTTTGGTAGTTTTTTTTTTTTTTTTTAAGTTCTACGGGGTCGGCCGTGTAACAGATTGCTGATACTCTGATAGTTCATCAACTTAAATCAGCGTTGGACTGGGACCCAAAAAACTACCGGGACTTTTTTTAAACTGCGCTCTCTGCGAGTGTGGCCCGCCACACTAGGCAAAGGCAGAAAATAGGATTAATAATTTATGGAGGCTATGTTTGAGTTAAATTAAATTACTATTTAATTATGTTTACTGACATGAAATCAATCAATCTGTCTAGCCTAGAGTATGAAACATGTGCTGAACAATAAGCTCCTGGCATACCTAGAAGACAACGACATCCTCAGTGACAAGCAATACGGCTTCCGCCGAAATCGGTCAACTGGGGATCTTCTAGCGTATGCCATTCACGGCTGGAGTGAGGCCATCGAGAGGCAAGGGGATGCGCTTGCTGTCTTCCTTGACATCTCAAAGGCTTTCGACAGGGTCTGATATGAGAGCTTTATTGGTAAACTTCCTTCCTTCGGTCTGCCTAGTGGTCTGTGTGACTGGATTGCTGACTTCCTGAGAAATCGGTCCATCCGAGTGGTTATCGATGGCTACTCGTCCGGTCAGTTAGGTATTAACGCAGGAGTCCCTCAGGAGTTGCTGCTAGATACGTGTCCGGCGCACGGGCTACTGGGGAGGCCATGGTTGAGCGCTTGAACCTGTCTTTGGAGGCAGTCTTCAAATGGGGCGATGCCAAACCAGACAGTTTCAATGCTGATTGGACTCAGGCGTGTCTTTTTGCCGCAAAAAAGAGCCTATTCCACCCGAATCCATCTTTCCGTGGTGTAACCATGCCGATAACGGACCATCTCGACTTTCTTGGTGTTAACATCAACCCTCAATTTTGGTCCATTCATTGAGGCAAAGGCTCAGTTGGCTCCAAAAAAGTTGGGGATCCTTGTATAGGTGAGACGGTACTTCACGCCTGAACAGCTGCTTAACTTTTATAAAGCGCAAGTTCGGTCATGCATGGAGTACTGCTCTCACCTCTGGGACGGATCTGCCAAATATCAACTTGATGCACTTGAGTCGATTGACAAACTGGCCAAGAGGCTTATCGGCAACGATGCACTGGTCAGTTAGGTATTAACGCAGGAGTCCCTCAGGAGTTGCTGCTAGATACGTGTCCGGCGCACGGGCTACTGGGGAGGCCATGGTTGAGCGCTTGAACCTGTCTTTGGAGGCAGTCTTCAAATGGGGCGATGCCAAACCAGACAGTTTCAATGCTGATTGGACTCAGGCGTGTCTTTTTGCCGCAAAAAAGAGCCTATTCCACCCGAATCCATCTTTCCGTGGTGTAACCATGCCGATAACGGACCATCTCGACTTTCTTGGTGTTAACATCAACCCTCAATTTTGGTCCATTCATTGAGGCAAAGGCTCAGTTGGCTCCAAAAAAGTTGGGGATCCTTGTATAGGTGAGACGGTACTTCACGCCTGAACAGCTGCTTAACTTTTATAAAGCGCAAGTTCGGTCATGCATGGAGTACTGCTCTCACCTCTGGGACGGATCTGCCAAATATCAACTTGATGCACTTGAGTCGATTGACAAACTGGCCAAGAGGCTTATCGGCAACGATGCACTGGTGGCCTCAAAGCTCCAGAGGATTGAACATCGACACCGAGTGGCCAGTCTGTCGGTTTTATAGCGGTTACATTTCGGGGAGTGTGCGATGGAACTGTACAATTTGATTCCGCCTGGCCCTTTACATCATCGGACAACAAGACGTACGGCAATGCGCCACCGGTACATGGTGGACATCCCACCATTCCCACCCATACGTACAAAGCGTTTTGCGAATACTTTCATTATGCGCATAGCTAAGAAGTGGAATTCCTTGTAGGATTCTTGGTTTCCTGACAGCTGCAACCTTGGGGTCTTTAAGTTAATTTTAGGCAAGCGTTTTTCACCGTCGATCACATCATAGCTTGCCATCAGGCGAGATGAAAAAAAGCCTTGTTCCCAACTAAATAGAAAGAAAGAAGAGGTTGGGCTCTTCTTTCAGTGTAACTGGATACAGCTGAGTACTAGTATTTTACATGAATGGACTGCCTATCTGACATCCATAACCCAGTAACTGGGTAATACGATACCTCTATATCAAGACTGGTTACCATCTGACCACCGATCTGATCTGTCCACAGAATGCGAGACGCACGGAACCGGTCAATGTGGCTAAAACGCTTGGGGGAAGCATATGTCCGGCAGTGGACGTCTTGCGGCTGAAATGATGATGATGACAATGACTATCTTGCAAACGATTTGATCCTTAGTGTGGATCCACCCGGCGGCCGGCGTTAATATCGTTATTTACGCAGACAACACCCTGGTGTTAGCCGGCGGGAACACCTTCGACGAGACCATCCAGTTTTCGGGGTGGCAACAGTCGTGGCGTCGATCTGCGAGCTGGGTTTGTAGATAGCGCCTCATAAAACTGAGGCTATGTTTCCATAAACTGGAGAGGGGCAGATAGCTGCCCAGCTTGTCAGTGACAGTTGGAGATGCGCAATCATTGGATGTCCTCCGCCCTGGGGGGGCGGAGGGGTCTGTCAGACTCGTACTGACTAAAAGCCACCGCCAATATATCACCACCAGCAGCTGTCCGAGCCAAGCGCCGCTCGCGGGCCTGTCGGGCCAACTCACTGACCTCGTCAGCAACGACAACTTGTCGCTGCGCCCGCTTTGCAGCATTCGCCTCCGCCTTATTTCTGCCCAGCAAGGACGCGTTGGAGTCACCGCTCTGGTCCGCACTCATGTGCCCAGGGTCGCTCTCCACGCATTCCGTAGGGGCAGGCGTATTGGGTCGAACAAAGCGACCCCGCACGTCGCGATCCCTCCCTCTCCGCCCTGTTGACACCTTCGTAGCCGACAGGTTCTCCTCACTCGAGGAGAGACCCAGCGACCCCGAGTCTTTACTGCGCGGACGCTTCCTCCAAGAATTGGAGGTGCCGCGCGAGTCCTGGTCGGACAAGTTGTTTCCAGGACCTGAGCCTCCTCGGCTCTTGTTGCCGTCGGTGACGGCAAGTAGTGCGTCCACTTCGTGCAGTCGCTCCAGGTTCTCCTGGAGCTCTTTTTCTCGCTCGTGGCTCTCTTGGCGCAGGTCGACGGTGGTCTGCCGGCCCGCGAGACTATTGGTGCCCCCCTCAGATACGATGGGGCTGCCCTCTAGGAGATCCCTAGAGGGGCGGGACTTGCCCTTGCGTTGGGCAATGGTACCCGCCTGAGGATTTTTTTCCTTTAGTCTGCTGTCCATTTTTGTGGTTCCTTTTTAAGGGTGAGGTCCCTTTCCCTGCGCTAGAGACCGGATATAAACCCTCCGGCCATTCATCACCTCGGCACGCGAGACCTTGGGATTGGGTTCCATCTCTACTCCAAGCCCACTCGACCTACCCTCTGTCAGCAGAGGGGGGGAGTAGGCGTTAGATGGCCACTGCAGCGACGGACTAGCCGTCCCGCCTCTAGCTCGGTTCCCTTCACAGAGCGTCATGGACGATGATCTGTGTTTGGAACCGTGACCTTTCCTCGTGTGTTGAAATTAGCCGCACGCCCCAACTGTCCACCCAACGCGGGTGGGCAGTTGGTGCCGACGTTGCCCAGGGTGCGCCGCGTGGAGGCTTTCAACTTGCACCCCACATTAACTGTCTGAGCATTTCGAGCGCCTGCAAGTCCTTCGCGTTGATTAGGCAGTGGGTGCTTTGCATACGCGACACTACTACTGAACTTCGCGGGACCATGAGAAGAATTTTGCCGCCTCTACGCAGTGTCATGCGATCGATGGCCCTTAATGGGACGCCTGTTTGGTCAAGCAGACTATCAGGTGTCCGACGCTGCAGGACTAAATAGTCTGCAGCGGAAAATGGTCATTCGTATCACACGAGGTTACGGAACGATATCCTTTGAGGCGGCAACACTCCTGGCACGCTTTCCTCTTCTAGATATTCTGGCGGATATGGAAGCGAGGGTTTACAACCGAATTTGCGGCATCCGCCAGAATGGTGATAGCGCGCCAGAAATCGCTGTATTTAGGCAGAGACGGCAGGAACGGTGACACGCGCTACTCGAGCGGTGGCGCGAGCGGCTACAGCAGCTGCATTTTTTACACAAGCACGTTGTCGAAGCCGTCCTGCCGCACTTTGAAGCATGGCTGAAAAGAGAGGGACGCATCTCCTACAGGCTCAGCCAGGTACTGCCCAGGCACGGTTGCTTCGGTGAGTATCTGAATAAGATTGAGCGAGACACCACGGCAAATTGCCACCACTGTGGAGGCGACCTTGACTCTGCACAGCACATGCTCGAGGAGTGCCCAGTAGGTCTCTGAGCGGCAGTTCTTAGTCGCCAGGATCGGGCGAGACCTGTCTTTTCTAGCAGTGGTGTGGGTCATGCTGGCAGAGATAGAAAACTGAAGGAAAATGGCCACCTTCGATGAGACCGTGATGGTCCAGAAGAAAGCCACCGAGTGGGGTCGTGATAGGGCCGATCCCACTCGGAAAAGAAGGAGCCGGAAAGCCAATCGCCCCGATGCCTAAAACGTCGAAACCCTCCCTGCATTATAAGCAGGCGGGATTCCGGGGTCATGGGCGCTCAGACTGGAGATTCTGTCCACCCACCAAGTGAATCCAGGAAAGACGGTGGCACAGTGATCACGTGCTGCCGTGCACAGCTAGGCTCAGGAGAGACGCTCTTTTAGTCTCCCCACGGATCTGTGCCGGGGTGGTTTTAGTGAGTTAAAAAGACCACACTCCCTAGTCTTTTTGTCAAAAGTCCTGGCGCCTTTTGAAGGTTAACAAAAAAGGGCAGAGGGCGTCCACAAATATCCACCATCGCGATTGGTCTTGAGCTTCACTCTTCTTTATTATTTATTGTATACTAAAAACAACATTACATACATGTGATAATAAAGTACATGTACAAAGGCTACCTTCCCGCGCTTCACCTCGCTCCACGTCATTCCGATACTCGTCGCTTCTGCCAACATGGTGCGACACCAGGTTTGATGGGGACGGCCAAGCTTTCTTTTCCCTTGGGGATTCTAGTCCAAAGTTTGTTTGGTTATGTGATCGAGACCCCTTTGGAGCTTGTGACCAATCTATCTCCACTTGCGTCGCTTGATCTAGTGGTCGATCGGGCTATCGTGGCATTTCTCCAAAATCTCTACGTTGGAGATAGTCGCGGGCCAGTAAATACCGAGAATGCGACCATGCGACGAAGACAGTGGTTGAAAAACGAAAACTTTGAATTGGGTTAGATGTTTTCTTTTGTATCATTTGTGACCTTCCACGTTTCGCACCCATAGAGCAGCACTCAACCGGTTTCGCACCTAGCTAGGCCTAGCTTGGCGTGTCCACCTACTGGACCCAAAATATTTAAAGATGTAAAAATTAAGGGAAATGAAGCTGGAGTCCGGCTCCGGGGCGCTCCGCGGGCCTGTCATGCATGTTGTGACCTTTGTATGATATATGTACCTACCTACATTATATACCTACCTACTAAACCACATGCCACGCCAACGTTCGCAAATTGCCAGTAGGTAAGCTTGCTTATGGGTCCTCTTAGTTAGGTACCTAGTCGAAATCAACTACCTACCGACGTGGTTAATAGAGTATGGATAAAAATACACATGCCTGTATCTAAATATGTGCAAGTAATTTGCATATATGCCAATATGACATTAACCAATCAGAAGTTATTATGGCACATTGGCATGCAAGCTACTAGCACACTTTTATACAAGTTACAGGCATGTAACTGTCATGTATGCCAATATTGTAATGTTGCTAAATTAACCTATTAGAGGGACGTAGGTAGTGTAGGTACCTAACTAATATGCATTTTAGATAATAGCATAGAAAGAAATCGAAAGAAAGCAGAGAAACGTAAGAAAACCTTAGGTAGGCACTCGGCTTAGTCCGGCCACAGTCGTGTCCTTCCGATCGGAAATAAAAACCAATACCGACTGAGTTATAATAACACGACAGGTCGACAGACAGAGTGGCGAGGCGGTGCGTCAAAGAAAACCCCTATTTATTAAGGTAAGGTACCGCTACCAAAATATTTATAAAAGGTTATAGTACTTCTACCGAAATATACCGGTAAGCATTTCAAACCTCAAAATTACGCTACTGAAAAAAATAACGATATCAAAATATTTCGGTAACCCTTATTTAACGGTATGACGTCATACCGAAATTTTAAAATACCTTAATTTTTGGGTAATTCAGTCCCTGGCTCAAACACTGCCAGCGTTTAAAAAAATAGTAAAGGAGCATTACCTTTCACTATAATTTTTTGTCTTTTCCTTTCTCTGTCATATATTCGATATTTATTAGTATATTAGATATTTAATATAGTAGGTATTTATGTATTTTATGTTATTATGTATAAGTAAGTAATATTATTTATGATCATTGTACACTGACAGCCCTAAATTCTTCTCCTATCGTTTCAGTCCATCCAAAGGTTGTCTGTAAGAGATTGCTCTGTGCGATAAGACCGTCCATTGTACACTTTGTTTTTAAAAATGATTGTTCTGTATGTTTGTATTTTTGTGGTGTACAATAAAGTATATAATAATAATAATAATCAATACATTAAAAAATAATTAAAATTCAATAGTAAAATGATAATATAATTATTACGAATAATTTAATAACAATAATTTAATAGTAAACATAATTCAATTATTTAAATCTAATAATAAAAATAATGTAATAATTCAAATTTCATAATAAAAAACGTTTAGAAACAAGCAGCATTATCTAGGTGCTAAAACACTGTTTAAATTCCTTTAGGAATATACGCACATTCGAGTTGAATATGTCAACCTCCGAATGCTGAGCAGTCAGGGCATTGAGCAATGATACCGCCTGATTGGTAGTAGCATATTCCACGGTAAGAGTCCGGACTCTGGGATCCGCGAGAAGAGGTCGCGAGCGCAGTCGCGTCTACTGACTGAGACGGCGCGCATAGTCCAAAGCGTGAGAAGGCCGTGGGGTTGTCGATTTTGCCGTTAAGAAACAGAAAGTAGTGCAAAAGAAGCGCACATTTACGTCTCAGCTCGAGAGTATCAATACCCACCATTCCTTAGACGAACAGAGAGGGATATAAGTAGGGGTAATACCCATACATTTTTTTGTACAGATACCGACAGAATTTACGCTGTACGCGCTCTAATAGGAGATTGTACTTTACCTCGTGTGGATCCCACACAACAGAATTAAACTCGAGCCTGCTGCGAACAAATGCGAAATACAGGGCAACAATTGCATGTTTGCTGGTAAAACGAGCCGACTGCCTCAAGAGGAACCCGAGGGATTTGTGTGCTTGCTTACACAGATCGGTTATGTGGTCATTGAAGGTCATCCCGGCATCCAACATTACGCCGAGATCGCGGATTGTTGTGACGCGCTCCATAGGAGCACCCGACACATTGTAGGTATACACATGCGGCGAGTGACAGCGAGAGAAACTGATGATCTTACACTTAGATTTGTTAAACTCCAAGCGGTTGTGGTAACTCCAAGCGGTTGTGGTAACTCCAGGCTACCACATTGTCGATGTCCCGCTGGAGAGCATCACAATCAGCCGCATTCACTATGCTCAAGTAGATCTTGAGATCGTCAGCAAACATCAGACACTTTGCCGTCCGAATGACCTCCGGCAAGTCATTGACCATGATAAGAAATTGGGTAGGGCCAAATGTGCTTCCCTGACTCACTCCAGATTGAGTTATATACGTATCAGACCGATAACAATCGAGATGGACATACTGCCTGCGATCAGCGAAGTAACTACAAAACAATTTCAATAGTTTAGGCGTAAATCCTATGACTGAGAACGAGAAAGTTGACTAGGTTGGTAGCAGTTGACCTACCGGCTCTGAACCCATGCTGACAATCGCTTAGAAGCGGTCTAATTTGTCTGATGTGTGTTCAAGATAAGACTCCAACAATATTATCTCTTCACAACCCTTGGTTGACTGGCAGAGAATGCCCAAGGCATTAAGTCCGCCTTTGTACCTTTTGTACATGAAAAATATCTAATAGCTATTTATGCAACTGTTACGTTATGGACGGTATTTTAATACGAGTGCCATTTTTCGGTACAAGCGTAGCGCGTACCGAAATAGGTGGGCACGAGTTATTAAAAGACCAATAACGTACAGTTGCATACAAGATTGTATCTATGAAAGAAGGAATAAAACACAGATATAGACAAATAAGTATTTTTAATAGAAAATTAACTACACACTGACTATTGTTTATTTATATGTAGATTTTGTATTGTACAATTATTAAAATAAACAAGAATTACAGGCTGAATTTGTAGATGGACCTGGAGACATGCATTGCGGTACATTAATGTTAACTTCGTTTAATGTATTTTCTATAGAATTAAATATTGTACTTGACACCTTTACTTTATTTTTATTTTTTTATTTAGTCTTTATTAGGTATAAGGCAAAGATCATGTAGCCGCAACAGCCAAATAGTATATAATACTTATGTCCTAAGCTTGTTCCATTTTTAAAAACATCATTTACATTGTCTCGATTTCGAAGTAATATTAAAGGTGTGTTTTAGAATTTATGACGATTCGCATAATGCAACCCGATGTCGTTATGGGTATCATAATGAAACCGCTGTCAAATTTGAAATTCGAATATAACGAAACCGAAGTAGATAAATATATGAATCTTCACTATTGCTCATGGTCATCATTTCAGCATAAAGTATAGTCCACTGCTAGACATAGGCCGCCCCCAAGTATCGCCCCATCGATCTGTCCAGTGCGTCTCGGATCCATCGGATGCCCGCAGCCTTAATAACCAGGTCATTGCACGGTTTTTCTAGGTTTCCAGGTTTCACTGGAACACCGTGATATAAATAAGTATACGAGCGTTAAAATCTTCCAATTTTTATTTAAATTTCCTGTTTCTGCGAGGATGGACGGCGCCACCGAGGCCGGCCAGAAATAGGTGGCGAGACGTCCTAGATGTCCATTGAAGATACTTAAGTCCGAGGTGGCTAAGGAAAAGAATATTTAGAAGGATTTAAGGGCGGCCTTTGTCTAGCAGTATAGGCAAAAATAAAAATAAAATCCTATTACAATATTTTTATCCAATAAATAAAACTATTTTCATACAAGTTTTTTATTTAGCTTGCCGTGCATTGTCAACCTAACTAAATGTGAGTGCAAAATATCATCTTAATCGGTTGAGGATAGCTGCTCTATAAATTCAGTTGCAAAATTTGACCCGAACATAGATACCTACACACATATATTGCAAGTTAATAAAAAACTTATAAAAATGTCTTGGCACAAATGTCGCGCCTTACAATTGCATACGTGACAGCAGACAGCGAGACGCCCCACAATCGATATTAGTCAATAATTATTATGATTGCATGACACGTTTACGTCACCACTTGTCCTGCGATACCAATCTCGACTTAGACTAAACAAATACATTCATAAACAAAATAACACCTGTTTTTTCGGAAGGGGAAAGGGGGCAGAGGTGCACCAATAATACACCAAAATTTGGCCAGTAATGTTTAAATTCCATGCAGTAGGAGGCAAGAATATTTTCAACAACCTTGCATTGACCGGATTTCAGACTCCGGGCTGCTAATAGGGCCCGACCCGGGAATTTAATCCAGGATCTCATGATCACGAGTAGCGCTTGCGACCACTAGAACAATGATACTGTTCATTTATAAAGAAGAATGAAAAAAAAAGTTGAAACTAAAATAATCACTTTTACCATTTTAATTTAAGATCAATACTTGAGAACGGCTAGACCAATTGCTTATTTTTTTGTTGTGGTCCTAATTATCAGGACTAACGAACAATATGAAATATTTTTTTGGAAGTTCTACCGACAATAAATTAAATTTCTCCCGTACAAAGCCGAGGCAGGTCGCTAGTATCTAATAAAAAGGCTACAGAAAAAAAAGAGAACAGTTCATAATCACAATGATATCAATTTTAAACGTTTCATAAATTACATTTGCCAGTCATTACTATAAGTGATTGATACCCGAGGTTTCCGCGTGGCATCGTAATTGCCCTAGCCATCGTCATTCTGTAGCAATTTCAAATATTATCAAGTAGTCATTCCATGGGTCTAGGGGACTGCAAATTGCGATAACTGGTTCAGAAATAGAATAATTGTGTCGAAAAACGTAACGTTTACGTTTTTTCTTTCATGCTTTGTCTTCTTTCTTACTTTTTTACGTTATGTTTTCATGGTGTACGTAGGTGAGAACGCACAAAAATTGGGATATGGTGAATTCAATCGATTTCTTTTGAAAACACGCAATGCCGCAGTTGGACAAACCTCTTTTGAATTTACTGACAAAGTGTTTTGCACTATTGTCGTTTTATATTTAGGGAGCTTTTTACCTTTCTTGAAAACTCTTTGTTTAAAAAATGTCTTGGCCATAATATACCAATGACACGACATTAAAAAAAAAAAAACACCGGTAAGTGCGAGTCGGACTCTCGCACGAAAGGTTCCGTACCATTATCGCAAAAAACGGCAAAAAAAAACACGTTTGTTGTATGGGAGCCCCACTTAAATAATTATGTTATTCAGTTTTTAGCATTTGTTGTTATAGCGGCAACAGAAATACATAATCTGTGAAAATTTCAACTGTCTAGGCTATCACGGTTCACGAGATACAGCATGGTGACAGACAGACAGACGACAGACAGTCAGACAGACAGACGGACCGCGGAGTCTCAGTAATAGGGTCCCGTTTTTACCCTTTGGGTACGGAACCCTAAAAATGCACAACGCTATTACTATGTATAGATTAATTATAAAATAGTGAAATTCAGCGTTCATATAATAAATATGCTGTTATTTATAGTCGGGCAGACTACTCAAATGGTGTGACACTCACATTTTATCTATTGTTTTGGTTAAACCAGGTTGTGTCGTAATAGGTAATTATCTACTCCACGTGTAGTATGAGATAATAATATTAAAAATTTCTGCAAAATATCTCAAGTATCGAGTTGGTTGTAATCGAAAGTGTACCAACTGCGTCAATAACAAACTTCGACAATATTTTGCTTAAAATAAATGTATTGAAAAACGTAACGTTTACGTTTTTTCTTTTATTCATTGTCTTCTTTCTTACGTTATGTTTTCATGGTGTACGTAGGTGAGAACGCAAAAAATTCGGATATGGTGAATTCAATCGATTTCTTTTGAAAACACGCAATGCCGCAGTTGGACAAACCTCTTTTGAATTTACTGACAAAATGGTTTGCACTATTGTCGTTTTATATTTAGGGAGCTTTCTACCTTTCTTGACAACTCTTTGTTTAAAAAATGTCTTGGCCATAATCTACCAATGATATGACTTAAAAAAAAAAGAAGACCGGTAAGTGCGAGTCGGACTCTCGCACGAAAGGTTCCGTACCATTATCGCAAAAAACGGCAAAAAAAAAAACACGTTTGTTGTATGGGAGCCCCACTAAAATAATTATGTTATTCAGTTTTTAGTATTTGTTGTTATAGCGGCAACAGAAATACATCATCTGTGAAAATTTCAACTGTCTAGGCTATCACGGTTCACGAGATACAGCCTGGCGACAGACAGACAGACAGACGGACCGCGGAGTCTCAGTAATAGGGTCCCGTTTTTACCCTTTCGGTACGGAACCCTAAAAATGCACAACGCTATTACTATGTATAGATTAATTGTAAAATAGTGAAATTCAGCGTTCATATAATAAATATGCTGTTATTTATAGTCGGGCAGACTACTCAAATGGTGTGACACTCACATTTTATCTATTGTTTTGGTTAAACCAGGTTGTGTCGTAATAGATAATTATCTACTCCACGTGTAGTATGAGATAATAATATCAAACATTTCTGCAAAATATCTCAAGTATCGAGTTGGTTGTAATCGAAAGTGTACCAACTGCGTCAATAACAAACTTCAACAATATTTTGCTTTCATTCTGAACTTCTAATACATTCTCGTACATACATAATCCCACACGAAATAATTGCTTACCTTTAGAAATCAAAAGATGGATGGGAATCCGATGGCTGAGAGACACACAGGATCGGTACATGTGGTGACGCTTGAGGGAGGCCTATGTCCAGCAGTGGGTGTCCTTCGGCTGATATTAACGTTGAAGATGTGAAGCCAAAAGGGGTAGGTACTAGAATACTTTTTAAGGCTGGCTGACTTATTTCGAGACGGTGTCCACTAACCATGAGGTGACCCCTCATGGTTAGTGGACACCGTCTCGAGCCACCTGTGTACAATATACATTATCAGTTGTACCTGATAATGTATATTGTACACAGTACCTTTTTCAGATATGATACCTATTACTCCTATTTTAATTTATATGACATTTTGGAGCCTATTCGGTACAAACAAACAAACAAACAAAAAAATCTTTCCTCTTTATAATATTGGTATAGGTGGATATCGGTGAGATTCGCTAACTTTTCTAACATATGCTTATTTTATAAGTTATTTATAAGAATTAACTCTCTAGCCCGAAAAATTACTAAACATTACTCGCTACTATTATACTCATAATTGTTGGAGGCCTTGTTCAGCAGTGGACGTCTTTCGATTGTGTTATTGATTATGATGAAATTAATAATTACTCTCTTCAGTTTTATAATTATTTTTCAACAAGTAAAATGTGTATCATAACCTCCTAATAAATTAACATACAGCACTTCAGTCAACAAAACACATGCACAAACGTTTTAAAAATTCATTTTTGAATGTTAGGACCTAATTTATCCTGCACTTTACGTTGAAAACTTTCCACCGTTCGTGTTCGCGTGCTGACTGTACTTACACTGTCGCTTGATTAATATTTATAAATTTAATTACATGTTTCATTAGTGTCAGTGGTTGATAGAACTGCCACGTGTTTGTAAAGTGTTGTCGAAGGCGCCCTCGATGTCAATGAAGGCAGCCTGCTGAGCATTTGTGGTCCACTGCGCATTCAATTTTAGTAACCACGTTGTGCAACGCGGATTCTATTGATTTGCCTGTGGAGTACGCATGCTGTTGTTTATGCAGTGGTTTTACCCGGAAAGGCCCATCACGGATGGAGAATTTCGAGGGTTTTCAGTAGAAAAGATGTGAGCCTTATAAATGGTCTATACGCCTTGGGTTGTGTAATCAGTATTTCCAGGTTTGGGTATGAAGATGGCTTTCACCTCGCGCCATGCGAGAGGTATCAAAGTGCTATGCAGGCCTGATAGATCTCCAACAGCCATAGTGTTAGATTATATACCTCCCACTGCAGCAGGGCTGGGAAGATGCCTTCCTGCCCCACCGACTTGTATGGCTAAAAGGTGTTGAATGTCTAAGTAAAATTAGGTCTTCCGAATACCCCCTGGAAATAAAGGAATCATTGCTTGAAAAAATAAGACTTCGTAGGGTATGGCACCAAAGTAGTTTAAACGAAAACAAATACAATTTCCGTAAGGCCGCTAGCAGGCTTAAAGAACTGCTTCAAACCTGGCATGATAACACCTTAGAAACCCAGCTTGAATCACTCACTCCTTCAGCCTCAACCAACTACTCTCTTTGGAAGTTCACAAAAATATACCACAGACCCCAGGTAGCTGTACACATACTTGCGGCTGGTCATGTTTAGCGTCCGATCGCGCTGGCTTCGCGAGTACTACGCTTTCGGTCGCCTACTTCCTTCTCTCAGGCTGGGATTTTCCCGCGCTTTTCCAAGCGTACTTCATCGACTTCAACCGGGAGAGTAGTAGAGCTGCCAGGTCTGTCAACCTTCCCCGTGTCTGTCTTATCGTGTCGGTCTGGGTCACTGTCTACGTAAGTGGAGCTGCTCCGCACGACGCTCTGTTGGTATTGGCGCGTGGTTCGCAGCCGGAGTCGGGTTTAAGGGCGCGTTAGTCGCAGTCGGGGTCGGGTTTATACGGTTAGGAAAGGATGGCTTGTTTGGATGATAGGCACATAGGAGTGTGGTGTATGGGTTACCCTAGGCCTGGGGTTTGCCTTTCGGGAACTTCTCTTATCCGCGATCTTTATCATATGCCACGACTGCAGGATCACCAACAGCGAGCGGAGCCGCCATCGGCCAGTCTCGCAGCCGGGGTTACCCGCTCGGTTGCATGACAAGAAGTGCCGGGCAGTCCGGGTGGCCCACCACGGATGTACGTATACATTCGCGTTGGGTCGACCCAGCCTCCCCCGAGTAAGTACTATGATAAGATTTGTACGCATAAAATGTGTTAATGTTTATTACCAGTTATTTTAGAAGTCTTAGGAATTAAGAGCAAGTTAACTAAAAATAGAATAAAATGCCCTTACAAATTTTAAAAGTTCAAATTAAGTACTATACACTTTTTAACCGATTTTCTAGACAGGGTGAGGTTCTATGTTCGGCTGTATGTTTGTTTTGTGTACGTTCACCGATTACTCCGTCAAATATGCAACAATTTTGATTTACTTTTGAGGCGGTCCCATTATCACCAAGTAAAGATCTAAACAGATATCCCATGAAAATCGATGGAACTCCTCAAATTTTATATATATAAATATATTGGCATACATTTAGCGATTTTGGTATTTTCACCAACATGGTAAGCATTTGGGGCCCGGACCCGTACTTCACCTAGGTTTTCCACTTTATATAATTTGATTTTCTTGTACATACAAGAGCAATAATTGAATGCAATAAATTAAGCGCAATAATTGATCTTCAAGAATTGTGAGCAACTGTTTACACGCAGATAAAAAAAGTATGCAATTATTGAATGCAAGTCTTGTCTGAAAATAATTGCAAATGTCATTTGTTTACACCACTACAAACTATGTTAGGAGATTATTGCTTACAAGTTTTAACTTATCTAAGTACAGGCTTGTATGTGCCTGTACCATTTATTGGCTGGTTGCTTCAAGTATAGCACGTATTTGCGTTGACGAATTTATCATTCAAGTGTTGAAACGTTTTAGAAGTTGTGTTTGCTGTGTTTATTAAAAAATATGAGTCCACAAAAAAAAATAACTTCCTAAAAAAACACTACAAAGCGAAAAATTACTTTCTAAGCATAATATAATATAATTACTTTTTAAGTCGGTGTCTTTGGTACCTATTATTTTTAATTGTTCGACACCGACTTCGGAAAAGAAAGTAATTTTTGACTTTATGGTGTTTTTTTTTTTGGAAGTCAGATTATTTTTTTTGTTAAAATGTTTTTATTTTTCTGTTTAGTTTTGGTAAATCTTATTTCCACGAAAATAATATGACGATGCCAATAATCCCAAACTCGACTAGAATACATTAGTAGTAGTCGAGTGAGATCCTTTTTTTAATTAAGTTAATTAAAACACAATCTTTAGGGTTTTATTAAACTTCTCGACCGCTTTATTTTGATAATTTTGTAAGTTGTCAATGCGCACATGAGTGAAATCACCTCAATGATCTGATTATGATGACATAAGCAGACCATTGAGATGATTTTCTAACCAGGTTTTTAGTCTCCCAAGGCTGATAAACTATCGCTCAAACTTTCAACGCTTTTCCCGAAATTGAAAGAAGGTTTTTGTCTCTTTTAGGACTTCATCAAGTGGTCTTGGGACTTTAATTGCAAATGAACCAGATGAATACAAAAATTGCTATTGTTTACACCAAGAAAAGTTTTGAATAACAGGTCAAGAATGTCACCTGTTGTTTGGAGCATGCAAGTCATATATTGCTTCAATTATTTAATAGTCGTGAATTGTATATGTAGGGTATGTGTACAACAATCACACATCATCATCATCAGCCTTTTAATGTTCCCACTGCTGGGACACAGGCCTCCTCTCTGTGAGAGAGTGAATAGGCCTTAATCCACCACGCGTGCCCAGTGCGGATTGGTGGATGTCACATGTTTTCGAATTTTTGGTTCTTGGACATCGGTTTCCTAACAATGATTCACGATACTCTACAAAGCCAGTTTTGTTTCGAAAATTTAATGAGCCATTTTTACGGTCGCGCCGGTCGGGTAATATAGTGATCAAAATTTGCCGAGCCTTTGCCTAATTATTTGGCGGTCGAATAGTAATATTTTCTTTTTTTCTATTAAGAAAAAAAAACGTAAGATATTTTTTCATTTTCTTCAAAAAAAAAATGAAAGTTGGAGTAACTCCCTAACAGATCTTCACAACCTAGTAGCTGGATAGCACGATTCCCATTGCCAAGACTGGTGTCAGATTTTCTGGCGTCGTCAAGCAGGTCAAAGATCCTGTCAAAGATCTACAAATGACAGCCGGTCACCCATCCACGAACCGACCTCGGTAAGGCTTCCTTACCCGTGAAGATCGTCTCGTACGGTAGATAAAATAAATCCCGTGGCGGGTCGATCCGGTACATGTAACAGTATCGATTTGTAAAAATAAAATAATAAATAAAAAGAAAATCACAAATAAATAATCCGACTATCAAAAACACACTAAAGGTCAGTGTTGCAAAATGATAAAACAAGAGATACCAAAAACAAGACAAAGATATTTTATTTCAACTAGGCCACCAAGCGGCACTTTTGAACGTTTGATACATTAAAATTTACAAGAAATAAAAATTGATATTACCGTGCATTCGGAAATTAGCGTGTTATGGAGAAGAACGCACAAGAAACTCCATAAATACTTCCGTATTTTTTAAAAATATAGTTTTTTTACAATATTTAGGTACATAAGTACATACATTAATAAATTCATATGTGTGAGGACAATTCACCCAGAATCACTACACACTACTACGTGCAGGTACAAAGTATTACAAGTACTCACACATGTACTGTGCAGTTACATATTAGGTACTAGAAAAACATTAGCATCCGAAGCAGTTAAGTTAAGACCAATCCTAACTGATGGCGCCCGTTCACGAACATGACGCATGAATCGGCACCACCCAGCTCAACCATCATGAAGGGAACCGAATGATCCAACACACGCGCCACCATCAGAGAGACATTTGAGAGAGCATGACACACTCAACTGCCAGGGCACACACAAGTCAACGATCGACACGAAGGTACAGCAAATGGTAGATTTACAGTTGGGTACATAGTACTCACACACGTGCTGCGCATTTATACAATACTAAAAGAAATTGAGTATATATAATACAAATATATTCATACAGTCTTCAGCAGATCCAACTATACTTCAAAACAATAATGTTCTGCATATCACTTGTTTTTGCGCCCTAGTGGTTGTGAAACAAGACTAGCATTGAGCCAAGCTTTTTTATCAGTAATGTAATCCCCCAACTTATAATATGCCTGCCTGCATAGTGTGCGTTTTATACAAGTTTTAAATTTCATCTTATTCAGTTCTATAATGTGGGGAGGCATTTTATTGTAACACTTTGTAAAGTACCCCATGAAAGATGAGGCTACTTTAGCCAGTCTGAAACCCGGTTGAACTAATTGGTCCCTATTTCTACTAATGTTTCTCCGTTTTTACTAAAATTATGTAAATTCTTTCTCACGTGCATGATGTTTATATTGACAAGGAACCGCCATGATGTTAATGCCCTTAAACAGTTCCCTTAGAGATTCGCGCCGGCGAAGATTGTATATCGCTCTGATGGCTCGTTTTTGCAGAATAAAAATTGAATCAATGTCTGCAGCCCTTCCCCATAGTAAAATACCGTAAGACATTATACTATGAAACTAACTAAAATAGACCAGCATCGCGGTATCTACATCACTAAATTGACGAATCTTTCTAACAGCATAAGCTGCCGAACTTAGCCGCCCTGCAAATGATATTAAATGAGGACCCCATTGTAACCTTTAGTCTAGCGTGATCCCCAGGAAAACCTTTTTATCGACGAATTCTAGCTTCTCCTTTTTTAATATAATGTCACAATCAGTACTTTGACATTCGGCTAGGAAAATTTTACGCACTTGGTTTTTTTACCATTTAAAACTAAATTATTGGCAGTGAACCAATCCTAAACCTGCCGTAGCGCGTTATTTAAGTCGTCAACCTGAGAAGTACGTCTATTTATTTTTAACACTATGTTTAGTTTTTTTTCCAATAAACAGGGTAAATCGTTTATGTATATTAAAAATAAGAAAGAACCTAAAATTGAGCCCTGGGGTACCCCCATTCTCACGTTTTACCCCGACAAATTCACACCGTTTATTTGAACTAATTTCTATCTATCATCCAAATAAGATTATACCAAACTTAACGCTGATTGACCTAGCCCGTAATGCTCAAGTTTCAGAAGTAATGTTTCATGATTAATGCAATCAACGCCTTCGATAGGTCGCAGAAGATACCTATGGCATCCTGCGACTCTTCCCACGCATTAAAGATGTGTTTTAATAGGGTGACACCAGCGTCAGTTGTACAACGTCCTTTGGTGAAACCATACTGTTTATCAAGCAAGATGTTATTCGTATTAAATTTTTTAATAGGGTGACACCAGCGTCAGTTGTACAACGTCCTTTGGTGAAACCATACATACTGTTTATCATGCAAAATGTTATTCGTATTAAAATGAATGAGCATTTGATTTAGCATTATCTTCTCAAATACCTTGCTGAAAACCGGCAACACGGATACTGGTCTATAATTATTTGTGTCTTTACTGTTGCCGGATTTAAAAACCTTACTAAATTTTATTAGATCCGGAAAGACTCCTTGATCCTCACACAAATTGAAAATAGTACGGCGGTAAAGACAACTAAAAAAAAAAATACGGCGTTTTACCATTATGATTAATCTCAATGAGCGATTACAGTCGGGTAGTACTAAGTGTACATTCTTTCAAAAAACCCTGTCTGTCATTGCAGAGTCAACGCTCCCAAATAATTTACACAGTACCAAAGACCAATATTCTCGTTCAAACAAGGCAGTAAGACAATAAACTTGCCAGGTAATTAATCATGGGGTTTAAATCACAAAATCAATATTTGCACAGCGGTTTACGAATGCAGCGAACTTGCTGCTAACTACATTTCGCTGCACAGAGTAGAGAGTTGAAACAGAGGCTGTATAGATGTTGTTTTTTTTTTTAAATTCACGTATTCTAGTTTTGTCCGCTAAAGAAATAATTCAATGTTTCTAAGGCAAAGAAAGGAAATACATTGGGAAAATTGGAAGGCTATGTGGAGAACTTTGCTCAGCGGTTGGTAAATATATTATGTTGAAAATAAGATAAATGTTTTATGAAATAAAATGAAGTGCCAATTCGCTGTTTTTCCTGGGGTCTCTAAAATAGATAGATGCCACCTGTGAGAAATTGACTAGTATGTCATCTTTAGACAAATATGCATTCTCAGTCAAGGTTTGGCATTTTAAATAACTGCATTACAAATCATTTAGAATATTAGACACGTCATGAAGACTAGATAATTTTATATCTAAATCTAAGATTTCCTTAATTTGATTGTATAAGAATACTGCAAAGCAGGTATTACAAGAGGAATAGTGGAGAAATATTCAAAGAATCACAGGGCTCGAAGGTGAAGACTTAATTTAAAGAAAAGAAAGAAAAAAGAAATTGTGTTTCTCACAGGACACAAGAGAAAAAAGCAAAAGATTAAACAATAATTTAAATAAAACCCCGTGCGAAACAACTGCACGAACTCTGTGCAGTTTCAGTAAGTTACCTACTCTATGCACCTGCACTTTTGCATAAAGTCCGTCAACTTCTTTTGCGAATATATTTAATGTGTGTCACGGGGCGATAAAACTATATAAAAATAATGTCGTTTTGATCTTGGCAAGCTATTGAACCTGAGGATTGTGGTTCATGTGACGACCAAGTTACCTACTCTATGCACCTGCACTTTTGCATAAGGTCCGTCAACTCCTTTTGCGAATATATTTAATGTTTGTCACGGGGTGATAAAAGTATATAAAAATAATGTCGTTTTGATCTTGGCAAGCTATTGAACCTGAGGATTGTGGTTCATGTGACGACCAGGTATCGGCAGGTTATCTGGTAGATAGATCTATAATTTTATTGTGATATAAAATATGAGTATGTCGGGCTCAGATAGTTAATGTTTAAATTGGGGCGCATCTGTTTACAAGCATAATAACCAATTTTAGCTAAAAAACCACTAAGGTTAATTTGGAAGTAATAATAACAACAGTGAATTTAATAAACTTAGAATTAATAAACTCCATTTAAGATAAATCTGAGCATATTGCAGGTAATAGAATGACTAGTGTGGCTATAAAGGCAAACTTTGCCTATCTAATACGGAAGCCATTAAGCCCGTATATACTTATAAAATACAAACTCAAACTATTTACTACACAGCCTTACACGTGTTGGCACAACATAATGTAACCGCCAATTATATCTGAGGAACAGAATTATACCCTCATCTCATGTCAATTAATCACATTCTGCCAATTTTCTCTATAAACCGGAATAAGTCAACAAGTCATTAACAAAAGCCAGTTACACCGGAAAAACTCGAACCCTTAGGAACGCTTCCGATGAAAACGTAAACAATGGAAAAAAACATCAAGTAGTAAACGCAGGGTTTGCACATAAAAGAACAATGACTATTAAATCAATTTATAGTCGTCATTAGGATTGTTATGATATGTTAATTGACGAACGAGATGAGTTTACCGCGCGTTTATTTGTCATTTCAGCAATTTATTGAGCATTAATTTACTTATCTTATCAATTAGCCATATTGTAAACGATAACGTTAAACGATGTTATTACCAGTTAAATGTTTCTAGGTAGTTAACTATAGTTCTGAAATTAATGGACCATAATCACAATACACAAATAAAAATTAAAGGGCCAGATTGGTAATCTGCGTATCGTCCAAGATGCAGACTCTATTTTAGGATGAAATGAGGACTAATGCAGTAATAGACCTACATTTTGCAAAGAAATCACTAAACAGTTCGGTCAAAATTATGCAACAAAAGTTGCTTGGATACGACGTGCCGGACACACGTTCATATCTCTAAGCATCTACATTTTTTGCGTATACTACTAACCCGTGGCACACATTGCCAGGTCATAATATTCCAATATAATACAGATGGGAATTTCTGTTTCCACAATTTATTTTTATAAAAAATATAACTAGTGACACTAGTCTTCTTAGTACTGAAACAGTAATTAAAATGAAAGAATAGATAATATTGCCGTGGAAATGCACGTTCGTCGAAAGTAAGTAGCAAGAGCTAGGTCTTGGGGTTAATATTATGTAAGTGTGATCTGGTATCAGTGGAAATTTATAAGAGTTTTACCTAGCAATTTAATCAATAAAAAAATCTAGGTGAAAATTAACGTGAATCTTACAATGACTTAATATTAATATGAAAAAATGGGAGTAGAACTACATGTGGAAGAGTTTTTTTGAAGAACTGATTCTTCAAAAAACCTGGCACCTATGTGACACCTGTGGAAATCGTTCAATCATAAATCCGCAGGAGACAAGTTTTCACAATCCCTGTACAGAGCTTATCAATGAATACATCCTAGTACCTACCCTTGAGATGTGGCATAGAAAGAAGCCTAAGAGCCATATTCCAAGCCTTTACTACTCGAATCGTCAAGTGACGGATATTCCTTGTTATTTATTGACATTAAATCGAGGGCTTTCCGTTGTTATGGCGACTGAATCAAGGTAGAGGTCCTATAAACTTATCACTAACGTTTTAGAATAGAAAAGAATAATTATATTCCTTCGGACAACTTCATACACCCCCTTTCATTCCAGGATTATCATGAAAACTTATGCATAAAATTATAAGATCATCTCGAAGGAATGTGTATTATCATTATCATAACTGCCCATTGCATTGTTAAAGAGACATTTGCATCTAAATGTACAACGGAGGTCAAGTAAAGAATTCGCTAGGTCATCCATCCGATTATCGGCCGCAGAAAATGTTGCTACATCTTAGAAGGCTTTTCTTTTCGTTTATTAGATGTACCGTTTCAATCTGCCTAGACTTTGGGTTGACTTTTAGACTGGATTCAGTGGACTGACAGTGTTACCTGGAGCGACTACCTATCTTACCACCAACTGGGTAACGCGAAACCTCTTGGCAAGACTAGTGTTTATTTTCTGGCACCCGTAATGAGAGTGAACGATGACAGATGAAAATCAACAAATGACCCGGGAACAACGACTTAATGTGCTGCCGAGAAATGGAAGAGTTTTGGTACGTACCTAACAGACCCATCCACGCTCCGATCTCGGCAAACGTTACCAATATGTAGATACACTTTTAAGGCTTAAATTTTCGTACACAAATAGCAGGTCATTTTCACATCTACAACCCTTTGTTACAAGGCAATTTCTCAAGCCACAGAGATTTCTATGTTAAATTATGTATTTAATGAAGCATGAAAATCTATAGTTTTTTGGCAGCAATGCTGTACTTTCACAATAGGGCTTTGCGCTAATATAACTGTTAGGTCGTTGGTATGATTTTTATAGGACCATTTACTAGTAGGACGTTTTAATAGCACCATAATTTGCTCGCAAGACGTTTTGGCTGTGTTATTTCTTTTTTTTTATAGGATGATTTGCTTCTAGGAAGAACGATCGCTGGTTCATACGTGAGAAGAAAAATCAGAGGAGGCCATAACAAAGGGTCTCCTTCCCCAAGAACACACGATCTTGGTGTTCCACTACCATAAAGGAGCAACATTACTTACGCCTTACTTTTCCGTCAGCGCCATAATATCTAGTGGCAACGCGGAACCAAACGTCAAAACATACCATTTTAGGTGCACGTACCGCGTAACTAATGTGGCGAGCATGACCTTTACAATTGTTTCCTCTATTTGCAGTTTTTAGACTAACAAGCTATATGTCTAACGGCCGAATGGAGAGATATCTTTTGAATCGATTTATTAAATAAGCCTGCGCGACTGACTGATTCAATAACTGGCAAAATACGAATACTAGTGGTCAGGAGTTGCAGTGGTTGCGTATAAGTGAGATTTCCATACTAATATTATAAATTCGAGAATAACTTGTTTCTATTTGTGTGCAACAAATAGACAGACAAAGTTATTTTAGAATTTATGGAGACTGGTTGGTAAAAAATAATAAAAAGACTTAGGATATGCTCTATCCCGGTAGAACATTCCTTTGGAATAATTTTCAGCTTTAACGCAGACGAAGCCGGTAGAAGAAGCTAGTCTATAATAAAGGCGTGAATATTCACGGCCGCCACTTTTCCGTGAGTGTTCTTACCATGCAGTGTAACGTATGTATGTGTATGTTGTTGTATGACCTTTTCAATTGTTTCCTCGTGAGCAGAATTTTAACTAACGCGCTCTTCCGCGTGCGTTAGACACGAGATAGAAGTTGCATGTCTGACTGTTTGTGCGTTTGTTTCAGATTGTATGTGTTCTTGGATATGTGTAATTTGTTAAGGACGTTCACAGTCGTTACGGGTAGTCAGAACTCAGAAGAGTGAAATCTTGACACCCGTCTAGCCAAGGGTTATTGTGTAAGTGTTGCCCAGTTACTGGATTGTGGAGGTCAGATAGGCAGTCGCTCCATAGCCCCAATAGCACCCCCCCCCACATAGTTGGAAAAGGCTAGGTAGATAAGATTGATTGATGTTAAGGACGTTATGCACTTTGTTAGTTTTTTTTTTGTCGATATATGTTGTCCCACTGCTGTGCATAGTCTTTTACTATTCCCGGTGTGTTGCATTCTCCGACCAATCCATCCTGTTATTAATAATCAATTTAAATACGGCTGAAAAGACAGTGGTAGACTATGACAAGATTATGATGAACGATTATTATCTCAGTAGTACCTTTTCTATAGGATAATTTCAGGCATTAACGCGGATGACTCCGCTGGCAAAAGCTAGTACCTATAGTTTATGCGTCTTGCCAATAGCGTCAAGCAGCAGTACTAACGAAATGGTTTTTTGTGTTGGGTTTACGCCTGGATGTTCCAGGACTGGTCGTTGTGGCAATTAATTTTATAAGGAAGTCCCTTAGCTGATCTTAAAGTTAATTTTAACGTTTTTTTAACTACAGATTCTCAATTCGAAAACCAGCAGTTGACATTCTTAGGCAAATATTGATGAGAAATCGATTCCACATCATAGAACATGAACATTGAATTAACATTAAAACAAAATCGAACCTAGTGCATTTAAAACCGATTACCAAGAATTCGTGCAACATTTACCTCGCGTCAATCTGTTCACTCCATCTTAGAAACATATTAAAAAAAAACAAAATCTGAGTCCTGGATCGGCGTGGGACGAACTATATGCGGAAGACCTTACTTTGAGAGTCCCTGAAAGTTTGAGTTAGTGATGTGACCTTCATCTATATAAATAAAAATTAAGTTCTGTTCATTGGTAAGCGTGCATCATCTGGAAAATTTTGTTTTTGTAACGAGTTCCTTATCGAAAGTTATAGTCCAGATTTGTTTGCGGGCTTCTGTTCATTGCTGATGTGACCTTCATCTATATAAATAAAAATGAAGTTCTGTTCATTGGTAAGCGTGCATCACTTGATCTGGAAGATTTTGTTTTTGTAACGAGTTCCTTATCGAAAGTTATAGTCCAGATTTGTTTGCGGGCTTCTGTTCATTGCTGATGTGACCTTCATCTATATAAATAAAAATGAAGTTCTGTTCATTGGTAAGCGTGCATCACTTGATCTGGAAGATTTTGTTTTTGTAACGAGTTCCTTATCGAAAGTTATAGTCCAGATTTGTTTGCGGGCTGAGGGGCTAGACCGAAAAAAAAGAGGTTTTAAAATGAAAAATAAACGACACCAAAAACCGACACCTTTTTGCAGTGATCTTGGAGGCACTTCCCGATCACCTAGGAAACAAACTTTCTTAAATCGATTCAACAAATATTCATACTTGACTACTTTACTGCATTAATTTTTGCGTGATAAATTGTGCGAGGCACAGTATGCTGCATGCTGGATAGTACAAGCGAAGATCCACACATAAGGGAGAAGCCGAGGAGAGAGCTGGAGGCGCACAAAGAAAACCGAAGACGTACGAGCCTACCTACTACCGCTAGCTGCCGCTATTATGTGCTTACACTGAGCACCAGCTGTGTTGTTGTTATTTCAGTTTCGTCATATTTTACGAAACTGAAAGGCTGCAAATTTAATTAATCGAACTCCGTTCCAACCGGGTGGGTCCATAAGACAATACCATTGTTTTAGAAATTATACTACTGCGTCTAATGTACATTTGTGTGAAACTTAATTTTTAATAAATTATTCTATTATATTATATTATGTTTCACCTGTCTGTGTCTATGTGTAAACAAAGCTTGCAAGTTAAATTTGACCCACTTCCAATCTTTAATATAAAAGTGTGTATTGTTTGTTCCAGAGTTTGTATTAATCTGACTAAGGTCATAAAATATGAAATGCTGCCCGGAAAATGGGAAAGCTTTTTTAGACTAGACAACATCTGTGGAAAAAAGTCAAATTGATATATCACCACATCAACGAAGTCTATATTATTATGAGGAAACATTAACCTACTAACAACTTTAACTTTTAATATAATACAGTATTTATAACCGAGTTCCTCTTCCTAAGGCAAACATGACGGTAAAGAGGATTTCCTTCCTCTTTAATTTTAAGGAAACAAATAATAAAATACGTACGTATTTACTATGTCTAGGTAGAATGTTACAAGGATGACAATTAGAGGGACATTTCAAGGCAAGAAGAAAGACAGCTTGAGTTTCCCTTGAGTTCAGCAGTGGGAAGAAGGTCCCTAAGAGTATATTCTGAGGTAGTTCATAGCAATTTCATATTTTAGACCCATTTATTTTCCTTATTTATCACAATACTACTTTTATTTGTGGAATTCTACAAGAGCAGAGTATGACATTGTATGATTTAACCTTTGATTCTGAAACTAGGTAAAGCTGTACCTACTATCGTAATCAGTCATTCTTCTAATTAAAAAATAAAATAAATAAAAATAGCCTTTATTGACTCTGATCTTTGCACAGTTTGTAATATAATAAAACATAAAACTATACTTAACTATACTATACAATTTTTTTTTGTGTGTTTATAACTTAACATTCTTCTAATTACCTACATCAAATATATCAATCAATCAATATACGTCATCATCAAAAATGTATAGGCACCAGGTATACTGTTCCTCTCATGTTGGTTTCTAGTTGGTCTGCGAGGCTAACTTTTAAGTCAATCCAAAATAAATGCTTGGTGAAGGATCTAGATATGCATCTTAATGCAAAACAGATACATATGTGGCTTCAGAAATTTCGTTTTAATACCAATTTTTCAGTCCAAAGTAAGTACCTCTAACTGCAAGTAATGAAACGTCATTTTCCCAATAAAACAGATTCGAATATGTTATTGAATACAATGATTGAGGAAAACCATACATATATTAATCAGACCTATTTAGGTACTGCAGCAAAAAACGGGTAGGGATACAAAAAAAAATATTTTACTTGGTATCTTTCCACAATAATAATGTGGTAAATTATTGCATATAATCGTTTTCGAACGCGTTAGTAAGCGAGGTCATTAAAGCTATGATACAAGTATCTATAACGAATCGTTTTTCTTACCAATGGAAATCAATGCTATTCGTTTTTAACTCCTTTATTCCAAGTCATGTCCGCCAACTAGACTCCACCTCGAATTATCAAACTGCTAGTTTTAGCTTATATCATGGCTGGCATGGCTATCCTATATCGTATGAATAAATGAAAGTAAAAATCCATACATGCTGCTACGAAAATCTTCTTAATTACTTTATTTTAATAGCCTAGCCTATTATTTGTGCTTATTAATAATATTTGTGTTCGTTAATTATTAAAATAATATGTTCTACATTTTACAAGTCAGTTGCGCAGCTTCAAACTAGATGGCGCTAGCTTCCTAACTTCGAACTAATTGTAAGTGAAAACCTTAACACGAAGCCAGTTTTCTCAATACACTTCTGCTACCAACAATCATTGCTGTCACAATTACCCCAGATAATAAAAGTAAAGCGCCCTTAATCAAATCACAATTTCAAAATCCAGTATTCCATTACTTCGTAATAAGTTCAATCACAGAGCCAATCTGTTGTTATATACTAGTTAAGGCCGTCACACACGGCACCTGTAATGCAGAAATGTATACGATAGACATATTTTTATACTTTATGCCTAGGTACACTATATCTTCTTGTATTTTATAAGATTTTATTTAACTTGCGATGTATGATAAGTGCGTTCGGGTCAAATCTTGCAGCTGAATTTCAAAGCAGTTATCCTCGACCGATTAAGATGAAATATTGCATACACGTTTAGTTGCATGAAAATGCATGGTTAGCTTAGTGACGTCATTCTAAATGCAATATGGTGGACGGCTCAAGATGGCGGATAAGTTATTTATGTGCACTGCCATGATATGGGTATCAAATGAAAGGGTTTGCTGAGAAGAATACGAAAAAGTTAGTTAAAAATAAGATATTTTAATAAATAATATTATTTATTTTGTTAATGGTGTATATTGAAGGTACCTAATAATTTTTCGTATTCCACTTTACACTGCGATTTTTTTCATCTATATAATGTTTTCATAAATACAACCAGAAACTAAATAATAATTTCAGTACTAGGTACATAAAAACAATTTTCATTTCCTTTTGCAGTCCAAAAGTTAAAAATGTAATTTGATTACACCTATAAAATATTTCATTACCAGTCCCGCGTGAATGTAAAAATGTACATTCTTGGTTGTGTGCAAAACTGTACATTCTTGGATGTGGGCAAAAATTTACATTCTTGGACCTATGCAAAAATGTACATCCTTGGATGTGAAAAATGTATATTCTTGGATATATGCATTCTTGGATATATGCAAATATGTGCATTCTTGAATGTACCTATGCAAAAATTTACATTATTGGATGTGGGCAAAAATTTACATTCTTGTATGTGAAAAATGTACATTCTTGGATGTAGAAAATGTATATTCTTGGATATATGCAAAAATGTGCATTCTTGGATATATGCAAATAGGTATGTGCATTCTTGGATGTACCTATGCAAAAATTTACATTCTTGGATGTGGGCAAAAATTTACATTCTTGGATGTGAAAAATGTATGTATTATATGCAAAAATATGCATTCTTGGACGTACCTATGTAAAAATGTACATTCTTGGATGTATGCAAAGATGTACATTCTTGGATGTATGGATGTATGGAAAGATGTACATTCTTGGATGTATGGACTATGGATATATGCAAAGATGAACACTCATGGATGTATGCAACTATGTAGGTACATTCTTGATGTATGAAAAAAATACATTCTGGCAACATTTGCTGTATATTACTATACCTCAATAGCTGCAGTGTATGACAGCCTTAACGTAGATACTCGCGCATAAACGTACAAATAAACCCAGCGCACGCGCGGGTGCCACGACCTGGCTCAATGCTACGCGCGTACACGCGACACACACATATGGACGTGCGCGTGTGTTTGTGAGCGCGTGTCGACGGCTTGTTTACATCAACACAAATGTAGGTGTAGCGCGTTCTTTAGTTTTGATCGATTTGCAGTAGGTATTTTTATTGTAGGTTACTCGGTTAAAAAGTCGGTAATAGAGTGATTACTAACAAATGAGAATAAAGAATGACAACTTAATATCAATCTGTCTCTTTCTTCTGTCTCTTTCTTCTGTCTCTTTCTTCTGTCGTCTTTCTTTCTCAATTATACGAGTATACATTGGGATCTGCTTTCAGTTTTACTGAACGCAGCTGAATATAAATATTTTATAGATAGTTCAACTCACCTGTGCGCGCGGCGCCATGTGTGCGTGTGCTTGTAATTTTACAACTTAAATTTGTGAAGCAGTGACGCGGGCGTCGTCGTCCAAACAACACGTGTCTTAAAGCTGTATAACTAAACACATGTTGCCACGCGCAAATATAAGTTGAACTATCTATACATAGAGCAACTGCAATGTTATCTCTTGACTATCTTTTCCTAGGTTGACTGGTAGTGAATGCCTAAGGCATTCAGTCAGCCTTTGTTTATTTGTGCGTGAAGTCTTAATAAATAAATAATTTTACATACCCATCTAATCTTTGCAACCTGGTAACTAACGTTTACTAACAAGTGATTAGAATCTTGTAACCAACCATGTAAAATCATGTATTACATAACTTACACAGAATTATTTATTGATCTTCTGTAACAAACGTCTGCTTTTCATAATATTAGCGTTATCATTAATCAAAGTTAAACAAAACAATTTCTTGAATAGCAAAATATTTTTAGAGGCAGAACAGTTTCTCTGAACTGAAATTACTATTTTCATTACAAAACTTTTTCAATTTCCACTGTTTTACTTCAATTTAGACTGAAAATTACTAGATAACTTTTAGTTACTTTACTGGCACAGTAGTTTATTAAAATATAAAGGGATGAGTTGATTGATTCATTGTTATTAATTGGCTGAGGAGAAAACCACTATTCATATTATATCATTTATTGAAAAACAATGATTATACTTGTTTGTTTGCGTCGCGTGGCTTGTGGTTTTTATTTGATTTGTTAAGGTTTTTTGCCCTTACCTGCTGAGTAACTCTTCATCACCTAGTAACTGGTTACCTAAAGTACTTACTTTTAAATCAATAACTAAGTATTGGCTTACAAAGTTGAGTTGAAGCTACATCAATAGAATGATGATAATTTTGTAAATTTATCAACCCGTAATAGAAACAGACACTTAAAAAGAATGCTTAGTTCTGCTTGACAAAATTGCCTCGTTGGCCTAGCAGCGGTTGCAAGAGCTTTTTTGCTAAGCATGAGGTGCTGCATTCGGTTCCCGGGCCAAATGTTATTGGGTTTTTCGTTCATCACCTGGCGTCTGAACTTGTGTCCAAATGATGGTAATATGGTTGCCCCTTCTATACATTACATGGGTTTTAAAACATAACAGGTGATATGTGGGTGTACTTATAGGTACCAACATCTCCGCCTAACCGTTCAGAGAATACAGGCAACATGTTATGTAAAATCCTCTTTTGTTATCGAGACCTTGAGACTGGTAACCTTGAGAGATCTGCACCGAGCTTGTCATTCGCAACAATAATAAACAACCAAGACTGTTTAATCTTGCTATACCCGCGCGTGTGTGAATGTTTACAGATAATAAAATATTCTCGAGTATTCAACTCGTGCGCACTATATTTATTTGGTAGAGTCTTTGCCCTGCTCCCTTGCATTTAGGACTGCTTAGGGTCGCACTCTGATTCAATTATCGTAATAAGGTCCCGATGCGTCATTAAGTCCTTTCTTACGTTATGATATTTCCTGGTATGAATATGGATTTCTGATCAATCTGAGGCTCATTGGAAAGGCAAATGCATATGGTAGAATGTTATTTAATACGTATCATTTTATGTAGTACGTCTTGAGGTAGGTAGAGAATCACTTTTCAATGAAAAACTACATCCTCTATCAAGTCTGTTTGTTTATTACGCTTTTACGCTTTAACGGCTTGGTGTATGTATATAACCAAACCTGGGTTAGGACATAGGATCCTATCCTATCCTTCTGAACACATGATGCGGGCGAAGCCGCGGATAGAAGCTTGTACAGAATAAGAATGAACGTTCCTGAAATCCGTAAGGAATAGCAGTTCAGTTCAGTTTTATGGAATTTGTAAAGGTATAACTTATTTCCTTCTTGGTATTTGACACACAAGTCGATACCTTCAGTTTAATTCTGTAAATTTCCTCTACGGTAACTTTCTTAAGAATCTTACGTTAAAGTTTCACAATATCCTTTTGGAAAAAACGAAAGAGAAACGGTTTTGACGAAAAAAATAAAATTTACATACGAAAGACTTCACTTCAGCCAAGAATAACAAAATATTTTGTGAACATGTTTTATTATGAGTGTTCTCTTTTTAATATTTTCCGGTTAATTTCCATTTTATGCATTAAAAACACTATATGCCATTAACCAGTAACCAGTAGCTACTAATATAATTAAACAAAATAGTGTTTTATAGTCAGGCACCCAACTATAGCCAAGTAATGTTAAGATCTATTTTAGTTTGGTCTACTAACTAGTTTTGTTCCAAAATAATCCTTTTTTAGTTTGACTTCGGGCCGATTTTCAATGGTCAGACAACTTTTACCAGAACAATAAAAATGGCAGTTTGCAGCTATTGAATAGAAACTATATCAATAGGGCATTTACGAGTATTATTCAGTAAAAAAATATCAAGCTATTGAAAAATTATCTCTAAAGCTTGTTTTTGCTACTTCATTTTCTAAATTAAATCACAAATGATAATTATTAAAATGACCTACAAATAAAATCTTCCTTTTCACCAAATAAAGCATAACTCACACTGGTCCTGCATAACTCACACTGGTCCTGGCTGCGCGTGTGTAAGTAATCCTTTCAAATGTTGCCAACTTATTTATGGAGTTAATCCTTCTTTATGACATTAACATGTCGGTATAATTCCAGATTGTTTTGATGATCATCCCGGTGACGGAAAACAGATCTTGTCAGCTGCTTGAACATCAAACTGCGCAATTTGTACGGTCAGCAGGAAATACTTTAGCGATATTTTTTGTATTATGTGCTGACCAGAGACAATAATATAATATTTAAAAAAATATAACTCGATACAGACTGATGAGAGTTGACCAATTTTGTAATTAAACTATATTATTTCAGTCGCGCAATACTCAATGCAATCGTGGTGATTACTGAAGGAAAAGAGGTTGGCAATTTCTAACTCATATAATTATTTTTAATATTTTTAAATTATTGACTATTTATTCCAGGATTTCTCACCATGTTTTCATTCACCGATGTCAGAGATGTCTAAAATAAACTTAGAAAGTACATAATAATTGAAAAAGTTACATTGGTACGGTACTTACCTGAAATTAAACTTGCGACCTCAAGCACGAGAGGCGAGGTCTTAACCACGACATTGTTTTGTTGTTATAATATGGTAATTTTGACAAAATGCACCTGCACCACTTAGCATTATACAACTTTATCGGATCAACATCACAATCGATCACAATCAGCCGATACGAGCATTATAAATATGTATTTCTCTCATTCTAAGAGAGGAAAATCACAACAAGGCTGTAACAGTAGCTAATGAAAATCACAGTTTAATAGTTCAATTCAGTAATCAGGCACACACATCCCTGCACATCTGCAGCATTTAAAAATAAATCATCCCTTCTTCCTGTGGGACTTGAAATTAGGGCACTTTAATAATTGGATGGGTAAACTTGCACTTATAAATACGCACAGCCCTCGTTTAAAATTAGCTAAGTTTTCTTAGTCTTTTGTCGTTTATTTTTTTATCCTATCTGATGGTATGCGATGATGTGATCGACAGTGAAGCAAGCTTGCCTAGAAGTAACCGATGGACTTAATTATTCCCAGGTTGCAGGTATCAGAAAACAGATTACGGCAGGGAATTCCACCGCCATAACTGTACGCAGTAAAGTACTCCTATTTGTATTCTTAAAGACGTAGTTATATATCAGATACTTACCAGAGGGAGAATTGGTAGGGTTTTTGAGCAAGCATATTCAGGGCATAGTAGGTGCAAGCTGAGAGTATATCGAGAATATATCTAAAGTTTCAGATAGGAACCGGAGCCCTGTGGTCAACTGTTCACTTTCAGATTTCCAAAAAGGACACTTAACGTAAAGGATCGTTCATTCATTTGTTCGCGTGCCGCTTCACGCAAAATGACTTAAATAACCAAATCTGTTGAAGAAATTGCGCCACTTACTAATTTGACGACTTTGAAAACTTAGATTTGGATCATGTTTCCAATTTCTTCATTAGATTACTTATAGGTATTTTTTTTTATTATTATCAGGCTTGCGCTTGACCACTATCTGACCTGATGGTAAGCGATGCTGTGGTCGACGGTACACCGTAAACCCCGAGGTTATAGCTATCGGGAAACACAGACTCCGGCAGGGAATTCCACTCCTAAGCTGTACGCATAATGAAAGTGTTTTCAAAACGATAATCAATAAATTAATTAAATAAAGTTAATTTACGTATTTTTAGAAAAATAGCTATTGTAATAAAAATATAGGTATTGTGAAGAACCTCAGCCTAATTAATTGCCCAAGTGAATTCGGCAAGGCAAAGGGTTTGACCGCCATCAATTGACCAATCACATAGACGGAAATCCACATCTCGTCTTTTATCTAGCATGTGATTGGTCGATTGATAGCGGTCAAACCTTTTGCCTTGCCAAATTCACTTGCGCAATTAGGGTGCCTGTCTCCAATTCACATAATAACAAACTAGCTCGCGAATCTCCTAAACAATAACCAACTAATATTGTTCCATAAAATAATCTTCAATGCCATACGGGTCTTACTCACGATCATTAAAATCTTTGAATTCTGTCCACATCGGGGCGCGCCATTAATACTGAAACGGTCCTTCGGTCCTAAGTTCCCGTTTGGTCCTTTTTGAACAACAAAAGCGTAATGTTCGTGAGTAATCCACGCAGCTACGGGCTGACCGAGTTTAGATTTCATTTGCTAAATTAGCTCGCCGGCTTGGGTACGTGGTTTTACAATTTGAGGTAAGCAGGCAACGCAGTAAGACGCCTTATGGGTTGCAAGATTTATAGTTAACTAGCTTCTGCCAGTGGTAACCCGCGTTAAAGTTTGATAATTATCCCAAAAGCACCTGGATATTCTATGTGCTAAGGTTTTCCGTGATGGAATAAAATAATATCCTATATACTTCTTACTTATATTATAAATGTGAAAGTTTGGATAAATGGATGTGTGGATGAATGTTTGTTACTCAATCACGTTAGAACGGCTAAACGGATCTGGATGAAATTCGTCGCAGACATAGATTATAGTCTGTATAATTTCATCCCGCTATAATGTTCTCTTGGGATAAGAAAACACTTCGCTGGCAGAAGCTAGTTTATAATATTTGTAGGAGTAATATTAATTCCTGCCAGTGTCTTCAAATTGGCTGTCCTAATCCAGAACCAGATCCAGATTCAAGTTTCATCCAAATTTCTTGAGCTATTAAGACGAGAAAAGTTTACAAACAGACAGAAAAAGTTTGTGATGTACACCATTGAACGGCAAAATATATTAGTTAACGCAGTTGGTAGACATTGGTAGACAGTACAGCAATAGCAATGTTTTGTTTACTATAGACAGAATGACCCTGGCTACCAATACTTGCGACGTGAATATTATTGTTTCATGGTGGTCCATTGACTTTTTCTACTACTTGTGGCAGAAAATATTGTGAGGAAACCGGGTCTTTTGCCTCACGGTTTCACCCGCGTAGTGCCCGTTCCCGTGGGAGTACAGGAATAAAATGTAGCCTATGTCACCAGGGGATAGTGTAGCTTACCAATGTAGTGTAACTTAAAGAATTTATGAAATCTGTTCAGTAGTTTTACATACAAAAATACAAATCTTTCCTCATTATAATATTATTAGTATAGAAGTATAGATAAGTTTTAAATCGCCAACCTGCCTAGAACAAGCGTGGTGCTTTGAGAAAAAGAGGAACAAGAAGAGAAGAGGCATTTTGCCCTGCAGTGGTCAGGCTGGCATTATTAATAATGAAAATTAAAAACTGATACATATTATCATGGTCACCATTTGTTTGTAAAACACTCAAGTACAAACTTTTTAACAATACACTAGCTTCTGCGATATTCAAAATTGGGAAACAGATAGTTCTCTTCTTTTTCTTCTTCAATCTCCTTTGGAGTGGAACTGGCATCTTTAACACAAGTTACTCTGTAATCTAGCTAAGATGCCAGTTGCGATACGTTGTGACTTTCAAATCGAATTTCCTGTTCCTTTATTTCTTTGTTTTTTTTTTGTTATCTGATTCTGGTCTTAATATGTTAATAAAATGAATTATTACATCTATAAACATTCTTATTATCCTTATTATTCTTGTCTTCATTACTAAAGATCGTACCGTTATTGGAAAGCTGTGACGGGAGTCATTCACGAGCTGCTTCCGAGCCACTCCGTCTATTGCTCTTATCAGGCCAGTGGTCACCGTGTGTCCTATAATTGCCCTGATCTGGTCTGAGCATCGAGTGGGTGAGTGACAGACAGTTACTTTTGTCTTTATAATATTTTTATGGATGCTCATCAAAAACGGCTTAACAACGAAGCTCTTTGCTATTGACTAGTTATGTACTAATCAATAGTAGTAAATATAATAATAAGAACTAATAAGAAGTAAGTATATTTGACACATGCACATTAATGTACAAGCACCTTACACCAGCAACGATAATAAAAGATGGGCTGGTCTATTAGCAATAAATAGTACCAGACTACCAGGAGATAATGAGGTCACAGAGATAAGTCGGTAACGATGCAATGTAAACAATTACAGGCACCACAGTTTTCCAACAAACGCGTGTGGAGATTTAAATTAAAATGACTATCTGTTAATATGGCGCGACCGCAGCTGTGTTGGTGACTCAGACAGTTGTTGAGTTGTTGAACAAGAATTTATTGTAGATACGACTGTATAATGTTGTATGGGATTATTGCCTATTCAGTTAGGTAGAACATTATTCCATCGTAAAAATAGAAAATATGATAATCAATGATTATATAATTTTCTGAGAGAGCAGGTATGGTGGCCCACTGGTAACAGGGTCCCCGGCGTACAGGTTGTAAGTCTTGGATTTATACCCAGGTTAAATTGTGAACCTAATTTATTTCATCATTATTGCTCTGAAAACGGAAGAAAAACTGTGAGGAAACTGACTCGTCCTAGTCCCAAAACAAATTAGATCAGTGACCTGAGAGTTTGAGTAAAGCAGCATTACAAAAATGCACTAAGTAGGTACCTGAAGAGAGTTTTAACACGTGAGTGTTTTTTAAGATTAAAACAACAATAACAAATTAACAATTGTATATATAAAATTAACAATTGTATCCATAACATCTCTGCACAAAAAAGTCATTGATTTAAAATATATTCTTTCTATTTCTGAGAAATTATACGTTCAATGCCAACTTCATTGAATTGCCAGAAATAACCAAAAAAAACAACATCATTAAAAGATCCCGTCTCAGTTTCTTTTAAGAGTAATTTATAGTTATTTGTAAATGAACTTTTATTAAAATTTAAATATCTACATTCATATGTAAATTCCAGAAATATTATGAACAAATCTATTTCATTACGTATTCTTTGTCGGTACGTTTGTCTTTGATCATGCCGGTAGCCCATATAATACCTATCCAGTAAGAATGCCCGTAACCGCAGCAATTATTGATAGCTGTACAAACAAAATACGCAACATTTAGTAATTGAAATGCCTATAGTTTATGTATAAAATGACATTATAATACAGGTTTAATTTCCTATAGGTTTATTTTTGTAACCAAACAAGTTTACGCTTTAAGTACTTTTAGTACATGATCAAAGTCCACAGTTCTGCTTCATTTTAGTCGTTATCTATAGGGCAATGGTCACTCTAAGCTCGACAAATAAAATTGTTGAGCGAAGTTTATGTTCGAGGATAAAATGTATCATTAACAAACCATACGCATTGCATGGCCACTATCTTAAATGTGGAACAATGAATGGTCTAAAGGAAGTTGCGGTTATTAACAGGTTTGGAAGAGAGAATAACTCAACCAATTGGTCTTTTATGTCATATATGTTGAATTTTCTGTTTGTTACACATACCACTATTTTACTTAAAGCGACTACTACCTATCTGACCTCCACAACCCAGTAACTTGGTAATTTGATAACCCTTGTAACGGCTGTTAATGATCAAAGAAATTTAAATGGTAGCCAGAAAAAAACGGCTTTCCGAGGAACGCAAGAATCTGTATATCATAGATCACTCATCCATGGACCGACCTTGGCAATATGTTGTAATATGCTCTCAGAGCACAAGACATACGTTTTTAACTGTTTCAGTATTTTCAACCAATCGTCATATTTATAGGAAGAGACACCACTCTCTCCTTTATCCGAAATCAGATCCTACAGGCAATCCCGACTCACGTAATCAAGCGGACGATGGTACGGAAGAATCTCCACCATCAACTCCACAGAGCGAGCAACCATAACATTGTATCTTGTTTCTCCATCGGGAACAGCAAAGCGTTATTGGCCATTGCCTTGGTATAGGTACAGGTAGAAGTGAGAACGTAATGCAGGGGTAATCTGTGATATGATCCATCGATCTGCCTATATCTAATAATCAAGTATGATATGTAAGTGTTGAGCAGACCCCAAGTAACATGGGACAAGGGCAGGCAAATGTTGATAATAAAATTATAATATGTGTGCGATTTGATTTCCTGGCTCCTTGCGGTTCCGCGGCGGGCTATCAGAAATGTGGCAGCCTGTCAAGAGGACTCTTGACTTTTGTGCCTTACTTCGACGAAGTCGTTGAAGAAATTATAAGTATTTGCCCTGATCGGAAACCTTTCAATATACACCCGACCACTATAAATAATATTTTAAACAAACCGCCACGCCTAAACTGGACCAATTTTGATGTAGAGATGAATTTTAGTATATAGATAGATTGGAACATAGAGAAGGACATAGCGTTAGGCCGAGATATAAAGCGACTTTGGTTAACTGCCGAGTTTCATGTGGGAGTAACCGCTGGCAGAATTTAGTAGTATTTATTTTCAGCAATAGACTCGTAAAACCCTGAAATACAAAACACTATAAAACTCAGCAGAAATTGGTTTAACTTTAGTGTGTTAAAGGAAACCTCCCACACAAATACCTGAATCATCCAGACAAGCTTAAAACCTTATT
The DNA here is from genome assembly GCA_964057195.1 of Orthosia cruda. Lineage (NCBI taxonomy): Eukaryota > Metazoa > Arthropoda > Insecta > Lepidoptera > Noctuidae > Orthosia > Orthosia cruda. The sequence goes on along the minus strand of OZ059835.1, from coordinate 2,996,922 downwards.
TATACACATCCACGACTTATGTATATCCTTTTACATTCTTAGGTACCCTTACAAACTCCGCTTGAAGACTTCAGCCCTTGCAACTAAAAAAAAGAGTCAAGAAACGAAAAATTTCGTGCAAAAGAGCCAAGAAACAAAAAATATCATGTAAAACCAGTACTGGAAATGTCCTCTGAAATTCTACTTTCAGCGGCTGAATTTCAAGAATGTACCTGAACACGCCAGAGCTTTGTGCTGAATAGCAAGACAGATTATGGCATAAGTCGTCGCTAGAGACCGAAGCGCACAGTACGACACACAACATGTGTTTGGAAAAAGAGGAATTTTATTTTATTTATTTTTATTTCTCGTAAAGGTTTTGTTCAGTTTAAAAGTGAAAGCTTTGTTTTCTGTAAGAACTGGGCATAAAAGGTATCATATGAGGTTTCATGGGAGTGTTTATTTTGGGTTTTGAAGTAAAAACTTCTTTAGCCGGGTTAAGCGATTTTTGGTACTGGCAAAACTTTTGTGTTCGCGTTTGGTAATGAAACCTGTGACGGCATAATTGTGTTTTCATCTATCAGTTTGTCACACAAGAACACAGCCTTTCCAAAGTTTTCACTTCTGTCGGCGGTCCCCATGACTACCATTTTTTTATAATAGCAGTATTTTTTTGTGAGGAGTGATTGTGTAAAACATCAAAAAAGCAGTTCCTATCATTTGCTATAAAAAGAATATGCACAACTTTACTTTCAGTTTTTCCTTAAGATCCTCAAATTCTCAATTCACTCTTGACAATTCACTGCAATTTAACCAATGCAAAATTTCCTATATACTACATCAGTGAACAAACCCATCTTTAAACCTTACCTCTTACAGAACTCATTACTTTAAAACCGACGAAATCCTGCCGCCGAAAAACCAGCAAACAAGAGCAAAAATAAAATCAAAATCCTTCTTTTTTTGTCCTCGTCGCGAACATTTCCTCCCAGTGTGCAAGCGCCCGACGCGCCAAGTGTCACGTTACGCGTGTAGAGCGCCTGCGAGCCCGATGACACTTGCAACTGCTATTTGCTCTAATTGCAAGTATTATTACACACGGTACGGAGTACGATATGTTGGTGTCACCAGTGTCGGCAGTGTCTACACTTTCGTGTCTGAGTCCTGACACTGGGAACTCTCGTTAGAAGTTGTGCTTGTAATTTGACGATGCTGCACTTACCCTTGTACTATCTATACTAATACTTTAAGTATGGTTGTATGAATAGTGTGAATTTATAAAATTCTGGTTTCCTCAGTCATAATGTTTTCCTCCACTTAATTCAGCAATGTCTAAAATAAACTTAGAAAGTACTACATATGAATTGAACCAAAGCCACATGCCCGGATTTTGAACGCACGAGCTCATGTACGAGAGTCGAGGTCTTAGCCACTGGGCCACCACGAAATTTTAAAGTTTAATCGTGTTTATTTAGTGATTCAAGTAAGTAATTTTCAAAATTCATTGTTAACAATTCTTGGGCTCAGTCTTTCCCGAAAAAAGGTTCTATAGGTACGTGTTCCTCAAGAAAACTGAAAGTCAAGAGAGTAAACCTCTGATTTTTTATTTTTTTTAATAAGCTCCTAAGTACTAAAATTAAAAATAAACTTCATCAAAATCCGTTCATAGTTTTTGAGTGAAAAAGTTACAAACATCCAACCTCACAAATTGGCCCGATATAAGGGCTTGTCCCCATCACCACGTCACGACATCGAGCGAGATAGGTGCGGTGCATTGTCGTGACGTGCTCATTAATGCACGATACGGCAACCGCACCGTGGAACGAAAAGTCGTACGTCGTCGGAAGCGGTACATGGCGATGCGCTCGCTCAAAGAAAAGAAACGAAACTAATCGTTGTATATTTCTGTCAGAAATGCTGTAAAATACTGGAATTTTACAAAGCAAGATAACGTGTAACGTTGCGACATCGTGACGTGCATTTTTACCACACGGTGACGTGAATTAGCACGTCACGCCAAGGTGCAGTGCAGCGACAGCGCACCATTCCACGTTGACGACGTCGTGACGTGGTCGTGACGTGATGGGCACAAGCCCTTATCTCGGTAGTAAAATTTAAATGTTCGCAATTTTTTTCTTTGTGTTTTTTAGCTAAAAAAAATTCCCGCCTTACCATAACAAAAACAAAACATTCGCTATAGTTAAATGTTCATATTTATGGTCGTCATTTTTTTCTTGGTTTTTATTAGCTAACATTTTTTCCCGCCTTACCATAATAAAAACAAAACATTCGCCATAGTTAAATTTTACAAAATTATTACCAAAGTACTCTTAAAATTACTTCCGTATATAATACATACATCTTTATGTTTCCTTGAAACGCAGATCAAAACATTAGTAATACACAAAACTTCGAGTAAACAACAAGTCAATAAGTCCCGTTTTACAGTGTTTACATCAACGAGTAGGTATCACAAAATATTACTCATAGTACAAAACCACAACCAAACTGCGTTTAGATAAATGTATATTTTTTTGCTTTGAAAACATGTTGTTTTCAATAAGTACCTAACATCAGTATTACGGTAAACATCGAAGACTTACGTCTACGACTTGAAAAACAATTAATTGGTAAAATTATAATAAAACTTTTTTACAGAAAATATATTGACTTCAAAAGCTAAACACTAAAAAGTGCAAAAATAACTTTCGTTTGGGAATTCGGTGTCATTCGTACCTCTTGTTTTTATCGCTTTTCAACACAGTCTTCCGAAAATCTCTACCCTAAATTCTTAGTTGGTTAATTGGTTTACATTACATGCACGAGGAAAAAAAATAAGGGCATGTGCACTCTAAATACCGCGTGATGTTTACCGAACATGCACGAAAGATTCCGATCTGAAATTATAGAGCTCCGAACTGCGTAGGAGTTAATACCTACGGCAGGTTTTAAATGCATCTAGTCATGATTTCACGCACTAACATTAAGTCCTTATTATGTTCCTACATAACTGTTATTCTTCATAACCCCGCTTTTGCTCCACCCTGGGTTATCTTAATAACTCCCGAATTACGGTTAACACGGCCAATAACGTAAGTATGACATATTCGTTATTTAATAAGATGGTTGTTGGAGAAAACAAAAAGATCATGCCTATTTATTGCATTGAAATAACTGGATCCATCTTTCAAACCAGAAGAGAGTAGTAGCGCCACTGCTCGGTATCCAGTAGAAATTAATTCATTCTCGGTCCATCGTAAAGTTCTCCAAATATTTCCGTCACAAAAAGAGAAAAAAACTACAATATATTTTTGAAGCAAATAAAGCCTCTTCAAACTTGTTTATTAGTTCTGGCGCTAAATTAGTAACACTAAAATCATAATCACCTTTACAAGAAAGCCTTGAACCTAATCAAACTTGAAATAACAACATAAAACTGCGTGCAAATCTCAATTTTTCGCACCAGACGATGACGCATCCATGCGTTATCTACAATAGGTGTATAAATGTATGTGGGTTCCATCGTATATTATAGAGGTACACACACGTGGTCATTATTTTGCCCAGAGTGTTAATGTTATGGATCAAGTGATTCTACATCATCATCATCATTTCACCCGTAAGGCGACCATTGCTGGACATAGGCCTAGGCCCAAGCAAGTAATAAGGCATTATTCATAATGGCCAGACGATTTGAAAAATGCCCAACATGAGTAGGTAGGCAATTTGCTAAAAACGAATGAAATAAATAAAAGTCTTGTTCCAAATGGCGACTTTTAGATTACTACGCAACATAGTTGCAGTATTAAGATCTGAGGCTCTACAGAAAGTGATATTCTATCGGCGATTGGGCGTTTACATTTAATGTAACATGGTAATCCAGAACATTTTGACAATCACTATCGTAGTTTGTGTAGCGCATGTCAGGTCCGTAGAAATTTGTATAATTAAATATACTAAAAGCATAAAACTAATAAATAACCTACCGTTGTACAAAGAAGAGAGGGAAAGGGGCTCATTGCTCATCTAAACCGACTTCTAAAGCATAACACTACAAAGCGAAAAATAACGTTGAGTGTAACTTGTTCTATTGTTTTTCGTTTTACGACATCGACTTCGAAAATATATCTTTTTTTGCTTTTTTTGTTTTGCTATAGAAGTCTGTTTAATTTTTTGTTAAGTTTCTTATTTTACTCTTTTTAGTGTTGGTACCTCATATTATTACCGGGTCCGCGCCCACTCGAGCCGCTAAGACTAGACCCGAAGAATAATACCAGATGTTTTACTATTAATTCAGTGCCATTTGTACAGTCAGTCAAAGAGATATTTTATTTCACCATTAACATAATTTCGATACCTCAGTTCCAAAGTCTTAAGTCTGAAATTCAGTAAGAGAAATTCTTCCTTTAACGATTACCCAACATTTTCAAAGAGAAACAACTAGATAAGTGAATGCAGTTTAGTTGTTACACCCAATATTTTTGCATAAGTCTAGAATATATTTTCGTTTCATACAGTAACAACTTAAGTTGTTTCCTTTTGGAACTGAGAATGTTTTTAGCATCCTATATCATAAGACTTATATAATATACTTTATTGTACACCATAAAAGTTATACACATTTACAAGAAAACTTATATATACGAGTACAAAGGCGGTCTAATATTACATTTCAGAAAAATATAAGAATACTTAAAAAATACACTGGTAAAAATATCACTAGTCGTATAATTTTCTAATTATCTCATATAAGAACCTTTTTTGAATTGTAACACTTTGAAACTGAGGTATCGATTTATAGCAAGAGTACATCTTATTTCAATTCCAATAAGCCCAAACACGACTAAGCTACATTGTTTTAATACGTAGTTTTGCAGTGCCTACCTTCCGGCTTCATCGTCAGATCTGTTCGATGGTACAATTTCATCAGTACCATTTATTTATGTGTATTTACTTTATCATAATTGCTTAACTATTCGAGATATACCCACGACATACCCACTTATTACGGAGCTTATGCTTACGGAGCACTTAGCACTTATTGCAGTGGCCATCTTTTTCATCAGTTTCACTTCACTAAATGATACTTTCTGAGTGCAAATTTAAAAATACCAAAATCGCTATATATTTTGTCTGCCTATAATATTTGAGGAGTTCCCTCGAGTTCTATGGGAACCCATCATCACAGACTAATTTGGTGACAGTGGGACCACCAACCTCGAGAGTTGACAGCTCCAAGTGTACAGTTATTAAGCTATTGCATAGCTTCTTTCGCGGGCCTTGAGCGCGGGGACCGAAACCAGAAATTCCGTAACGAAAAAACCTCACGCTCCCCACTGTCCATCAATGTGGACCTTATGCTAATGAGAATAAGGGTCACTTTTGCTTGTCAAAGAAAAGCGACCTTATTTCAATGTGAATAAGGGTATTTTTGTTTTGTTTTTAATAAGGTTTTTGAATTCTGTGGAATCTGAGTGGTGAGGGGCAGGGGGGCGAGGGGGGGGGGGGGTTGGTTGCACGTGTTTTCGATTTCCGTGTTGGTATTTTTAGAATGAAAAATTTTTTTGCGGGGGGAGGTAAACGGTTAAGGGGGGGGGGGGGTAAATCCTATCTTGTTCTCCTGGATGAAGTAGCGGCGGGCAGGGGGGCAAATTTTTTGTCAGAAATGCGCTAACTCCAACCGTTTCTGAGATATGAGGGTTTTAAAATTTTTGTTGGTTGTAATTTTTTTGCCTTTTATCGGTCTCTCTGAGCTGTTTCTGTGACAATGAGAATGACCTTATGCTAATGAGAATAAGGGTCACTTTTGCTTGTCAAAGAAAAGCCACCTTATTTCAATGTGAATAAGGGTATTTTTGTTTTGTTTTTTAGAGTTTTATTAATCGTAAATAAATGCGGGTTTGGCTCGCTACGTTTTCGAGTTTTTAACGTTTTTAATTTTTTTTGACGCATTTTCCAGGACTGGATCTAGAATAAATGCTATGCAATAGCTTTAACGCGGCAGTCCCCGAGTGCCACACGACTTTTTTCGACCGTGTAGTAGGGTGTTCTTGACGTGACTAGTAAAGTTAAGTAGGTATGAGTCATCATCATCATATCAGCCGAAAGACGTCCACTGCTGGACATAGCCAGCCCCAAGCGTTGCCACATTGACCGGTCGCGGCGTCTCCATGCGCGGTATGAGTAGCTGCTTGGAAAATAAGAAGGCAAGACAATATGCTCTAATTGTAAACAGAGTTGAGAAAGCAAACATGCAAATTGGTTTACACAGACAATTTAAGTAAATAAAAAGAAACCTACATTTAAAATGTCTACTGAAGTATAATAAATAATATTCATGCTCAATGTGTAGGTATAAACGTAGGTATCCGTAGTACTACAAGTTCGATAACCCGAGGTCGAACAGTGTTTACTTTCTGCAATTGTTTTGTTGTTATGTTTAAATCGCAATTGTGTGCATAAACTGGTGTTTTGAGAAGGCCGCTAGATGGCATTGGCAGTGGCATGTGGCCTTTCAGTTGATATTTTATTTTGTTGTATGTTTTCGCTGCTTAAATATTGAAACTATCGAATAACTCTATAATAACAGCCAGCAGTTGTTTTATCCAAAACTGGACAGGTTAATACTTTGATTTAGAAGTTACCTACGATGTCTCTATAGAATTTTGTATTTGATATTAGACTTCCTCAGATAGAAGGGACAATGCAAAACGAACACTTTTATATGATTTTTCAATGGCTTTTACTCGCCCTTAAACAATATTCTCAAATGCCTATATTAAAAGATCCATTTATTTAACAATCGCATATTTGTTACTATTTTAATTTGCCTCTCAAATATTTCAATCTATTTTTATACGCAAAGCTTTCGTTTAAATATTAATACTAAACCAATTTAATACAATATAATTATGAATAAATTATATTTACCTAGTAATGCGCACTTATAATACTTTTATTTATGGAAAACAATAGCCATAACTACCTAGTGGGCGTGATTGGTAATTATAATTGAACTATAGAATTAATAACCAGCGTGTAAACGATCTTCTATATAATGACGGAGTAAAGTAAGTAATTAAAAACTGTTTGTAAATGGCTAGAGCACTGGTTCCCAACCTATGGTGCTCGAACGACCACCATCGAGTGTTCCCCAAGACATAAAATATGGTCCGGGAAATATTTGAAACTCAAAAAGAACGGACAGTAGACCGGCTCGTTCTTTACCAAAAGTCAGTATTGCTTCAGAATCAGCATTGCCATTCAACGTGGCAATATTGCTAGTTTTCTGGGCACGGATGACAGCAATGTGGAGTACTTCGACGCCTAATCCCTCCGGACACAGATCGTAAGCGTAGTTGTCCCGTAAGCGTAGTTGTCCCGTAAGCGTAGTTGTCCCGTAAGCGTAGTTGTCCCGTAAGCGTAGTTGTCCCGTAAGCGTAGTTGTCCCGTAAGCGTAATTGTCCCGTAAGCGTAGTTGTCCCGTAAGCGTAGTTGTCCCGTAAGCGTAGTTGTCCCGTAAGCGTAGTTGACCTGTAAGCGTAGTTGTCCCGTAAGCGTAGTTGTCCCGTAAGCGTAGTTGTCCCGTAAGCGTTATCGTCTCGTGAGCGTAGTCGTCTCGTGAGCGTAGTCGTCTCGTGAGCGTAGTCGTCTCGTGAGCGTAGTCGTCTCGTGAGCTTAGTCGTCTCGTGAGCGTAGTCGTCTCGTGAGCGTAGTCGTCTCGTGAGCGTAGTCGTCTCGTGAGCGTAGTCATCTCGCGAGCGTAGTCGTCTCGTGAGCGTAGTCATCTCGCGAGCGTAGTCGTCTCGTAAGCGTATCGTCATGACGCAACAAGTACGAGACCTGCAGAGTTCTACAAACGAAACGTCGCGACGTGTACAAACGAAGAGTCGCGTAGTCGTATCGTTTTGTAAGCGAAATCTCACCATGAAGGACCTGTGCGAGGCCAACGCTAGGGCTGTCGACGTGGCTTAGTTCTGGTCGAAGTACAACATCTAAATTAAAATATGAAAATGGAATCATCGACACAATGAAGAAGAAGAAGCGAAATCTCAATAGTTGAAATCATGGCGTCACTGCAACCATATGTTTTCGATGGATTTATTGATGATCTTACTTTTTCTTCAAACGAAGAAGATTATCTTATTGTTTCACTATGTCAGAAGTAGAAATCGTCGTGCTCTTTGGGTCCATCCATCATTCGCAATGAACTCTCAGAAGATGATAATAAATTTCATAGCTTTCATCGAGAGGAAGGAGACTTGAATACTTGAAACAATTTTAGGACCACACATAATGAAAAAATCATATCGACTATCGTAATGACAATAAAAATCACATAAGATTCGCTGCAGCACCGCTTCGTATGCGGACATGTTTGTACATGTACGTGCTCGTATTGCTCTCGTCCTACGCACGATATGACGCCGTGTGCGAAGGGGCTACCTGTATTTTGTTTTTTTAGAATCTGAAAATAAACAAACGATATACATGGATGAATATCTTTTTTAAGTTTCTATCAAAAAAGTTTTGTTTTCTATGACAATATGTTCATTACTTTTGATTTTAAAGAAGAGGTATGCTTACAACATAGTAAAATTTTCTCAAACGACAAAGAAATCAAAGTGGTCCCAGGTTAAAAAAGGTTGGAAACCACTAGGCTGAAGCACTTAGCTTAGACTACACTTGATACTAGTTCTTACGATCGCTAAGTGTCAAGAGGCATAGGTTAACAGATACTTGTGTTATCACTTTCATTGTTGCTGTTAAGGACTTAATTGGCTTGACGTTTGAGTTATTTGACTCGTGCAGAGATATTTTTGAAATAAATAATTATATTGTAGATTCCTACTCTGAACCGGTTTCTAAAATGAGGGTTATATTTAACCTCCTGACTTCCTGAGACCCTGAGTACTCAAATGAAATAAACTTACAAAAAATATGTAGCTCACCTATTATAACAAATTTAAATGTGGCACAGTTTAGGATGGCTAGATAAAGCCGACAGTGAGGCATTGTCAGAGGAAGAGCATGAAAGTCCAGTTGCGTCAAACCATATCGAAATGGAGTACAGCTCAGATGACGAAAAAAGCACCAGTGATACATTACCAAGACAGCCTGAAAATATATATTCGTCGGATGAAAATACTGCCAGTACAAGTACTCCTCGGTTTCCACCAGGAAGAGATAGGATGAGGAAGGAGCTCAATCTATATCCTCAACTCGGAGTCGTGTCGTGTGTCAATGCGTACGTGGTCGCGGTCTAGATCTCTGCCAAGGTGTTCAGCAGTACCGAAACCAGCAGTTAAACCAAGAATGGATACATATTTCTTTCACGCCCGATATCAAAGACTTACAGCAACCAGCGTATCTGATCCGTGACCGATCGGAATGGTATCCTATGGAATTTTTGCTGGAATATAGACCGAGTGAAAAAAAGTAGTCCTGGGTCTCAGGAGATTAAGGTGTATATTTGGAATAAAGAATGTATAAGAAGTAATCTTTTTCTAAATTTTGACAGGTTTTAAGCTACAGTGGAGTTTAAACAAGCTTTAGCGTTTTGCCTGATAGAGAAAATCAAATTTGCTAAATCCAGGGTTGCCAGTAATTGACAAGTTTACCAAGGAACCTATTTTACAAAAATCTATCACTGGGGAAGGCTTGGAATCATCTATGATTCTTACAATATTCTTATAAATACCTCATCAAATCATTGACTATGAATAGCATAAAAAATATACGAGTATTTGACCTTAGAAAACGCAGCGTCATATAATACCTAATCATTTTCCACAAGGAAAAAGTTCAATAAGTACAAAGTATGAAATTAAATGGAATCTCTCATCAGAAGCAATTATACGCAACACTGCCTTCGTTTAGTCACTATCATATGTGATTAGACTCATCATCGGAATCCCCCAAAGTTTTTCAGAATGAGGAAAAAACTGAAGTCGAAACTTCGCGGAAAAAAATGGCGTGTCCCTGTTACCAGAGATAACACGAAACAGATCATGCTCGTTTTAGTAATTGCATTATATTCAGTAATGACTTCTTCGTCGAGTGAAGATGAGAAAGTGAGACGAGGCTATACTGGTTTTCCTGGAATCGTTATCAGCCCAGTAACACTGCTGAGCCGAGGTCCTGGGTTCGATTGCCGGGTCCGGTGAGAATTTTCTTTATAACATTTGCAAAACTGACAATACATGCCATGTTTTGCTCCAACGTCAGCGCAAGAATACGATTACTTGTTGCAGAAAATGTTTTAATTGTACAGTGAGAATTCATTAAAAATTAATTGTGAATTGCGGTTACTTTATATTGCAATGAAAAAACAATAGGGTATCAAAGTAACCCTATTTTTAATCGACTTCCCAAAAAGGAGCAGGTTCTATGTTCGACTTCAAGATTCACCGATTACTCCGTCAATTGTGGACCGATTTTGAAAATTCTTTTTTTGTTTGAAAAAGTATGTTCTGAAATTGGTCCCATTTTAATTTAGTGAAGATCTGATGAAGTACTTCGGAGATATACAACAGAACTCTTCAATAAATAACGGCAAATCTCTCGGGATTGCTGCGATCGCATTTCTGTTTATTGTTTATACCATTTCATAACATAACATCACGCCAGCACGCTCTTAAGGGGTACGCAGATCTCTCATTTCACCGGATATGTTCAATTTTCATGAAATCTATTTTGGCGTTAAAGTTACCTTACTAACTTGCCTATTAGGTACGTACAACTAAAAAGTGAAAAATAAAAAAACTTTTTGCAAAAAAATACTACCGACTTCCAAATACTAAACTACAAAGTGAAAAATAACTTAATTTTTTGAAGTCGGTGTCCATAACGCAAAAAAATGGTACCTACGAAAGACACCGACTTCAAAAAATTAAGTTATTTTTCACTTTGTTAAACTACAAAGTGAAAAATAACTTAATTTTTTGAAGTCGGTAGTATTTTTTTGCAAAAAGTTTTTTTATTATTTTAGAGTTGATAGGCTCTTCGAGTCAATACTGCATTTTTCCATAACAAAATATAATTGAAGTTAATTTCACTTTTAATTTCAAAATTAATCAATTTATCCCCGTTTTACCCGCACGCACACACATTTATAAACAGTGTGTGTTTATAAATGTGTGTGCGTGTGAACTCAAAAATAAACATTACGGTAGAATTAAATTGATACTAAATTACTGTAGTAGGTATTACATTTTCTTAAACTAGTTTCATTTTAACATTTGTTAGGGGCAGGGACTGTTATTCCTTAATACAGGTTATTTTGTAAAATAGCTAGGCCAAGCAGAACTTCACCCACCTGATTGTAATTGATATGGTACAAACTTGCACGTAGTTAAGTTGTATATGTACTACGATCGCCGTTTTTATTGAAATAAATTATTTGATTAGATTTGATATCTTTGAGTTAATTCCATTATTAGAATGGAATTAACTCAAAGATAGAATGGAATTAACTCAAAGATATCAAAGCGTGGCAGCATATTGCATCGGACTGATAACGCCCGCCGTTCCCTCTCGATGACATCGTCATCATGCAGATCCTCGATTAAGATGTGACCTAGGTATTTAAATTATGCCACCCTCTTTAGTGGTAAACCATAAAAGAACACCGGAGGAACTGCCCTAGGCTTCTTGGTACCCCACCCGTAACACCATAATCTCACTCTTGACCACAATATACAGGAGGCCATGTGTTTCGGCGTATCCTTCACACACTTCAAGCAACCGTCTGAGTTCGTCCAATTGAAGGGCCTAGTTATCGGCTATCTTAAGCTATTTATCATCTACCCATCAATGGAGCATCCGACACCTGTACCACTGAGCTCCTCAATCAACTGATAGGCTGAAGAGCGCCGGGAAGGTCAAACCTCCCTGCCTGACCCCACACTCCAGACCATAAATCCCCATATGCCTCATGTACTACAATCTATGTTTTTATTGAAATATATTATTTGATTTTACATCTTTGAGTTAATTCCATTGTATCGCGTGGCAGCATTTTTTTTCTGTCATAATAAAAGATAAGTCAGTCAGTCAGCAGACGACGCTTAGGAAATGACATAGTTTTGGCAACCTATCAGCGCTGCTGTCATACCAGTGACGCGAAGAAGAAGAAGAAACTGGTCTTTTAAAACCCACTAAAATTCCAATTCTTCAAAATGGAAATACCGATGCATCACAACATTGCACATACTTGATATAAAATGCAATTTTGTAAAAACACTGCAAAATAAATACGGTTCCGCTTGGAGTTCTAACAATAAAGGTTAAAAGTGAAACATGATTCAAATTTAATGAAACACAGAGTGAGTCAAAAGGAAATTTCCCTACTGATTGATGTGGGCCAGATAGAACGTAAAATTGGAAGTCGCGTGCAAGTTGTACGCGTCAATTGAAGATGAATTACCTACGTAGGATGCTGATGAGAATGTTCCTGTTAATAAATCTGGAGTAATTCAATTGTTATTGTTTACTAGAGATTCTAGAACAACGAAAAAGACGTTTTGCTTAGGACGCTGTGTTTGCCATCTCATCATTTATCGTCATCAATTGAACTGCCTAGCCTTTTCCCAACAATGTTGGTTTTGGCTTCCAGGCTAACCGGATGCAGCTGACTACCAATATTTTACATAGAACGAGTGCCTATCCTGACCTACACAATCCATTATCTGGGTAACATTATCGCTATTGGCAATACTGGTACCACATTTTTAGCTTCTAGCTGTGCCTATTCTGACCTACACAATCCATTATCTGGGTAACATTATCGCTATTGGCAATACTGGTACCACATTTTTAGCTTCTAGCTACCCGTACCGACTGTACAAAATGTAACAAATGACCGCCAGGAACAACGAACGGCTTAACGTGCTTTGTTTCGATGGGTATCTACGGATGGGCGTGATCCTGACCTCGTTGCTTAACCTGAAAGATCAGTCCGGCTATTATTATCTAGCCACGAGCTCGTCTCGTCATGTTATGTATTATTACCTTCGTAATAATTTGAAAAGCAAAATACTCTTAACGGTAAAACATCACCATTTCCTTATCTCCACTAATTTCGTAACCTCAAAACGCAGCTTTTATTACCGACTTCTGCAGGAGTCAAAACAGTTACTCAAATTACCGACAAAAACTAATAAAAACAGGAAGGTTGCGATAACCAACAAGTAATAACCGTTTACGGGTAATAAACCAAAATAATAATTAAAACATCAAAAGCGCCGCGTTTCGTAAAATTTTTGAACGTTTTGCGATTCGTCACGACGTAGAGTTTACATTGCACCGGTTTGTTTTGGGTTCCACACCTTTTATTAAAATGAGACCGAATAATGTTATTAAGAAAAAAACATTTGAAATATTATATTAGAAAAAATAAAATTCAGTACGATATTAATTTTTTTGATTTGATTCGAAGAATTGATTTTGACAACGATTGTTGTGTTAGCTGTCAAAAAAAAATAACAAAACAAGCCAGGTGACAGGGTGGGTTTTTGGGGGACTGTCTTTATGTGGAACTTTGACGTTCAAAAAGAGCTGGCCGCTCTCAGCCTAATTTCAATAAATTATTTTTTATTTTGTTGTGGTGATATCAGAAGAGCAGCTAGGATTAGACTTAGCAGCGATGTTGTTGTGCCACTTTCTCCTGAGACAGCACAGTACTGGGGAGAAAACACCCCGCCATAGCTAACCCCACGCCTCCCCAATCCAGAAATCAATTCTTTCCAAATTAGAGCCCAACAACTTTCTGGAGGACTTACCATAGTATTGCAGCAAAAATTTGCTCTACCAGCAAATGCCAACAAATTTTTACTTACCATACCACGACTCGTGTCGGGAGAAAAATATCTGGCAAGACTTGGTACGGCCTTTGTCCAGTAAACTGGGATAGAAACGGCTAGAAACGAGAATATTGACAAAATTGTGTTACCTATGTAATATCCAAAACTCGGAACGCCACAATTTGGATGAAAACCTAATCTACAAGATAAGGAACCTATTTGGTAATATATGGCAAGTTCATTGGCAGTGAGTAAACGACTCGTATTAGGCAATATTCACATGCACTATCATCTAATGGCATTTAAAAAGCAAACAGGACCTTTTAGAACTTATTGCCTACTGTACGGGTCGTAAGTCCGTACACCAATTCGCGAGAAACACGTCACAGTTAGCTCAAATAAATATATTTAACTAGTGGATCTAAGTAAACTACAGTATAACTTAGATGGAAGGCGACTATTCTATCCAAACCAAGAGAGAAATAGTCGCCTTCCATCTAAGTTATACTGTAGTTTACTTAACTCAAATATATTTAACTGGTGGATCTAACTGTGACGTGTTTCTCTCCAACCAACTAACGGCGAATCGGTGTACAGACTTACGACCCGTACATTAAATGGTCCTTCGAGCTGGATTGTTGTGTACACTTTCGAGGTAGAGGTCTCTAAAGTCAACCACTGGTTACAGTTTCCATCCATGAAAATCCGGTATCTGAATTTAGTAAATTTCGATTGTCCCTTACCTTGCTTAGACGTTGCAGGTGGTTGTTCCGCCTTAACAGCAGATGTAGACGGCAATTCCGATTTACGTTTCAACATGTCTTGCAGCACTTCTTCATACATTTTCTTCGTACTGTTGAAAATGTCGTCGTTGAAGGATTGAAGGTCTGTGGCTCCAGACTCTTCCAGTAGTTGATGGTTGTGAAACTAGTTGATGGTTGTGAACAAACTTCTTCCAGTTATTGTTCAGCCGAGAAAGACGCTCCTCCAGGTACGCCAAGTTCTTCCTGGTAGGACTATCCTTCTTGTAGTTGGTGCAAATAAGCTTCAAGTCTTTGAAGGTAGTTTCTTGATGGCTTATCAGTTCTGTTACGCTCTGAACCATGGTTATTAGTTATTGGTTTGACCGTTGGTGGAGTAGAGTTGTATCACCGAAGGTACTAGTTCTCCAAAGTTGCGAAGTTTGCGCAAGTTTTGGATATCAAGTGCGTCAGCATCCCACTAACGCGATCAGCTCTTCTAGGACTCCAGCTAGACCGATTCGCTAACGTTAACAGAGATAATACGGACCTATTATATCCGGTTCGAAGGACCAGTTTTATGTACGGCTCAGAGGTAGCCAGTTACTTACAGTTGAGTTATATGAGTTGACAAAAACCACAGATTTTACCACAATAAAGTGTACTCGTAAAAGTTACACGAAAGTTAAGTAGGATGCTAATCCGCGATTATAGCGCTACGGCAGGCTATTGGTCAACTAACTAAATATATTAATAAAAGTAAATAAAACGAGTAGCGAAAAGTAGATCGCGGCGTTATCAATTTGCCTGTGACCTGTACACCTACCTTAAAATTTGAGATTATAGGTACCAAAGATGTTACTCCATCATTAGCATTTTGTTAAGTGTGTTTAAATGGAAAACGGCGTCTCCTTTGTCAAAGTCTTCAATGGGGTAGTATTATGGATAACGATACTGTAGCCTCTGAAGTTTAAGAACCAAACGTATTAATTGGTACATTATAGGTAACTGTGACACCTACTTTGAAACAATAATAGTATCATACATTTTTATATTTTAAAACTAATAAATAAATAATAGCTGAGAATCTCAACGAACACCTGAGGAGGCTCTCGTTGGGCAGTTGGATCAAGGGCTTGATCCAGAAAGCGGTACTCCTGGACTCGGCGCGTATCGTCAGGACGTTCCTCTCTCAGGAGCTTTTACCACCACTGGTAGCTTGGAACCTGTTCCCGATGCCGGTGGGCTACTATATTTTATATTTTTGAAGGATATATTTTTTTAATTTAAATAAGATATCATCATCATCATCTTCCTGCCCTTTGTCCCATGTTACTTGATAAGATAATATTTAAAAAAAATAATAATGTGTCTCTTCAAAGTTATTAGAGTGAACAGGCTTCTTCTAGGTAAGCTCACTCCGTCGTCGGCTTTGTCTCTGTCATCTCTGACCTAGACTAAAGTCAAGAGCAAGCCCATCATAAATGAAAATAATAAATATTACCAATAATAACCATTATTACCATATTTCAAGTTCATAGGTCAATGGGTAGTTAAAAAATTCTTCGGAACAAATTTTTGTGACATACGACGGATAGACAGACAGACAGACGGACACGTGTAGAGCTCAGTTTGGAGCTTTCGGGTACTGAACCCTGAAAACGGACAATATCATCAGGTGCTGGCCCGCCATATTTGTTTTAATCATGAATTAGTTAAATTGTGACTTGTCTGACGGTCAGAGTAAGTATACTCCCGTTAAATTAAATTGTTTTTTTAATAAATAACAAATTTATTAAAACCTTATAATAATAAATATCAAGTATTTTTTTGGAATTTAGAACGTGCGGAACCTTTTGTGAAGCTGTAAAATAAAGTATTTTTTTAGACGGACGAAAAACCTAACTGCTTTACAATATGTTTGCTTCCTATAGCTCAATTGGATACGTTAGGTTGCGTTTGAGTAGCGTGACGGGCAGCCACATCTAACTTGTGTTGACTACCAAAATACTTCTAGGTTTATTAAATTAATTTTGGAAAATCAGGGTTACTCAAATATGAAAGGGACTGGTTTTCATGATTCAGAATGGGTGCAGTGTTGGTTCGAAAAAGTTGGCAGTGGAAACTGAGCTTGAATATGTATACATGATTAAAACATATATTGGAGAATCATAAGTTCTACGTAGGTCTATAAGGTACTGCTTTAGTATAGTGTAATTCCTTACTGAATAATTCAGTACTACAGAAACTACAAAATGCCACACCTTAAAAAAGCTAATAAAAAGCTTTATCCCTTTTTTATGACGTCATTTTACTGACGTAAAAGTACAGTTAGCCCAATCTGTTTTGAGCTACACAATAACTAAAGCCCCACAATTATTTTTAATTCCTTTGCGACTTCGCAATTTCGGCTCTCATATAATTTATCGTCCATAAAACCGAATTCGGCACAAAGTGACAATCCCTTTGTCATGTTGCAGTTCCGAGAAACCGTTTGATGACAGACAGACAGACACTTATTATGTGTACGGGTTGAGTTTACATCTGACTCTGTCAAAAGTATTATTAAATATAGTATTTTTGGCAGAATGTCTTTTTGATATATTTTACTGTCGCATGTCGCGTTAGCTTTTTTATGGGTCGCAATGATTTCGTTTTATGATCTTTCAGGTGCAAATGGCTGATTAGGCCGACGTTAATGCCTGTAAGGTGACGAGTAACTATAGCCAAGTGGTATTTCATGGCGTTTTTTTGTATTCAATTCAAATAATTATGAAAAGAAATATCCTGACGACGTTGACTTGGATCAGCCTGTTAGTAATAACATAGGTAAATTACCTTGCCTCTCGTTGAGGTAGTGGGGTTCAAATCCACGCAGGTAGATTTATTTTCATTTTATATGTACTGAGTTTATATTGGACATTACTGACATTGGTGAAGGCAACCATCGTGAGGAAATGTGAACTCATAATTATATAAATCTGAAATCTCCAACCCGCATTGAGTAAGTGTCAGTAACAGTCTGGTATTATAATATTTGTCCCACTACAGAGCAAAGGCCTTGATCACATTCTGCCATAAAAAAAAACGACCTAGAATGAAGAGTTCATTCAAAGTTCACTTATCCCGCATACCAATAAACAAATCGTGGCAACATAAATACACTTAATTGCATAAATACGAAACAATACCATCACTTATTGCGCCAATAAAAAAACTCGGTAAACGCCACGTGCGCCGAACGTTGTCGTAAATTGTGTGCGTCCGTTTATTTGCGTCCATCTCCAAAACGAAGCATCTGCGTTTGTTGCGCTTTTTGCGTTTATTTTGCACACGTAGTAGGTATGTAAGTTATGCGGTGCAATGTTTGCGAAAAATAGTGGAATTTCAGAGTCGTTTTTTTACCGTCGAATAAATGGAGGAGGTTATACACAAACAAATAGGTACCTACACATGTCAAACTTATAACACCCCTATTTTTCCGTCAGGGGTTCAAAAGTCTGAAAGCGAGGGCAATTTTTTTTTATGGAAAATCCTACCAAAACTTCGTTTGTCATCCCACCGCTAGCAGCACCTCATAATATTTAATGTCTATTTTTTAACACATATATTTTTACTTTTGAGGTACGGAGCCCTAAAAATGTAACCCTATCTGTCAAGAAGACAACAAAAGAAGAAGACCAGGTTTCTCAGGGACGCTTAAAGGTATCAATTTGAAATTAATATCATATACTTACTCGTAGATCTGCAATCAAAAAGATCTGTAAAAAAATAAACTTCGAAGTTTGAGTTTGAGCCATCGTGGTAAAAGGATAAGTCAGCTAGATCCTGCGTTACCACGTGCTAGTTGTCCAGGGTGCGCCGGGCGTTTAGTTGTAATAGCAATACGATATATATTTAAAGCCGCTCGGAAAGGCTTTTCCTTTTTTCTCCATACACCCCAAACTTCTAAGTCAATGCAATCAGAAGATACGGCCGTTTATGCCGCATATTTTGACACTCACAAGGGTCAGGATAACTGTTTTGAAAAAGTCAGATGCACGGGTCAAACTCATACTGTATACTAAATAACAAGGCCAGTTAAAAAAGCTTGTCAAATCTGAATTTAATGTAGAGATAGCTTGTGTTAGCTTGATGAAAATTCATGTGCTAATTTAAAATAAATATTGCACATATATTTAGTTATTTTGCATTGTTTAAATAAAATAAGTCTTGAATTCTATTGAAATGTTTTGGTTGTTTCGGAAGTTTGTATTAAAACAAATATTAATTATTGTTAAATCTATACCATAAAACATATTGATTTTTATGTGGATTTCTGAATATGTTTACATTTTGAGTTTGTTATAATGTTTGATATTTTAAATTTCATTGTAAGTAGCTTAATGCTGACTTCCGGACAAAATGTGTTTATTTTCCATTGGCTGATACTGGTCTTTTTCCTCGGTGTCAACGAGGAAAGGACAACCAATCACAACCAATCATCGTTGAGCTATGAAAGAGTGTGTATCATGAGAATCAGAAAAATTGCAGATGTTCTGTAAAGCCGATAACAAAGTAATACAATTATTTGGTGGTCTTTGAATTTTTATATCTGAAAGTTTTAACACTTGAAACCCTG
The DNA here is from genome assembly GCA_964057195.1 of Orthosia cruda. Lineage (NCBI taxonomy): Eukaryota > Metazoa > Arthropoda > Insecta > Lepidoptera > Noctuidae > Orthosia > Orthosia cruda. Next base: position 2,977,780 of record OZ059835.1, on the reverse strand, counting down.
GAAAGAACATAGGATAGTTTTTATACCGGAAACTCTCCTTACGTACCAATAATTACTCTACACATGCGGCTTTTTGAACTAATGCTACGCAAATGAAGTCTGGGACAAAATATAGTTAAATATGTGTCGAACTTTTTTGTTTTTTTTTCAATCAATGAATTCATCCTACTAGAAATTAATATTAACCTGAACAAATGGTAACTTTCCAAACTGTCATTTTTCTATGATCCGTATTTTTTTTTTTTTTTTTTATTTTTTATTTATTAGTAAAAACAAACGGTTACACATTACAGTATAAATAAAAAAAAAATAACAAAACAGTGTGACAAATGTACAACCAACGACGTTTTCCACAGAATATTTATGAATCTTACAAAACTAATACGACGAAACTGGAATGTTTTTTTTTAAATAAAAACAAGGAATTGTGTGAAATTTTTGACTCGCTCGAAAATAATAACAAGACAGTAATATGATAACTCTTTATTCACTCCTGTTTCCCAAGAGTCCTTAATGAAGAGTCCTGAATAATATCCTTCGGAATACACCGGAAGGAGCTGCAATCGTGTTCATAAACACATTTCGAGATATTATTATAAGACCTATAAAAAGGAATGTTGTCCTCTCAAGATGTACGTAAGTTAGTAAGGAAATACCTAGAAATGAATATAATACAAAATCAGCTTCTTATCATCTCTGAATAAGCAAATAAAAAAGAAGAATGTGTAGAACTTCTGTGAACGAGAAGAACCCTCCTACTCTCGAATCTCAATCACAAAACTCTTGACAAACCTGTGCCGCCAATAGCTCAGAGATTGACAAACAATAAAATTAAGGGATTCAAAAAAGAACACTAGATAAAATTAAAACTGGAAAAGAATAGAAAAAAATTAAGCATGGGCCTGCATTAGGTATTATGCAAATCTCAACCCATTGAAGAGCTAGATTACTAGAGACTAAGGCAGTTTTGCTATATGTTTAACCTGGAACCTACCATAACTCCTCAAATGCCAAATATAAAGAAGACAATGTTTAATGAAGCACTGTGGTCACCCAAGTAGACAACTCAATGAAACTTGTTGATTGCTGCCATGAATGGACCGATTGAGTGAAAATGTTATCTAAATATTGTGAAGATAAGTAAAACAAATATATTTTCCATTCTAGTTGTTATTTTAATCAAATAATTAGCAGTGTAAATTTTATAAGCATTATAAAATGGCCTACTATAGTAGGCTACTCGTGTACTCGTGAAAACAAAAGGGGCGCGTGTATCGCAGTGAAAACAAGAAACAAAGTTTGGATTTAATAACAACTAAGTAATTATTACTAGCTTAGAGTCAGATCTGAAGATAAATACAAGACAGGCTTTTTACACCTACTCCCCAAAACTCGTTTATGAAGAGTCCTGATTTATATTCTTCTGAATACACAGGAAGGAGCAGCCAACATGTGCATAAATACGTTTGGAGATAAGAACTACAAAAGGTTTTTTTCCTCTCAAGATAGTTATAAGTTAGTAAGGCAACTCCTAGAAACGAATATTAAACTAATTCAGCTTCTAACATCTCTGTATAATCAAATCAAAGGTAGAACGTATATAACTTCACTCAACGAGAAGAACCCTTCTACTCTCGAATCTCAACCATTCTTGACCAACCTGTGCTGCATTGAGCTTATTAGTTGAGACAAGGGATTTAAGAAAGAGATATGACATGCAACTACCCCTCACCTTCTATACAAATTTACTATGTAAATAATGAGGGTTGTTTTTTTTAATTATTATTGATAGGCTCGCACTTGTCCACTATCTACCTGGTGGAAAGCGATGATGAACAACCAGAACTTAATTTTTCATTCGATTTATCTTATACGATTTCTAATTTTCTTGTATATATCTAGCGCCCATTACACTACTTGTAATAATTGCCGTGCACCTACCATATTATCTGGTTTTCATTTCATCTACATTTCCACATCATGTTGTGATTGTGATCACATTATAATTGTAACCAACCCCTTAGTGGGAGTTTATTTTCTAAATTCACATTTCTACGACATCATTATAAATTTCATTGGTCAGTGGTCAGCCCCATCCACGGATCGAACCCGGCAATAGTTGCTTTATCTTGAAGATCAACTTGTGTGGCTGTTATTACGAGTATTTAGCCACGAGCACCTTGACGGTTGGTGATGTGATGGTGTACATGAACATGGAATGTATACAGAACTGGCTATATATAATTATTGGCTGAGTAAGGGCGTGATGTTATGTTATATTAATTTGAAACTTGTCCCGGGTCTGGCTGTTTGTGTAGTGTTTCAAGTACCAATGTGACTTTTTAATATTCATATGTATTTTCAGTTTATCATTCTCAGGTCTTTTTTCAGGCTACGTTGAAGGAAAACATTAACATTGGAATTGAAAAAGTATAAAAAAAATGTAGTAAGTTTATGTAACAAAGACTCGTTGATCTAATGGCCGCAAGCGCTACTGCTGAGCATGAGGTCCTGGGTTCGAATCCCAGATCGGACAAAATTTTATTGGGTTTTTCCATCGGACACTTCTCAATAGCAGCCCAGTCTCGAATTGTGCCCGGTTAATAGCAACAGGCTCGCCCCATTCTACATGGAACTTAAAGCGAATATATTCCCCAATGTTAACGGGGTACTGACCGTGCAACCCGCTCGGTGCCAGAAAATCATTTATTTTTATTTTTAATCATCCAAATCGTTTTGGAGGAGTATGCAATTTGTTTTTAAGCAAAAGTGTTAGTCGTACGTATTAGTAGTGCGTGAGTTGGAAAGGGGGAAGATAAATGCTCTGGAGATGTGGTGCTGGAGAAAGATGCTTGGAATATCATTACGTATCGTAACTCGGCATCACGCAGTGACACGTCACTAGGCGGGATGGCGACTCCATAGAGCGGCTGGTCGTATTGGGAAAAGTGGAGGGAACCAGATCGCGCGGCAGGTCACTTATGCGCTGGAATGATCAAGAGGAATCCGTAGTAGGAGGATCTGACTGCGCCAAACAGTCCGCCAATAGGGAGAGATGGCGGGAGATCGTGAGGAGAGCTGTGTCCGCATCTGCCACCGACCAAGACGCCTGGATGTGACCACGACCACTCTGCCAAGAGCGAATCGACAGAGAAGAAGATTTGTCAAATCATGTTTATAATGAACTTGTTTTTTTTTCCTTTTAATCAAGCTGTTACTAAGGAGTATGCTTTAGAAAGTAACCTTTTTATGTCACTAAAGTGGAGTAAGGGCTTTACACATAACTGGCCAGCTTTGGGTGTAACTACTATAGGTGCACTTCTGCCCAACCGTTCATGAAATACATGCGTGATGTTATATTGTAATTACCAATATCTTGGTTGCCTTTTCTGAATATATAACACACAAACATACATAAAACAATTTCTATTTGACCCAAACATACAAACGGACGAATTTAAGAGAAAACATTTAAATCCGCTATAAATAATCGCGAATAGCCAGAACAAACGGCGCGTAACCGGTAACGTAAACACGTGAAATGTAAGCGGATTTGTACGGCCATCAAACGTAAACGTAAACTTGGACGCAAATTGCAGTTTGTGAGTAAGTAGTGCGCGTTTTATGTTAAGTGTCATATTGTTTTAGGAAATGCCTTTGTTTTGTTATATATTTGGCATTGTAAAGAATGTTTTGATTTTATTTTAGTTTATTGTTCTTCGCAGCAATGTAGCTTTAAAAAAAAGGAAATACTTTTTAACACAATGATAACGTATAATATTTAAAATAAAATACACCGAAAATACAAAAAAGAATTGAAAAGGTAAAACACATTAAAAAGCAGATAAAACCGCAATTGTCAATATATATATTTTAAACATTTAGTATATTTAGTAAAATAAACTTAGGAGTGAAATATTTTCTTGTTTTAAAGGTATTATACACGTGCTAATCGTCAACACAGTTGCAACCGGTTTAATGGTGCTTAAGCATACACGCAAAGTACGATTCTATAAAGTAATATAGATAAGGTAAGAAAAGTTTTTAACTACGAAAACTTAAAAAAAAAACTACGTAATTCTAACACCAAAACTAAATAGAAAATATGATAACAGCCATTCATCGGGAATCCACGCTGGATGAACAAAACCGCCTTCGGTAGTACCTCTCCAAAAAACTCAAGCCGTTTAATAAAATTATGTATGGAACCTGTTGAATGATGTTCGAAATCCCGAATACTGCAGGTATACCAGGGGTCATTCGTTCTGCCCCGGGGGTAAAGCAGATGTTGGCTCAACTGATATCTACATACAAGGAACCGGACCATCACAATTATGGAACAAAAGCACTGACATCTATTAGACAAGTACGCTGGACTAAACATACTATATGAAATGACAGTTGATTTTTGTGATGATTCAAAGCACCCCCCCCCGCTCGAGGTTCGCAGGAACTAAAATTGACACATTTAGAGGTTAATACCTATATTTCTCAAAATTAGGTAATACTAATATATTCGCCTGGCAATATTATAATATTGTAACTAATTCAGTTTCAATTTCAATTTTGATCCAGTATTAGTGATATTTTTAAATTACACTAATATCAAAATAGTAGACTTGGCAAGGCGTATCACTCATCTACTGTATTGACTTCTCGTAGTATGTTGGCACTAAATATCTCATATTGGTATAGGTGATGAATGTTATATGAATGCCTAATAATCAGTAATAATATGTTCAAAAGCAATGTGTGTTACTAAATTCTGGAATCATCATCATGATCATCCACAGCCCGACTTCGCCCACTGCTGAGCACAGGACTCTGTCTTGTACCAATCACCACGTTCCTGAGCCTGGAATTAATTCAGACATAATATGATGATAATTATAATTTTATTAACAAATGTTTTGAAATCAAACAATTTATTATTTGCATCTGAAACAGAGTTGAAAACTGATATAAGTCTTCACCTTGCTGGAATGCGATGTCATTCTTATTTGCACCTTAACACTACAGAGACAGGATCTCAGCGATTAGAGCGAGAAATACGTTCGTTGTACATGATTATCCATCTCATTTATTATTATTGTGTAAATGATGTTCCCTTCACGAATCCGATGGGCGCCAACCGAGTGAATCCGAACGATTGTAAGTATAAAGTAACTAGTGTACTTGACCGAGGCGATACTTGCTCAAATATACTAGTTTTAAGCATAAGTTGTTATTAGCCTATCCCCCATATTTAAATCTCACTGATCTGACAGTAATGCGCTATAACTTTACTAGCACGCTATCCACTAGTTTATAGCTTGCAATCTGACTGAAAATATTTTTCAGTTAACCTTTACAGCAATTATTCTATTACTTAAAAATTAATCATAATAAAAATAACTGGGATTTTTTTTCTCTTACATATTAATTTATTCTCACTTTCGATAAAGCCCATAAAAGTATTTTTTTACCGAAGGCTGTGTCCCATCTCTAATATTAGTTCCATGGACTCTCACGTTAAATCACGTTGATATCAGCGCCAAAATGGCGAAAATCAAATGTCTTCATTTTGTCATCGTTAATATGAAGTCCAGCGTACTTGTATGATAGAGGTCAGTGAACAAAAGGGACTGAAATATCAGAAAAAAACGACATTCCAAAAAACAATTAGGAAGAAAAAAAACAAAACATTACTTACCAGTTTTGTTTCATGATGCATAAATTGTTATCAGCGACAAGGTTTTTTTATGATTTACTTACCACCAGTCTTTGCGGAACTGCCCAGTCCTCCAGTCTGTCGCACGGTAACTGTAGCATGGTAGTGAAACGACAGTTGGTGTCTCTGACAGAGCTCAGTCGCAGCGGTACGCCGTCCGCGAGCTCCGGGGCGCCCGTCGGCTCGTCCATCACGTATCCTCTTCTGCCTTACGACAAGGAATTTGTTGCTGCCGTTTTAGCACAAGAATTGAAATAGCCATGGTATATTGTAGGTTGCCATTTTAAAAAAACACTCTTAAACAGTTTCTATAAAAATACCAATAATTTGGTAGAAGATTTCAGTACCAAACATTTTTTTCAAAGTATCCTTTCAGTCCTAGAAAAAAATTGTCTTTTGTTTTCTTGACAAACGAAATATGAAAATTAGAATAATTGTAACCGGCCTGTATTGACAAATTAAAAAAGAGGCTAAATCAAAGAGTCTTGTAGCGATTACGCTACAGCAGGTAATATTTCAAAATTTTTGAGTTATCAGGCATTTGCTGGTGTAAAAAAATACAAAGTTACCTATGAAAATATATGTACCCATCATCAGTATTTAAGCCAAAAGACATTCACTGCTGAACGGTCAGAGTGTCGCCACATCGACTGGTCCCGTGCGTCTCGTATCCACCGGATACCGGCAACCCCCCTTTTCAGCAGCCTGAATTGCGTAAGTGAATTCGGCAAAGGAAACAGTTTGGAACCTTCACAAAAACGACTTTACGTATTGCATATTATACTGTGAAAAGGAAAAGAGATGAATATTTCATTGACCAAATAATTGATTTTCAGTTTTAAATAAAACAAAATTAAATTATGCCCTAATTATTTGCAAATAAATCATCAGGAAGATGGTCGTACTCTTTCCAAATTAGTTTCGCAATACCGAAAAAGTTGAAAGAAATGATTCTAACTTTGAAGGTTCCAAACTGTTTCCTTTGCCGAATTCACTTACGCAATTCGGCTGCAGGTCATCGGTTTACCTAGTGGGAGTAGTTTTCTGCGTCTTTCAGTACGCAAAAAATTCGCGGACATAAAATTTAATACTGCCCAAAAATTACAAATTCTAAATCAGGCCAAAAACTTGACTTATTCAAAATACTAAGAATTCCTCAGACTGAACTAGCAAAATAACGCTTAAACGCAACACAAATAACGTTTTCTGAAAATCACCAAGATTAATTGTAACATACAAACAGCACTAACCAGCGCTAACTGGCTACTAACATGAAGCCATTTAACTAACAACTTGTCCAATTTATTAGCAGTTCAGCGAACCCCACACCTATTGGTGCGCACACGCAGATTAACTCGAATTATCTAATAATGAGTGCAACGAGGGAACGCCCGCGCACTGCAACGCTGACCACCATTGGAGGAAATCAGAAGGACAAGTCTAGTCGTCGCACTCATTTATTTAATTGAAGAAAATATGTCATGACCGGTATTTATTTATTGAATCGTTTATTCTCGTACTGGAAAGAGAGTCAGTGATAGCGTGACAGGGGAAAGAACGGTATGGAAGAAGAAAACGTGTTGCGCCGACCCCAAGTAACATGGGATAAGGGCGGGAAGATGATGATGATCCTCGCACTGGAACAGCAAAGTAGCAAAACCTTATAATAAAATCAATCTGCCTAGCCTCTTTTTTTATTCATTATAGGCTCGCGTTTGACCACTATCTCGCCTGATGTTAAGTGATGATATGGTCGAAGGTGGAGCACGCTTGCCTAGAAGTAACCTAAAAACTCTTGTCTTGAAGACCCGTAGGTTGTAGCTATCAGGAAACAAGGACGCCGGCAGGGAATTCCACTCCTTAGCTGTACGCACAATGAAAGTATTTTCAAAGAGCTTTGAGCGTATGGGTGGGATATCCACCATGTACCGATGGCACATTGCCGTATGTCTTGTAGTCCGATAATGGAAAGGGCTAGGCGGAATCAAATTGTGCAGTTCCGTTGCACACTCCCCGAAATGTAACCGATAAAAAACCGACAGGCTGGCAACTCGGCGTCGATGTTTGAGGCTCTGGAGCTTTGAGGCGACCAGCGCATCGTTGCCAATAAGCCTTTTGGCCCGTCTGTCAATCGACTCAAGTGCTCAAGTGCATCCTCTGATGCAACACATCTGTCACTGCGTCAGCGCATGACGATGGGTCATCCGAAGAAAAGCAATTGGGCCGCCAAGGATAGCATGCGAAGAAAGATCGCATACCATCCCAATCTGCTGACTTGTACCGCCAAACCCGCCGGGTGCTTCTTGGGCTGGGATCGGGCGGGGAGTAGACGGATAGGGACTTCACCAGACAGTGGTCGGAACTACCCAAAGGTGATGATTCAACATTTGGCACACTCGCAGCTCCTTGGACCAGCTGTGTGAGATTTAGCGCAATCGAAAGATTTTGCATCTCTCGTCCAGCATGGTCAGTGCACTGGTATGGGAAGAGCCACTTACCGGATTCAACAAACTACCAGTATTTTACAAGGAGCAACTGCCTATCTTACCTCCACAACCCACTCTCTGGGTAACACGATATTTCATTTCATTCATTTATTCATCAAACAATATACATTGTGTTCGAATTCTACAAAATAATTACATTTCAAATCATAACAGAAGCAATAATCAAATACAAAGCAATCAGAAACAGTAACAAATAAAAAAATACTATGTATACATCAAAAACCGTTTACATGTCAAACCATAAAAACCACAAAAATAACAATGTCTAGTCCAATTATCTTATAAAAACCAAGAAATAATAGTACATTACTGCAGCGGCCAGCAAAAGAGGCATTGATGGACGAACGTGTAAATGTGTGCCTCGGCTTCGCCTCGGCCCACATTTACACGTTCGTCCATCAATGCCTAGTTGTGGCCAAGGCTTGTATAGTACTTTTCTCAAATATGCGCGGAAATTTAAACTAAGTAGTACCTAGAACTCATTTTGTCAAAATCAATGACGAACAACAATAATTGTTTTCGCGTTAGTGTTCATTTGTTTTTTTTTCAATAAACAGCTTTCTATTTGCAAGCTAGTTCGAAATTTAAAGAAAACCTTGATACCAGATATGAGTTTACTATGGAATTTATTTGGCCGCTGCAAACGACAGATATGGATTTTCATACAACTTTTGCCGGCCGCTGCGCGCATGTATTTGGCCAGTACAGCAATTGCAATTTATCTCGAAGAAGGTTGTCAAAATAATGATCAAATTTCCAAGCATGTTTGAGAAAATGTCAATTAAATTACTCTTCACATGTCCAACCATAAAAATCTCAAAACCTAAATTTAATCAAACTAGAATTAAATGCCAAATTGATACAAATTAAATGTCATCTGAAATACCATAATATCCATAATTATCCATACATAAGAGTCAAATACAAACTACAAGTCTATTAAAATTAAACACACATTAAATAATTAAAATGTCAACACCATATCAAATATATCACACACAATTCATCTGGAATAATTCAACGTCAAATCTGATACTGAATGTAAAAAAATTGTAATAGGAAGGCTTTCAATTTTGGCTTAAATAAGTTTTGTGTTAGACTAAAGTTTTTAAATCAATAGGTAACTTATTATATAACTCTACTGCTTGGTAACATGAACAATGCGTTACTATGTATAATTTAGGCACCATTATATTTTTAATGACTTTCCTTCGTGTGCTCTCTCTCAGCTCTCTTTCTTTTTGTGATTCATATTGATGTATATATTTTGCGAACTTGCCTAACAGAACTAGTATATACAAACTGGGAACTGTAAGAATGCCTCATTTTTTAAAGTATTCTTTGCATGAATCACGCTGTGAAATTTTAACAATGGTTCTAATGGCACGCTTCTGAAGGATGAATGCTCTTTGGCAATTGTAGTTATAGCTATTTCCCCAAAACATGATGCTGTACCTTAATCTAGATTCAACCAAAGCATGATAACATGCTTTAATTTGCTTCAAATCTATTTCATCCCTGAGGCTTTTAAGTGCATAACATGCAGAGGATATAGAGCAAAATAATTGCAATAGCAGCAAAAGAATTTTACGTTATTTACCAATTCTATCTTGTGTCCTTTCAATGTCACATTTATAGTGTCGGTGTTACGAGATGTCGACTTAAATAACTTTATATTTATTTTATTTGTATTAATAAGTAAATTATTATCTGTAAACCATTCAGAAAGATTATCTAGACTTTTATTTACTTTTATGGACAATTCTTTTAGACCATGCGCTCCAATAATTACATTTGTGTCATCAGCAAACACTACACACGAAGCGTCAGGCTGAGCTGTGTTCACGAAATTCAATAAATCGTTTGTGAAGATTAGATACAATATTGGACCTAAAATTGAGCCTTGAGGTACCCCGCGTCTTATATATATCATCTTTGACTTATAAGCTATTTCATGATTGTTTTCATCAATGTTTACTATTTCGACATACATTCTACATTCGTCTGTTTATCAAATAAGAAGTCATAAGTTTTAAAGCATCCCCTCTTACACCATAATGTTCCAGTTTAGCCAGCAGTAATTGATGATCTATAGTGTCAAATGCAGAACTCAGGTCAATAAATAGTCCAGCCACTTTCATTTTATCATTTAATTTACTAACTACGTCATAAATGAGAGTGTCTATGGCATCTGAAGTGCCAATGCCCTTTTGATACCCAAATTGTCTTAAATGGATTATTTTATTAAGATTCAAATGTACTATCAGTCTAAATTTAATTAACTTTTCAAAGAGTTTCGACAACGTTGGTAGCAAGGATATTGTCGGTAATTTTTTGGGTCAGTCCTTGTGCCCTTTTTATAAATCGGAATTACCTTAGCCAGTTTGAGTTGATCAGGAAAAACTGACTCTTCAATACACTTTTAAAAAATTCAGAAAGAGGATGTGCTAAAAATTCTATGTTCTCCTTAATAATTGTTATCGTTAAGTCATTATATCCACAATCTTTTTTATCTCAATTGGTGTAGTCGGCTTGAAAGACAAGTTACTCTCAACTCTCATCGTTGTTTCCTTTAGAAGGGACATTGATTTATCTTTGTTTAATGGCAATGAAGGTTTGTAGACAAAACTGTCAACGAATTTATTAGCAATATCCTGGGAATCACAATAAATAGGCTTCTTTTTTGTTTTCTTTGTATGTTCATTTACTAGTTTCCATGTCTCTGGGTATATTTTTAGCTTTACTAAGATGAATTGATATGGCTAACTTTCTAGCTTGTCTTATAACCCTTCTGTAAATTCGGATATAGTTTATTTTGTAATTCGAGATACTACCATTTTTTGGGGTGCCACACACAGCATAAAACTCTTTTCATTTTATTTGTTACCTGATACCCTTGGGTATACTCGTGTCGGATTTCAGGCTTCAGACTTCAAATGAAAGCCGGGACCAGCGGCAGTATATGCTTGCCGAGGCACGGAGGAGACTCGCTGTTAAAGATAGTCACGGACCAACTGCAGCAAGCGTTGCTTAACTTTGAGGCTTGAATATACATTGCTGTAATACTTTTATGTTGCAATCAACAAGAAGGTGAAGAAATTTACTCCCCTGGACGAGTTATTGAGCTATTACAAAGCTGGATTTGAATCTATAATTCTCTTTGATGCAATCAGACCAGATGAAACAATGGAGGGAATTACGTGTAAATCAAACGCCGGTATTAGATAGAAGTGAAGACAACAGAGATAGTTATCCATGCCATGTTTGGGACTTCCCTTGAAGATTTAGACCTTGCAGCCATCTGGGAGATGGCAGCAACGCAAATAATGAATTCCATCTTTTTGAAGAGAGGAAACAAAAATGCAATACATTTTACCCCTATTACATTCAGATATGTTTCCAAAATAGCACAATCTTTACTGACAAAAAAAAAGATTAGGTAATGTTGGGCCCTTATTTTTCGGGTTTTGTCTATTCAGGTTTGAATCTATTCAGGTTTGAATCTATTCAGGTTTTGTCTATGTTGCCGTTGGACTACATGAAATAACCTACAAGAACGAATGGAACTTTACTCCCCTGGACGAGCTATTGAGCTATCACTAAGCTGGGTTTGAATCTATAATGCTCTCTCTAAGTTGCAATTAGATTAGATGACACAACCCCTAAGAAAGAAGAACTTTACTCCCCTGGACGAGTTTTTGAGCTATCACTAAGCTGGGTTCGAATCTATATATCTATCTATCTATCTATAGTGCTCTATGTTGCAATTAGACTAGGTGACACAATCTACAAGAAGGAAAAGAACTTAACTCCCTTGGACGAGCAATTGAGCTATCACTACGCTGGGTTTGAATCTATAATGCTCTATTTTGCCATTAGACTTGTGGTTGGTGGCAAATTGGTGACCCCGACGTTCGGGTGATCGAGTTTTTGCTGATTTGATGTTTTTTTTTTTTTTGGATTTACATTGACATTTTCAAGTGAAAGCTAGTGTCATTCAGTGGAACTATTGACAGTGCTGTGTTTTTAAACTTCGGAACTGTTTTACCATAAACTGTCATTCTGCGATCGTTACGTTTGTCATCCACGTCAACGTCATGACTGTCAAACGGTTTTTGTAAACAAACTTTTAAATCTTGTTTTAGTTTTTATGAAATAATCTCATAATTTGAGTTGGTTGTGTTATACATATGTGTTAGTAATTGTAAAGTTTTTTGACGTATTTTACTTGTACTTCTGGCCATACTCGCTGGCCAGAAGTATGGCCGATGGTTACGATGACAGTGGAGGAAGTGGCTGAAACTTATACAAGTGGCTAGATAGCCCGGTTCGGTGTCCCGACAGTTGTCACCACCGACCAGGGCCGCCAATTCGAATCTTCACTTTTTCGGAAACTGATGCATATGCATCTTGCCACCAAAAACAGAACGACTAGCTATCACCCGCAAGCCAACGGAATGGTGGAACGGCTCCACCGTCAATTGAAGGCTGCTCTGATGTGTCACGGCAGCTCGTGGATCGGAGCACTTCCAATCGTACTCCTCGGCATTCGCACTGCTTTGATTGAGGACATAGGCTCATGCGCGGCAGAGCTGCTATACGGTGAACCATTGTGACTTCCAGGCGAACTGCTTGTCACTCCTGTCGCAGTTGAGCGTCCTACTGACGCCATCAACTTCGTCGAAGATGGCCCTTTTTAGACCTGTTCCGGCATCGCATCACCATCAACATGCTATTTTTACTTTCAAGGATCTGTCAACGGCGACCCACGCGTTTCCCTATCCAATTTTGCGCAAGAGGGTCAAGACCATTACCTTACTAATTAAGGGTCGAGAAGCAGAGATTAGTATTGACCGCATCAAGCCAGCTCATGACTGACGACCCTGTTTATCAAACTTTAAACAACTCGCCGTCCACGGTGCTGACATTGACTGGCTCGTGTCCCGCACCGACACCTCACCAGCAGGTTACAGCTGCTCCCTCAGTTCACCTGGTACCTGGAACAGCTGCTTCACCTGCGCCAGTTTTGTTGAAGCCTCCTTTTTCCGAAACACAGAAGCTCCCATACGTTACGTTACGTTACGTTACGTTAGACGAGTTAGAATCAAAATTTTTGATTAGTTCTTACCATTTTTTTAAATTAATTTTCAGTTTTAACTCATAACCATCTTCGCAATTATGCGAGGTTATGTTTCTCCGTAGGGCACAACTGGCCGCACAATGATTATGATAATTAAGAGATGATAGATAATTAAGAGACAATGCGGAGACAGCGTCAGTCACGCGGGATTTTTCCTACCAACCAAGCTGAGCCAGTTGTGAAATGTATATTCCTTATTTCTACCTACTCCTAAGTTAAATTATACATCATCCTTCTATAAGTTGGCGTTTCATTTAACTCGCAAGATCCGGGCAAGAAACTACCGAACACACTCAACTGCCGCCCAGGCACATAGACGGCTGATGCCCCGGCCATATCCTGGTGCCGAGGCGTCGTAACATTCATTCCCCAAAGACTCGATGATACAATCCATAAGAAGGAAAAGAATTTTACAATGCATGTCCTCAAAAAGAGCGGTTTCCAAGCAGCCAAACCGTGCGGAAAGTGTCACCTTTTTCACTAGTGCTATTACTTTTCTGTATTTTTAAATTTTTAACTTCTTCGTCAGCCAGACGCATAGAGTTTTTATTATTTGAGACCTGGACCTGGACTGTCACTCCCTACCTTAAGCCTGAAAACTTGTCGACCTGCCCACGAACGGTCGTACGGTTGTTTCATTACCACGATGAAACACGACCGCACCCTAATTGTGTAAATTCAAAGAATAGCGAAGTCAAAAACCCGTTTTCTCGTCAGCTTAAAACACGCAATGAATACTGTTGAGTTATCAAAATTAAAGGGAAAGAGTGCGCTCCGTGGTATCAAAATAGGTACGCAATTAGGGTGCCTTTCTCAAGGTGGCTAAACGGCTCTTTCAAGAACCAACCAATAATGTTTCAGAATCAGCCGTCGTGTCATTTCAAGCAATATTGAAGGATTCGAGGACAACAAGCAAATATCTTTACAACTAACGTAAGCATCCTCAAAAGCTATTGTTAAGCATAAATAGGACTATTGTTTTACTGAATTACCTGCAATACGCAAGCACTGCGCAGAAACTAACATGGGTGACGATATTGCGTAGAGACTGACTTACCAACTATAATTTGAGCCCTCTCTCCTATCACTTAATAAGACAATAAGGGGTCAATATAGGAACAGTGCTGCGTAGTAACTTAAATGTGACCAGTATAAATTGGATTCTCGATCGAAACTTAGGAGTGTGACTCTGTAGGTCAATGAAGATGGTAGAGTGTGATATTACGATAATATTGTTCAGACAAGCTTTTGCTTTTGTCTGCTTTGACAATTAATTGGTGTAGGTTGCACCTCATCAAAACTCGTGTTCTGTTGTTATAGAATTACGTATGAGCTGTTAAATAGATAAACTTCTAGAATAATTTATTTATGGTTCTACTTATTATTTTGAGATTAGTGGAGACTAGTATAAAATAGGTATACCAAGAAAGCAGGAAATGATAAACAGATAGTGGGTGAATCCAAGTAAAACGGTATTGACATTTCAGAAGTGTCTATTATATGTTTATGTAAAATACTATACGGTATTACTAAACTTTTCTTTTATTGGGGCGGCTATGGATTTAGCTAACAAGACCAGCGGGTATTCAAATGTCCACCAGTCTGCCTACAAGTGGCCGACTGTAAATGTGGCGGGATAGTTGTATTTTCCTACTAGTCGGTCTATCTCCATTTTTTTAAGGTATCACTACTACAGTAGACATTACTACATTTATCTCAGACCCTCCTCACGCTATTTTTATATCGCGGACACAAAGAAAAGGCTACAAACATTGTAGATAATAAAAACTACGCACCTAACAGTTTATCCAATGAGCTAAATTAATATAAAAAGCCAGGAAAATTACTGATATGGTTTTTAAACAACTAAATTGGCAATTATGTATAATAGAGCTGTGCTAAGGGAGAACGCGTAGTAGAAACATGATACCAGACTAATTTATTTATTACAGTCTAGGTTGAACTCAAGGCTAGCTTTTGTTTTGTTTCAGATACCGGATTGTTTAGTTTTCAAACAGTATATATCATACCAATCTCATCATTTTACATTTGAAAGATACACGCTTAAGAAGTTTCATAATTATTTACCCGAAGTGTCTAGTCGTAAGCTTAATGGAGAATAAAATAACCTTGTAGTCCAACTACCAGTCGAATAAACTAGACATCCGTTAAACGGACAAATATAAATAAATTTACTGTCCGACTTTAGTCTTAAATGGTTAAATAATCGAACGAAACTAGCCGTCCGTAAATTTTAAATAAAATTGAATGTCCCTCTAAAATAAACTTACTTAAGCTTTAAAAACACTTTAGAATATATATTTTTTTAAATACCTAATAACTTTAATTTTTAATTTTAAAGATAATAAACTTAATAAATAGAATCAACGACATCCCACATGCCCGCGCAAAAATAGTGTATGATGTATTATTAATTTAAGCGGGAAACACATTTGCGTCGCGTGGCGTGGCGTGGTGCGCCAGAAAACATATCGGTTTCATATCAAATCAAATCAAATCAAAATGTTTATTTGCCAGAAATACAAAGTTTTGAAGGGAAGATGTTAAAGCCTAAAAGTGACTGTATTCTGCCTGCAAGCAAGCGTGCAAATTATTTATAAAAAAATTAAATCATTAAATTAAAAAGAAACCATAACAACATTTATGCATTCCAAAAAGTAAATTACAGTTGTCTATATAAGTAAAGTTACCAAAAAAAAAAAGAAATAATATTTAAGAAATAACATAACAAAACAAATGTCAAAAGTTAAAAAAGAACCATAAAATAAATTAACATGTCAAAAATTATAAAAAAATAACTATAATTTAATTAAAATGTCAAAAATTGTATTTAAAAAAAAACTATGAAATAAATTAAAATGTCAAAACTAGAATCTTAATATTTTTACAAAATACTGACATTATTATTTATTCATTAAACCATTATTTCCATGTTCCATAAATTCCCCAACACTATAAAAACAACACTTTAGTAGCCACTCTGTCAATTTTGTTTTAAATAAATTACCCTGTAACAATTTCAATTCATTTGGTAAGTTATTATAGATTAATATACACATATTAAACACATTTTTCTTATAAATATCTTTATAACAAGGTGGATGATACAGTAGGTTGCGAAACTTTGCTCTTTTCTGTCTTGTGATAACCACTGTATATTGCTTAAAGTGATGCATGTGCTTCTTTGTAAAAATGCAGATATCTCTTATATAAATACAGGGCAGTGGTAAAATTTAAAATTTTTGGAAGAGAGGTTTGCAACTATCCAAGAACCATGCTTTGTTCATAACTCTGACGCAACGTTTCTGGAGCTTGAAAACTCTATCGGTGTCGGTC
Organism: Orthosia cruda; assembly: GCA_964057195.1. Classification (NCBI taxonomy): domain Eukaryota; kingdom Metazoa; phylum Arthropoda; class Insecta; order Lepidoptera; family Noctuidae; genus Orthosia; species Orthosia cruda. The sequence goes on along the minus strand of OZ059835.1, from coordinate 2,961,066 downwards.
GAGTTGCCCCACATGATTAGTCCATAGCTTAGGACAGATGACACGTAACCATGGTAAGCCGAAAGAGCAGCTTCGACAGAAACGTTTTGTCTTAACTTTTTCAAGGCAAACACAAACTTATCAAGTTTTTGACAAATATGTTCAACATGGCTTTTCCAATTTAGATTTTTATCTACGATAAGTCCTAAAAAATTTAACTCCTCTACTTGTTGTACTTTTTCGCCTTCATACATAATATCTAAGGGTAATTGTTTTGTATTATAGGAGTTGATTTCTATTAATTTTGTCTTTTTAACATTAACATTTAAGCCATTATTCTTCATCCAATTTATAATATCTGATACGTCATACGTTTAGTATGGTTTGGTTTGGAGTCACATCATGAGGTCATGACGCGTTCTGTCGTGGCGCGTATTGCTCGCGACCGATTGTGCCAGAGCGGTGGTGGGGGTTATGGCGCGACACGACACGCCAGGCAAATATGTTTCTACACTTCGTGGCTCGTGGTACGTCTGTACGTCATTTAACGACGGGAACTCCTAGCGGACGCTTGTGCTGCGTGCTTAAAATTACCGACGACCTTATGAAACGTGTGTCACTTATTGCCTAAAATTTAACACAAAACACTTAATGAGTTGCATTTTCAATGTGCAGGCATTACAGAGGCCGGTTACCGAGAGCTTGGCGATAGAAAACTCACTTGGCGATGCATGAAATGTAAGCAGACTGGAGTTGTTCGTCCACCTGAAGCGATTGCAGTTACTATCAATCCGACTAGCGCACCTGGATCACCTATGATATTGGAACGACGGGAACTCCTAGCGGACGCTTGTGCTGCGTGCTTAAAATGACCGACGAGCTTATTAAACGTGTGTCACTTATTGCCTAAAATTTAACACAAAACAATGAGTTGCATTTTCAATGTGCAGGCATTACAGAGGCCGGTTACCGAGAGCTTGGCGATAGAAATCTCACTTGGCGATGCATGAAATGTAAGCAGACTGGAGTTGTTCGTCCACCTGAAGCGATTGTAGTTACTATCAATCCGACTAGCGCACCTGGATCACCTATGATATTGGAACGACGGGAACTCCTAGCGGACGCTTGTGCTGCGTGCTTAAAATGACCGACGAGCTTATTAAACGTGTGTCACTTATTGCCTAAAATTTAACACAAACAATGAGTTGCATTTTCAATGTGCAGGCATTACAGAGGCCGGTTACCGAGAGCTTGGCGATAGAAAACTCACTTGGCGACGCATGAAATGTAAGCAGACTGGTGTTGTTCGTCCACCTGAAGCGATTGCAGTTACTATCAATCCGTCTAGCGCACCTGGATCACCTATGATATTGGAACCGGATTGCCAAGACTGGACACGGGATCTGCAGTTTTGCAAGAGATACGAGCGTTGGCTGCAAAAACTTGCTCCTTTGGATGATTTAAAAGAGGAGATTTTAGCACTGAGAACTGAGTTCGCTGAATTAAAACGTCCTTACACCAGCAGTTTGAGGAGAGGGTTAATGAGTTTAGACACAAAATCTGCACAATGGAACAGCGTATGGTTGTTATGGAGGCAGTTAAGGAGCAAGTAAATCATCTTCAGGATCGATTAGACAAGTTGGAAGAAGAATCTGACATTAGAGATCAATGGTCGCATTTGAATAACGTGGATATAAAAGGGTTGCCACAGGTGAATAATGAAAACCTATTTGGAATTATTACCAAGATTGGAGCCAAAATAAACTATCCCGTTACCAAGACAAGTCAACTTTGTTACCAGGATGCCTGCGAGAGATAATATAAAACCAATAATAGTTTGTTTCTGTAGTAGCTACGCGAAGGAGGATTTTGTTGCTGCTGCAAGATATGCTCTTAAGATTTTAGAAGACCGATAGCGGCAGGCCAATTTGGTCTAGCAGGGAATCAGAGAGTATTTATTAATGACCACCTTACAACAAAAAAAAATAAGTTCCTGTTGTCAAAAACCAAAAAATGGCGGCGGAAATGAATTTTCTATACGCCATACGTATAGAAAATTCATTTCCGCCGCCATTTTTTCAAACATCAAACATTTAAAAATCCACACGAGGAAAATGGACACTTCTCCGGTAATTTTTGTCAAATCGGAAAAGCATCTCGCGAAAATTGTGTAACTTATAAGCTAGGCCACTTTATAAAATCTATTTACTTACATGTAAAGTGTGAAAACCACATAATGCAGTTTGCTATTGGTGTTTGCCTATAGGCATTGTGTCATTGCGCAGTGCTAAAAAGTCTTAAATATTATTTTTGCTCATATAATTTGTTCCAATATAATTAATGATCTTTTATGTACTTCGTTATGGCTCAATTTTGAATGCAGCATCATGTTCGTTATTGCCATCTGCCTCGAGCGTTTCTTATCTTGTTTTGCTGTATATTTCTTAAAAAATATTATTTAACAACAAGACCAAGAGATGAATTCTCAGTATTTGGGGAATACATAGCCAACGAGTTGCGCTCTTTAAACAAAGAGAAGAATGTACTAGTCGCAAAAAAGAAAATACCAGATATCATATTTGAAGTAACGATGGGAATGATTAATGAACCAAGGGCTGAGCAACATTCATTAGCAACCATTGTCCTTAACAAGTAACTACATGCAACAAAAGTGGTAGTGACACAAAAAATCGTTTGGAGTAATTAAATGCTAAAATTAAAAAAAATCTTGACCAATATATTATATGTCATTGGTAGATGTTGTGCGAGAGTTTTTGAGTTTTATCGAATGTGTTCATCGAAAAAGAGACCATAAAGCTGCTGCAGCGTATCAAAAGTTACCTACGAGTTTTAAATTATTCTAAGAATTCACCCGAGTATCGTTATGCTGATATGTTACCTACCAATCATGCATTTAAATTTATAAAATAAGAGTTAAATGAAAGGAATAATGTACCTCTAATTTACAGGGAAACATCGGGTGTCTACGAAGAGCAAAAGTCGCCCAATGTTAAAATATCAGCAACGATGAACTTCAATGCTTTACCTAGCAGGTTAGTTTATTGAGCAATTGTTTAATTTAATTATATTTTATATGCCTTAAACATCGCTAGCGTGATCGATTGCTTTGCTGCTGAGTTATAATAGAAAGTTTTTTTTTGTATTTAACAAGGCACATACTACTACATAGAATACTACTGGTTCGAAAAATTGGAGCATAAAGATTAATTCGAAGAAAGCTTCAATGGACTAGTAGTTTTTACTATTAAATACAGAGGTTTTCTTCTTGTCATACTACTACATAGGATACTACTGGTTCGAAAAAATGGAGCATAAAGATTTATTCGAAGAAAGCTTCAATGGACTAGTAGTTTTTACTATGAAATACAGAGGTTTTTTTAATTATATTTTATATGCCTTAAACATCGCTAGCGTGATCGTTGATTTGCTGCTGATTTATAATTGAAAGTTTTTTTTTGGATTTAATAAGGCACATCCTATTACATAGAATACTACTGGTTCGAAAAATTAGAGCATAAAGATTTATTCGAAGAAAGCTTCAATGGACTAGTAGTTTTTACTATGAAATACAGAGGTTTTTTTTCTTGTGATGAGTAGAGGTTCATGGTCCGGAAGCTATTATCTCTTCCAGATAATATAAGCACAAAATATTATCCGAGAACGAAATATATCGGCAAGCAAATAAGATTTCAAAGCAGTTACCAGTTTTAGTAGCCGAAGTGGGCACGAAATCTTATTTGAAGAGAAATCAAAATAAATACCGATAATAGTAAAATTAGAGACGATGATTTGAAGAGCAGACGCATGTATTAGGGGGGTTAGTTCTTTAACGAGAAGCATATGCTTGTTGCTTATATAGGGCAACCACGCCATCGTTTTGATTTAGCTGAATTGAGGTTAAATAAGGTGTAAAATATGGTATTTGTTTATTATTACTACACTTAGTAAGAATAAGAACATCCACGTCGAACTTGACAGCCAAATTCTTCTGCACATCGACAAAATGACTGTAAATACTCCTCATGTTCTGAGTTACTACTGTCAAGCAGGCAATAGAGTTTTAATAACGTGGACATATCTTCGATGTTTACTAAAGCAGAGTTCGCAATTTCAATATCGTCCAATTCATCAAGTGTATTTAATTTACTATCCATTTTTGTGTGAGAAATCTAATAAACATAACTCACGGGGTATTGTTAAAAATAAATGCCTAATATTGATCAGAATTATTCCCTAAATATGCAGAAGTCTTGGTTCAAAGAGTATGTGTGATGTAAGCGAGAGATAGTTGTATTATGGATCTTTGTTTTGTCATTTTTTGTAGCAAAAATCCTGTTTCGTCTCAATCCCTGGCATGAGCTTCGAGATGCTAATTTAGACTTTATGAATCCCTCTCTTTCTGACTTGTCGCATAAACTTAGAACTGCTTTTGTCACAAGTTCTACTGATCTTTCCACAGCCTGTGTGTGGCAAGGCAGTCTCAAACAGCATCTCCTCCATTTTCAAATAAATCTTGTAACTGCTGATCGGACATATTCATCAGTATTGGGGGTTCGTATATATTTTGTTGCCAGACTATCAATTCTATATAAGAACGTGCATTTAATTTAACTTTTGGCACCTTATTCACTTGACGAGCCCTTTTCATGCGTCTTGCAGCGAGTTTTCTAATGTGCTTACGTGAATCTGTTATCTATGCGTGCGTGAATATGCTTTACTAATATGACCTGCATATTATTTAGGTTTTGCGGTAGGGCCATTAAAATTGGTTAAAAAAATATCTCAATGGCAACTCATTGTCGTGTAACATGCAAATTATCCATTGCAATGGTCGAGATGATCTTTTATCCAAAAGGCGAATCATGCCTTCCTCTTTGCCTGTATTTGTGTTTGTTCCATCACAGCCAACAGCTATTAAACTCTCTGGTTATATCTATTCAGTCGTCAAAAAGCTGTGGATAGCTTTTTCAATATTTCTTGAACATACCCAACATAAACAGAACCTGGTTCTTTTAAAATTGAAATATGTTCCTCTTGTACAATCAATCTAAACTAATATCTTTTCGATCCTTTGAAAACCGTTTTAGCCATCTTGTCTTTTGTTCCAATGAAATATAATGCAGAAATTTCTGTTACTCTTTCTTCTGTTAAAATTTGCTCGCGTACTTTGTATTTTCTTCTTAGTTTCATCCAAAATTATAAAATATTTGATTGCAACAGCAAGTTAACTACATTTAAATATGTTTTTGTATAAAAGTAACCTATTTTAATAAATTCTGTACTATATTGAAGGCCGCGCAACTACCCCTAAATTAACGTTTTTGTAGCTAATGTTTGATGTCTTGGCGGGGGCTTTTACCATTGTCTTATAATTTGTATATTTTTAATGGAGGTCATTGATGGCAATTGGCAACCTAATACAACTATTCCAAATAAAGACAAAAAAATAAAAAAAATTGTTCCACCCTATTACTCGAGATTGATATTCTTAGCCAAACTGAGTACTATATTTATCAGATCATCTCTGGTTTCTTGGTTTTTCCTAGGTACATTCTTTATTTCGATATTAATCTTTCGCGAGCATCGTTGCGGTCGTTGCGGGTCCTTAATTCTATCCTCTAACACAATGAAATAATCTTTGTCTTTCTTTGCCTGTAATTCTAACGGTGCTATGTTATTTTGGGACTCGCCATAGATGTTTTGTGTGTTTGTATTTGTAAGTTGAATCTCTTTATACATTATGCTGCTTTTTATGGGTTTTTTGTGAAGGACTGAAACAACTCTTTAATTTCCTCCTTAAATTAGAAAAATATCCGAAGGTAGGTCTTCTTCCCTCTTTCTTTTGTGGTTACAACGTGACAGATGCATTGATTATTAATTAAAAAGCTTGTTATTAACATACTAAAATAGATAAAATACAAGTACATAAATATTAATGATGATCATGCTTGCGGCAGATGAACTTATCGGCATCACTATCCATTTTTAGTCACCTTTCTTAGGCTTGTGTTTAGCTGTAACTTTTCTTCACTGAAGATCCTCTTTTCACTTTTATTTACAAAGTGAATATGAGACCACATCTACATAATGTATAACTCTATCCATAGTTAACTTAGTGGCGAGACAGAGCATGTCTGCACATGTATAGAAGATAATACCATACTGCGGTGTTGCTTGTCAAATTACCGTTTGACGTAGACTCGCCGAAGCGGACGTTTTACTCGCAAGGATAGACAATATTCTCGTAGACTTTACATGCATGGCTATTCGGAAGACTTATAATGTCTAGATTGTTTTACCCGTGTGAGAATAATTGAGAATGGTTTTATTTTGATGTTATGACACAAATGATTTTTGGACACCCTTTCCAAAACTGCAACTACTTAAAAGTAGTATCTGGTTTGGTAGTAATAAAAAAAAATGGGCTCTGATTTATAGCCTTGAATTTCGTTTCCCTTAAAATAATCTGATGAACAGATAAACAGGTTTTGTTTCAATATGCAACTTCTAGTTGAAAGTCGAAAACAGGCCCCGAAGAGTTTAAAGTGACGCTGACCTGACGATTGGTTGGGAGAGGTGCACTTTAAAGTGCACCCACATCTCTCCTGTAAGTAAATAAGTTCCATGTAAGAGGGGGCCTATTTCAATCCACCGGGCGAAAATCTAGAGTCCAGGCTGCTTCTGATAAATTCCAGTTCTAAAAACCAATTCATTTGCGTCCCTTTGAAATGTTTTGTCATTTGAAGAATATATGCAACGGAGAATATTTTTGTACAAAACAGCAAAAAATCAAAAAAAATAATGCCATATCAATCACGAGCCAAGACATCTTTGTATCTTAACCTACATCTCAAAAGCTACACAAAAAAAATACAGCGAAATTTTCCACAGTTTAACAAACGGTCGGATCACAGTGCAACGCTCTTCGAAACAGCAGTAACTGTGTCATTTTCAATACAGTACCGTACATTTGAGTATGAATGTGTAATTATTTAGCATCCTGCATTATAACGGGTAACGGTGGACCATTGTAACTGATGGACAAATGATTGCGATTTTTTTTCGTCTCTTTCGCACTGGTTTTTTGTCCATACAAAAGAGTTGGCGTAACGTGCGTGCGATAAATGTTTCCGAGAATTAGGATGCGATACGTATGGATTTGTGTTGTTGACCTGTAATCTTTGCTTCGCTTAAACACTGTGTTGCCAATAAAACAACTGGCATTTATCGTCAATCTTGGACTACAATGAATCAATGAATCATCATCAACCTCTTGTCGTTATTCCAGTTTTAATAAGGGAACGAGCCGCCTTTCAATGCATTCCTATCAGCCGTCATCTCACGTTTTCCATTGGTAATTTTTTCCATTATTTTTTTATCATTTATTTTTTATATTTGTTTGCACATATTTCCTAAGCGTGAAAACAATAATCTTTTACAAAATAATCCTTTTCTCTTCCTAACAATTCGACATATTCACATATATTATAACTGTTCTGACATGGCCAAAAAAGTAAGCAACCGTGGCAATAATTCTTGTTCCTACTGTATTAGACGAACCAACCAAAGCTATGTTGTGTCTGCTATCTTTTTAACCTCCACAACTCAGTAACTGGATAACACGATAACCTTTGGCAAACCCCATGACGCGTAGCGTATACGCTGCAGCAGGGGTCATGGGGTTTGTTAAAGTATGAAAAATCGAACAATCACATAGACAGAAAGCCACATCGCGTCTCATCTCGCATGTGTTTGATTGATTTTTCATACTCTTTGCCCTTTGCTCTTTCCAAATTCATTACGCAATAAGGCTGCTGGTTTCTGACTTTCCGTAATGACTGTCAAAGATCTACTGGAGAAGAACCATTTGCGTTATACTAGTAAAACTGTATCTCCAGAATTTAAATTGTATACTTAGCTAGTGATGTGTAGTCCTCCACATAATCTTCTGTCTAAGTAAATCCGCGTCGCCGAAAGCCGAGAATTAATTCCCGCTGTGCCAACAACGAATTATGCTGAGCCAATACTATTAGTAATTTAGTCAGTAATTGTCTGCCGTATAATAATGTAAACAAGGAATTCCTTGTTAAATATTAGACAACACACTAGAATTGTCGAGTACTTGTACTTGTACTTTGCTTACAATTTTGATGTGAAAACTTGATGCGATAATGTTTGATGATGGAAAAAGTTACGGTAATAAGCATCTTATAAAAAATATCCTAGTCGATTTATTCTATTCTATTTTAAACCGAACTTTCTTTGTAACAATGATGTCACCAATTCTGCCAATTTCAATGTGGAATGAAATAAAACTTCTGTGTTGACAGTACAATTTGAACCAAAATAGGCTTGGTAGTGTCATTAATTGTAAACGACACTACTGGTACTGCGGCTGGTAGTGTCCTACCCAAAAATTGGAAAATCCTTATCCTTACAAAGTTGTTTTTAAAATAGATAGAGTGATTCAAAAGGAAGGTTTATACGAGTATGTATAATACACGCAGGCGAAGCCGCTGGCAGGAGCTAGTAATATTATGAATGTGAAACTTTGTGAGGTGCTTTCACGCAAATACTATTGAAAGGATGTTGATGAAACCATCAAAATAACACAACCTCGGGACGTAATTAATGGTCACCCATCCATGAACCGACCTCCGAACAAAAACCGATCATGCGGTTGTTTTTACTTAGAGCTTCTCTTATTTTGTACTAAAAACTGTACTCACACTTGCACATTACATTAATATTATAAAGGCGAAAGTTTGTGAGTATGTGTGTGTGTACTTGTATGTTTGTTACTTCTTCACGCTCAAACGGCGGGATCTGGGTGAAATTTGGCACACATATAGATTATAGTCTAGAATAGCAAATAGGATACTTTATATCGCGGCAATATGTTCCCTTGGTATAATTTTCGACATTCACGCGGGCGAAGCCGCTGGCAGAAGCTAGTTTAATTAATAAAATCGTCCCTTGACCTCAGTTCCAAGCTATCGTTTCCATGATTCATTATTCTACTGAATTCTGCTTATCATCGCAATGTTTTATTATTTCGTGGAACTGCCATCGAGGTAAAATGATAATTTTGTAGTAAATAATGTTTGTGGCTTTTCTAATAAACTTTGTTTTATGAAACATTACTGACTTTAATTGGGTGATGACCTGCTTTGATGTAGCGCGAATATTTGTTGTTTTGTTACGTGTACTATAGGTGACCTTCTCTACCCTTCAAGAACTACCAGCGTGATGTTATGTTATGAATGTTTCTGTCAGCGATTCTGTCGGTATACTTTTTGTTTCCAACCCCTGATTTCTTCTATCCGGCCACATACCCCGCTCAACAGTTTCGGATTCATAATGTGCGAAGTTGACTCTGCCAATTGTGTTGTCTGTGGAGTTGTAGAAGACGTACATCACATCCTGTCGGAATGTGTTCGTGTTGGGGTCCAAAGACGTTAGGCTTTTGGCAATAGCTTTAATGTAGGCTTTTATAATAGCGTTCTGACCTCACCTTTATCAGATGAGGCCAGAACTCTATCATATTATTATAATAGGTACAAGGTTGCGGGTAGGCTATTTTATTATACTTTAAGTAATTATTTTGAATGAAATCATCGGGGTTATGTTATTGTGTGAAGAACAATTGATTTCTGAATTTAGAATTTGAAGTTGTAATTCTTACTCAGAAACCGGCCGTAACCGTAGATTAAGTGGAAGGAGGGTAAAGAAGAAATCCAAATCTAAATTATGTGTAGTGGTAGAAACAGGGTCTCAATGGTGGGTATTCCACGGGCCAATGTACCAATATTAACTAGGGCGAAAGCTGAACCACTTCGCAATCAGTAACTTAACAAGCTTTTTTATGATTATTATTAAAAAAAGACAAGCGTGTATTTAAAAAAATGCATTGTCACGAGATACTAACGTGTGTGCAAATTTTCAGCTCAATTGAACACTGGGAAGTGGGTCAAATTAAACTTGCAAGATTTGATTACAGACACCGGGATATGTAAAAGTAAATAAAAGTTTGTTATCATAGCTGCAAGTATTTAATAAAAATAAGAATCACTTATAAAAACTACCACCCGATTTCCGAATTGAGGATTCAGAATTGAACGTGTCAAAACCTACTTTGATACTACAGTTACCAGGCTTAAGCAAAATTCGACAAACACAACCCCAACAAAAATCGAGACCGGAGACAGAGGGTAACAATAATTTCAGCCACAAAATGCAGCTGATCGCATGTTCCAAAGATTAAAAACGAAACGGGTCTCCACCAGCTAACCGTGCGTGTGCAATACAAAACTATTGGGCACGCTAGCCTGCTAGGCTGTCACTCAAGCCTTGGTATCCATGGTTTGCGGTTGCCTTCCTCGAAGGTTTGGATATGGGTAGCAGAAACCGGAATTGGATACGAAAGGTCGGAGCAATTGTGGTTGGCAAAAAAATAATTATAATTTCGTGTTTGGAAAAGTAACTGCTGTGGCAATGATCTGTTTATTATGTTTTGTTTAATTTTGCAATCGGTTTTTATACAGGTGTCAATTTTTTGCTGTCTTAAAAGTTTTCTAAGGAACTTACTACTAATATATCTAAAAGTAATTCTACAGCCTCATTAATATGGTTAGATTTATTTGATCGTGGCATATAATTGAAGAAAAGTCCTTTTATATGCAAGTCGTTGTTGCTACAATTTTATTGTATGTCACAGTTATTGAGCGACACAGTGCTAAAAGATTTAAACAATTAACTAAATCATCACGTCGTTATTCCGAGACTCGTCGAGCTTCATTGATTTGGTGCTTGGTGGTCGTTACTTATGATTCTACCTTTGCAATGGTTACAGTGTGGCGGACTTACCCTCACCTTATTTTTTTCGGTTACATTTTGGGGACTGTGCGATGGACCTGCATAATTTGATTCCGCCTAGCCCTCTCCATCATCGGACTACAAGACCTAAGGCAATACGCCATCCGTACATAGTGTAGTACATCCCACCCATACGCTCAAAGCGTACCTATTTGGAATGCTTTCATTGTGCGTAGAATACAATAGAATAGAATACACCGAAAAGTACAGCTAAGGAGAGAAATTACCCGCTGGAGTCCGATTCCTGATAGCTACAAAACCTAGGGTCTTTAAGTCAACACTGAATAGGTTACTTCTAGGCAAGCGTGCTACACCGTCAACCACATCATTGTTTAATTACCATCAGGCGATATAGTAGTGATAAACAAACGAGACTAAACTGCTAAAAAAAACCTTGCAATTTTTCCACAATTTGAAATATCCATCATAAACGAAGACAGTTAAAACAACTGCAGTAAGCTAAAATCTGGCCGTATGACGTTTTAATTAAAACAGTGCTATGCCGACTATTAGCTGGTACGTTTGGCAATATCCCGGAGTCTAGCGCGGAAATGTGAAAGAGATTAATATGACCCGGGCTGAATAGGAATTCCTTTGCAACGCGTCTTAGGGTATGACTATACTGCACGCTATATAATTGACACAGGCCGTTTTAATTTCTGTAATTGTTGTCATTGACTGACACGTTTAGTGATCGCAGTCGCCTCCCGAGGCGTCTCGTTGTTTTGTACATAAAATAATGCATCGTTTTCCATCAGGGTAGTTTGTCCTGCTACGACCCTTAAATTTTCTTCCTTTACGTTTATATATCTATTTATACACCGCACACCAGTTGTCAGTATCACTAATGAGGTATGTGTCTCCAATATGGCTACCTACCCCAGAGAGGTGGTACACACTTAATCCCAAAAAAATATCAATTAAAATTGTTTGCATAGCCTAGCCTACAACTTGCACTACTGCCCAACTTTAGCCCGAGTCGGCTTGTACGATGCGTGTGACAGTTGAGAGTCTGCCAAAATTGTCGCGTGAACAACTTGCCATCGCATTATCCGCCACGCTGGACCGGCCGGGACCCCTTTACTTTTACACTGGATTAATTTTGTACACTGGTAAATGTCTCTGGATTGACTCTTTAAGGCGACAACTGCCACCAAGGACCTTATGGGAAATATAATGCACGAGCTTCACACCCACAAGACCTATTTAGTCAAAAATTACTAAATATCAAGCCGTATATTAGAGAAACAAACGAACTCACCTGGACGAAGTTTGATGTCTAGTTATACGAGTGTCTTGACCGAAAATGATATCGTACGAGCAGCAGCGGCGATTATAATGTTTTCTGAATTCACTTAAAAAACACATTTGATAAGACCTTCATATTCTCGCCAAAGATTTCACCCTTACTTCTATGCGAGCGTGGAGTCAGATTTCAATACGCGATTTCGTGTAGTCCAGAACAGAACGAAATTAATAATATGATAAAAACTGCTTTCTTATTCTCAATTATTTACCAAGGGAATTCGCAAATTGGACCGCAGTTTATTATAAAAACAAAAAGAGAGAGTCTTAGTAACCAAAAAATACCACCGGATTGAGGACCTCCTCATTTATGAAGTCAGTTAAAAAAATAGATTTAATCGAAAGTGCAGTCACCGAGTAAATACTATGAAAAGTTAAAATTATCGTGCAATGACGTTTTCCCTGTACAGTTAGCAGAATTACTAAATCGTCTGTTACAGAACTTGGCACTTGATGCGAGTTCATGACCAATGTGACAGATGGCATTATCTGCCAACGCTACTAATAAGACTTTACAGAAGATAAACTCCAAACAAAACGTTCTGCATATACGTATGAACATAATATCACGTCTGTTGTCCCTAAAGGGTTAGTCAGAGGTGCACCTAATACTACACCCACATTTCGCTTGAAACTAAAAGCAGTCCATACGGCCGGACAGCGGTTTGATGGCCAAAAGCCTGGACGACCACCTATCGAGGCTGCCATTGCGCCGTTGGATCAGGGGCCTGATACGGAACACAGTACTCCTCGATACGGCTCGTATAGTTTGGAGGTTCCTGTCTCTGGAGCCCTAAAAACCGGTATCTTAGACCCTGCTTATTTAAAAATGTAATTATAATAGCCTGACTTGTCAAGCGTGACAATATCTTTTTTTTCTGATATTTTATATTTTTTTTTACACCATATAATATCCTCGTAATATTCGTATAAAATAAATTTAACGAACAGGAAGAAGACAATAATATTTTTTTACAATGAAGAACAAAACAATACAAGCAACTATAAAATTTCGGTGTGCCTGTAATTATAATAGCCTGACTTGTCAAGCGTGACAATATTTTTTTTTCTAATATTTTATATATTTTTTTACACCATATAATATCCTCGTAATATTCGTATAAATAAATTTAATTAATGTATATATAAACGAACAGGAAGAAGACAATAATATTTTTTTACAATGAAGAACAAAACAATACAAGCAACTATAAAATTTCGGTGTGCCTCTTTCTACATCAAATTTAGTTTGAAGTGCTTGATAACAAATCGAAACAAGACCGCGGAAGTGAACGAAGTAATTGGTGCAACTTCCAAATATTCCTACTTAGTATTTGTTGTGGACTTGTGTGACACTCTCACGCCCATTTCTTGTTAGACGTTTCAGGAATGTTTTCCTTGAGTTTTTTGGTAGGTTGGTAGTACCGTAGACTTTTGTTTCGTGTGTGACCTAATTTTGTTTCTATGTTCGTATCCCCATCTAGGATGACTGCAAGATTTGTAAATAGTCGTTTTAAGTATATTATCAATTATCCTTGATTGTTAATACTTGGATGCATTTACGAGTTAAAATTGTTGAGTCGATACCGTAACTATGATAATTGACAATTTATTACGTACTAGCTTCCGCTCGCAGCTATGCCCCGCACATTCATTGTTTTATCATTTCAAGGAATAAAAACTGTCTGATAACCTTACCACGGTCTCAAACCATCTCCATACCAAATTTCATCGAAATTCAGTTTAAGCGTGAAATATGACGGACAAAGAAATATACAGATTAACTTTCGCATTTATAATATAAGTATATGGATCATTTAAAAACAAGAGCCAGTTTCAAGTCAACAAATACTTAATAAAAATCAAACCACACTAAAATATCTATCCAACACATTCGGAACCATCGCTCTCTTAGCACCCATAACGAACAGCTAAACGAGCAAACAGATGGACAAATTGACGGATAGCTCGCACAGGATACACGGCAGACCAAACAACAAAACTTTTGCTTATTAACGTTTACAACGTAAATGATCGCAAGTGAAACGACCTCGGTGGGATTATTATTGGATAGGGGTGGGTGACCCCTCAAGGTTGAGGAGGAGCATTCAAACTCAACTTGACTTCAAGTCAATAATAAATGGGATACTTCTAGGCAACAGTGCTTCACTGCCGACCATCATTACTTTTTTATTCTTTTATTTTACATAGGCCTACATGGGCACTTATAAAACGTCGACAAAAGGTGCACGGTTCGGGTTGGTCGTTTCCTATGGAGAAGAAACGGCAAGAAACTCCATAGTTACTCTTTTAAAAAATTGTTTGGTTTTACAATATTTCCATATTACAGCATTAGTACTATGGGGGGACAACGTAGGCCCGACAATAAGTCGTAAGAAACTAAAAAAAAAAAGTTTATATAAGATATAACAAAGTTAACAAATGTTAACTAACATCTAGAAGGCCTACAATGTTCACACATTCACAAAATAATCGGTAATAGAATCTATACAAAGTCAAAAATAAATAAAACTGATTGCGTACCGTGGTTGAATGCTCTCTCTGTTTCAGGTGCTAGAGCCAGCTGTCAACATTTCGGCCCAACGCCTATCGGATCTGGTGCGTGTCATCCAACGTAACCGTACGTCGGATGACGCCGTACATGATAGACTGCGTAATGGTTACGTTGCCACCGGCCGCAGAGAGAAGACATAGTGGTGATAGACCGTCTAGAGCGTCGCGCAATGATTGTTGATATAGCGGTCCCCCAGGTCCCCCATCACGGTTCTCATGAAGGCTGAGAGAGGTAAGAAAAGTAAGTATCTTGATCTGGCTCGCGAGGTTGTCAACATGTGGGATATGAATACAGCGATGATTGTGGCGATTTGTGATTGTTGGCGATTTGTGGCGATTGTATGATTGTGATTGTGTGTGTTGTGTGTGTGTCGTGACGACCAATGGCATAATATCCAAGAGCCTCGACGACTATCTGAGAAGGCCTGCCTTGGGCAGCTTGATCCAGAAAGCGGTACTCCTGGACATGGCGCGTATCGTTAGGAGGTTCCTCTCTCAGGAGCCTTGACCACCTGTATCTTGGACCCTGTTCCCGATACCGATAGGCTACTATTTTTATATTTTTAAATGTTTTTCTTTTTGTACGTGTTTTATAAAAATAAGTAATAAATAAGAAAAAAAATGTATATAATGTAAACTCCACCGCAGTATCTCTACGTCCTCACCGCAGCATCTTTACGTTGACGTCATGGTGGAGCTTGCGTGCTCCAATAAACCCTAGGTCGGTGCCGGTAGACTCTACTTTGCCGCAACATGCCTAGGGTGAGGGGCCAGATTAAGAGAGAACAATGCGCAGGGCAGCTTCATGGCAAGATGGTGGGCAGTGACGACCCCACGGGGACTGATCTCCATGAAGAAGTCTTGTTCCTCAAAGCTTTTCTTTTTTTTTTGGCCTGTCGGTGTGATCACTGACGGGGAACAGAGCTCCCACCTCTCTCTTGCCTTAATTGGCTGGGTTGATTGGAGATTCGCAAGAGCCGTGACATACCTCTCCATTCCTCAAGCATCTCCGTATATGTTGTCCCCTTGGCGCTACGTCACTAAAGTGCTAGCAACTGTTTATGGCGGGGAGGATTAATTGAGTTAACAATAGTCAGGCAGGGGCCAATAGTTAGGGCCTTTAGTTTTAGGTAATAGATTCACGAAACCACCCGAACCCAAATAGGCCAATGTGTTTTTTGCATATTACATTTTCCATATTCTGCAATAGTCCAGCAGCAGCCGGGGTTTGTCCTTGGGTGCTCTTGCGTGGTGACTAGTGCATACAGGGATAATCGTCGGTTGGTGTCACATTTCATCCTACACGTTTAACAAGGCCTTTGCGAGACAGTTTCGGCCCCTGGTGCGCCTTTCAGAAGCCCTAGGGTCCCGTAAAATGTATACTAATCTGTGACCTGACCTGTCAAGTGTGAACACATAAAATGTTACCTCCAAATTTTCCTATTTATACTATAAATGATTTTCTTATGTGCAGTTAATGAAGGCGACCAAAAATAAGCTATTATTAAATCAATAAAAAAATGGGTGTAGACAATTCTTTATTTACCTTATAGAATAATACATTTCAGGTTACAGCCACAAAGTAAAATCCTCTTCTAAAACTAAACTTAAATTCAATTACCCTTTTTTTACCTGTTGAGTGTCGAGTTTTGAACAACCCAAATATGTTATTCACTCTTTTCTTCTCCTTTAAATTTTTCGTTTATGTTAGTCAGATTGCGCAGTATGATTCCTCAAAATAACTGTAACAACCCTTTACCCCATCTGAGGGGTAGTTTTATTAAAATTTTGTTTATTAACTTTATTCCCAAGGAATTACAAAACCCGGTCCAGTAAGATTCTTAGCTTGGGGTTAGTTTCGAAAAACTTATAATTGGAAAGTTGGCAGAAATACCAACCTGAGTAAACAATAAAGGTTGTCTTATTGTTTACTCAGGTTGGTATTTGGGCCAAGTTTCAAGTTTATTAACCCAAGAAATATGAATATTAAAAAAAAAAAATAACACCCCCTAAATCTTCTTTTGGGGGAAGATTCGATAAACTAATAATATCAACCTTTATTGGTTGTTGAGGTTGGTATTTAAGTAACAGAAGCAAGCACACATAATTTCACTTACCAAAATAACCAATCAAGAATGATTGGTTTTTTTTCTTTATCTCACTTCCGACCCATCTCCATACTACCTTTCCTATCTAAAGTTCTCGAGCATATCGTTCATGGTCAAACTTTCAGATTTCTTTCGTCTAAAGCAGTTATCTGAACTTTCCAATCTGGATTTCGTGCGTGCCAGTCTGGCTGTACTGTAACTGCACTTCTGAAGGTCACTGATGACATCCACAGAGCTATGGAGTCTCTAATCGTGTTAGTCCTACTTGACTTGAGTTGTGCGTTCAACTCTGTGGATTTCGATATTCTGCTTGATATCTTGCAATCTATTAATCTCTCTTCTTCTGCAGTGGCCTGGTCCGCATTGAAGAGATCTTCTCTGATTAGTGTATTCTCACTGCTGGTGTTCCTCAGGGTGGCGTTCCCTCTCCTTTTCTTTTCTCTATCTTCATAAACACTGTTACCAAGGTTCCTCCAACTTCCATCTTTGCGCGGACGATTTGCAGCTTTATGGACACTTTCTGCTTGCAGACACGGACTCGGCGATTAATGACATGAATCGTGACCTGGAGAGAATCAGTGAATGGGCTAAATCTTATGGCTTACAGATTAACCCTCCCAAGTCCCAGGCCATGATAATAGGCAGTTATCGCACTGCGCTTGAGACTTCTACCTTGACGCCACTAACCCTTAACGGCTCGTCCATTCCTTACACCGATACGGCAAAGAATCTCGGTGTCTTAATTGACAGCAATCTTACTTGGCAAGCGCAAGTAAATGACGTTAGTCGTAAGCTGCATTGCTCCTTTCACTCTTTAAAAATCTTCAAAGTCTCCTGTCATTTAATACTAAAATGTATTTAGCCCGAACTTTAATTCAGCCGATCATAGACTACGCCGATGCATGCTATCTGGATGGTAGCATCCAGATGGTAGCGCTCAAGCTTATTTAAGACCTCCTCAGTAAAGCTTGAGCGCTTGCAAATCCTGTGTTTGCGCCGCAAACCAGTTCCGGGCGCGGGGGTGCCACCACACCGAGAGGGGATCGCCGTCGTCACAGCAGACCGGCGCGCGCCGGCGCGCGCGCCGGTAATCGGCCACCGACCGCCAGTGTGAACGACCAATATTATCAAGAACCTAAAACCTTGTAAACTGTACCTAAACTTACTAAATATAAAAGTACCTAACCAATTCTCTGTGTTTGGACTTCGCCCGAACATAAGTGGCGACCGTGACAGGACTTCGAGGGCTTGCAGAGCATCAGAGGTCAACACCAAAAGGGAGTAAGCCCGTTCCTTTATTCCTTCCAATATTTCCATATACCTACTTACTATTTTCCAACTTCTATTTGCTGTGCTAAGTGAATGCTAACCGATCAAAGTGTCAGAAGGTATCTAGCTTGTCGCGTATCTTCCTATTGTTCCTTATGTAAACGGTAATTCACGCTTAATAGACAGCTATCGTAATAGTTTCCAGTAGAAATTATTAACTATCAATACAGGCCGGTCGATTCACGTTCGCACTCCATTTTCCATTAATTTTGCAGCCTATTCTGCGAAAAACATTTTTGTTGAAAGTACCTACTTAATTACGTAACTTTAGAACTTTTCAACGCCTATTATTTAGCTGAACCTAGTTTGCATCTAGCTTTATCTATCTTTCTATATACTGTTTTCCTACTATCTCTGTCGCTATACATTTATTATCAAAAATTGTGTGGATAATTAACCCAATTTGTAAAATTAGTTTTTTTTTGGAAAATTCCTTTGTTAAATTTAAATAAATTCACCTACCCCGTTAAAAATATAAAAAATTGTAAATAACCAAATTATTTCTCATGCAATTTTAGAAAATTCTACGAACTTCTATCGACCCTGCCGGCCCTGTGACCCTACGTCCGTGCTCGGGCGGGTGGTGCCCGGTGCCCGCGCCGTGTCGGCGCCGCCTCCGCGCTCTCGCGCGTGAGTCCCTCAAGCGCAGGCGGTGTGTTGGCGCGCTCGGCGCCTCGGCCTGCACTCAACCACCGCGCGGCGCCGTTTTCTCGTGCGCTGCTCCCGGTTGACGGGCTCGGCAGCAGCTGTGTGGTTTGAACTACTGTCGGTTGGATTAATCACGGTGCAACTCACATTTTCTCTTGAGTACCAGGGGCGAGTGCTCTCGGAGGCGTGACCTACCGAAGATGGTCCCAGACACCTCGTAAGGGGTTGCCTGGTATAGTGTGCCGCTTTCCATAACGTAAGGTTGGTGAAGGAGGCCACTATAGGAAAACTCAGTAGACAAATAGGGTACGTGTCGGTTGGATTGTTTGTTAATTTATTTGTGTTTATTATTTATTTTGCCCCACTCATTTACTAAAATGGCTGAAAGGGAATCGACCACGAAAGGTAAAAGTCCGCTTCCACTATTAAAAATAGATTCGACCGGTAAACCCGATGTAAAAGATTATTTAAAATCGCTAATTAAAAAACGTGCGGGTTTTCGAAGTCGGCTAACAGTTTTAAAAAATTTTATGGAAAAATATAAAATTTCTGATACTACCAGGGTATCGAACTTGGAGATGAAAGAAATTTCTTTAAGACTAAATCAATTAAAAGAATTAATGTCTAACTTTGATCGCGTACAAGCAGACATTGAAGAATACTCTGATAATTTGGATGAACAGATTTCAGAACGGGATATTACTGAAACTGAGTTTTTTACACAAATAGCTTTTGCTCAAGAGTTGGTCGATTTACTTTCAACCAAAAATAAAGAAAGTCACGCCTCTAGTGGAGCAACCTCGGGCTGTTGTCATGGTCATAATGATGATTCAATACGACTTCCAATTATTAATCTACCCACTTTTGATGGTAGTTATGCAAAATGGCTTGAATTTAGGGAGACGTATAAAACCCTTATCCATGACAACGAATCGATTGCGCCCATCAATAAATTTCACTATTTACGAAATTCTTTACAATCGGGTGCCAGTGTCGTAATTAGATCGTTGGAATTTGTCGCGAGGAATTATGAGCTTGCTTGGGATACATTGTGCAATCGATACAACAATAAAAACATTCTGATCAATAATCACTTGAACGCATTGGTTAACTGTAATACTATACAAAAAGAATCTTTCAAGGCTTTGCGGTATTTAATTGATCAGGTGTCTAAAAACATAAATGCTTTAAATACGTTGGACGTTTCTACCGAGAATTGGGACCCGCTGGTGATATTCTTGGTCTCAGCAAAGCTAGATCCTAGGACTAGCAACAAGTGGGAAGAATACAAAGGCAGATTGTCTAACCTACCCACTTTAGATGATTTTAGAGGATTCATAGAAAATAGGGCTAATGTTTTAGAAACTGCTAGCTGTCGCAATTTAGAAAACAAGTCTACCCAAGGTAATAATAATAACAAAGAAAGCAGGACCTCTAAATCTTTTGCTACCTTCACTAATGATAAGGACTCGCAGCATTACAGAACCTGTCCCATTTGTGATCAGCCTCATCTCGTGCACCAATGCAACAAGTTTAAAGCGTTGAGTGTTGAGGATAGATTAGGCGAGGCTTCAAAACACAAGTTGTGTACAAATTGTTTGCGAACCGGACATTTCAACGCCCAGTGTAGTTTAAAGGGGTCTTGTCGTTCCTGTAAAAAAAAACATAACACATTATTACACAAAGGAGACACAAATAAAGTACTTACCGAGTATTGCGAGTCTTCTAGTCTACCTGTTAGCTTAGCTGCGGTCTCCTCAGGAGAAGTCCTCCTGTGTACGGCAAAGGTGGAAGTTATTAATAAACAAAATAAAACTACTTACCTTGCTCGCGCGTTGCTAGATACTGGCAGCCAGTCGTCATTCATCACGAGGAACCTAAAAGAGAAGTTAGGCCTTTCAACTGAAAGTATAGATATATTAAACGTATCAGGCATCAACGGAGTGGCTTGTCCTATAACAGAGCGGTGTCAGGTGAACATCAAATCACGCACTAGCTCATTCTCAAAAAATATCAATTGTTTTGTTATTCCGAAGGTGACTGGCAACTTACCTAATGTTGTAATTGATGTTAAGAAATTGGGCCTACCCGATAATGTAACTTTAGCTGATCCAACGTTTTACAAACCTTCAGAGATAGATATTTTGCTTGGCGCTGATCATTTTTTCGACATTGTTTCGTCTAACAAAATTGCACTAGGTTCAAATAACCCTATCTTGCTAGAAAGCGTATTTGGATGGCTAGTAGCTGGTCCAACAGGTCATAGCACACACAACATACAATGCAATTTTGTGCAAACCCAATCGTCACTTCAAGACATCCATAATTCTATACAAAAATTTTGGGAGGTAGAGGAGCTACCCTCAGAAAATAGTATTTCTTCGATAGATGAACAATTTTGTGAATCGCATTTTGTAACCAATACCCATCGCTTACCTGATGGTCGATTTTCAGTCATGCTGCCACTTAAAGAGTCTGCTGAGGAAACTCTAGGCAGTTCATTTCCAATGGCTATGAAACGGTTTTTATCGCTAGAAAAGAAATTAGATAAAAATCCTACTTTAAAACAACAATATTCAGAATTTTTGAGGGAATATGAAGACTTAGGTCACTTAAGAGAAATTTACAGACCACCATTTGGCTGTTATTTACCCCATCACGGCGTAGTTCGAGAAAATCATGAAACTACTAAATTGAGAGTGGTTTTCGATGCGTCCGCTAAAACTAGCACATTAAAATCATTAAATGACATTCAAGCTGTAGGCCCAGTAATACAAAGTGATTTGTTTTCTATTCTTATTCGCTTTCGTGTTTACCCGTTTGTGCTGATTGGAGATATTGAGAAAATGTATCGGCAGATCATTTTAAACGAATCGCAGCGCCATCTACAACTTATATTGTGGCGAGAACATGCTCATGAACCTATAAAAATAAAACAATTAAATACAGTCACTTATGGCATGGCATCTGCCCCGTTTTTAAGTACTAGGTGTCTTATCCAGCTGGCACTTGAATGTCAAGATCCAATTGTGGCCAATACTATCAGATCTCATTTTTATATTGACGATCTAAACACCGGTAGTTTCACTGAGCAAGAATTAAAACATATTTACACAAATGTAACCAAAGTCTTAGCCTCAGCAGGATTTCCGTTGAGAAAGTTCAAGACGAACTGCCCCCAAATATTTGATGCTTCAAATAGCCCCTTTGATTCTAAAATTAACCAAGCGCCACTTGAGTTTAGTACTGAAACTAATGTGTTAGGTTTGAAATGGGCACCTAAAGAAGACAGTCTTGAATTCCCTAGCATCATTGAGGTTAATCCAAACGTCACCAAAAGGATAATCATTTCTACTACATGCAAACTGTTCGATCCTTTAGGTTTGGTGTCGTGCTGTATCATCCTAGCAAAAATCCTCATGCAAAGCTTATGGAATGCAAAATTGGACTGGGATGATCCAGTTCCACAACCGTATGTAAAGCGATGGTTCAATTTTATAAACAATTTGCACCATATCTCACAATTATCCTTACCTCGTCATGTGTTAAGTGACTGCTCCGCGAAGCCCGTTGACTTACATATATTTGTCGACGCGTCTCAAAGCGCTTATGCTGCTTGTTGTTACGTTCGATCTCCCAATGCAGATAACAGCATTAATGTTACGTTGCTTTGTGCCAAAACGAGAGTAGCACCCATTAAAAGCCTGACCATTCCGCGCTTAGAGCTGTGTGCGGCGTTGCTTGGTAGTCAGCTATGCTCAAAGGTTTTAGAATCAATACCGTGCAGTGTTAGAGATACGTTCTTATGGACCGATTCGACAGTAGTGCTATGCTGGCTAAAATCAAAATGCAAAACACTACCAATCTTTGTCCGGAATAGAGTAAATAAAATTAATGTGCTTACTAAGGGTTTTCAATGGAAGCATATTCCTACCAATTTAAATCCAGCCGATTTAGGGTCAAGGGGAGTTGAGCCACAACTTCTTCGTTCATGCTTGTTGTGGTGGGAGGGTCCTTCCTTCTTAAAGAAAGGTACTTTGGATTGGCCTACCCAACCTCATCTCAGCCCTCAGGACTTACCGGAAGCTGAAATAAAAGTTTATTTGACGGTTGATGAAACCTCTATTAAACAGACTGTAGTCGCTTTCGAAAATCACTCTAATTATCTGAAATTAAAAAGAACATATGCATATGTTCTACGTTTTATCAATAATATCACACCACACACAGACAAGCATAGCGGTCCCTTAACAACAGACGAACTAGAATCCTCACTGAGGCTATTACTTAAGTTCAGTCAGTTAGCATCTTTCCCAGCTGACATAGCCAATCTCAAACAAGTTAAACCACTTCACAACAAAAGCCGACTGTTATCTTTAAATCCGTTTGTTGATGACAACGGTCTAGTTAGGGTAGGGGGTAGGTTGGAACAATCTGCTTTCGACTACAATAAGAAACACCCTATCATACTTGATGCGAAGCATCATCTTACTAAGATAATGCTACAATATGAACATAACAAACTATTGCATGCGGGTCCCCAGCTCCTCCTTTCCACTTTTCGTGAGAGTTTCTGGCCTTTAGGAGGCAGAAACTTGGTTCGTGCTATCAGTAAACAGTGTACTATCTGTACTCGTATGAGAAGCAAAACAATACAGCCTATAATGGGTAATTTACCGGATGTTAGAGTTACTGAGAATTTTCCCTTCAATGTTTGCGGGATCGATTTTGCGGGTCCTTTTATGATCTGTTCCAAAAAGGGCAAAGGAAACCGTGTCACAAAGGCCTATTTATGCATTTTTGTTTGTCTAGCCGTCAAAGCCTTGCATCTTGAGGTAGTCAGTGACCTTTCAACCGCGGCATTCATTATGTGTCTACGCAGGTTCATCTCACGTCGAGGCAAGCCTAACATTATCTATTGCGACAATGGCAAAAATTTTGTGGGTGCAAACAATGAGTTGAGCAAAATGTTACGATCCAGTCGTCAGTCAGTGTCAGACTTCGCAGCGAATGAAGGCATACAATTCATTTTTAATCCGGCCTATTCGCCCCACTTCGGAGGTATTTGGGAGAGCGGAGTCCGTTCCTCAAAGAACCTTTTAAAACGCGCAGCTGGCAATGCCTATCTGACCTTTGAGGAGTTGGCTACACTTTTCTCACAAATAGAAGCCATACTCAATTCTCGTCCACTTATCCCACTTTCATCCCATCCTATGGACTTAAATCCTCTCACTCCGGGGCACTTCCTGATTGGTCGACCATTGATATCGCTTCCATCACCGCCTATTAATACCAAGAATCCACACAGGTACCAACGCATCGAACAAATCAGGCAGCAATTCTGGGAGCGATGGCGCCGAGAGTACATGGCCGAGCTCCAACAGCGAGGCAAATGGAAGCAGAACTGCCCGCCCCTGCAAGTAGGCGACCTGGTCGTCGTAAAAGAGGACAACCTCATGCCGCTACAATGGAGAATGGGGCGAGTTTCCAAACTGTATCCAGGACAAGACGGCATTGCCAGAGTGGCGGACGTCTATGTCTCCAAGGGAACCATCAGACGAGCGGTAAACAAGCTTTGTCTTCTGCCAATGTCAACCAACCAGCCTATGACAACTACTGCAAAATAAATTACCTACTGAAGAAGAAGAGGGATTCAGGAGATTCCTTCAACGCCCTGGAGGATGTTTGCGCCGCAAACCAGTTCCGGGCGCGGGGGTGCCACCACACCGAGAGGGGATCGCCGTCGTCACAGCAGACCGGCGCGCGCCGGCGCGCGCGCCGGTAATCGGCCACCGACCGCCAGTGTGAACGACCAATATTATCAAGAACCTAAAACCTTGTAAACTGTACCTAAACTTACTAAATATAAAAGTACCTAACCAATTCTCTGTGTTTGGACTTCGCCCGAACATCCTGTGTATTCGTTTTGTTTTTGGTCTTAGGAAATACGATCATGTCTCTCAGTTCTGCAAGGATCTCAATTATCTGTCTTCGCAGGAACACTCGCATATTATGTCCCCTGTTCAACATCCCTTTTTAACCCTGCATACCCTGGCTACCTGCACGACCGTTTTTCGTTTACTCGCCCTGCTGACGTCCTGTGTAGATCCCTCCTTAAACTCCATCTCAATTTCCCATCACATAAAACTCGTTTCTATTCCCACTCCTTTTCTGTTCATGCACTACGACTGTGGAACTCACTTCCACCTAATAAGATCCGTGACGCTAAACGTATCTCTATTTTTAAAAAGCAAGTCAAAGAACACTTTCATTCTGCTATCCCATGATCTTATATATTATAGGTATTTAATTATTTTATAGTAGTTATGTATTTTTATATATATATATAATAATCTTTAGGTACTTATTGTATGGTTGTATTACCTTTCCTTGTACTTATACACACTGTGTCTATGTTTCTTATCTAATTCTCCTGTCGTAGGTCTGCAGGAAGAGAGGTAGAGTTTTTTTTTTTTATCAATAGGCTCGCGCTTGACCACTATCTCAAATGATGGAAAGCGAGATGCTGATTTTCTGCTTTTCTCTAGAAATAAGCAGCACTTTTGTGCTATTCTATCTTTCTATGTACTTTAACAGATTTTAAGTGTTTTGTGTGTACCTACATAAATAAATAAATAAGTCAAGTTTCAAGTTTATTAACCCAAGAAATAAGATTCTTCAAAAACACTTTAACATCGCCTAAATCATATTTTGGGGATAGTTTAAAAAAATAATAATAAAAACCTTCAATATTCATTTAGGTTTTGTGGTAAGTTTCAAGTTTATTTATTGACCCAAGAAATCAGATTTTCATACAAACTTTAACTCCCCCTAAATCATCATTTGGGTATAGTTTCGAAAAATTAATAGTGGCAACCTTTATCATTTACTTAAGATTACTATTTGTGCCAAGCTTCAAGAATTTTGGCCGACGGAATTTGATTTCTCATACAAACTTTCTACCCCCTTTTACCCCCCTAAGGGGTAGAATTTTCAAAAAAACTTTCTTAGTGCTCACTTACGTCACTTGAGGAACCTTTTTGCCAAATTTCATGCTTCTAGCCACCTTCTTTACCTACCTACCAACCTACTCACCTGCACCTACCTACTCTATTTACCCTACCCTACCTACATACCCACCTACCCTACCTACCTACATACTCACCTACCCTATCTACCTACCTATCTACCAATTTGTTAAACCATTTATTTGAATAAGAATGAATACTACAATAAACATTTAACCAACTTTTGTTTCTACCGGCGATCTAATTAAATTTTAGAATACAAAAGCTGCTATTGTGACTTAACTATGTTAATGAGATACATTCTCTCGCAGACTTTTTTGTAGTTTATTTAATCATGTACTACATATTTTTTAAGTATCATCCATAGTTTTCTCAGTGCACGTCAAATAATGTTTTTTTTTGGCAAAATATTGATACTTTGGGTTACATTATTGCAATTTAAGGATCCCCAAGTTTTTCGATAGCCATGTTAATCGGGAAAAATTTCAATTTCCATAGGTAAAAGATTTTTTTAAATCGGTCCAGTAGTTTCGGAGCCTATTCGGTACAAACAAACAAAAAAATATTTCCTCTTTATAATATTGATATAGATAAAGATAATATAAACATAAGAGAATACAATAAAAGAATATCCAAACACACACAAGCAATGAAAAAAAAAAGAGAACTAATAGCTACTACGTAATCTATTAAAAAAACAATATGAAAAATCATTTGACATGCTGAGATGAAAAAAGTATGTTCACAAGAAGCCAGGCTCGAACACTAACCATACACCTAACATCTTCGGGTTCATCGCTCAGTTCTGCCTCGCAGCCTCACGGATGTACCTCCTACATCCGTGAGTCAAGCAATCCCGGACGCTGCAATTGCGTCGAGCAATCCCGGACGCTGCAATTGCGTCGAGCAATCCCGGACGCCGCAATTGCGTCGAGCAATCCCGGACGCTGCAATTGCGTCGAGCAATCCCGGATGCTGCAGATGCGTCGAGCAATCCCGGACGCTGCAATTGCGTCGAGCAATCCCGGACGCTGCAATTGCGTCGAGCTCGAGCGACGACACCACCAACTGGAAGTCCACGGGGAGGACGCCGGCCGCCGGACAGCTTGGGACCGAGACCCATCGACCGCCGGACAGCTTGTGACCTTGAGAGCTATCGGCCTCTGACAGAGCCCCCGCTACCTGTGGAAGTGATGGACGCATCCATTAACGAAAACGTCATGCGCGCAAACTTTGGAGCAACAGAGTGGGGCAGTAACCTGACTGCGTACCGTGGTCGGATGCTCTATCTGTTTCAGGAGTTTGAGCCAGCTGTCCACGTTTCGGCCCAACGTTTGTAGGATCAGGTGCGGGTCATCCAACGTAACCGTGTGTTCATTACGCCGTACTTGATAGACTGCGTAATGAATCACGGGGTAGCCGTGTCTCGCCTACCTTGCCACTGGCCGCAGTGCAACTGCAACCTAATGTTTCACCGCGACCCAACCATGTTTGCGAGGATGACGACGACGGGGCTATAGCGTACTGGGTACGAACAATGCACAATTGAGGAGCGCTTTGGAGTGTACATTCCGAGAGTATCGTTTTACACCGCCTGAGCTTAGACCTCTATTACCTAGTCTGCCCATGCATAAGAAAAATAAGGTGCTGGTGTGTGTTCTAGATTCGCAGCTATCAAATATTTTTGATGGTAGCAAAGACCTTACCGATACCCACTCCATCTTGTACCGTGCGGTTGCAGAGCGGCATGTCTTGTAGCGAACATAAAATTTCACAAAAGTGACAAAGCTACACGACCAGCTATACCAACTTAGCAGTGCAGGATTGAGCATCGTATCGGTGAGGCTAAAACACTCATCAGCAAGCTTAATTGCTTCAGGGAGGGCAACACTCACCCTAGAGCCTTGTGAGGCGGGCGTTCTAGGGGACTTATCTGTCCTGCTTCACAGAGCGTATCGACTTCCTGAAGCAGAAGATCCATGTGCAAGCCGTATTCGTCGCTACAAGCAGTGAATGGAGCGATTCACTCAGAATCGCACATTCCAGAGGAACGAAAGGTGGGTTTATAGGGCATGGGAGCGACCCGATCAAGTTGTGACTAATACGCGCCTACCGGATGATGACGCCATGTGTTCTTTCTGGCGCAATATTTGGTTGGTACCTGTCAGTCACACCGAAGGTGGCTGGACTCGGGTGGTCGAGCAAGCCGTGCGATCTAATACCAGAAATGAGGGCGATTAACATTAGCACCCAAGATGTAGCTAGTGCAATCCGCCCGTTGCTTAATTGGAAATCTCCAGGACCGGACGGCCTGCAAAACTTTTGGATAAAATGGTTCCAAAGCTCGGATACTTGTTTGATAGCTCAGTTTCAGTCTGCCTTTGGAGTCAGGGTCACTGCTGCTCCAGTTTCTAATGACAGGAATAACCCACCTGCTCCATAATTCAGGTAGTTACTATATAAAGTTCTTAAATCCATTTTGAGAACAAAAATTAACCAACATATTGACAACGATACAATCATGCCATGGATATACGTTTGTTACTCAATCACTCAATCACGCCAGAACGGCTGAACGAATCTGGATAAAATTTGGCAGAGAGATAACATAAGCTACTTTTTATCCCAGTATAATGTTTCCTTGGGATTATAAACAACTTTTCACGGAGCCGAAGTCGCTGGCCGAACCTAGCTATACATAAAAATAATAGATAAAATGAACACATTTTTCATAGGTTACAATTACAACTAAGCTAAATAATTATGCTGCTAAAAATGTAGCTAGATTATAATTTTTTGGTATTTTTACTGCTTTTTGCAAACTTTGGTTTTGTGAAAGAAAACAAATGTCAAATCAATAAAGTAATGTTGAAAAAGGAATTACACTTTCTTGAATACGAAATTAATATATATAAATCACAAATATCATGAACATAGTACAAACCGAACCGGATGAACCAGCGACCTATGGATAAAAATAAATTCACATATAAACATGATCACCACCCAATGAATGAAATCAAGATGAATCCGACAGAGAAACTTATGGCGCTTCAAATAGACACCTTGGAAATTATCGAAAAGCAGATTAATTTCAAGAAGTCACCGAAGGAGAGAATTATATTAGTTACATACGTACAAGGTCATTCGGAAGCTGTAGAAAATTACTTTTTAAATTTAGGTGCATACATGAAAAAAATGTGACAAGCGTTTCAAAGGAAGACAAAAGCAAACTGCCATATTTTACGGGAATTAAGATGATGACACTGAAGTTTAGCACCGAGACAAAGAGTAACCAAGGTATACAGGGTCGCAAGGTAAAGTAGTAATGGTTCTGATCACCTGCCAACCAGTGAAGTCAGATTACCACATATCACCATTCCCTGGTTCAATGGAGATTATTCACAATGTCAATCTTTTCATGATTTGTTGAACACATAGCAAGATTAATTCACTGGACGACGTGTAAACGATGCATTAACTCAATCTGAACCTGAAGGCTGAAGAGGATGTTCTTTTACGACAATTTTCCAATACCAGCGAGAACTATACTCAAGCATGGACCATTTTGAAGAAACGTTATGATAACAAAACATACATTACTAACTGCCTTTTATTTAAGAAGTTCTTCGCCCATAAGACAATCGTTCAAGAAGCGGCCACCGCCTTGAAACAGCTGAATGCACATAAAAATCTCAGCTTACCAATACCTGAATGGGATGCGCCATTGTCTTTTATATAGTTGTATCAAAACTGGATCCTGGAACTCATAAGCATTGGGAGGAGTTAATTAATGGAGAGGAGTCTAATCTGTCTTATATCAAATCATGCAGTGTGGCGATTCAAACCAAAAAAAAACATGCCTGGTGTGCAAGAGACGGCATTGCTGCATCGAGATACAAATTTTATTTTTTATTTGTATATAATAAAGCAATATTACATTTTATTAAATTGTATAACAAACATTATAACAACTATAACCAAAAATAACAAAAAAATACGAAAAATACATTTAATTTTTTTTTATTAAAATAATATTTTAATAATTGGTCTGATCTAGTTGTATGAAAAGTGAAGTGTCCCAATTTGAATACTTAGCCAAACTATCGAATTTAATTGAGTGAAATGGATATTACAAAAATAACAAATGTATAACATTATTAACCATATTTTCACAATTCAGTTGAAAAATACCCTTTGTACATTTCTTGATAAATAAATTTGTAATTAATTATATTAACTTGTCCTGTAAATAGTTCCTTTTGAAAATTCCAGTTTTTGTTACTATAATTTCGGTAATATCCGTTACGATTTATTGGTAAACATATTTGAGAATATTGGCAAACACTTATATAGCTTAACATCCATCTTGTTTTCATTTTGAAAGTTCTTTTCTGTGCCATATGCGGACGTTGAAATTCGTTAGGTTACCGGTCAGTGAAAAATTCAAGCTTTGTTACCGAGAAATCACAGGTAAGTGCAGCTTTTATTGCTATTTCACTGAAACTACTATTAAAGCTCTCAATCTTGATTTCGTTAATCAAATCATAAACCAGATTAGTTTCGAGTTGCATGTGTTTACAATTTGAATTTTATTTTGTACTTGATTTGTTACCTCCGTTTTTGTTACTTTTAAATGGTAACGTATAAATGGAAACGGGAGTAACAAAATAGGTAATTATTAGGCAGAGTATTGAACTATGAGTGCTGAACAAATAATGATTAAATTAAGAAAACTTTTGATATGATATTTGCGTTATAAAAAAAATGATGAAAAGTTGTTTACCGTGTACCGGATCAAACTATTGTTATGGGGCAATTTCTATGATACTAATTAATGATTAAAAACTGTTTAACTTATTTTATCATATTTCAGTCACATAAATGTTCCTTAATATTATGTTTTTTTTTGTTATTTTAAGAATACATTTCCCTTGACAGCAGTTCAAATAATGACGGTCTAATTTTATTGGTATAGGCCAATATTTAATAATGAATGATTTGAACTGCTGTGAACACTAGGCTTAAAAGATCCTAGGTTGTTACCAGAATTCTATTTTTGTTACTGTCCCATATAAGTGGGCGAGTATTTCTTTTCAATATTGTTATATTTTTTAATAATTTAGATGGTTTTTTTTTATGATAAAAACACAGATATGTGCTTTACTTTCTGATATGTATACAATAAAGACGGTCTAATTTTATTGGTATAGGCCAATATTTAATAATGAATGATTTGAACTGCTGTGAACACTAGGCTTAAAAGATCCTAGGTTGTTACCAGAATTCTATTTTTGTTACTGTCCCATAAAAGTGGGCGAGTATTTCTTTTCAATATTGTTATATTTTTTAATAATTTAGATGGTTTTTTTATGATAAAAACACAGATATGTGCATTACTTTCTGATATGTATACATATAACATATGATTAAACAACACCATAACTGCGTTACTGTAATTTTAAAACAGAGTTGTGGCCAGAAGGTAACGTAAAACATTACACTTTTAATATTAAACTGATTTTGTAAAAAAACACGTAAAGTTTTATTATGACATCTTTTTTAATCATTTGTAACTTGTAGAAATTGACTTGGTGATATAATTTACGTAATAGATTGAAAGTAACAAAATAAGTTTTTTTTCCGACGTGGGTTTGGTTTTATACATTGCACTGTTTTTTTACAAATTAATTTTTGTCATTAATCTATTTCTTAAAATGTATAAAATAATTTTACTTCATCATTTTAATTTTAGTGAATTTCTGATCTTCGGTACATTTTTTTTGAGAAATGCTCATATTGAATACTTCTGTTAATTAATATGTTGCGGTCAAATAATGTCATGTTCATGAAGTAGTTTGTGTTGTGGTGACATCGATTGCCATATATAAAGTTAGGTATAGTTCAACACCACTGAAATATAAAATAAGTATTTTGGTGGGACGTATGTTTGCTTTTTGTACTGCTTTTTCAAACTATGGTTTTGAGAAAAAAAACATACATGTCAAGTCGGTAAAAATATGTTGCAAAAAAATTTACAAATATCATGAACAATATTCACAAATATCATGAACAATATTCACAAATATCATGAACAATATTCACAAATATCATGAACAATACTCACAAATATCATGAACAATAATAATATTGTCTGTTTACTTTTTTATGTTCTATAAAATATTTATTGTCTTGACAGATTAAGATCCAAACAATCAAACCAATCAATAATAATAATAATACCCGCTTCGAGCCAAAAGTTTTATGCGTTTGAAAGAAATGTAGTTAACGGCTGTACAACACGTGTACAATAATAGCGCACACACAATTAACTCCACTAAACTGTATGGTAATGTCATTGACATGGTCCTTTTGTCAACTTATGGTGACTGACATTTTCTATGATGGTTTCAGAGTATGATGAAGAGGCATTACCAGGCAATTGGAAGGTTAAGTTGTTTCCAAACTTTTCGCTAGGGTACTTCTTACTAGATGACCAAGAATATCATCGGATTTCTGTTACTTTTATGAAGTTTGGATTTTACGCAAAGAAAGAAAGAAAATTATGTATATGCGTCAAAGAAACTTTATAGCCATGCGTATTCCTTTTGCCCAGCGTAACACGATGATAGACTGAGTTATTTGTTTCATCAACCCGCCATTACAGTTTTGATAGCGTTACTTCTCTCATTTCCAGGAACTAGGCACAGTATACCGGCTGCAATATCGGTCATATTTCGAAATGCACACGAGAGCACTAAAACGTTGGTGTAAAGCCACGGACACATATATATCCAGTGCTGCATGTCTCACCGAGATCAAAAGGAAGTGAGCACGTTTATTTCTGGATCATAATGTAAACTGCGCTCACCAAGGTTGTGTGCACTCCTCCTTTTTGACATTTGTCAAATTAGCGATCGTTATTTTGCTGCGGTGCGCTCGGAGATGAATTTGTGTTATTTATACGTTTGACTTGGATATTTTCTCGAGAGTGATTGACCGAAAGACGAATATTATTACAGTGCTCTGCGGTATCGTGAAGATTATTTTTATATGTATAAATATGTATTTTTGGATGGTACCGTAAGCTGCAGATGCTGCAACTTGCAGCCGATAATAACTAAAGAGATATACAGATAATCTTAAAGCGGTATCGAATATCACAGAACCGTCATTATTTAAAAAAAACAGGCTGTTGAGCAATGTAGGTTTCCAAAATGGTAAGATAATAGGGGTTAAAGTATGAAATTGCCGTTTTATTGTAATAGGTATTTCGAATTGACATAGAACCTTCATAGTTTGAGATTATTGAGTTAAACTTTTTCACATGGTACCTATGAAGTTCTTCTTTTAAAAAATGTGCAACATTCGTTTATCGACTTACAGTTTTTTTATTCAGCTTAGACAAGAAAGATGGATACTGCGAAAATTCTAGTGATTTTTGAATACGAGTTCCGACGCTAACTAACGCGGCAGAAACAGCTCGCAATATCAA
Source organism: Orthosia cruda (assembly GCA_964057195.1). Classification (NCBI taxonomy): domain Eukaryota; kingdom Metazoa; phylum Arthropoda; class Insecta; order Lepidoptera; family Noctuidae; genus Orthosia; species Orthosia cruda. Next base: position 2,927,704 of record OZ059835.1, on the reverse strand, counting down.
CGTTGCGTTCGGAGAGGGGACTGCTGATGAATGCACTGTGCGATTTTGGTTTAAACGCTTTCGTGATGGAAACTTTGATTTTAAGAACGAACCACGTGGAAGACCGCCAACACAGGTGAATAAAACAATGAATAATTGTAATAGATGGTAGAAGCCGATCCGAGCCAAACTACCCAAGAATTAGCGGCATGGTTTAACATTACCTATATGACTAACAATATTGACTTATTTGCGTCAAATCAATAAAATGAAAAAATATGAAAAATTAGTGCCTCATGATTTGAATGATCTGCAGAAAGAAACGCGTGTTGAAACTTGTGTTGCCTTGTTGAAGTGATACCGAAATGAAGGAATATTGGATTGAATTGTATGTGATGAAAAGTGGATTCTTTACGATAACCATAAGCAATGGCTGACCCCAGTAAACGCCGCAACAGTGTCCTAAAGCAAAGCATCCCAATAAACAGGTAATGGTAACTGTTTGGTGGTCTCAGCATGGTGTTATTCACTATAGCTTTCTCCGATCTGGTCAAGCAATAACGGCAGATGTCTACTGTGCCAAACTCCGAACAATGATAGCAAAACTAGCAGTGAAACAGCCCCGAATCATGAATCGATCTTCACCATTATTGCTCCATGATAACGCGAGACCTCATACAGCACGAGAAATCGTTTTAACACTACAGGAACTGCAATTATAAACCTTTCGTCCTCCTCCGTATTCGCCAGAACTTGCTCCAACGGACTACCATTTTTTTCGTGATTTGGACAATTTTCTACGTAATAAAAAGTTTTCTTCTCAGGAGGCAATACAAAATGCTTTCACACAATTCGTCGAATCTAGATCACCAGAGTTCTGTCGCAAAGGCATAAATGACCTCCCTATTAGATGGCAGTAATGTATAGATAATAATGGTTATTATTTTGATTAAATAAATATGTTAAATTAAAAAAAAAACGAATGTCAATTTTACAGTACAAATCGTTAATTTCATACTTTAACCCCTAATATTTAAAAGCGATCCTAAATGCTAAGGAGTTAGTACTCAAAAGTGTATTAAACTTCTAGATGTTTTATAAATAATGTGAGGGGTTGGTAGCTCCAAGAGCTATAAGTAATCAGCAGAAATTACTTTAATATGTTATATTGAAGCAACAACGTGCCTGCCTTAAGGCGGCTTGTACAGAAGTAACAACCAAAACTAAACAAAACACATCTTCAATTATTTCCTTGCGTACTGATTTCAATCAGCTTCCAAAACTAAATAGTTATCTGTTGCCAGTCTTATAATAGGCAAGAAGGTTGCCTCTAAATAGTCCTCAGAATAATATGGGCACATCCCATAGCTGCGTTTTTTGACCCCAAATAAATCGGGACATCGGCAAGAAAAGAAAAAGATGTTACATATTACGGGACATCTTCACACATGGATGTCTTACTATGCCTCCTTACTGTGTGTGTTAATGTGTAATTTCCGCAAAACAAATAATTATATATACCAAAACCAGGAAACAGGCATATTGCCAACGTTGCCAAGATCTTCCATAGTAATGCTGCCTTTTTGCTTTATGTCACCTTTCCCATCATCTTTATGCTTTCACTCATAACATATCTTTTGATTTGATTTTATATCTCCTCTCGACAGCTACACTGAAAAAAATTAGGAATAGCAAACTTTTTTATTACTAACAATAAAACTAGTTTTGTAATATTTTATTTAAGTTTATTATCTAACAACTAAAGTTTGCTTAAATTTGTACAAAATTGTTGGTTAAAACCGGAAGGACATATTTTTTTGTAATTTTAAATTATAGTATACTTTTTGGAACGCACGTTGATCTTACAAAGATCATATTCTTTTATTCACATTTAAAATCTTCGTCTCAGCAGTGATACTTCAGGAAATAAACTTCCTATTTCAAGGGGTCTACAAAACCCGGGTGCAATTTCCGGGTGTTGGTACTTCCTACTTCTAAGTTTTATTATTATTGTCTAAAATAACAATACAATCATTTAAATCTTTTAAACCCGGAACGCGGCAACCTGCCAGTGTCACAAGGATGTTACATAGAAATGCTTTCTGTCATAGTTATGTGTTGATTAGCATAAAACATGCTCCTGCGCAATGGAGCCGCGCTCTTCCGGATTTTTTCAACGTTACACCACGAACGGAATGCCAGCCCGCATGACATTGAACGTTCATTGCCAATGTTTTGCATCTAGTAATAAAATTGTGTGTCTGAAGGGATATTAATTATTACTTAGAGAAGGAATGGTGGAAAACCGGAAAAAATACGTCATGGTCATTAGCATTCATCATCATTTTAGCTGAAAGACGTCCATTGCCATATGTTCAATAGTCTTTTCATAAAGGTAGCGTAGCCACATCATCCGGTCTCGCATCCAGTGAATTAGTCTAAACTTAAAAACCTGGTTATCAGTCCAGAACTAGTCACAGTTTAGCGTGACGAAATCTTATTCTCTTTGTGTTCGACATGTAAAAGTGTTTGTACAAACCAACAGAAATAAAATCATTTATCATTTATCATTATCATTTATTAGGCTTCAGATATGCTAAGAATGTTATCGTAAAATAAGCTTAGTTGCCCTTAATAGACACAAACATCCATCATGTAAACATCCAACCACACACTAAATCAAACACACATGGTTATTAAAATAATAACTACGATCGAAAGAAAATGAAAACAAATTCCTGCATAAAAAGATAATAACCAGGAATCTCTGGGTAAAGACATTAATTTCCTAATCACAGTCTTATTAACAAGAAATAACCATATCGAAAAGATTTTAAAGAAAGATCGCGGAGGTGTTTCAGACGTGCTGGATATGTTCAAAGAGAGATATGACAAAAGATGAAGTGTTGACCAAGCGGCACCACACTCTGAGGTCTACGACAATCACAAATTACCTAGTGTGGCTGGAGTCTTCCCATTGACCTCGGTACGCATACGCATGATCCAAGACAAAGTCTGATAGTAGTATAATTATGAGACTTTTCCTGGAACCAGCAAGCTTTCAACTCATGCTAAATGCTGCCCGCTGTTGCCTTCAACGGCACCCATAACATTCATGAATACTAAGGGGAATAATTACCACCCCGTAATCGACTACATCATCCATTGCTTACCATCAGCTGAGATAGTGGTTCAAACGCGAGCCTAACCATAAATAAATAAAATAAACATCTACTTATTTCTAATCATCACAAACAAAGCTCAAGCAAACCCACCATACGCACTAGTATACAAAACAACGAACAATGTGACTATTTGTCACGCCATTCACTTAGTATGTGCATAATTATGTCCCAGTGAGGGTATGTACTGTGAGACATGGCACCTGTCCTGCACATCAGGTGGCCTGGTGATCTTGGAGTAGAAATGTCGTATAAACATTCATGGCCTGATAGCGATTAAGGGTTTTTTTTAAATAAAATCATTTACTCAATAAACCGTATAGTATTTCTAGTCAAATAATATTTGTACCGTGTGAGGATCAAACCCGTAACCTATTATAGCACAGAATCAAGCAATTCGATGTACAGAATGGGAACTATTTGAAAAATAAGGAGATGATGGTATTCGCCCCGTGTAGTGACATCTCATTCACGCTGGTATAGTGGTAATTTGATACTTCCATTTACGGTTCCAACTCAGGATTCAAATCATAAATCTTGTAATTGTCATTACATAATATAATAACAATAATTTCCCCTATACATTCATCGGCATTCAATAAAAAAAAACAAATCCAGCTCCTTTAAAGGCACTCCCATGAAAGGCCTACAATGAGCTAAAAGCAAACAAATCAACATTAAAAGGAAAGCAAATTAGAATGAAGCAGATAATACTATCAATTGCTACCATAAAGCTGCTGACCGATACCGCGATAACACCATTTTATTGGGCCATTGTTCTTCAAAAGGATTCTCTGTTTTAGTGGTAAATAAATTATCGCCTGTGCATTGAACTTCTGACCTGAAATCATTTAAGGAATGATTCTGATAGCGTGACATTTATGGCTTGGAGTACCTACACAAGAATTGGCAAAGGTTATTAGCACCGTCGTCAGTGGCTTATTTATGAATTGTAGTTTTATCGGGAGTATTCTACTTTGCCGCATCCTATTTGTTCACAATTTAGTGTGTGTAATTTTTGTGGGGAAAATTACACTCGCATTTAACTCTTTTCTTATATGTACTCTTTTAATGTGCACGCCGTTTTAGGAGAGGTTAGGTGAGCTGATGAAGAAAATCTTTATTTGAAAAATGTACTATCATAGCATAAAGAGTGAAACCAAAAACGAAATCGCTACCAACACACGCTTAGCGTTGATATTACAAGGTACCAAGAAATTATTGATAGCATTTACCTAAAATAGTGGTGGCAACATGCTCCAGAAATATGACTTCTCCAATGTTCAGTAAAACGGACGGTGGCAAAGGGCCAAGAATACACTAGGATGAAGATATATTATGACAATGTACATTCACGAAGTGAGGAAGGACTAAACGACGAACTGAGAAACTGCGTCACTACTCAATATGTGTGAAATATAATAATCTAAATATATATTATATAAAGACAGAAGAAGAAGAAGATTTGATGGTTTCTTAGGCAAGGCCATTATTGAATGGGTTCTTTTCGGGCGAGCGAGACAACAAATGAGCGACTTTCAGCTTTCTTGATATGTACGATTACAAAGTACCTAACTAATCACTTATGGAGAATAAGGTAAACGACATTCCACCAAGCACGAAGTTTGGAAGTAACAAACATACACACACAACCACACACTCACAAACTTTCGCCTTTATAATATAAATCTACATGTCAATCAGTACTCTCACTGTATTTCTCCTTAAGTTTTATCACAAATTCACAACCTAATCAACACCGCCGTCTTCTTCCTTGATCTCCTGTCTGTTCCTCCCTTGTTCGAGTTCAAGCCAAAAACTAAGCTTACCCCCAGTTTCCCAGCTCTAAATTATCGGCGAATATTTAAGCACGCGTTATCTGCTGTGATTGGTAGAATGAATTTTCAACAGCCAATCACAGCAGATAACGCGTGCTTGACAATTCGTCACATTAATTCGCCGATACTTTAGAGCTGGGAAACTCGGGGTTATTGTTACGTCAAGTTGACCTCTGTCAAAGTCATTCCAAACCATATATCTCTTCAGAACGAAATGTTTAGAAGTGCTGACATATATTATAAATATTATATCACATCACATCATCAGCCTATTAATGTTCCCACTACTGGGACACAGGCCTCCTCTCTGTGAGAGGGAATGGGCTGTAATCCACCACGCGGGCCCAGTGCGGGTTGGTGGATGTCACATGTCTTCGAATTTTTGGTTCTAGGACATGCCGGTCTCCTCACGATGTTTTCCTTCACCGTTTTGAGAGCAGTGGTGAAGAAATAACTTACACAAAGTAAAGCGCCTGCCTGGGCTCGAACCCACGACCTACAACTTGTAAGTCGCGGCCGATACCACTGGGCCACCGCTGCTCTCCGGCCACCGCTGCTCTCAAATATTATATAATTACAATAAATATATATAATTAGATAAAAGTACCTATATTTTATGATTTTCGATCAACCTCTACATGATTCTGATTTCCAGGTAGTTTGAGAGTCTTTACCACACATGATTCCATCCCCGGGTATACTTCTTTTCTTTATGATTCTTTGCTCCTGGTAGTTTAAGATTCACCCACTCATGAGTCCAGCTCCGGTTTTTTATTACTTCGAGATTCTGGTCTCCTGGTCTGTTTTGGAAAATCTAACTGTGCTCCCAGACGGTCTTAGAGTAAATACAAATGAACATTCAAACATTTATCCCCCTATTTCACCCATTTAGGGGATGAATATTACAATCTAAAATCAATATCCTCTCAAAATTTCAAACTTCTGTGATATTTCAGTCGGGACATTGGGAAATATAATGACTTCAACATTCTATATGTGAGAAATATAATAATCTACACTAATATTATAAAGAGAAAAGATTTGATTGTTTGTAAGTTAGTAATGGATAACTAATAACCGATTTAGAAAATTTATTCACCAGTAGAACGCTACATTATACCTGAGTGACATAGGCTATTTTTTATCCTGGGTAAAATATAGTATCATACTTTAAGTATTATATATTATAAATCACTGCAGCGCGTTTATCAAGGTTGCTAGAGAAAAGACAGTTATAATGCTTAGCAACCATTAACATTCTTAGACACGACTTAATAAGATTCGATGTGAAATCAAAAGGAATCCACAAGAAAATAAGAATTCTTTCAAATAGCAACATATAAAAAATATTTGACAAGTAAAGAAATATTTAATCAGACTACCGCGTGATCTCCATATTATAATCAACCAATATTTTCCCATACATGTCGTTAGTGGGGCAAATTATAATTGCTTCTCTGTTTTAATTAATTGGCCCTTGGTTCGAACCTTAGGTCAACAATCACATATTTCAAAACTCAATTCTCCACGTGCTACAATAAAATGTATTATTTATGTAATGTATATATAAAACATAATAATCAATTTAATGGGCCAATCAAAGGCCCCTATCAATAAATAAGTGCATTGCCAGCCTTGGAAATTACTTACCTATCATTAATCGCTGCGTCTTGGTGTGGTGTAAGTGGAATAAACTTCGTTACATTTTGTTTAGAAAAGCAATTCATTTAAAAACTATACAGAATCTACAAAAAAAGCAATGTTCCAAAGAAGTTAACAGCCTAGCTAATCTGTGACATAACCGACAACTATGACACCGACAAATTTCGAACCTTGCTATTTAAATAAATCAAACCAATAACAAAAATAATGTATTCATAACTTAGCTTACACCTGAACCCACCAAGGATATGAATACAACAATTCTAACAATAATGAAACTTAAAAATAGCCTCGACCAATACCTGAGGCTCTCGTTGGGCAGCTGGCTCAATAGCTTGATCCTCGATTCTTCTGGTCACGGCGCGTATACAACAATTCTAGAAAGAGCCTTGAACAATACCTGAGGAGGCTCTCGTTGGGCAGCTGACTCAGGAACTTGATACTCGATTCTTCTGGATACGGCGCGTATAGTCAGTCAGGAGGTTCCTACAGTAGCTTGGACCCTATTCCCAATACCGGTGGGCTACTATTTTAATATTTTTAATGTTTATTTTTAGATAAAAATAGGGAAAATTACGACGAACGAACGGCACCGCAAACCGCAGCGTCGTGCGTTTCGATCAAGAGATCAAAACTAAAAAAAGAAACAAAGAATAGTTACATAATGTCCTTTAAAATCCTGTAAGACACCTCTCTCCACGGTGGTCAAAAAGACACCGGCGTCACCCTTTTTCAGACTAACCTAAAAAATAAGCATATTATTATTCCCTGTAATTTTTTTAAAAAGATTTGTAAGAGGTTTTAGAACCTTGTTTGTATTTTTTTACTATTCTTCTCTGTTATTTTGTGATTGTTGCTGTTGTATTGTGTCTGTGTCGAATAAATACATTTTATCTACACTTTCTTTTTAAATTAATTATCTTCATCCACGATGACATTCATCGTTGGTGCTATAAAATAAGAAAGAGACAATGTTTTAGTCCGTCACGCCCATAAATAGCTAGTAAAGACGTCTTCGCGAGAGGGACAGACATCATTTTGTTTAAAACGGCCATATATCTCGTTGGTTTTTCGATTAATTTCACTATGAGTATTCTGTTTTAGTTCTGATTAAATAACAAATATAAAAAACATGCATATTACCTGTTGTATTAAACTATACCGCCAAAAGCTTATAACATGAACGGCAGCCTTAGGTCACAATTAAGTTGTTAGACTCTACGAAAACGACGGGCTCTAATAAAACCGCCAGTCTATACTTTTAAATATTCACTTACTGTCCCCGATGTATTTTCAATTGCTGGAAAAAAAGAAATGTCAAGAAGCATTCAAGAAAGTGAATTCTTTCGATTAATGAAGTCTGTAATGGGTTTAAGTTTGAGACAATAAAACTTTGTTGAAAGGGAACAAAATATAAATAAAATGTATTCTGAACATCTATCCATACAATTTTCATCTAAATAATAAATGGTTGTTGCGTTTTCACGCCTAAGCAACTAGACTGGTCTTAATTAAATTTAACATAGATAAAGCTTAACATTAAAAAGGGATACTTTCTACCAGCATGTGGACGACTGTGACGAGGATGGAAACATGAATTAGCGGAACCGAGAAGGTCACTAATAATGGTAAGCGGAATATAATATATTTAAACATTTTGGTTCGTGGATCTTGAAAATATTTATTCGTAACATTTTATTTCTGCACACTCATAAAAAAGTGTTACAACAAGAATTAGAGTAACTAATGTTGATGAATCAAGAAACACCTCACAATTAATTATTCAAGTTGGTAATTTCAAACCACCAAAACTGGAATACTCATACCTGAAAGGTCAAAACTAAAATCAAGACAAATGAAATATGCAAGGTCGAAAATATTATCCATTACAGGGCACACCATAAATACATGTCTTGGCGCAACCAAAGCGAGGGAAAACGCACACTCGATGTGCCTTCGTCGCAATTATCGGAAATAGACGGTTATTAGAAGCTCAACGATGATAAACTTCAAATTGAACCTTATCCCGTAGACATAAATGCTATTAAGCATGATAGGGCTGGTAAAATGGGTTTGCAAATGTTATAAAGAAGGGGTAAATAAAGCATACAGCATGGTTTCGTGTACGTTGCCATGCGAAATGGCGATGAATAAGTTATGTGACACGAAGGATTGAATAACACTATTATCGTGGAATCGTTAGTTGTTATGTGGTAGACCGTTCCTTTGTGTGGGCTATTTTCTGATTGAAAATGAAAATTGCTGAAGTTAAGTGCATGAAAGTAGGGTTTTGGTGCAGATGGTAACAAGAATGAGCTGGTGTTTTTTATTATCAATAGGCTCACTCTTGACCACCATCCCAATGATGTGTGGACGAGCAAGTTCTTGAGGGCTATTTGCTTCATATCGACTGCGGTGACGGCCAGAATTACGGCTTTAATATCCTTGGCATTCGATAAAACTAATTCGAAAAATTGCAATACATGGTAAATTGGTTTTCATAGACAGTTTAACGTACCTACTGCTTTCAAAGCGACTCTCGATGTAGATAAGCTAAAAGAAGATAAAAATCAAAAGTTGGAAAGCTTTTAACTTTTTCTCTGGAGAATTCTTCGAATGAAGGTTCCATCGAAACCATACTATGAATACGAAAAGTATCGATTAAGGCAACAACGACAAAGCCAGTCACATGTTCCAGCCCATTGCGAGAATTCTTAAAGGAACCAATCGTGCAGCATCAGGAACTTCAGAATTTAATTTTATTGATAAAAGATTTAAAATTCATCTATTGAAATTCTTAATTCTTTTAATATGTCATATGATTTAACACTGATGGGTTTGCACACTAGTAAAAGTATTAAATCATATGACATTATAACATCTTATGATACAGCAATGATGAAACATTCTTACATTATAGAAATGACTCATGAAGAGATAATCAACTTTGGTGGGTCAGAAATACGGAGAGAGCCTATAATGCATACAGCTCAATTGCCAAAGGCTTTCCAAAACATAGTCTTGGGAACTGATACATAAAGAAGAGTACTTTTGTCAATGGTACAAGTGCGAGGCATTAAGTACATGTGGAATGTCACTAAATCCATTTGTTAAATCTGGACAATTTTCACAACTATTATTTAAATTTGAGCATCCTGAAAATTCATATTACACTTGCCAAAAAAATTAAAATTACAAGGTTGCTGTATGTTTGGTAATGGATGCAAAATGATTGGTTTTGAGAATCCATTAAACAACATAATATGCTGATGTATACATAATAAGTATAGGTGGGAGACATGAAGGTGACATAACTCTCCCTCACGGTTATGTCCTAGAATCAAACAATGATAAATCATCTGGAGACTTGGATGACTACTATGTAGTTTCTAGTTCAACAAATAATTACTTATTATGTCACAAAGAGATCTTTTCATGAAAACCTGAAACAGGCATGTTAGGAGGAGATATACAAATTTATTTAGATGGAGGCATAATATTTATTCATAATGAGATAAAGTGTGTTGCAGATCACTCTGATATCTATACGTAGATTCGCTCCATTCATGAATAATATTGAAAAACACTGCGTAAAACCTAAAGAAATACGTTATAAATTTGATTTTAGACCAGCAAACAATGTTTTCTCATGGAAGCTATCAGGAAGTGCTATAATCTGTAATTTTAGACCAGCAAACAATCTTTTCTCATGGAAGCTATCAGGAAGTGCTATATAATCTGTATAAAGTGTGATAGGAAACTAACTTTAAAATCTAAAATCATCACTTGTCTCAATAAAGGTCTGGGAAGTAGAATATTTAGATTCTAGAATGATTATGTCTTCTTCTGCATAATCGGCTAACAACGTGGGTAATTTTAGATTCCCGAAGTCAGTGCATCTAACAACCAATTTGTTTATGTATGATGCAAGAGATTTTACTGAGATTTTTGATGTCATAACTCTAAACTCATCAGGCTTAAATTACTCCCATGAGGATACCTTATGGACAAGATAGGATGACGTGCAAAAGGATCATTTTTCAGATTCAGATCCGGGCAGGAGTTTTTGAGAGAAATACTAAACCATTGACCTCAGCAGATTATTCAGAATTCATATCACGCGTCCGGTACGGCCAACAGCGATACACTGAGACAGTTTAATCTCCTATATACATACGTTATTCTACGCTCAAGGTTACAAATACTAGCGCACGACTAAATTTGTATTCAAAATAAACTTGGTAAATTAGGTGGTGGCCTTGGTTGAGGACAGTTGCGATAGTAATTTCGTGGGTGACAATTTACACAAGTAAATGCGAAAACTGACTCGGTCTATTCGTTGAATGCTTGGCAAGTGATACTGATGAGCTTAAGGGTCCTTTGGTTTGATTCACAGTTCATGACATGTCTCCAAGCAGAATTAACAGTAGCAGGTGTGTAACATCTGACGAAAAAAAAAACTTGGCATGTCAATTGGATAGTATTTCCGTAGCAGACGTTCAGTACGTGACGAACCAGTTACTCAAACTACTATTGAAATTCACTCACAGGAAGATCTAGTTAGTGGCCAAGTCCAAAGATAGTTCTAATTCGTCAAGAGGTTTTGATCAGCTCATGCCATAAATTCAAAAGATTTTGATCAGCTCATGTCATAAATTTATCTTTTTAGACGGTCAGTAATCTTTATATAGCCTAAGAGCAAATATAGGTTACTTAGCGTAAATGTTTTACGCATTTGGATTGCCACAGGGAGCCAAATTCGGACCACTGTGTCAATGCCAATACCAACTGGGTCACCGAAATTGATCCAATAGTACATTCAGTGTAGATGCGTTCCGAGAAACCCAGATTAATTTTTATCGAGAGTGTTTTTCCAAGGAACGAAGTACACCTAAGTTCAGCTAGAATTAAAAATAAACCGTTTCTGGCTAAACCTTATATACGCTTGCCTAGAAGAAACCTATTCACTCTTGACTTAAAGACCTGCCCTGACATGTCTATAATAGAATACCTACATTTAAAAAAAAAGACCGGCTAGGTGACCTTTTGAGGCACGGAACCCTAAAAATTGATAAAACTTGACTGACTTAGTTATTATTTTTTCTTATTTATTCCACCGTAGGTAAGATCCAATATTCATGTCAATAAATTTAATGCGCTTACTTTAAGATTATCTAATATGCAGGCAATTTTATAGCATCGCTAAAACATTTTTGCTCTTGTAAAAGAATATAATATAAGTACAAAACAAGTTTAAGTCTTATTTTCTTTTATCGCTGTTTATAGCACATAATTTGTTTATGTAAATCAGGTCAGATTGTTTATCAAACGAAAGACGCTTTTATTAATTTAAAATGTTTTAATGTCGGGCTTTTTTGTATTCGGGTAAATAAAAATAGCACGCGCTATATCTGGTGCAGAATAAAAATATTCTATTTATTTTATTTGTTTCTTGTTGGTCTAGTGGTCATAAGTGCTACCGTTAAGCTTGAGATCCTGCAATCGATTCACGAGTCGAGCAAAGTGAAATTTTCCATCTAGAATTTCGCAGTCGCAGCCTGGAGTCTGAATATGTGCCCGGTCGATGACAATAAACCTGGCCTCTATTACATGGGACTTAAACATAGCTGACAAAATGTGGGGAATGCAGCCTAGTGTTATGTTAATTTTCAAATTGGTAAATAATGTAATAAGATGAGGTCGGTGTTTCCTAGCTAACTGATCTGAGAAGAGACATACTCACAGGGTTTTAGTCAATTCAGTCAATCCGTTCATATGAGAACCACGTAGGTAGTCCGAGGTGGTCTTTTGAGGATTATACTCACACAAATCTCTGTGGCACTTTCATGTAATAAATACTGGATGATCTTTTTTTGTCATTGGAGGATATTCAAAATCCATAAATAATTGATTGCCTTTTATTATCACAATAATCAGCTAATAAAAAATCTTAATGAAAACGACGATCAAATTTAAGGTTCAAAGTGTTCCGAATATTACTAACTAAACGAAATCCGGCAATGGCTACATTTATATAAAGTCGGAATCAGACTTCATCAATGGTTAGATGAAATCAAATGAATACAAAAAAACAAAAATAGCACCATTGAAAAGCTCCGGCCTTATATCCTTTAAGAAATTTTTAATCTCAATTATGCATTACAATGATACATTTACAGTGCGCGGTACGCTCCAAAAATGCTTTTTTCTCTCATTTTAGTAAAGTAATGAAAATTTACGAGGCCGCGAAGGAAAACTTGGGAATTTTGCCATGTCTGCTAAAAGATACCTACTTATCTGATGAACCAAGTGCTGCCAAAGATGTTTACTCAAGAATTTTGTACGTAAGCGAGTTTCGACATTTATGTTCACGAGAATAATTTTTGTTTTTATTGATGCAATTTTGATGCCGCGATGACAAGCTATTTGTCATGACTGGCTGTGACTTGCTATGTTCTATGTTATGGCGTTTGGTTTCCGCACTTTGTCCTTCAGTCCTTCAGGTGGACCATTGTGCATGGGCCATGGTGGCCGTTGGGTAGATTATTCCAACCAGCCCACCTCCCTCCAGAAGCTAATTAGGGCTCCTGGTTTACTTAGAACGTCTGAGTATGATCTGGGCGATCCGAGGGTTTGTGTTCTTATCTGGGTGACCTCTGTGCATTCAAAGAGAACGTGCGAAACGGTTTCCGCAGTCTCCATGCATGCCCTGCATAGAGGACTGTCCGTTATGCCTATGGTGTGGAAGTGTTTGTTTAGTGAGCAGTGTCCCGTGATGGTCCCCGTCATCAGGCGCAGGACATTCCTGTCCAGGCGTAGCAAACGTCTGGTAAGCCTACTGTCCAAAGATGGCAAAGCCTCTTTGGACTGCCTACAGCCTGGTGCCGAGGTCCACCAGGTTTCCGCTTGTGCCTGGGTGAATTCCTGTAGCCACCTGCGTATTTGGTTGAAGGGGATGGGTACAACAGGTTCGGGTCCATAGACCGTCGTGCTGGATCCGCGTCTCGCAAGCTCGTCAGCCGCGTCGTTACCCAACGATCCGCTGTGTCCCTTTATCCATTGCAGTGTCACCGTGTTACGACTAGATACGGTTATTTGTGCTAGTGCGTTGTGGCATACTAGTATTAATTTTGATGTGATATATTTTTTCCGTAAGGATTGGAGGTCTGAGGCGCTGTCGGAGAGTATACGTATGTGAGTGTCCGTAACCCTCCTGGCTTCTAGGGCGTGCACCGCCAGTATGATGCCCACACACTCCGCCTGATAGACGGTGTTGAACTCTCCTAGCGGTCTGGATATATTTATATTTAGGTCGTGTGAGAAGACCCCGACTCCGGTACCGGAGTCCGTCTTCGATCTGTCAGTGTGTCTGTGACTTGCTATTGATTGTTGTTGTTAAAATGATTTTCACATATTTTTTTATTTTCAATGCTGTGTTTTTTTTGTATTTTTATAAATATTGAGCTTAATACATATCATTATGTTTCTACAACATCGTTCTTATTTTACATCAGGTAACCACCGTAAAACAATTTTATGAAACTTTATAAACTATTTCATTCCAGTTTTTCGACCTAAAAGCTAAAAACTTCAACAGGACCAGCACTAACATAAATCTCAAAATCAAGATTGATTCAAATCTCGCGTTTGGCGCAGTCAATGTCACAGCAAACTATCCCATATTCGGCGCGTGCTCAGAATAATCGCCGGCGTTTCACGAGCGAGGCATAGTACGTGCAAAATCCACTCATTTCATGCCTTTTTACGATCCCGACGTAAATTCTTCTTCGTGCCAGAATATAGCTGTCATAAAAAGAAGTCCTAGGAATTGTGAGAATAAATGCTGATGCTTTAGCTTAGGTTTTTGGCATTGCACACAATTTTCGGGCACGAATTTCTGGTAAATCAAGGTGGAAAGCGTAAAGCTTATAATTACTATAGTTATTAGTTGTTCGTTCATCTGTAGTTGCCTTTCTCACGACAAGAAACAATTTAACTGCCTTTCTCACGACAAGAAACAATTTAACTAACTTAACCAAGAAGTTTTACCGGCTCATAGCGATACGGGTGATACGGTTAAGATGAAATCCATAACAATACTTAGAACCTTGGGAATTACATGGTGCAAATAAAGAAATTAAAAATGTGACTTATCAACGAACGAATTTAGTGTAACAAAGTTTAAAAGTGATAAACGGTTTCGGGAACTTACTCGTACAAGATCAATTTCTAACCAAATACAATATTACAACAGTGCACAGTGATACCTCATGTGATATTATATATTGTCATAAAAAAACGCTATCAAAATACAGAAGGCAGACGTATTGGCGTATCGATGTACATTTGAATTTCAAAGTTCAAAGCAAAGCTTAGTTTTTATGCACCGCTCTAACTGAGCTTACGGTGGTCGGTCGGCAGTCTACGTGACCGGACTTGTTGACAAATTGACAAAGATCAAGTGAAGCAGTCAGAAGAGAAGCCAGGGGACGCGGTTTATGCCTACGTTTGAGCACGAGTAGAAAGGAGACTTGGTACTCGTTACGGTTGAGGTTGCATGTTTTTGTTTCCTGTGCGGGTCACAAATAAAACCATTTTTTTTTCAGGTTACGTACCTTGTATCAAATGTAATCTTGTTGGCTGCATTGATTTTTGAATATTCATCGAAATTTTAAAATGGTTTGACTGTCAAAGAAATCAAGGTGATTCACCCCTGAGCTTATTGGGCGCGAGTGATTTTATAATTATGTAAAAATAGTCAATCGAATAGGAATAAATCTATAATCTATCGCAAAGTCCCTATAATACATCAATAAATCAATTACTAAATTATGCATCACTTTCTTACGTAATTATTTAAAATATAAAAACTAATAAAAAAAAACCGTTGTCACCTCTGTTCAAATTATGATTACTAATCTATGGCCTCGAACCTATATCGACTACAAATTGGGCGAACTCCGAAGCCGTAGCGAAAGAAAATAATATTGTTTCTTAGCAAATATTTACCATTCCCTCAGTCCGTGTGTCTTTACAGCGTACTATATACGATGGCCGAATATTGATTGGAAGAATTAGCTATTAGACTTCAAGAGGAAGTCTAATAGCTAATTCTAGCTGTTCTAGTGGTCGCAAGCTCTAGTGGTTTGGTTGATCTTGTGGTCACATTAATATTAATGCTAATTTTCAGAGAGATACAGCCAGATATATTTTATTCCATACATAATCGGAACATGTCTTTCTAATGCAAAATATTTTTTTTTTAAAGCTCTGGTGCACTCTTATTAAGATACACTATATATTATAGGTACGTTATTTGTCAGTATAGATTTTAGTTGCATTCTGTTGCAAATAATAAAATAAGATATGCAAGAAAAAAAATATCGTTATTGCATTCACTCTTATTGTTTCTGCACCGAAACAACCCACGTATATTTGAGCAAAATTGGCAGTACATTACAAGCAAAGCCTTCCTATTCCACTTACAACAATCTCAGATACGCAACTCTTTCAATATAATACGAGAACAATTTATTTCATCATTTAACTATCCAAAGTGGTTTCATACAAATTGTATGTAATGTGATTGTGGAATGATGTAAACGAGGAACGAAGAGGCTGATGACTATCATTATGCCTAATTTATATATTCTGTCAGAGGAACGGACGATTCATGGGAGACATGGGTATAAAAGTGTTAGAAAATATTATTTAAAAACTAAGTAGATATCTAAATTATTTGTTACACCGGAAGATGTTTTTATGAATATGCAAATCTTTACTAGATCTATATACAGAGGTAAATTTGTAAATTTGTTTGTAGGAAGTAACCCTCTGGAACTACCGAACCGATTTTGAAAATTCTTTCACCAGTAGCTACATTATTCCTGAGTGTCATAGGATGGATTTTATCTAAAAAAAAATACGGGTCCTGCGGGATGGGCCACGGCATGCCTCGCGGTTTCACTGCCACGGCAACCGCGAGAAAAAGCAAGGTTTTTAATTATTAGGTTTTAATGCCATCATCAAAGAAACGATTTGTGCAAAAAAAAAATCACGTTGTATAGAGATTCACCTTGACCCCTTTTTGAAGTCTGGAAGTTATTATTTTAGGGGTAAATAAACAAGATCTGCCACACAAGAAGGGTTAGTTTTTGGCCCATTTTTCCTTTTCTTTATTAACTCATGCTTTGACGTTCTTGCACCTCAATTCCCTAAATAAATTGACGTAACTAATCAAAATAATATACCCTACTAGACTACCTCAACCAAGCAGTACCATCGTAGCAGGAGCCGTACATCCTTCTTCCGCATGTCTGCGTCTGTTGAATGACTGTGAACTTGAACAACTGCGCTCTTCCTTGAAACTAATTAAAATCCTCCTTCCGCCCGGAAGAATTCTCTTGGAAATCTAACAAAATACGTGTAAGTACATGATAATTCCGGTGTTATATGCGATTGTTGCCGAAAAAAAGGCCATTTAGCGTTTTGTAAAATGAGATGAGAAAGTATATTGATAATTCAAAAAACAACATGAATAAAGAATAAATTTATTATTTACCAAAAACCTGTTTATGGGTTAAACTCACAAATATAGGTATTTTTCCAAATAATCTAGTCTAAGCTATAATTTGTGTAGGCTTAGACGTCAGAAACATTGTAAATATAAAAGAAGGCTTGTGGTTACATAAAAAACAGTCACGAGGGTCCATCATATCTATGGTCAAGCAACGTTTGGCGAAGCCCGAAAGACTGACCATCAGTCTTGCCAAGAGGTGTAATGATACTGAGTTTTGAAGGCCATATAGGCACAATCGTTCCACGTAAAAAACTGGTATTCAGTTACGTCCGGCTAGACTGGAAGCCGGCATTCTATATAGTTAAGAAAATCCAAATATGCAACTGTAAAAAGTCCTACAAAAAAAACCATACAAAATAACATTTGTTCACAACTGTACCAACAGTTGCTTAAGAATAATTTTCACGGTAATTACGATAGGCCTACCCGACTGCGGATACTTACGACTCAATATGAATTGACACAAACGAAGGAAACCAACCCATTGCTTGCACTGATTGAACTATTTAGCTCATTTCATGTCATTATGCCGTAGGTGGTCGTATGCTGATTATGATATCAAATTACATAACATCACGCCTGTATTCCCCGAAGGGTTGGTCAGAGGTGGCACCTATTTATGTTTAAGTTCCATGTATTAAGGGGTAAGCCTATTGCCATCAACCAGGCACAAACCCAGACACTGTGCTGCTACTGAGAAATTCCAGATGGAAAAACCCAATAACACTTTGCCCGACCCTGGAATCAAACCCAGGAGCTCATCCTCAGCAGAAGCGCATGTTGTCACCACTACACCAACGAGGCCAGTCTTGATTGATCAAAATATATTATGTTTTTTTTTGCGCCAATGTCGATCATATTTGCAATGTGTGCGCGCGGGTTGAAGTAAATCGTGAGGTATTAGACCTGTATCAAATTTTGTGTCCAATCCTCTCCCAAACAGTACCAGTGCAACAAGTGTGAGCGGGACAGTTACACCCCATTCACTTAAATATTTAGAGAATGACAGACGGCGGACCTGTGACTATATAGCTATAATAATAATACTAATAACGTGGTAACCCTTTTTTTTTTTTTTTTTTTTCGGGGTGGAAAATCCTCATTGGATGTCCTCCGCCCTGGGGGGCGAAGGGGTCTGTCAGACTTGTACTGACTAAAAACCACCCCGGTGTTCCGTCTCACACCTGCACCGGGGGTCGCGGGAACAACGATACTTCCGCAACCCCCGGCTAGTGCCGGCCCGCCTCTGCGGGCCACGATCTCGGGTTGGGGGGAGAGTGAGGTGTTGGACTCCCCCCGCGACGTCTAAGAGGGGCGCGCGTGGAACACTACGCGCCACCACCTCGGGAACGTGGTAACCCTGTGTCAACAAATTTTCTGTTCCTGAAATAAAAATGAAATAAATATATTTTCGAAGAAATCACCATTAAATTCATAAAATAAGAAACCTCATAGCAAACAAATATTAAGAGAACCTTGAAATAACAATGAATTATCAATAAATAAATACTGAAAATAAACCAAGATCAATGTTTCTTTTTAATAATTTTTTTCAACATAAGTTACATGAGTGGGTATTATACAAATCTTCTGCCAAACTGCAGGACAGTTTGTCGGCAGTGTTCTCGTGAATACAGCTCTCAATTAAAACAATATTATTACATCATAACGTTCACATCGTATTATTATGATATATCTGAGGGTCAGTACATCGCCTTGTATTTCTATTGCGCCGGCGCCGTATTGAAATAACAATAAATTATCAATAAATACTGAAAATAAACCAAGATCAATGTTTCTTTTAAAATTTTCCTTTCAACATAAGTTACATGAGTGGGTATTATACAAATCTTCTGCCAAACTGCAGGACAGTTTTTCGGCAGTGTTCTCGTGAATACAGCTCTCAATTAAAACAATATTATTACATCATAACGTTAAGGGAACACATCATATTATTATGATATATCTGAGGGTCAGTACATCTAAAGCAAGAATGGGTCGGCCACGTTAGCATGCGCGCGCGACGTGCTGCTGTCGGTCGGGCGGCCGCCGTGATGTACTCATGATGTACCCATTATGTATCTACACTTCACCCGGCGTACCCCCGCACAATCAATCGCCAACAAATGTCGCCTGAAAAATACAACAAAATATGTCGCCTGTCATGTCTGTGACAGACGAAAATTGCAAGAAAAATACAAGAAGTAATGGAATGATTAGGACATAATAATTTTGACGAGAGCTGCCGCCGGAAGAAAAGCACGCCTACCACCCTCCGGCCTCGTCACCCAGCTCCGCCTCGCCGCTGCCGGAAACCAGCCCCACCGTGAGTGCTGTGACACCGGCCGTGGCAGTTGCGTCGAGCTCGAGGGACGAGTACTTCTCTCCGCCGACGACACCACCACCTGCGCGTTGACGGGGAGGACGCCGGTCGCCGGACCGCTTAGGACCTCGAGGCATACCATTGTTTCAGGTGCTTAAGCCAGCCGTCAACGTGTCGGCCCAACGGCTTTCGGATCAGGTGCGGGTCATCCAACGTAATGGGATGATACTGCACTTGATCGCCTCCGAACGGAAAAGGGTAACCGTGTCACTGCCCCATCGTCGCAGGCTGTGGTGCCACCACAGTCCAACCATATTCCCATCCACGCTGACGAGGCGAGTAGTGACAGGGTTACACACGTAAGTACCCAGTGCAATGATGAACTTAGGCCACGATTACCTCGTTTGCCCATGCATAATAAAAATAGGGCACTGGTGGCTGTTCTGGATTCGCAGTTGTCAAACTATTTTGATGTCTGCGAAGAGCTCCTGATACACACATTTGATCATGTACTGCGCGGCTGTAGCGGCATGTCGTGTTGCCCACGTTAAATTTGTAGATGACAGAGCTACACGACCGAAATCAGCCGTACCGGCTTGACAGTGCATTGTGTACGATTGAACGTCGTATTGGTGGGGCCAGAGCACTCATCCATCCCAAGAGTGATGCGCTTTGTGAGACGGGCGTTTTCGTTTTTGGGGACTGATTTCAGCCCCTGAGACTATATATCTCATGTCACAGTGAGCATCGACTTCCTGAAACAAAAAGTGTTTGCATGGGCAACCCGTATTCGTAGGTACAGGCGGAGAGTGGAGCGATACACCCAGAATTGTACATTCCAAAGTAATGAAAGGTGGATTTATCGGGCTTGGGAGCGACCCGACCAAGGTGTGACTGATACGCGCCCGCCGGATGGTGACGCTATGTGTTCATTCTGGCGCAGCATCTGGTCGGTGCCTGTCAGTCACACCGAAGGTGAATGGACTCGGCAGGTCGAATGAGCGTGTGATCTAATACAAGAAATGGGGGCTATCACGATCAGCCCCCAAGATGTAGCCCGTGCAGTCCGTCCGTTGCCGAACTGGAAATCTCCAGGGCCGGACGGACTGCACAACTTCTGGATCCAATGGCTACAAAGGTCGTACGCTCGTTTGGCATCTCAGTACCAGGCAGCCTTAGAGTCTGGTTCGCTAACCAAATTCCTTACAACAGGAATAACCCAACTGCTCCACAAGTCTGGTAGCACCGCGGAACCCAAAAATTATAGACCTATTACATGTTTACCAACGGTCATCAATTATAAGAAAAAATGGATGACTGGTTTGCTGCGTCCCTGAAAGGGGGCACTGTGGGCGGGTTATAGGCTACGCCTTTATCCTGCGGGGGCGTTTTCGTGCCCGAATATTACAGGCACGTCTTCTGTTGGGTTGCCATATAGGCAGTATAGATAGGGGTAGGCGTGCATGCACAGCCTGACTATAGTGTGGGTGCAATGTGGTCAGTGGGAGCACCACGGCGCTGCCTCACAGAGCCTTGTATTCACGGCACTTAGCGGTATGTCATACCAGGTGTAACTCTTAGCGAACTAAACGAAGCCCGGTGAAGATCTTCTTCATCATAGGTACCGACTTTGTTGACTCCCCCACTGAGGATGAGTGATCCACGTCTGATACACTTCTAGGTCGAACCGGTCACACTCAAGGGATCGCTATTTGTGTGTGAATTGGCAATAATATTGTGTCACACCGTTCATGTAAGCAAGAAACATGAAATTTACTCATACCTGAAGGACTTAACCTAACATAGCACCACCAGAGGCTCAAGACAATTGATGTCTATCAACAAAAGCATCGCGATAGATATTGGAAAAACATTAGAAATGTATGGTATTCCCGAAAGCTATCGAAATTTCACGTGATCAATTCTTTGGCATTTCGACCATTGCCATCGCATATGGAATGATATGTAGTAATGATATATAATGATGTCTAGAGTCTCAGGCTTCGGGTGGAAAAATTAATGCGTTTTGCCGAATCGTTTACATGTGTGCTGAAATTGGCAGGAAATGAAATTCAGTACGGTGTTTAATAATCCGTGAAGAGGTAACTGAACTTTTAATCTCCCATAAAATGATGAGATTTTGATGAAAAATCTTGAAAAACATTATTATTGTAACGAGGTTACATAGGTGTCGTACCTTTTATTAAATGTTGCTAGCTGAGTAAACTTTAAAGAGTCATTCATATTTAGAATGATTGGATTGTCAACAGTTTACAGGACGCCTGGAAGCACGATTTAAAATATGAAACCAATTGGAATAAAACCTAGATATATCGCAATAACGCGTATTATTTAGTAGAGAGCCTTTCAGGCTATCACATTATTGACTATTTATATACCTACCAGAAAGTTTATATGGCTGTATTTCACTCCTAGGGCATACAATATTCGAGAATACTTTGTGGCATATTACACTACTGTTTATTAAAGTAATCCAAGCAAGCCCAGCAGCAAAAGCTAGCTAATAACTCTTGAAGATGGACACATTACTGTTTCACAAAAATATATACCCGTTTTAAATGTTTCCTACATTAAATCAGTTAGTAGAGATGAAAACAAACTATTAATGAATATGACTCAGGAAGACGTGTTACAGTAAATTGTATATAGATACAAAATAAACACATCAACAGTCGATGCCAACAAAATAATAAATATTGTAAACAACTGTTGAATTTAAATTCAATATATTGATATCAACAACAGTTAGTACTAATCTCTAGTTAGATAACGACTAACAGGAGCTGTTATTGGTAGTACAAGCAGGGCACATTGCTCGCAGACCGGATGCTTGATGGGGCTGAAAAAGTGGCGAACGCGTACCGGAAGACGCAGCGATGGAAGGCCTCCCTCTATAAGTGGACCAATGACCTGGTTTAAACATGTGGCAAACCACTGGATGCGAGACGCACAGAGGTTAACGATTTGGTGACACTTGGGGGAGGCCTATGTTCAGCAGTGTACAGTAAGGAAAGTCTCCGTAGAAAGGAAAGTCTCCGTAGAAAGGAAAGTCTCCGTAGAAAGGAAAGTCACCGTAGAAAGGAAAGTCACCGTAGAAAGGAAAGTCACCGTAGAAAGGAAAGTCTCCGTAGAAAGGAAAGTCTCCGTAGAAAGGAAAGTCTCCGTAGAAAGGAAAGTTTCCGTAGAAAGGAAAGTCTCCGTAGAAAGGAAAGTCTCCGTAGAAAGGAAAGTCTCCGTAGAAAGGAAAGTCTCCGTAGAAAGGAAAGTCTCCGTAGAAAGTAAAGTCTCCGTAGAAAGGAAAGTCTCCGTAGAAAGGAAAGTCTCCATAGAAAGGAAAGTCTCCGTAGAAGGGAAAAACTCATACTAGATACTACTGCTTCATCCCTAGTCGGTTACATATTTAATGAAGGTTTTATTTCGTTGTGTCAATTTAGAGTTTTACTAACAAAAACCGTGTGGATCAGATGTGGTTGCTGATCGTACTAAAGTAGGTATTCCGTTGCCTTCCATATATCAGATTTTCACTTCATCTACATTACTACATCGTGTTGTGATTGTGAATATTACAATACTGAAGAATATAACTGTGAGTTATATTCTTCAGAGCCCCCTTTATTGCTTCTTTTTTGTAGTGTAGAAAATAACTTTTGATCTCTTGATCGTCATCTAAAAATAATAATGAGAATTGTAAATATAAGAATTTTGGATGGATGATTTAAACACAAACAAAATTAAAAACACTCATCTCACCACAAAATTTTAATTGGAATGTGTTAACTAACAACATAACGATTAACATCGATAACAACATTACTAGCCGTTATAACATAATTATTGGCAACAAAAATGACAAAATTATTATTAGCACAACCGCAGACTTATTTTTATAACAATAACATTCGATAGTAGACTCCTGCGCATTTTTCAGGTTATTGCGTCTAACGTCTATAGTTTAACGACCCCACCACTCGGTCAAGGTTCGCTCTAGTATCGAGTGAAAGCGATAGATGGCGCTGGTATAAATTTTTGCCAAACGTTTTGATCATTGATCATGATTGACATTTGATCACGTACGTATCACACTATTTAATTACGGTCGGATAAAGGTCACATCATCATCGTGAATAGTAATATTTTGAAGTTTGCGTTATTGGTTTTCCTAAGAATTTTTATCGTATTTTCCATTTACTGGGTTATGAAATAATAAAATACTGGTATTCTATAAAATATAAAATATGGTAGCTGTACCCGATTAGACTGGAAGCCGACTCCAGAGTGGGCAAAGTAGTTGGGAAAGGGCTAGGCAGATAGATTGGTTAAAATATAGGGCTAAATATGTGATAAATTCTATGATATGCTGGCGTATCGTACAATCGCCATACTTTCTCCTACCATAACAGACGGACAGACAGATTAGTCAACACTCAACTCACAAAGGGATACATATAAACTTTATGACATTCAATTCCGGTGTCCTGTTTTGTAATATGATTTATTTTACGACTGAGAATTTAGATATATCAAGCTTGGACCAAATGGACTAGCTGACATGTTACACAGAGGATTATTGTCATAGTTTTTGTATTTTTTCGTATCACAATATATCTTAGTGAACAAAGGACCAGGATTTGGCGAACAGTCAGACGGCTAAACAAAATACTAGTATAAAAATATCTTAAATAGTTGGCCGCCCTGGCTTTACACGGGTGTAGTACTAATAAAGAAAATTAAACTTTTTTTCTTTCATACAAACCGTGTCCCGCCAATTACAGACAAAAAAATGTTTGGCAAACAGGTGCACACCCGTTCTGAAATGATACGTTTACATATATTCGACAATTTATTTGTATTTACTTATATAAATGACAGGTAGGTTTCTAGAAAAATACTGCTCTAAAAAAAATCAAAGTTAGCTATTTTGAATCGGAAAAAATTACGAAAGTCTATACTTATTCTTAGGTCTGAACTAATCCATAAACTCAGGGACCCGCCAAGAGGAAAATTAAGGTAAGAGAAAAGTAGGTATTGAAAAAATGCATAAAATTGTTAGGCGATGATAAGTTTTTATTTCTTGATGAACCAGTTCTTTATCTTGCCTGGTGGAAAGCGATGGATGAGATTGTAGCACGAGTAGAGCCACAGATCATAGAAACAAAAGAGTAGAGCGTTCACTCTTGCTTTAAAGGCCGAAGGGTTCAGGGAACGCAGACGCTGGCCGGCCCCTCAGTCATATTTTATAATATGAAACCAACTAAATTTCTAATAACATAACAACACATCATTTTTTCTCTACAATTTCACAATAATAGTATTTATAACGTAAGTACATATTCCGCTCAGGTATTTTCCTCAATTATAATCGGGCACCCATCCAACTGTCGCTGGCAAGTATTTAGGTATGCAGATTGAATGAGTTACCACAACCTAACTAGGTATTAATCATTAGATAATAAAGCAGTTAATATGTTACCGTACATAAAGCAATTGTAATAAGGAAGTTATACTAGTTTCCAGCATGGCTGTTGGTCGTATACACAGTGGATCATTGTTGTTGTAAACATTGAAAATACTTCAGTCGGCAGATGTTTTATATGTTCGTGAATTGAAATCTTAACAAATTTATCTTTCCTTGGTCTTACCCAGTGCCGCAAGTTTAATTCTTCTTCAAGGCAAACCATCTAACAATGGCCACAGATACAACACCTGCTAGCAGATGTCTCATACAGTGGATGGAAAGGCTAGCTTGTGATGATATTAGGAACAAAGATAATACACATACTATTACCATTACTGACGACGAAACCGACTTCTCAGATTGAAGTCATCATGATTATATTTGTTCAAGTATTTCATCTGTAATCTTCTGAATAGTCTCTAACAAACACAAGCTTTTTATGTGACAATTAAAAGCATCAGAAGGATGTTGAGGGGTATATAGAAGATGTTCATCTGCGTACTTTAGCCATCAAAGCCAGCACTGGCAACCACCAGAAGTTTTTTTTTTATATCTAATATAGGATCGCGCTTGACCACTATATCACCTGATAGTAAGCGATGATGTGGTCGACGGTGGAACACGCTTGCCTAGAAGTAACCTATTCACTCTTGACTTAAAGACCCCTAGATTGTAGCTATCGGGTATCGCTTCAATAGCATCAAAACTCTGGTTAGAGTTGTTGCTTATGATGGATTCAACTCATGGAGATGGCAAATACAGCTATGGAAAACACAGTCACAGATGAAATAGACTACCTTTTTTTCTTATTTATTTATTTAAAATTCATGCACAAACGTACAATGGCTCTGACTTAATGCCTCAGGCATTCTCTACTAGGGATACTTGGACAGGAAACCAAAAGTAGGCTGGAGTTCCCTTTTGGATGCGTCCGTGGGGAAAGCCAGTCTCCGGGACGGTGCACCCTGGGGTACAGGCAATGACTTCCCCCCCATTAGGTACTATTTGCCTAAGGGGACTCGTTGCCTGTATGCCAATATCCTGTTAGTGAGGTTGGAAATCGGAAGAACGCTCCAACGTGTTTCCCTCTGCGCTCTAAGCAGCACAGCGCGCAGAGTAAGAGCGGGCTCGGTGTGCACTAGCCCTGTCTTCGGATAAGCAGGAGGGAGTATTGCTCCTCCTTCTGCCACCGCTGGTCTCGTGGCTCCGATGATATTCACGGTCATGTCTCTCGACTGTTGATGCGGGTCGGGGGTCTTGGCTTAACCCGGGCCACGAGGAAGAAAACCTCTGTAAAATCATCCCAAAGCCCCAACCGGCGGCGCACCATGAGGGAGTTTTTGATAGCTTGGGGTAGCTAAATTAGTCTCTAGTGCGAACTACTAATTTTATGAGAATTAAAATAATAT
This sequence comes from Orthosia cruda, assembly GCA_964057195.1. NCBI lineage: Eukaryota > Metazoa > Arthropoda > Insecta > Lepidoptera > Noctuidae > Orthosia > Orthosia cruda. Next base: position 2,901,256 of record OZ059835.1, on the reverse strand, counting down.
TTACTCGTGGGAACAGCAATGGTTTTTTTAATGTAAAACTACAAAGAGGTGAGAGGTAATGCAGGGTCGGTGTCCGACGCCACATCTGGCGCAAAAGGCACACATAACTCGGAGTGCGAAGTGGTGGGGGCTGCTGCGAATAACAAATGTTTTTTCCGGAAGCGCCACAAATCAGGAAATTACCCTCCGGTGACGGGCCGAGGCCAAAAGATACCCACCAGTAGACGGGATGAAGGCCGAGGCAGAGGAGTGGGTAGGGGGCTCACTACCCACCGGGCGGGGCAGTTCTTCTGGCGGTGTATAGATTCGGAACTGGATCTGGATTCGGAGCGATTGGCAAGGTTCGCAGAGGTCGTGGGAGCCGCAATCCGAGATGTGGCCTTGAAGAGAAATAAGTCCTATAAAGACAAGGCCATATCCACGGCCACGGCCTCCATTATGGTGGCAGCGGAGGCTTATCACTTCGGGCCTCCTTCGGGTACAATGTCCGAGATGCGTTTGGAGGTCACCCGCTTGAAAGCCGGCATGGAGCTTCTCTAAAAGGTGAACGAGAAGCTTCGAAAAAATAATTTTCTTCACCTAATAAGCTCAACTCTAATAAATACGCTAATTGTACAATAATAGTCATGTGAAAGTGATATCTCGGTGAACAATATCGTGATAAATAAATAAAACAATAAGTTCATAAGTTATTGTTGCTGCCGGTGACTGAAGACTAAGAACAATATAAAAGTGCATAGAAAATGAAATACAATGAAAAGGACCAAGAGTGAGTGTGATTTATCAACAAAACATTGATAAAGTTCTGCTATGACAAAAATTTAATATAAACAATCAGTTACAAATTTGAATTATACAGTTTTTGCTTAGTGTATTGAGTGTAAACAAACCACAGCTGACTCATTGAATAACTGTCAAAAGTATTGACCAATCACAATTGACTACAAATTGATTTGACAGAGAAGTTTACGTTCAGAAATTTAAATATGTAGGCACTTCTGAGGGTTTCGTTCTGACGAGTGCCATGGTTTCGAATGACTTTGACAGATGTCAACTTGACGTAACACTAAGTACTAGTTTTTGGCGCAAACGGGAGAGATCGGTCAAGGACGGAGGAGATGTGTTGTGAATTTGTAATAAAACTGGACTGGGACAAATAAAGTACGTGTTATAGTGTAATGTAGTTTACATTATTCTCCAATACATAAAGTGATCAGTTATATTGTGTGAGCAAAGAAATTTGTTTGTCTAACTCGTATTAGCCCGAAAAGAACCCATGCAAATAATTGCTTTTCCTGACAATTACACAGTATTCCCTATAAATATGTTGACTTAGACACTGGTCTTTTGAGACCGCGTTTGTTACACGCGTTACATACGACTCAAGTACCGAGGTTGGTTTGGATAGTCTGGTCATACTGTACGTGATAGTGCATAATAAAATATTGCTTGGGCGTATTTATCTTATGCTCGTGTGTATTTATATGGCTGTGAATTCAGTGCTTGAAACGCTCAAAGATTGCTTATTATTTTGCTTGGTTCTGCTTTACAGGTTTTTTAAATTAATTAATTAATGTACAATATGGAAGACCAGAATGTAACGGTCCGTAGGCGACAATTATCAAACCCACTGCAAAACATTTTTACCTCGAACTCAACTCTATTTGCGACTACCATGATAAGTTTACCAGACACATCTTTAAATGAAAGCCAGACTGTCATTGATCTTAACGAGAAAATTAGAAAACTCACATCAGAACTACAGAGTGCTCACCAAGAGATAGAAAATCTAAGCAGCGTAAATCTGCAATTGAAAAATGACGTGGAATAATACAAAAAAGTTTCAACCTACAAGAAAGTACAGCTTTCTGAAATAAAAACTCACACACCACTGTCAGTACGTAGTAACAAAAAAAGGAAAATAGGCCGTGTTTCTACACCTATAAAAATTCATACACCATTAATCCTGACCTGATATGTCATATTCAAGTAATAGGAAACAAGCCACGTTAATAACGAAATTCTGCTCTATAAAAAAGCAAGAAATTGACCATGCTTCAGACTACGTAGAAGTAATATATGGCGTGCCACAGGGTAGTGTCCTCGGGTCCTTATTGTTCTTAATTAATATTAATGATTTGCCGAAAACTGTGGACTTTCCGATGATTCTTTTTGCAGATGATAGTACAGCCATATTTTGTAACAAAAATTATGCTTCATTGGAAAATGACATTAACACAACATTGGTTCGCATTGTCGATTGGTTAAAGGCAAACAACCTTCTAATTAATTTACAGAAAACTAATTTAATGATGTTCAGAAACAGGACTAAACCACCCCCACCGACTTAAACATACATTATGCTGGAAGAAAAATTAATGAAGTTGATGTAACAAAATTCTTATGTTTGAATGTAAATTGTAATTTAAATTGGAAATCACATGTAGAATAATTCTGCTTAAAATTGAATAGATATTCCTATATGTTATACATGCTCACCAAAATTATAAATATATCCACGGTAATGACAGCCTACCATGCATATGTGGTATCCACGCTGAGATATGGTTTAATTTTCTGGGGGAACTCGACAGAATGGGAGTCTGTTTTTAAAGGCCAAAAAAAATGCATACGTTCAATTTGTTGACTTAAGAACACATAGCTGTGAACCATATTTCAAAAAACTTAAGATTCTAACTTTACCTAGCCTCTTCATTTATGAGATATCAATGTTTGTCAAAGTAATATGCATATGTATGAAAAATGCCGAAGTTGTAGATATAAAAATAAAATTCAGACTGCACCATGCAGAACTTATTTAATGGGCTCCAGTGTTTATTGTATGACATCCAAGATTTTTTATAAATTGCCATGTTGTATTACAGATATTGACAACTTACACATATTTAAGCGGAAGCTAAAGGAATTTCTAACTGATAAGGCATATTACAGTGTGAAGGAGTATCTAAACGGGAATCCATATGGCAGATAATATTTATGACAATATTGATGACACAGGTAATCTGCTCTCATTTATTATTTTAGGTATATAGGACTTTTATTTATTTTATCGACATTAATTTCATTATCTACTCTGACATTTATTAAATATTTGACTCTGGATACTCCTTGACATTAAAAATTAAATGGTTTAATGATTTTGTAATATTTATTATATTTTGATACTAGGTTGTAATTTAAGTATAAAATTTTGCATTCCCATATGACGGCAGAGCATAGAGAACATAAAAAAAAAACTTTTATAACATCTTTACCCCTACCTATATAGGCCAGGAGATGCCGCATGGGAGCGAGAGACGACCGGGTTCTGAACCTGGTGTGGCAGGAGCTGGCTGCCTTCTAGAGTCGGTTCTCTGCTCTGGAGGCCATCGACCTGCGTCCCAAGCTAACGGCGAGCCAGGTGGTCTTGAAGAGAGCAGAAGGCGGTCTCGTTTACCACCACGGCAGCTGCTGTGGCCAATCCGGGCTCGTCGGGACAGGCCAATCGTGGGGTCATGGTCTTGGCAGAACCCGTAAGGTCGGCCCCGGCGAAACCGGTAAAATCGACACCCAAACGTTGAAATTTACTAAATTATAAGAAACCATAGAAAAAGATGCCAAGGCTGCTAAGTAATAAGTGCTAAAATGGTGACATACTCTATTTAAGGTGACGGTGACCGATGAAAATGCTTTGGCTAGGCAGCGGAAGGCGAGAGTAGTCCTCTTATACAAGGATATTACCCTCAGTAGAGTAGCAGCCAGTTTTCCATAGATAAAGCCATAGTTTAGCCGTTGTTAAAGCTGTTTCATACCTGGGAAGGCCAACCTAACATCCATCTGTCAATAGGCCACCCTAGACTGTGGTAAGCCAGTGCACCAGCAACGCCATAGACTTGTTGCCTGCCTTACCCACTCCACATGATGAGTCCTACTACTGGAGTTTTTGTTACATAAACGATTTGAAGCAGACTATTACCCTACAGATCCCACATATAAAGAAGACAGTGATGTTGGATCCTCTTTCAACACAAGACTGATAATAGCATTAATTACGCCGATGCTGCCATAAATGGTTCTCTCACATCAGAAATGATATAATCGCAATTAAGGAAAGTCTGCAAGCTGAAGATGCTGAAACCAGGAGATGCTGAAACCAGGAGATGCTGAAAACCAGGAGATGCTAAAAACCAGGACATGCTGAAACCAGGAGATGCTGAAACCAGGAGATGCTGAAACCAGGAGATGCTGAAACCAGGAGTTGTGAAACCAGGAGATGCTGAAACCAGGAGATGCTGAAACCAGGAGATGCTGAAACCAGGAGATGCTGAAACCAGGAGTTGCTGAAACCAGGAGATTCTGAAGCCAGGAGATGCTAAAGCCAAGAGATGCTGAATTCAGGAGATGCTGAAACTTACGCTGAACGTTCCAATATCCAATATCCATATACAGATTTATATGGATAATGGAACGTTCCAACGCTTGAGCAAGAGCTGTAACTGCTGGGAACTACCACAACTTGCAATCCGTGCTAAGCAGTGATGTAGCATCTGTAGAAGATCCATCAACACTCACAAATAAAAAGACAGGAATTGATACTGCTACACCATAAACACATTAATATCTTAATCATTCGTATAATGAGACACAAAAATCAAAACAAACGCTAGACGAAACTAGAAGTTATTTTTCTAAGAATTTCGCTTTTTTGAAAGAATTACGCGAACAGCCATGAACTTGGCTCCGTACCAGAGAGCAAGAATCCGTCCGATAATGACGAATTTCCGGTCAGACTAACGAACAGTTTTCGACTGGCTGGAAATGATAAATACGTGGCCATTTTTTATGTTTTTTTGTATTTTTAATTCTCGCGGGTTTAGGTAGCAGGAAAACGGGTTTTATATTCTATTGAAAATCATTAGAATGTTTCGGATTAATATTTCAAGGAAAGAATGAATGAAAGTCTTGATTGTCCAACTGCTTTTGCATGTGAAAAAGCAGTTCACTTATAATAAAAAGTATAAAATCTCTCAACAAACAACACAGTCAAAAAGTTTGTAAAAATGGCGACTCACGCTCGCAACCAATTTCTAGTTCGCCCTAATTATGATAAGTGCTGTTGTCCGTTCTTCTCCACTTAGGCTTTTCTGAACGGATGGTAGAATCACTTTATTAGATCCAGCCTTAGTTGTACCCCCAGCGACGCCCTTAGCCGAGGTTCGACTCCAACTGGGGTAGCCCTCAGCGTTGTCGCTTAGGTTTAGAAATTTGAGCCTGGCTGGGCTGGTAGGCTAAGATATTAGTCTCCACAGGGAAGTCCGGTTAAGCAGCGGACGACCAATTCGGCCGAGCTGTGAGACGCCACGTATATAAAAAAAAAAAAAATATGATTAGTGCTGTTATGGTTGACGATGGTGCAGTTTTTCCTCAAAGTTCTTGAATAAAACTAACTCTAGGCTGGAATACATCCAGGTGTTGTTTTTGGTATTTTGTCATTTAGGTAGTTTACTAATATCTGAATTTAATTATTGTTCATATTTTTATTTTATACACCTACCACTGTTATGTCCTTTTTAACCCAAAGATTGACTGGTAGAGAATGCCGTGCTGCATTAAGTCCGCCTATGTATAACTATTGTACATGAAGTATAAATAATAAAAAAATGGTGCACGTGTTTGCCTAGAAGTTCTTGAATAAAACTTACTCGAGGCTGGAAAACATCTGGGTTATGAAGTTAGCATCAGAATATACACACTTGTTGTCAATCTGAAACACACATACAGACTACACAACGTGCAATTGACAGATTGGCACCCATCACACACGATCCTGATTTACGAAAACTTCCCAGTGCATTCCTCCCTGCATTTTTCAAGAGCCTATAAAAGTATAAATATTCCCCGTCCGTAAATTTCGGCATATTTCAATAATAACAGCTTGAGTGAAACTGTTCGGCTTTTGACCCGGACGTCCTTACATATAAACAACACATTTTCGCGCAAATGCGTTGCGAAAATAACTTTTATAGCCATCTCTGCTGATATCGAGTCGATTTCTGGGATATATTCACGACTTGGTCCTTGGGTGGAAGGTAGGATACCACCAGCACTCTGGTTTTATTCGAGCCATGTGGAATTAAACGACGCCGTCATTAAACATGTACGATTTTGACATAGCTGGGCTGATGTATATTTCACCTTTATTAAAACATTTTAATCAAGAAAAGGTGGTGTTGTTTATTTATAACAAATATCAGTTGCTCATGTTCATAAACATAAAACCTAGTTTTCTCCTCATCTCCTGAGAATATAAGAAAAATCAGTTTCTTTATTTTTCTTGCTGGATTTGTTCAATTGTGTTTTGTTTCAAGTCTGGATGGCGAAAGACTCTCATTTGACCTTGATCGCCCCGTTTTAAACCCTTCTAGGGCGCAGCAATGAAGCGGCTCCTGTGATGCGTTTTTAACAACAGTTGATTAGCGGCTCTTGCTCTGAAGAATTGTGTTGTTTATGAAATCTATAATGTCTTACTATTTTTAATTTAAAGGTCATCAAACGTACTTTCAGCAGATACCATAGTTAACTGGGTTTCATGCATGCGTTTAAGGCAGGACAGGCTTGAATGCTGAAAGGAGCCGTTTTTTTTCACGCTGAGTGTATATTGAACACTACTCAATTTTAATCAATCAAAATCCACCAACCATTTCATACAGAAACCGAATCTCTGCACAAAACCAAACAAACCGTTGAACGAACCGGCTCACATCTCGTTGCATCCAAGGTGATTTTGAAATCACATGCACTGCTAATGTAAACCATTGCTAAATAAAATAAACACTCTCTGTTTACGTACATCGACCAATATAAATTACGACCGCATGTATTATATGAGAGTTGATATACATGTGTTTGGAAATAACGTCGGTTTTGGGAAATCATTTTCAAACTCACATAAGTTATATACTTATGTGAGTTTGATGTAAATGTGAGTCGGGTAAATTACATAATAATACAAGGCTATTAAACACTTTGTTGACCATCATCGTGTTCATTGAACCCAATTAAGATCACTTTGAAATGTCTCGTCCAGGAAGCTCAACAAATAGTTATGGAAAGGAAGTATGGAATCTTCCTGAAGTGGTACCTTACTTTAGGGAGGACTCGGAGATTGCATGCTCTTAAGTGAGGATGATCTCACTGATATCACTAATTACAGTGATGAATGGGTGAAACTGGTGAGAACCGCCTTAGAATACCAGGGCTTTGACCCTAGAGTTGTTTTAAGACCAGTTAATCCGCAACAGATATGCATAAAAGGCGCAGAAATATGAAAATATTGAATGGGATTTATCTAACGTAGGTGACGATCTAAAGATTACTAACGCATACAAGGATATTAACGAATTTTCCAATCAAGAATCCCTTGTCAGAGACATGCATTTCCTAATAACTGTCTTCTTAACAAGGTATATATATATATATATCACGCGAAGATTTCGATAGTTTTATTTACCTATTTCACCCGACGTTTCGGCCGTGTTGCAACGACCGTGGTCCCGGGTAGACTGGTGTCTCGGTGTACTGGATCCGTTGGGGCAGAAAATTCTTCCTCTACCCTCACATTTCTACACACAACACTGACCGTGTCCTTATTCTGTAAGTTCGCCGATTACACAAAACGAGGTAATGTTTTTTGAATCACTGGATTCCACGCCGCATATAATTTGTAACCGTCAACGTTTTGTGTTTTTAATTTCAATCGCTTCGCGCACAATTCTTGAATATAAGTGGCTTTCCGTGGAGAGGACTTGTGGACGATGAAATTCGATCCAGTGATCGCTGCCGCCTTCTAATAGGTGTTCTACAATCGCTGACTTATTGAACTGCCGGATTTTCGGGTTTCGGGTTTCGGTTTTCATAGCGTTAAATTGCCGTGATATTATGTTTTTCAATTATGAAACGCGAATGTTTTAAAGTTAATAAGGTATAAGCATGTTGAGAAAATCATAAAGAAGGCTCGTTGAGGCGTTTCTGTTATATTGAAAATGCTTAAAGAAAAATATGACATTAATGATGAGGTAACCAGTAGCACAACATTAGGTTCGAGAACCATCACATTGCCTAGTGTTGATGAGATATTCCCATCAACTGCAGTAGGAACGCAAGTTCTACGATAAGATAAAAGAAAGTGGAAGTAAGAGATAGTGGCATACAAAACCTTTCCCGGATCTAGCAAGTCTATCAAGTAGCACAGCACAGTTCTACAGCACCCAGGCTTAGTCATGACCACTAAAGGCAATAACTTCCATCCCGTTATGATAAAGACAGCCATTAAGTTGAACGAAATAATTCATAGAAAGGACTCTCACCTAACAAAACTCCTTGATCTCCTATAGGACAGGTTATCAATAATATTATACCCCTAAGAAATTCATGCTGCAAGTATTTGTATATATTAGGTTAATAAAAATAACTGAAGGAACAACTATAGATGGACAGCCATAAAGTTGAACGAAATAAGTCATAGAAAGGTCTAATCAAACAAAACGCTTTGATCTAGGCACAGATTACCTAGGGCAGGTTTTCAATAATTTTCTACCCCTGAGAAATTCAGGCTGCAAGTATTTGTATTTATTAGTTTAATATAAATAACTGTAGGAACAACTATGGAGGTGACTACCAACCTATCTGATAAAGCAAGATCTCTTGTTCCTCTTCTTTGTTTGGTTTGGCTTTAGAGGGTACTTTCCACAACGACAACGACTGACTCCTGATGGACAGACTCAGTGACCTTCTTGATAACTCAACGCGATTCGACATGTTACAATACGTAAGAAGTGCGGTTGAAACTCAGGTAGGCACTATTACACAGTGCATTCAATTTCATCACCACTTCTCTCAAAACAGTGGTAAATATTGTGAGAATAAGCAATTTTCTTCTTTAGGAATCAAAAACTTGAAATCTAATCCATCCAACCCGCACTAGGTCTATATCCGTAGTGGATTACGGCTCAGTCCCTCTCAGAGTAGATACCTGTTTCCCAGCAGTAGGTACATTAATAGGCTGTATATCACCAACGCTAACTCCAACAATGGTAGGCTTCTGAAGCACTAAAATGTAAAACTTACATACGTAAACAAGGTATGAAAAATTTGAGACCTAACCGGCAGTTCAATGACCTAATCACTTATCAAATAAAGCTGACGTATCTGATCTTAAATCCGTTCGCAGTTTCCAAGGCCAGTTCCTTTCTTAAAGTCAAATTCAAGACAATGTCACATATTTTTCCAACTTCCGAGCAAAATAATCTTAGACATAAAATTCACATTAGCATACAGATTTTACTCACAAACACCGTCTTTTATTACTCACTATAGATAATCTTGAACATTAAACACCCATATATTTATTATAACCATAAATCAGTCTCGTGCTCTGAGGTGCATCACTGAATCGCAGGCAAAGTGCACTGCACTTGTATCTCATGGCAATCACTGAAAAACATACCCTCAAACTACAGCAAACAGTGCAAAATTACTTAGCAAGTTCATCCATCCTACATCATTTTGGATCAGTAAAGATTTTTACGATCATACCAACCCAAAATGAACTTTAGTAATCTAAATTTAAAATTCGATTTCGTAGATTATATGGCACCCGTCTTCAATTTTACGACTGTTGCTCGGTCAGTCTAATTTCAACTCTAATGTTGTGGCGATAGTATTGATTATAGTGTATAAGTCTGGTGGTTTTTATGATGTTTCAGTAGCGGGCAGTGGGAAAATTGACCTCAGCTGGGTCGTCCCTGTAAATATTTGTACATCGGACGCGGTTGGCGCGAACTAGTAAGAGATTAGTGAGCAAAACTCCTGAATTTTAAACGCTTGTAATTTGGTAAAGTCCGAAGTTAGGAGAGACCTACCGGCTTGTAATAACTGTGGCTATTTGCGGGTACAACTAGAAGGGTTTTAGTATAAATGAGAATAATGTACATGCAGAGACCAGCTTTTTCCAGCGGCTTCCCTTGGGAATAATTAGAGAAATGTTTGTTCAATAAGGATGCATATGTTATAGTGTGTCCTCAGTAGATCGGTATGTATATCATAATATATATATATGTGTCTAAATCTAGACAACTAGACGCGTGATAGTTTATTAACGTTTATGCCAGTCTCTCTTTTTTTGCTAAGTAATAATTTGGCAAATGAAATTATGCGGCAAATTGTTTGGGAAGTGTTAATTTTTTATTTTCCTTTCGATGAAACATAGGTTACCCCAGGTAACTATTTAGTTTTAAAAGGTGATTGCAATCGGAATGCTTGTAAAATAATTGAAGATGTTTTTGTTTAGCTTTGTTTGTCACTGCTGTGTGCCCCGCCTGAAGGCAAGCACGTTGTTGATAAAATATAACGTGTGAAAGTAATTTCTGATTATTATTTAAAGCTTTCGGAGCTACTCCCTTCACATTCTCTCGGTACCTCACGCAAATTAAAACAACTCATTCTCAAGCTCACGTGAAATAACAACGTTATTTTTCCAACTCATGAAATGTGAACACCGAAAATGTATCAGTTTCGCAATCAGGAATCAAAATGTTTACCTTCAAGCCGTCCCCATTTCTCCTTCATTCCCGATTCAGCAAAGAAATATTAGTGACGTATTATCAAGATTTCACCCCAAAAATATGTTCGCTTTTCTACCTAACTCAAACGCAAAAGGCGAATGCATTCGTTAAACGAATACACGTATTTTTTATAAATATCTTTACATAAAAATCTCAATTTCCCGTTTTTCGTGGGATATAAATTGCTCGATATAGTACATTGGGGTTCAAAAATGACGGCTACGTAGATGCGTCGTAAACATCACGTTTTTAGTGTACCGTGTCGTTTTCAGGAGTCTCGCCATGTTGCCATCGACAGGTTAATTGAGCGTGTTTTTATGTACACGGAAAAACACATATTTTGGTATGAAGGAAAACCTGTCGAGCGGAAGGTTTGAGAGATGTCACGTAAATACATTGCAAGTATATCCTATGTTTTTCATCCGTATTTGCCGACTGTTTTTGTAAATATTGAAAGATCAATCTGCTGAGCCTTTTACTATTTTGAGGTCGGCTACTAAGCTGAATACCATTATTGCACATGGAGCTACTGCCTGTCTGACCCTATTGGGTACCTAACACGAAAAACTTTGGCAAGACTTGTGTCACGAGACTTGTGGCGAAGAGTATCCGTAAAAATGCCAAAGATCTACAAATTACTGTTGGCACCAAAGAGGCGTGTTTTTGAGAGGGTTTCCTGTATGTATAAACCTCATTGGAAGTTACAGTTACGTTTTGGGGTTGAAACTCTTGGTCCGTGGGGTCCGAGTGCTCACGCATTATTTAAAGATCTGTCTAAACGCCTAGTTGACACTTTGCGTGACCCAAGGACTGGCTACCTTGGTCAGAGGATAAACATTGCCATATAACGTGGCAATGCTGTCAGTCTTTTGGGCACAATACTTGTGGACAACGATGTGGAGGCGTTTTAGAATTAGTAGTTTTTTATGTTATATAGTCTTGGTTAATTATACACTGTGCCTATAATAATATGTTGTCTATGTAAATGACAACATATAGGCACAATGGCTGACTGGTAGAGAATGCCTCAGGCCTTAAGTCCGCCTATGTATTTGTATGTTGCATGAAGTTTTAAATAAATAAATAGAGTTTATGAAAGTAAATCCTCTGCCTACTACTTTGAGGAAAAACAGGCGTGATGTTATGTACTTGTTAATATGACGAAACTTTCTGAGTGTTATTTGCTTACTGTTTGTCTGGCCAAGTATAAATACACTATTAAACTAACAATGCCAAGTCGCGGTCAGAAGGTCACCCAGTTCAAATCCCGGTTGAACTGTTGCGAACCCAAACATTAATCTTGCTCGGATGAACTAATAGAAACGTTACTGAAGTAGTTTTTTTTAATGTCATTTATACACACATCAACACGGTCTAGGGATATTTCATACTCAATTAAATAACTCGAAAAGTACTGGCCGCATTGGAATCTTTTATACACCGATTTGTTTGTAATTTATCTCAGACTAATTCCAAATTCAAATATTTGAAAATTCTTTTGTTTCGGTGGCATAAAAATGTCTTGATGTGTAGGAGAGGGAATTTTCATTTGTGCGAAATTTAGAAAACAATACGAATTAAAGTTAAAATTGAGGTATTGTAGCCATGCAACGCCAACATTTGACGAGGGCGGAGATGTTACGAGCTGTGGGAATGCTGGAAGCTGGGTCTGTTCAGCGTAATGTTGCTGAGGCCATAAGGACCCACCAAACTGTAAGAAGGCGACTGCATGAAAGCAATCTACGCTCTCGTAGACCACTCCGGGTCCCACCTTTATGGAGAGGCAATCGTGGACGACGATTAGAATGGGTTCGGAACCACGTGGACTGGGGCCGTGAGCAATGGTCCAATGTGCTGTTCACGGATGAATCCAGGTTCGGCTTCCATCCAGATTCACGAAGGACGCGTGTTTGGCGAGTTCCTGGACGATGGAGCCGTCTTCAGAACCCTCAGGAAGTTCACCCAAACCTAGGAGGAACAATTATGGTTTGGGCAGGAATTCGTCTTGGAGGACGGACGGATCTCGTTTGGGTGCGGGGCAATATGACGGCAGAACGATACGTCCAACAGGTGCTGGGGCCCGTAATCTTGCCCCACAGAACACAAATGGGGCAAGATTTCCTGCTCATGCACGACAATGCCCGGGCACACACGGCGAGAACGGTAGCAGCTTGGTTACATACACACAATGTTAGGGCCTTAGACTGGCCTGCTCAATCGCCAGATCTAAATCCCATTGAGCATGCGTGGGATATGCTGCAAAGAAGAGCTCTGAAGGAAGTTCCTGAAAATCTGGCTACAGAAGATCAACTTTTTGCGCACCTCAGAAGGACATGGGACAATATTCCGCAGCAAGACATTGACAACCTTGTTCTGAGCATGCCGAATCGTTGCCGATGTGTTATGAACATAATGGGCGCTTTCTCAGACTACTAAGTTCAAGTTTATAAACACAAATTAAATGATTTTTTTCAGTTTTTACTCATAAATTAAAAGTTAATTCATATACGGTTTCCGTCTATGCTTCATTTTTTTCCATAAAATCCTGAAATTTTAATCGAAGTACCTTAACCATTATTAAAAAATAGTAGAATATTAAATAACGTATCTTTTAAATATATACGTGTCATATAAATAATTAACACATTGATAGTAATTCGCTTTTTTTTAAAATATCCCTAGACCGTGTTGATGTGTTTAGAACATGACGCTTTAGAATAGACAAGGTAGGTAGGCAGTATTTCTGGGCACGCCACAATTGCGGCGGCCCTCTTTGAGGAGTGGCTTGAGAAGCGTCACGGCGCCCTCACCTTCCGCCTGAAGCAGGTCCTCACCGGACACTGTTTCGGGAGGTTCCTGTTCAGGATAGGGCGGGAGGAAACGCCCGGGTGTCACCATTGTGAGGATCGCCCGGAGGACACGGTAGAACACACGGTGGAGGTCTGTCCCGCTTGGGCGGAGCAACGTCGTGTCCTCGTGGAGGCGATCGGCGGTGGCGACCTCTCGCGTCCGGCCTTGGTCCAGACCATGGTACGGAGCGAGAGGGCATGGGTAGCTGTCACCTCCTTCTGCGAAGCACTGTCACTTCCTTCTGCGAAGCAGTAATGCTCGCAAAGGAGGAGGCAGAACGCGTGAGGGAGACGCAACGGCTCACGCCCCAAGCCGCCGCAGGAGATGCCCTGGGCGTCGGGAGCCGCAAGCCGATTCCCGGCCACCGTAGGTACGGGCTTGCGGACGGCGAGTAATGGGTATCTCGCCGTCCGATAAGTACCAGGCCCGAGTCGACGGCGCGTAGTGTTCCACGCGCGCCTCAAAGAGATGTCAGCAAAATTGACGGGGCCCATTAGGGCCGATACTGTCTGGGTCGCGGATAAATTTGAAAAAGAGTTACCGCGGCCCTGGTTCAAGCAACTGAAGGAACACGGGTGGGTTTTAGTCAGTAAAAGTCTGACACGCCCTCCCGCTTCAACCAGAGCGGGAGAAGTCATAGGATGATATACCACACAAAAAAAAAAAAATGTAGGCAGTATTTCAGGATAACATCACGCCTACGTTGTAATAGTCAAGTAGATTAACTTTCTGTTATTAAATGGATAATATAAATCAAGCAATTTGCATAGTCAAGTCTAGGTGACACTGCTGTCTAAGTACTTTGTATGAACCTTTTCACTTTTAACTTATTTTTTTCTTTCAATTCTAGGTATAATTATGGCTGTTCTAACGAAATGTTCTCTTGTAATGATTGCGTCTTTTTACTGTTAAAAACTGCTATTCAAGAAAAACATCATAGCTTTTTAATTACATAATATCAAGACTTAACCGCCATTTGATCGGCATTTTAAATAACTGTTAAAAAAATGTGTTTGAAAATTAAAACCCGACTGAAACAAACACCTAAATGAAAAATCGTATCATTTAAGCTATCGCCAACTTAATTAGTTGTGTGTTTCTTAAATAATATGGTTTGCCCGCAAAATAGTAGATTTGTCACCAAAATTTAGTCACCAAACAATATAAAATCATGGAGATATAGGGTCTAGTACCAAATATATGTTTTGTATGTATTATAGTAGGGTTGTCCTTATAAGTATTTAAGAAAACTAATTTAAAGAGATCACCAATAAATCATATAATATAACTTATTATATGATTTATTTTATTTTATTTTATTTATTTATTGTTTTTAATATAGAATAGGTGCAAGTTAGATTAGTGTATATGCACCAGAGTCTATTTCAGAATGCAGGGTCTAAAGTAACCTGACACGAAGGAGATGACGGGAGCTGAGTTCCCTCGCTTGGCTCGCTCATTTCAGCTCCCGTCATCTCCTTCGAACCTAACCTGTCCGTGTCGGGGTGCCATAAGCTCCGGCACTCGCTTCGCTCGCTCTTGGACCGATTCATTGACCATAATTTGTCATTTTAATGTTGACACGATCCATCGTTGAGGCCGGATTGGTATTTTTAAAAGCGTGCCAACTTGCCTCTTTGAACAAATTTTCATTAAAATTATAAATTGATGTATTAAATTGGTAAGGACTACTATTATTTTAATAACTCCACAAAATAACAAATAAGAACCGGCCAAGTGCGAGTCGGACTCGATTATCGCAAAAAAATCACGTTTGTTGTATGGGAGCCACACTAAAATATTTATTTCATTCTGTTTTTAGTATTTGTTGTTATAGCGGCAATAGAAATACGTCATCTGTGAAAATTTCAACTGTCTAGCTATCACAGTTCATGAGATACAGCCTGGTGACAGAAAGACAGACAGACATATGGACCGCGGAGTCTTAGTAATAGGGTCCCGTTTTTACCCTTTGGGTACGGAACCTTAAAAAGGAGTCGCAGTCAGGGACCGTTAATCGATTTATTTGGTGACAGATCTACCATTCTAAGCACAAAGCTATTATTTAAGTAATAAAACTATTAATAAAAGCACGAAGTCTATATATTAATCTAATGTACTACAATTTTATTGGTAATCCATCTCATATTTTACACATATATTAACATTAATTTGATCATTCATACCTGGGAACACTTTATGTTTATCTGAGAACGAAAATATTTCGTGGTGATAGATCTATTTATTAGGTGATACAACTTGATGACAAATATAAATTTTGGTGACAAGGAATATAGTTCCCCTAAAATACTGCAAGACCTTGCAATCGAGCACATGCGCTTACATGGAATAGACAAACGAGACATTAATTCGAGTCTAATGTACTTAGAATAATGATAAGCTAACATTAGTAAAACCTAATTAGGTGATAATAAAGTCGTAAAGAGTTGTATGTTGACATTTGAAGTAAAAACATGGGGTGTTGTATCAGCTGCTTATCATAGGAGAAGTCGTTAAAGTCGTCTCGGAGAAATGTTTATTACTTTGATAAGCTATAGCCAACTTGGCATTAAATCTACGTAGGACGCTACGTCGTGGTGGCTCAGTGGTTAAGAGCACACCTCTCATGCTTGAGGTCATTGGTTCAAAATGTCCAAATAAGTGAAAGAAATATCAAAAATTATCTCTTAAAATTAAAAGTATACGGTTGTCTTTCTCCGGTATCTAATCTATCCCTAGGCTCTTGAGGTCGTTGGTTCAAAATGTCCAAATCAGTGAGGGAAATATCAGTTATCAGCAATTATCTCTTAGAATAAAATGTATCCGCGGTCAAAAGTATATCCCTAGGCTAAAATTCATGAAAATTCAGTGATTTGGGCGTGACAACGAAACAACAGACAAGCAGACATAGTAAACAGAGTTGCTTTAACATTTATAATATTAGTATGGATCCAAGACACGTACGTATTAAAGCGCGAAAAAGAAGACAATGAAGAACTGTATGTACATGGAGTTTCTTTGAGAAGGTCGGCCGACGCGTCGCGTTCAGGAGCCTAACCTTAGGGATACCACCGTGGCAGGTAAAATTATAACATACCCGCTTCCCTTCCAGGACCTGGCTCATAAGTCTGTACTTGAGTGAATTGACAGACGGCCCAAGAGGCTAAACGGCAACGATGCACTGTTCGAATCAAAAAGCGCCAGCAGAGACTCGAACATCGATGACGAGTTGCCAGCCTGTCGGTTTTGTATCGTTTACATTTCGGGGAGTGTGCGATGGAACTGCACTATTTGATTCCGCCTAGCCCTTTCTATCATCGGACTTCAAGACGTACAGCAATGCGCCATTGGTACATACATTTAAAAAACCCCAAACACGTTTTTTTTATTTCATGGATTTTGAAAACTACTTAATTTATCTAATAGTAGACACGCTTCGATCGACAATCTATCGAACAGGTAATTATGACACGATATCTTGCGAAAATACCCCGATTCAAAAAGTAAAACGCCCATAACTTCTGAACGTCAAAACCGATTTTCATGACACATAGCTAAGAACAATCTCGATAAAGTCACCTTTCAAACAAACTAAATCAAAATCCGTTCATCCATTTAGGAGCTATGATGCCACAAACAGATACACAAATACTCAAACACAAAAGTACTCAAACACACAAGTACACAAACACACAAGTACACAAACACACAAGTACACAAACACACAAGTACACAAACACACAAACCCACAGGTACACACGTTAAACTTATAACACCTCTCTTTTTCCGTCGAGGGACACCTCTTTTTCCGTCGAGGGTTAAAAACATTTCCAATCGGTACACACACTGCTAATCCCATTAAGGTAAAGCGCTGTAGACGGCTCGCCCACCGGGTATCATTGACCACGAGCGTCGAACTTTGACCTTCAACTGCTGCCTCGAGGTACTAAGTAAACACTATGCAATGGGGAAAATTATTGCAAAAATTCGTGTGTATTGAGAGGCAGAGAAATAAAAAACAAAATGAAAATATAGAAATGCAACTCGAGCATTTTTAACAATGAATGATTTTTTTGATGATGAGTTCAAGAAGCTTCTCTTAATCTAATGTAAGAATTGATACAAAATTGTGTAAGTAAATCACATTTGAAAACTGGAAATAAAAAAAACAGTCCCTTAAATTCGTTCACATGTATTATATTTTCAGACGTACAACAAATCTGTAAACTTTAATGGAACAATAGAAAAAAATTACCAGAAATCACATAATAGGACTCATAAGAAAAAAACTGCAAGGGACGATAAAGTCACTCCAATTACTGCCAGATTAGTTAAAAAAACTATTGGTCACGACGTCTCTTAATAAATTATGAATCATCAGTAGTACAAGAAAAAGGTTGATCTCAGCAAAAATCAGAACAAACCAGAAAAAATCTTATAGCAAAAAGGGTACCTAACCGTATAGGTATTAGGTATAAATCCTTTATAATAAAACAGAACCGTGCCCAAAGAATTAAAATTAAACTTTAGTCATACCCTTTTTTGCTCCAACCCACTATTATGCCATAATCTTTCAACACAGCCCCACAATTAGCTAAAATAATTGGAACGAATAAAAATCAGGTCCTAAAAACTCGGAACGAATATCCTAACATTTGTTTTTCGGGCGTAACCGATTCCTATACGTATATATATACGGATAGATATAAAAGATTATGATCGTATTTAATTTGATAGGGTTATTGATCAACAAAAGCATAGGATAGAACCAGATAAAGCGGCATTTGAAAAAAAATGGAGGTGTTGAATAAATTTAATATTTGAGTCTAGAAAATGTAAACGATGAGAAATAAATTTAGATAAGACTGCATAAAAAATAATATGCAATCATTTAGAACTGCTGCACCTACAGTCACAAGAGATTAGTAATACTAATCCATAACTGTAAAAAGAAACGAAAATTCTTGCATGTGTTCAGAAAAATTGAGCGTACAATTTCTGATAGACTTTCTTCAACAGATGTTCCATCCAATGTGTTGCAAAATACACACGTCCAACTTGTATATTTTTCTATTCTTTTGTTTACTACGTTCTAAGTCTAATAATACTTATGTTGATTATTCCCAGACGAGATCTATTTTTAGATACAACGAGAAAGCAAGGTTGGTTCTAGCCCAAAATAAAACATGATGAGCGAAGGATAAATAATGTGTCAAAAGAAAAAGATGACTACATAGAAGGGCAGAAAAAAAATTGACGAACAAGCTTTTTTATTGTCATGAGAAACAAACGTGTATGCAAAATTTCAGCTCAATCGAACACAGGGAAGTGGGTCAAATTGAACTTGCAAGCTTTAATAACATAGGTAGGTGTAACACACAAATACCGGGATAGGTGATACTAAACAAAAGCTTGTAATAAAGACAAATTCTGAAAGGATCAGTTCAATGGCCTTCAGTGCTGATTTCCTAAACAGTCCTGCTTCATATCAGACCGTCAATCTTTATTTATTCGCTTTAGATATTCAAGCCACCAGACCGAGTAATCATCAAGTAATAATATTATGTGTAAAAATCTATTTCAGATCGTCTGGGCCAGATTCGCGCCCGCATGCAAAAATTTCTTTATTTGTGCCATTGAGAACTAAACAAAGCTGCATTTTGATTGCCATCAATATTATCGCTAAATTGCATAGGATGCTATTTCTAGGTTTAAATAAAGGCAAGCAAATCAGAAATTGTTTTGTTGTAAATGTTTGCAGACTTCTCAATTTTACGGCAAATCTGCAGTGTTATTAGATAACGGATCAGTACCAAACTCTCAATGTGTAACAGTTGTTTAAATTGCCTTCCGAATGGACGGATTCGTAAGAATACTAGGATCAGTGAGTGGCTAAAATTAATTATGTTTTTTTTTACCTCATTCTTAAGAGTTCAGTTGAAATATTAATCATTTATAAGTTATGCATGGCTTGTATGATACCTACACTTTTGGCATTAGAAATCCCACTACATAACAGTTGTGTTACATGTGTGACATGTTTACAATTAATATAAAATTTCTTATTCTCTTTATTTTTTTATGTTTTACCAAATACAGGGCTTTTGAATGACTACAAAATGTAGATACACAACATTTTATAAAAAAACGCCGTGACTAATACTTGTAATTAAAGCGAACTATTTTAGAAATTTTCTGTATCTTAGATATTTTTTTGGTATTTTTATATTCATAAATACCCACTATGTCGTAGAACCAGAGTTAACACCACGTGTGTTAAAAAATTGTTTTAGATATATAAAATATATACTTAGGTCGAAGGCAGTTACTGAAAACTAAGAAAATTAACAAATTATTGTAAGAGCAGTAGACGCAAAAAAAAATACGCGCCTATCATAAAGTCAACAATGCAAAACGGTTCCATTGATTTGGCTTAAAAGAAACATTCTTGAAATATTTCACAGGTGCTCAAACAAAAGATTTTGATGAGCTTCGATAATTGATTTTTAGAACAAATGTTACATCAAAGGAAACTTCACAGAGAATTGTCAAAGTAATTTGTCAACGAGTCCCGCCTGCATTAAAGCGGGTCGTTGATAATTCTTCCAAGAAACCGGCGTGTGGGTTTTTATGTAGAAAGTGCGCAAGGAATGACAATTGTTCGACGTCCTTCATGGCAATTTCTCTTGAAGTGCTCAGAACTGTGCAGGTCATTGAAATCATCATTATTTCGTTAACCTGTAAAAAATCTGACCACGCGCTAAAAATGTATGTTTTGTTAAACTTTATAATTGAGCAGAACTATAACCGAATACTTGTTCTGCGGTTTTTTTTCGGTCTCTCCAGTTCCATGCCTATAGCTCTCGCTGGAACACCCATACCGATGTGCTCCGACTTCCGGTACCTAGGGTCGCTTGTCCAAGGGGATGGCGTGGCAGACCGAGACGTAACGCACCGGATTAACTCGGGATGGATGAAATGTCGGGGGCCGAGTCACCCACGTCCGTAGGAGTTTACCCTCTGATTCCCTACACGTGGTCCCCGGGTGGTGCAAATCAGGTGACATCTGGTGGTAGGCTTCGGCCGAAGGCTTGCCGACCACCCACCGGGCAAAGACGTACCGCCAAGCGGCCTAGCCTTGTTCCGGTACGATGCCCGGTGTAGCCACTAGAGGAGTTGGTTCGAGACAGCTGTTCCACTGCAGGCAGACTAGCCTGACGCGCACTGTTATGGACGTATCGGGAGACTAGTCGCGGAGGGTAGCGGGATCCGAGGCACGGTGCGCCGCTGGCCGACCGCAGGTAGTTGGGGGCCCAAGTAGTGTTTCAGCCACACACGAAAGGCTGCCCCGCCAACTGTCGAAAAATCCCGGAATGCACCATCGTGCTGGTTGGCGACCAGATGGGGAGGGCCCGATGGACGTTCTGGGGGGGCACGGGCGTCCCCGCAGTCTCCAGACTAGTGCCCCAATGATGGCGGCCTTTCAGTGCGTGTCTGTAGGTTAGCAGCGTCGAACCTCGTCTCACTTTCTTCTCCTCTCATCCATTCACTCTTCAATCATTATGAAACTGACAAGCAAAAAGAATACCGGATCTAAACAGCGGCTGCACCCCCTCCCCCACAAAGTGCACCTCACCAACATTAGAGGTCTGCACTCAAATCTCTCTGCAGTCCACTACCACCTGGAGGCTGAGAAACCAGCGCTGTTTTTTCTTACGGAGACGCAGATAGCGAGTCCTTCAGACGTCTCGTACTTATCATACCCAGGGTTTACCCTGGAGCACAATTTTAGAACACGCGCGGGTGTATGTATGTATGCCCGTGACGACACTTGCTATCGGCGTCTCCGTAACCTTGAGGACTCCAGATTCTCAACGCTGTGGGCTCTCGTGGACACAGGTCTGGATAAAATTATCTACGCCTGTGTCTACCGTTCGCATTCAGGAGATCAGGAGACAACCAGGATCACAGAGTACCTTAGTGAGGCGGCTGATGGGGCACAGCAACGGCACCCTTCCGCCCAATTAGTGTTACTGGGGGACTTCAATGCCCACCACCAGGAGTGGCTCTTCCCATACCGGTGCACTGACCACGCTGGACGGGAGATGCGTAAGCTTTCGCTTGCGCTAAAACTAACCCAGCTGGTCCATGGGGCAACAAGGGTGCCGGATGTTGATTCGCACACGGCCAATTGCTTGGACCTTCTGCTGACAACAGATCCAGACAGATACTCTGTGTCGATAACTTCACCTTTGGGTAGTTGCGATCACTGTCTGGTGAAATCTGTGTCCGTCTACTCCCCGCCCGATCCCAGCCCAAGAGGCACCCGGCGGGTTTGGCGGTACAGGTCAGCAGATTGGGATGGCATGCGATCTTTCTTCGCATGCTATCCTTGGCAGCCTACTTGCTTTTCTTCGGCTGATCCTTCGTCGTGCGCGGACGCCGTGACGGGTGTGTTGCGTCAGGGAATGGAGTACTACATTTCGTTCTCTGACGTAACAATTTCCAGCGTTGACCGGCCATGGTTTGGCGCCGAATGTCATTGCGCCGATGCCCTTAAGCATGAGGCATACCTGGCATGGGCCGACGCACGATCGCGCAAAGCGAGTGACGTGGATCAGAAGAAGAGAGCCTACAACAGGGCTGCCAAGTCCTGCAAGAAGATGTTGCGAAGGGCTCGGTTCGACCACATTAGCCGAATAGGCACCAAACTTTCTTCTTACCCAGCAGGTTGTAAAGCGTTTTGGTCCCTGGCTAAGTCGGTCGAATCGAACTTATGCCGTCCCTCACTACCACCACTGCTGAAACCTGATGGGTCACTGGCCCACTCCGCTGAAGAGAAGGCAAATTTATTTGCCTCCCTTTTTGCGGAATCTTCGCGTCTGAATCCTGGTGATTCGCGGCCCCCTCCTTCTCCTGATGGATGCGAGACGAGTATGTCTGACATTCGCATCCATCAAAAGGACGTCCGTAGGGTGCTGCGAAACCTCGACGTGAATAAGACTAGTGGCCCTGACGGAATACCAGCTATAGTTCTTAGAACCTGTGCGCCTGAACTGTCTCCGATCTTGACACGCCTATTCCGCCTTTCATATGAGACTGGAAAAGTGCCGAATGCTTGGCAGCAAGCCAACGTACAGCCCGTGCCCAAGAAGGGCAGTCGAGCTGACCCGGCTAATTACAGACCCATCTCTGTAACCTCCATACTCTGTAAGAGTCGAAGACCTGAGACCTAGAAACTAATGTTATCCTTAGCGTCTGCCAATACGGCTGCCGCCGAAATCGGTCTACTGGGGATCTTCTAGCGTATGCCATTCACATATGGAGTGAGGCCATCGAGAGGCACGGGGAAGCGCTTGCCGTCTCCCTCGACATCTCGAAGGCTTTCGATAGGGTCTGGCACGAAAGCCTTATTGGTAAGCTTCCTTCATTCGGTCTGCCCGGTGGTCTGTGTGATTGGATTGCAGACTTCCTGAGGGATCGGTCCATTCGAGTGGTTATGGATGGCTGCTCGTCGGACCAATTGGATATTAATGCCGGCGTCCCTCAGGGGTCGGTACTCTCGGCAACATTGATCTTGTTGCACATCAACGATCTGCTAAAACCCTTTGGGTATGCAGACGACAGCACTGTTGCTGAGAGTTACTTGTCCAACGCACGAGCTACCGGGCCACTGATCCGGTCTCTCCGTGAGGCCATGGTGGAGCGTTTGAACTTGTCCTTGCAGGCAGTCTCCGAATGGGGTGATGCCAATCTGGTCAAGTTTATTGCTGCTAAAACCCAAGCGTGTCTTTTTTCCGCTAAAAAGAGCCAATTTCACCCGGCTCTAACTTTCCGTGATGTAACCGTGCCAATAACGGACCATCTTGAGCTTCTTGGCGTTACGCTGACATCAACTCTCAATTTTGGGCCATATATTGAGGCAAAGGCTCAGCTGGCTGCCAAAAAGTTGGGGATCCTTGTGAAGATGCGAAAGTACTTCACGCCGGAGCAGCTGCTCAACTTGTATCAAGCGCAAGTTCGATCGTGCATGGAGTACTGTTCTCATCTCTGGGACGGATCTGCCAAATATCAGCTAGATGCACTAGAGTCGATCGTAAAGCGGGCCAAGAGACTCATCGGCGATGAAGCACTGGTCAAATCAAAGCTCCAGAGCCTTGAACATCGTCGCCGAGTTGCCAGCTTGTCGGTATTTTATCGGTTACATTTCGGGGAGTGTGCGATGGAATTGCATGATTTAATTCCGCCCAGCCCGTTCCATCATCGGACAACCAGACGCACGTTGATGCGTCATCGGTACATGGTGGACATCCCACCCATACGCACAAAACGTTTTGGGGACACTTTTATTATGCGTACAGCTAAGGAGTGGCATTCCCTGCCGGAGTGTTTCCCGATAGCTACAATCTAGGGGTCTTTAAGTCAAGAGTGAATGGGTTTTTTCTAGGCAAGCGTGCTTCACCGTCGACCACATCATCGCTTTCCATCAGGTGAGATAGTGGTCAAGCGCGAGCCTATTGATAATAAAAAAAAATAAAATAAAATGTCACTGGAACAACTTGCGACCCACGGATGCCCCTCAAGTTAAAGGGAAAAATCTACAAGTCCGATTAGACCTCTCGTACTGTATGGATGAAGAATTTTGGGCTGTGAAAAAGATGGATGAAAAGAGATTGCATGTAGTAGAGATGAAAATGTTGTGATTGATGTGACGAGAATGGATAAAGTGAGAAATTAGTATATTAGAGAAAGTTTGAAAGTGGCGCCAGTGACAGAAAAGTTGAAAGGAAACCGTTTGTCCTGGTATGGTCATCTGATGAGGAGGGATGAAACACAGGTTACTAAAGAGTTATGAATATAAATATGGATAGATGGAGAGGGAGGGGACGGCCAAAGAAAAGATGGATGGACTGTGTTAGGAGTGATATGAAAGAAAACGTGTTGCGAAAAGGGAGTCAGTGATAGCGTGACGGGTGATAGGACGGTATGGAAGAAGAAAACGTGTTGCGCCGAACCCAATGACGATATAATCAACCTGTGTTGTCCCATAGCTAAGCAATGCTCTCCCCCCATAACTTTTCACTCTGCCTGGTATTTTGCCTTCTCCAACCAATATCCTGGAAACGCCTCTTAATCGTCACGCCAGCGTTTCCTAAGTCTCTCTCCCTCCAGGCGACGACAACCCGTCTTCCGGCTCACATTGCGTAAAAATATGCTTTCTTAAAAACACTATACAAAGGCGAATATTAAAAGGTTGTAATTGCAAGTCCCTTCCGTTTATTCTTGAGTTATATCTTGAAGCAAAAATGACCTGCAGTCGTTTGGAACGTGGCCAATAAAAGGGATTAGACTCACCTTTTCTAGCATAAGTCTGAATTTTTTAGGTATTGTTATCGAATAATATCTCGGTGACTACTGCCCTGAGAAGAGCCGAAGACAGAGTGGCTTGGAAGTAGCTCGTCAAATACTCCGTCAAAGATTTCCAAGACGGACACGACCTTCAGTAGGTAACGAAGACAACGAATTAGAATAGATCGGGTAATATCAATTTGTGACAACTCAACTCTGTTAACCCCATGTAAAGGCAATATGTCTCAAAATTCATAGGTACACAAACATTCGTCAAATATCACTCGGCAACAAGTACGTAAATAAAACAATTCTACACAAAGGATCATTGACCTCTAATTCGTGGATTATAGCGTTCTTGAGAATCTTATCAGTCAAAGATAGATCCACTGATTGTTTGAATAAATTTGCGGTAATTAGACGCGAATAGAATTCTTAAAATAGTTCTGAAACAAATTCTAGTATTTTCTGCAAGAACTAAGTGGGTTCTATCTACCTAATGATAATAAGCAGTGATATTTGGTAGTCTAACAATCTAGACCTGGCAAAACCTTTCCACTTTCTTTCCAAAATATTTATTTTGCAACTACAAATGTTTACATTATATCGGTCAGAAAGGTCAGAGAATTTTGTAGTCCATCAACGAATGCGTCTTTAGTTTTAGAGAAGACATAACTTCAGCCCCTGAAAAGATAGCAAGGTCATCCGTAAAGCACTTTTAAACAGTAATTTCGTAGAAAACCCTCTTAAATATTCCTCCATAATAAACTAACCCGACTTCGAAACTTCTTTTCCACAATTTCCCACAGAATCTAACCCATTAACATGAACTGTAACTTAAGTTGAGATTAGCATAGCTTTAACGACACGAGCCAGGCACGATAGTCAAGCTAAAGTTAAATTATGTTGAGTCACTTATGCCGCCGGGGCCACACCAGCGTCAAGAAGCTTCGCGCTTCGATGGGACACACGCAGATGTGACCAGTTTTTGGTGTAGCTGTATAGCTTGAGTAGTAGCACTAAGCTATGGATATATTAACCGCTATAGTTGTGAAAGATCTTGCATGCATGCTGGGTGCAGTTCGACCAGTGTCCTGAAGCCATCAAGTCAGCGCGCCGCCTCACACTGAAAGCCAGCGTTGTGTTTATATATAGCGCAGAGTCACAGCATTATGCTTAGCAATAGCCATTTTTTTCGTCGTGCTTTATTTTATACTTACGTGTCATTGGTGCAAAAAACCTTATTTTATTTATTTGCAGGATAACTAACCAGCGAGTAATGAATTCGAAGCACAAACACATTAGATTCTAAGCGTATTTTCATGCGAAGCTTCCTGGCCATACCTTCATCGGTTGCCAAGTGACAATGACCTTGCGATCACCGGCCAGGTCAAGGTGAGTGCTTTATAGGGACCTGCCAAGGTCACTGGCTGTGCCAACTGTTGCCAATCATGGCATAATGATAGGCAGACACTATGGAGGAGTGACCAATTGTTCGTGGTTCAAGATTAAGTGTGACGATAGGAAATTAAATTTGCTCTTATATAATTCAATGCAACGAGTAAGTGCGAGAATTACGAGTCGATCCTTACCGAATCTTAATCCAACTTGATGATTATTTGGAGAATCTAATAGTTACTTTTTCTTCTGGACCATTGGTTATAGATATTATAAATTTATATTTTACGTATGAAACAACACAAAAAGACATGTTATAATATGAATAATAATACATACTTTTTTATTTGGAATTATTAGCAAGGTCATAAAATTTATTTATAGCTACTTATGTAATAGCTTTGTTGCTTTTATTTTACACTACTAGATTCTTTCCCAGAAAATAATCTCGAGGGAACATATTCCCGGAATAAAAGTATCCTATGTGCCTCGGTGCCAAATTTCATCTAGATCTATCCAGTAGTTTGAGCGTGAAGAAGTCACAAACACACTCACAAACTTTTGCTTTTACAATATTAGCGTGATACTCGGTATTTCGTTAAAGTAAGTTTAAGCTACGAGGCTGTAACTTGTATATTTGAGATTGAAATCAAATATGTTTGGTCACGTCTGTTTACGAAGTTTGTGTTGGTTTTGGACAAACGTGTCAATGTTTTAGTATCGAGACTTCTGAGCTGGCGGCACTGTTGCTGATTGAGCCCCTGTGCTAAAACGTACTGTTTGGGTTAGCCCGATATGAGGATACATTATGACCAACAAGAATGACCAGTTGCAACAAATGTCTATTTCTAAAAAAAAATAAGTAAATATTGTTGGTGATCCTTTTTGCAAATTGTCATATTTTCTGCATATTATGCAGTAACTATGAAAGTATTTTTGTTCTAAAGACAACAAAGTTATCTATTAAGGCCCTAGCCAATCAAATTTCCATCATCAAAAGCGTGGCGATAGCGATTGGTACCAAAGTCAAAAATGTATGGGAACTAATGCCAAACGCTATCGAAATGTCACGTGATCAACAATCCCTAACATTTTGGCATTTCGACCATCGCAATCGCTGACATCAAAGAGTTATGTCTAGAGCTTCTGGTAATAATACGAGCCCTTATATTAGAACACACAATAAAACCCATGGGCACACAGAACCAAAAACATAACAAATATTTTCCTGCACAAAGTTAATAAAAACAGTTGCTCACAACACCGCAAGATTCTATGAAACGCAAATTCGGAAAAACTGAAACATTACAAAATCTTCCGAATGCAGATCATGACGATGATTAATCATCAGCGTCTGTTCCGGGAAGGGACCTTGGGGGCGAGGTGAAGGCCATTGGTGCGTCGCCCGGGCGACGAACCGCGGAGCTAATATGGCGGCTGAAAATGGCGGGAGATCGCGCTGGAAGCGGCGCGGGCGCAGTTGCACTTTATTACGTACTTGTTTGCATTTGGTTTGGATTGTTAAACTATGTTTATATCTATACTTAAAATAAATGCGAAATGATGGATAGATGAATGGATAGATGGATGGTTACTCAATCGCGCGAGAACGGGCTGAACTTATATGTTAACGGCACAGATTAAATTAATTCAAATTAAAGTTATTAATGAAATTTGCTATTTCAGACTATAATTTGTCTGGAATAGCACTTTTCATTATTAATTCAATTTGTTCCGGTATAATTTTACCTTGCGATAATAAAATACATTTTACGCGGGTGAATCCACAGATAGAAGCAAATGTAGGTCTAGGTTTGTATATGTATAAGCAGCAATCAGCAATCCGATTAAACTTGAGTAAAAATTCATTCAACACAAAAAACACATTTAATACCGACGTAGGTACGAACAATTTTAAGTTCGATATGAACACTATTAAAACAAAGTTTACATTTTAAACAAGGGAGTATTTAAAGGTTTCGCGGTGAGTTGTAATATTTAAATAAGAATATCTTAGGCCCACTTACTTGCACGGAAACTTAACTCAAGAGTTAGTAGCTAAGACGAGGTTAAACGAATAATTGTCAATTTAACTTCGTGTTATCAACTAACTCTGCGTTAAGTTTTTCGTGTAAGCCTTAGTGTGTAGAATTACCTAGCTATTGCAGACTGACAACTACTTATAAACAGATGGGTAAACCCTCTGCCCGACCAGAGGATCAAACCTAGCAAGCTCATTGCTCAGCTTTCGACCACTGGACTGAGACAATCAGACAACGTACATCATTTGGGTATATTATAAACAACTATCTCAACCGGTTTCAAAATTGGGTATTTGTAATTACGATCGTGTGAAACCTTACATTAAAATTCCAGTTTCACAAATACTCAACTCCACATTCTCAATTCAGAAACCGGCCAAATGTGTTTAAAGTATAATTCTAACCTATAGATATCGGTTGGTACTAACTGCTTTTAAATCAACAACAGTTGAAAATGGCTTGCATTGTAAATGTATCGCTGGATACACATTGCGAACATGGTTGCATTTTATTACTGAGTAATGTTCTGCGGTCCAACTAAACTCTGTTTTATAAATATATCTTCACAGCTGGTGTTCATTTTATTTAGAAGTAATAATTTAATTCCATAAAATTAACAATCATTGTAAATTATTTTGCGGAGAGCGTATTAGCATTAATTTTAAATTAACCTATATTATACAGAATAGGCTGAAAATAAATAAACCTACATAGTCCCACTGCTGGGCAACGGTCTCATCTCCTCCATAGCCTTACAATGTTCCCAATGTTTCACCCACAAACGCTTCTATATCGTCACCTCCTGGCTCCCATTGCATAACGATTCTGGCCCATCTGTCTTAGTGTATTCTGCAGTATATGACCTGGTCAATCATATTTTAGCTTAGCAGACTTGTTGCCCACATACATCGGCGATTCCTCTTTTGGAGCTTAATATCCAATACGCTATACAACGCTTGTTAACTTTACCCGTGAAAAGAAGGAGCCGAAGATAGCGGATTAATAGAAGAAAAGCGAAGTGGGCATAAAACCTATAAATTAATGAAGTCAAGGCCACGCTGGTTTAGGTAAAGTGTACCATAGCGTATTTTAGTTTCTGCTTATCTAAAAGAACATGCCGAATACAGGACTTCGGAAGATGACGTACAAGACCGAAATATATGGCGTCGCATGATTGTATAACAAAAATAGAAGATGAAAAACTCACTTATAAGATCTCTTTTTGGGTCTATCAAACTTGCCATTTCGCCAAGATGTATTGATATTTACTGGCCCAAACTACCCAGAAAACGGCACTATTAACAAGCATATTTAACTTCAAAGAGGTGGAAGATTTTAATAAGCTTTATTACAAGATAAGTACCTGATAACTTACATAAATGCCCCCTTGTTTCATGCGCCGAGTACACATTAAGTTCCCACTAATAATTATTAACATAATTATGTGCTTTTAGCTAGCTTGTTATGAGTACACGTGTTTCTGATCGGTGCTAATAAACTTAAGCGTGTTGTTTATTTCACGGCAAATAATAATAAATAAATAATACCAGCTTGTTCCAGGGTATATGCCGCTACTCATATATAGAAGGCACAAGCAATAATCACTGTTCCAGGGCATATGCCGCTTCTCATATAGAGAAGACACGAGCAATAATCACTGTTCCAGGGCATATGTCGCTTCTCATATATAGAAGGCACAAGCAATAATCACTGTTCCAGGGCATATGCCGCTTCTCATATATAGAAAGCACAAGCAATAATCACTGTTCCAGGGCATATGCCGCTTCTCATATATAGAAAGCACAAGCAATAATCACTGTTCCAGGGCATATGCCGCTTCACATATAGAGAAGTCACAAGCAATAATCACTGTTCCAGGGCATATGCCGCTTCTCATATATAGAAGGCACAAGCAATAATCACTGTTCCAAGGCTTATGCCGCTTCTCATATATAGAAAGCATAAGCAATAATCACTGTTCCAGGGCATATGCCGCTTCTCATATATAGAAAGAACACGCAATAATAATCACTGTTCCAGGGCATATGCCGCTTCTCATATAGAGAAGGCACGAGCAATAATCACCACGCTTGGTTAATGTGAGTGTTAGCACAGTTCAGCAGCCTTATTGCGTAAGTGAATTCTACAAACGAAGTAATTGTCCCCTTCAATCGACCAATCACATAGACGGAAATTCACAACGCGTCTTTCATCACGCACATGATTGGTCGATTGAAGGGGACAAATCCTTCGCCTTGCCTAATTCACTTACGCAATTAGGCTTCTGGTTTCCTCACGATATTACCCTTGACCGTTGTCAGCTATGTCCAAGATAAACTCAAAACATAAGAAGGTTAAGAATATGACACTTTATTTTTATCAGAGACTAGCTGTATTCTGCTTTTATTCTCCATAAATAAAAAAAATGTATCGGGTCAGCGGTTTGAGCGTGAAAGGAAACTGAGTTTACTATAATATTAAGAATGTTTGGAAGTTTTAGACGTCTGACGATCTATAGTCACCTGTAGATAGCAACTTATTTATTTATTTATTTATGTACACACAAAAAAAAATTACAGAGAAAAGAAATAATAAAGATTGAAGAGCACAAAGGTACTGCTTATTTCATTAGAAATACACTTACCACATTTAATCAGTTAGTTACATTTAGATCCCATAATATATGGGTTGAGAGTCAACTAAAATATTCGGGTAGAAATCCAAACTCCTAATAAGGACGTGAATACTAGAGATGGCAAACGAATTAAGGACTTCATGCTCAGCAGATGCTCAGCAATAGTGCCAAGCATCTAAAAAAATGAAATGAAATCGAAAATATCTTTCACATTTTCACGAACAAGTTTTGTAACTTTGAGCAAACATTAGATAGTAAACTTCAATAAAATAGTTGCAATCTAATTAGCAATTCTAATTAGCATTCGCTTACCATTAGGTGAGATAGTGGTCAAGCGCGAGCCTATTGGATATAAAAAAAAATTGCAAAAACCTGTTAACTTTGAACTCAATTTATTTTTTCAGTTTTTTTAACAAGTTGTACAAAAATCGTTTATTTAAATTTGAAACTCTTTCAAATCACTAACTCTAAGCTAATCCACAAAAACATCTGGAACAGTACCGATAAACCTATAGTTAAGTAATTAGTAAAACAATCGTATCTGGAGTTCTGTTAAAGCAGTTTGTGAGACATGCAGTTAAACTTTAACGTTTGTTCGTCGTAGGGATGTAACCCATTAAATAGATGGAGGTGATGAGGCGGATTTTTTTTTTCCCCCATAGGGTTAGGTGGCAAATATACAACACCACCTACTATGAGGTCCTTTTTACCCGCCTTCCAAAGGAGGGTTATAATTTAGATTACATTCATACGTTCGTTTTATGTAACAATGCCTTTCAGATGACATCTCTCAGGTCAAAACATATATCGGAAGGAACATTCAATTCGTGCCTGCCTTTAGGTGTAAGGGTCAGGTTTACCACCTTATCGGTGCACTGTTGCCGGAAAATGAGCCTAAGTCTCTTTAGATATATTTTGTCTCTGATTATCAAGAAAAACAAGCAATTCCTTGCTTAAAAGGTTATCTCCAAAAATATGTAATGAAATACCCTTTGTAATTGAAATATTTCAACAAGCAAATACAAGAAACCAATATATGCCGCAACACTAATTTGATCAGTCCGATTTCTTACAGAGGTTGCAAAAGTTCCGCACCTGCGAGACGTGATTTGTTGCGGAACTTTCGCAGTTGCGGAGTCAGAAGCGTGGACCGGTTACGACCCTAGGTTCGTAGTTCAGTTAGAGCGGCAGATAATTGTGCCGCTCAAGTCTAAATGGAGCAAAGACTTAGTTTGCGGATGTAGCAGTGAGAGAGTAATATCGCTTGTCAATACATATCCAATGAGACCAAACAATTATGCTATCTTTACGTTTTGAGGAGTTACTATGGCCACCTTCCGGATCCATCATGAGAGGCTCCACCGTATTATTTCAATGTTTGCAAAGTAACAAAGCACACCAAGTCTTGAATAGTGCTTGAAAAATGGATTTCTAGTAATTGTAGGTAATGCTTATAAAAAATAAATGCTGTCCGTTAGTACCGTTGACAGACAGCATTTATTTGAGAACGACTCAATTACCGATTTTTGAATTTATAAGGTTTTGTGGGACGAAAAAAAATTAAAAGGTTCATCACATCACAGGTGAAAATTAGGAAATACATGAAAATTAGGGAACGCAAGTACGTTCTGTTACCGACTTTCGGTCCCGGATATACCAGCTCGACTTAATACAAGAATATAGTTCATCTTTTTATATTTAAGTTATCTAAAATGAGATTTGCCTGGCAACACTGACGATTGGTCAATATTTAAAAAAAAAAAAAACACCGAAAAAAAATTTTTCTACCCTTTCTTTAACAACTTTTTACAACAAAATAATTGGTGGAAGTTTCAAGCTTTGCCTGAAACCCATGGCGGGATGAGCTGTCTGCACCAGTCTGGACTTCTGGAGACGAGTGAACCTGAGGACGCGATGGCAACGTATATGTCACTTGGGCAACGGTTGCCAGAGCGCCGCCACCGAAATGCCATTTATTTAGGGCGTCGTGGCGCCACTGGCCGTAAGCGCGGATGCGCCGCGTTGACACGAGTTGTTATCTTGTGTCACATGTTTAGTTTTTCTTAATTATTTTTGTTTTTTATTTATTAAAATTGTAAATATTAATTGAGTGAACAATTCCGATACCAATAGGTTTAAGGTATATTTAGTGGCAGCAGTGATGTGCGAAAGATGTGTGCGTCAACCTTTGACAGCATTAACCATCCTGGAGAGGTGTCTTCTATGCACCCAGGCAATTCTTTAAAGGCAAGCAGGGTCTGAACGTGCATATTGCATATTTTTTAACCCCAAAATGCACTCACCTTATTACCTACTACAACACTTTTGCCCAAACATTCGGACAATACCGGCGTGATGTTATGTGGACTAAAATAGACAAGATGAATAGAATTAGATAGAATTCTAATAAGCTAAAGTAATGCACTAAACGACTAGGTACTCAGTAACCACAGATCATGCAAATCGTTCGCCGACAATACACAGAGGCGTGTCTCGTCCTAATGGCACAGCCTTATTGTGTGTGTACCTGCGATTCCATCTACCCTTGGCACATAAACGGGTTGACGTTAATATTTGCGGTGCTATAATTGATGTTGTTATAACGTAATTGCATAGTGTTTTATTGTATCAGTAGGAAAACGACTGAAGATACTCGTATATATAAAAGAGTCGACTGTTTTCAAAGAACTTTTTGGGAATTGTCGGTAAATCTAAATGAAACAAAAACAAAGATGGTGGATTCGTCTTTTTACCCACGATGAAACGGAGACGGTATATGCGTTTGAGGTTAACGCTTAGTACAAGTTTTAATATATTTTTTTAGGGTCAAATATAACTAATTTTGTTTTTTATCACATTTTTTTTTCCGGGTATTATCGTTCAAAGAGACGATTCAGTCAAAAGTCAACTTATCAACAGGCAAATAAATCATCTTCATACATGTGTTCGATTACTTCGACAAAAATAGGAAATGGCTGATTTCCGTACCCGAAGTTTCCAAACAGAGCACTATTGTTGTCACTCACGTGTCTGTCTGTCGTCTGTCACACGAAAAGAGATTTAACTACCCATTGATCTATGAACTTAAATTTTGTTGATAATGTTTACTAATAAATATCAATATAAAGTCCGAAACGCGCCATTTTTTTTTCTTTCTTTCACTTAGCCGGCTTTTTTTGAAACAAGCTTCCATATTCACTTTGCATTGTCACGATCACGACGAGTCACGAGAAACAAACGTGTGTGCAAAATTTCAGATAAATCGAACTCAGGAAGTGAGGACAATTTAACTTGCAAGATTCGATTAGCGACACCGGAACAAGTGAAACTAAATAAAAGCATCAATAAATTGTCATATCAAATGAGGGTGTAGTTCTGAAATATTTATTTAATGTAATTACGTAAATATTTGTGAGATTTTGGAAACTTAATATCATGAAAAAGTACCTAAGTAAACATTGATTCATTTTAAGTGCGGTTTTACTTTCAGAAATTAAAGGTTAAATTAAGGATAACATGACCTCATACCCGCGTGGGGGAAAAGAAAAAGGGGGTAAAACCCCAAAACAGTCAGTCCATCATTTATTGTACGTGAAGTTCATCACATAGTTCGCAGAAACATTGAAATTGTAAATATACATAATGTAGGAATATATAAATTAACAATGACTTCACGTAACTTCTACGAAAATGTACTTACATGTACCTAACATGTTTTTTGTGGAGTATTTTCATTAAATGTTTCAGAAACGTTGAAGAGGTTTTCCTTTAAACGTCCATGAACTATCAAGGTTTAGTTTTAAATGTTAATAATATGTAGGTATTTTATTTAATACTTAACATATCATCACGCCTGCGCTCCCCGAAAGGGAAGTCAGTATAATTTGGGGTAAGCATATTGCCGTCAAATGGGCACAAGTTCGGTCTCTTGCTGCTGCTGAGTTCCAGATGGAAAAACCCAAAACCACTTTTCCCGGCCCGGGAATTGAACCCAGAACCTCATGTTCAGCAGTAGCGCTTGCAGCCACTAGACCAACGAGGTACTTATTTAATACTTACAACACATGAATGTCTTGGTAACCTACAAAGGACCTACCCCGACAGCTGATTTGTGAAGGATAGTTTTCATGTAAAAAAACATTTTGCAACATTATTTTCTGTTACTAGAAAAGTTTTATATGCTTTTTATTATGCCAGCAACACAATCAAACTTCTTTGTTTACTGATAGCTACAACTTGAGGGTCTTTATTTAAGTCAAGAGTGAATGTTACTTCTAGGCAAGCGAGCTTCACCGTCGACCACATAATCGCTTACTCAGGCGAGATAGTGGTCAAACGAGAGCACATTTTTTTGCAACTAGGTACCAACGTAAACAAAATCTCTTATGTCCCACTTTGCTAGGTTCAATGATTCCAGCGCAACTGATCCTATGATACCGCTAATTTCAATTAAGATCTGATAGTCCTGTCTGTGGCCTTACCATCCCATGTATTGTGTTATGAGTTACTTCGTTAGTGTGATCCCAGTTGGTAGATCTTCACGTCTTCTAGCTTTGTAGGTTAGGTTCGAAGAAGCGGTGAGGAGTATCGGAGACTATCAATCAACTCATCGCAGTAGGTACATTCATTGGATAAATAGCGAGGACTTAATACAATATTTTTTAGCCGATATGCATGGTCTTGAATGTAAAGTGATGAAAAAATTGTTTTTTAACACCACCTAAAAAGCTTATTTAATTCACTGAAAACAGTGAATAAAAAGCACTTTTTAATCACTGTTTTTGTGTCTGAATTTAGTACACACCAATGATATTCAAATAAACAGATACATTATACACTCACAAAACAATTGAAAAAAGTGTTCCGCGCAGCAGCGGCATCACACATACACACTTTTTATTCATCTAACATTAAAAAATATTTATTTTAACCAATAAATAAATAAATTACAAATACACACGATGGCATTTTTTTTTATTTTTTTTTTGTTCCAACAAAGCCTATCGCTCTTCGCCATGCTTGACATAAACTAAAGACTAAAGGTCACAATTGTGAGCTATTCGAGTCTTCAAAATGCGCGCGCTCATAACATATCTGTTTATTTGATTATCATTGGTACACACCAATATATTCAAACTTCATCTCAATGCTATACAACCTCCTTGCGCAAAGAATACTCGACTTTCAAACTCACTTATCACTTTCAAACTCTTTTATCGATTTAATTTTGAGTTTGTATGATTTTAGTCTAGCATGTTTAGTGAATACATATTTGGATTGTAATTCTCATATTATTTGTATTGGTGTTTAATTAATTATAATTATGTTACGTAACGGAGGTGATAACTGGCCCCTGAAACACAGGTGCTGTTACCTAGCTCAGTTTATTTATTCATTTATTATTATTTATTCATTTATTATTTATTCCTTGTGCTTTTCGCTTAAATCATGGTTTTTCTCGTAGTTATGGTATAATAGTACATTATGGTACAAGTGTGTAATGTTGGTGATTACCGCTGAGGCGTCATTGAGACCCGAGCCGCTAGGTGAGGGTCCTAAGAGAGCCGAGGACGTGTATCATACGACGTTTTTCAACACACTTGTGAAAAAATAATACAAAAAAATCATTTCCAACAGTGAAAACGAGTTGTGAATTTTTTTTCGCAATGGCGGGCAAAATTAATCAGTTTTCCTATGCGCGCGCATCTAACAATGGCGATCGGCCATAGACTAAAAATAATGATTCCTTTTTTTGGCTTTTCGCGGATAGCGTTTTAGCCACTTTCAAAATGGGGAATTTCAAGTTTTCTTTTTTACAGACAAAAACAAAAAGTTATTTGAGTGAAAGTTTTATTTATTAAACACGTACAAGTTGAAATTATCTATTTAAATACGAAGTTGCATGAAATGTGTTGCATTTGTACTATTGAGCACGATCTTTTTTGTATCGAAACTTTTTTAAGAACAAAGCAACTCAACCAATAAATTAAAAAGAAACTCTTTGTCTCACTTGTGAATAATAGTAATGAAAAAGTCACAGTTTGATAACAGGTGTCATTATGTGCCTAATTGCGGTGAAATTAGAGCCACTTTATGAGCAAGTGTGTTAAAAATATAGTATGCAACTCTTGAATAAAACGGATTTATATCGAGGGCCATGAATCACTCGCGTCGCTCAGGATCCTAACACTTGAATCACTCGCTATGCTCGTGATAGAATCGTTCACTTGCTCGTGATTCATCTATGGCCCTCGCTTTAAATGTGTCATTTACTCACTAGTTGCGTAATATACTATTATCGCACCGCTTTTAGACTCGCAATGCAGTGTATTTTATACTAGTGTGTAAAAGTGCGGCAGCCAGCCCCCCACCACATTGCAACACAAAAAACTGCGTCCATTTCTCATAAACATTTGATCAATTTTTTTAATGTGGTTATGAAATTTTATTTATTGTGTTTATGCTGGGAAATAATACTGACCCACGAATGACATGATCTAATGAAAAAGTTTGTCCACATGCATCAAAATGTTATGCATACCTACTATTTTGCTGTAGGTATCTAAAATAAAATGAATAACTTATAGTAGTAAATATAAGATTTTATGTTTTGTTATTTCGAAACGGAAGTCGTTGCTGAATCATACATAATGAGGACAAGAATTGGGAGTCGGTAAAACCCGACAAGAGTCAATCCCTAAAGATTTAGACATCAATGCATTGAAGATTCATTTTACAGCTTCGTCCGATTTTGATAGGACAATTAAATTGAATACAATGAATTATCTTTCATCTCTTCCGACTCCCAGTTATTCTCCATTTGCTTTTAGTCAATTCTCTGCATGTGATGTTAAGAAGAGCATACTTTCAATTACTTCCAATGCAGTAGGATGTGATTGTATCAACCGTAAAATGTTACTCCCGGTACTGGACATTATCCTTCCTATCATTTGCCACATCCTTAACTTTTCTGTGTCCAGCGGTGTCTTTCCGTGCTCATGGAAAGATGCGCAAATAATTCCTTTACCTAAAAAGTCCAATCCCACCTCCTTTTCTGAATACCGTCCAATATCCGTCTTACCATTCCTATCTAAAGTCCTAGAACGGTTAGTCCATAATCAAATTAGCAAGTTCCTATCCAAAAACAATCTGCTCAATCCCTTCCAGTCCGGTTTCCGTCCTGGTCACAGCACCACAACAGCTCTTCTCAACATTACGGACTATATACGGTCAGCCATGGAAAGCAGTAATCTGACGGTCTTGGCATTGCTAGATTTCAGTAATGCTTTTAATACTATTGATTTCGACGTTTTGCTTGGTATTCTATGCTCTCTTAATATATCTCCATCGGTGGTTGACTGGTTTCGTAGTTACCTGTTCGGGCGCCAGCAACGTATATGTATCGGAGAGAACTTGTCTTCCTGGTGCAGTACTTCTGCCGGGGTACCACAGGGTGGCGTTTTTATCCCCTTTATTTTTCGCAGTTTTTAAAAACTCAATCTCCAATGAACTTATTTCTTCCTACCATCTTTATGCAGACGATCTACAGTTGTACTCGCCGGCACCCCTCGGGAAGCTGTCCGAGGCTATAGCAACCATTAACCTTGATCTGGCTCGCATTTGTGATTGGAGCAGGAGGTATGGGGCTTATGGTCAACCCTATTAAGACGCAGGTTATTGTAGTGGGCAGTTCTAGAATGGTTTCAAAGATCGACTGGACGTCTCTTCCCCTAGTACATTTTGACAATTCTGTTATTCAATTCAGTAAGAAAGTTAAAAACTTGGGGATATTCATCGACAAAATCTTTTCATGGTCTGCCCAACTGCAGGAATTTAACCGCAAATTGTTTGCATTTGCTGCAACTTTGAGGAGACTGCGGCATTTTCTTCCGACTGCCACCAAGATTGCGCTTGCACAATCTCTTCTTTTTCCCATCCTTGATTATGTTGATGCCAGCTATCTTGACCTTACTCAAGAACAACTCTATAAACTTGAGCGACTTCAAAATGTTTGTATAAGGTTCATATTTGGTTTGCGCAAATATGACCACGTTTCCGAACTCCGTGTAAAGCTCAAATGGTTGCCAATTCGCCTTCGCCGGAATACCCATATTCTTTCTCTTTTATACAATGTCCTCTTTACTCCTTCCACCCCTCTTTACCTCAAGGATCGTTTTCAGTTTATCTGCGATTCCCACACGAAATCTCTTAGATCATCAGAAAACTTGCGACTTAAAATGCCTATGCATTCCACTACATTTTTGGATAAATCATTTACTGTCCAGGCTGCTCGTTTGTGGAATCCATTGCCTGACCCAATAAAACGTGCTCAGTCGTTGCCAGTCTTTAAAAAACTTATAAGGGAACATTACCTGTCTCTGTGATTATGTCCTTGTTTAAGCTGTATTGTTTTCTTGTTTGTTTATTTAGATGTATTTATGTATCTATTTTAGTAGTTTGTTTTACCTGTATGATTTGAAATTGGCACCAAGTGCAACCACATGTCGTGTCCAAGTTATCTCTATCCATTCAAGGTTGCCTGGAAGAGATCGCAGAGCGCGATAAGGCCGCCTATTGTATGTTTGTTTTAATTTTAATGTTTCTTTTGTATTGTCTTATCTTGGTGTACAATAAAGTATATATAAATAAATAAATAAATGAATAGGTACAAAATAATGTTTAAAAAAGGTATTAACTAGATCCTTGCATAAACAGGTGCACCATATAAATGATATCAACACGTACATATGTAACATAGCAGACCCTTATTTTACATAACCACAAATTTATATTAAAAGACTACAAGATTTAAGTCACGTAGATATCGGGCTTTTGATGACGCGTAATTGGTGATTTGACCCCACGTGGGCATTATCTAAATGGGGTGAGACACCCAGTTGTCAGCGTCAATTAATTGCGCCGCTCACTGACGACGAAATTGTTACGTATATATTTTGACTGTCCGTAGACGATAAATATGTAAGCATCTACGAGTACATAAGTTGTTTTAAATATAAAAATGATAAAATAAAATAACATCTCAGCAATATTATTGCGATATGGGATCAAATTTTTTAATGATTGCATGTGAAGAAATCTAAAATATTTTTGACATCCTTTGATCTTGCCGATACCTGTCAAAATATTATATGTGATATCTTTCATCAAACTTATCAAAAAAAATTACATGAAGAAAAAGTAATAATTTGCTAATCCGTTGTTAATATGAATAAAGCTGCCCAGAAAAACTCAGATAATTTATATTTAAACCTAAACATAACACGTTTAGTCAATGGGAATCAGTTATTTGCTCTCAGTAACATCG
The DNA here is from genome assembly GCA_964057195.1 of Orthosia cruda. Lineage (NCBI taxonomy): Eukaryota > Metazoa > Arthropoda > Insecta > Lepidoptera > Noctuidae > Orthosia > Orthosia cruda. Next base: position 2,861,035 of record OZ059835.1, on the reverse strand, counting down.
CAAAAAGATTGGAGTCAAAAGTCCATGAAAATAATATAAAACATAAACAAAGTGCAATGCTGGTAGCGGCACGTAGACATTTACTATTTATCTTTATTAAAAAACAAACGCGTGTGTAAAGATAGATATTTTGTCAGATTCGATAGTCCCCGCTGTGATAAAATATTAAGTGTCAGGATATATTGATGGTTACATATTACGAAAATACATACACACACGACATCCACCAAACCCGGACTGGGCGCGCGTGGTAGATTAAAAAAGGCCCATTCCCTCTCCATACAGGAGGCTAATGTCCCAGCAGTGGGAACGGTAAAAGGCTGATGATGACAATGATACACTCACACCTTGCCCCATGGGGATAGGCAGATACTGTAGAACGCCACCTAGTACGTTAATAATAAACAAACAAGGGTAATAAATTAAATAATAAGGTACAGTAAGACGAAGTATTTCGGTCAAATTTTTCACATAAGTATAGTGAAACTATAAAAGTTTGATTTCATTTAGTAGGTATATTGGTTGGGCAAGCAGAAGATATTGCAGTCATAAGGAATCATCCAAAGACGGCATGGACGTGGACTTATCCATCCATAATTATACATAATTATTATAAATCTGTCCGTCTGTTTGGTACCTTTTCACGTTTCAACTACTGAACGGATTGAAGTGGAACAAAGCTGGCATCTACTAAATGAAGAAAAAAAAACAAATTATAATATGGGTATCGACAGGCTAATAATATAATAAACCAATACTGAAGAAAGGATTAATAATATTGAAACTGAAAAGAATTATAATGAAGAAGACAGTTTCTACTTATTGAGAAAATAAACGGTAAGAGATAGAACAGCTTGGTCATCTTGTCAAAGAACTTTATAGTAAGAATCAGGTGACTGTAACATTACTCACAATTAGTGATAATTAGGTTCAAAAGATCATTTAAAACTAAAACATGCAATGCCTGGTTCATCACGTAGGCTTTTTCTTGCTTATCAAGTTATATAGTAATTATACGTTAATACTGATCAATTTATTCATGTTTATATTAAGTTTTCCTCCTTATATTTAGTCATCTCATTCTAAGAGTTCAGTAATAAGATGACTTAAAATTTTCTGAGTAATATATATGAGGATGAGATAAATATTAGTATTTTCCTAGCAAAAAAAGTTTGTAGCGACAAAGAATTGATAGTAGATACACTGTCATGATATTATACCGTTTTGACAAAAATAATAATATGTATAGTCAGTATAGGTGTGTCCAGATGAATGCACATAAACTAAGCAAAGGAGCATAGCAAGCGTAGTAGGAGGCGTCCGGTATAGTTTCTGCCTACCCCCATAGGAAAAAGGCACTGTATGCAAATGATGCCGGTTCATTATTGCTTTGAAGGTGAACAGATCATAGTTGGTTAGGGAACATAGATGTTGGCAGAGAGTTCCACCAAACCTTGACTGTATGCGCATATTTTGGGAACGAAGTGAAAATATCGGATCATCACATAAACCATGAGTATAATAGAAAAATATTAAAATAATCAGCAGAAAACCGTTAAAAGAGCCATCACGATACATTCAAAATGCCCGTCTCCAACACGGATCTACGCCTTAAGATACCTACTGATTAAACCATCGCCATAATGTCTACCAATCCTACTTACAATTGCCCCGAGATAAGATAAAACTTATCGAATGACGTCATTGCGTCCATTTCTGCATCATTACTTGTGTCGATCGGCAATGTTTCACTATCTTATCCAGCACATTGTCTTATAATTAGTCAGTTGGAATCGGCATGCCTCCTTGAGGACGTAATAAGTTCAAGTCTTCCGTTGCATTTGTTTCTAATAGTTTTAAATGAGATGCAATGATTTCACTTCTTAGATAATTATAAAATAGAGGTTTTGGTTCGAGTAAATTTGATTTGGGCTAAGCTATTGGTAGAATCAGCATTGAAGTATATATCATAAGTATCATACGTAATTTCTGATCAAGGACAAGAAAACCACGACCTCCATAACATTTATCAATGTATGTATGATTGATTGATCCAAAAAAATGCATAATATACGATAATACTTTAGGTATCCTTGCACCAATCCAACAAGGCACTAAGAGGCAAAACGAACGTTATTTTAAATCGTGACCACACCAAAATTACCTTTGACAAAAACCTTTTAAAATTAATTTCCTTAACATAAACACGGGTTTTTAGGGCCGGCTATCGAACCCGGGACCTCATCAAAATAATTTAAAACCACAGTTACAACTAAAACAAAATCCTAAATTGGCGCGATTTTCTCCGATCCCTCGTGAGATGTTAACGGTAGATCTTTATCAGTCAACATTGAATCTTTTACGTTTATTTTTATGGTTGAATTTCCCTCGTTGGGTGTTTGCATTATCGGTTCCTACAGATTTAATTAATTCTTAGTCATTGGTAACGGACATCGGTGAGTCAGAAGTGTGTATCTAACAATGATGCTGGAAGGTTTATAGTGTTATAAGATGAAAGGTCAATTTATTACTTCTGTATGTATCATTAGGTGTCATTTCCGCAATAATGGTAGTTAAATTACGAGTGCTGCCAACATAGGTATAATTTACTTGGCCAGTTATAATGAGGTGTTGGTCAGTGATTTACTTGCCGTTTAAATATTAAACTCAGACTGCATCCGATTGTTTGTTTATAGAAAAAGTCTTGGTAGGTAACTTATGGATGTTTCTTTTCTTAATAACAGGAAATATGTATATTTTATAAAATTAATCAGGACGATTATTGTAAAGAAAATAGAAATATGAAGATAAAATTGATATTCGGCATTATATGCGGAATGCAAGGTACTTACTGTGAGGCAGCTTTTTGTGGTCCAAGCCAAAGGGCTCATAGGCAGGGTTTCCATTATTTAATCTACTTTTATTTATCTGAACTTGTAACCTAATCGCTAAGTACTTTGGTAAAAGGGTTTTCTCAAAAATGGTATGTAACATTGCCATAACATCTCTAAAAAGTATCCAGAAAGTGAACTCTACCGGAGACTTATTCACAACTGTCCAGTAAGAAGCGAGATTTTAAATTTGGAATCTCCTACTGTCCAGTAAGTAAGTATGTAATTTACTTACTGGACAGTTAGGTCATCCTCTTTAGATCTGCTTAAAAAAAAAACATGGTACCAGACACAGATTAGAGTTTAGCCATTATAACATGGTTATAGGAGGGAGGCTCCAAATATATATTTATCTCTCTTTTTGGTATGTCATTTTATGAGATAGATATATTTTTGGAGCCTTAAACAGCCATTTTATAGTCTGTAACGAATAACGCGACGCAGAAAAAGTATGCACGTTGCGTTTTGTACTTAGTAATGTTGTAGAAGTATAGTGTGGGATTTTATGTTTGTATTTAGTCATTTCAGTTTATAAATCATTAAATAAAACTTTCCATTCATTCTAAAATTAACATGGAGTCAAACAAAAAAAAAACAATCATTTACATTTTTTTACTAAAACATTCATGTAATTAAAGTAAAAATAGAACAATGTCCAAAACTAAAAGCAAACTGTTTTAATAAAAATAAAAACAACGACTGGCAGGATTTCACATTCAATTGCGACAATTGTGTTTTAATATACCGAGTGAACATAGATAGTCCCAAAAAATGAGTTCAATCGAATCTGATTCGGAAATAGATGGCACTCATCCTGATGTAAAAGCGGAGGCCGAATTAGCAAAAATAGTACATTATGGTTCAAGTATGTAAAGTTGGTGATTACCGCTGAGGCGCCATTGAGACCCGAGCCGTTAGGTGAGGGCCTTAAGAGAACCGAGGACGGTAATCATCAATACACACGTGTATCATACGACGTTTTTCAACACACTTGTGAAGAAAATAATACTAAAAAAAAATTTCCACAGTGAAAACTAGTTGTGTAAATGTTTTCGCAATGGCGGACAAAATTAATCAGTTTTCCTATGCGCGCGCATCTAACAATGGCGATCGGCCATAGACTAAAAATAATGAGTTTCCTTTTTTTTTGTTTTTCGCTGATAGCGTTTTAGCCTCGTACAAAATGGGGAATTGCAAGTTTTTTTTATTACAGACAAAAACAAAAGTTATATTTAAGTGATAGTTTTATTTATTAAACACTTACAAGTTGAAATTATCTATTTAAATATGAAGTTGCATGAAATATGTTGCATTTTGTGTCTTTTTTGTATCGAAACTTTTAAAAGAACAAAGCAACTAATCAATAAATAAAAAAAAACTCTTTATCTCACTTGTGAATAATAGTAATGAAAAAGTCACAGTTTGATAACAGGTCTCATTATGTGCCTAATTGCGGTGAAATTAGAGCCATTTTATGAGCAAGTGTGTTGAAAACAAATTAATGCCCCCAAAATCCAAGGAGCGATATATGAAAACTTATGAAAAATTTATGAAGTGGAAGGCAGAAAAACAAGCCAACAGTTGGTCTGAAAATGTATTTGTTGTTAAACTTTCTTTAATTTTTGAGAAAAGCATTATCAAGCCTCAACCAGTAAGAAAGGCATCCTGGCCTCGTATATAACCGGACCTGCGGTTCGGTCCGGTCAACTCATACTTGGCCAGGAAGGCTTACTTACTGGATTCTGCAGTATTGTACTATATCTGTATCAAAAAAAGTAATATTATTCAAGGAAAATCATTTATAATTATTATATTAACTTAATACATAGTTTTGGCAAGAAACGAAAACGGGGAACCAATATAATCCTATATAAGGAAGAAATATAGAAAAAAAACAATCTTTGTTAATTTAGAAACGGTTTTTTTAAAACAACAAACACCCCTATTGAAAGCGAAAATGACAAAGAAGCGGACATTAATAGCAACATGAACAGATGAAAAGTGTTTTATCTGTTCATAACACTTTTCATCTGTAATTTAACTTTAATATACTTATTTAATTACGCTCTGTAGCACTTAAAGCAGAATATTTCTCGAGCAAATCGTAAATTAATGTGCAAATAAAATTAGCATAACAATGATTCACACATAACTTGTTTTAAAACTAAGTGGACACACCTCTTAGTATCCGAGGTCATTGGTTATGCGTGAGTTGTCCAGGCTCGACAAGTCGGGACAGGTACACTACGCACCAATAATGCAACGAGTCTCCATAGTTCTGCGTGCGCTGCGCATTTTGATCAACACTGTCGGAACGTTAAAGCAATCGAACCAGCAATGGATTGATATGAGAGTTATCGTTCTATATACTCGTAAATTGCGCGTTTTGACCAATATTATCACATTGTTAAAGGAACTGAGCAGGCAATGGATTGATAGAAGATTCATCATTCTGTATAGGTACTCGTATATTGCGAGTTTTGTTCAACACTGTTTCAGACAGTGTTCCATAGTTCTGCGTGCGCTGCGCATTTTGATCAACACTGTCGGAACGTTAAAGGAATCAAACCAGCAATGGATTGTAAGGAGAATTGAAATCATCGTCAAAGCTGACATTTTGCGTCGTAATTGCCTTGTATTGTGTGATATAAAAGAAAAGAGTTACTGATAGCGTGACGGTTGACAGGATGGAATGGAAATGACAAGCGTGTTGCGTCGACCCCAAGTAACATGGAAACAAGGGCAGGAAGATGATGAATCAACTTGACTTGTGCAGTTTAATCATCGGCACAATTTAAAACTCTCTATTTAAAATGAGCAAGTATTCATTAGTTCTGAATACATTGCATCTTTTGATCAAAACAAGTTAAAGATAAAAAAAATCGTTTTGCGTCGTAACAAACGTATCTATACGAGTACAATTTCATATTCCACGCAATTTCAATCGTTGTTTATTTGAAAGTGTGACGTTAGATAGGAAAAGTATTTAGATCCTTGCTGATACTAGAAGATTGACGTTATCGTTGGATTCAGGTGCGAACGATCGACTTCAAATTGCACAATTATTAGAAATTATTTCATGAAAATGACAACATTCTTCATAAAGACTATGGAAGAAATATGGTTTCATCGAATAATTTTAAGCAGGTAATAGTTGACTTGGCTTGCGAGTTTATCAACATTTGAGGTGTGGATTCAGTTATCCTTGTACCAATAGTAGTGTCAGCAAATGCTTGATTAGCCACGAGCCTCGGCCTTACACCTTAAGAGGCTCTCGTTAGGCGGCTGGTTCAAGGGCTTGATCCAGAAAGCGGTACTCCTGGACACGGTGCGTGTTGTTGGGGAGGTTCTTTTCTAGAACACTGATTACAGGTAATTTTAAAGAAATATTTAAAAATATATTAAATACTATGTGAATAAAATATTGATAAATCTACAGAGCCTGACAGGTGGCTTTAAAGGTCGTATGCTTGTTTGGCATCTCAGTACCAGACAGCCTTGGTGTCTAGTTCGCTACTCGAGTCCTTTACAACAGGAATTACCTGTCTGCTCCATATGTCTGATAACAACCCAAAAATTATAGAGCGATGACGCGCTTACCATCGGTCTATATCCACCCACCTTCTTATTATCCACTTTTATAGCTAAAATTAACAACCATATTGATAGTGAGTACTTACTAAGGAGCTGCTCCTTATAGATATGACCATTTACCAATAGATTTAGCGTTTCCGAAACAATCTGTCAACATGTTTGATAAACTATAAGAAGGCCCGACTCGATGCCTCATACGTGGCTTCTGAGGGTGCTAACGCTAAAAATTTATATTACCCAATGTTTTAATAGCCGCCACGAGCCTAAAACATCACCTTATGAGGCTCTACTTAGACAGCCTTAACAAGGGCTTGATTCAGAAAGCGGTAATTCTTGACACGGCTCATTTTGTTAGGTTCCTCTCTCAGGAATACTGACCACTAGAAACGAAATATCGATAAATATCCAGGGCCGGACGGACTGCACAAGTTTTGGAAGTGGCTACAAAGATCGCAGGCATGGTTTGGCATCCCAGTACCAAATAGCCTTGGAGTTAGGTTCTCTAGAGTTCTGTGCGATGTGTTAGTACCTAGGAACCCAATCAAACTTTACAAAGTTTTTTTTATTATTTGGCCTACTTAATGCCTTAGGAATTAAGTCCGCCTTTGTAATCAGTATTGACTCTCAAAATGGATCCCAATGTAACCCACTCCGGCGGTACTGAGGAGCTGCTCCTAATTGATATGTCCATCAGCCAACAGGTTCGACGTTCTCGAAAGGATTTGTCGACATGTTGGATAGATTATAAGAAGCCCTATGATTGGGTACCTTCTGCATAACTAGTGAGGGTTTAGACTTCGGACCCTGTTCCCAATACCGGGGAGAAATACTGACCGTATTTTTTAATTTATATTTTTATTTTGAAATATAAAATTTTAAATTATTTAAACAATATTTATTGCAAGGAATAAATGGAGTATTGGAAATATAAATAAATTGATGATATCTGTCCTTTTCTCTCGACAAATATTAAAAAGAATCTATTCCAATCATGCTAAATGTGAACAATTACATACTTTACCGCAAAATATGCACTTAGACGTGTAGTTGCGGACACCAGCCCGTCTTAATCTAATCTAATCTATACTGAAAAACTAGGCAAATTATAATGTGATGTTTTAATATTTAAGAACAATGTAAGAAACATGAACAGGTGAGTATAGGCACAATTAAATAAATCAAAACGTGTAAGAAGATTGACGTTGAAATCTTAAGACTTCTTCGTCTTAGCGCTCATTTGTCAAGTATCTGGGAGTGTGACATGTGATAAGGGACTTCGTTCCAATAATAACAGTTTATTGCAAGGTATAAAATATACACTCCCTTGCGGTATCTCATCTTCTTAGCACGGTGGGCTGTGCTGGGGCGGCTGCTACTGATGCAGAAATTTCAAACGGCGCAAATGTTGCAACTGTTTGGGGTTGAAACATTAGATCCATATGGGGTCCGAGTGCTCATAGACTTTATCGAGACATAATTAAACAGTTAGTCGACTCTTCATGTTACCAGAGGGGGCTAGGTTTTTATTCGGCCACAGAATCGGCATTGCCATTCAAAGTGGCAAGTGGCAATGCTGCCATCGGCATTGCCATTCAAAGTGGCAAGTGGCAATGCTGCCATCGGCATTACCATTCAAAGTGGCAGTGCTGCCTTTTGGGTACATTTCCTATTAAAATTAATCAACATTATTGACAACTATTCAATCATGTCTGCTTCTTAGAATGGATATAGAAACGGGTTCCGCGGTACTAAGGAGCTGCTCCTCATAGATAACTATAGCTCCCAACAGGATCGTCGTTACCGACAGGACCTGTCAACATGTTGGATAGATTATAAGAAGGCATATAACTCTGAGCCACACATATTTGGCCTAGAAAAACGTATCTAATCACATTTCCTTAGGTTTTTACCTGGCTTCCCGGCTACTCACTTATAAATTGATTAACGAAGATAGAAAAGTTAAGAATTCTGAACAGTATTACGTAACAACTAGGGAAACAACAAAACAACATAAAAAATTCATCAGACTTAGCCACACACATGACACGTTCAAAGAAGCTAGGTTAAGTATTTTTTACTGTACAATGAATCGACCACACATCAAAAAGCACTCTTTATGAAACATGCCATCATAACCATCAATACTGAGTTTTACGACTCACCATAAAAAAATCACACCGTAAAACTACCATTGCCTAGTTAAAAACAGATCGTTCAACACAAAACCTTGGCTTGCTCAAAAATGAGTCAGTTGTTCGAGATTGTATACAAAATTATTAAGATAATAAGCAGATACGTATATTTTGATCACGAACCCATTGACAATGATCGGTACCGTGCCAGAGTGATGGGGAAGCATCGATAAACAGTCTTATCGAGTGTAGATATGATGTTAAAATGCTCACTCAATATTCATACCAATTATAAAACTGGAATGACATTAAAAAATGTTTGGTTATAATACATTTAAAATTAATGTTTTCAAGTTTGGGAGCTTTGATTTTTTGCCCACTACTGGGTAGTGGGCAAAAAAACAAACAACAAAATTGTTAGCGAGTGCAATATGTAAACAAGATGGACAAAATATCAAACACTGTAAAAACACTCGTCATTCTTTTTCATGAAAAAACTAGTTTTTTTTTTTAGTTTTCGCTTGACCACTATCTCACCTGATGGTAAGCGATGATGTGGTCGACGGTGGAGCACGCTTGCCTAGAAGTATTCTATTCACTCTTGGCTTAAAGACCCCTAGGTTGTAGCTATCGGGGACTCCGGCAGGGAAGTCCACTCCTTAGCTGTGCGCATAATGAAAGTGGCCCCAGTTTATTTTTATCACGACACCTTTACCAACTGAAGAGGCTAAATTAACTAGTTTATCTGAAGGAGACTGACGCACCAATAGCATATCGGCTAGAAATGGCTAATGGTGGTAGGGCGTATATTAATGATAATGATTAAACATCACATAGGTAAATCCATGAAGATGGTTGGTTTTAAGAGCTTCAATAAAATTATACCCCCATTGGCTTATTCGTGATGTCTTTTTTATTATATTAATTTGATTACCACCATGTAATCAATTCTGGATCGGCTGGCCGGGTCGGTCACTTTAAAACGCGTGAAAGGTTGGCAAAGATGGTTAAATATTTTTCTAATAAACAGCAGGTATATTTGCTAAGTGGAGAGCGTTATCGTACCGTATAAGATAGGTGGTGTACCATCCGGTTTAAATATGTGTCATTGATAAAATTGACACCATTTATTTTTTGACTTATTTGATATTATATTTTTACTATTATATGATTGCACGCTTCAACATATCTGATCGTTATGCTTATGCTGTGTTTGACATTACTGATAATTAGCTACTTGGTGAAATGTATCTAGGAGATGATTCGTTCATTATACCAAACGGCACAGAAAATTTGGATGTGATTACAAAAGGATATGATGAGAAATTGGCATGTTAATGAGTCGATAAGAGTTTTGTTACTGATAATCCAGCTGATGTTTTTCTTGGATATTGAAATATACGTTGTTTAACCATATAAAGCTCACTCCTTTCTCATAGCTTCTTTTATTATTACTTACCTTTCAAAAAACCTCTTTTGATTATAGGACGGCCCGTGCCATCGGGCCAGATGTGGTCTAGTCTACGGTGCATTCAGGTATGGCCACACCTCTGCATAGAATGATTTGAGTATATGCTCAAAGAGTGCAAGTTAACTCTGGAGGATTTATATGATTACATCCATCCGTGAGCATCCAGGTCAATTTGGTTATATCGGGATGTTAGGTATATCGGGATGTTAGGTATATCTCCGTTTTACCGAATCGTATCGGTAAATTCTTACCAACTGTTGATCCTCCACGCACGCACGAATTAGTCCATTCTGGACCAGTTGAAGGACATTATAAAATTAGACTCTCCACGACACACGGTGACTGATAGGACCAAGTTTAGGAAAGTCCTAAAATCCTATATGATCCCTAGGCATAGTTTTAAATGTATATAACTACAGCACTAATTGAAACTGCAAAGCTAAATCGGAGCAAATAAACAGGACTTATGGCCTCGTTGATCTAGTGGTCGCAAGCGCCACTGCTGAGCAATGGGTCCGATTCCCCGGTCGAGCAGTGTTATGGGGTTTTCCAGCTGGACTTTCTCAGCGGCAGCCCAAAGTATGGATTTGGGTCCAGTTGATGGCAATAGGTTCCCCTCCTAAACATACATTACTGGCGAAATGTGGGTATACGTGGATATAATCTTTATCATTTATTTTAAATGTATCTATGTGTACCTCCCTCTGTCTAACCTATTCCTATACAGGCTTTGTTTATAGACGCTTATCTATATCTAATTTAACATTAATTTCATCGACATCGTATGCCACCACTAACCGCCGACTAACCTTTACTCGGCTGTATTTTGCTTTTGCAAGTTTAATCATGCTTCTCGGTCGGTTCGTGACGCAACGTTTCGCAACCCAAAACATTATTTTATCTTACAAATTGTATTCGTGTTGCTGTCAGCTGTCGATACGTTGTCCCTGAGCGTGCGGAGTATCGATAACGATAATTTATTGGAGAGTGTGTCATCACTAATTCTTGTTACTAATTGGCGTTGATTTTTAGTCTTCTTTTCTGAAAAGGGATTGAGTTTTGAACGTTTATAAATTGTATCAACTCGTTAAAAGCTTTATCTTAGGTGTATGGTGCGGCGAATATCATCAATGTTGTGGTTAGATATATGTAACTATATTTGCTGATATCTTTATAAACTTGTACATAGTTTAGTCGAGAGTATTTAATACTTTAACAAAACTTTCATGATCTCTATTATATGTAGTATTCGCTGCCATTAAAACCCTTTAAACAACAAAATTGATGATTTTTAAGGCCAAGCCATCTTCAGATTTGTACTTATCTGATCTGGGTAGGTATATTTATTTGCAATTATTGATTGCTATTGATCTATGATTCGGCGGCATTCTATGACGGAGCATTGTATGCTCTAGAAACACTGCAAAAGACTGAAATGGAAGTTGGCCGGCCATATTGCACGTATGAACGAAGACAGGTGGCCCAAGAAGATAACCCCGGGACCTATTGGCAAGAGAACCAGAGGCAGGCGCCAGCAGAGATGGCTCGATTAAATTTTAAAGCAGCGGGCAAAGATTGGACTGAAAAAGCGGGGGACAGAACTATATGGAGAAAAATGGAGGAGGCCTTTACTCTCAAGAGGTGGTCCTTAATAAATAAAATCAAGAAAGAAATATAATTATTGAATTGAATTGTATAATAATGGTATTGAAATTGAATAAATGTATAATAATCGTAATTGAATTGAATAATTATATAATTTTAATTGAATTAAATAATTGTAAATTAATGAAATTGCATTGAATAATTGTAAAATAATGAAATTGCTTTGAATAATTGTAAAATAATGAAATTGCATTGAATAATTGTAAAATAATGCAATTGCATTGAATAATTGTAAAATAATGAAATTGCATTGATTAATTGTAAAATAATGAAATTGCATTGCATAATTATGTAATAATATTATTTAAAATTATTAATTGTATTGTAACAGTATTGAACAACTAGATATTAATAATAATGATTTAATTGAATAATTATATAATAGTAGCGGTTAAATTGAACAATTGTATAATTTTTAAAGAAATTATTTATTTTATTAAATTGCATGCTCTTTAATCGTAATATCATGGTAAATTGCATTTTTAAGGAAATAAAAAGGCTTTTTTATTTATTTACTATGATTGCTTACACAATCAGTTCTAATCTTAGACGAAGTTTTGGAGTGCTTGTGAACAGACATTGATCTAAATAACAGAGTTGAAATTGTGGATATTTGCCTGTTTAGTCCGACCGCAAGGAGATCAAATTATAGCATCTTTAAACCAATTCCCACTTGCAGTATCTACCAAGGCGGTGTGTGGACCAGTGGACAGGATAGACTGGACACGACAGAAAAACGGCACTCGTATAATTTACAACATGTTTATTCTTAATCTGACATGGCGTTCGTCTTACAATAAAATTCGTAGCGTCAACAATGGCGGTCATCGCCAACAATTCAAACTGCTTACCACAACCGCTTTTTTATTATTATTCCAAATAATTATTGCCAGTTATATTTATCAAAGAATCATGCGTAATAATTAGAAATATTTTTATACTGTCTTCTGAGTCTAGTGGTCACAAATGCTAATACTGATTGTAATTACAACATGTTTATTCTTAATCTGACATTACGTTCGCCTTACAATAAAATTCGTAGCGTCGACAATGGCGGTCATCGCCAACAATTCAAACTGCTTACCACAACCGCTTTTTTATTATTATTCCAAATAATTATTGCCAGTTATATTTATCAAAGAATCATGCGTAATAATTAGAAATATTTTGATACTGTCTCCTGGGTCTAGCGGTCACAAGTGTTAATACTGATTGTAAGCTTGAGGTCCTGGGTTCGATTCCTGGGTCAAACTGTTATTGGGTTTTTCTATCGGAATTTCTCAGTTGCAGCCAAGAGTCTATATTTGTGCCCGGTTGATGGCAATATGCTCACCCCTAGTAAATGTGACTTGAACTTAACTGGTGAAATTAATGTGGGTACTACAACTACCAACATACAGTAAGGTACCTGGGAATGCACTTGGACCGTAGACTTACGTGGAGAAAGCATGTTGAAACAAAACGAGACGAAATCAACTTAAAATACAAGGGTCTTTATTGGCTGTTGGGACGTAACTCAAAACTGTGTTTGGATAACAAGCTGCTAATATATAAAACAATATTGAAGCCCATTTGGATATATGGCATAGAGCTATGGTGGTCTGCCAGCACCTCCAACATAATGATAATACAGAGAGTACAAAATTACATCTTAAAACAAATATCCAATGCACCGTGGTTTAGTAAAATAACTGAAGTGCATGAAATTTTGAACATGCCTATGGTAAGGGAAGAAATAGACACGAATGCAGCCACATATACATCAAGACTGTCAAGGCACCCGAACCAGCTTGCGGGGCAGCTCACTATCCCAGAAACCATACGTCGGCTTAAAAAGCGGCGAGATATCTTTGACTAGTGGAGTGTCTGATATCCAGACAAAAAAAAAAAAAAGGTCATGGTTCCGATGGGAGCACTGCCCTAAATGCCAAAAAACACTCACCTCATCTGCTTATAGTCTGAATGACTGATCGCAAGATAAAAAAAAAAAAAAAATAATGTGGGTAAACTATGGATGGTGAAAGTTTTGGGGGACTATTTTTTGTAAATGACCTTTAACAAGTGCTAATTCTCAACCGAATTTGAATAAATGACTTTTTATTTTGATTTGATCAAATTTATTTTCATTTTCAGCACAATAAAATTATACATGAAACATCATATACAAACGACACTCGTTTACCGACTAACATCACACAGAGAGGTTACTGTCAGACGACCCGGGGTTAACGGCCTGCAATAAAAAACCTAACGACTCTATTGTTTTCTATTTGATTATAATATGCGCTTCAATTATGTGGTTACGGGTATGTTAATATTTCATGTTATAGTTTTTGGGCTCAACAGATGTTGGATAAGGAAGTTCTTGATTGTGGGGTGAATAGTCTTGTATTAAAAAGTAAAAAAACAAAAACAGACCCAGGTAAGAATGGTTACTTAAATTGCGTATTAACTATCGAATAGCAGATTTAGAATTGGTAATACTCGACGATTAATTTGCTCGTGATTGCTCCTTCCTTAGTTAACATATTTGCCATATTATGTCGAGGTTAATACCGATGATTAATTTGCCCGTGAATGCTCCTTCCTTAGTTAACTTATTTGCCATATTATGTCGAGGTTAATACCGATGATTAATTTGCCCGTGAATGCTCCTTCCTTAGTTAACTTATTTGCCATATTATGTCGAGGTTAATCCCGATGATTAATTTGCCCGTGAATGCTCCTTCCTTAGTTAACTTATTTGCCATATTATTTCAACTTTTAAGAAGATTAAAAAGTACCTTAAAAAATACTGGTTCAACAATGCAATTACTAATCAGATTTCTTAAATGACAAGACTATTTAGAGTAAATATAATAATAATTAAAGTATAAATTAATAAAATGTCTGCTTGCCATGATGAGGCAAAATGTATTAGGATCCAAAAAATCACCTTAATACAATCAGGTGCTTTTTTGGATCCATATACATCCTATTACCAACATTCTATGCAAATAAATAATTCTATGATTTCATAAAACGATTTGTTGTTATATTTTGATGTTTTTACCATGTGAAACGGTGAACATATAATTGCTTTATCCGAAATTACGTTTTGTGGTTCCGTTGAAACTTGAGATATCATGGTTTTTATGCCCCAAATGAGATTGTGTAAATAAGTGTAAATAAACAAGTATGTTTCTTTAATTTGTACAACGCCCATCTTCACGTAAAACAGTGGCCCATATACTTATGTAGGTACTCGATAGATGGCGCTAATAGCCAACGCGGTTGGAAAAGCAGCTTATGTTTGGAGTTGACAGAAGTCGTTATTATAAAAAGCCTAAACAGGAATTATTTAAATAAAATACTTTAAATGTCGTTTCTTTGTTATAAGTAGGATTAACGTGTAATAATCAAAGTGTGTTCGTAAGTACTAAAATAAAAACTGTTTACTGAGTAACGCAATGATTTATTTGAAACTTCAATCCTATTAAGTTTGCAGATATTGTCTTATAAAACGACATTTCTAGTTAAATCAAGAAAATGGAAAAACCTTTGTGGTCTGGGGATTTATGTAAAAAAGAGAGAAAAATGTACATTTTAAACTCACAAAATAAACTTAATATAAAATACAACCTTTAGCTATGAAGATGAAAAATCGATTAGCTAGACTTTGGAACACAAAATAGTGGGTACACTTCTGGTAACTTTGCTCTCCTACCTGACACTACTTATAAAAGCAATCATATGACGACTTTTCTCGACACTCATGGGAACTTGTCCTTTAAATCCCACTCTTCAGTGGGTGTAGCACTCATGGGACTAACATCATTGGCTGATAAGAGAAAAGTCATTGAGTCTTTCTTAAATAGATACCTCGCAAGAACTTGCCAATTACATACAAACTCAGAATATTAATTGTATGAGATACAATAGCCTCTATTGATCTGAAAAGGACTGCATGGTAGAGCAGATCAGGGCAGATGTCCCCCGCAGAGGTATGGGCAGTGAACCATTGTCTAAAAAATTGCAACCATGCACCTTCACACGTTCCCATGTGAGATCCTTGCATATCCTAAAACTTCAACATATTTCTACTAGCACCCTGTATATTACAAATTTCGACATGCAGCGGCAATCTTAGAAGAGGTGTCAGAAAACAATGAAAATTTTATAAATATCCTTTTACACAAACATAGTTCATCTCTACTAGCACCCTGTACATTATAAACTTCAACATAATTTCACAAACAGCTAACTGCCTTTAAATAACATTATAAACATAGACTCATTAACATTGATATAGGTTCTCACTTCAACAATATTCTAAAAACATAACAGTATAAAATATGATCTGGCCTAAACATTTTAGCAAGAAATAACTGCTCGCTCTCACTTTTCATACTCAAAACCCCTTAACAAATTCTCACGTTTCAAACTCAAAATCATACCTAATACAATAACAATAAATCATACAAGTTTTCTAATACATTTTTAAACCACCCGAGTTGCATCCTCGCGGGAATATTGGTCGCATAAATCTCGCCAATGCGACGTTTTTTTATTTAACATACTCGTACCTACTCGTTTGTCGGCAAACTTTAGCTGTGATCTTTTGCTAAAACATGGATAAGATCGCGAGTAGTTTTGGCAGGTATTTTTCAAGAACTACTTGTTTTTTATTTATATAGTTTGCAAACCTTTGTTCGCATAAGGACAGATTCTCATAAGGACAGATTCTCATAAAGACAGATTAGCAGAAGGACAGATTCTCTTAAGGACAGTTTCGCACAAAGACAAAGTACAGTTAAGTTGAAAAGAATATATATAAAGGGTGTCTCAGTAAGAGTGCACTTTTTAAAATAGGAATCGTACGCAAAATACGCGCTTAGACGTGGAGTTACGGACACCAACCCGTCTTAATCTAATCTAATCTAAAGTAGGTTTTTTTTTTTTCATGCATGTGGCATCTCTGAAATTTGATTGAATTTGACCTCTGTTTATTCCGATTATTAAAAATGGAGCGCTTTTCGAAAGAACATCGCGTTATAATTGTGAAAACTCATTACAAAAATATGACTATTTTTTTTTGTTGAATCTATGGCCGATATTTTATCGTTTGCTAAATCCAAAATAATGTTCAAAATTTTACTGTCAATCAAAATATCAGATTTCCTTCTTTTCTTTTCCTGCACAATAAAAACCGATAATAGACCACCACCACCGACTATTTTTAAATTGGACAGTTTTGCTTCCTCTTTCAAGAGTGTGATGAAATAAAATAAAGGTGATCTTTTAGGAATTTTAGAATTAATCCTTCGATGGCATTCGTGATTCGAAATTTGGCTATAGCAATTAAAAATATCGCTGGTAATGAGTTTCATCCACTGTTTACTGAAATAGTCTTGAAAATAAGCTTTCCGCATTACTAGGGCCTAACTCGCATAAACAACTTCGGTACGCCACCGGTATAAGCGTTGCTGGCAATCGTGTTAATAGGGAGAAAAGTTGCGTGTATTTACGGCCCTCTTTAGAAGAACTGAATCCAATTAACTTTTGACTTCTGCCAAATTGCATTTATAAAATGATAGTAGCAGCCTTTTAGTACTATGTCAGGATATGTTAACTTGACAGGTTGGATAAAAGCTATTTCATATTCACACTGCTTTGTAAAATTGTATGTATGCGTGGCGGTGAAAGTGTTAAGGGCCTAAAATAGTGTGCGGAACTGTACCTTTTCTGTCTTTATGCGAAACTGTCCTTATGAGAATCTGTCCTTCTGCTAATCTGTCTTTATGAGAATCTGTCCTTATACGAACAAAGGTTTGCAAACACTATATTATGGATTAGCATTTTTATTTCAACAAATTGTAATGTTAACGATATTATTTATTAACTATTCGCCACGCTGTTCCCAACCAATGTAACTCCAGAGTACCAAATCAACAGTGAATGAAGGCAATGAAGCTCGAAGATTGTTAGTACCAAAATCAACCATCAGTTAAGCGCAGAGGTGGCCGACGCAATGAAGCTCGACGAGTCCCAGAGAAATGATTCGCGATTCATACGTGGTGAAAATCAATAGATAAACAAATTCTCCAAGCTGTTCCCAACTACTGCACCTCGCACTGCTCGTTTATAAGGATTAGGGTTAAAAGTGTCTAAGCTCCTTTGAACAAAACTTATTACCAAAATTAACCATCAAAAAGCTTCGAGGTGGTCGAGGCAATGAAGCTCGACGAATCCCAGAGAAATGATTCGCGATTCATACGTGGTGAAAATCAATAGATTAACAAATTCGCCACGCTGTTCCCAACTACTGCAACTTGTACTGCTCGTAGGGATTAGGATTAAAAGTCTCTATTCTAAGTTAAGCTCGACGAGTCTTAGATAAATGATTCGCGATTCATACGTGGTGAAAATCAATAGATGCAAAGGTGCCACTAAATAGTTAATTTACTAGCGATCATCGCGTAAATAAATAAAAAGGCAAAATTTCAATATTCTGTAAAATATCATTAAAATTCCCAATTCTAATATATCAAACGATAATTGTTAAGCAAGTGACAATTGAATTTCATGTTCTTGTTCTAATTCGACATAAAAATAATGCTTATACTTCAAGGTATACCGTGATTATGACCGAAGAGGCAATAATTAAGCAAGTTGTAATAATCCGAGGCATTCGTGCAATAAGCAAAGGTAACGATCAGCCTAATACAGCTTCAAAGTGGTAGTGGTACCTTTAATAATTTATAATGAGAGCGTAGGCCGAAGGTAAAGCTGCTCATCTACTAGTGCGTAAGCGCGCTCGACAATGTTTGATAACGGTTGCACTGGATCGCGTCATACTGAGTGTTAAAGAAAATGTTCAATATCAGAGTACCTATATAAAACAATAAAGAGTAATTTGATAACGGTTGCACTAGATCGCGTCACACTCAGTGTTAAAGAAAATGTTCAATATTAGAGTACCTATATAAAACAATAAAGAGTAATTACACGCTAATTTTCTGTTGATGGTATATGGTGGAAGTTTCTGTATTTTTGATTTTCTGTTAATGGTTCTTTATTTATTTTGGGGTTAGCCTTCAATAACAGAACAGTAATATAATATGTTCTGCTTGCACAGTAATATAATATGTAATTTTCTTTGAGAATTTATTTTATTGAACAAAAAATTAACGTTCTATCGATAATCTACCAATTGACAGTTGGTCAATTGGTAGATTTCGCCTGTCACGTTGGTGAAACAGGGCACAGTACTGGCGTCAACTACTGGCCAGCATAGGACTGCGGAAGCTCACCGGTTCCTCTCCACTAGAGAAATCGGTGTGTCCAGTGCATTAAACGGATAAACAATTTGATAGCAAATCTATCATGTTTGCTTCTTTAAAGAGTGATGGTCCGGTTATATCTCACCTCCTTTACATGTATGACTTGAAACTCTCTGCCCACAGTATGTAGTATGCAACTGCTAGAGCAACCGATATTGCTACTGAAATTAACACACACCAACAGATATAGGTAGTATTTGGTGATAACGGAAGTGGAAGTGATGAGAGATGAGTGCCTCTCTGGGTGCTGGGAGAAATTACGGTTAGGCAAAGATACACTTTACAGTAGAGTTTGTATGCCGTACACCTTAACGGTAGCATGCAACTTGGCAGGAAATACTGACATCTGCTCTTGACGCGTCATGTGGAAAAAGAAATAGATTTAAGATAAATTGACAGAATAGAATATAATTGTCAGAGCGCCCAAGAGGTGTCAGAGCGCCCAAGAGGTGTCAGAGCGCCCAAGAGGTGTCAGGCGCAAGATGAGCTCACACAATATGGAAAGCAGCCAGCCCCCGCTGCTGGGCAAAAGCATCTTCGCGCGCTGGCATTACCTCGTGCGCTGCCTGCCACTGCTGCCCCAGGTACGCGCACACGTACACACACACACACAACACAAAGTTGACGAGCGGCCAGCCCTCGCTGCTGTGCAAGCAGAGCATGTGCGCGCGCTATCATTACCTCGTGCGCCGCCTGCCGCTGCTGCCCCAGGTACGCACACACAACAAACAATAGTAATAAAGCCTCAACTCATAAGTTACAACTATTATTGATTAATTTTAACAAATTAAGTAAATATATATTTTAAAGCCTCCATAAACCCTCCTTGTTTCCGAATGAACCATGGTACATTTTCACCAAGAACGAACATTTTATTTTGTTACACACCAGTGCATGACTTGCCTAATTTTAAGAGAACCGAGTCATCATCATTATTTGCCGTTAGCTTTAATACGTTTATGAATATAATGTTAAAACCTACATACTTATATGGTTATATAAGCATCACACAAGTTCCAACTAAGTGTGGGTGTACAACATAAAGATGTTTAAAGAATTGTTGAAAGTGAGTTATTGGCGACTTATTGAACCCCTCTCCGGCGTGGGTGTTATCGAGACGGGCATATTAATCAAACAATCCTTTTATAGAAATATGGCAGAAAATTTTGCCTTTACAGAGACTTCAATCATGATCAGGGTTAAGTTGAGACGCCAAGGACACATTACAGAACGTCTCTACAAAAAAAGTTTTCTGGTATTAGATTCCAATGATTGTATTCCGGTTTTATTCTATTTATGCAAATCTTTGTGTAATTGTGGATAACAGTAAATGAGTGTGCATTACAGGATAATGTGTACTAATTTTATATTTTGTCGTTGGTAAAAATAATTATATAAATGAGTAATTCAGTTCCTCAAGTCTCTAATATTTGGTCATCATTTGGTAAATCCTCGACAGTATGGAAGAAGAAAACGTGTTGCGCCGACCCCAACTTAAATGAGACAAGGGCAGGAAGATGATGATGATTTGGAAAATGGTGTATTACTATTATATACTTAATCGTAATAAAGTAACATTTGATTCCTGTGGTTTTATTATTATCTGAAGTAATACCAAAACCATAGGGAATCAAATATCACGACGATAAACAATATAAGTCACAATTATTATTAACTTCCAAGTTCATAATTATATCACACAATGACTCGAATCTTTTTTACTGCCGTAAATAATTTAATTTATTCGTGATTAAATTATATACTCACACAGGTATGTAATCAACGTCCCGTAATAAATCTGCTGGATCTTAATCATTACATTCGCATAACTAATTGATTTTATGGCATAAGGATTCAATACATAATGGGTCATCTACTACACACCAGTACAGCTCCTACGCATGTTCAACACCTCCCAAGGATTGTACTCGTAATAATCTAGAAAGGCAACATTAATTTTAAAGATAAAAATAGGTCAATTTAAAGTATATTAATCCAGTAGAAATCGATACTATAAAAACCCCCGACACTTTTTTATTTCATGCTTTTTAACTACATAATTCATCTAGTAGTAGACTAGTAGACACGCTTCGATCGAAAATCTGTCGAACACGTAATTATGACACGATTTCTTGCAAAAATACCCCGATTCACACAGTAAAACGCCCATAACATTTGACCGGCTGAAACGATTTTTATCGATAAAGTCATATTCCAAACTAAACTAAATCAGAATCAGTACATCCGTTTAGGAGCAGATACACAAATACACAGGTATACACGTCAAACTTGATAACATCCCTCTCTTTCCGTCCTTTCCGTCGGGTGTTAAAAAGGCTAATGTCGCAAAGCATGATGTAGTTCTGATTTAATGGTATGTTGTATGGACCAATGAATCCAAAGTAGGTAGTATGAATCCAAAGTTGCAACTTCGAAAAACACCACGCGAAAAACTGAGATTTTGAGACTATTTCACTTTTTTTCATAATGTATACGTTTTTTGACAAACATAATCCCGTACTTTTTACAAGCTTTTTATTTTAACTTGCAATATATGTATGTATGTATAAGTTCGGGTCAAATCTTGTAGCTGCATTTTAAAGCAGTTATCCCCAACCGATTAAGATGAAATTTTGTATACACGTTTGGTTTGGATGACAATATGCTCGGTAAGCTAAAATACTTGTTAAAAAAATATTTCATTTCAATTTGTAACAATGTAAGCCCAACCGAAAGTAAGAAAGAAGTAAAAGATCTATCCACACATATCAGGGCCGTGCCCGTGACGTGGACGGACCGTGCCCCGTCAGGGGCTCATAAAAATATCGTTGCGTATAATTTATATGAACTCGTTCACACACGTCCGTGCACGGGCCAGTGACGAATCTTCAATGATTGGGCCCGGCCCTGTCACGTCCCGGGCATGTGCGGATATCAGCCCAGAGACGGATTCTATGCGTGAGTTTAATCTTATCAAACCTTCCTCGTCAAGGAACAAGCGCGTGTATAGGGCTACTAATAGGTACTTTTACTTTAGTGGCTGTGAGGCTAAATGTGTCTGCTAAGGGTTTTCAGAGAAATTTGATAGGTATTGTATTTTTAGAGTATAAACTGTATTTTTATGTTGAAACTATTATTTTTATATTGAAGTGTTATTACGTAAAAAGAAATATGAAGTTCCTAACTCGCCGGTGATGGTCTGCAGTTGAGCCTAGTGGTTGTTGAAACACTCTACTGGAATTAAAATGGAGCAGACGGTGAGACAAGTGGTGGAGGGCAGATACCCATCGTGTTACGTACCTAGTAGGATAAAAGAGAGGAGGGCTAAAGGTAGGGTATTAAGGTTAGAAAAGCAAAGGACAAGCCAGAAGATTTTGTGTGGTACTCGGACAGTGACAGCGAGGAAGAAACACCAACACAACAACAAATCTAATTCTATCAACGACTTTTAGCTTTGTTGATTATGTTCGATCATGGGAAATGCAGATCGAAAAATTTGCGTCAGCATATAATTTTTTTATTGATGGTATTATTCAAAAAGGAAACGCGGAAGAATGCGAATTATCTTCGTTTCATAAAAAATATGTAAAATCTTCAACTGGTGTTACTTACCACATTTTGGTGTGTTCCATCCACAGAAGCGCTAGTTGTGGATGGTACATGCCGCTGCAGCCGCCACTAGGGGTGTCAGCTTGAACAATATGCTTCTGCATTTACTGCAATCCTTATTAAATATTTAAAATTATTTTAGGGAGGGACCTATCGCATTTAATGCAGACAGAGAAATGTTTCCGCATAAAAATGAAAGGTGATCGTGATGCGCCTAGGTTTTTATGGCGCAACGGCAATACTTAAGATGCCATAAAAGAGTATCGGATGTCATCCTTGATTTTTGGTGCGGTTTTTAGTCCCTTTATAGCTGTGTTTATTAAATAAGAATGCCAAAGAGTTTGAATGTTGGCAACCCGCGGCTACCCATTCTTTTATCGCTCGTCATTATTATATGGACGACTATATCGCAAGCCAGTTTAACCTCCAGGGTGCCAGTTTAACCTCGAGGATGCCAGTTTAACCTCGAGGATGCCAGTTCTTAGGGAGCGAATGTGGTTTAGCCTCGGATATGGGACGTCAATCTGCGTTGTAGTCGCCCGGTCGTGCGAAAAGTCTGGGATTCGACGGCGCTTGGATGAGCGAATGCCCGATTCTTAGTAATGCTGACGTGAGTTCATTCTTCTATGAGCTTTTGCCAAATATTTCCGATGAAAGACAAAAGCAGCTTTACTGCATCATGCTTCCAGGCATCCAAATAGAAATCTGTCAGGTTATTGTAATTATTGTTGCTGTAATCAGTACACTATGGACAATCAAGTTGATTAGAGGTCTCAGGACAAGTGATGAATGTGTCACGTTAATCCGTGTTTGTTGTCATTTTATAGCAGATTATTAGGAAGAATATTAACAGTGAGTAGGTAAGCGTGCTACACCGTCGACCACTTTATCGCTTACCATCAGGTGAGATAGTGGGCAAACGCTAAACTATCTATAATAAAAAAAGAAGAGGGGGAAAATAAATACAGAGTTAAGGGTGTTAATTCTATATATAATTTTAAATATTGTTGTTAAGAAGTACTCTGTCCAAGTTCTTCCTATTACTACTATGTTGCCGACCATTATGAGTAGATTCCTATGATTGTAATATAATATAATCGACTTTGTCTCTGTCACCTCTAACAAAGACTACGAGGCAAGAGCAAACCATCTCCAAAATGAAATATTCTTACATTCTAGAGTTGACTGTAGAGGTCCGTGGATCGGAATTAAAACTATAGTGGTGCGGATCAACTTGGTTTTATTTCTAGTAAATCTCATTACAAAAAGAGGAAGTGCAAGTAAGTGCCCATAGATAATCTAGAATAGAGGCGAGATGCGCCACTAGACTTCTACTAAAATGGTTGCGTTCCATTATTCCAACAGCTGTCTACTCTTACGTATCTGGCGACGCGTGTCCATGCGTCACTCCTGACAGCATCTCTATGTACAATATAAAACAGCGGCTAATATTATTTATGACGTAATTACCACTAGTTCAACATCCTGAGGCCGCTTTATATCACTAGTGCGGTTCCTTAACTATAAGGAAGCGCTTAAAGGTAATTATTTCATAAGTGGCCGCTTTGCCGTAATTTGCAAATTAGCGGGGTTTATTATAAAATTATGGAGGTACTCGCAAGTTTTATTGTGGAGGGTAAAGTGCCCCCGCGTTATATGCCTGAAAAATCATTTTGTTTTAATAATTTCTGGAGTTTATGGTTTTGCTAACTAATCGCAGATTGGTCGACAAGTGTGATGATAAGAAGTTTGTGATGAATAAAAATCTACCGAGCATTAAAATCATCCTGACATGTAAAACAATGATCCAGTTACCGCATCAAATACCTTATAGCAGGGACTCCACAAGATCAATGAGTGGCTTCAAATATGGAAAATAAAAGCCAGCAAATCTAAATCTGTGCAAGTCACCTTCACACTAAGAAGGGGTAACTGCCCACCGGTACAACTGGGAGGCACTAACTTACCGGATGCGAACAATATCTGGTATCTGGGTATGCATTTGGACCGCCGCTTGACATGGAAAAAAAATATCAAGACTAAACGAGAGGAACTCAACATTCGATATAGACTCCTATACTGGCTGCTTGGTCGAAACAGTAAATTGTCCACGGACAACAAATTACTTGTTTACAAAACTGTCCTCAAACCTATTTGGATGTATAGCATACAATTGTGGGGTAGTGCTAGTGACTCAAACATCTCAATGCTTCAGCGTCTTCAGAACATCATACTGAGAACGATAAGCAATGCTCATTGGTTCATTACTAATAATGAAATACACCAACAATTACAAATGACCACAGTGAAAGAAGAAATTCGATCGACTGCGGCGAAATACAAACAGCGACTGTCTCACCATCCGAATGAACTAGCGATCCAATTGATGAGCCAAAATTACTCCAACCGTCTCAAAAGGCATGATATAAGGAAGCTGCATAACAGATGGTAGCTATGTTGTAATGAAAAGTAGCTGCCCTTGCTGGATGAAGCAATCTACTCTACAAGACATTGACACGAGAACACATCTGAATATAGTCTAAAAAAAAAAAACCGAGCATTCAAATGAGTTAAGATTCCAACCCGCAAACCCATAGCCCAGAAGTGAACCGCTTGCCGCACCAATGACAAATCTAGAGAAATTGAGTTTACGCAAAGGTTACTTATATTATATTCATGTGAATTATTTTTACTACATAACATCACACCTCTAGGTACTCTCTCCGAAGGGTCAGACAATAGTGTACCTGTAGTAAACCCGCATTTTGCCAGTTATGTTTTAAGTCCCATGATTTAGGGACGAGCCTATTGCCACCAACCGAGCCAAAATCCAGACTCCCAAGTTGCCTGAGACCGGGCTCCGATGAGGTAGTGATAATCTCTGCATTGTTTTCAGTGCAACACAGTTCAACATCTCCCATTAAAAGCCTTTACGAATATGACACGGAGTTCTGTCGGCATCCGAACTTAGCCGAACTTAACCGAACTTGCGGCGGGCGCTCGATTTCGGTCGTTTAGCAGACGTGCATCCCAGACATGGCGTGGGATGGCCCTCTATAGGCGGTGCGACGACCCGGTGTGGCCGTAAATTAGTGCACAAGCTTACTGGAGTATAGGTGGAGTACTGCAGAGAAACTACCTTAGAAAATACCAATTTCTGTTACCTTAAATCGGCTCAATCTTGTCTAGACCTACAAAATCCTATGAAAAATCTACATATCTGATGTGTCAACGGTGGTTTAAAGTGGTTCCAACTTACCTGTAATCAGAGTAGGCTCCCAAACCTTTAAAAACAAGACTGTGTTGCTGATAAGTCCACATATATATTTAATAAAAAACACTTAACCTGATGACGATTCCAAGAACCCAAATCACGACTAGGACACATTGTTTTATTTCGGAGTTCCAGTGACTACCTTCCGGCTTCATCATCAGATCATTTAGTATTTGTATCATCATTGTCGATTAACTGTTCCAAATATCTGATACCCGTGATATACTTATCATAAAGGAGTTTTAGTGGCCATCTGTGGGCTTCTTCATCATTTTCACTTCACCAAAATATGATACTTGCCGAGTGTATAATGAATGCATTATTGATGAAAATACCAAAATGGCTATATGTATGCCTTTTATATTTGAGCAGTTTTCTCAATATCCATGGGACCACCTACCATTTCATACAATAGAAGAATATGCCGAATCGGTTCAGGCGACTGAGTGATCGGGGAACATCACGACGAATTGATAACATCCTCCTTTTTTTGAAATCGGTTAAAAAGTGCAACAACTGTGCCTGACATGGACATTGCATCTAAGACCTAACTACAGTAACAAAAAATAAAATATGTCACTAAAGGCAGAAATACCGAGAAACAGCGAGTATGGGCAGCCTTGAATAACTATAAAACTCATTAATATAGATACACAACTTTGCAAGGGGCATTGATTTGCGTAAAGCCTAAGTCTTTGACCGATCGAAAGGTCAAAAGCCGATCCTTTGAAATCGACTTTACTTGAAGGGATTAACGCAAATAGATTTAGTAGCATACCATAAAAGTTTTGATTTTCTGATGACTGTATAAAATAAAATAGTTTTAAAACATATACAGACTTCTAGTTCTTCTGAATTTAATCAAAACCAAAGAAGGTACAATGGTTAGGGATCTCATAAAATAGCATTGAACATTAGTTATAGCACAGTGGTTAAGCGTCAGGCCCAGTATGACGTAGCAAGTTCGAATCTAGACCAATAAAGTATTGGATTTAAGCCCCCTCTCCTACCATATTTAACACGAATTAAATAATGAGGCCTAGCCGAAAATACACTTACAAAAAGTAAACTATTTTTGTAATCAATTAAATTGGGAACTAGCACCCAGAAAAAATATTACCGGCCAATCACCACCAACCAAGGACGCTTTAACAAAAAAAAAGGTTAAACAATATTGAAATAAAACCTCATTTCAGTGCTGTAAACAATCCGCGTGATTTTTCAATGCATCACCGTTGGCTGGGTGCAGTGAACATGATGTTATTCACCGAGCATCGAACTCGTGTCCTTGGCCTCAGGTCTTTGCCGCTCGAGCCTACGTGGTTGAGAATTGCGCGGAGTAATTCGTGCTAGATGTGGCTTCATCGAGCATTGCTTCAGTATTGTAGTTTTTGACAATTGGGTATTTTTGGAAGTTACGTCTTTACTTTAGTTTACCCTTGACATCTTCAACATTATTCTATGGTTTTTGTGGTTCTGTCATGTATTGCGTCATTAAGCTTATCATGCCTGATGGTACTTTTCACAAGATTCAAACGACAAAATAACAATTTAAAGTGTCACCTAGTGTTAAACATTAAAACATTAACTCTTTAAAATGAAAATATTTACTCTTACAAAATGAGAATATTTACTTTTTAAAATGAGAATATTGATTAACAAAATATTTTTCACTTCCTAAAAAATGTCATCTACATATTTTTTTTTTTTTGTTTTGTGATGGGTTTGCTCTTGATTCTGGTCTAGGTCATAGGTGACAGAGACAGAGTCGACGATGGAGTGAGCTTACCCAAAAGAAGCCTGTTCACTCTAACATGGAAGAGATTCGGGTTGAATGCGGTCGGAAACACAGACGCAGTTAGTGAGTTCCATTAATTCGCTGTGCGCATTATGAAGGATGTTTGGAAGAGTTTGGTGCGAATTGGTGGAATGGCAGTAAAGTAAGGAAGGTAACTTGCAGTGCTAGTTGTCCGATGGTAGAAGGGGGCTGGTGGGATGATGTCGTGGAGATCTTGAGCACACTCACCGAAATACAGTCTGTCGAAGACCGACAACCAGGCAACCTTGCGGCGATGAGCCAAGCTGTGAAGCTTGGTATCCACCAGTTCAGTGTCGCCGATGAGCCTCTTGGCTCTTTCCACCGAGTCGGCTCTGCATTCCACCACCGAGTCAAGCTGATACTTTGCTGAGCCATCCCTCCATGCAGGATCGGACCATCGCTTTGTACAGGGTTAAAAGCTGTCCAGGTGTAAAGTATAGCTTCACCTTATTTAGGATGCCCAGTTTTTTGGGTTAAATGGACCTTTTTCATCATCATCATCATATCAGCCGAAAGACGTCCACTGCTGGACATAGGCCTCCCCCAAAATGGACCTTTTTATTGGTGATTTTTTTTATATTTTTGTAAACACCTGTAAAACCGACAAGTAGAAAATGACAAAAATAACCCAAATGTCAATAACAAAATTTTATGTTGAATCAAACAAGTAACTTCACATTACATAACCGAATGTCAATCAAAAAATTAATTAAATCTGAAACATGGTATATCCAGCCATCTACAAAATCACTCAATGTTTCGTCCGTCTGTCAGACCAACATGATGTTAATTGGTGCCGCATCTAGTGCTCTTATTGTGCTGGTACCTGCAGGCTGCAGGATACCTAGCTGGATGCACAATAACGCCGGTGTTGAGCAAGGATTTTTATGCTAATCCATTGATGTAGGGAAATATAATGATGTTGAGGCGTGTTATCCTATTAATATTATAAATTATATTTGCGTTTTATTCACCCAAAAAATGGCTGATCGGATTTGGATGAAATTTTGATAGATTATAAATGGGATAATAAAACACTTTCGCGAGTGAAGCAGCCACGGGCAGTAAATGGAATAATAAATAAAGACAAAAGATAAAGATATTTTGAACTCAAAGGTACATAGCACACACAAATAACATCACTTGTCAATACACATCCAACGAGCCCAAATACGAGGGGCTATCTTGTCTGGTGGAGGAGTTGCTATGGCCACCTTTAGGCTCCATCCAAGACCACCTACTACATAGTACGATATTTGTAGTTGCCAAAGTTACATAACTACGTCAAGTTTCAGCTTAATCGGATGCCAGGAAGTGCTTGAAGAATGGATTACTAGTTGCCGGACACACATACGAAAAAGCAAGGGTAATAATAGAAGTGCTTGAAGAATGGATTACTAGTTGCCGGACACATACGAAAAAGCAAGGGTAATATAAATAATAAAGCTTGTAAAAAACGGAGGTTTTCGTTTCAAAGTAGAATGAGATTAGGATTAACCCGCAGCTATTATTTAGCCATAATTAGTTTTAATCATCATCACTTCAGCTGAACCCATCTACTGCGTTTTGGTAAGTGAGTGGAAGTAAAAGTGATAGACACGGCAAGAGGTGGAAATATTAAAAGACGTAAGACGAAATACACACAATTGTTTCAATGAATATACAATTGTTTCAATGAATATACAATTGTTTCAATAAATATACAATTGTTTCAATGAATATACAATTGTTTCAATGAATATACAATTGTTTCAATGAATATACAATTGTTTCAATGAATATACAATTGTTTCAATGAACACACAATTATTTCAATGAACACACAATTGTTTCAATGAACACACAATTTTTTCACTGAAAAGTCTAATGCCTCCATTAATTCTGTCCCATAATTGGGCAAAGGCCTCCACACCTTCCAAGTTTTTCACCCCACGCTTTTAACAGTAAAGTACATTTTTTGTTAATCACACTATTCTTAATTTAAATTAAATTGAAAATTATTTTATACTTTTCATTTAGTTTTCTATTAAAGCGAGTTTTTCAGTTTAACTAATTATTTTTTACGTTTTAGTTGAATTTACCTTTAAAGCGTGTTTTTTAGTTTGTTAAACGACAATTTTTAATGCCTTCCTGTGATGCCTGCCTTCCCTGGATGTGGTAACCGTTTCTCAGGAACATTTATTTAATACCTGTATTTGGCCCAAAGACACTACCGGGTACCGGATATTAAAAAAATCGCTAATCCTGAAGATCCTGGGGTAAGGATAACGGGACAAACTATTTAAATTATTGCATTGTCATCGGTCCTTGAAGAGTGTGCAAAGTTTAAAATTAATCCGTCATTTTGAAGGCGGTGAAAATCACGTTCAAAAATTCCGTTACATAGATACATACATACCAAACTAATAAAAGCGTGTTAAAAAGAACGAGTATAATCGTTAATATGGATTACTTTTCCGGAATGCGAACCGCAAATGTATCGAATATTGTAGCAATGATGCATCCGTGATGCATGTGTCATAAAAGGATAAGCACATCGTACGACGACAGCATTTTACTGTTCAACAATGTGTTTAAGGAAAAAACTGCTACATAATAATAGTATAAAACTATTTTTCTAAAATTGGTCTTATTTCAGACAGAACTATCTACGAGTACTTGACTATTGTAAATCATCGATATATTAATTGCCCTGTATTTCTAAGACCATAGCAATCAATTATAAGAGTTTACCTCACGTGACTGCAGCCTCACAAAAACATGGGATATTTGATGTAAGTATTTTTTTGTATGGTTTGGAGAAGTACCAACATCAGCACAAATAGAAAAACAGTTCAAAATACATCAACTCGGCAAAACAAACATAAACGAACGTTGTCCTCAATTCAAGGTTACGGAGATTGGGCGGGACATACAGATAGACGACAGGCTGGAGCATGTCCAGTGCAAGTCACGACTTGTTTGTGAAGTTGAATCGTTTCCACTTGTCGATAAACGTGTTATAAATAAGGTTATATGCTAATTATATATGAGTATATTTAAAGCTAATTGGCTGATGTCGTTTGGCCATATAGGATGAAAAATTGAGACGCAAAACGCTGAAAAAAAACTCGCTTGATCTTATTCATCTTGGTAAACCAGTTGGTGCCATCTTGTGAAAGGTTTAGTCACCTAACCTTCGCGTTACCGAGTGGTAGACGTCCAGAGTGAGGTGTAGACGTTTGAGGGATTGGATACTGAATTTAAACCATTGCTCGTCTCGGGGAGGCTCCGACCTCGCAAAGTGGGGACAAAGTATGTAAACTGCACTGAATAAAATTTTATACGGACTAAAACAAGCTCCACTAATGTGTAACATTAAATTTACAGAGTTTCTCCACTAATGTGGAACATTAAGTTTACAGAATGTATTTTTGTGACGGAAAGGAATGATTAAATATTAGAGCAATATTCATTTTTATTTACATATTCAAAAGTATATACAGTTGATAAAATAGGAAAGGAATGAAGCAAAATCTAAATATTTTGTACTAAATTCAATAGATTATGTTATAAATTGTAAAACAACACAAGAGATATTTGATAAATTAGATAATTTTTTTAGATTTAAAATAAAAGAAGATAATCACCTTAAAATTATAAAGTTTTATACCTATAGCCCTAGTGGCAACATTATTGAAGATATAAGCATTTTACAAAATTTGTGTGCAGAAATAAATTGCACAGAAAATACAATAACCGAAGAAATTTTGAAAGCATGAAATAATTTTAAAATA
This sequence comes from Orthosia cruda, assembly GCA_964057195.1. Classification (NCBI taxonomy): domain Eukaryota; kingdom Metazoa; phylum Arthropoda; class Insecta; order Lepidoptera; family Noctuidae; genus Orthosia; species Orthosia cruda. The sequence continues at coordinate 2,829,482 of OZ059835.1, read as the reverse complement.
TTTGGGAAATAACACCAAAAGAAGATAAAAATGTTTACACACTAATTCAGAGATTGCGAACACAAATTTTAGATGAGCCGGGAACTTGCGAACTGTAATGATAATGATGTTTTAAAATCAACTGAAAAAAAAAATGTTTTTCTTGTGGGAATAAAGTATGCAGCCTTTGTAAAAAGACTGGACATGAGGCTGCGAATTGTTTTTCAACAAAAATATGTAGAAAATACAATAAGGCCACATCGAAAAATATTGCCGGCACTAAAGTCTGGTAGGATACATTTCATATGGAGATTCCAGTTAAAAAGCTGTGATTGATTCGGGAGCCTCTTCCCATATTGTTCAATAATAAAAATATTATAAATATGTCACTTTCGACGGAACAAAAGCAGAGTGTGTGTGGACTGTGGAGTCGAGTCTAGAGATGGGTCTAAAATTAATAAGCTGCTAAATTAGCACTGCTATATTTTTTTAGTGTCAACACTTGTTAAATAAATTCTGATCTAACTGCTAAATTTAACAGTTACATTTCACAAACACGACGGCTTTGTGCTTTTTGTAATAGAGTGTAGTAAAATTTATGGCAGGGTTCAAGAAATTGTAAAAAAACTAAAGCTGCGAACACTTTCACACATACTTACACATCTTGCGAACAGAAGTTTAGAAATATTTTTTCAAGCAAAACAAAGGACATGAAAGGCCACAATGGTGTTCCGTCTCAATTGACGAAAAAAAAACAGAAAACGAAATGTAAACTGTTAATTTTGTATTGAGTCAGACAGATTGTTTTTTGTTAACTGCTAAATTTAACATTTCCGAACTCAATGTTTGGAAATGTTAAATTTAACTTTACTAGTGAGTGTTCAATAAAGACTGATCTTCGTTACGAAGTATATTTACGTATATGTAGTAGTTATTGTGTGTTGTGAGTTTAATATCAATTGTGTGACTGTTTTTGTGTTGTTTACGTTTTAAAAATAATACTTTGAAATTGCAATGTGTTTTTTGTAAACATAAAAAAAATATAATCTTTAACTTATGCAGTTTGTATTTGATTATTGGAAAAATAATAAGTTATTTATTAAAAAAATCTTTTGAAAACTAAAAAAACAGCCATAAAAGAAATAAATTGTGGTAAATAAAACGATTCTCATTTTAAATACACCAACAGAAAAAGTTGACAGTCCAAGCCTATGAAGGAAACTAGAATTAATTTATGTCAACAATCTGTCTATGTTTAAATTTAGCAGTTGCTAAAAATAACAGTTAATATTAACTGTTAATTATTTTTAGCATTAGCATTTAGCAGTGTTATTATTTTTTAACGTTTAAGCCCATCTCTAGTTGAGTCACAAACTATGCTCCAACTATCCCTCTCCTCTATGCCCCATAAGCGTGCAGCCAAAGCGACCTACCACGCTGCCTGAAGATGCCGCCGTTGTAGCGCGTAGGCATATTTTATATTTTTAATCTTAGGCCATGTATGACGCAGCTCGTAAGTTCATTCTAAGACCTCTCAACCTCTGTATACAACTTCAGTCGTTCAATTTGTCGGGTGTTACACTGTTAACACGTAATTACACACTTTCCCAATTCATCACTATTCATGCAAAGGTCTTCTTGTGGCCGTTTATAGAATTACGGATAATCTATTTGTAAGCTCTGGAATATGAAACTTCTCAGACATTTTAGGTATTTTAGTAGCACTTGTTCTTATGATTGGTCAACTTGATAAGCTTAACGATTAGTAGTCTATTCTGTAAAAAAATTACTGTAAACTGTCATTCCGCCTATATAACTTAAAAATCCATAAATAAATCGGCCAAAAGGTAGCTTAAAACCGAAACAAGTGATTTTTACCGACCCAAAATCCGGTAAGTTGAAATGTATCATCTTATAGCAAGGTCCATCGACACCGCACGGGTATACTAACAGAGCGTTTAGCAATCTGCGATTACTGAACTGATATTATCTTAGTACGATTAATGGCCAGCCCTTTATCCAACGTCGATAACCGTGGTAAAATGAAACGGTGCAACCTACTCCTTGAAACAACAAAACTGAACCTTACCAATATTAAAGCAGAGTTGGATTTCAAATGCAGGTCGAAAAGCATCCCAAAGATTTTTTCCTGACCACAATTTTGAGTTGTATCTGCTCCCGAATAAGGTTTTATATCAATTACGCGTACATTTCTAAATAATAGCCTATGTGCACGGCCAGTCGTATGTCCTCGGGGTACAATAGGTAGGTCTGCAACAGATATATCTTGGAAACGATATAATTTAAGGTATAAGTGGAATATTAAACGTGTCAGAAAGAAGCAAGGTCTTTATTGTTAGGCACTGAATTGACAGCTTGTGTTTCCAATTGATTTAGTGAGGTGCAGTTTTTATATGTCGTTATCGATAGCATACATCGTGACTTTGTTTCGTTAACTCCCAACATGATTGTGAGCGTACTAATTTTATTTCCTTCTGTGAATGACGAGATTCTAACAGATATTTTTATAATCATAATGAAAGATTCAAATCAGATACACTTTGTAGATATGGATATAAATTCTATGGAATTTATTGGATTTTTTATCACCCTAAGCTTAATATTTATGAAAATGCAATGGGGTGTGGATGTCACATACAATTCTTAATAGCCAGTCTAACGATTAAGATTGACATAAAAGTAATCATAAAAAACTATTACCCACTGAAATCAATGAGTCTAGCACAGGTCAACCTGAATCGATACTAAGCGAGTCTGTTCAAGAACTTGCTGCTAAGCTCCTCAAAACTTCGCCGTGATGAAACTTCGCAATCAAATTTCAGTATAAGCTAATTGAACTTTGAGCTATAAAGTTTTAATACTAGTTAATAATTTTTATAATGGCCACAGTTTTCATAGTGATATTGAAGGTTATTTTAAGGTTTCACTGCAATCGACGGCATAACTATGCGATCTGAATTAAGAATTTGAAGTTGAGAATTTATCAAACTCTACTTTTGGCATTAAAGTTTTCAATTCAGAAACCGGACCATAGTCAAATCTATGAAAGTCGATTACAATATTTTGAACTATAGTGAATAATATTGTAATTAGTGTTACTGTGTAGTAAGACAAGTTAATATAGACGAGATTAGATTAGAAAGAAATTATGAGGAAGAAGAGTGCCAATAATAATAATCACTAACAACTGTGATTAAGAGTAATGTTTCCTATTTAATTACCAAAACAAGGATACTGATTGTGTGAGAACTAAGGAAGTTAGAAGAAAATTCAGAGAAAACCGCCTGTAGAATTTTTACAAGCTTTATTAATTTGCATGTAGGTATGTATGTAATAAGTTCGGATCAAATATTGCAACTGAATTTTAAAGCAGTTATCCTCAACTGATTAAGATGAAATTTTGCTAAAAGCTTATCTTTTTTTATCTTGTTAATATTATAAATGCGAAAGTTAGATTGGATCGATATGTATGTTTGTTATTCTAACACGCCAGAATGTCTGAACGGATCTAGATGAAATTTGGCAATGATATAGAAAGTATTTTTACCCCGGTATAATGTTCCCTTGGGATGATAAATCAATTAACGCGGGCGAAACCGCTGACAGAAGCTAGTTGTAAAAAAAATATCAGGACAACAAAAGAGATAACCCACAACCGTACGGTGTGGCGCAGAAGTACTTGGATAAACTAGGATAGTAGCCAGATAGGAAAACAAGGTTTTTAAACTAAAAATGTACTAAATGTACTATTTGTCAATACAATGAGTCCAAACACGATAGTGCTATCTTGTCTGTTTGGGAATTGATATGGCCACCTTTCAGCTGCATCATGAGACCAGCTCCATAGTACTATATTATTTCAATGCTTCCAAAGTTACATAGGTACACCAGGTTTCAGCTTAATTGGATGTTAGAAAGTGCTTGAAAAATGGATTGTAAGTTGCCGGACACACGAAAGTAAGGTTATATAAAGCTTGTATTTCGAAGGCATTATGTGACATGCAACCCGCACTGGGCCCGCATGGTGGATTAAGGCCTATCCCCTGTCACAGAGAAGAGGCCTGTGTCTCAGCAGTGGAAACATTTAAAAGGGATGATGATAAAGCTTTTTACAAGCTACGAGCAGAAGGTCTATAAAACCGTAAAGATGACGAACCATCAGGTGTGTACTGACTGCAAACTCGGTAAATTTTGCCGTACAGTACTTAGTTCTTTTTTTAAAAAAACATCTACAGCCTGATCCTTTTCGCGCGACGTCCAATAATGCGATTTCAATGTACCTGCTAATTGCGTCCAGCGTTGGTTTGGTGCCCGCTCTAGTAAAGCTTGTATACAGGGTGGTGTTTTTCCGTTGCATTTAATCATCAGTTGTATTATCGGCTGATTTATCTCACGTTAGCTGGAATTTAGGAATTGCGAGATAAATCAGTGTTTTAATGTTTAAACGACATTTAAAACAATAATTATGTCTACTTTCTGTTTTTGGAAAAATCAAGGTCGCCAGCGATTCTAATTTCGCCAGCAATTCTAATTTCTACAGCAAAGTTATGTAACTTTATATGAAGGTTTATGTGTGTAAACAAAATCACCTCGCCCATTTATGCGCTTTTCATAAGTTTGAATAAATCACCTCGCCCATTTATGCGCTTTTCCCCGCGTTACCCCGCTCATTGGTCGACAATGTTATTTGGCTATTGACATAGATGTCAAAACTGACAGTGTAGAAATTTAATTTACGAATCAATTGAGAGGAGAATTACTAATTGATAATTTGTTATGACATAAAAAGCCCTGAAATAAAGGCATATGTCGTTTCTTTTGTCTTTACAGGAGAGTTTATACTTTTCTAATAGATAATGTAGGCAGGCAATGGTTTAAATGTAATGAATTGAAACAAAACTTGTCTTTACAGATAAACGCAGTTTCGTTTATATTTCTTATTTAATAATTATTATGTTTATTAATAATTATTATGTATTCACTAAGTAACCAGCAACTTTCAGATATATCTAAACTTACCGAGTATTTTCAAATCCAAAATACTTAAAAACGAAAAATAAAATATACTAACAATTAGCCATCTTTCTTCGCCCTGTAGACTGCGGGTATCGCCACCTGCGACTATGGACCCGGGGGAAGAAAAACAAACGAGAAAGTCAGCGCCAAGAGGCGGCTACGGCCACGAAGGTGGCTCTTTCAGACGGGTATATTGATATAGCCGGTAGATGTTTATTCTGCTAAAGATCTCGATTAAGGATACCGTGAAGAGTCTGCTGATCCGATCCAAGATTTAGGCGAACTATCACGATATAGACTTGAACATCACAATAGGGTGTTCTTTCTTTTAAACTGTTATTTTTCAGTCTGTACCTCTTGTGCGAGCCACAAGTAAATACTATTATTTCTTTATCATAGAAGTAGGTTCAACAAGTTTTCGAGAGAATGGTGCTGTTATAATAACTATGCTTTTCAAATGGAGACCGATCGCTTCTTGTCGATTGACTTGATTCAATGATTCTTGAAGCAGCTACAAGAGACTATCGACAGTTCGAATACGACTACCATTTCTCATCGATGGTTTTGAGCTTAATATATGAAAACACTTGTGGAAACTTAAATCACGGATTGCTAAAGGCTCCCAGAGACTGTCGTTATGTGACAATGCGAATGCGACTACCACTTTTCACATGGTTCCGAGCTTAATATATTCGTAAAGTAATTTGTTAAAAACGGTTATTCATATATAAAATTGCATCACACATCGCGACGTGCTTGTCTGAGGGAGTCTAAATTATAAAGTATAAAAAATAGAAGAGGATATTCTTTAAAAAAAGTTAACTTATTAAATATGAAGGAAACCAACTGCCCGCATTGCATTCACCTCTTAAAAGCTACAAACCCTATTACGACATACGAGGTCTATTCTTAGACAAACCACAAGACTTAAATCCTCCTTTAATTTCATACAATAACTGAAACATAAAACTATAATAGATTTAACAAGAAACCATAATCTTATAATATCATTAAAACATCAACGAACGAAGTATGGTACATATTTCTTCGAAAGCGTTAACTTTTTAAATCCAATTTCAAGTCTATTTTTGTTTAAATTTCAACTTTATATAGCTGCAGGATAAAGTGCAGAATTGAATACAGCAGCAGAAGGAAGCAAGATGTCGCTATGATTATCCGTTTTCAGTTGTTCTATGAAACTGATTTGTAAAGATTTGTATATTTATTCTCAGAAAACATTCAGAAAAGCTTGTCATGACTTTTCTGTATTTTATTCGTAGGCTGACAAGTGGCATGTTTTGATGTTTCTGATAGACGACGACGATCACGAAATGAGACAGGAAATATTTTTTTCAAATCCTATTTTATTATTTTCTATTGTTTTATACATATGTCTGGCTTGGTTTTATTGATCAAAGATGCTGGTTTATATATTCATTAAAAAAAGCCGTCAGTCTGTTAGTGTGAAAAGGTATATATTTTATAACTTTTCTAAACAAAAATTTAAACAAAAATAGACTTGAAATTGGATTTAAACAGTTGCAAAAAGCTATCCTATTGATGTTTGACAAATATTGTGTAAAGTAAAATGCCTTGAAAGCCAAAATATCATAAATAATATCCGAATCTTAATTTAAGCAATACTGCTTCTTCCAGCGGCTTCGCCCGCATGTAATTCGAAAGTTATCCCTCGGGAACCGTAGATTTTATCGAGATAAAAAGACTATTATCTATCTCTGTGCCAAATTTCAGCCAGATCCGTTCAGCCGTTCTGACAAAACATAACAGTTAGGGTTATAGAACTTATAAAGGTACAGATGAATGTCAGACTTAATCTTCGAGAGCTGGCAAACAATAATTATTGAACTGATATTGTTTCGATAACATCATTTTGTAATTTGACCTTGTCGTTAGTACATATAGTAAAAAAACGATACAAATGGTATTGGCAAAAAAAGATACAAAAAATGTTGTGTGATACAGAATCAGGAGTTTTGTTCGTACATACCGTCCTCTTATTTTTTGATATCCACACTAACAGCAATCCTTCATTTCTTCACCAATTCTACCCTGAAATGGTTAGAAGCAAAGGCATAGAGGAAGCAATGTTAAAAGAATTTAGTTATTACTAAAAATTCAAGAAAATGAGCAGTTATGGCCCAGTGGTCACGGCTCCGACTTACGAGTTGAAGGTCGTGGGATCGAACCCAGGCAGGTATTTCTTTGTGTAATATATTTCATCAACAATAATCTCAAAACTGTGAAGGAAAACATTGTTCGGGGCGCATCATCCTCACTTATATGAATTAATAAAAAAAGGTCAAAACACTGAGGCATACATTTTTCAGGGGAGTACAGGCAGATTTTGACAGTTATGTTTTTCAAATTTACCAGCCAAGCCCACACTTTAATAAATAAACATTTTGGAAAACTACAGTGGGTGTGAAGAAGAATCTGATATGCAGAGGTTATTAGGAGAGCTAAAGAACTACTGGAAACAATTCGAAGAACCCTCACGATAGGATTATACTGTAACGAGGTTGCTTATGTTGCGTTCTTGGCTGAATAACTTTAAAGAGTCATTCGTATTAAGCATGAATGGAATGTCATCAATAATTGTCAAGGCACTAAAGCGCATAGGCGTTATTTTGATAAAGAATGTAAAAAAATGAATGAATAATAGGAATCAATCTTAGGTATAACGAAGGAAGCCAGTATGGTAATAACCCGTAGGGCTGTCATAAACATCTGCAGTCCACAGGCAGCGGGGCAGATGTGCTTGAAATAATTAAAGAACTGGTAGATTACATAAAGTATGGTGAGTTGGTGACAAAGCCTTATATTGGGTGACAAGATTGACACTCTCAGGCTATAACATTGGCCTCGGCTAAAGGGGCAAAAAGGTAATTGCAGATATTTCCACTACCGCAGTGACTTGACAGTTATGGACAATATTGTAAGTGAGGACTAGCTTGCCTCTTTGGAACACTTGTCTGAATACTGGAACCTACTGTCATTCAATATGTATCAGGCCATGATAGAAATTGGCACCCCAAAAAGAGGTTATCAGTAAACTTGTCCCGCGCCAACCTCATAATTATAAATAGTAATAATCGTATAATAATAATCGTAAAGGAATTAATATATATAATGCGCACGGCAAAAGAGTGGAACTCACTGCCTGCGTCTGTGTTTCCGAACGCTTACAACCCGAATCTCTTCAAAGTTAGAGTGAACAGGCATCTTCTGGGTAAGCTCACTCCATCGTCGACTTTGTCTCTGTCACCTCTGACCTAGACTAGAGTCAAGTGCAAACCCATCACAAATAAAAATATAAATGACACTAGGCCAGTTTTATTTAAAGATGGCAAACTATTACATTAGGTAGATGTCAAAGGTCAAGAGGTTATCAGGAAGCTTGTCCCGCGCCAACCTCATAATTATAAATAGTAGTAGTAATCTTAATTAATAATAATCGTAAAGGAACAAATTGCAAAGATATATAAATGACACTAGACCAGTTTTATGTAAAGATGGCAAACTATTATATTAGGTAGATATGTCAAAGGTACTCGTAGTAACTAACAAAGCTGAAAAACAAATTATCTCTTTGACGCACTAAATAAAAGCTAGATTGTATCAAGACGCTTAATACAAGCGTAAAAGTTGTAACAAAACTGGAACTAAATTAATTGTTAGAAATAATTTGTGCTAATGGGATATTAATAATTTTAAGTGGCAATAACCCAGCGGCTACGCCATTGACTGGTAAAGGTCGTGAGTTCAATTCAATTGCATTGAACTATTGGGGTGAACCCACTCCTTGTACAGTCATATTTAGTTTAGTTGGATATTAATATGAAGATTTCTGGTATTTAAATGCTATACCGTCAAAATGAGCCGGATTATTTTCATATAGACGGAACATTGAAGATATAAATAAACAAAGAAAAACAAATAACAATGTCTTCTGGTATTTGCAAGATGTTATCTTATATTTCCAAGAGGATGGAGAGATTAAAAGTTTTATGCAGCCATCAACCCTCAGAAGCTGATTTTTCTTAAGTTTCAGAGTGCTGCTTTAGAGTTTTTAAGGTTTTTATCCAAAAGTAATTGGGGCAATTAATTTGTATTATGGTACGAACTCATACCTGGCTTACCATAAAAATGAAACCAATTGGAATCTATCTAAATGATTTCAAATGGAGCACTAATTCTATAGAAGAAAATATATTTTCAGATCAAAGATCTACTGTGAGTAATGATTTCAAATGGACCAGGAAGAGAATATATTTTCAGATCAAGGATCACTTCTTGAATTTCTCGTGATGACGTTTCTTTTGCGCACTGTCTGATATTTTGGAGATGCTAAAAGAAAAGTATGACATAAACGATGAAGTTAGGAGGTCTGGAATATCCCTTTGTTCCAAAGATGTTACGGATCCAAAGATGTAACTCTGCCAAGGAGTGCTGCCATCAGTTGCTGTCAGGATGTTTCATGATAGAGCTGTAAAGGAAATTGTCCCATATCTGAGTTTACCCTGTTTTTATTAATCATAATTCTATTTGTTGTCCTTTCATACCATTATTGAAGACCACAACAACTCTTCTCTAAGATATATTAGAAAAAACTTTCTGATTTAGAAATGGGAAGATTGCACCTAACAGACTTACACTAGACAAAACTCCTCTAATGCAGAAAATAATCAAGACTCTTAATCAATTCCCATTGAAGACTCACCTAAATCGCCTCGAAACCATCACCATTTAAAATTAAACATTCAATTATCAAGAAACGTTGCGGTTCAAACAATTGTGGTCCCATTCCGGAGCACAATTAATAGAACTTAGTCAATCAGGCATCTTGCAAAGCTCAACAAATGTTCTCCATTATGCTGATAACATCGTGGAAGGGGTCTTACAATTACAGTGCAATCTACAGACAAATCAACGGATACCGCACAAATAGATTTTATATCTTCATGTTTGGAGCAAGGTGGAAGCTTAAAAGTAGGTTTTGGATTTAAGATAGGATGAAATAATATTATACGGTACGGAAAATATCATTAATGTCATGATATTGTGGTACACAAAGGCTGTTTACAATTAGTAGAAAGAAAGAACACGCATTTATTGCCACCCTGACACCAGAATGACCTATGCTAGTTTTTGTGATAATACCAGTAAACTCAAAGAACCAAGGAGAAAAAGATTTGTTGTGGAGGTGTCCGCAGATCATGGACATAATATTACGATGGGCTTAATTCTTCAGGAGTCCGTCATTAAAGTTGACATGTCAATGATTCAAGTTTACTTACCCCTTCAATCGAGACTCCCATCTGACTCGAGGTGTGACTTGGTGTGAGCGATGTGTCTATTTCAATCTATTCTTGTTTTCACCCAAAATCCTAACAAAACCTTTGAATTCAAACAATTTCGAAGAAGAAAGCGTGGCCGGTCCCGTCAAACCTGGCGTTATTCCGTGTTGGCAAGAAGCAATGAGCATCGCAATGAAATGAGGCTAAGCTCAGACTACTGTGGATATCCTCTGCTCTAGCTAGGGGACATAAGATCTGAAGTCAAGAAATTCAAGTCATTCCCCGCTACCACTTATAACTTCCACCTTTTCACGTTTAGTGGCAATAAATATTTATCGCTCGCGTCAGACCCTGGGATTAAGACGAAACTACACAAATATTGTGCCGATACACTCCAGCGTCCGTGGTCACTTTGTAGTGGATTGTTTTAGTCCAGTTATTTATGAGCTGCACAAGTCGTCCATGTTTTCTTTTCTTGTGCAATGTTTTAATGAGCTATAAAATTCGTTTGATGGTGTAGGATGTGCTTTTTCAACAAAATTCTGTTTGAAAAGTCTGAGAGAAACGTGTTTTACTATGCTCAAAATCCTCGGATTTTATATTCATACTAAAATGACTCAGTATATTATATAAGCATGCTTTTTATTTCAGTTTTATGGCCCACCGTATGTTTCATAGATTTCCAGGTTATAGAAAAGTTAAAGACAAAAGTACTTAATGAGTTTTCTAAGCTTCGGTGAAAACAAAAAAAAACCTTCAGCATATTGACCATACTACGAATTTGAGACAAAAACATAAATTTACCAATAAGCACTCCCGGGGATTTTTGCGGGATAGTAGTTTAATTCCCCTAATACCTAATATTGAATCAAACATGACTTTAAAATTGGATATTAATAGGATTTTTTGTGATTCAATGAAGCGAAAAAACTGAACATAATCGTAACAACGAGTGTATTCATTTCAAATGATTGAATAAAACTTTTAAAAGGCAATGGATAACTAACAGATATATACATGTTTATAAATAAAGTGTACTTATTTTAGTTTGAAAGTAATACAAACGTTCAATGTGAAATTCCGGTTTAAGAAAATCTTAATGACACATCGCAAACTCAATATTTTGTCATAAGACAACTGAGGAAAAAAATACAGAAGAGTAATATTGCCAGTTGTTACCCAATTACTCATGAAAATCAAACAATTTTAAATCATCTACTCAATACTCAATACGAAGTAACTTACGGCAGTACTACGACAGTAATATAATTATTCATTGGATATATTATTATTATTGATATATATTATTTGAATATATATATATATTTATATTCAAAGTCATTAAACTTTATTACTCCTAATAGCAATAGAAATGCTTGGCATCGAGCTTTGGCACATACAAAAAGTTAATGGTATAAATTCGAAATATAGTGATAACAATATCGACACTTGCGAGGTCTGCACACTTGTGTGCTTTGTAGGAAACAAATTAATACCGAAAGACAGAACTACCAGGCCGTTAGAAATAATTCACAGTGACATCTGTGGTCTAATAGGTACAGATACGTATGAAGGTTATAAATATTTTATCACTTTTCTAGATGATTATACACATTTTGCAAAAGAAAAATCTCATCAGATCTAAGTGTGAAGCTTTTTCGAAAACATTAATTTATCTGAAAATCATTTTAACTTAAAAGTGAAAACATTTAGATGTGATAATGGTGGTGAGTATACTTGAAATAATTTTAAAAAAAATTGTTTGAATAAAGGAATTATTGTAGATTATACGATACCGTATCTATAATCAATCAATTGTCAGTCGAAATGCCCGATGGGGATTTTTATTTTTCTTTTCCTGCACACATACCCCCATCGGTTAATTTTTGCCGGTACTTACTTTTTCCATATTTATGTTACTAAAGTGTGTTGTAGTGTAATGGTGCATCTCTATTTCATTTCACCTTTTAGTTTAATAGACAAGCTCTCTACATCATCCAATATGAAATAGGTACCCCTCAAATCTACCAGACTAAAACCATTTCTTTAATATTCCTACTCGTCTCTGACAACTCGATCCGCTATATTATCTCTGTTTGTTCTCGTTTAGCTAACGAAGAGCACTTGCATAGGCACAACCTTGTAGCCAGAATTAGCCATCAGCAACTTGCTCTGAAATACACTCTTATGGCATCGGAGGTACCTTACTACAGGTACGTGCCCGACCCAGTTCTCGAAAATGGCAATATCACATTGTTCTGGGATCGGTCCATCATCACTGACAGGAGGACTATTGAACCCAATAAGCCTAATATTGTGGTGGTGGGCCGAATCGAGAGGCGTGCAATTATTGTTGACAATACCGTCCCGCATGACGGGAACCTCGTGAAAGCCGAGAAAGATAAGCAAATCAAATAACTTGACTTGGCTCGCGAGGTTGTCGACATATGGGATGTGGACACAGCCATCATTGTACCGATAGTCGTGTCAGCCAATGGCTTAATAATAGCCACGAGCCTCGACCAACACCTTAGGAGGCTCTCGTTAGGCGGCTGGATCAAGGGCCTGATCCAGAAAGCAGTACTGCTGGACACGGCTCGTATTGTTAGGAGGTTGATCTCTCTGGAGCCCTGACCGCCGGTAGCGGACCCTGTGCCCGAGACACCGGTGGGCCTCTATTATTTTTTAATTAATTTTATCAATATATTTAAAAATGTATAAAATAAGAAAACAGTTAAATAAAGGACAATAACTAACAAGAATGCCAATCTTCTTTCGCCACTAATTTCAGATACAGCATTTAATTTATTTATCGAACCAGGTGTTCCTCCACAGATCTATTGTCCGGTAATTGTGAGGTTACGACCCTTCAGACCCTGGACGTGGTAACTTTGTCAATTAACTGACCCGGATTCCAAAACACCATTGAATTATTTTTCATTCGCACAGATGACCCTGTAACTTGTGACTAGACGCAACCGGGAGTCTGGATCTGTATTAACTATGGTTCTGCTAGTGGGCAATGCTTCCAGAATAATATCCTTCACACTTCACAAGAATTTTACCGAAGATTCATCAATATGATGAACCCTTGATTCGAACATCACGCAATCTTTCAACTCTTCTAATGTCACTTAGAAAAAGTCGGCCAAGTGAGAGTCGGACTCGCGCACGATGGGTTCCGTACCATTATCGCTTAAAATCGCCAAAAAAATCACGTTTGTTGTATGGGAGCCCCATTTAAATATTAACTTTATTCTGTTTTTAGTATTTGTTGTTATAGCAGCAACAGAAATACATCATCTGTGAAAATTTCAACTCTCTCGATTCATGAGATTCAGCCTGGTGACAGACAGACAGACAGACACACGGACCGCGGAGTCTTAGTAATAGGGTCCCGTTTTTACCCTTTGGGTACGGAACCCTAAAAACCAACAAAATAATTATTTCGAGTAAATCGGAACAAATGTACGGGAAGACGAATAGGATAATATTATCTTCAATGAATAATGGACAATAGTAGGAATACTTGGGTTGGGTGGGTTAAGAAAATAAACAAGAATAGCGAATTTTTCCGAAGATTCATCTCTCTGATGAACCCTTGATTCGAACATCACGCAATCTTTTAACTCTTCTAATGTCACTTAGAAAAACCAACAAAATCATTATTTCGAGTAAATCGGAACAAATGTACGGGAAGACGAATAGGATAATATTATCTTGAATGAATAATGGACAGTAGTAGGAATACTTGGGTTGGGTGGGTTAAGAAAATAAACAAGAATAGAAAAAGGTAGGTTTTACAGTTACCTTAATTAATCACTTTGATATTAGAGTGAACATGCAATAATTATAGCTATTAGTAGCAAATATAAAAAACTAGCCACGAAAAGGGCACTCTTAAAAATAACAGAAGCGTAGCAGTTAAGGCTAGGAGTTTGGGTGGATTGAGGAGAGTTGCCAATGGGTGGATTGAGGGGAGGTACCAAAACAGAAAGACACTCAATCACAAGAAAATAATAAATTTTTCAATAAAGTGGAATCCTAACAAATATTATAAATGCATGAAATTTTGCATACACGCTGTCCGGGGGCATATGAAGGCTAGTGAGTTCATAAAAGTGACACAGAGTATAATAATATGAGGTTTGAAAAACAATAACAATAGAAGTAGGATAAAGGAACTATTTAAGGCAAGCAATGACTGCATTAACACCTGTATAAATACTAATTCAAATTGCTATTCACTAAAGCAATTTTTTTCGCATCTATGCATTTGTATAAACAACCGTTAGCGATAAATAGAAGCCGGCAATGAACCAGTTTGATAGGAGAATTTGTCCCATTTGTGTACTGATAATTTCGCAGTGCTCTAGAAAATGGTTTTATATTTTACTAGTTATTTATTTATTCGCTTATCCTCGTGCTGCTACGCTTTCAGTAATTACACCAATAGAGCACAAACTTATACTAACAATAAAAAACGTTCAAATTTACTCATGTTGTTTTCCTTCACCATTGTCATCGATGGTACATATGAATTGGCAAGTCACATTGATACTTGCCCGGATTTGAATCTACGAGACCTCAACAATCAAGCTTGGGAAGCGTTGATGATTTCAAAATTTTATAAATGTCGTTTTGCTGCCACAGCACAATATAAAATAATTCCAGCAATTGTGAGAAAAGTACTTCGCGATATAGATAATAATTAAGATTCATAGCACACAACAAATAAGGTTAGTCGGCTGGTTGATTTAGTGGTAAAAAATATAAGTAAATACATAATCAAAGTGAGTAAACAAAAAAATATGTAAAATAAAACTACTGATAAATATATATAACTAGGTATATAATGAAGGCAAATACTTTACATAAAAACGAGATAACATGATGAATATCAAAGGACACCCAAAGGCTAAATTCTATAAATAATATATTATCACAATACAGTCTAAGTAAGCAATTTCAACAGGAGTACATTTTAAGGGAATATTATACTATTTTTTTCAGCGCAAAGAATCGGCTTAGAGGCAATTATTGTCTGACTTCAAAAGACCTAGAACAGAATTTTATATAGGTAGGGATTATCCCTAGATCGTTTAATATTTAACGAGAATTATTCTTTCTGAGAAAGAATAAATTGTGATTGTAGAAACGGAGATTGGACGAGAGATGGAAATAGATATTTTAAGATTAGAGAAAGAAAAATGGTGAAATGTTTATAAATAACAAAAATGTTACTGTCATAAAAGGCTTGTTTTCTGATAGTGAGTTAAAAGACTCGGCGCAAAAGATAGTATTCTCAAAATCAATATAAACATTTAATTAATCTGTAGAAAAGTCGTTTCTTTTACACCGAAATATTGGTTAATATCCAACATAAAAACTGCTGTTAATTAAAGGATAACCAACAAAACCTATTGTCAGCATTTTTGGAATTTAGTCTGTCTGTTCAGTTGTACAAAAGATGAACAAAACCAATGATATTGTGATATGCCCGTATACTCAGCCCAGTTTCCAATACGAATAAGTTGTGACTTATTCGTATTGGAAACTGGGCTGAGTTAGTTCTTCCAACCCTAATAGACACGCTACCAATCAGCTAGTATTATTTGTAATGAAAACTGATACCATTCGCCGAAAAAAGGCACCTGGCCATGTTCATGGGCGAGATGCTGTGGTGAGCTCCTCCTCATCCATCTCAGCCGCGTTGTACGAGCCTAGGGCTCCTCACGACAACTCCCACGCAACTTCACTTTGGTTTGTGCGGTATCTATTTCCAACTCGTGACCCAGCTCTACAGCTACATCTTGAAACCATAACCTCTGAAGGGATACTCCGGTGAACAGTCATTTTAACGACAACCTTTATTTCTAGTCAATTTAGAGTTTAATTTAGTATAATGATTGGGTTGCCGCGCTAGATTACTTAGCAAAATCACATTAAGGAATCGCTCCTACCTGAATGTTCACGCTGGATTCAAAATCCTACCTGAATGTTCACGCTGGATTCAAAATCCTACCTGAATGTTCACGCTGGATTCAAGACCGATTGCAATCGTATTGTAGTTTTAGGCACGCTTTTCGGAGTAGTAGCTAATAGTTCTATTCCAAGCTTAAACTGTTTTTTTACCTTTTGTATCCTTCCATATATTTCGGTGTAGTTTTCATTTAAAGAACAATTTTAACATTTAAACTGGTGATGTGTGTGTTATTTATCGCCGCAATATATTTTACACATTATAATGAAAATCATGGCAATATTTTTTTGCGCCAGGCCTTATCAATTTGTGGGTCACATTTACAACCAGTATTCTTCTGCAAGGTCTTATTGACTGACATTATCATAATAATACCAAATTCTTTGCTAAACCCAAATAAGATACGAGACACTGGCCATTTTATATCGATTTTTTCCTGTTGGCATCCATTTTCTTTCAATCCCTAACAAGATGTTGAAAACTATAAAGCACAATATTGATACTACTGATACTACTGATACTACTATTGATACTATGACTCATTTACATTTGATATATACTATTCACAATAAAGAGCTTGATTACTAGTCCAGTAGGGATATAATTATTTTTCACATAACCTTTGATAATTCTAAAGTTTTTTATTTTAGCTGGGTGGATAACGTATTTGAATTCATTGCTATGTATTAAAATGCTAACAGTTTAGAGTTCTGCAATAGGTATGACGTAGGTATTTCCTTTTATTTCGTGTCTTAACAGTAATATTATTTGGCAGGCTGCTCGTCTGTGGAATGCATTGCCTGACCCAATTAAACGTGCTCAGTCGTTGCCTGTGTTTAAAAGACTCGTCAAGGAACATTACTTATCACTGTAATCGTACTCTTAGTTTTTTGACAGACTTTGTCTATGATTGTCATACGTCATTTATTTTCACGTCTTATATATTAAATATGTATGTATTTATTATATGGCATATATATCTATTTGTGTTTTTATTAGGTATTATTGTATCATTATATTCATTGTTGGTATTGTTACACCCCTGACAACCCCAAGTCATGTCCAGGCAATCACTGTCCATTCCAGGTTGCCTGTAAGAGATCGCGGAATGCGATAAGGCCGCCCGTTGTATATTTTTAGTTTTAAGTTTATTTTGTTACTGTATTTTCTGGTGTACAATAAAGAATACATAAATAATTATATTCAAATTTAAATAATTTAGTGTTTCTATATTAGTACTATCTAAACTTTATATTAGTGAAAATGCTGACAGATGGTTACTGTGGAACAATGGAAAACTGAAAATGGCTCTTAACTGTTTCAATAAAAGGTTTAAGATTTCAAATTATTTCCTATATGCATAAAGGGAGTAGTAATACCTTTCAACAAAAGTTCTAATAACTAATAATCATGCTGCACAGGTAATTGTATTTTTTCTTTGCGATACGCGAAATATTGAATTTAAGTTTATAATTTTGAGCGTACGTATTCGTAATAATAAAATCAACCCACATACAAAAGTTTAAACATTTACGTGCTATGCCTTTAGTTTGGGTATTGCGGGGTGCGGTGTAAGGTAAGTACGATCATTCGAGCGGCGCGGCGCGGTGACACTCCACTCCGAACGTATTGAATGAGGCGCGAAAACATTTAATTACTGTCACTTCTCACAAATCACTACACTGTTCCTGTAGTATTTAAACCTCGGTGATAAAATCTAATTTTATATCAATTTGTTTTTTTTTTATGTTGAATTAGGTCGAATACGATTTCTACCTTCTTCGTTCCTATTATAAGAATAACGTGGAAATATTCACAGAACACGGAATGATCGTACCTGCCCGTGCTGAAAGTGTCTTGAGATGACAAAAATAATATAATTCTCCGTATCGTGAATCTTTGACAGACGTTAGGGGGCGTCAGAAACCTGAAAGTATACGGCCACCCTAACAAAAGGGTACAGTATTATCCAGTAGGATTACTGTATAATCTGGTTTGGCAGGGTAGGCAGTCACTTTATATAAAACACTGGTATTCACCAGATGCATGGTTCGACTGAAAACAGTGGAAGCCAACCCCAACATATTAGGGAAAAGTCCAAGCAAATCCCTTTAAAAAACAGATGTGACTATAGAAGTATACACATCTTATAACCATTGCAACTGTAACATAACTAAATTGACTGCATCGCATAATTCGGTCATAAGAACAAATACAATAAAGGCAGTGTTATCCATTAAGTCTAACACTGTAAGCATAATATTATGATGTATGAAATAAAAAAAAAACAAAATCAAGCTTTTTAATTCACATAGGCCTACATGGGCACTTATAAAACGTCGACAAAAGGTGCACGGTTATGTTTAGACGAAACGATATATTTATCGTCCGTCTGTAAACTTTCTATTTAGTGGTATTACATACATACATACAGATACATGCGCAAAACTTAACACTTGCAGTCGTGTAAAATAATAATAAATCGTTTCAGCCGTTCCCTTGTGGTACGCTTACCAACAATAAGAGCATTTTTATTTTAAAGGTAGATACATTTTACATAATCGTGTTTTCTGCGCCCTGTCTATTTGTTTTTAAACTCTATTAAACAGAAAAATCGGCACCACGTGACCTTACCACACGGCAGCTTTACATCAAAACCTAGTAAATGCCTCAAACTATTATATTCCAAGATAGCGCAAAAAATATGATTTGAATTAGCCTATGACAAATCTTCTGTTAGGTAACTAAACGAAAAAATAATAATTAAGCGAGTACTAAACAAGGCTTAGGGAAGAACTGTACGTAATAAATAACACAAATTATATTAATAGTGTTATATCTCTATTGAATATTTTACATATCTCTAAACAAGACGATTCAATACCTACCTATATTGCCGGATATTTGGTATTTAAGGTTTTTTTTTACAATTTGAATAGAATTTCCTATTCTGAAAAATGATATAATTGATTAATTAAAGCACCAAAACTCTATTTAAATTTTAAATTCCCCATGTTAAAAAATCACACAGTCCATCGCAGGTTAGTAAATCTCATAAAAAAATATGATTATCTCATAAAAAATTATGAATTTTCGTTCGAGTGCGCAGCACAACTTACGCTCTCTGTCTTAAAAAATTATAAATAGTATTTAGTCTACATGTATCGTTGAAAGTTACATCAGTGTAAAGCTCAAGAAAAGTCCTATGCTATATGATAGTGCTCAATAACATTGAACATCAATTGCCGAAGATATCACAGTAAGAAGTAAAACCAAAAATCAACAAACTCGAGTCAGCTGTTGTCACGGGTGAGTCATCGCATGCGCCGATCGGGCTGTCTGCTACACAGTCGCTGTCACTGTTCCTCACATACGGGCGGATTATTGCTTCACTGCTCGCTCACATACAACGTGAGTAGCGCGCTTTGTGCGTCTACCCTCGCCATTCAGTTACCAGACTGATACACTGCCTTTGTTTACGAGCGCGAACGTTATCTTTCGTTTAAAATGAATACAGTTTGTGCTGCTTGTAAACAAGACATCACTACTAAAAGGTCTATAAACTGTACTCAGTGTGAGGCGAATTTCCACCAGATCTGTCTTAAAAATGACTCCTCAAAGCTAAACGCAAACTGGCTTTGTCCTGGCTGCCGCTCTAAAACGCCACGGACCGACAATAACAAAACACCTGTCCAGCCGTCCGCCACAAACGTCGAGCTGGACGTCTTGCACGTAAATACGCAAACTCGCGCACACAAGCGCATGGCGATCAGTTCGCCTAGCCGGGATGACCACGAGGACTCCGTGACTTTTTCTGAACTGGTCGCAGAGATACGTCTTATGCGCTCGGATATGGCAGAGGTTAAGTCCACTCTTCAAAAATTATTTGATGGGGTGGATAAATGCAACGCCCGGTTGGACAACTACGAGGAGCGAGTCTCTGCATTGGAACAGAAATACACTCAAGTGGCTGTGATGAGCGAGATGGTTTGCTCATTGAGGGACCAACTGAACCAGCAGGCGCAGGCAGGCATGCGTAACGAAATTGAGATCATTGGAGTGAGCGAAACAACAAATGAAAATCTTCATCACATCGCGATGGTCGCGGCGTCTAAGGTTGGCGTAAATCTCACCGTGGATGACATCGATTGGGTTGCCCGTGCAGGTTTGAAGAAAACCCTATCGTCAAACTCGGACTCTAATACTTCCCGGCCGGTTATAGTCAGATTTTTACGGCGAGCAAGAAAGGATGAAATAATAAAAGCTTTCAAAACAAGACGTAATCTATCATCCCAGGACATTGAAATTCAGGGTCCGATTAGAAAAATATTCATTAATGAACATCTCACCAAAGAAAACCGTATTTTATTTCGTGAAACTAGATCCCGAGCTAAGAACGTTGGATATAAATTTTGCTGGACGAGCAGAGGCCAAGTACTCGTTCGTCAGGCTGAGGGGAAGCCAGCGATTCAAATTAAAAGTCTTAGAGATTTGGACCTCGTTCTTGGCGCGACATCTGCAGCCCAGTCCTTGCCAGGTGTCGCTTTTTAAACTATATTTTTGTAAAACCCATCGAGGTCCAAGCGATTTTATTGTAAGATACTTCGTTTATTCATTTTTTTTTTTCTGTAAAGCTTTGAGACGAGACATTTTTAAGACTGCATGTCTTATGTTCTCATTTGTTAAAATTAATAATAATAATTCTACGGTTTGTCAACACTCTTTCAATTTTATAAGTGAAATATTCGGTGTCCCATATTGCACTAATAATTTTTATGCCTTGTCACTTAACCGGAAAAGTTGTAATTTGGACACTGAATTGAACGCTCATTCGTACCAGTCACACATCAGACATATCCCTAAACTTTGCCAACCTAGTCAACCCCTTCCCACATGCATTAATGCGGCTATTTATTCCCTTACACACTGTCTTCGTCTTGTTCCTGAGCTGCTAGATAATGGATAAAGTCGATGTATCAGACGAAATAGACGAAACGCTAACGTTATCTTGTCGCATCATTGATAAACCGGAGCTATGCGGGGATTTATTTATAGGACACGACTTTAGAGTTTTAACCTGTAACATAAGGAGTCTACAGAAAAACTTTCCCGAACTATTAACGGTGCTGCATCGATTCGACTCACAATTTGATGTAATAGTGTTGACGGAATGTTGGCTGAACGATAACTCTATAGTTAATCAGTTACCGGGGTATAACTGCTTCCATACACGTAAAGTCATCAATAAAAGTGGCGGGGTAGCTATTTATGTGAGGGACACTTGGACGGTTTCTGTTGTTGAGCCGCAGTTCGACGATGCCAACTGTCTTGTAACCAAAATCAACAGTAATATTGCACTTCTTGGTATTTATCGTTCTCCTTCATTTAATAATATTGACAGATTTCTGAACTCACTGGACAACTCGTTGACCTGTCTGAATAACTGTCCATGTGTGATCGTGACAGGTGACATGAATATAGACCTCCTTGAAAATACCCCTAATGCTTTTCATATCGCCTATCAGTGTCTGTTGTCGGAGCATGGATTGCTTCCTGCGATCACTGAGCCAACCAGAGGTAATGCTTGCTTGGACCATGCTTTTATCAAAGCTAAAGGTACATACTTAACACAAGGCATAGTATGCAAGTCGTCGATTACAGACCATGACCTTGTTATCTTAGGCACAAATCACTTAAAAGTTGCCAATCTACCACGCAACAGGGTTAAACAAAGAATAGATTATACGAAGATTGCCGATGAGATTGGTAAAGTTGACTGGACTGAGGTAATGTCTAAAACTGAAGTGGGCGACGCGGTGTCACTGTTCAATAAAATCTTATCAGACACCATGAAAAAGCACACTGAAAAAGTTAAAGTTAGTCGCTCCAAATTTAACGTAAAAGCATGGGTGACCCCTGGACTTGTTCGGTGCATTCGTCACCGGGATTCGTTACATGCTCAAGTAAGAAACCAACCACTAAATCTAGAGTTGAAACGGGTATATACACGATACAGAAACTTTTGCAATAATATCCTACACAAACGCAAGACAGAGCATGAGAGGAAGGAACTGGAGAATCACAGTGGCCAACCCAAGAAGCTCTGGCGGGTCATTAAAGAAATCTGTGAATTTCCCAAAAAAAAAAACAACGAAAATCGGGAACTACTAAACTTCGGCGTGGACAGCTCATCATCCATTAACAGCTGTAATAGTCATTTCGTTTCGGTAGGTAAACGCTTAGCACACAACATCCTAGAAAAACTCCAGACTACGGAGAGCAAAATTTGTAGTGAAAGTAGTCTTGAAAACCGAACGAAAAACTCTATGTTCTTACACCCAACTGATAACCAAGAAATAGCCAATCTCATTTCTGATCTAAAAGACGACAGTGCACCCGGTTCTGATGGGATCCGCCCACTCCTTCTTAAGTATATTAAACCGTTTATACTGGACCCTTTAACGCATATTTGTAACTTGAGCATGTCGACGGGTACTTTTCCTGAATCTTGGAAGACGGCTGTTGTTACGCCGATTCATAAAAAAGGTGCCAAAGACTGCCCGGACAACTATAGACCTATCTCTCTGCTATGTGTCACGTCAAAAATCTTGGAAAAACTCGTCAACAACCGACTTATTGGTTATCTGGAAAAACACGGCCTACTGTCTGGACGCCAATACGGCTTCAGACGTGGAAGGTCCACAGAACAGGCCGTGGGGCTTTTGACGGACATTGTCTCTTCGGGGATCGACGGGGGTCAACGGCCGATTGGGGTCTTCCTTGACCTGGCCAAGGCATTCGACACAGTATCAATTCAAATGTTAGTCAAAAAGTTGGAATGTCTTGGCGTAAGAGGCATCGCTCGGGACTGGTTTAGCAGCTACTTGTCTGGGAGGCAGCAGCATGTTGCTGTCGGAGACAGTGTCAGCGACAGCCTTCCTGTTGTTTTTGGGGTGCCGCAGGGCAGTGTCTTGGGTCCGACATTATTCACTGTTTACATGGACGACATACTCAGACTAAACATCCCCCAGTCAGACATGATTTGCTACGCAGATGACACTGTGGTCATATTCCACGGTCCTACATGGAGGGATACTGTGAATGCTGCAGAGAATGGCATGCGCATCATAATTGACTGGCTCGACAAAAACTTACTTACCCTAAATGTTGATAAAACCACTTTTATGACGTTCCACATTAGTCGTTCTCGCTGTCCGGACATTGAGAAATTAAAAATTCACAGCATCAAATGTCATCTCAACAACTGTACATGCAATGTTATAGATAGAGTCAGGTCAACGATGTATCTAGGTGTTATGATTGACCAGAGTCTGTCCTTTAGAGAGCATATCTCTATGCTCTCTAAAAGAACCCGGCAATTTATTTATGTTATGAAATCCCTTCGCTCCAGTGCCCCGAAAGACTTATGCAGAAAAGTTTATCTGGCGCTGTGTCAATCGCTGTTGCAGTACTGTGTTGGCGTCTGGGGTAGCGCCGCTAAGACCTATATGCTTGAACTTGAACGTGCTCAACGCGCTGTTCTAAAAGTTTTCCTTGGCAAACCGCGGCGCTATCCAACTGACACACTCTACAGGGAGGCGGGTGTCCTGGGCGTCCGACAGTTATATATATTGAGGTCCCTTCTAAGTCTAGTCACCGTGTTCGGTCGAAAATTCACATACACCCAAAGAGGAAGGATTGGAGCAGACAGACTGTCAATCCCAACAGTAAAAACAACTTTTGCCACCCGGTTTTCCCTCTTTTTCCCAATACGAGTCTTCAATCTAGTAAACAAATCCACACTACGGCTCCCTAGAAATATCTTTGAAGCCAAGATTTTATTAAAGAGATGGTTGCAAGAGCTTACGTATGATGAAACTGAACTTATCTTATGCCCATTGGGATGACCAGCATCTGAACACAAACCCTCACCCAGACGGCTTCCATCCCTGTCCCACATTCACACATACACTATAACTTAAAGTCTCTCCTCACCCTTCCACTTACTTTTATGACTCTTGGCTGAATGATCTGACTTCAATTTACATTTTAATGCTGATTTTAATGTTGACAACTCTATTGTATTGTTTTTTTATTATTTTTTTTGTATTTGACTTTGATTGATTGAAGTGAAGTTTAATTCTGATTTTAATTATAACTGTGATCTGGATTGTGTAATAATGTGATTTTAATATTAATTTTATTGTCTTTTGATTATTATTTTTTTCCCTTTTGTCTCATACCTATTCTTTATTTTATAATTATTTAATGTAATTATTGAATTTGATTATTGTCTTTAATTCTGATTATTTGATTTATAATACTGTAGGATTGATAACACTGTGCTGTGTCACACAGAACATCCAATATCCCTACTCTAAATTTTGTTTAATTGGGCCACCAAGATACAGGCTATGCCTAGTTTGGGGCCCATGGCCAATTCCATTGTGTTGTTTTGTTTAATTATGTTTTTTTCCCCATTGTGTAAATTATGTATCTGATGTAACATGTGTGTGTGGCAATAAATTTAATTTAATTTAATTTTAAAACCATTAAAAAAAATGTCACCTACTGCGTTCTTATATGGTGCAGTCGTAAAGTACAAGACATAATTTTGATATTTATTCAATTCGCTCGGCGAAGGCTTGTTTTACACTTGCCAGATTACCTATTTTAGTGATCTTTATTTTCATAGGACTAAGGTTGCATTCATAGGTAAAATAACAGTTAACGGTCTGTCAGATACTAGACGCCATTAAATAAGAATTTGCGCGGTAATGTTTTTCTAAAAATCATCGGAAGTATTCGGCATAGCCCGTTTATGATGTGGACCTCTGTGGTCGGTCTTGTATATTTAATTTTCATATACTTTTCGCTGCAATTTATGTGTGGCCCATAGCTATCGATGACAGTGGTGTAGCTCAAAATCTCAGATGTCGATTGTCAACTGTTCTACTTGAGCCCGATTTAATACTGGTCGTACCCAAATTGTATTTTATTTGTTAAACTAAAGGCTTAGCACGTAAGTATCTAAACTTTTGTATGGTGGCAGAGTTTATTATTTCGAATATGTAGGCGCAAAATTATTAAGTTAAATTCAATATTTCGCATATCGCAAAGTAAAAACACAAGTTCCTGCGCAGCTTAATACTTAGTTATTAGAACTTTTGTTGTAAGGTATAACTATTATCCTTCTATACATATAGTAAATAATTTGAAAACTTAAATCTTTTATTGAAAGAGTTACGAGCCATTTTAAGTTTTTCATTATGCCACAGTACCTATCTGTTAGCATTTTCACTTACATAAAGTTTAGATAGTACTAACAAAGAAATAGCAAATTATTTAAATTTTATATTATTGCTATAACACGAAATAATAGGCAATACCTACGTCATACCTATTGCATAACTCTAAACTGTTAGTGTTTTTGTACATAGCATAGAATTCATGTAAGGTATTCCCCAGCAAAAATAAAAAACTTTTGAATTATCGAAGGGCATATTCTTCTGGCTATTGGACTATACCCAGCCCTACTTCTCTATATTTTCTTAAATGAATATTTTTTTTAAAGTACAAACAAATCTATAAATATCAGTTAAATAATTGAAGAGTGTTTTGTTGAGGACAATCGAGCATTCTTTATAAGGCCCCAAAGCCTACAATGTCTATAGAGGTAAGATTTTCATCATAGTTTCATTACTATCACTACATTTTATACACCAAAGTCCCCCGCTGCGTCTGTCTATCTATGGGGTTCATGAGGAAGGTTAAGATGTATATACGATAATAGTTGAAAATATCGGAAAAAAGTCAATGCGCCTGGGAGCTTTTGTCGAAAATGATGCATAATCCCTTTGAGATACAACAAAACAATGTATAATGGAATTGTTTATCTTTTATATGTCTACAGAAAAACTGATGGCATCTTTCAATGTTAGCTTATTATACTCTCTTCTACACCGTGCGAAGCCGGGGCGGGTGACTATTCGGAAATAAAAATATTAACACGCTTATGGCACACGGAAACCACATCTAGTACGTATCTATCAGACTCCGTACTGCTCACACTCACACACATGGGAATCCCGTGTCAATGTTTAGTTCCCGAAATAAAAACAGTGTTATCGTGCGTCGTCGGCTAGTCTGGTAGTGCGCACCTTGGCAGCCGATCCAGATAACTCGGTATCATTGTAGCTATCTGAAGGTTTGGGACAAGGCAGAAGCTGAAATTAGAAGAAAAAAAATAAGTAGCTGGTGATGTGACAATGAAGTTACGGATAGTAGGTTTATGCAATACGAGTTGGATCGACGGAAACCCAACCCGAAAGAGTGTCATCTAGATTCATAGAAGTTTTGTCACGTGGAACAACTATCTCATTTCTCTTTCTACTCTAGCTTTAATCCAAAACTTTCGAGCTTCGAGCTTCGGATTTTCAAATAATCGGTCAAATTTTATTCGTCTAGCTATTTTTTTACAAATATTTTAGATGATAATAAAAATTAATGGAATAACTCAAAAAAATAAGGTTTTGATTACCAATATCCAATTTTTTCAGTCATTTCATCCATCAAAGACACTTAAATAAAAATCAATTCTTTTAAAGAAAAACAGCTACCATCAAATATATACTGACCAGCAGTTTTTTTACTTATAATGTTTTATATCTACCCGCTTCATCGCCCATCTTATGCCTTGCGGTAGCGCACCAGTATCGTACATTGAACCAGTACGAAGGACAGTGAGAAAGTATGTCTGTATGTATACCACTATTGTAATCTGTTTACATTGTGAGTTTATTGTGCTGTCATACTGTTTAACGTCTCCTCTTGTTTAAATCTTGTGGCGTGACAGTGATGCTCCTGACAATGATGGCGGAGAAAGTTGGCGAGGAAGAAACATTAAGTGACACATATTGAAAATGTTTTTTTCTTCAGTATTTTAAAGTTTTTTCTTTAGAACCTATTTTAAAATGCAATTATGCGTGGATTAGATCTACATTATTAAAGGCCAGGCTCTGACAGTGTCATGCTAGGAGCATAGCGCTTGGCATTCCTATACGTTTTTGACTTTTTTTCAGTCTCTATTGGCGACGCTTTTGTTGATAGGATGTCACTTCTCTAATGCCCCGCGATGAACTTTGTAACGTAAACAAACAAGAGAGACATTCAAAATATGAGTACGTAACCAGACACTTATAACGAACAGAGCTTGGTTAAAAGTAAAGTTTCTGTTAGAGGATTCTCGAGACATAACTTTACGGAAAAAAAAACAATCTCTAGAACTCGAGAAATCTATTCAGTACGCTAGGTTAAAGTTTTATATAGACTGGCCTAGTATAGTTTGATTAATTTATTGTTTGAAGTTGCTAATTAATAAGGGCAAGGGGCGCAGGCAGAAACTACAGAACGCCAACTGCTATACATCTAACTGGTTATTTATGCTCGCTGTTATTTTTTCTATACAAAAAGGCAAAACTCATCTTCACAAACATTTCGAAGAACAATCGACAAACAAAACACAAATAACAGACATCAAAGCACAATTACCACTTCTCACCACGTAAAACTAGAAAATTATTAATCCTACGTAACATTACGCACTTACATTACGCGAACTCGAGACTGATTCGCGCAAACGACGCGTAAAATTCGCAGCGGGATTACGCGAAATGACGTCATAAAGCAAATTTACGCGACGAACGGTCCCCTGAACGATCGCTTGTTTCGTGGCGCGAATATATTTGCAATGCTTTTCTATTTGAGTGTCTTTGAGCTACTTGATTTAGAGCGTAGCTGTCTAGGTTACCAAGTGTACACTTCGCAGTCTTCAGGGATGTGCCTAGGGCGTGGCACAGAGAGGTGGTTCCGGGGTGGTCTTTTATCAGGTCACGGGGGTCACGTTCGATGTGCTGATGTAGATCACCGGGGTGGTTTTAGTGAGGTAAAAATCCCAACTCCATGTTCTTTTCCCCAAAAGTCCAGGCGCAGATGCACATAGATACATAGATGGCTTCACAAGAAAATAGAAAAAAAAAGAAACAAAGTGTACGATGCTCAAGCTAGGTGAAGCTTGAGCATCATACACTTTGTAACTTTTTCTGCAATTTTGATCTGGATAAAATGAAATTCTAGCAGATCTTTTTTTTTAACGTTCCATTCCCTTTCCACACTAGGATTTCTCCTGTATCGTGGGTGTCGATAAGTGACAAAACTTTTAACGGAATAGGCATTAAAAGTGGTGAATCACTTGTCTGGATACAAACAAATCAATATATTGTATATTTATTACAAACAATCCTTTAGAACAGTTATGGCAGATTGACACAAGATTTGGTTGGCAATACGATAGGAGAGATTTTTATCGCTGTTAATCAGAAAGGTAGTAAAGCTTTTCAACCACTAATTATTTAGAGCTTAATAATTATACCTCACGTTATCTCATAATTGCAAAAACCCCATACACATGATTCAACGTTCGCTAAAATCAATGAAAGTCAGATTGATACAACCTCGAGAGCTTCTCAGAAAGAATCTAATATGAAAACCTTTGTGACAACGAAAATATTGTTAACAGAAAATGATCTAAATTGTTCGCATCAAGTTTTCGCAAAGGTATCTCTCTCGTCGCACGCCGGTTATTTTAGGCATTTTCAATTATGTACCGGACCATTTTTAGGGGTCCCGTACGCAGAATTCAATTTTAATTTGCTGTAAGGATCCCGATCATTTAATTTTTGGGTTGACAGATTATAACTAATTAAAAAAAATCATAGCGGAAGTATAGTTTTTTTTGTTGTTTTACTATATAAAATACACACAGTGAGCTGCATAAAACTTTTTGAACCATTAAAGAAATCTCTCTTTTACGGTTTAATATTTGCCGAGCTTCCTTTTTTGTGGGCTGCTCTATAAACCTCAAACATTTATACAGTCAACCTAATAAAAAAATACAACCAACCAAACTAATATAAGAATAAAACAAAACACGGAACCCGCATCTCAAAAACTGCAGTATTAAACGATGCTTCTGCTCATCTTTCTATCTGCTTCGACAGGTACAGCTATGCCACATCCCACACTGCGACCGAGCCACTTGATGCCTGTCCCACTGAAGCTTGCTTACCCACTACTTGTAGCTATGAAGTATTTGCGAAAAATGAATGAATGCGAGACGAAGACAGAATATTTTTGTCGTCTGGAACTTGAAGCTCGAGGAAAGTTTAGTAGTACGGTTAGATTTAAACTGTTTACAATTAAAGTACATAATAATTAAAGAAAACGCTAGATCATTCGTTACTATCGGCTGAAGAATGGGAGACGGTTTTTGACAAACCAATAATTTCAATTTACCCGAGTGCCGAAGGAAGGTAAGTGTTTATTGTACTTCAATTCTTTTTATTATTTTCTTTTTTGACTGTCAATTTCTGTTCGGTACTCGCATTTTATTAAATTTCTGTAATTTTACACAATGAATACTAAATAATTCTGTACGTAGTAAACTGCTCTTATAATGTGTCTGACGACTACGAAAGAGAATGGATTTTTTAAAAAAATCGTTTCTTTGACAGATAAAAAAGAACTATCCACATTCAATTTAACAACTAAAACATACACCAATTTAATATAAAAAATAAACTAACTTTTAAAACCAAACATCTTTCTCCAAGGCCCAACTTTAACTTTACAATTTTACAAAAAAGTTCCGAAAAGACTTTAAAATTACAAAGGCTAATAATAAGTTTCAGTTGGTTTGAATTTTAATAAAGTCGCTGCCGAGTTTGGCCGGCAACTTGTTCGGGAGGGTTAAGACTTCAAGTATTAAGTCACGCTAAATTGGCAGCGATGATGGACTTTTTCAGTAAAGCGAATTTTCAAATATGGTACCATTTTTGGTAAAATGATAAGGGAGATCCTAGTATTAATATAAACGCGAAAATTGGTAAGGTGAGGTAGGTGAGGTTGGTGAGGTTGGTGAGGTTGGTGAGGATGGATGGATGGATAGATGTCTACTACTCTTTCACGCAAAATCTATAGAATTTGATAACTCAAAGGCCTACATATGTACGCTTATTTCCCACAGGGTAGGCAGAAACTACAGAAGGCTACTCTCTCCTTTTGCTTAATTTACGTTCATACATTTAGTCACATAAGCACAACGTTTATGAGTATAATATAGACTATAATTTATAAAGATATTGGGAGGTATAATTCCACGCGGGCGGAGCCACGGGTGACAGCAAGTAGGATAATATGGTATTATAAAGTTGTTTCAAATCACTCCGCAAGCAGTCCAATTTCAATAACTACTCGCAATTGTTTTACCACTGCGTATAATCGAATAAAACGCTTCACAGAAACTGAAATGTTCCCAAAGCACGAGCTTGAACCGCCAATCTTCCCCAAATAAACACGATTGCGTCAAATCCCGAGGCTTATCACCATTCTTTATAAATTCCCACACGACAGGAACAACAAAAGCCAAGGATGAAAGCAAAAAGGTTTAATAACGCCGCCGTACGTCGGGTAATTCTCTCTATTTTCGCCGGTCATAACTTAAGGAGAGAAATAAGGCAGCCAGAGTCCTTGTGAGAAACAATAATAAAAATAATAAATCCCCTTCAAACGTGGCTGACAGACGCGAAACTATTCGCCGGCGATTCTAGGGAGGCTATGAGACTGCCACTTTTCAGGATAAAGTCCCATGTGATGATTGTTTTAATGGTTTGTAAAAACCAGTTTACACAAATAAATATTAATTTATGTGATGATTGTTTTAATGGTTTGTAAAAACCAGTTTACACAAATAAATATTAATTTGGCCGATTATTTGACTTTTTTGACAAATATCTGATAAGTACTAAAACCTTAGTTTCTCGAAATAATTGGCTGTTAATTTTATATTTTACTAAATGAATTGTCAAACGCACGCTACACTAGATAGTGATAATTATTTTGATATAATTTTCATAGGCATAATAACTGATATACTTCACACTGATGTTAAAGAGTAAAAACCTACTGAACGAGCAATAAACAAATTAACTTAATGATAAATGATAAATGATTTTATTTCTGTAAGTTGGTTTGTACAAACACTTTTACATGTCGAACATATTTTTAAAACTAGATGAGGTCGGCGTTTCCTATCTGACTACTCTGAGAAGAAAGGCCGAAACAAACTCAGAGGTCACAGTCTCTTTTAAAGTCCTGACAAAATCTTGATTAGATCATGTGAAGACCATGTAGACTGATGTCTGAAACGGTCTTTTGAGGAAAGAACCAGCCAGATTGAGTGGACCTGTCCAGTCAGTGCACGCATTTGTCAATAACCGAGCAGCTCAACTCAGAATTTAAGGAGCTCAACGATTCGACGAACAATACCAAAGAAAGGACATTCGGGTAGGCCGCATAAACTACTCAAACTGCCAGACCATGATTAAAAACTAAGATAAATTTAAATAAAAACAAAAAAAAAATATATCCAAATAGTCTTCACATTCACAATAATTAAAATAAAATAATATAATACTTTAAAAAGTAAATATTCTTGTCATTGCAAGAAAACCAAAAAAAAAAAAAATATATAATAACAAAATGCATAGTGCAAAATATAATAAAAAAACAAAATTAATTGGAGCAGCTCAATCCCAAGCCTTTTTGTCCTCAATGTAATCTTTTGTTGTATAAAACGCTTTCTGGCACAATTTACGTTTAATGAAAGACTTGAATTTATTAAGACTTAGATCTTGTACGTGGCTTGGAAGCTTATTATAAAAGCGTACACATTGACATCTAAACGAGCCACCTATTTTCTTGAGCCTTGTTGTAGGTACTAATACAATAATACATTCATTCAGGCTATTCCGATCATAATAACACAAACTATAAGAGTAGCACTAAAAGCAGTAGCAATTCACCACTGCAATACAGTAAAAATAGAACCCAATTTTCGAGCTATCACCGACCAAATTTATGTCCATCATTTGCCTCTGAAAGCACGCAAAAAAACAACATCTCAGACACGCCACGTTTCTTTTATTCCCGAGGAAGTGGGATAACACTTAATTTGAGCAATAAAAACAGAAATCTCGCAAATTCATTAAGCTTTTAACGGAACGACCCATAATTATAGAGTCGTTTCACCATTATTAATAACTCATAAAACAATACGAGAAGAAAATAAATTGTTCCAACTGCCTCTAGTGAAAATTCTTGGCTTTGAGCCTAATAGTGGGCATTCGGAATCAGTTGTGTTTCTTGTAAAACATTTTAATAATTATATTGTTTCTCTAATCGTGTGTGCGTAATGGATGACATAGTTAAACTGTTGTATTTTTTAACGTTTAGTTTTGTTTATCTATGATTTTAATTGGAAAAAGTTTATTTTGTGCTTGATTGCCTATGGCTATAAACTTTTAAATTATGTGGCCGTAATTTTAAACTAATTAAGGCGTTCTAAATTCTTCGAATACCACAGCTAGTCTCAGCGTGTCACTCATACTCTTAATCTTAATAATAAAAACTCCGGCATCCATGCTCAGGTATTAGATTTTTTCACATTACTAAATACAATCCTTATAGGCTTCCTACTAGTATAAGGATTTACGGATTTGAATGAAACACAATAATACAGCTTATATTATCACAATAATACATAAGCTCAGCAGCAATAATATATAACTCATAAAGTCCGAACTAGGGTAAAACCTAGGATGTACCGGTAAAATTTAAGATTTACCAAGTGGTAAAAGCAGTGGTGGCCCAGTGGTAATTGTCGCGGCTTACAAACAAGTTGTAGGTCGTGGATTCAAACCCACGCAGGCGCTTTACTTTGTGTTAACTATTTCATCAACATTGCTCGTAAAAACGGTGAAAGAAAACATCGTGAGGAAACCACCGCCATAATATGCCCTAGAACCAAAAATTCGAAGACATGTGACATCCACCAACCCGCATTGGCTCCCCCCTCCTCACAGAGAAGAGGTCTGTGTCCCAGCGGTGGAAACATTAAAAGGCTGATGATGACTGAAGTCCGAAATGATTTTTGATGATTGCTGATTTCGGGCTTTTACTGGCAATCACAGAGTAAATCATTGGATTGACATCATAGACTGGTAAATGTTAAAAAATGAAAGACCTTATTTACCAGTGGTGGGCACAAAAACGGAAGCCTCATTGTTATGTCTAAAAACTATGAACAATTAAGTACTGATAAATTAGCTTTACCAAAGTAGGTATAACATTGACAGTAACAGATGTTAATTCCTGGCGGGTTGAGCTGTGGCCAGCAGCTAGTATTTTTTTTATTTTTTTGCCAGATTAATCTCGAATATCTTACAAATTCTTGTACCATTGCTACCCTACCGAAATCCCGTCACCGCCAGCAACTCGGTGCGAACCCAAACGAAAATGCGGGAAATTTTTGTTTTACATGCGAAAATGGAGAAATACGCCTTCAAGAAGCTAACATCGAGAAAAACCGACGAACAATTGAACTGGAGTGTTTCAGTCCGCGTCTGGAATGACAGCTTTCCAATTCAATAGAACAGGGTTTGATGCTGTTTGTGGCAGCCGTTGTGAGGAATTTATAATTTGGCACTTTGGGCTCTATATGCAAGTTATGGATTGAAAACTTTATTTCAGAATATCTGTACGTTTTTGTGCCTATTTTAAACGTTTTGAAGCATTTTAATACTAACATAGGTATTAGGTACATTTACTTCATTCATTACATTCGGTATTTATTATTACTTGAAAACACGCAAATTTTCACCACAGTTTTTTTTTAAATCTTATTTTACTACAGTATTTTTTTATCTATTCGCTCTTAGATATTTTCGGCCTTATTTATAAAAATCTTCTAAACTACAATATGACTTATTTAAACTAGCGCATTCTTAATTTATATGTTCTTTTGCAAATTTGTATTAAGAATCCGCTAATCATATTGTTATAAAGTTTTATATACAAGGTTGTTTAGGTATAATGACATGTGATATTCTAACTGTAAGCCAATTTTGTTCGTTGGCACATAATAATTATATAGGAATCTCTCTCGATTGGAAAATAACAAATAAATTAAATTGAGACGAACATCAAACTCAAGGTTTACAATACAAGCAAATAGAAAATATCTGAACAAGTGTGTAGTAAATAATAAATAATTATGCAACTCTTTTTGTAAGTAAAACTTGAGGAAAATGTGTTAGAAAACCTCAAGTTTTATTATACATTCGGAACGTATACGCGGTCTTGGAATTGAGGTACCTATCACCTGTCACATTCGTTTTGACACAGTTTTATGTCACCAAATTATTGCAAACACTATGTAATAAATCGCTAGAGATTATAAACTCTTCTCAATAAAACACGGCTATATTTTAGACTATCAAATTTGCATGGGGTTTGTTGTATTTAAAATGATCTGTTCACACTATTTCGAGAGTTTATAATCTCAATTGTTAATTACAAACTTACGGTAATTGTATTAAACCTGTGACATAATTAAAAGGCAGTTATGTCAGAACTATAAATCGTGTTGACATTAGGAAAGGTGTATGATGGTTCCTCTACACAGATTGACAATTTAGAGTAAACTAAAAATAGACCAGTGTATGCATATGAAATGCAGTGCTGGCAGTGTCAAAGAACTGACCGAGTGCACCGTATATTAAGACCAAGCTAGTTTTCATTTTATATCCTAAAACCTAGCCTAATTTAAACAGTTCCTAAAGTTTAAATTTAAAAAAAAACGACATTTCAGAATTCTTAATTAGTAGCCATGATTCAATACGGGTCGGAAAAAGAGATTTTTATGAAAAACTAACTGGCCCATATGAATGAAGTTCCGAACTCGAATTCGGTCCAATTTGCTTCAAAAGCACTAATTAGCAAACGTGCCAGTTACTCCATTCATGATACGGAGTTTTTAAACTGCCTTCTGTTCAGAACGTCGGATCAAAAAAAATAAAAATTAAGGGTAGTTGCAAATCCAGGTACAAAGTTATCATGGCTTATTAAAATTCGACATATTTTTTACAATAACACCCTTGTATGAAGTTTTTTTTATTACAATGGCATTTATTTTCAGACACCCCAACACCTTGAGAAAATCCCAAAAGGTAACTCATCTACAGACCTACAGTGGACTAAACCACAGAACCGATAAATAATAGGACTAACATTACCTGCGTAATATATTTTTTTTGTACTATACCAATTCACAAATTCACAATGGTCATCCTGGACAATCACCATTAACATATTATTATCAACTAAGCAAAAGTACGATAGTTTTAAATATTTGACTCAACACTTACTCAACAAATAGAAAAATTGCGCAACATTTTTTTTTGCAATTCTTGTAATGCGGGATAATCCCGCTGCCCATCCGAACACAGATAATTGGTGGAAATTCCCTAACGCTAAAATTATAAAATTTATTCAGAACATTCATGATAGGCAGTCATCTTTTATTGAAAGTGACCCGATCTGGCATTTTGACAGCATTATCTCTAGTCACTTATATCACATATCTGCGTCATGTTCACAACAGCACTCAGGGATTCAAACATTTAACAGGTATACGAGTAATTAAAATACAAGGGCGAGATATATTTAGTTACTATGTTCTTAAGCTGAATTAAGCAGCAAAAAGTCTTTGTGGGTTGGCTATCATTCTAGAAATGATAAAAGAGAAATATGACAACGACAAACTCAGGAAATCAGGATCTCTCTATCTTAGAAACAACCACAGGATCTCTCTATCTCAGAAACAACCACATAAGTATGAAAATCAATAAATGATTCAACTTCAAAGCAGCATGTACAAATGTTTAACAGTACATAATAAGATTACACAATACACAGAGCAGAATATATTTCGAGTATGGTTCAACTTCGAAGCAGCAACGCAGCAGGGATACAAAAACAGATTCACAATAAGATTACACAATACACAATGCAGAATATCCGTGTATTATATACTAGTTTTATACACTAGCTTATTCAAGCTTAAAAAAATCTGTAATTGTAGGATTATATATCAAGAATCTACAATTCCAGTGGAATGGTGATGTAATATATCCATTGAAATATTTATTGCATGGTTCCAAAGGTGTAATAATTGCATACATATAGTAAATGTGAGAATTTAAACAGCATAGTTGATACATTAACCAATCATCATAGCATACCAGCTACAGTAATACATACATCATAAGCACCATATATGCTAAAAAAATAAAGAGTGTCCTGTGTTAACAGAAGAAACTCCTAACTCACTGATAATTTCAGACATTTCAAATATTTGTGTCAATAACTGGAATAACACCTGATGACTCCATAAAACAATACTAATATGTCGAGTTCAATTTCAATGCATTTATTTATACATTTGCAAAATATAGCAAGGATTTCAATGGCTCGACTATTTTTCTAGAGATAGCTTTCTTTAGCTCGAGATTTTCCTATTTTATATTTCATATATTTAAACTAGAAATATATTAAAACAAAGTTTAAACAATTACTTGTTGTTTTATAATTAGTGAGTAACACCCTCAAATTTCATCAAGAAATACTCTTCCGTAGAATTCGATTTTTAATGCATTAATTGATACATTCTCCAATTACTGCAAACACTAAAGCTTACATTAGAATTTTCAGCAAACTTAATTTTTGAATTAGGTAAGTATATATATATATATATTAATTAGAAATGAAAAAAAAATCTAAAGGAGATATGAGGCAATCATCCGTTGAAGGTTTCTGTATAATAAGGCTGCCTGACCACTTGAGCGGAGGTGGACAGACAGAAAGGGATGATGCGGAGCAGAGTTGCGTTATGTATCTGCCCATAGATGTTACACAAGAGACTACTGTGAAATAATCTAAGATCAAAGCTACAGTATGCCAGGCATGACCATTTAGTTCAACCCCCGTAATTTTACTGATACCTTAAAACCTAATTAAACTAATGCATACTATATCCAGACACATTATTTTACATTATAAATAACTCCGCCTTGTCCGTCGTATATGCCTGTATGTTACCTTTTCAAATCTTACCGGCTGAACGGCTAAGCGGATTTGGATGAAACTGTGGTAGACCATGTACTGGGTTAGGTTATAAGGTTATTTTTGTATCCCGAGATTGCGTTCCCTTGGAATAACTTCCGACTTTGCAAGCGACTGGTGAACGCTAGTAATAATATTAATAACCTGAGCAAGCACGGTGATTGAGGGCTTTGTCCTGCAGTGCTGTCAAACTGCTGTCTAACGAATTTAATGGCATTTAATACAAAAATAGATTTGATCTTTGAGAAGGATACTCGGAACTTTTTGCCACACGATTTTAGGTCCTTCAAGCAGGTGGAAAACTCACTAGCAAAAGCTAGTACAAGCCCAAATTCCAATCACAGCAGTTCTATGTGTGATGGTAGCTCCTCACGAATTTACTTTTCTACAAATAACTTTATCCTTACTAAAAAATACTCACTATATTTATATGTCACTCTTACACCAAAAAGGCTGGACCAACAAAGAAACAAGACACCGCGATACATCATAAAACAAAAACACAACTCTAAATTAGAGATCGCATTTTCTCCAAATAATATCGTACAGTCAGGAAAAGCCATCTAGATATTAAGTGAAGGTTTGTGGATGGTTATTTGGCATTCAAACTATTGAACGAATGTTGATGAAACTTTACAGTTAGCTTATACTTATAGAACGCAGGCTATAAATAAAGTTATTGGGGAAGCACTAATTCCTCGTGGGTGGAGCCGCGGGTGGCAGCTAGTTAATTTTAATAATTAAACAAAAAGATATATAAATAAAAATCAATATCAAACGTATGTAAGCGCGTCACTTCAAAACGGCTGTACCTATTTGGTTAATTATTATTTTGTTGTATTTGTAATTGTCAAAAAAAGTTCCATTTTCTTCCATAGCACACACACCCCGTGCAAAGCCGGGCGGGCAGGTAGTAAATATTAAATAAATAGACAAGAATTCCAAAACAATTTTCAGTTATTATTCTAAAAGGCTAGAAAAAGGCTGGGCCAATATTACTCACAATTCCTATTAAGAAGTTAAAACTTTCTCAGACAAGACCGTGGTAAAACAGAATGCCAAAAATATTTTTAACTTAAAATCTGGGACTCCTACAGGATTGTAAACTAGTTCGGCTCAAGACCATCTCTGAAAGCAAGGTGGCGGCGGCGGCAAGGCTTATAACCCTTATTTTCGATTATACGTGGGTAAGTTCAATGCTTGTTACATTTTTAGGCAGTTTGGGAAGATTTAATACCGAATCGGAGAACGTAAAAAGAAAGGTCATAAAATTCACATCTGATTTTCTGTAATTCCTATTGATGGAAAAAAGGCTACACTTATCTCATCGGAAGTTTGAACAGTGGAGCAAGATGAATTTTTTTACAGCAGCAATCAACAGATATTTGACAGACCGATAATGCAAACAAGAAACGAAGAAGGTCAATGCTACAATGTCTCAGCGTTTCTAATATATCTGCACAGTCAAAAATACTCCTTTTAGCTACATCTCTGCTGACCCCACTACTAGTCCATTCCACCTGATTCCTGCAACCTCGCATCCTAATCCCGTATCAGCGGATTCGGACGCCATTTTACGTCTTTTTAGTTCCAATGGCTCGGATTTCAAAGTTTACTACCATCATAAAATGAGATGGATGTTTTTTGATTAGATTTAATTTGTAGGACCAGTGGGAAATGGCGTCTGGTGTTTGATGTATTAAGTTTTTATTAAGGGACGAATGCAGCTTTAAACTTGGTTAAGAAACAGTATTTAGGGTTCCGTACCTCAAAAGGAAAAAACGGAACCCTTATAGGATCACTTTGTTGTCCGTCTCTCTGTCTGTCCGTATATCTGTCAAGACCCTTTATCTCGAGAACGCGTGAAGGTATCGAGTTAAAATTAATGTCGTATACTAAAGTTTGCAACCCCTTGCAGCAGTGAAAAAACAAATTTCTAAATCAACGCAATCAAGAGATACAGCCGTTAATGACGCATATTTTACACTCGCAAGGGAATCAAAATGTACAGGGCACTTGCCCGTTGACCTAGTATCATGAAATTTGGCAATAAGCAATGCCTTATAGCACAAGTAAAGGAAAAAGCCGAAAAAATAAATTTTTACCTATATTAAATAGACAGATTATTAACTTATTTGCAGTTGGTAAACTGACCACGACTTAAGCCGATGTATGGGGTCAGTTTTCCAACGGCAAAGTTAATTTTGTCCTTCAATTCAGTTTGTCTTGTCGTTAGAGCAATGTTCAGTGCCCTCATAGTTATGAACTTCAGTAATGTTATTTAATTATATTGGTGAATGTAGCCGTTTGTACGGAACCCTCTGTGTGAGTCCAATTCGCACTTGGCCAGTTTTTTTTTGTTTATGCGTATCATCTATTCAGGTTTCTAATTGGGTGGAGCAAAAGTGCAAAAGAAAATTCACTCTAAAACTCACGAAGTCATTTCAAAATCAAAGCATCGAATTCTCAGGCCTTTTTATTCAAACACTTTTTTTAACAGTATGTGTATCAGAAACAATGTGCACACCTCAAAAAAAAAGTTACTAAAATCAACACGAGACATCCAGTACCCATTTCAGAGCTCAATCGACGCTTCTGTAAATACCAAACTAAACCTATTTTCAATAATGATTTCGAACTTGCTCAGCATAGACAAAACAACATCATTTCTCCTCCTGTTTAATTACATTCCCAATTAATCCGCAAATAATGAGTCTTCTACGAATATACAGCTCATTGATTGTGTAATGGATACTGTTTAGGCTTTCTATCATACCTGCGAGAGACATGCAGTGACATTGGGGTGGGTTAGTCCAACGGTATACATTTCAAAGTCATTACGGTTTGAGAGCTAAGCGCAACTGCATTGTGAGCCTATGTCCAACAGACTGTATAATTTTAGTACGACGTTACTTAAAATATATTTAAACAGAGTCGGGTATTTTTCTTGATATTACAAGACTAAATTGGCACATTCATTCATTATTGATATAGCTAGACGGAGCAACAGAGAATATTACACTATGTCATGTCTGCGGGTAGATCGGCTGTGAGGGGTGAACGGGAGTTATGGCATTTGCCGGAAGAAGTTGCATACTTCCGGGAAGATCTAGATGGATTGCTGAAGCTCTTTCAGTTGATGATCTGATTAAGTTAAAAAATAAAAAAAGTATATAAATAAATAATAATAATGAGGGATGGCTTAAATTGGTAAAGACAGTTCTAGAGTACCAGGGGAGTACCCTATGATGATTCTGGGTCAGTTAATAAGGAATCAAAAGTCGTCTGAGGCTCAAAATTGAAAAGGTGGAATGGGATTTATGTAATGTCGGTGACGACCTGAAAACTACCCTCACATCAAAGCCCGAAAACAAATTCTTGACACGTAAATAATCATACTGACAAAATATTGAAAAAGGCTAGAGATGGAGTGTCTGATGTCTTAAACATGTCTAAGGGGAAATATGACAGTGATGAGGTGCTAGCGAGTGGCACAACATTGGGGTCAAGGACTATTAATACCCCTTCCAAGAATAGCCGTCTTTCCCTCTACACCCGTAAGAATGTTCCATGATAAAGTGGTGAAAGAGAATGTACCTTATGACACATTTCCGGTGCCAGTAAACGAGAGACTCATGCAGCTACTGCCCCTATTGCTGATGAGGACTAAAGGAGAGTACTTTCACGTAGGCGATATCATTCATCAGAAAGATGGAAATACAACTAAGCTGCTAGGATTGTTAAGCTATTATCGTGCGGAATTTCAGTCAACTGCAACAACAGACAAATCCAAATCCAGAATTCATACTAACTTAAATCAGGCTATAAAATTCCATAACAGAGTACAGCATTACAATTATATTTAACAAAATTACACAATAACAGCAATATTTCATTTGAAATCCTAATCCTTTAATTTTATGAAATAATAATTTTGTAACAATAACAGTAAATAATATTATGTAAACCTCGACCCATTTGCAAACCAATACATGAATAAAAAGAAGCAAGAAATACAGACGTACAAAAATAAATAATAAAACTAGCACTTTTGTAAAACTAGTAACAGTCATCCTTGAGCACTCGATTGTCTTCAATATGCATCTTGAAACAAGTAGCAGAGAAATAAACAAAGGAGCCTGCATAAAGCCAGCATGTAACGCAACCAACTAAAGAAAATCCAATGTCCTCGAAGGCCGATCTTTAAAACCGACCCGGACATTCTAATATCGGCCACTAGACGTAACATTCACAGGATATATCCGTTTAAATACCGGGTAGGGATGCCCGGGTATCTTCGAGGGAGAAAAGAAATTCCATTGTTTGAATTTGACTTTTACATTTTGTATTTTAGGGTTGTTATATCCTTGAGCATTTCATATTGAATTGAACTGTATATTAATGGTATTTAAATTGAATAAATGTAAAATAATAGTAATTGAATTGAATAATTGTAAAATAATGAAATTGCATTGAATAATTATATAATAATAATATTTAAAATTAATAATTGTATTGTAACAATAATTGATTTGAACAAATAGATATTAATTATAATGATTGAATTGAATAATTATATAATAGTAGCGGTTAAATTGAACAATTGTATAATTTCTTAAAGAATATTATTTATTTTGTTTTACTAATACATAAATTGCATGTTCTTAAATCGTAATATCATTGTAAATCGAATTTTATTAAGGAAATAAAAAGGCCTTTTTATTTTTTTTTATATCCTTGATCTTTGTCGTGTTTATTTACACAGATTACTATAGTTTGTACATAATTTGAATGATTGTTTTTTTTTGTTTAGATTAAATATCTGTGATATTGCACCTACCACTATTTGCGTCTGCATCAACCAAAGGTCCATTGGCATAAAAATGCCTAAGGCATTATATATCTGCCTATGTTCCTTTGTGTGCATGAAGTCTATATTACTATTACTATATAATATTTTAAAGAGAAAAGGTTTGTATTTTATATTTTTGTATATAACGAATAAACTTTAAAACTACTGGACCAATTTCAAAAATTCTTTCACCTTTGGGAGCTACACTATCCCCAGGTGACATAAGCTACTTTTTTTCCCCGATTTTCCAGGGGAACGGGAACTACGCGAGTGAAACCGCGAGGCGTCCGCAAGTTTTAAAGAAATAAAATAAAAAAACAATGAGGGTCGACTCTTCCTCTGGATAGAGATGTCCGGTGCATTCTCAACAGCCCAGCTATCTAAGCAAGCTTTTGACTAAACAACTTAATGATACGTCACTAGGCAAACTACTAAAACTTTTCACGGATTTTAGCAGCTGCAAAATCAATAAGAAAGGAGAATCATTCTACTTCATGATTGTTATTCATCGTCATTTCAACCGAAAGACGTCCACTGCTGGACATAGGCCTCCCCCAGGCGTCGCCACATTTACCGATCCCGTGCGTCTCGTCCAACGCATTCCTGCAACCTTTACCAGGTCATCGGTCCAACTAATGGGAGGCCTTCCAACGCATTGTATTTCGGTTCGCGGTCGCCATTCCAGAACTTTTCGGCCATCCGTTCTGCGAGCAATGTGCCCTGCCCACTGCCACTTAAGTTTCGCAATTCTTCGAACTATGTCGGTAACCTTGGTTCTACTGCGATGATTGTATTATTTGAGAATAATTAGCCATGGTCCTCTTCGTCTTCTATTTTCAACTACAGAAAAATACAAGCCCCTGAATTCACAATTTTATTTAAAGTTGAGTATTTCTCAAACTCTAGTCTGAACATGGGCATCGCCAAGTGAGTCAGGGAGGGCAGTTGCCCATTTAGAAAAAAATGTAAAGAAATCAATGTCCTAAGTCCACTCACTTAACATATCTAACCGTTTCCAAAAGAGACAAAAATCTTCTTTCCCGAAATTTTCAAAAAACCCCGAAGATTGTGTTTTGATTTACATTAAAAAAAGAATCTCGCTAGAATATGATTAAAAAATTGGTAATTGTCAATGGACCTTTTGATTATCTCCAAATTCTTTTTATTCTAATTATTATTCTATTCCAATTGTAATAACAGTTTTTTTATTGTATTGAGTTCGTGGAGACATTAGACTTTGTACCGGTTTTATCACAATCGCCGTAGGGGTAAGACTCGCACTACCAGTTTAAGTAAAGCTTCGTGTGCTTTTGACTATATTTAAAATTCATACTTTTCCCATTGTCCCCACCTTCAACTTGCCCATCAACTTGCCCCTTCCTGGGCCATCGGCTGGCGACGCCCTTGAGTCTGAAACCCTGTCTGAAGCCACTATGGCCTAGAACTAACCTATTCTCTTATGACATAAAGACCCCTTAAAGTATTCATACGTCGCAATTACGGCTTGATATGAAGAGGTAGATACTTGTCAATTCTAGCAAATTATGGACATTGGCATGGCTCGCTTGTCAAGAACATTTTCCGGGAATTCTTTGATTACTACTATTAAAGTATTATGAATTGAATGAATATGCCTCGATTCAATGAAAAATGTTTGTAGTTAGAATAACATTTTCATATCAGTTGAAATTACCGTGACATGAAATACTTATGTCAAAATCTGGAAGACCTATAAAATTGCTTTTTTCGATAAAGAAAATGTTTTCACTTTACTTCTATAATTGCATTTTATGCAAGCCAAACAAAGCAAACCGCCAAAGCAATTCCTTTAATTAGAAAGCGAATTACAAGATTTGGTTACCAAGCTAATTTTCTTGTAATTCCCATCTCCCTCCAAATAATTCAATACGCCAAACAGATAAATCAAAGAAACAATTCGTTGCATTTCCCCGCATCCCTGAGACGATACGTCCAAATCTACAGTGGGGAAATTGAACTGTTGTTCTCAAAATGTATTAGTACATTTATTCGCGCTGGATGCAACCCGCCTCGATACCGTACGATAATATTTTAACTTTATCTCGAATACTGTAACGAGAATT
This sequence comes from Orthosia cruda, assembly GCA_964057195.1. Lineage (NCBI taxonomy): Eukaryota > Metazoa > Arthropoda > Insecta > Lepidoptera > Noctuidae > Orthosia > Orthosia cruda. Next base: position 2,785,133 of record OZ059835.1, on the reverse strand, counting down.
CTTCTGGTGTGACAGTGTAGCAAATTGTGGCAGAACACAGTACGACAATATTAAAGAATATTTTTTTTAATTTGTGACTGTCGTTTTTAACCACTCAATATTTCTAATTTTTTAAGACTACAACAAAGGTTATACTGCTTCATGTCACATTTTCTTGATGAACCATACAATACCAATAAAATAAACAATACCAAAATAAATCAAAAAACTAGACAGAACTAGCCATAAAAACAACCAACCAACATAAAAACTCATATCACAAAACTATTATATAGTATGTACACATGTGTATGTGTGTGTGTGTATGTATGTAATGTATAATGTGTAGTTATGTTTAACTAATTGTAATACATTTATATAAAATGAAAAATCATTTTCAAATCAACAATGCATAAAACTATTTATAGTATGTAGGTATGTGTATGTATGTATGTATGTGTGTGTATGTATGTACTCTATAGTGTGTAGTTATGTTAACTAATTTTAATACATTTATATAAATAAAATGAAAATATATTTTCAAATCCTGGCTTATAGATTTCATTTTGATTAATTCAATATTGACTTTAAAGCAAATAACCAATAACAAACAAGTCAAGAATGTTAAACTAATAAGCGACCTTCAATCTAAGGTTCTAAAGACAAAAATTACAAAAACTTACGGAGACGTGTTATTAGGTGTTACACTTTTCTAAGTCACGTAACATACTAAATATTTGTCTATGCAAAACCAAAAATTATCAAAAAAAAATCTCGACCATCTATCTGCTGTTTTTATGACATTTTTACACTCATAAGTGACCTCTGTTTAAGACCAAAAATCACCAATATTTTTCGAGAAAACACTACGAAACATTTATAGATTTTAGTCATAAAAGCCAAAAAAAAAACATTTTCGACCAACTGCACTATTCTGCAACATTTCCTATACTGTGTCACAAAGGACAACGCAAAAGCGACACTGCATGTTTATATCCGAGGAAGGCGCACAAAAAGTGCAGCGTTCTGGCTACATCTTTAACATAATAATAGATTTCGGCTTCAGCAATTTATTTCTAACCAGCTTCGCCGACTCGTGAATGTCCTGGGCTGCTGGTATTTCTTTAAGTATTGATTTTAAGGTGTGAACTCTTTGATGCGAGGTTTTATTGGCTGTGATGCTTGGATGCTGGTAAAAAAAGGCTATATTTAAAACAAAAGCAAGTAATGGCCACTTGACTGGACTGAACCAGGACGTTGACGGTTGACATAATTATTGACAAGAAGGACTTGAACGTAATTTTCATAGGATATTTTTTTATTTTCAACACTGCCACTACATTCACATTTCTTCACATTCATCTAACCAAATACATTATAACACGAACACATGATAAAATATGGCTTAGTAATATTACTGCATCGACTTAAGTAGAACAAAACCGGCCAAGTGGAGTTGGACTCGCGCTCGAAGGGTCCCGTACCATTATCGCAAAAAACGGCAATAAGATCACGTTTGTTGTATGGCAGCCCCACTTAAATATTTATGTTATTCTATTTTTAGTATTTGTTGTTATAGCGGCAAAAGAAATACATCATCTGTTAAAATTTCAACTTTTTTTTTTTTTTTTTATTATTGATAGGCTTGCGTTTGACCACTATCTCACCTGATGGTAAGCGATGATGTGGTCGACGATGAAGCACGCTTGCCTAGAAGAAACCTATTCACTCTTGACTTAAAGACTCCCAGGTTGTAGGTATCATAACTAGGTAACTGTGTAGCTATCACGGTTCATGAGATACAGCCTGGTGACAGACATACAGACGGAACCATAGACTAATATATATAGATTGACGGAACGCGGCGTCTTAGTAATAGGGTCCCGTTTTTACCCTTTGGGTACGGAACCCTATAAAATCAAGTCATCACAGAACGCGCCAACCAATCGTTTAAGCATTCTTTCTTCTTCTTTCTTTTCGTGTGAGGTGTGGCCACCTCTGGTGTCAGAGTTAATTAAGCCGCCTCTGGGAATCCCCACAGGCCTCTGTTCAGACTTACATTATAACTATATAAGTCCAGGTTTCCTCACGATGTTTTCCTTCACCGTTGCCTTTGATGTCCAAGATTAACTTAGAAAGTACATATGAATTTGAAAAATTCACTTTGGTACTTGCCCGGATTCGAACCTACGACCTCAAGCACGGCAGGCGAGGTCTTAACCACTGGGCTACCACGACACTTTAAACATTTAGTAAAAAGAAAAGTTTCGAAGCCCATGAAGAGTTCCAACGAAAAACTTTTCAGGGCAGAACTTTTGAATAACTTACCCGATAATCACAAAATATCTTGACTAACAACTCACATTTTCAATGAATTTACCGCTCAGCAATATTTATTTCCGAGATGTTTTTTTCAATTTCTAACAAAAAAATGCCATAGTTTTGCAAAAACAACGCCACCGACAGCAAATCTGAAAATAAAATACGTTCTAGAATAAATGAAATTATTTGTGGCCAGCATTTTACAACATTTTCGAACGTTTTTTTGTTAAGAGTATTTTTTAGGAATACTAAAATTATGGAGGTTGCATTAAAAGAGTTTCTATGCGGAAATTAAATACTTGGAACTATATTTACGGAAAACGATTATTCTTTTTTTTTTTTTTATTTGCTATCAATATGTTTTTTGAATCTTACCCTTTTGTAGACAATACTTTATATGCAGCAAAATCTTCAACACACCCATACTATAACCCAAAAATTCATGGAAATTCCTTCCAGTATACAGCTACAAATATTATTATTAAACTAAAAACCGAGTTACAAGGAAACTCACTTCAATTCCGTTGAAGACCTCCCCAAAACCGTACAAGGTAGTTCCATTACAGGCTTGAATTTTGCTAAGCCTTACCCGACGTGAAATATGTAAAAAGTAATGAGAATACTGTGCACCATAACGAAATCAACGCACAAAACATTTTATCATTATTTAGACCAAGTATTAAGCTTATTACTTCAAGATTCAAGAGATTGCAAAATATTTTTAAAGTAAAAACACACGAAATGCAACCTTATTTTCAAAACTCTTAAAGTTGGTCCGACAGCAAAATAGTGATGAGCAATCTCAGTGTAATGGTTCTGTGTTTCAAGAAAAACTTTGTCAATCCCTATGATGTGTATAAACCGGCTAATAAAGACGTAAGTAGGTTGCAACTTAATTTGGCAACTCAAACTTTAGGTCTCTGGAATAGGTGTTTGTTTAAAAAACGTCGGGGGATAACTTTGAGCTATTTGCTGAAGGTTCTGTATAACAATGTGTATAACAATTTTTATACAAGCATTTGCGTGTTCTGCTTTATCGATTAGTCGGTCTTTAAAAGCAGTGATTGAAAAAACAAGGCATATATTTGTGTCTTGTTCATTCCTTATTTTTATTTAATTCGCAGTTAATCACCATGAGACATTTTTCTGTTCTTATACTACCCACCTTGATATACTATTCCTTACCGATGTCAATGTCACTATGCTGATTTTTTATAATCGTACCTATTTTCACTGTGTGGCCCAAACGAAAATGTTTTCTTCCCTTCATTCTTTTTATTTCTATAAAACTGGTCAACCTGAAAGCAAGCAGGGGTTCCATGCACCAGGAACCCAACTGTAAAGAATATGATCACGACCTCTAGTGGAACCCCGCTTCTCATTTAAAAACCTCGTAAAACGTCAAGAAAATGTTTTGACACTGTTCCTAATATAAATTTAGGGAGTGTACACACTTGATAAGGTAAGTTCGCTCGTAAAAGCCAACGAATCAAGGCGACGCGATAACGTTGCGGGTTTTATCCGCGTCTAAAGGAACCTTATTTCGCTTCTGGTTATTTTTGAGGTAATGATGGATGGTTTCTTTAAGATATTTTGGAAGTTTTTAATTTTTTTGTGAAGAAAGAAAGTTGTGGAGTATGGCATCAGTAAATATTTTGGGTTTTATAATAAGTAAAGTTTTGATGGATTTAAGATAGATAAATGGTTTTTGCAAATATGTTAATGTGTGATTGCATTGTAACTTGTTTTTATCTAAAAATAGTGAATTCTTGCCTCTGAATTTGTACATACTTTCCCTAACTTTTACATGTTCAACCATTAGTCAAGAATTAATAGTTTAGATGTTATTAGCGTTTGAAATCTTACATATTTTTTAGGTCACAAATATTGAACCGCAAGAGAACCAGGGTTACCGACATAGCCCGAAGAATTGCCAAACTTAAGTGGCAGTGGGCAGGGCACATTGCTCGCAGAACGGATGGCCGATGGGGCAGAAAGGTTCTGGAGTAGCGACCGCGAACCGGAAGACATTGCGTTGGAAGGCCTCCCACCAGGTGGATCGACGGCCTGGTGAAGGTTGCAGGGATCCGCTGGTTGCGAGAGGCACGGGACCGGTCAAAGTCGCGACGCTTGGGAGGCCTATGTCCAGCAGTGGACATCTTTCGGCTGATATGATGATGATGAAATATTGAACTAAATGACGTGTTCACGTCGTCATCATCATCATCAGCCTAATTTGCCCACTGCCCACGCGGGTCATGCGAGTCCAGTGCGGGTTAGTGGATGTCACATATCTTAAAATTGATTTAAAACAAAGTAAGACAGAGTTGTAGTAGTTTTATTGCTAGTTTGATAAACTTCACAAGTCCAAATTATTATTTTGTATATTTTCCAGCTTAGAAAGCTGTTGCTTAGAATTGATTCACAATATGCCAGTATTGTTCACCTAAATATATTTTATGAAAGACATTCTATTCTATTCGTTCCTTTTCTTTTATTCCACGTCAGTTCCCCAGTCTATCTGCCCCCTAAACCCCCGATGCGTTCGTCATTTCCGCCGAGTTTTTTACGATCCTCCCCGAAACGTCAAGGTAATCAAGTAGTACCCTAACATGGCGGCTAACGATTTTAATTAAAGTAAATTGCGTAATTCTTTCGTCTGTTAAGAGTTTTATTAACGTATAATATACGGTTTATGTGCTGGCGTTTTGTTGAGATGTTAAATTTTTGATTAAATGGCGGGTGACGTCGATTCAGAGTATTGTTACTCGTTCTAGTGCTCTGGGTTATATCATCTTGACACGTCAGCCATTATTTCTTGGTGAAACGAGCTATACAAGCCTTGGTGAAAATGTCGGCGAATTCAAAGAAATTGGCCCAAGTCTCTGAGCTTGAGTAACAAAAATTATCGAAATAGTATGTTACAAATAGACATACGCGTTAGCCGAAGCCATTAGCCGTTTAATTTGTGGCGCATCGATAATATCTGTTTTCATAAGCTGGCTATTAGACTAGCTTCTGACTCTAACTGACCCATCAATCTATCTGCTTAGCCAATCACGTGATACCCCTTGTAGGCCCCCAAGATTTATGTCAGAATTGATGGCTTCTGACTACTATACTATCTGTCTATTATCTTCAAAATACCAACATACCTGGGACCAACGGCTTAACGTCCTTTCCAATGCATGGAGGAGACTCGGTACTACTCGGTCAAAATAAATGTGCACTTTGCCCCGACTTCCCCCTACCCGCACGGCGCCCAGCGTTCTCCACTTACTCAAATAGCGAGAGTCGAACGTCAGAGTTACTTGACAGCGCCAGCATTATTTTGGCCAAGCAGTAAGTATTAAATGACCACCCATCCACTGACCCACCTCAGCAAGCGTTGCTTAACCATGAATATCGACCCCTACGGCTGTTATTACTTAACCAACATAGCAAATAGCTAGTAGTCTTAAAAAATCACACACGAAACACGTGAATCGAAAAGCAATTGTCCCAAAGTGCTGGTAGGTTCAGAATCAGCGAACGTGAGCGCCCGCCGACCGAAAATCTATTTTACAAATGAATAAACAAAATAAGCACCGCTTCCCTTTCAAGAAAATTACTTAGAAATATGACGAGAGTACAGGGGGCTCTTTTAGTGGAGTTGCTTTTTGCTGTTGGTTATTTTTTTTCTTTGCTTGCAATTAAAGTCTTACTTTAAAAAAAATGGTAGCTCTAAACACTGATTAGTAGATTCTTAATTATAATTTTCTATGGAGAATTTGAATAATGAAAAAAGAAAACAAAAAATATTTATCAGTGACTCGCGCTGAGGATACCGATTTTAAATGGTTTTTAATAGGACTTATTTAGCGGTGTCACGAATAGCTGAAACCTTTTACCCGACTGGCAAAGATGGGTTGTGTTTTTTTGTTTAATTGTATAAAGAGTAAAAATGATGAAGGTTGTATGTGTTAAGAGTATTTAAGGATCACAGCAGATGGCATTCTGTAGTTTCTGCCCCCAAGATATGACACGTGAGTTTATGTTTCATCTTCTATACAAGAGCTATTTACAAATTAAAATTATTAAATTCTTATCTTATCAAGCAACTTACATAAAAACAAAAACTAGCGTGTAAATGAGCCTTAATGCTATGTAAATCAAGCTATTAAAATAACACGCACAGCTTCCTTATATATTATTATTTAAAAATATGGTAAATCTGCATTAGTATATAAAAATGGCAAAAACTTTATAAAATGTATCATAGACCAATCGTGCAGCATGCATTGAATTTTATTAGTTTCCTTACTTGACTAAAAGTCACGTATTTAAGGCGTGTTCGATATTTTATATTTTTTTATTTATGACTAAGAATTCTAATCTAGATATAATTATGTTTTTAGAATTTCTTCCCCTATCATTCCATTGAAAATTAAATACAAAGTGAATATGGAAGTTTTCTTACATAAAACATAATATACTATAAATCAGTATACCTATAATCCTTTTCTAACAAATGAGTTTTTTTTTTTTTTTAATTTTTTGTTTGTTTTTTTTTTTGCGTGGAGAAATGCTCATGCATACTGCGCTACCACGGGGACATAGCGCAGTTATGTGGGACTCTAACCCACTAAAACTCCACGGTGTCCTCATGTGAGGTTTATGGCGGGAACACGGGCACGCGTTAGCACTCACCGCGAACCCGCCGCGGCTGTCCGTCACCGGACCCTCCTCGGGGGAGTACCCCCCATCACCCGGCGCACCAGAACACGCTGTGCGCCGTGACCACCCCAGGGACCAAACCAGCACAAGGGTGCCAGACGACCCCGTGTATGGCACCCTTGGTCCCCTTGTGACGGGTCGAGGTCAATGGCCCCGCCACCTACCATTTTGCGGCCGCAGAGGATAGGGAGAGCGGCCATCGCTATACCAACGCTCCTCTTCCCCTGCGGCCCCACCGCGTCCGCCATCAGACGGTGGCGACCCCGTCCAGGCCGCGGAAGGTAGAGAGAGCGGCGCACCGCAATACCGGCACTCCTCTCCCACCGCGGCCTCCAACCCTCAGCCGCGACATCGTATGGGTTTGGGAGGCCCCATACGACATCGCGGCCCGCCTCAGTTGCGATATCGCCCAGGCAGTACCGCAACCTACATGTTAGCCGCTACGTCGTCGGCTTATCGCCAAAAGCCCTGACGAGCGGCCCCTCCTCGGGTTCCTCTTCGCTTCACCGTGGGTGACCGAGCCACGGTTACTAAGCCCCCCCGCCTCGACAATGCGGGAACCCACCGGGGGGAAACAAATGAGTCCTGCAGTGCTATTCTGTTACAAACTCACCGTAATTCTGCTGCTGTCAATCCCTAACATCAATTGAAATGACACTGACAGTTCACTTCATATTAATTCCAAGTCAGTTGTCAAGGTGAGTTTTTGTGCAGAATTGAACAACTGTGTCATCATCATCCACAGCCCACTTCTTGCCTGAGTATATTCACGATTTTTTCTTATTCACAAAAATTTAAAATATGAAATAAAGCATCAGCCTATATACTGTATAAGGCGGGCGTCACACCGCGAGGGCGAACGCGTAACGCGTCATCAAACACCACAGGGCAGCCATTGTTCTAAATATTCCGTCGAAAACCCGCCTAAGTGATTGTTGGCTTGAATTTTATCAATGGCATGACATGTGTGCAATGTTTTGTTGATTTTAAAGTTGTAAACATTACACTTTTCTTTATAAGAACGGCGCTTCTGAGAGGCATGAACAAAATAAAATAAGATCAAAAACTAAAACACTACAAATAAATACATTATATTCTATTCTATTCCGACTACTGAAAAATCATGCTGTAAAAATATGAAACAAGAAAATTTTATCATCTGATTGAACTGTTTTATGTACACACTATTCGATTTGTTTCAGGAATTAAATAAACAACTTACATGTAATAAATAATATATTGTATTTCATACATATATATAGGATAACAGGTGTTCAGAGGATAACCGTGGTCGTATGCCAACTACAATACTCTGAACAACTATGATTAGGTATATAATACAATAAACTATTTACACGTACTTAATGCCTTAGGCATTTTAGGGGGTTGATTCTATAAAGAAGCTCACCATGAAAACTGAGGAATATCACTACAGCTTTGAATGGTGCAGAGATAAAAGTGTCTTGAGCTTTTGTTGTTCTCAGTCAAGTGCGAGTCTGATTAGTGCAACATTTTTTTTCTAACGATAGTTCATAGCCGCAGTCTTACCGTACAAAAACCTATAGTACCTTGGTTTTGTAATCGATTATAGATATACGGCGAATGCTTCCTGTGTGATTCCGTAGACACCTTCAGGGTAAGGATACTTGTAAAATATTGAAAAGTTTAAACATTCTGGGTTTTATAGTTGATGAAATAAGTGATTATCGAGTTTTTCAAACTTTACTTGAATTTAAAAAAAACCCGCCGAAATGTGGAATTAAAGTACGTAATACTCAATTTAAAATCCGATTTATAATCTTTTAAACTCTAGCATATTAAAAATCTGCTAGAGTTACTAGTACTACTAGTAATTATATCACTAAAGCATTAGATTTAATAATTAACCTTTACTTGTAATTCTCTACTAAACACTTGAGTGGAAAGTATCTACATAAGTGATAGTCAATTTTAATTTAGTTAAATGGTATGCGTGCAAGCAATCGCTTTATTATCCGGCCGAAATTGTGAAATAATTTCATAATAACCAGTAATCGTATAATACTGGATATCGGGTTTTAACAGAATGAAATGAAGGCTGATGTAAGGCTCCTTGGAGTTTTAGAAGATTTGATAAATAAATTCTTCTGACATGATTCTAAGTTTTTGTCTTTTTAGCAATTGTACCTAATAGATTCACCAAAATAGAATATTTTAAAATCAGAATCTCCCATTGAAGCATTTGACGACTGAAACATTTTGAAATTCAGGGCAGCAGTTTTCTTTTTAGTGCTTCTCTGAAATTGTCATTGATTAAATAAAAGGATTTTGTGTCTTGCAGCGGCATGCGGCAGCTCGAAGTCCAAATTGATTGTTTAGGCTCACCTTTTTTCGCATGGTAATAAACTTAACTTGTACTATATGGGTGCACCAATACATACTTCTGCTTTCTTCTTCTTTCGACTTAACGGTAAAACTCTTAAGATTTTTTAATCTCTCCTGTCTCTCTCAGCAGTATGTATCCACGTTGATTGAAGCTCTGAAGCTTCATGCTGGCATGTATTAAGTCCTTTGTGTCCGTTGTTTAAACTACACATTGGAGTTTCTCAAGTTCCCATACCGCTGCACTTCCAACTTAGAATACCACTGATTTGCTTATGCTTTTAAGGAATACAGACGTGAAGTCACTACGTTAATACGTCTCAATACCTCCATTCGTCACATTCTCACCCGCAGGTGGTCTAAACTCGCTGTAGTTTTATCTGTTCCTTATCAAATGTCATTGGTGGGCCGAACGTGACACGATTGCGACAGCGACGCCGCTGTTATTGCCTCCCAACACGGAAGGCGGTCGAATGGACACCGTGGCTTGATTGACATTACTTATTTATTCATTTCAGTGTCCTTCGGAAGGGTTGGGTCAGTTTTGTCTCTTACTAGCTGTACTCGAAGATGTTTTTGACAAGTACGAAGAATATGAGGAAGTTTTCTTCACCTTGAAATCTAATAATAATACAAGTTAGACCGAAGTCTTTTAAACAAATCATGCCTAAATAGAATCTATGTTGTCCTTTATAATGTATAATTATAAAGGACAGTATTGGCCCGCTATGGTAGACGATAGATGTGTGCGGGAAAGGAAGAGGGAAGCGTTATCTAGATGTAGGACATTATGGACTAGATTAGTTGGTTCTCCTTTAACCGAGTGTCACTATAAAGTTGGACACAATTTTAAGATTTTGTAATAAATTATTGTGTGCCCAATTAGTGGATAAAGGCAACGAATGATAATATTTATCTTAATAGATAATATTTACTGTTGGTCTGAGGAGCTCGTGGCTAAATAATAACAGCCTCACGGGTCGATCTTCAAGGTTAAGCAACGCTTGACGAGGTTGGTCCGTGGATGAGTGACCATTTCAACATACCGAGATTCCTCCGTGCCTCGGAAAGCACGTTAAGCCGTTGGTCCCGGCTGTCATTTGCAGATCTTTGACAGTCGTTACGGGTAATCAGAAGCTTGAGAGCTGACACCAGTCTAGCCAAGGGGTATCGTGTTACCCAGTTACTGGGTTGTGAAGGGCAGATAGGCAGTCGCTCCATGTAAACCACTGTTACTCAGCTTAAGCCGGTTAGACTGGAAGCCGAACCCAACATAGTTGGGAAAAGGCTAGGCACTTAGTTTAGTTTTAGTCTGAAAGATCACAGAGAATAACATCAAATCAGTCTATGAAAGATAACTGATGGACTGCCTCGCCCAATTAAAAAAGGCCAGTGTGTAAGTTTAAGAGCTCTCACCTACATTACAGCTCACCCTTTCAGCACAAACACACGTAACGATACTGGCATTATTTTGTAATTCACATAGGTGATTCCATTTCCTACCTTTCATTAATCTTCCATCTTTTCTACGACATCCTGGCGTAGGGGTCATTTTTGTTTGCAGTACCTCCTGGACCCTTTAAATACAAATAACGTTACCTTCTGGGAACAATGTTTATGAGGTTTTCATTGAACGGAGGTCGCAGGGAGGGAGGGAGGGTAAGCAGGATGTTTGACGTAAGTAGTGTAAAGTATACCTTGGGATACATTCCTTATTTGTCAGTTCATTAACTTGTTTCATGCTCTAGGAATGATATTTGTCTTTGTGAGTTTGTTTGTTTGTATATGTTGATGTGTGTGTGAATTGGGGATTAAATGGTTAAGATTATGAGATTTTTACTTGTGTTATGTTTTTATAGGCAGTGTTTTCCTTCTCTCTCATCTTCAACCCACATCTACCTAATATTGAGTGTAGGTCTACTCCACTTTACGGTATAGGGCCTCCCTCGTCCCGCCTTGTTTCCCCGCTTCATTAGAAACCCGCTTTGTTTCTGAAACCACAGTCAGGTTTGGCGTCCAAAAAATTGACAATATTTGGCAGAAACCCCGACTTTTTTGTCTCGGGCATAAGTTCTGCCCCCAGAAAAACTAAAATTATATATTTACCAACATTCAAATAAATATTCAAACAACATTCAATACGCAAAAAAATAAATTCTACATCATTCTATCGAAAATATTCCTTAGGCAAGTCGTTGACCCTTCTGTTACAGACGAACTAAGTTGCCATCTAAATTCATTTAAATACTGATAATATTGATAACTACCTAGACGCGGTCAAAAACCTCTTATCACTAACCTTCCCCACGTCCGATATATTTTTTCACTCCGATATTTTTTAATGAATCGAAGTATACGTCATGTTTGAATTGCATGGCTTTTTTTAATCCTCATATATTGCTAAAAGAAAATATATTATTCATAGTAAACAGCCCGAAGTTATTAAAACCTAAGTATATTATTTGAAACTCAAAACATCGATTTATATAGATAAAACTTACAAGAAGTAAAAACATATAATTACAATACCTACAGCAAAAGGCTATCACGGTATTTATTCGTCAACGGCTCAATATGTATGAAAGTCCTGCAGCCTTATTGCGCAAACTGCTGCTTCTTCTTCTTTTCGAGAAGATGGTTAAACTCTTTAGTTATTTTGAGCCAGTTTATTGCAGAAAGGGAAAGTGCAGGTGTATGGTCACACAAAGCTCACAACCTGTGGTTCATGTTTTGGTCAGGGACACCACACTCACATTGGGAATTCTACGAGACCATAAAACTCCATTTTCTCATGTTGTGTTTGCAGCGGCCTACCTGGGTGAGTAACCGATTGAGTCATATAGACCACCGCAGTTCCATGTAGCGGATGTTCCTGGGGTTTCAAGAATTTGGGTGGTGGTGGGTGACGTTCTTCCCACAGCTTGTTTCTTCTTTAGTTGGATGGTCCTGCTGAAATATCTAAACGGAAAAAAAAACTGTGTCCCTTTTTCATGTTTTCCAAGGTAAAGATCAGGGGCCCAGCTATAACGTGTGAACGTCTTCATGATTCCGCTGTGGAAAAGAGAAAGTGTTCTTCGTCCTGCTGTATTGTTCTTCGTCCTGCTGTATTGTTCTTCATCCTGCTGTATTGTTCTTCGTCCTGCTGTATTGTTCTTCGTCCTGCTGTATTTTTCTTCGTCCTGCTGTATTGCTGCATCCCTCTCTCACAGTGTAACCATGTATTTTTTTATTAACTTTAAAACTTTCGCGTTTCTTAATTGAGAAACAATATACCACGGGTATTTAACGCGATGATTTCGATTATTTATTTACCTATTTCACCCGACGTTTCGGCCGTGTTGCAACGACCGTGGTTCCGGGTAGACTGGTGTCTCTGTGTACTGGATCCGTTGGGGCAGATAATTCTTCATCTACCCTCACATTTCTACACACAACACTGACCGTGTCCTTATTCTGTAAGTTCGCCGACTGTACAAAACGAGGTAATGTTTTTTGAATCACTGGATTCCACGCCGCGGATAATTTGTTACCGTCATCCCGATTGAACGTTTTATGTTTTTTAATTTGAATCGCTTCACGCACAATTCTTGAATAGAAGTGGCGTTTCGTGGAGAGGACTTGTGGCCGATGAAATTCGATCCAGTGATTGTTGCCGCCTTCTAATAGGTGTTCTGCAATCGCCGACTTATTGACCTGCCGGTTTTTGACAGCGGCGACAGGTTCTTTGACCTTTTCAGCTAAAGTCCGCTTATTCTGGCCTATGTAGGAACTACCGCAGCTGCTGTTGATTTTATATATGCCCGGTGATTGCAACGGCAGTACATCCTTTGGTGTACCAACTACGCTGTTCAACTTTTTGTCCCGGCGCTATTCTATTCTATTCTAAAACGTTCAATCGGAATGACGGTTACAAATTATCCGCGGCGTGGAGTCCAGTGATTCAAAAAACATTACCTCGTTTTGTGCAGTCGGCGAACTTACAGAATAAGGACACGGTCAGTGTTGTGTGTAGAAATGTGAGGGTAGATGAATAATTTTCTGCCCCAACGGAGCCAGAACACCGAGACACCAGAGGGACAACGGTCGTTGCAACACGACCGAAACGTCGGCTGAAATAGGTAAATAAATAATCGAAATCATCGCGTTAAATACCCGTGGTATATTGTTTGTCATGAAATTTTTGTTTCAGAGTAAGACCCTGGTCAGCTTATGACTGAATGTTCAGTTTACAGCGGACTTCTCAAGTACGTATCATACTTTACTATTAGAAGGACATTTCCGCTACTTGTCGACAAATTATTTCAAAATAATACGCATTAACTTATAGGCGCAAGTTACACAACATTACAACATTTTTATCAATACCTCACAATATTATGTAGGTTACTCACGTTTAGGGGACATGTTAGGACTTGTCCGGATTAGTAATAATAATGCAATGACCTTTTTTTTTTCCTTATTTTGTCAGTGTGCTATTATTATTAATTTATGCCAGGAAATTAATGAGGAAAGCAAATTATTTGGAATTAAGTTATTCAGGGTGCTAAACTTTCGCAGTATTGTTCGGGGCATGTTAAGACTTGTCCGGATTAGTAATAAATAATGCAATGATCCTGATCCTTCTGCCGTCAGTGTTTTATTTATTACTAGCTTCTTTCCCGCCTGATAGTCGGCAATTATCCCACAGGAACAAGGCCTATGTGCTATTCCAGATTATAATCTATATCTGTGAAAAATTTCATCCAGATCCATTCAGACACATGATTGAGTAACAAACATACCTCCATCCAAACTTTCGCATTTATAATATTAATCTATACAAATATTATAAAGACGTAAAGTTTGTGAGTTTGTGACGTTGTAAGTGGTAATATCTGGATCTACTGAACCGATTTTGAAAATTCTTTCACCAGTAGGAAGCTACATTATTCCAGAGTGTCGGCTATAATATATTTTCAAAAAAATTAGAGATCTTTATGAAAATTGCAATAATGTAATCCAAGGTAGCAAAATGTTGCCTATAAAATTCATTCTTTGGCGTGCGCTGTGAAAACTATTGATGATAGATAAAAATTATTGGGTAGGCATAGTAGGCAGGGTAGGCAGGTTAGACAGAGTAGGTAGGGTAGGCAGGGCAGGCAGGGTAGACAGAGTAGGCAGGGTAGGCAGGGTAGGCAGGGTAGGCAGGGAAGGCAGGGTAGGCAGGCCAGTTGACGGGAGCGGCGGGTCAGCTAGTAGGATATATAGTAAGATTCACTTTATAAAAAAGAAATAGAAAATTCAAATGAATCTGAATAAAAAAATTATTCCGGGTGCTCTTCACTTTCGGAGTCTGGTTCGATTTACGGGTAGTCTAATATTACTGGGTAGTGAAGGTCAGATAGGCAGTCGCTCCATGTAAAATACTGGGACTTAGCTGCATCTGGTGAAACTGACCCCATCTGGTTTGATGACGACTAACATAGAAGTTTGGGAGAAGAAGACTTGGGATAAGGAAAAGCATTATGATGTAGGTTCGATTTGCGGGATATTACATTGGGGAAGGTAGACGGCATTCAGTCAATTTTTATTCTGCAAAAACAAGGCTTCACAGCAATATACAATCTTCGCTGGCGCGATTCTATAAGGGAACTGTTTAAGGACATTAACATCATGACGGTACCTTGGCAATATATTCACGAAAACACCTAATAATTTTTATCTATCATCGAGTACTGTATAAAATGTTACGATAAAATACCTCCCTACATTCAAGAACTGAATGAGGCGAAATTCAATACTTGTATAAAACGCACACTATGCAGGCAGGCATATTATAAGTTGGGGATTACATCGCTGATAAAAATGTTTGGATCAACGCTAGTCCTGCTCCACAGCCACTAGGGCACAAAAACAAGTGATAAGCAGAAGAGTTCTGAAGTATTGTTGGACCTGCTGAAGACTGTATGAATATTTTTGTGTTGTATAAAATCAATTTATTTTAGTATTATATAACTGCACAGCACATATGTGAGTACTATGTACCAACCGTAAATCTACCATTTTCTGTACCTATGTCTCGTTCGTTAACTTCAGTGTGCCCTGGCAGTTGATAGTGTGTCATGCTCTCTCTAATGTCTCTCTGATGGTGGCACAACTGTTGGATCATTCGGTTCTCTTTATGATGGTTGAGTTGAGTGGTGACGATCCATGTGTCATGTTCGTGAACGGGCGCCATCAGTTGGGATCGGTCATAACTTAGCTGCCTCGGCCTGTTTTTAATTACCTATTTATTGTATTTTTAATTGTTTGTTTTACTTTAGACGCTTTTACGTGCACGTTTTGTTTTTTTACATCGTTTTCACATATTAGTATTTTCTCAACAAGAACAATATAACCACTTTTTTTTAAAAGATAATGTGTGGAATTTCTTGTCCATTCTTCTCCATAACAAGCTAGATTTCCGAATGGACGGTAGAATCAAATATTATTACTTTTTAATTTAATTTATTTTCAGCGTTCGAAAGTGCCGCTTAATGGCCTAATTGAATAAAGAAATTTTTAATTTTGATTTTGCCAGTCGGTTAAGAATGAGTCAATATTTTTTTATCCGACTGCCGATGGAGGGTAATGTGTTTATCAGTCTATGTATGTTTGTTTCTATGTGGCGTTCTAGAGACCAAACGCGTGGGCCGATTTTGATTATTCTTACGTCAGTCGATTCGTCTTAACCTTGCAAGTGTCACTAAAGACATGACAGTAATCAAAGTTCACCACAGCGACAACCAGACGACATAATTGAGAGAAACCAAAAAAAATCGGCGAACATGTCAAGTGGGATATGGTTGAATAGGTATTTTTAAACAAACAAACCTTAATAAACCGCCCATTTAATGACTATGTTTATTCCATTTTGCATACCCTTTTCAGCATAGAGACTAAAACGTAAATTCACATATATTATTTTTACGTGTACCTATTTTAGCATAATACCTACATTTGTGAATGTAAACGTCTCCCAAAATGAGTGGCAGTTACCCACATCACATTAAAATGACGGTTGTTTTCACTTTTATAACTTTTACGAAAACAAAGAGCTACCTTTCTGGATGTGTAGGTATATATTTTTTTATTTATTAACATACGGATAGGATCGGTGTTAAGCTATATTTTTGGAAATCCATTTTTATTGGAATATTTTCGTTCAGGCTTTTCAAATAGAAAATTACTTTGTACTGTATTTGTTAATGATCTCTCGAAAAATATGAATGGGAACAAAATTGTGATGCCCCGCGAATGTTGTGAATCTGATAGGTTTCTCTGTTCATTTTTTTTTTTATTAAAATACCTCCACTGATGTTACCTAGGCTAAACTTTTTAATAAAATAAAATTTTCATGAAAGGCATACAAAAAAAAGAGACTACTTTGCAAACTAGTATTTGTACATTGAAGAAGTCCGAAAGAGTTACATTTTTACAAATAGTCATCGTCGCATGCCAAACCTGTGTGTTCCTAAAAGTCATCAATTTCTTCTTGGGTAACGGTATAGATAATTATAACGTAATTTTTGCCATCTATATCAAATCCATCGAAAAATCGCCTATAACGTGTTTCAAATAATTTGACGCCGAGTCATCGTGGAAAGTGAATTAAAAAAACGTTCAGCAATCATATGATCGTGACGTCACAGCTTCACAATCATAATATTAGATAATAAACATAGCAAGGTGACACCATGATAAAAATAATCGGAGGTTCAACGACCGTATTATCAGCACGACCTCAGAATCACCGATAGCGTATCACGATGCGTTACATGCGACTAGCTGTGTTATAGAATATTTAGGCGCGAGTTTGTTTTATATGGAAGTTCTTTCTTTTATATAAGAAGCCCAGATGACCTACTGTGTCTTAATTTTACCAAGTTGACTAGTAGAGAATGCCTCAGGCTTTATACCCGCCTATGTTGCATGAAGTTTTAATAAATAAATAAATACTACAACATCTCCAAAGAAGTACCTAAAGATCGTAGCAAGTTTATGAACAGAATCTTTGTATATATTCTTTGACATTATTCTTTCTACGTCTACAGCTGTTTTGACAATCTTTTTCCCAACTATCAAAGCAGTCCTATAATCTGAGCATATATCTCGAAAAAGACATATAAATGAGTTAAAAAGGTTTTAGCGGTGACAGCGTGTTGTATAAAAGCGTTTGACAACACAATTTAGCTCTATAAGCTTATAGGACAAAAATTACCCATAAATAAAGAATGTAAACGTTTACTACACCATTTTAATCAATCTTTATAGTATGTGCTATAGCAAGCGCTAATATCACTAGAACAGAATAATACTGCTGTATAAAATTGTTAAAAAATGCCTTTATTCCTCTGATGTGCGTTATAAAGGTTACAAACGAGCTGCAATAATCGTTTCGTTTTAGCAGTGATGAACACTCAACTATAAGGCGACCTTGTCGTATTGAGGATTTTCCGATCGTTGCTATAGTACTTAGTACGTTAGTAGTTAAAAAAAACTCTGCAATAGAGCGATTTTGTGATGTAGTTTTATAGGACCAAAAACAGTGTTGCCTAAAACGTTCTATGGCTAATAAGCCATAGAACGTATACATACGACCAATTTTTGATACTTGGGTTCCACCTTCGATATACATTTCGGAATAATATCGCATTTGCTGCCCTGTGACTAGTACTCTATTTTCCTACTGCTGCAGTTTCTATTTACATCAAGTCTTTACTGTGCTCCTTGCCTTCAAAAACCTTACTTATAGCTATATCCACATCGTCCCGGGTTTCGTTGGTTTGCATAAAAAAATATCCACCCTATGACACCGAATTAAAAACTAATGATAAACAAACACACGATTAAAAATCCAATATGGCGGACGTCCATGAATCATTGTATGAAACAATTAACCCAGATATAGCGATCGAGGCATAAGCTCCATGAAATTATAAATTATGTAGGAAGTAACGCTGATGAATCAACTGGTTGCATGCGCGGTGGGTAATACCCGGCTAAGTTAGGAGCTGGGGCAATAGACCATCATTTTAACATTTTGATGTTATGTTTTGCGTGACTAGTAGCGCTATTCCGTAAACATATTGAAAGGCCTTGAAGTGAGAGGTCAATCCATAAGCATTAAACGGGTTGATAACACATTCCATCTAAATATTTACGAAGAGATTTTGCCACAAAAGGTCGACAGGTTTGCACAGAAGTAACAAAAACAAAATGATGGTGTAACTTTTCTTCATGTCACAAGGAAAATAATAACTAATATTCAATGGTTCTTATTTGAACTTGGTTTTGTATTTTCAGATCGGATGGAGAAACGACTTTAGTACAGTCGAATTCTAAAACACCATTGGATTGTAGAACATTAACTTCTACCACTGAACGAGAACTAAATAACAGAGTTTTATATATCCATAAGTTTTAGTTCAATAATATAACCTACACAATCAAAGTAAAAAAAAAGGTAACGTAATATGTAGAGTGTAGAATTTACCTGGATATAGTCATAGCGTGCAATATTCGCAAAAAATCCCAGCCTATTGCTGAAGAAGACATTAACAAAATACCTAAACTAAAACTCAGTAAAAATAACCTTAAAACGAATACAGAACAATATTCACTCAAGTCCACACGCTAAGCAGTGGCACTCAACCTTGTACCTTATCTAAAAGTGAGTCAATACATACATAAACTGTAATGCAGCTGTTTTCTGGTTACTCGCCCTTCGTCTATCGTGCGTTTCAATGTTACTTAAATACTTAATAACTATACACTAGGTCAGTGTTGTCTGTTTGTTCGCCTTGCATGATTTTTTAAACTAATTTGTATTGGAATAATTGCTTTGGTATATTATGAGTAGCAAGCAAATGTATGTCATTAGTATGTGTAGTCTCATCATTCATGTGAGCCTGAATTTTGATTCATTACTGTAGTGAACCTCTGCCTATCCCTTTTGCAAATACAGGGGTGATATTATGTATGTTATGATAACAAATGTGGCCCCTATAACACGGGATTTTCCTAACATCGGGCCAATATTCACAAGATTGAGCAGAAATATGTCATAATATTCTATTAATGTAACATGAAAATATGTATTTCTTCTTTTTGTTACATAAATAAATTATTATAATTATACAGGGAACAGATGGAACTACTTAATATATCACTATAATATGGTTCGGTCAATAATTAAAGTTACTTAGTTTAGCTTAAGAGCTATTTTAAATAATGATGCAAAGAAAAAGCGAAGGTTTTGCCTCGAAAAATAAATAAAAAGTCCTTGACCGGTGTAACAGACAGTATTAACCTAACAAGGAAAGAAGTCATGAGAAATAGCAAAAGAAAACTCATTTTACATTTAGGTATACATTCCTTTGCAATGCTTTAATGCCCACTCCAAGAAATAAATGGGTAAGAGATGATAAAATTAATAAAATAACTTATATTAATAAACCCTAACTCTACAAAACACTACAAACCAAGAAACAAACTTCAACAATTAAACAGATAATGCAGTTAAATCAGGTACATTGGAAACCACAGGTGTCGACGATTCACAATTGTTACAGGCTGACGAAATAAATAATTCACACAAATTATAACAAGTGACTACTAGTATTACTAGATATGACTACAAGTCTATAGTCACGTAGGTATCTGAATCCAATGAAGCATAAGAACTCTGCACGGGATAAGGAGATAACATAATTAGAAATGCAGAAATTAATAATGGTATATCTAAAGAATTACCATTATTAAAAAAATAAAAGAAAAATCATCATAATTATTTCAACCAAAAGGTGTCCACTGCTAGGTCTTCCCAAAGCGTCGCCACAATAATCGGTCCTGCGCTGCTTATTGTTTTTCCAAATCATTATTGTCTGCTTCCCATTGACAGTGAATATTCCGTTTGAAGCAGATCACTAAGGGTAACGCTTACCATCGCGTACCCTTCAAACCCAGAACAACCACCTACTGAGAATTCCTTATCATTAAATTGACAATCTGTATTAATATGGTTTATAATCTGATCATCAATCATCGTTTTACCTTGCATCATGCCAAGATCATGTCCGCAGGAGTTCATCGCCACGATTCCTTACCCAAGGTCAGATGGTGATAATTGATAACAAGTTGTTTGTATGTCTTTGCTGTTATCAGTTTCGTCACCTTTGTCTGAGTTTAGAGAAAGTTGTTTTGTTTTGCGCAAAATATATACGTTTAGACGCATTTTCCTAATCAGTAATTTTAGATTACTGGGTTTTAGGCAGGCTTTTATTAGGTTGTTTGCAATGAGGAGGTAGTGTCCGAGATTTGATTTTTATAACTACTACACAGGTCTTATTCTTAGTGTGTCGATGGCAAATATAAGAATTCAATATTATGTTTGGATAAGAATTCAGCTAACCTGGTTACAGTTAATATTAAAAAAAAAAAAAGCTTTTATTAATTCCTTACTAGTTTAGGTAGGTTTGAAGTTGTATCATGTTTGTACAAACATCGGTTTAAATTATGTTAGTATGTTAGTAAAATGTAAATAAAAACACTTAAACTTAATATTTGTTAGTATTGTGAGTTAGTATTGCCGTTGTCTGTCTCTAGTTCATTGTAAGTACCGCCTGAGGCGGTAAAAGCCTCCTCCAAATGCTTCCATTTGTCGCGAAGTCTAGCTGTCCTGGGCCAAAGGTTTCCAGCAGTTTTGACAATTTCGTCTCTCCACCTTTTAAAAGGCCTGCCTCTTCTTCTTTTAACAGATCTGGGGTCCAGTTTGTTATGATCTGGGCCCATCGTTGTGGTTTCAGCCTCTGGATGTGTCCTGCCCATCTCCATTTAAGTTTGAGTGCCTGCTTAATCACGTCCGTAGATCTTGTTGCTTTCCTTATCAACGAGGTTTTCACTCGGTCTCTTAGTTTTATGTTCATGAAACTTCGTTCTAGACCTCTCTGACAAGTCCTAATTTTAATTTGTTGTCTCTTTATTAAGGACTAAGTTAGACACGCGTAAGTAAGGCAAGGTATTAAGCAGGCACCCATAGCTATAGCTTTCAACCTTGGTGGAAAAGAATTTTAAAAATTTCTTTCATGGACCAGTATTTATTCCATGTGTTTTTTATTCTGGTATTTATTTCCTTTTCGCTACAATCCTTAAATGATATGACATGGCCGAGATAGGTGTAGTCTTCCACTTATTGAATTGTGATTGAGTTGCAAGTAATAGGAACACGTTCTTTATTTGTCATAACTTTTGTTTTATCTTTGTTGATCTCGAGTCCAATATTTTTGCTATTTATACTGAGGGTTTCCATCATCACTTGCAACTCCGCTGGTTCTTCAGAGAATATGACGATATCGTCCGCGAATCTAAGATGCGTTAAATATTTTCCGTCTATCCTGATTCCCATATTTTGCTAGTCAAGTTTTCTGATGATATTTTCCAATACTGCGATGAAAAGCTTTGGGGAGAGTAGGTCACCCTGTTTTACACCTCGTGCTATGTTAAATGATGGGCCTGCAACTTCAATTTTCACTCGAGCCGTACTGTTTTTGTAAATTTCCTTAATGAGCTCTACATATTCCGTGTTGATACCTTGTTCTGTTAGTGTCTGCTGTTCTCTACCTGTCTCTACTCGTCTGTAACCTGGTTACAGTTACTTAACCATAATCTTTGATTTAGTGTTATTTCAGTCCTTCCTTCCTTTAGTAGACAATATTTACAGTTACATTAAAAAAACTTTATTACCATGATTTGAACAATCCCACCGCACTATACCCAAACCACTGCAACTCCTAAAAGCCAGAATCAACAGTGGTGACCACCAGAAAAGCGCTGAGGCAATGAAGCTCGACGAAGTCCCGGAGAGTGAATTTAACTGTCTTGGATCCCGCCACGAAATTAATCAGAATAGAATAACGGAAGAGTAGGAAAAATAAATGTAGTAGTAATTAGTTTAGTTTCTACAAGGTCCGTATAGTAAACAACTCCAGATGCAGCTTAAAGACGCTTACAGATTTACAACCGTGTTGTTTGAACTTATTGATCCTCAAGTGAACTTTAATTTGTCACTGATCTGAGGCAATAACAATATTGTTACAAAAATCAGAATCACCCATTGAACCGAACCCTAGTTTACCCTACATCGCATACGGTTCAATCTGCGCTGCAGACTAAACCAATCAGTTATTACTATGGATCATCACGGAATTAGTCCACAATCGGTCAAGTCCTGATTCAAGACTTTGATATCCTATAAGGTCACATTGTATATTGACATCAAGTGGCAAGGATGACGGCAATGACAATAAATTGACGTCTGACGTGACGTCAAATTGAAACCAGCAGTGATCGTGAGCTAAAAGTAAATATTTGGATAACTAATAGAGAATTCGTGATTAGAAAATGCATTGATTTTAATGCAGCATGATGTTAATACATTTTTATTTACCAGGATGATAGAATCTGGATTGTTTTAATGATCTAACTCTTCAAATACTTGATAGGTATTATTAATGGCTTTTGGCAAAGTCATTCAATGTCATTTTATCTTTACCTTGTGCAATAAACTTTCGTTTAAAAATAGTTAATTTATCATACCTTAAGTTATATTTATTTTCTTGTATTCTAAGTTATTGTTCATAATGTCTACTTCTTTGCTTCACATCTAAAGTGCTATAGGCGTGGCTTTTTTGTTATTAACTGAGTATTCAATCTTAATACTGTGATTTATGATGTTTGCTTTAAATCCAACATAAAAATAAACTACCATATGAGCAAAATGTTAGCTCTTTATAGTCAGTCTTAAGTTAAGGGCATACGATTTTAATCTCTTAAATCTACTTGATCGTGCAATAAAATTGCAAAATAAATACTAAAATGCTTTAACACTTTGCTGTGAGTGCTAAATTGCTGTGTAAATTGAAGAGGTAATTACTGAAACAAGGACAAAATCCTTTTATACTAATACGCTAGTAAGTAAAGAATACACAATGTTTTATAATGCAGGTAAAATCGGAAGCACAATGAATACGAATCTAATCGTGCTTAGTCTAGAAAAGTGACATTCTATTTACGAGAGCGTCGATAGATTAATGCCACTTCGTCTAGAAACTCTTGTTAACAAGTATACACCTGCCCTAATTATCATCCTATTGCAGTCCACTGCTATACACAGGCCTTTCCAATCCAAAACACCCTAAAAATGTATCTATTACAAAGCATTTTCTTTTGTTCTGGGCCTCCAAAGGTTCAATAGTTAAAATTATTTTAAGAGTAGTGTTAAGTGTTGTTTACAGTAAAGTATTTCTATTATGTAAAAGCGTTGCTGAAATTATAGTTCATAGTATACAATTTTCTACTGATCATTGCTATTATCACCTAATCTAACCAACTGCCTGTCCATTCCAATGACCTAAAAGGACTTCATGTCGCAAACCTCTTCTCCTCAAAAGGTCACACTTTATCAGTGCACCCCGCTAAGGAAACTTCGAGTATGTGACACTAAAAATAGCTCAGATAAGCAGCGTTGTCTTATCATAGCGACAGATTGTCTGCCGTTTCGATTGGCGAATGAAACACTCGCTTGTTGGGTGAGCGATAAAATTGATACTGGAATGTTGTGGACTCTCATGAATAATTGGCTATATGTGTATAGTATTAGGGTGTTTAGATGTGCATTGTAATGCTAGTGGGATGTTTAATTAAAATATCTAAACGAATAGAATCGAAGCTTAATCTATGACAATTTGGGTTATGTACTCGTAACTCATGAACATTCTACATGTTCTTCATCTGTTAATGCAGTTCATATTTTTGAGAATATACTATAAGTGTTATTAAAGGAATAATAGTCAATTAAGTCTTAAGATGTATGATTGCAATAAAAGGTCTAAATGATTCCACTTTTTCAAATATGTTGTTGTTGTGTGTTGATTATGTATATTTGTATGTGTATATTGTATATCTTTTCTGAGTATATCGAAGATACCTTACGGCCAACTCACATCACCCTGTCCCACAGCGTTGTGAATTACAGCCATGATGAGTGCAGAAACGAGAACTTAAAGTTTCATTCATAAAGATCATTCTTCCTTCTTTCTACCAGCAGAGTCCTTGACACCACAATTAATTCCAAATCCAAGTCCATCCAGTAAATATGGGCAATCGAATGTTCAATTTGTTTATGTATATTCATGAGACCAAGCGCTTGAACACCACCCTCTACAAGAACATACGAAATTAATTTGGACCCACTTACTTAGCATTCATTCCGTGCAAACCGATCCCCATGTTGTATTAATACAACTGAATTAATTTACTGTTGTTGATAAAGTCTTCCAGTTGATTAAGAGCTGAGAAAATTTAGTTTGGCGCTCGATTTCTTAGAGGATGTTTATTGAGAGTTTGTTTTACATACTGATTGGATGGCGGATGAAATTGCTGGACTGGGTTCCATGGAATATGTTTTAGACAGAAGATGCCTGCTTAGTTCTATTCTTGTATCTTAAGCTACCTGCAATAAACTCTTTTTACCCGACTGCCGAAGGAGAGTAATGTATTTATCAGTCTATGTATGTATGTAAGTATGTATGTATGTTTGTTCCTATGTGGCGTTCCAGAGACCAAACGCGTTGGCTGATTTTGATGATTCGTACGCCAATCGATGCGTCTTAACCCTGCGAGTGTCACTGGCTACATTAAATGGCGGCTTTTGGGCGCCTTAATGTGGGGGCCCAATTTGTGTTTTTCATCCAATCCCATCGTGTGAGGTATCAAATTAAAGGGTTTTGAGAGGAGATTTCAAAAATATATACCATTTATATGTTTAAATGTAGCTTATTCGAATAAAATGTTAACTAAAAAGTATTAAATCTATACCAATATTATAAAGAGGAAAGATTTTTTTGTTTGTTTGTACCGAATAGGCTCCAAAACTACTGGACCGATTTCAAAAATTCTTTCACCGTTGGGAAGCTACTCTATCCCCGGGTGACAATGGCTCCTTTTTATCCCTGTATTCCCACGGGAACGGGAACTACGCGGGTGAAACCGCGAGGCGTCCTCTAGTAAAAAATAAAACCAAAAAATCAAAACACTTGACTGCTTAAAAAGCGAACTAAAAAGATGTAAACAAGACAAAAAACATGCTGTGCAGTCGGAGGATACATCTGGTTTTGGTCAGCCAGCTCGCGTGTATGTAAACCTATCCTCCGACTGCACAGCATGTGTTTTTTCTTGTTTACGTCTTTTTAGCTCGCTTTCTAAGCAGTCGGGTGTTTTGATTTTTTGAATTAATTTTTCTTTCTACTCTTTTTCATTCTTAGACAATAGTACCTATCTAAGAATGATTTAGCTACGAAAATAGCTGGTTCAAAATATTTGGAGTATTTTTCCTGGTTAACCAAATTTGAGCCTTCAGCCTTAGCGATAATAAATTATTGTGACTTCGATTATCCAGACTTGAACATTCATAAAGTTGTCTGTGCATCCAACAATTATTTTATTTGTACCTTTAATGTGAGAATGCTTCTTGAAACTCCTACAGATATACAGAACAACAATGTATTTAAATGAATTCCTACCTTCAAAAAGCTCAAGATCAACACCCCACTTTTCTTCCAACTTTAGAGCCGAAAAGTACATCGTATCGTAAAACTGGGGCTTCATCAATCAAGTTAATTAATATGTAGGCAGAAGGAAAATATTTAGCTCTGTAATGTAACAGATAAGAAGCTTGCGCTTGCTTCTGAATAACAAACACTGTTTAGCATTCACGGCACCAGCTCCTAGATATCGAACGTGATGAAAAAATACGCTGCGGCGTTGGTTGAGCCGATTTCAATTTGTATTTACCAGACAATCGTTTCTCGTTGTTTTAGTGGCTTTAATGCTCCAGGACTTTTTTGCCACATTTACGGGTAGTTGGAATGTGATTTCTGGTTTTAGGGACGCCTTTGATGTATTGTGGCGGGCTTCGGGTAGCATTGGTTCTCGGTGGGTTCAGTTGATTGATTGATTTGATTTCGATGTGTTGCTAGAATATTTTCGGTTTGTTTTTTATTGCATTTTGAATAGTTTAGGAGAAATATGAAAAAAATATTTCAGTTGCAGGTGGATAGAACTCCACCCGGATTAGAGAGGGTTGTTCGAGCAAAATAATTGCGTGTTTTAAATTCTCACATGATTATTATAATATATCTGTTTGCACCAACTGTGCTTTTATTTTATTTCGCTACTATTATATTTCCTTGCGTTAAGAATCATTGGCGCCAACAATAATTGCCTTATCTTCATACAAATAAATTATTTTCTTCCTGATAAATTGTACCTTCGTAAACATATAAACTTACCGTTTACCTTGTTTAAAAGATAACAATATTCTTTGTATAGGATATCGGCTTCCTTGTCAACATAAATAATGCTACTGTGTTTCGTTTTCCTGTATTTAATTTTGTATTGATTATCCTCTTTACCTTTTCAAGTGACTTCAATACATTACAGGTCATTAAAATTTTTGCTGCTGATTTTTATATTGCTTAATATATCACTTAACGAACAGAGCACAATATATATACCCATAGTAATAAGGTCCATAAGAATAATTATAATTCTTCGGACAATAATATTGTATGGGTGGCCATGCCACCCATTAATCATAGCAATAACAGCCATCACTTTTTCAAGGTCGTTTTTAACAGTGAATTGCAAGAAAGGCTCATGTTTCTTCTGCGGGTTTACGCATAATACCTTTTGCTTCGCTTCCTATTAAATTTACAGCGTACCATCAGACCCACATTTATTTACCGCCCATTCCGTATATGGACACATCTCAGGTCATTCCCATACCCATTACGTGAAACCATTAAGTCAAAATTAAATCCATCTGCGTACATTTCAACATTATAATTTTGAGGGCATTGCAAATTGCTCCAAATATGATGACGTCATCAAAAATGAGTAATGATCCATCTAATGCGCTGTGGCATACGAAATTAAAGCTATAAATTTGAATAACATGATGATAGGGCCCTCGGCCGAGGCCTTATTTGTGAGGCCCTTTAATGAAATTGCATAAGGCAGAATTTAATATGCTCTAGTATTGATAATCTCTTAACATTATCATTTAGCTAAGTGGATCTGAGAGTAGGTCTTACTATCTTCGCTAGTGACGTGAGAAGTGACCCAAGGGATTATATTGGGCTGTTACATTCTAGAATTAGGTATAAATTTAGCTCGGCCCTGTCTCTCAGTATAAGATATTGCCTAAGGCCTGGTTTATTGATAGCATCGTACCTACTGAAGTACTAACTCTCTCTCTCTTTATGTATAGCTAAATTATAAATGTAAGCTGTTACTCTAATAGGTTTTGCTTTTTTGACTGCTAACATGCCACTGCTTATATGGTCACTTATGCTTAGGTATATTTTCTTCTCGTACTGTATTTAGTTATTCTATTATAGTTTATTTATCTCAATTACTCAATGCACTAGTATCAGTGGCTTTATTTTCTAGTAGATTTTACTTCTTGTATCTTATTTATAGCTAATCATTGTTTATACTTACTCTCTTAAAATTCGAATATACTTATTTTTTATGAAATTCAGCTTATCAGAGTTCACCTCATCCTCCTATCAGCTCCAGGCACGTTGCACCATCGCCAATTTTCAACCTATTCAGCTTAGGTGATTCAGGTTTCACCTTCAGGTTTTATATTTATAAGTAGGTATTTGTGTTCTTTTTTTCTATTCACTTGTTCTTTGTTGCGTAGAGAACCCAGACAGTCTAGGCTGGTTAAATTTTCTATCATAAGTGTATGAGTGTTGTGCGTGTTTGAAATTTTATTTTGTGGCTTAATCATAACCGTAGTCATTAATATTATGTTTAAAGGTTTGAAGAAGGATGTTTTCAATAAAAACCGGGTTATTTTTTAAAAACTGGATGTTTACTTTACGATATATAATAATTATATGTTCATTGAAACAAATTACAAATACAAAATTTACACAGTTTGTCTTATAGATTACTCAATATTACATACTAATTATTAATTAATCGTACCTATCATTTAAAAGACTACTCATACATTTTATGTATATACCTAAAGATACGGTGACAATAATTTATACAACGGACGAGGGGAAAACGATGTTAAAAATATGTCTTGTATGAAAACTTAAACATAATAGAACTCCTAAATTATTGGACAAAAATGAATAAATGTACCCGTCAAGGGTTAATTACTTAAATATAAACCAAACTGATCTAATATATACAATCTTTAAAACCAATGTTACAAAAAAAAAGTTGAAAACAACAGTTTCCAATTTTTGGTAAGCCGAATGTTTTTATCGCTACATACAAAGAGATCCATCGGTAACAGTGTTGAAAGAGCTTCGTATTTTTTTGGTATAAATTGAATAACACAAACTAATAATCAGGTATCAGGGGCCATTGATGATGAAGGTTCGTCTTATCAGACTAGAATGTCTCGGAAAAATTATGCAGCTTCCGTGGCCAAAAATATTTACAAGTCCAATGGCAAAAGCTGGAAAATGAAAACATCAGTCCAATCCTTAGCGATATTTGTTAAAGCCATGCTTTCTAGCATCGTATTAAGTTTGGCATTGTACACCAAAGCATATATTCCGAATGTATACATGCATCTACCTTAATATTATTTGTTAAAATTTAATGGACCATTTTTTGTTCCTAATTTGTTCAAAGTAATTATATACAGTAAATCAATTTGAAACGTTCAATTCAACAATTAAGGACAGAGTCAATCGCACAAGCAGCTTTCGTTGCGATTGTTGGACATTACATACATAGTAATATATAGTAGGCGTATCCCCCTGGATAAAGAATTCGTTAACACAAAAAAATCGCATCTTACAGTAACATTTTCTTAATTATTATGTTTTATAACTACCAACTTTATTCTTATGTTAGTTCCTTGTGTTGTGCGAAAAATTTCGTTATTTTTTATTATTCTTGTTTAATTATTAAAAGTTATTATAGATACCAATAATTATGACACACTCTACTATAACAACGAATATATGCGTACTACTGTCTGGTGATAATACATTATTGTTTATATTGAGTTACAGACACCAATTATTTTCTATTTATTTAATAATATTAATGAAGTGCATGAGGATATGAGAAGGGAATAGAAGATTCGTTGTGTCTTGAAATATTTCGAAGCAAATAGGTTTAGGAACATACAACTCTAGATCGCGACCATTGGTTGTAACTTTAACTGCGACCAAATAAACAACATCTTCGTAGAGTTGGTCGCTTTCTATAGGTTCAAATGTGGACGCAATATTGAAGAGGATCAACCAGATTTATTTCGTCATAACGACCAAATTCGTCACAATGTACAAGATTTATTTACAAAGGCCGGGTTATGGTCTAGAGAAAGTCCTAATTTTAAACTTGAAACTTTCCCATTTGTTTCGAAACCGAAGGAGAGGTACTAAGATAGAATATGCTTATAATAAATCAACAATAGCGTAGATACATATAATACAGAGATATAATTACGATCAATTATTTTTTTTAAACAACGTAACGAGAATATCAACTTTTCAGTTCTGTGAATGATTTCACTAACATTATAATCGCATTTATAGTTAGAACCAATTCTTATGATACAAGTGAATTACTTCTTCGCAATATGTCCACCTGCCAGGTTATATACATCTAGTCGGTTCAAAGCGAGATTGTAAGCTTAATTTCATGCTATCTCGAGAAATTGATACACAACAATATTTCTACTTATACCACGGTCAAACTACTTGGTTTCTACGACTAACCAGACAATACGCAAAATATGCTGCTCATTTCTGCACAACACCCAGTGACATCAAAAAATCTTAGCGTTTGACCGTGTTATACGTACTTATATATAAGTATATAATAATTACATATATAACCTACAACAACTACGTCCTTTATGATATTTTTACTTAAGACGTTTTATATACCCTCTAATTTTTTGTCACAGTAACGCTTTATTTTGACTTCTTTATTATAAACATTTTTTTCAATACTTACTTACATACCTGAGATTAAAATATACTTCCATGGTATTCATTAGAATAATTTTAAGGCTAAGAAGAGAGGAAGCCTTAAGCAAAGAATTTTGAAGAACATTGTCCAAGGAAGGCAATGATAATCTTAGGGACATTTGTACATCTAAAATACATAAATGAAAAACTATTAAACCCTGATAATTCCAATAATTATTGAAAGAGAAGCGCTAATTTACAACATTTTAAATTCGATGTTGCATTATAAAATACTCTTGGGGTTTTGACAACTCCCCCACTAATAAAAATCATATTTACAGGATTTGTACAGCGGCTTTGCAAACAAATATTATTAAAATAACTTTGAAATTCTATTGTAAAACGTCCCGATTCGAAACAAAATTAAACATTGCAGTAGATTACACACAAGCCGAAATTGCAAAAATAATTTTCATTCGTAGCACATTTTTTGTTTCGGAAAATTTTCAATATTATATTAAATATTACAATTTAAAATGGTATTTGAGTTTCTTATTCTATACCTATTGTTTGAAAACGACAGATCGACTTACAATTTTTATTAGTAGAAGAGAATTATTCTAATTTGAGCTTGATGTCACTTATCGTAGACATATTATATTGCTTTCAATCGTTGATTATTGGTTATGAATCCCATTATGTACATGGAAAATTGCCCTAAACAAGGAAAAAACCAAACCAACTTTGAAAACAAACGTTCTATGAGAGTCCGCAAAAGATAAAGCAGAAATAATGACACTTTGTTGTCAAAGTTGTAAATACGGAGGTACTGGATATACAGTCAAATATAAAACTAATGAAATTCCTCATTCAAACACAATATTTTGGAAAACTTTCAGAGTTCTTTGACATCAATCGATTGAAAAACGAATTTGCAAGATGTATTGACAAAAAGTTTGCTAGGACCAGCAGAGAAAACATCCAAGCTAACACAATTTTAACGTTTTAAGAATTAAACATTCATTTATTCTCGAATAACATGACAAAAAACCAAACCACGTATGACTTTTAAATTTTATCACGTAACTATTTTATTAGCAGTATGTTATTTAACGACCTAGGACAACCATCAGGCGTAAACAGGTCAGAAATTGTAAACAATAAGAAATAAAATATTTACGATAAAATCATTTTAGGCTCGCAAAGTGGTCAAGAACACAAAAAAGTTAAGAGACTGGCAACACAAACCTAACGAAAATGCACCAGAAAAAATGTATTTCGACAAAATTCAAATCTCCTGGAAAAAGGAATGATCAAAACCAACAATGAAAGGCTTAACGAAAAATCTTTAACGGCAACTGCAGACAAAAATAAGGAATTCCATAAGATCAGACACGAACGAAGCAAAAGTATAAAACAAAATGCAAATCTGGCATCGAATAATATAATCTTACAATATCTTTTATATAAGATGTTTCCATTAACAGCGTCTAAACACTACGCGCTTAAAATACTTGTTTGAGCATCACTAAAATAAGTATTACAAGAATTTTCAATTTTTTTTTTCATTAGGCACAAATTTATTTTTCGTCCTTTCTTATATAATCGCCCTACGACACACAAGACATAGATATAGATAACGCTTTTTATGCATTTTTCCTTATTTAAATGGGTTTTCATAGACACTTACTAATTAATACATGAACTTTTTTACATATATAATATATTATATAAAGAATATAATATAGGTAAAGCATTTTCTTTCTTACCTATTAGAGCACAACGGATCCCTTATACTTTTGGGACACAGATGTATCTACAAATATTGTTACAATTTGAAAACAGGTATATTATGTAGAAGGGTTATCTATCTTAATAATGAATGAGGTAACATTCCATTAAACATTACCCCTTAACTGACACGATTTTCAATGAATTGACAGACTTTTAAGC
This sequence comes from Orthosia cruda, assembly GCA_964057195.1. Classification (NCBI taxonomy): domain Eukaryota; kingdom Metazoa; phylum Arthropoda; class Insecta; order Lepidoptera; family Noctuidae; genus Orthosia; species Orthosia cruda. The sequence goes on along the minus strand of OZ059835.1, from coordinate 2,752,770 downwards.
ATTTTTTTTCATTTTTTTGTTTAAATACAATTTGTTCAGCTTAAGCTCTGCTGTGGAAATCGGAATTAAAATGGATTTCAATTTTAATTAGCTAAAACCTTATGCAGTCATTGTTATTTTTTGCTATCTAATCTGACCGAAATATTCTGACTATCTATTATAATTTTTCAGAAAACTTTGTAAAATGTCCGAAGTCCGTATTCCACAGCAACGCAGATATCAAAAATATGTACGTATTTTTCCACAATATAAAATGTTATGCCCAGTATTAAAAAATAACAAAAAATAAAAGATTAAGAGAAGCTAGCGCTGCTAAAACTAATCTATGCGATATCAGTCTCCACTAGAACCTTATAATTTAGAAAATCCATAAAGTAAATCACAGAGTTTGAATTAGCAAAACATTTTTTGTTGAAAACTAACAATTTGTTGACCCATCCAATATAATATTTTTATAACCCACCGGCCCGCGGCACAACGCATTCCAATTACTGATATGTATGTTCTATAGACGTTATTGTGTTGTCAATGTAGCGGGAAGAGTAACGAAATGAGAATTGAAAGTGTCCCTTCACATCGATCCATAGGTGCCATCATGCTTTACAATATAACTTTACCACTGAACAAATATTACCTTACTTTACGAATCCTAACTTACAAGACCGACTCGAAACATTTAATATAAATCAAACAGTGGACCCCTACCACTGCACTCCTACTGGGAAAGAGCGGGACTCGCGTAGCGGAAGAGACGTATACATACAGCAGCGACAGAAGTGAACAAGTACGCGTGGCCCGCTCCGGTGACAACTAACTTGGTAGAGGTCCACCGCATCCAACCGAGACAAAATCTTACTCCCGCTCACCGAAATTCCTCCAATGACATACCGATCAGCTTCCAATAGTAAAATAATAATGTTTAACTATCTCTACGTGTGCATCAAAATATAAAGTGAACTTACGTACAGTATATACGAACGCAAGACAAACGACTATAACTAGTCTTATTTTTCTATTACAAGAAGAATGATACATATTTTGATCTAAGACGTTTCAAAAATAAAAGACGACCCTTAAAAGTACAAATGTTAATAAAATAAAAAGAAGGGGTGATGTAGAATGCAAACTCACGATTTTAGAATGCACTAGAAGCCAAGTCGTGTAATGTACACGTACAGAATACGGCGCGACGCGCGACAACGCGATGCGAGCGTGGGGCAGGCGACCAGACTGGCCCGTGGCTAACTAACCAGGCGACGGAGAGCAGACGGATTTAATTACTGAGATGCGTCTGAGACGTGTCGTTTAGAAATTACCTCCATTATGTGTCGAACCATACAATTTAATAACGAAAGCAAAACGACAAAAAAGAACCAACTCACAGCCTACGTTTATAAAACCCGATGCCGCTTCCCAGACGAAGCGTCGCCGTTATCGAAAAAGAAACTTTAAAACTAATCGATTAAAGTAACCGTACGAACCGAAGAGGAACGCGACCGTGAGGTCGGTTGTCAAAACAATTTTCACCCTCGATCCTTATTAAATAACTTTGTACATTAAATCCAAATGTTGACACGTCATTTTGGATAGGCACTCTCTAGGCGGAGCGGCGAGCGGTCGCCGCGTCGTCGGCCTCCGTGTGGCGGCCCAGTGGCCGACCGCATGAGATCAGTGGAACCGGCCGCAGCGGCCGTGGCGACCCGAGCACCGCTCTAAGACGACGTCAGATACGACGAGAACGTGTGGTCCACCCAGTCACCCGCCACGCCGATCTCGCTCAGCATGTCGGACACGTCGGGCGTGCACGAGAACTCGAAGTGCGAGCCCGACGACGATGACGCGGTCTCGAACGACTCGATGTCCGTCGTAAGGGCCTCCAGGTCTACCTCGCAGTCCGCCGGGAGCGGCAGAAGGTCTGTGATAGAGTAGAGATCTGTTAGGTCCGCCTGCTCGCGACGATTGTGGTCTTCGTAGAAGCATGCTGATTCAGGGGAGTCTGGCGAGCCTGCAGGACTTGCTGGCAGTGGTGGAGGTGCGGGTGTTTCCATGGGTACACTCGGCACTGATGGGACAGGTCTCCTCCGCCGGGCGACGCCCCTGTTGTTGTTTGAGTCTGCGCGCTGTTTGCGCTTTGGCTTCGTCACGCCTCCGGTCTTGGGCCCAGACCTGTCTGACTTGGCGGTCTTCTTGCGCGGCCTGTACTTATAGTCGGGGTACTCCCGCATGTGCAGCTGTCGCAGCCTCTCCGCCTCGTCGATGAAGGGCTGGCGTTCCTCGTCGTTGAGCGTCTTCCACACGCGGCCGAGGTTCTTGGAGATCTCCGCGTTGTGCATGTCTGGTGTCTGCTCGCATATTTTCCTGCGCTCTATCTGCGACCAGACCATGAACGCGTTCATCGGCCTCTTTATGTGGTTTGGGTTATTCTTCTTTGTCTGTGAACAAGAGAGAAAAACCTGTTAGTTGAGGTCACGTTTTCAAATTTTACAGGCAATTTGTGCCCAACTATAATGTAAATTCGCGTTCGAGGCGGAAAATCAACGTTATCTGTTTAATTGTGGGAGTACTATTATTATTTCAGGCATGTCCGATTCGCGGAGCCGGGCCACGAACAATTAGTATGCAAGGTGGTGCAACATTAACTCAGTGTCCTTACTATTAATGATATTGTTATCATAGGAATTATTATTATTATTACAAACAAGTTGAAATATCTAATAGTGTACACAGTTATTGCGTTGTTATGTCGATTTGTGTATGTTATGTTCAAGTTAGTGAAACATATTGAGTTTCCCAGAGTCTGCCCTGATCAAGATTAGTTTCGAACTTTATATAATATTGTAAAACAAGATTAACATTCGCACAGATTTGGAGTACGTTTGTTTAGGTTGTCACGCGACTATACATCTGTTGATAAGGCAACCAAAACCTACACGAAACACGGACAAAATTCAGTGCAATTAGACCAAAAACATTCTGCGATAACGTCTGCCACCAGTGACTCCATTTGAAACTCTATTTGAAACGATAGCTCTAACTGGGACTATAAAACGTTCAAGTGCAATAAATATTTCCGTAATTTGTTTATACAAAACATTGACTAACGAGGATGTATAAGGACGCAGGAAGTTATTATCAAATCATGTAGGAAGTGATCTGAGGACAGAAGCCGGCAGTGTCTCCTTGGTGATAAGCTGCCGAGTTAAGGGAAAGTCATGCGACCGGATTAGACTTCAAGGTCGGTGAACTGAAGGGCCCACTAGTATTCTAAAATAAATACCACTAATTACAAGAACGCCGCTCGTCCTGTCGTACAAACAATAAGCATAATACACACAGGAAATGAAGCAGTCTCTTCAAATAGAAAAGTGACCACATTGAATGAGTCAAACATTGTGTGAAGGTTATCTTAAGAAAGCTGCTCCGTCAAGGCTAACCACCAGATATCAACAAATTAACAATGCAAATGTAAAGAACTCTTCCTCATAATCAGATCTTTGCTAAATCACGCCATCATTCGACCTCGGATCCCTAATCCGAACCACTTTCGTTGAGCGAGGCTCGACAAAAAGTTTTTCGAACTTATTTATATTCAAGACAAAAAAGGGTTCGTACGATAACTAAATCAAGTTCAGAACACCCACAGTCCCACACAGTTTCAAGGTGAACTGAGTACGCGGTTTTTGCGGTCCGCTATCCAGGTTGAAAACGCAGTTATTATTGAGACGAGTTTTTTGGTCTCCTACAATTTGTTTTAGGCCAGAATTGCAACGGCTGTGACTGGATTAATCACGTGTTGGTGTTCGTGACTAGTCCGTTGCTAGGCAGCTTTTTCATCGTTTCCGTACGGTTTTAAGTTTGGCTAGGTAGTGTTGGTTTTAGTATTTTTGGTTGTTTAAAATTAAACTTCTTTTAGCAGCCATTTTGGAATTTGGCAACTTTTTACACGTGCTTTTTGGTCACGAGTCACGGGTGAGGTAAGTCAGCCAAAGTTATCCAACTTTTTCTGCTTTATTATTTACTCTATTGTAAAATCCTGAGCATTATGAACGGATGCACGATAGTTGAAACTCAAGAGTTAAGTATAGTGTAGCCAATCATTCAATGACATTGATGAATCACATCTGTCTCAGTAAGATACGTAATGACAGGGACCGTACCCACTTTTTATAGTTAGGTGCATGTTTAAAATACAATAAATGTCACATGTGTTTTTGTATTACATACCACGGCTTGATACCTATTCATTAAATGAGGCAGTATGGAAGTCGTTGTTACCAACTGGATACATTTTTAATGGAAATATTGCTAAGTAGATCCGTTGTGGAGTAGAGTAGATTTTTCATTTGAAATAAACATTATAGCATTTTCTGCTTTATTGTTTGCTTTACTAGTTGCAGTCATACAATTTCTCAGTACTCAACAAAACGATTATTACATTTATTATACAAACAGTTTTCAGCAAACAATCGAAGGCCTGTAATAAAGTTGTTCGGGAAAGGACAGCTGAACGATTACACTTCAGCAAATTGTAAGTTCCATCGATATAGCTTGAAAAGGAGTCATTTAATGGGCATTGATGGAGGTAATTGATTAAATTAATAGGTTTGCTTGCAAGCTAGCCTACAATTCTTGATTGGTTGGAAAATCGAGTTCTTTGTAAAAGGTAGCGAGTATTACAAAAAATATATTTTCTATTTCATTGCAAACAATCATAATGCGCAATTAATTTTTTACTTAGAAATTAATATTAAATAGTACTTAATGTTTCTTTATTGTCTAAGCTTTAAATATGTTTCATAAAAAAAAAAAAACGGTTTAGGAATCGAGCAGCAAGACAGTATTTACAAAAATATTTGAAAATAAACATCGAAACATGGAAATTAGTATGTAAAAAAATTATTACCATAAATAATAGTATATGTTATTTACTCATAAAACATAATAAATCGTATGTGATTAGGTTCATATTACCTTAGAGACTCAAATACTAAACTTCCTGGCATATTATTTACTATAACTTGTCCGGAAAAGGTGTGTTCAGTCCTTGTGTCTTTCCCTTTTTGTATTTTATCAGTGTTTGCACGATCTAGGCTTTAAAGTACACGTGCCCGGCACGTGGACGTTGCTAAATTATAGTGTTTTGTTAGCTTTCCATTTATGGTATCAGTGTTGCTATAGTAAGTGAGACAAGTAGATACTCAATAGAATAGGTAGTGTAGTTAGTTACTAATTACGCAATGTTTCTAGAAAGAAAACAGGCAAATCAGTGTCTTAATTTTCAAACAAAATAATTTATTTTCCTATAAAAACAACTTTGCTTGGCAGTTGGGTAAAATTATTATAATGAACCGTTAAGTGTTCGACGTATGTTTTTTCTAGAAAAGTGTTTTCTAGGTTAGGAATATAAAAATTCTTACATTCCATGTGTCGAAATCAATCATATCCATCATTAGAGAACATTAAAAGTTTCCCTGTCTAATGAATCATATATGATTCATTCTATTGTTTTACTAATTGGACAGTGAACATGTTAAACTAAAACATATATCTCAAACTCATACAATATATATCACGTTACTATACGGAACATCCTGTATCAGCTGGCAACACCATATGTTTATGAGTCGCTTATTATTTCAAACGCGTACACTCGTAGAGTCGACTCTACAAGGGCAGCCAGTTAGTTTCCTGGATAGCTAGAGATTGCTCTACCGCTCTACTGCGGCTCTATATCAATGTCTCGCTAATCGAGAGTTTAGGTGACCTTAGCTTAGAGACATTCTGTTTTGTTATTTTTAGATGTAGAGTCACTGTTATCCTTTCTCTTGTTCAAGTTAAACATATTTATGTAACTTGTACTGAACTAGTAATGTACTTTTCAACTTTATTCCTATATAGGAGCATAAGGGTGAAAAGATGTGATCTGACATCTACCCGCAATTATACATACACAACTAATGTTTAAACCCTGTATCGGTTTCACCAAGGTTAACTCACTTCCTAGTCACTTAATATAATTCCGGAATTTTCGCGAGCCTTCGACGCACAAGGTCGCCTCCGATAAAGTTTTGAAGATGATTAATAATGACTTCCTTTGAGGAAACAAATTTATTTAAATACGACCGGTTTTTCTACGACTTGTTAACACTGTGGGTAAAACTGTGGTATGAGTTAGATAAATATTAAACTTTTGAGTGTATGGAAACTGGGTTAAATCGTTTGATCGATCAATGTAAATACATACTTAGTCATCGGATTAAATTAATTTGACTTATAAATAGCTCATACTTTCAAAGTAGTAAATCTTTAAAATCAATCAATCTGTGTCGTCAAATCTCTGCTTATATTCCTTACGTAAATGCATGAAGACCCGAAGAGAACTTAATATAATTAACTAAAATATCAACAGTATTATAGTGTACTAGAATTACGTATCTACTTACTGTCTACTCTATTAACCCACCCACTCTTTTCAAAGTCTATTATGCAAAAACTACTGCTTAAACTGTCACTAAAACAACAAAACTTCGGCAGGAAAATTGCCGATCGGTCTTTCTACCATCAAGAGTAAACTTATAAGGAATTAATGGGCAATCAGATAAAAGCTACTTAAGATAACTACATAATGCTTACAATATTTAAATGCTTCTATGTACATAAACTCTTATCTATTTTAAGCTGAAAATGGCATTTGTTTCGCGTAAAAGCCATATTGACATTTTCTCCCGCTAAATAGCTTTTGAAATGCCAAAATGAATGTGCGATCCTCGTATGTAAGCTGTTTATACCATATAAAGTTTGTACTAAGTATAATACTCATTTTTATGTTTCGGTTAAAGAGGCATTTATTTGTATATTTATATTATTATTTGCGGCGAGTTGTAACAGGGCTATATGAATATTAATGCGAATAAAAGATATTAGCGGTCCATTATTAATGTAATTTGGTTAATTCATTTCATGTTATGTACGATTCTTCCTTAATTAGTTTCAACGCTAATTTAATACATAAAAATTAGTTTGCAGAGATTAACTCGATGTCAGTGATAATTAATGAGTTTAATATTGTATTTCCACTACTGTTGCTTGTTTTTGCATAATAGTGAGTCATTAAATGATCAGGAAATGCATTTAATTAAAACAATTAATTAGATGGACCCGTATAAAGTTAAAGAGATTACATCGATGTCGCTAGTGGGTACAAAGGCGAACTCCCGGGAAATATTAATGAGGAAGATGTTCGACACTTTTGGGGCTTTTAACACGGAACAAAGAAGGTCCCATTATGGGCCCCCATTGTCGAGAGGGGCCCAGATGATGTCCGCACTTTGTTTGTGGATAATAGTCAAAATGAAAGTTCCTTTTTTATTAAAATCGGACCCTTATTACTGAAGCAATTTGAATGGTTCGAGGAATACAGATTGGAATTTGGCGCCATATTGAAAGTTATTAACTTTGATTTTATTTCGCGACGAATTTCTGTTCTTAATAATTCCCGATTTATGTTTTATTTGGTAATTGAAAACGCCTTTCGCTGTTTCTTTGTGTATTTAGTTAGGAGCTTTGAGATTGTTTGGGTTGATTTATTTTTTCAACACCAATTTACAATAGAGCTTAGTAGCTTAAGACAAAACACTGTCTAGGTCTTTTGTCCTACGTTGTCTTTGCTCGATAAAGATTAAATGACACTTTAACGGATATTTTCTTTTCAAAAGATAACTCCTTTCGTGCCGTTGTAAGCACTGTTGGTTTAAATTACGATTAGGAAGTGTACAATGTTGATTAAAATATTAAGATTAATACATTAGCAAGTCAAATTATTCCGAAAAAGTGAGTTTGCTCAAAATAAATCTTTTTCGGAATAAAGGAGATGGCTTGATTAATACTGGAATTTAACATTGTAATTTTGTTATTTATTATAAAATTATATTATTTTTAAGATACAGAAGGAAATATTGAGTTGGTATATAAATTTGATATTCTTAGGGGCTAATTTTTCAATAGTCAGATAATTTGTAACTGAAGAATAAATAAGATGGTTTGACATGTTATTATTTTCTTTTACAAAAGCTGTCAAATCACCATTTTTATACATCCGAATAAAATTATCTGACTTTTTAAAATTCGACCTTTTTCTAGCTCTGTACATTTATATGTACAGGACTAAAAAAGTTAAGTCGTCCCCAAAAAGTTAAAATGCTAACAAAATTATATTTAACCTTCAAAATACGGCAAAAAGATATACCAGAATATAGGTTTTAAATTTAAATTTACCCGTAGAGTAGCGGCGTTGACTCGATATATGTAAAACAGGCAGCAGAGAAAAGGCAGGATAATGCCGGCTCTAGGAAGCGAATATAAATTGCGTATAAGTGAAGGATTGTCGCCCAACGCAACAGGGATGCATTTTATTTACTTTATGCCGACACTATTTTATGCCGGCTTTAGCATTGCATAAAGAATTGTCGGCTTTATTTTATATTTTTAGGCTTAGTGATGATCGTAAATTCCTGTTTTTATTTAGAATAATCGACAAAAAACTAAATGTTATAAGGGATTTTTAGTCTACGAGTATTTTACTTTGAAAAATTCTAAAATGAAAACCAAAGTCGTAAAGAGTATTTCAACGACTTATTCAGTGCCTAAGATCGTGATTATTATGAATAAAATATTTTGTCTACAACCTAATGCTTTCAACCCACGGGGACACAATTCTAGAATTTCAAGTGTCTCTTTTAACTAGTGATATTTGAGGCACTATTCAAAATCTAGAAATATTTTAATCAAAATTCTAGTCCTTTGTGTCTGTTCATTATTTTGCTTCTTCTGAAAACAAGAACCCTCAGGGACACTTTGTCAGTGTGATTAGAAATAAAGCTTATTTTAAACAGAATAAGATAATATCAAGTATCTTCGTATCTTCAAGTAAACCACACTATAGTCTGCTAAGCATGGTGAAAGTTCATAAACCCTCTTTTTGTTAATTTACAGCTTTACAGCTCAACTTTAGACATAATTTGGTGAAATTTTGACAACAACCATTGGCAACACTACGCTATGCATCTTACTAACACACTGATTCCTTTAAAATTATCCTTCTGTTCCTAACCTCTGCTTACCCATTAAAAGATACAAGGGTACAGTACAGAGTAGCAATAACTTTTAAACTGATATGTAGCAGCCATAGATTATTAACCAGACACGTGGGTTGTTCCGCGTTCGGTACTTACAAGAAAATTGATTTGCTACACTGTATCAATTTACTTAGTTTGCAATCAGGAAATCATTTCCTATAAGGATTCTGTTATGTTCACTACATGGAATTAAAGGTTGTTCAAGGCTAGGTTATTAAGTTATTAGAGCCTTGAAATGAGCCCTTGAGGGATGGTTATTAGTAACCAAAATTTGTAAATATTTTTGAAAAATGTTATCGACCCTACCTATACCAATGTGCGGTCAAAACCGACCTTTTCAAAAATGTCCTCTCTGACCCACTTTTCGCTATAATCGTCTATTCATAAGTGTGCATGACGTGAATTTTAACCAACTTTGACCTATAAAGTGCTAACATGTCTCACATGTATATAGATGTGCCACTTTAGCATGTGTTAGGATTAGTAGATATGACACGGTTTTATTTTGTGCCTATTTTTTTTGGGACTGAATATTATGGAACATTTTTATTACACTCTGTAATATCGTGCTTAAGAGCTAGTAGTATTTGTTTTGTGGAACATTTACTTAAGTATGTGAGTGACTATAAAGAAACGAATTAAATGTATAACAGTTCTGTCTATGACAACGCAAGCTCAGTATGTAAGAGATGTGTAACTATTTTGTTGTACAATATAGTATATTCTAATATATGTCACAAACTAGAGAACCCATTAAATTAATCATAAAATTTCTATGATTACATAATTAATTCAGTAGCATTGCTCATTATACTTTAAACGAATTTAACCAAAACACTGACGCATCTGTGACCTACTATTTGCCCCTAAGTACACGAACACTGCACAAATAGGCAGACCACCATATATGTTTGTCTTCTAATTTGGCATGACCAAGAACAGACTATTATTATTGTCTTGTTCTACAATGCTTACTAACTTGATGAATGATCAATAAATTATATATCAACGAATTTTGTCTGCCAACCTACTTCGGTTGGTAACGTGGCGACTTTGAGAAAATTTTCATCACGTCATAAAGTTGCATTGGATAGATATGTTGCAGTAAAACACTATAATATTGATAAAGAATATTCTGATAAGAAAACGCAAATAATGGACGTCTTCATAAAACTGTGAAAGTGACTTAAAGAAAAAGATAGTGATCTTAAATCCTATGTCATAAATAACAAAATAAGTGTGCATAAAGTTAAGCTTGTACACAAATACTTAAATGGAGAGATCATTTGAATACACATAAAAAAGATTTACTACTGAAAGTATTGATGATATCTATACTGTAAAGTTTTGATGTAAACTTGTAATAGAGTGGGAGACAAAAAATATGTCAATTTGACATTCACCTCATGTTTGACAATATAAGTGATTTTTAGAATTAGTTCTTCAACATCAGACGCAGTTTTCTGAAGACTAGCACTATGATTGATCCGAATGTGATGTACATGTGTGTGATGTACAAATAAAACTGATAGATTTAACCTAAGATCTACCCAGACAAAGTCATAAAGCCAGACAACATTGAATTACTACACAATCACAGTCAGACTGACAGCCAAAACAAATCACACTTTTGACAGTACAATAGAACAAAAATATCTACCCTCTAAATCTAAACACACTTCATGTACCATCTAAAGAATTTAAAGGGCTGAAAAAACTATATATTTAACTAAGAGAAAAATGTCCTTTACAAAGGGCATAAAATTATAAATAAAGATGGCGAACTCGTACGTGATTTGATCGAGACTTGTGTCAATAACAATGAATGATTATTTTTAGCGTTATGCGGCTAAATAAGTGTTAAATGTCTGTCCTGGTTGTCATTTGTTTTAAGATCGTTTTTTGTTTATTAATTTTACACTAATGCACTGGTTAAATAAAAAAACAGTTGCTTGTTAACTTTGTAGGTGTATTCGTTGCTATTTTTCAAATTAAATGACAACACTGTTTACTCAATTAAAATTCAATAGATAAAATTAGGGATTACATGCCTTTAGTTTCTAATTTTATTAAGTTGTTAAGAGTATGTGTCCTCTTTAAAAGTTTCTCCGAAACTATTTTTTTTCAGAACAAATTATTGTATGCAGAACCCATAGCACCTGGCACCAACCAGCACCATATTTTTTACATTGTTCTCAATATGCATGCTGAAGTGATCATTTGTGGGCCAAGGTTGATCCGTACATCACGTAGGGTTTTTTTTATATTTTAACAATAAATTCACGGTTTTTAAAGTGGGTCGACGAAACACGCGATATGTCAGGAGATGATGCATGTATGTTTGTGGCGTGACTCTTTGAAGGTTTGCTTTCCGGGTGTAGCACGTAAAGTAGGGCTTCTACATCATATGATCATCATTCTAGATCATGTTGATCATTCTGAGTGTTATGATGAGTGTCATAAATACCTAACAAATGGAATATAATATAAATAATAAAGAAGTAATAATATCCTTCCTGGTTTCGGAGCCAATAAGGATATTATTATTTCTTTATTATATCGATTGTTACCGTTAAAATAATATTTAATCATTGCTGATCATGCTTCCAGCTTTGCCCTTTAGTTCTAATACGCACTCATGTTTACATAAAATCGCTTGTTCTAAGGCTCCAATTTGGACACGGATTGAAATTCTACAGCCATTTATATGCAAATGTTTTGAGTTTTTTTAGAAGCCTCGTTTAAAATGATGTTTTTATTATTAGTTTAGATCATGTGTGTAACGTATTTATGATAAAAAGCGTAGCTAGCTTTTCGCGTTAAAATTTTAGAAGACTTATTGTTTCTATTTTAAGAATTGGCTGATTTGATATTATTACTATATACAATGAAAGTAAAAAGATGCAATAGTATCGAATCTAATTTTATACCAAGAGAATCCTTGATATCGTTTCTTACATTTTAAAATGTCATAAACCGATGCCGTGGCATTTTATACTGTTAACCTTTGGCTAACCTTGAGTAAAAGTCAAGCGTTAAGGCGAACAATGCAGAACACAGATTGATCTAACACAATACTGTAATATAAAAGATTTGTTACGAAACATGATGGATAGGTGGTACGGCAAAATGTTTAAGGAGCGTTATTTCGTATCATTACTCTCTGCTACTATTGCGCAAGATAGATTTGATTTGGTCAATTCAGACCTTCAATTGAAGCTGCTTGATTACACTTAAGTACCTTTAGTTATGATACCACGTCAAGTGATATGAACCTCTTATTGTAAGTGTTAAATATTTTTTATTCAAGAGCAATATAATTTACAATAACAGTTTAAGGACGGATGGCACATACCTATATGCCACTTTAATCTGCAGTTAATCTCGTCTCTGGAGTCACGTTCAAAATGGATTTAGGTAACTGACGTTGCCTTCACATGACAATTGCACGTTTAACCACCGTGATCCGATCATAATTTCAAGCCCTAACCGATCATTACCCGTCACTTACGGCCATAAAACCCGTCCACCAGCTGACTCACGAAATAACAAGCATCTGTTATTTATTATAATCCCAGATCACCTTGAAACTAGACAATACCTAGTTTTAATAGGCGAACTAAAAATATAGTTTGAAAAACGTAAAAAACGCAGCAAAAAGTTGAATAACGACAGAATGACTTAGAGTCACGTCAAACAGGTCAAAAGAACAAATTGTAGCTGTCGTTACAATAACACGGCGCATTTTGTATTGTAATACTAATATGTCATGCTTAGTAACTGTGCATTGTGGAGGGAATGTCAATAGAGTTGGGAAAAATGACAATTATTTTTAGGGTTTTAAAAGGTTCCACGCTCACTGTACCTGGCAGACAGACTTGTGAATGCAGTATATGTTTTGTGCAGGTAATCAGAAAGACTGATGACTGATGACATGCCTAAAGAACAAGTCTGTAATGTCAGCTAATCTAAAGATCCTGTTATGTCAAACATTTCATAATGAAAGGAGGACATTCCTACTCTCAAAAAGCATAATGATTCATAGATTTTGTCCGTCATTTACCAAAACAACCGAGACAATCTCTTCCACGATCCTTATGTTACACTAAACAATTATTTGCTTTGCTTGTAAAAAACATAATCCGAGTGATTATCTGTGGACTTGATTAGTCTGAGGTACAGTTAGAGAAACAAGTTTTTTATGCGACATTAATCGAATTATGCGAAAAGTAACTAGATAAATAGCATAGATCGTAGGAGCTCTAAGATGATATTTAGTTTTCCTGCTCATTTATTAATTGAATCGATTTCTTAATTTGTGTAGTTTCGAATAATTATATGAACATATATTTTTGCTGGTTTGTTTATGTTTTCGTTAGTAAGAGGCCAGGTTTGGCAGTCATACGTCATAACAGGCAGGTTGCAGGCTTTGGACGTATGTCTTTTTAACTTTAGAGGTATAGATGGATTTTTCAAATTTTCTTTTTTGCCAACATAACATGGAACGTAGCGTATTAAAGCTGAAGAGAAAAGACAAAGTCAAATTAAAACTCATACGGAAAAAAACTAATATTATGGACGTGACACATACAATTAAAAAAGTAAAGTGGCAGTGGGCAGGTCACACACTCCGAAGTAGAATAGAGAAGTGGGCCAAAGATGTTACTGAATGGTACCCGATAGAAGGGATGAGGAAACGGGGAAGACCAGGGCGTAGATGGGAGGATGACCTCAGATCGACAGCAGGCGCTGACTGATCGTGTACTGTGGAAGGGTCTGGGGGAGGCCTATGCTAGTGAACAAGTCAAACAAACCGATGTTTGATATTCTCAAAATTATGTAAATATTCGTTTTAAGTTTGTTAATAAAGGCTATTTGAATTTGAATATTTTTTGCTGACGATACAAAACATATCTCCTCCGTATAATGGGGCCGGTTTAAATGATTATAACTATGACAGTTATAAATTTTATACTATTAAACACGCCACGACCTTGTTGGTTTGTGTGTAACGATTGAGCTACGAAACTCGCCCACAGGCGTAAATGTAATTTATATGTCTTCTACTTGTTTAATAATGGCTGTAATTATTGTTGGTGTAAATAATAAGCGAGCTACTGTTTGAAAAAAACTAGACAATTTTAAAAACACGCGTTTAAACGACCAAGGTTTTTAGTTATTGGATCTATGCTATAAAAAATATTACGACAAGTCTTAGGCACACTAAAAAGTAAATTATTGAAAAGTTGAAAGATGATTAGTTTAAAATGTCACTGTGGAATTGACATGTCAAAAATAAATCAACATTAATTACCAAAAACATTCGATTATGACATGTAAAAGTGCTTGATTGATTATTTATTTCGCTACCGCTTAAATCTTGCACCAAATTAAATACGGAAGGATAGATTCATTTTGTGTTAAATGATTTTTTCTATAGAGCCCTTTGATATCGCTGTTTTAATGGCCCGACAGCTTTATTACAGGTAGAGTGGCACCTGGGGCTCTAAGTAAAGTAGAAAAAATAGTAATGTAAGATATTATTAATGTCTTACAAACGCTTCGGGCTGTATAATACATGTGTTGGATGATTTGCTTTTGTTTATATGTGTATGTATGTATTTTGTTTTATTTATATTATAGATTTATTTTAGGTTTTCCATAACGTGTTGTTTATTTTTATATTTTTTTTTATACATAAAAATTGTCTTGAGGAAAGTTTCGTGAATCTTAAATAGTCAGCACATCATCAACCGTTAACACGTCAGACAGGCAGCATGCATGATCAATATTGTTGTGTTTGTTGTTGTTGTATGTGCCATAAGAGAACAGTAGAAGGACAATTATAATCATAGTAAAGAAATAAGCAGTTTACTAGACACTAACCATTCATTGGTTACATTTTAAACGATAATTTAATAACCCTTCCATCTGAAACTAAACGAAAGCCTCTTAAGAACCAGTTTATTTATGATAAAGTTTCCCAACGGCTAAGTGGTTAATATCGATAATTGTCATGTTCGGGTTCGATTCCTGTTTGAAGCCCGTTTCTAATTTGACCCAGTATTAACTGGAACAGTTCGAAGTTTATAGTTTAATGGTAAAATAAAGATAATTTTAAAAGCTTTCCGTTTATGGGTTGCGTTTCTGATAGTAAAAAAATATTGTTATTACTTTTGTAATGTGAAAGTATACCTAATTGGGGATTGGTTTCGTGACTGTCATAAGAATTCAAATTGTTTAATTCTTTCCGATAATTGACATCATCATTCCGATAATTGTGCCGTCATTCCGATTTCCAATAAAGCAAATCGAAGCTTTCACACGGTTGTGCTTTCCGCAGGGACGACGACAAAAAATATATTCCAATATAAATCAGAGTTATTATTTAGTGTGTAGTGCCAATAAGTCTAGTATTGCGATAGGTTAATGATTATTACTTCCTACACGAAACAAAAACTTACAAAAAACTTTCCGATATCAAACTAGCGTCGACCTCAAATCCAGCCCACCCCTCAAACCCACAAATATTATTTAAACACCAAAATGGCGGATGCGAAATATCATTACATACAAAATTTATGATTTTGGAAGATAAATTGGATCCTAGTATAGGTCGTGATTTCCTGAGTATAATGTATTCCGTAGAGCGAACGACTGCTTGTTGGCTTTAAAGGCTGCCACAGACTGTAAAGTCTACGTAGATACGACAGTTCGATTATACTTAGTCGGTATTGTACCTAAGTTTCGGAATAGGTTGAAGACGTTCCATGATTTCAGATTAGCCTGTCAAATACTGTTTGTATGTGTATTAGGTATTAGAGTATCCTTTGAGGCAAATGTCAGGCAGATATTACTTCTGTAATAACATCTGTGTGCATTCATTCGAATTGTTTTACATAATAACAGATTAAATAGAGATATGCCCCACATTAACGAGCTAGGATTGCAATTGAATAATTATTTTATTGTCATAGAAATTGCTGCATAGTAGTAAAATGTTTATTTAATATATTCATTTGCTAGCAGCTTGATAATGCGTTACTTTACTACATTATCATAAACCGCAATTTACTGTAGTGAGAAACTTTTCCTATGAAAACAGCGTAATACTGTCAGCAGCATCATTTGTGGAGTAAAAATAATGAGTTTCTGCAATCATGAGAACAAAAAAATACATTTAACGCTGCTCACGTTACTCCAAGCGCTATGAAGCACATAGGCATAATACATGCGTAATTACGAGCATCTGTTTGTCATCTGTATGTCATTAGCGCTCGCATCACGTTTTACTCGGGAACGTTCACCGAATGTCAATGGTACGCTTTTTATGCTCAACCACGTAATGTTTATTGAATCTTGCATTGACTTGCGTAGATCAAAACTTTGGCTATGAATGACCTTACAGCCAAATAGGCTAGTTAAGAACAGGCAGTCGTTATGTTTATGTGATTTAAATTATGTGTCGTAAATATAAGGTCAAGTGGGTTTAAAAGGTTAGTGAGTAACGCACTGGTACAATAGATACTATTCTGGTAATGGTAGCTTTGAATGTAAGTGTACAGTATTTAAAAAACTGTACGAGGTTAGGATGGTTCTAAAACAGCTTAAAATAACAAGGCACTGGGTGATGACGGAATCATCGCCAAACGCCGGGAAACCGGCCCGTAAGGCACTTTAGAAGGTGTTTGATGCCATCAAACTCGAGGGAAAAACGCCACAGGCATAGTAGGGGTGTGGTGGTACTCTTCTTCAAGAAGGGCGACAATGCCCGGCTCAAGAACTATATGCCCATCTCATTTCTTAGCCTTGTCAAAAGGTTTTTTTCAAGAGTCATCACAAATCGTCTCGCACGCAGATTTGACGATTTCCAGCCACCCGAACAAGCCGGATTCCGAAAAGGATTTAGCACCGTTATAGACCACATACACAAGCTGTGGCGGGTTATACAGAAGACCGAAGAGTATAAATTTTATATATATATTTTATATATTTTTTAAAAACGTTGAATGTCTTCCTGTATCGTGGGTGCGTTTACAAACATATAAACTCACATCACCCAGAGCCAGAACAACTATCTGTAGATCATACAAATATTTGTTCCGTGCGGGAATCGAACCCGCGACACGCAGCGCAGCAGTCAATCGCTCAACCACTGCGCCAACCGTGCGCACAAAATCCGATAGAGCAGAAAATTTCTGGAAAGGCGACCGCGAACCGGAAGAAGATATGTTGGAAGGCTTCCCACTAAATGGACCGATGACCAGGTTAAGGTTGCGGGAATCTGCTGGATGCGAGAAGCACGGGATCAGTCCATGTGGCGACGCCTGGGGGAGGCCTATGTCCAGCAGTGGACGTCTTACGGCTGAAACGGTGATGAAGATTAAAAAAATAAAAAGTTGCCAATACAACCAATGAGGAACGATTTTTTTTTACATGTGTATTTGCAAATATTCAAATTTTAGAACACAATCATAAACAACATAACGGCTGTAGGTATCAGACTATGGTCATAATAATATTTTAAAAACCCATACACGGCTTACTGACAGTTACAGAACAATGCATATGCATAATACACTGGAATCTTCCGTCATATAAATCATTATCAAGTTTTGACGAGTTCGACAATCCAAGGTGACCTTAAAGTACCGATACACGGACATGGAATTACTGCAGACACATAAATAATTAATTACCATACTGTCTAGCACCCAAATGGGTAAAATAATGCTGACTAACGAGATGTAGATAAAACAAGGTAAGATGAACAGAGAAACCGGAAAAAGCCTTTTTATGTTAATGAAACAGGAAAGCAATACTAAGAAGGAAAGATTCACTGCTGTTCTATTAATTACTGCTATGATTAAAGGTCAAGCTATAATGCCCAGACAGTTAAATGTTCACAGTTTTCTGTCATTGGTTTTACAAGAGCCAAGTATGGGGAATCACGATCAATTCTGTCTCAAAACCACAGACGACAATATAAGGGAACGACAGACTACATCCTCATTAAAAATGCTCGTAAAAATATAAGACCTCTCATATTCTCTATCAGAGATCTAAGCCTCTTCCCTCCCGTAAGTTATCTCTTTAATAACCATTTTTGTATGATATAGGTAGGCGTAATATTCACACAAATGTAGGTTAGGACAGTCGTTAATACGAGACTATGAGGGTAGTGCTATCAGGTGATTTATTTTACAGCTTAGATGGAGAGGAAAATCTTTGGTAGATTGTGAGTAAAGGTTATTTTCCTACACGTTAGAGGGCCACAAACATTTGATGGTATTTAGGGTTATATTTTCATGAATGATTATGGTGAAAACAAGAAATTTTATAAAATTGTGTATAAGATCCTCGTTTTTATTCATACACAATATATAAATGTAATATTTTTATATTTAGTTTGAACTTGAGTAATCCAGGGAGCTTAAAATCTAAGAGTAGATTTAAATAAGTAACAACAGAAATCTTAACTTCACTTCAACAAAACAGTGGTAGAATTTATACAGGTGTCATCTCACAACAAACACCGACCTCAACAAACGAGACCAGACTTGAACAAGTAAAACTTAAATCATCCGGACTCTGTGAATGAAATGAATGTAAAATAAAACAGTTGTAATGCAATTTGCTTTGGTCTAGACTTTGAAGATGAAAGGGGAATGTATCAGTTGGTTTTAGTCCTAAAAGTTGGAGACAATTGGGCGATAATGATGGGAGAAGAGAAGTTGGAAAATTATTCGTCACTGTTTCAGCTGTAGACTACAAGCTTGATATAGCTGAAGGACTATATACATAAACTAGTAGAATTGCGTACTAATATTAATAACTAAATCACTAATAAGGTTAAAACTGTTGATCAAAATAATGATAACCAAAATCAGACTCTCAATAATGAATAAAGCAATTTTGTGAAATTCCACACACCAATCTACCAACTCAAGTATTCAAATCATAAACAAACACAAGAAAAACAAGCATTTAAACTTCTGTGTCACCTGCTCAGAGGAAATACGAAGTTATAAAACAACAAGACTTATAAGACAAGAACAGCTGTGAAATTTAAATCTGCTCGCGATATGAATGCAAAGTAAACTGTGTTAATGCAACTTGCGATATCATTTACAACTGGATGCGGTTCTGAACTAATGTCGCCTGTTCTGCGCCCTGGAGTTACGATGCCAGGGCTTGGTGTTTCGAGAAGTATGATTGGATTTTAAAAGGACTTGCAGGGGTTGAACTTGTTTTCAAAATTTAGGAATGTTTGAAAAATCTTTTGTAGGGTTCAATTTAAAAGTGTATGATTAATAGATTAATATATTTGTTTTTTTTTTTTCTGTTTCATCAAATAGATGACCATACTAACACTTTTAGGATGTGATAAAGTGTTTGTACATCTAAAAGTTTCGTAAATCTTCATTTAAAATACGCACGACGAAAGCGTTAGAGTCAGGTATAGTCATATCTCAGTAGGTACTTCATATTTAAGTTTTACAAAATGGAGAAAATTCGTGGTTGCTAAAAACAACATGGAGTGAAGTGCTTTGAAACTTGCTGTTTGCTTTAACGTATGCGAGCATCTTCTTTGGAATAACTCCTCGATGCTTACCAACTTTCATGCACTGTAGGCTTCAACTTATAGGGGAGTCTACGTTGAAAATGGCAACAGGGCAATGACTTTCAGAAATTAGATTTTGGGAAATAAGAGACGGGGATTGTTGTTGCAGACAAATATGGTTGTTCTAGTTTGATGATTGTATCAAACTATATTTGTTTTGTATGTTTCTAAGGTTTCGAAGAATACCTTCTTGAAATAATGTACTCTTCAAAAGATTTTGAAGAAGGTACTCTTGAAATATAGGTCAATTCAAGTAGAAGAAGCCAAATTTAATAGAGATATAAATCGTTGTTTAATAGTGAAGACACTAAAGCCATTTTTTACATGCAACTAAAAAACAACCTACATTTATAAAACAACCAAAAGGCATTTGATATCTATCCTCCACAAAGACATTAAAGCCATAATGTCGTACAATAAAACTTCGTCTCATACCTGCACAGCACTTTCAGTAACTGCATGCGTAATAAATGCAGTTATTACCATACCAAGTATAGGACAAGGAGTTGAAATTTTCTACCTCATAAAGCTGAGACTTTGTAACGTCTACACTCTTAGTAAATACTTGCTCTTTGGCTAAGTTATAATTAGCAAATGACGAGTCTACGAGTTTTATTACCTGATTTTAATCTTAGTGTGAAAAAAATATATTTCCCTTTTTTTTTCTTTTTACAACCGTTTAGAAGGAAAAGGCTGTAAATATATTTGTTTTTCCTTTAAATTGACCAAGCACAGGATGATAGATAGTATAACCACAATTTATTACAGTGGAGTGACAAATAATATTTAGTCACTAAATGATTCATTGACCACTGCTAAGATTATTTCAATGTTATTTGAATTGGACGTACCAAAACAAGGCGTTATTAAAAAAGTAAAAACATTAGAACTTTTGAATCCAGAAACTTATATTAAAACAAATAAGGTGATATTAGATAATAAATCTAGAAAGTTAACATTAACAGACGCGAGTCGTATGAGCGAACTTTGTTAATTACCTACAATCAAATGAAAGTTTCTCGAGACAAACGTAGCTTAACTTTTGACATACTGATGTAATTACACATTTTTGTTCAGATAATCTAATAAAGTTTATGAAAACTGAATTTGGTTTAGAGTTGAACACAAGTCAACTTAAAATAATATTTGAAAGTTTTTGTCACTAAACTACATTTTCATGGTCTCGATTACGCTTAGAAATAACCGAATTTATTGAACTTGAAAGATGTTACGTAAAAAATCTTAAATGCCTTATAGGCCCGAAGATGGAAATAGGTTTTGTACTTCTCACGGAAAAATTAAAGCGAAGATAAGATGTTACGTAAAAAAACTTAAATGCCTATAACGAAGATGGAAATAGCTTTTGTACTTCTCACAGAAAAAAATAAAGCGAAGATAGTAACTCATTTAATTAAATTATAAACAGATAAAAAGATAACCTCACTGCATAAAATAACTGTAGCAAACCAAACGAAGTTACCAACGAACACAATAACTTATATTCTTAAAATCCCTATAAAGCTCTGACACGGTTTTCACGCACGGCTAAGGCTACGCACAGGCTTCACGCTGTTAAAACGCAACGCGATAAGATTGAGATAAACGTGACAAATGACGATGATGTGAAATGTCACGGAGACCATTAAACCACAATGGTAGCCAATAAAATGAGATAAATTCGACCAGAGTTAGATGGAATAGGTTTTTCGTGAGCGTTTGAAGAAGCATGGTTCGTGAAGATGAGTGAGAGGTTATGAAAGAAAATGAGATAGAGATAGTCGATCGTGATGTGACCTTTGATAGTAAAAGGCTACTTTGTTATTCATGTGAAGAATTTGATGTTTAAAGGGCTGCTGATGAGTATTTCGAACCTATCTTTGATCATAGACCTATTCAAATTTCGAACCTATCTTTGATCATAGACCTATTCAAATTTCGAACCTATCTTTGATCATAGACCTATTCAATGAACAGCAATGAAATAAGATTTCAATAATAAAATATTTCAAATTCTTATATTATATCTTCTTCAGAAAATGGTACTGTTTTTTAAGTTTTCAGAGTTCCTCAGAACGATGTGAAATTCTCAAATAACCAAGAATATTTCAATTTATTGCAGTGCATAGCTTAATGCTAGGTTTTGAAGTAACTAATTACACATCGACTATGTTTAGACGTCTATAAAAAGCATTTAGGCTATTTATGAATGCACTAGATTTTTGTTGCATTTATTAAATGCATTCCGCATTTAATAAATTATGATATATCGATAAGTCTGATGTTTTTGACAAGTTGTCTACCGACTAAAAATTGTTTGAGTTCATTGAGTAATATTTGAAAATTTCTGCTGCCATTTCCACACAACCAACAACACAAGTCCCTGTATCCACCTACCACATCATCTCAACTTTCTCGAATATTCCATTACAAAAACCCTCTAACACTGCGCCATAAAAACAGAAGCAACAAAATATTTACAAGGAATTCCTCAGCTCATCTCGGTTATCTTTGAAAAGCGGGGAACTCTCATAAATCCACCCTGTCAATGTTTCAAGTTGCCGAAGTAAAAACTTGAAGTTTCAACCGAAACCGCTGCACCTCTTAAAATGGAACTTTAATAAAGTTACCTGCTAACGAATTGCATACTTTATGATCGGGGAGTAAAGTTCAAGCAGATACTTTGACTTTCAATTGATACTTTTATTGAGTTTGTTACTGTTGTTATTTTTATAACTATATAAATTTTAATATGTTAATGCTTTTCGCTAGGTACATTATCTTAGGAAAAAATCTATGTAGCTATTGTAATTAAAAAATATCGTTTGTGAATAAAGAGGTAACAAGAGGCGTGCACAGACTTTTTAGCCTTTGGCATTTCTGAATGTGATCGAAAACTGTTCAGAACGGAGGTACCTATTTTTTTTAGTATCCATGATATCCAGCAGATGCATCACTACTTGAACGTTCTCATAAATACAGACTCAAAAATACACGGTAAACAAAACTAAATTACAGTTGCAACCGACAAATACTAAATAGAACCCTCGTTGTGCGACCGGTTCTATTCAAAAACGTTAGCTTCGCAAATATGCTAGACTCCGAATGTCTGCGTTTCGGTCTGCCATCTGAATAAACAGGTAACAGTCTTATTCAGGTAAGATGTGTGTTTCAACGGGCGAATTCAGATTTTGTTAATTAAAATCTGATTTGAATTTCAGATAATATTATGCAGCCTGCAATTTCCAGAGCGCATTCAGATTATATTAACGCTGCAATGGAAAACAATATATCAAACTAATTAAATGACACGGCTGAAGTTTC
Organism: Orthosia cruda; assembly: GCA_964057195.1. NCBI lineage: Eukaryota > Metazoa > Arthropoda > Insecta > Lepidoptera > Noctuidae > Orthosia > Orthosia cruda. The sequence continues at coordinate 2,729,691 of OZ059835.1, read as the reverse complement.
ACAACATTTAGAAGATTCCTATCTTGAAATACTGACTTAATTCTCCATTCGCAGCTTCAAAGATGAACGAATAAATGCAGGTCAAAAACCTTTGCTAAATTAAACAAGAATTTAAATCAAAAGAATTTGATGAAATAAAACATCAGAATTTTTTAGCAGCGAGCAAAATAAATGTTAATACTGAAACTGCATTCGAAATTCACTGCGTTAATTACTGCGTCAAGGTAACGTATAAATGAGGTGAACTAAAAAATGCTTCATGTGCACGCTACGAGATTCAATCTCCTAATAATGGGCGAGTAATGTTGCCAAGAAAAAATAACACCACAGCATGATATGATCGCGAACATGCGAAAGAATATATTAGCCGGCAAACAGTTTTAATTATGCAAAACATTTTTAATTGTACCTTGAACTTATTCAGACACATTGCACGCATTGAGGGCATGAAACATATTTGATTAATTGATAATTCCTATATTGAAGATTACGTGTTTAAGATTTGGATCATTTGAGTTCGAAATAACCGCGTGTTTTGATATTAATATGCTATATTTGCTATCAATAATTTGGTTCGCCTACCTATTGAAAGTTCCAAAATGTCGTGTAATTAATGAAACTGGAGCAAACATTTTAAATTTGACTTCCCACAGCCTCAGCGTGTACCAAAAGGATTTGCAGTTTCATTAAAACATTCAAAATTTAGCGGGACTTTTGAGATATATTAAGATATAGTCAAAGAGAACTCACAACATCTTAAGAAGTTATAATCATACTTAAGTCAAGACTAATTGAACTCTTAATTAAGTTAAGTGTAACTCAGTGAAATGTCCCAATTTCAACGGCTGACGCAAAAGTTATCGGGGGTTTCAATGAAAATTTATTAGTCCAACTATTTGTCAAAATTGTCCCCAAAGGGCCCCGGGGTCCGTTGGAATTCTGGCAAATATCAAGTTGAATAGCCAATTTGTTTTGAGGACCTTAGGACTGTGTTCCATTGAAATATGTGAGGATTTTAGATTAGTATAAGTTTTGAATTGTAATACCTTTTCAAGGAGTATAGGAAATGAACTTCGCATTATACTAGCCGGAGGTTATGTGTGTTATTACTTACCTAATGTTATACAAACATTCTCGTAGTTGTGTTGAATTTCAATATCAGGGTTATTATGCAACAAAAGCTGTGTTCGGTGTAGTTTTGAAACTAAAACTCATCAGACTCAACAAAATCAAAGAGCCAAGATAAAAAATGGTGGATGTACACAAAGTTATCCGTGTTAAAACAACGCCAGCGTCGCTTGGATATTGTGAAATATGAGCGGGGATCACTGTGTCATTCCCTCGCCTGCTCAACGAATTTATCACGTTCCTGTCCGTCCTTACGTATGGTGCTCCAGATATTGAACGTTTCACGAAACGAATTGGATGATCCTAAAATATTTGTTATGTTTTCTGACGGGGTGTTTCGAGTTTTTTCGGCAAGAATGTTTGGCATCACTCGGGTACAGTTATTGGAAATGATGGAGCGGTTCTTTCAATTCAGATGAAGCGTCAAACTTAGAGGCTTTAAAAAATTGTTTGAAAATAATGAAATTTAGTCTACAGATAATACGTATGAATCGTACTGTTTTGTCAGCCAATTTTTGGTCAAGAGAAAAACAGTTTCCTGTGTCCGAGTTTTCATATTTCATGCGCTCTGTCACCCTTGATAGGTTAAAATAAAACCCCAAAATATCCTTTTTTAAACGTCAACGTGGCTTACGTTTTTGTACAAAAACATATGAAGTACACAAAAAAACAATGGTTGGGTTAAGTCCGTACTTTTAATTTATTCTCTTTCCGTTCGTTCACTGGACATCATTTCATTTTGCGTTAAAGCAACAAACACGCTTATGCTTTTATTTGCCCGTTCGTGTTCCAGCCCAAAGCTATTCATTCACCGTTCTCTCTCAAGACTTAAATTTGTTTGGCTTTATTTAACAGATATTTGTTAGCCCAAACTTCCAAAGTTTCGTATCTCAAGATAAGACACTAGACTACTGAAATATCTCGAATTTAAGTAAATCTAGACTAGTTGAGATTGTATCTCGCCCGAGGTGATATATGTCGTTATAATATATACACCGCCACTTTTAATTAAGGCAGGCACTTCAAAACTTTGAAATTTAATACGAAATTGCGGCGATGCAATAAACCGTATCTGTTGTTTATGTGAGCCATCAAACCAAGATAACACCCGTCTTTACATCCAGAGTTTAAGTTAGTGTCATTGTTTCGTAACTTACAAATATAAACGATGTTTGGGAACAACGCGACGCTTTAACATTCATGAATAACATTAAGCCCCCTCGTCCTGTTTTGAATATCGCGAAGCTCTTTTCAAACCAACTTTCCAGAGTTGTGTTTATGCTTATTGCCTTTTAGGGAGGCTATTTTTTGTGTGAGTTTACGAGCATTACAATATTCACAAGTAAACAATGGCCAGGCAAGGATTCCCCGCGGACTTCACGTTAAAAGAACAATCCGACGGTCGGAGGCAATATGCCTCTATTTGAAAACGTCCCAAAAGGTTTGCTCTTAAAACACGGTCCGTCTACGATGGTAACCGACATGCAAAGCATCGCATTTAAATAGGAAAGAATAAAATACGTACGGTTGAAAGCAAACAGGAAAGTTAGTCGGGAGCGGCGTACCCGCAACTTGCACGAAACAAGTTTCCTATGGGCATTATTTAAGTTTTGCCTGCTGTAGACACTATATTAAACGTATCAGAGTTGAGTTTTAAAAGTCCCGCCGATACGGCTGAGTTGGCGGGCCGCGAAACAGCCACAACTTGGAACACTTGGCAAGGAGCGCCTATAGGAAAATAAAAGGCAGGCAACAGTTTGCTGTCAACTTGTACTTGCTTGTAGGTACGACTGCAAAGAATTATTGTGTTTGAAAAAGTACCGCTTTTAAATGTTGACTTTCTTCTCTTTTTCTATAAGTGAGGCCATTTTTTGTCAAAGGTTTTTTTGTACTACTGTGATGTTAAAGAACCTATTGTTATAAGTGTTAGCATTGAATTAAGCTATTTTTAAGATAAACAAGTAATAAAAACAAACAGTAAACAACTCTTCAGGTTCAGAAACATCTCGCCTTAAATTAATTACACAAGACACACTGCTCAATCCAACAGCCTCTAATTACTTCTAACTAAAAGCCACTTAGCTAACGATAAAAAGCCAAATCTTTTCCAAGATGGCGATAACTAATACCATAAATACAAAAAATGTGTGTGTTAAATCTGCAGTCTATGTGTCCCTGCCATTAAAGCAGCCGAGAGCAAACAGAATTTTATAATAGGAATTAAAAATGTAGTGTACAAAGTAGTAGACTTTTCTCTTTTGTTTTACTCTGAAAGCTTATTAGCTGCTAGATTTTCTAGGAATGGCTTTGATATTTCTCCTTTTACAGGTATAATTGTATTTTGTGTTGAAAAAGCAGCTACGCTTTATAAAAGCTTAGAGAGATTCATGTTATGAGCTTTGCGAATTAAAGGACAATAAATTATTCTGAGAATTTAGAGCTTTGTATTTACAAAGGCATGTTCTGGAATAAAACTAAAGGTCATAAGTAAGTAGAAAAAGAGATTGTAGTATAATATTTAATTATAAAGTCTATAATGAGAAGATATCACGTTTAGAAGGCCTAAAATTCAGTAGTGGATAGATTGAGGTAAGCTAAGTCATCCGAATTCCAAGAAACGAGGAAAATAACTAATTCAACAAAAAAAGCTTGACCTTTAAATCCGAAAGCAATACAGGAAAAACGACTCTAGGAGTCTTAATAAAAAAAAACCGAAGCCAAAACCAGCAGCAACATAAACACATTTATCTGAATTAAGAGCACAGTCCACAAACAACGAATGGAAACAATTTTCTATTTCGAAATGTCTTACTTGGCCCACTATAATTTAATATTACACGAACAGCCCGCTTTGGGCGGAGACTGCTGGCTTTACTAGGATTGCGAGAGTGAATAATTTGACTATGGAGGGCTTGCTACCGCGGACGCCTCGCTTGCAATTTATTCGCAACTAACGAATTGGGGCGAATGATGTATGGCTGGAATTTAATTCGGATGTTTACTGTTCGTGGGTACGAGGTGTTAGGGTAGGGCTGATAGATTTTTTGAAATTTACCTAATTATTAGGTTCTTAAGTAAATTTGCGTTCAAGATCCAATGTTATATCTCTAGTTCCCCGATCAGATGTGAATGAAGAAATAAGATCTGTGGATTACAAACAAACAAAACGTGAATTAATTCATGACGTCTCTCAAATTAAATTGAAATCTCCCAATAGCTAAAATAAAGTCCAAAACTTCTGAAACCGCAAGCTATCCAAACCCAATCTAATCTCCAACAAATCCTACAAATGTTAAACCCTCGGTATCTGCTACAGGAACAAGATCTCTAATAGGCTGTTACTATTAGATATCGAGCCTGTAACACGAGCCTATTATTCTTGTGGTATCTCCAAGATTGAATGCTATCCTTCAGCCAATTACCTCGCCGGTGTTTCGTTACCAACGCTGTTTTGACGTAATATGCGTAACTCAATTGTTTTGTGGTTAGCTTGGTATTCTCTGGTAAAACGTAATGTATTTTTTTGTGATGATCGTCTCAAATGGCCCTAACGTTATTGAAAATGCGGTCTTTATTTAGTCTGATTCGATCGTCATAGAATTTGTTACAGCTGAGAATGTTATCACACTATCTTTTGATAGTGCTCTTAGGCTTACTTATGTTGGTAATGTAAGTCTAAATGTAGCAATTTTCAGTGTTACGATGTGTGCTTTAGTTGAAAAACCACAACGTTTTAGGCAGAATGGTGAGAAATCAATTTTAATTAAAGGAAATGGCAGTCATTAGGGTAAGTCAGAAGACGTTAAAACCCGCTGACTAGGAGGTGAAAGGTGGCGTGATTAGATAACTGGTTATCGTGACCGATAGGCAGTGTGAGGAAAACACTTTAAAATATTTTATCAGCTGTGAATATTTTAGTCGCAAATTGTATTTTTTCTGATTGTGTGGAAACTATTGAATATCATAAAGAAGATATGTAGCTTTCGGATATATGTATATTTTTAGCTGCATTGTGATTGGCTTTAATTTGTACTAGTTTGTATTTAAATATCATCAAAGTGCAAAATGGTGAAAAGTCACATAGACATACCACACACATACACACCCACGGGGTTATAACCCCGAATTTTAATTAAAATGATCTTATTTACAAAATGTAAGCTTGGTGATAAAAATACGTTGCACAGAATGAATAAAATACGTAAAAAAAATACTTTGCTATTTTATCAATAATTTGAATGTGTGCGTTAAGTTCATTCGCAATTATGGATTATGAGTTCCATGTTTATGTACAGATGACATATATATATATATATATATATATATATATGTGTATATATATGTCCTCGGTTATGTACAAGCGAAGTTCGTTCAACCAACCTTGCGATATCACTCCAACGTTAATCGTAAAAATTTTATGACATTTTATTTTTAGTATTGATGAAAAAAATAAACAAACAATAAAGTTTGCTGTGTCAACGGTCGATCGATTGACGGTCAAATTAGGTACTGAAGTTATAATTGGATCTGTTGATGTTCGTCATGAGTTGCTCTTAGAAATGGAAAATGCTGTAAAGGTGGGGGACGTCCTAAAACCAAATGATGAACCGGAAAAGTTATGAACTAACGACCTAGAGAATCCAAGATACACATACTACCGAGACTAGATACCTAGATAATAAACAGAAGCTGCCTACACTCATCTCTTTCCACAATGGTTTCAACCGTAAAACATCATAAGTGTATCAGAACAAAAAAAAAATTTTTTCGGCGCAATACTTAAATCACAAACTCACGCTAAAAGAGGCGATTCTCAATCGTTTCGCAAACTAATCTATTCATAGTTAGTTAGCATTAATCATAACAAGTTAACTATAAAGTTACGAAGTTCAACCCTCTTGAAACTTGAGGACGCCAGTCAGAAAAACAATCTCCCCAGAATTTAATAACGCGCAGTGCACTGAGTATCTGCGACGGGTTGGTCGCCAATGTTGTTGGGGCAAATGTTTGACAAATATATTTAACTGGTTAATGACTGTCACTTTCATAAAATACAGCTACTAATATAAAAATAAGTAATAAAGCAACTCTTGTTTCTAATATACCTCGTATAATTTAATTTGCAAAATAACTCATGTTTCATCTTCTTGGAATTTCAATTAACTTGCCGTTTAAAGACTCCCAATTTACTTTGTAGGTACGAGCAGATTGCAAGAGGTAAAGAATTGGGGGTGTACCCTTTGTACCGATAAGATGAAAAATGTGCTGGGGAACATTGATAAAAATCGGTTATTTATATTGCCAGTTGAAAATGGGCGAACATTTCTTGCCAATGCCCACATAACTTTAGCCAACATTGGCCCCGCGTCTAGTCTAGTCCCGAGAATATTACGGAATACGACAGCTGTCTAGTCGTCCTTTCATAGTTACTTTGTAAAATGAAATCGGCCTAAAGGCAACGTCGAAAAGGCTATGTGTGGCTTAACAATGCTTTTGTATTGTTCCTTTGAACGATAGCGTGGTGATATTAAGAGAAATGTATTGGAGCAATTGTTGAATGACTTTTCAAGGAAAATCATGGGTATTTTGAGGGGTCTAATCACTTTGTTGGTTGTGAGAAAGCAGAAGTGGTAAGTCTTGAGGCTTTGAGAAAGCAGAAGTGATAAGTTGAAAACTTTTGACTATTACTTGGGGTTCTATTTCTAATTTTACTATTTCTCTTACTAAACATTTCACTAGAAATATTAAGTAACACAATATATGCTTTTTTTTCTACAAGGTGTTACTTTTAAACCTATCTCGGTTTGGTTTTCTTGGCAGACTTTACTTAGGAGAAGAAAACATTACACAATGTAACAAAAGTACCAACATTGCCGTGTTTATTTACAGTTCTAAAAGCCAAAATAAACTACCCAACTACGAAATCAATTAACATTACTTTCTGAAAACCTAAACTCAAATTGAAAGCAGCAACAAAATTTTAATTCCCCGCAGAGTGTAAACATGTAAAGCGAGGCGGGTACCGGCTCCGATTGCAGAAATAACAGCCTAATAAAAAACCTACACTTCCAACAGATGTGCAGCGTTTGATTTTACAAATAATATAAACTCACTCTATGGTTCCGTTGGCCTTTTTTGTATCAATAAAAGATGGCAATTGACTTCTTCGATTTCGAAAAACGAACGTCGTTGGGAAAAAGTACTCCGCATTTTAAATAATTTAAACAGCGTCAATAGACGCATATTTTTTTAATACGTTACATTTTAATTATTTGAACCTCGTGTTTTTGCGTGGGTGTCTCGCTCTCAGACAGTCTGGAGATTAAAATAATAACATACATAGGAATGTCATAAATATTATTATGTTTCAATTCAAATTATACTTTGATGCTGAGTTTTAAATTAAAATTATATGTATTGCATATAAAATTCTGTCAATTTGACCATCGAACAATTTGTAATCATACAAAAAATTAAGTCACTTAATATGAGCTTAAATAACTTCTTAAAATTTGTGTTGGGAAATACAAATAAATAGTATCGATAACTTTGACTGTCCTATTACCGCACTATGTGGTGCAAAACGCTGAACAGTCAGAAAGAAACACACGTATTGCAAATATAATAAATCCCATCTTCATTTATGAGCCAAACAGTAAGCAAAAATGAAAATGTCCTTTTCCAATTTCGTAAGGAACCCTAAAACTTTCCTCTGTTACCTTACCTGCGAACGTAAATACGGGTTTTGGAGATCGAGATATGCACTACGATATATTCCGTGCCAATTTTTGCTACCGTTTCGATATATCGGAGCAAAATGTTTTCAACCCCACTTCGTAGCGGGCTGCAATTTCTGCTGGATTTCTTTCGGTATTATATAAACTAAAGTTATGATAGTGTATAAGCTACTGCTGTTTTTAAAAAGTTTTTCTGCGAGTTTTATTTATCGAATCTATCTCATATTTGTTCCCACTTGTTTCTTGAGGTGCAGTTTGTAGGATAAAAAAATAAGCATCGCTATCATATTTAATTTCATTTTATTTGAGTGTGATGGCAAATCGTTGGAAAATCGATAAAGAAAATACATTTTCAGAGGCCTTAGTGCGAGTTTTTACTCACGCTCACTAATGATAACGTAAACAATCTCATAAGTCAAAATGTATTCAAAAAAAGTAGTTTCTACTTACCGCCACCGGACGGCGCTTATCCAATTTCAATACAAAATGATGTTTACGTTAACGCGATTGAGCGTGAGTAAAAACTCGCACTAAGGTCTCAGGTCAGCAGACGACTCTTGTAAAATCCTTAAAACTTACCCATTAAGTAAATCAGAATATCGATAACTTTACATTAACTACCTATCGACGTTTCCCAGCCCTACCCAGGCGTGTTTACTGAAATCTTTTCTATACCCGATACTTAATTTTAGTCTAGACATCTAAAACTAAAATTATATACGTCTGGCAATACTTCAAGATGACACTTAAGATTATTGACATAGACAGAGAATGAAAAGAGATTAGGAGTCTAGAACGTTGCTATAATATATTTTCGAAGAAGTATTTTGAATTATATGAAAGTTTATAAGTGAATTTTGATGGGTTTGTTAATGGGTTTCTGTTTTATGGTAAAAGGGTGATTTTATGGGGTGGGCAGGAGTCCAAGTGGCATTAAAGATCGATACTACAGGCCAGATTTATGTTGTGTTGGCCAGTTGAACGAGTCTTCGTTTTCAAGGAGGCGTGGAAATGTTCAGGAAGTATATAAATATAGGTATATCAGTCTATATTCGTTAGACTATAGACTGATATACCTATCTGCCCATCTAACCAATCATCTCGAGAACCTCGAGATGATTGGTTAGAAGAATGTGACTGGAAAGCATTGGATAAGTCTGGCTAAAACAAGAATTGAACATTATACAAGTGGTGGAGGCCCATTATGCAGTCATAACACTCCGCCAACATAATACAGAAATATTATTTCTACTTCAACAATATTCAATCTGTCTAGTCCAAGCACTTTTCCTGTTACTTCCATGTCATTAGTAATAACGTTTTTTAACAAAATCCTTACAAATGGATCGTCCGTGTTAAGACAATTTAGTAGGGCGTTCAGCGCAAGATTGATCGTTGTTCAACTGTTATTTATAATGAATATTGTAGAAAGCTGAGTGGTGGACTGTATTTTGTTTATTTGTATATTGAATTGTGGAAGGACTTAGGAAGATGGTTATGATTCATATTTTGATACTGTTGATGTATTGGTTGATTGTAATGTTTGAAATCTGTCATAGTCATTGGAAATTTAAAAAAAAACCATACTAAGAATCACTCAGAGAAAAGTACCTGTTAGAGAATTGATCTTTTGAATCCTAAATGTGTGATTGATATGTCTTAAATACTTCGTTTCCAATCCTAAATTGTCATTAAAATTTTATGACATAAAATGCATTCGGTCACATTTCTGTCCGTCGAAATAAATATTCGCTTCGTGCTTGTCCAGTCACGATCTTAGGCGACAATATCCGAAGCAATTCAAATGGTCGCCGCAAAAATATTTAAGAGCTTTTAAAAATATGCTTTTATTTATTATCTTGAAGAGATAAAAGCGTGATAAAGATTTGCGTGTATTTATGAATATTTAACTCTAGATTATATTTATGATTGATCTTAACAAGCTTTGTATATTGAAAGTTTATTTTTATTTTCACTTGCTATTTTAACGGTTATTGTGACAAAATCTCTACAAAGAATCTCTAATGTACTTTCTATTAGATTCTCTAGAATCTGTATCGATCAGTCTATAATATGTATCGGCCCTTTACCGTATAATTAAACTTAATGATACACTTTCGTCAAGACTCGATACCAATAAGCCTTCAAAGAAAATACACTAGAACAATAGATATTGATCACAAAAGAGGATCAACCCGTCAATCTATTGTGTCCCCAATACCAGCAGCAGCACCACGGTACAAAATATACACGCAAAATGTGACTTTCAACTCTATGACTAACGTGATAGGGGTTGTGGGTTTAGCAGTTTGTCTTGGCATTGGTAAATTATCGAACAGCGAGTGTGTCTAATGATAACATGGGATTAAGCTGCTTCTACGTTATCTGCAAAATTTAGGGTCAGCAGTATTAACAGTTTGGGTAGGTAGGTACCGATGTTTCGGTATTTTGTTTTGGATTATTTTCATGCTGAACTATGGTGGGTAGGTTAAAGTTTAGGGCGGATTGCGGTTATTTATTTGTGGCACTAATTGTTTTATTAATTGGTACAGTGCTTTTGTAAGGGTTGTACTTATAGGTCACTTGAAACGTGACCAATTTGAAACATGGGAAATCTTTTGAATTTTTTCTGAATTTTTAATTTTTATTTGTAAAAGAAAAACAAATGTTTAAAGGCCTCTACGTGCTACTATGAATGGTCACCCCCACAAACAATCTTACTGAGTTACTAAGGTTTTCTTGAAACTTTGGCCTGATACGAGGGAGGTTTAGGGAACATTAGTCCCTTATATAATAAATAAGACTACAAAACACAAATAATATAAAAAAACGGAAATATTTCCACCATATTTTTCCGAAAACTTCGCAACAAAAAAAAACTTCACCCTATCATCTCCGGTACATTTACTAAACCTATTACACCCCACGTGCTTACCCAACAGTTAAAAAGATAAATAATATATACGTACAGGAGGAGAACCCATCGGTGCTCAGATTCAACCCCCCACTGCCGATGTAACGACGGTCATTAACCTTTACAACACCGCGGTAGATTACAGTGCGTTGCCTTAGCGAGTGGTGGGTTAACATTTTTTTCGTAAATAGGGTTGGTAGTTGAAAAAAGGTTACAAGTTACGGATTTGGCAATTATTCGTTAACCTAATTGGAGTGGTGGTAAGGGATGTATGGTATGGGGTCGATTTTCATGCTAATTTAGTTTATTCAGCTTTTCTATCCTTCTCAATTCATAAAGTGAATGTGTATAACGATTGATCCTCTATTTTTATATAAAAAAATACCCTTTAATCATAAATACTCATTAATTATTGAGTGTTCTCATACTTTACAATTTTCTATAAATTATAACCCCATTTCAGCCCACGATACTAAATAAAAACACAAGACATTTAGCGAAGAATAAAAGTTGTTAAATTCCCAACTTTTCGCTAGCTCTGTCCAAGCCTTAGGAGTATTTGCCAAAACACTCGCGAATCTATAGGCGAAGTGTACACAAATAATTTACACTTATTTTTCTTTGCCAAAGTGAAATAATGCCTTGAATCAACTTTATATTTGTTTCATTAGATAAATTCTCAGTTGACGTATTGAAATGTTTTGACAGATTTAGGAGTGGCAGACCAGATGGCATGACGTTGAAACGGATGTTGTTTTGACATTTAGAGTTTGAAAGAGATCTAAGTTCAGCACTGGTCCGCCAATGTCATATTTATAATAATGTTAATTTGGGCGCATGGTTGGCGCAGTGGTTGAGCGATTGACTGCTGCGCTGCGCGTCGCGGGTTCGATTCCCGCACGGAACAAATATGTGTATGACCTACAGATAGTTGTTCGGGCTCTGGGTGTTTGTTTATGTGTTTTTGTTTGTAAACGCACCCACAATACAGGAAGAAATTTCTAGTGTGGGCAGTTAAAAAAAAAGAAAGGACAGGAACAATGACATTGGTAAATCCAGTACCAGGAAAAAATAGAAAAAGCTTGTCACAAAACCGGACACCCTATTATTAAATATTGCACCATTCTGCAACAATACAACGAAAAACCTACAACATTTCACCAGGATTCTCGATATATGCTCAAAAGGCATAAATTCACAAGTTATTAAAACAATATAACGGCCAGGACGGACGGATTAAACTGTCGATCGGTATTGACCGTTCCCGCCTGCCCAACGCCGATAAACGCAGATTAAACCTGGATGTACATCACCGTTAATCCGGCAAAGTCCGTCCATGTTTTTAATATGGCATTCTGATTTTGAATATTTTCGCACCCATTTTTGCGTTCGTGAGATTTTTATGTTAGTTTGGATGAGAAGGTTATAAATAAAATCAACGGCAGTATTTTTAAAGTATTGTTAAATAAATAGCTTCATAATCCTAAAACTATCACAGATAATTGAATGGGAAAAAGTTTTCGAAACATTGATGGACAGGCCCATAAAGAGGAATAAAATACTAAAGTGTTATGTGCCTCTTACATGTTACTGTGTATAATAAAATTCCAACAAGTTATTCACAATTAATTATCTTAACATATTGAAAACAGTGTACACAGGAAAGCGATAGACATGTCGTATCAAGATAAAGTCTGGGACCCTGTTAGGTTATCTACAAAGTTCCTAAGTGGGTCACTTCGAAATATACTATAAATAGCTGCGGTTCGGCTCGCTTTTGGCTCAGCAACGGGAAATTAGAATTCGGTTTTTGTAGATTAGATTAAGTTTGTTGTTATGTCTGCGACTGTAAAAGTAATAAGTGTTTTTATTATTGGTTTAATGACAAAATGCTGTAACAATAATAACCGGGTTATTTTGCGTAGTTTTATCATTGCGTCTGAAATCTTTGCAATCCTAAATAAGTTGGTTGCTAGAGTGTTGCCCTAGTTTTGCAGAAAATGCAAATATAATTGATTTTTTTAGGCTACTAAAAAGGCAATCACAAGCATAATCCCATTACCTTTAAAATATAGTGTTAAAAGCAGTAATAATATAAACATATTAACCACTAGATAAATTTAACAGTCCATTAAAAATAATACTTTCACACTTCCTGAAAGCTTTTACAAAGTACGAGTATCAACTTGATACATTACCAACATTTGAATCCACTTGCAATGTACATAAAAAAACTGCAACAGCTTTTTATACGCACTTAAAAACATTTACTCTGAGATAAGAAACACATTTGCAACGCAACATTCTTGCAAATATCACGTTTTATTAAAGAACATAAATAAACAATATTGCACATAAAAGGGAATAAGTTGTTTAATAAAGTCTTGCTAGAATAGAGATTTGTTATAGGAATGTACTTACTAAATTATCTTTATAATATATAAATATTATATATATATATATATATATTACTTACAAATATCTTTTGACACATGATAACAACTTAGTAAAAAGGACAAAAAAATGCTATTTAAATGGTTTCTAGACCTCAAATAAATCCATAAAAGAAACCTATGGACGTTAAAGAAAGAGGGACCGTTAATGGTGCAGTCATTACGAAAGGACAGCACACAAACGACTTAGACTGTTTAATTTTAGAACTAATTGATCTTAAGTGGTTAAACTATTAAATAATAAATAAATAGATTTCAAATGGGAAACATACATTTATTAGAGTAGTAATTATGTTATTTGTGGTCAGATTGTTACTTATATTACGTTTAGGAGTGTCCTGAGATGCCTTTGATAAATTGGTTTAATAACACTGCAATTCAACCCACTACCTTATATTTATATTGGAAAACATGCTTCTTTGACTTGATTTACTCTCATTGCTTTGCTGCGAGCTGAACAAATTATCTAAAATTTTCGGCATATTTATAAAAATGTCCAATTCTCTATTGATAAACAAACCGACATTGTAGGTTCACACGTTACAAGATACACTTCATAATATTATACGATTATTTTACTGCTCGTTAGTATAATAACTGACGCAATAAATTACTATGACGATTGACATCTAATACTTGGCATGAATCTCATCCACGCGTCTACACTACACGTGGTGCCATCTATCGTGCAGATAAACATACTTTAATGCACACAACATTGCTACGAATCTTTGAAACACGAGGCAAATAGTGGCAAGTTTTCATCTCAATATTGCATGGCTCGTTGAAGATATAAACATGATTAAATGGTTTTAGAGTTTATAATAGATTTAATAAACAGAAAAATAGAAACAAATTTGTGCTACAGAAGTTACATCTGTGAATCCGCTGAGTTGTTGTTATTGATAACCGGAAATCCAATCAAATTCGTTGACAGATTTAGAATAGAAAATACTATCTGGAACTGGGATCATGTGGCTAAGATGACATAAATCAAATTACAAAATAATATATTTGAATACAAAACTAATTGAACAATGTTTTACCGAGAATAGTAATTACCAATTGATAAATACTTGCAATATTTTTATTAACATTGTTATTGTGTAAAAATCTATTGAATGACTAACACAGCTGCAAAATGTTAGCATCAATACATTTACCAAGATAATGGGGTCGGTGAACTTGATTCTAGTGTTTATGCGTACACCTACTCATTTCTTGTAGTAAGTATTAAATTGAAACACATTCAGAATTATTTTGTTGAATGATTGTGCCTATTACATTTTTTTTGCAGAGGCAAGAATTTCTGAAGATGTTTTTATTAGTATCAGATGCTGTGATGATTCTTCATATAAGGGTTTTTGCTGAAAGACGTTGTACCAAAAGAAATCTAATTAATTTATCAAGCAGAATCTATTTCTAAATCTTGATAAAAACAAAATAAGTTTAACGACCTCATTAGCTATCCTGATAATAAACATTTGAGGAATCAAAGTTCAATTTTAGGTAATAGATAAATCGCAGAGTGCGAGACAAAGTTCAAAAAATTGCGTTTTTAAGGTTCCGTACCCGAAGGGTTCAAACGGAGCCATATTGCTGTCACTCACTTATCTGTCCGTCTCTCTGTCCGTCGTCTGTCACACAATTTTGTTCTGAAGAATTTTTTAACTTCCCATTGACCTACGAACTTGAAATTTGGTGATAATGATTATTATTACGTATACTTTACCAACAAATACCTGATGATAAATCTGATGTTTGTTTGGTACGGAACCCTAAATGTGCGAACTCCGACAAGCACTTGGCTGGTTTTTATTATTACTTAGGAGATTTGTGAATTTTACATATAAATTTATAAACAGTTTTTTAAATAGGAATCAAACTCATGACCATGCACTCGGAAACTCGTCCCACAACCGTTGGGCTATAACCTCAAAAATTATATTGAGAGCAATTTGTTTGACCACACTAAATACGTACATACCTATACTAAAAACATTTTTAACAAATGATACAATCGCTATCTTAATGATTTATGTATATATACACATAGATTGCAGTGGTTACTGAACTCGGTGAGATTAGATACTGATATAATAATAATTTTAATTATTAAACAAACAACTCACGCATGGTAAACTACCTTGGGATAGGACTACAGTATTTACATTGATATTTTTGTTGCTAGCTGGGTTGCTTGACCCTAATTGATAGTAATGTAACTGGTAAATGGCTAGGCTGGCTGATAAAATGTAGGTAATTCAAAATACCGAATTGATAATTTCATACCACAATTAATATCTATATTATAAAAAAGAAAGTTATAAAGAAAGTCAGAATCTGTGACTCTGTAGTAACTCGTAAGTTGTTTTTTATCTTAATCATCTCTGTTGATTTTGTAGTCTAATTAGACTAATAATTAAACTGTTTAATTTGACACACACTTCTGATATACATCCAAAAACATCCAAACCAAAAAATGCAATTCAAGTTAAAATTAACCCATAGTTGAAATTAGCAATAAAAACTCATGATTAACTGCTTAAAATAAAGGCAAAAATTTAAGCCGTAAATAAAAAACTGAAGGCATTGAACCGAACCCAGGTTGTTTGCCTTTGACCCCGCATTGACAAGACGCTTGACTTTGCGACTTATTCTCGACTAAACTGAAATTTTAGACTGATTTTGTTAATAGTCAATTCGTCAATAGTTTTTTAAAACGATAAAATCAAAGGTTCTATTTGTCACTCTAAAAATAGAGGGTTCTAATGGTCACTCTATTTAGAGTTCTATTAATCTTAGGTTTCGATGTTAACATTTATATTACTTTTTTGCCATGTTCTAAGGTTGAGAAACTAATAAGTATATATATTTTTGTTGCAATTTGTATTGGGCAGCGATTATAGCAGCCAGATGCCGCAGAAAAATGAGGTCAAAAAATTCTTAAGTTAAAAACCTTTTTAGAGTTGTTTTCTTTACCTCACCAACCAAAAACCGTGTCAACACACACATAACCCATATGCACGGAATATTAATTATAAAAAGGTCCGTGTTAAAAATAACTTTTGCAAAACAAACGTTGGATGCATTCAAATGCTACATTATATTTCTTTATATTCAATACGCGGTCTCGTTTAGGTTGATAAACTTTGAATTTCTAAACCGATCGGGTAATAGAAAACGTATTACATTGCCCCTACATATTGCTCGGTCATTTACGATCCATTGCTCCTTTTGTTGGTCAATGTTCCGAAAAATTCTTAAGAAAAAACGCAATGGAAAAGTTTTGCCTGATTGATATTCCTTGCGAGTTGTGGTAGTCAATATCCCACGGCGGGTTGTCATCGAAACAAGTCGGTACTTGTCTGAAATTATGATTATAATACTGTCACTTTATCGGGAAGATACTATCTAGTCTTTGTAGGCAAAGCAACATGGCCTGTATAATCAGTTCAATCATCCAATACCTATGTTATTGTAATGAGAGTGGCAATGACGCAACGCTGCCGAAGTGACGACAGTCATCGGTGGGATCGCGAAATTCGTCCCATATATTATTCACGAGAGACAGATAATGAGGCCGTTCACCCTACCGCGTTAGACACAATTCGATGACACTGATTTTCGATGTATTAGTATTTTTCTTTGATTTTATTAGCGGTAGTTATCTGGGAGATAGACAAAGTATTAATTAACACCTTTTGGAACACAGATAAAATGGGAAAATAGAAAAAAAACCGAAATAGAACAGGAATCGCTGATTATTTCTGACTGTTCATGAAACTACAATACATATGTTTAAAGTAAAAAAATAATTAAATACAATGCCTGACTGAGTTAAGCACCACCTCGCACTCACCAACTTTTTTATAACAGCAGTATTCACTTATCCATTTACGGACGTCAAGTCGTCAAATAGCAGATCTGCTTACCTGAAAACAAGAAAAAAACACCATTAAAATCATCGTTAACGGTTCATTTTTTACCGAAAAATGGCGAATTTTTGAAAACGATCCATTGTTCATGAGAATTCTCCCACAAAACAGTTGAATGACCGGCCAAATTTTAAAAACACAACCTAGTTATTGTGAAAAAAATTATAATACGATTTAAAAGTTTGAATAAACCATGGTTGGTCGTGCGTGTGTATTTATGAAATTCGTAATTGATATACCTAAAAAGTATCGTTTTATGTTTGTTTGCTTAGAATAATGAATTATTTCTGACATAACCGTTCTGTGAACTTTTTCAATCTCAAAGGAATTTCAGGAAATCCAGCTCGTTTGACATCGGATCGGTAGCTACATTGCCCTTTACTTGTTATCTTAAGAGCCCTGAAGGGTCAAGAGTCATCAATATAAATATTTTATTATGGTCAATGGTTATAAATTTCAACTTTGTAATAATATTTGCGCGTCCGATTTTCTGGGGGATCCCTATTTTTTCGAAAAACATTTATTTTTGTATTAGAATTTACGGAATGAATTTGTCGGTTTTTGACATGAATACTATTTGTGAATTACTCTTTCATATATTGTCCTATATACCGACATAGCCCGAAGAATTGCCAAACTTAAGTGGCAGTGGGCAGGGCACATTGCTCGCAGAACGGATGGCCGATGGGGCCGAAAAGTCCTGGAATGGCGACCGCGAACCGGAAGACGATACGCTGGAAGGCCTCCCACTAGGTGGACTGATGACCTGGTTGAGGTTGCGGGAAGGCGCTGGATGCGAGACGCACGGGATCGGTCAATGTGGCGACGCCTGGGGGAGGCCTATGTCCAGCAATGGACGTCTTTCGGCTGAAATGATGATGATGATGATATTGTCCTTCCGAAAAACACGAAAGATAAACTATTTCTTTACGACTTTTGTTAAAAAGAAAACGGCGTCAAAGTCCAAGTGACCAACAGGGAACATTTCCGATCTATTTGCACTCTCACATCACCATACCGTCAGAGTGTTGTATAATGACCAATGTTTATTAAAGCTATGCTAAAATATACGTTTCCTATGTCGTATGCATGGGTACACGCCCTTATGTCTGTTGCTGTGTTTTCATTAATTCTGTCACGTGTACGATTTATCATTCATTTTGGACCAGGAAAAGAATTGATTATGTTCACGCTTGTTTTGTTTAGCAGAGGTGAACAGAGGTTGTAATATAAGTTAATCGTACATTGAGTAACTTGAAAGGTCTTTGAATGAGAGGTTGACGGGCTGACTTGTAAATAAAGTATGGTTTAGGATTAATACCATTGAAGGTATCAAGAAAAGATCTGACAGGCTAGTTATAATTTCGAAGTTAGGTACTTTAAAATGTACAGCAACTGGAAAACATTTCAAAAATCCAAATCATGTTGAAAATGGGTGGATCCAACCCAAGATTGAACTGTAAATTGATATAATTTATTACATAACTCATTTAAATAATGAATTCCGTTTAATGTGATTCTTAAAATAATGAATTATACTTTGCAATTATAATTAGACGTTTTGTTGAAAATGTTATCGTTCTCTGCATTTAATCAAGACATAAAGGTGTGAGGTGCAAGTACCAGTTATTAGTAGGTATATTCGTAACAGTTAATAGTAAATCAGTTTGATACTTAAGTTGATTTGAGAATAGCTAGAATAATGAGCTACATTATACAGCTGTAATTATGTTATATTAGTATAATGTTTTCACTTTCACGGCTATCATGAACACGCTAATTTAATCCAATTTCTGAGTGCACATCAACAATATATTTAATAACATCATCCCTTAGATATCCGCTTCATAATTTGAAGTTTTTGTTCCAAAGGCACCTTCCGGGCGAGTTCTCCCAAATTACTGTAATACCCCAATGTGTATAAGCATTATTATAAAATGGCGCTTCGCTGAGCCCACCTTTAGTCCCTATATTGAATGTCCCCTAACTCGTAAAGAAGTTCAGATTATAAGGTTTTTTGTTCAGCATTATAAATAGGTTTCTATGTTTTTTATTTGTTGTGCAAAATGTAGAAAGTCTTTATATTTAAAGAGGTTGCTTGAAGGTTTCGTATTTTAAATCTGTACAGTGCGAGCAAATAAGGCTTTCTTGGCAAGTTTCTCTGGTTAAAGATACTGTTAGAACTATCTAGGCAAAATCTTATTACTAGGAGGTGAATTACCTTCCAGCTATTCCGTAAACTGCCTTACTGGAGATTCCATAATTTTACTAAATAATAGGTAGCCTCAATTATGAGAAATGCATCATTCTAATTGGTACTAAATCGTGACATGTCATTGCACGAAACCGTACAAGTCCACAATAAAAATTGCGTATTTTTTAATTGCGTAGTTTAAAGTACTCAAGACCGTGTAAGTACCTTTATAAGAGAAGCATAATTATATATTTTATCTCGATGCTGATCAGGAAGATATAAGTTTTCCATTTGTGTAAAAATCATTTGAACCGGTTCTACAATTTCAGAGATAACCGCATCAAAGTTGATAATAAAATAAGACAAATATACCGCGTAGATCTCTGTTTGAAACCTAAATTTGAAGATATAAGACGATATTGAAGATATAGTTTTTAAAACCCCTCTTCCAAAAACTTTTCAAGATAGAACAACATTTAAAAGATGAACATTAAATAACGGATTAGGTACTCTCATGGTGAACCATAAAATTAAAAAGCAATGGTAGTAAATATTACATAAAACTTTGCATCAAAAAGTTGTCTAAAACTATTTTAGTAACTTTTACGTGCCGTAATAATCTAGAGGATTTTTGGCCCATAAAATATAGTGAGCATGTTTTACGGCTTACGTTTTACTACGACGATCCTTAAAAGTGCATTTATAATCATAATCCAAAGTATATTTATAAATGCATTATCTATGTAGATTGTAACAACAAAATTATAATTTAAGAAAACCTTCATTTTTATTCAAAGATCAACTTGATAATTATGTAAATGTTACTACAAAATGTAAAAAAAAACTGTAAATGTAACAAAATCATTTACGTGACGTAACAGTTACGGAATTTACGAGAATATCGCTTAAAATATACACATAAAACGTTAAGGGTGTAACATTTGCAAGTTTTAGGAGCCAAAGCCTTCAGACGGTGCGTGATAAAAGTATATGGCCTTAAATATATTTTTACGAAGTCACTCTTCTGGTTTCATTATGAGCTTTATTTAGATTTTAAGCGAACGGACGGAAAAATGTGCTTTCACCCTACATTAGTGTAATCTCTTGTGTCATTGTTGTTTGTGCAAAAATTCAAATGTGGTTTTTCTTAAAGTTAATTAAGTTTTCTCAGCTTTACTTATCTACTTATTTAAATTTAAATTATGTGAACTGTTATAATAATATAATTATAATGTTATTTACTAAAATATATACTTATTTTAGTAGCTCTTCGACTCATGCATAACTAACAAAAACAGAAAACAATCCAACATTTTTAATCTTAAAAATCTTAAGAACCAACATTTATTCAACTTGCCTAAAAATTAACCTCTCATAAAAATAAACAAAGGTGGTGCAACAAACGCTTACTTTTTTTTAACAAAAAATGACCTTAATACTTAAAGAGGTACATAAATCACAATCAAGAGGTTTTCTATTAATGCCAACATAATGCCTCCATTAGCATTTGGTCTTTAGAAGACCGTTATGATGTAAAATAATGGATCTTATTAATACTACCCACGTTTACCCTTTTATGATAACTGGTAGCTTTTATATGCTTAAATAACAACTCATTTTTGATCGTTGATGATTGACTCGCAATAAAATGACTATATTTATTGATTTTTGTCATCTTTATTAAATCTTTAGTTGCACTTTTTCTGTCAACGTGCTTAAAATAAACAACCCAAATATGGAGCCCAATAATTTTTTTCTCCATTTCTGTTTTAAACTCTACAAGTCGATGTAAACAAAAAACTGGTTTTCAAACAAGTTTCGGCTAAAAATAAAACGTACAATCGAAAATCATTTTGCAATCGTTCCAAAATGTTACAAATAACATAACACGGGCAAAATCAATCTAAAATGAATCTTGTACCAAATTTCCATATTTTACACATACATAAACATCTCACGACCGACAACGGGCGTTTTCACCCCACAAAGACCCCGTAATATGCCCGGGGCAATAAATTTATTATGATAAAGTCGATTTACGTCAATAAGCCCGAACTTTTTTGTTGAATTGAAAACTTTCATTCGTTCAAACTCTTTGAAAAAGTATTTTGGATATTGAACTCCGATAATAATACGTAGGTACACAATTTTCATGTGAAATGATTTCGTGCGATGTTTTCGATCATTGTGACTGAAGATGAACGAGTTCTGAAGTTTATTAATACGGCTTTAAGAGACGTATTTTTTTATGTTGTATTGTGAAAAAAAAAGCTCTGAATGAAAATGCGATGAAAATCAGAAAGCTCCTATTTCTAAAATAGTTGCTGAAAAGAGACTCTTGGGAGAATAGAGCACAATACAGGCAGACGGGTCCGTTAACACTCGAGTTCTCGATCGGTCGTTAGTTCAAATCTGATTCTATACTAAGTTTAAATTCAGCCTAGGAATACAATTTAATACATTTAGTTAAAAAAAAAATGGATTTGTGCCTGGTTGATGTCGCCCCCTATTATGTGCGACTTATACATAACTGGCGAAATGCGAATGTCTGGCTCACTCCCGTCTTGCCCTTTGGGCATATAGGCGTGATCTTATACTTCGTTAAAGTTCAGATGCGTATCATTTTAGCGCAATAAAGAAGGCTTTACCGGCGTATATTAAAATAAGAGCTGTCACTCTCTCTGTCGACGCAATAAGGCACAGCCCAACTCTGCCCGTACTTAAAAACCACAAAGCACCACGATTAATCTCCGGCGTGAAAGTCAAGATTACCAAGATATCGAGCAATCCCGCTCGATCTCCGACCAAGGTCTTCGAAATATGACTGAATGTACAGATACAGAAGCTCTACTTAGTTGAGACTTCTAAAAAAGCTATTATTACGATGATTTTCGCTCTTGACTTCGATCTCTCCTTATCCTAGCTAGCCTAGAAGATTCATTTTTGTTCTGAAAGCTGACGGCTGGTTGATTAAATCTTAGACACAAAGATAAATTAAAAGATTAGTATCCTGGTGCCTAATGTTAACTGTAGAGCATAATCTAAATTACAATAATAAACTTTGAAGTATCTATGCTTCAACGTTTCTAATTGTAATTTAAGGGGCAGTTTTATATTTATATTGTTTTAGCACCGGACGTTGGTACTTAAGTTGCACCGTGAACCCGTGGATCTTCTGAACGAACCTACCCATTCATTGGTAATATGATCTCGTTGGTTCACTAATCGTTCATTCCGAGCGAACGAGTCGAGTTTTACGTATCGCTTGGCAATGGGCGGTGTAGGTTTTATAATATATTGTAGCTATTGGTTCGGTATTGTGAGAAATGGCTGCTGGGAATAGACTGAGTTGGGATCTCCCAGTTGGTCGGGGGTAAATTTTTTGGATACCTACTTGATTAAGCGTTATTTCACTGAATTGTTGTGGCCACAGTACCTGCTTAAGTGTAGTTTTGATGTAGGAGGCAATGTTTACCGTAAAGTTCCATCAAAATTCGTTCAGTAGTTTTTGCGTGAAAGAGTAAAAACCACTAAGTGCGCGTTTTTCTCTTTTTTTCGGTATGATAAAAGCCCTTGCAAAGGGCCAATTAAGCCTAGTTAAAAGATCATAAAAAAAAAACAATAAAATTTATTGCACCTCTTTGAACTGATATTAACATCGCAAAGGCACCATAGCTTAAAGGTCATACTTTCACGAAACAAGGTCGGATCGTAGGTTCGCTTCCTCGTCCAATCACCTTGATACGATTTTTTTTTTAGTTAGAAGAAGGAAGTTAGTTTTACTGCTTGGATTATGTTACGTACAGTGAAAAGATTAATTGTTTCTATTTGGGTTAAATAGATCTTTTTTTAGGTCGGGTGATTATAATCTTTAAGTTATTATAAACGGATAGTGCTAAATGATATCTGTAAATTAGCATTCCTGAAAAACAAAGAAGGTTTTGCTAAAATCACCAACGGTAGGCAAATTCTTCTGCCCTTTCCCTAACATAAATTGTACGTTATTACCCTTTATAGAATCGGCTGAAGATAAACTATCCTTCATTCCAAAGAAATACATAGTACTTACTTATTATTAAAATTTACTTCCAAACAAAGCTGAAAACGCCAAACGAGCCCAAACCCTCAAAACTTCTTAAAAATAAAGACGAAGTTAAAAAAATACGTACAATACAAGTTTTAACACCTTAATCGTTCACTGTCAGATTGAGATTTCTCAAATAACATACTACCTGCTATAACAACAGAAATAATTAGATTTTACACACTTGTTAGATGTTATTTTACCAAATACAGCGTTTTTCGAGCGATCTTCATTAACAAAATCACGCACTGTACTACGTTAGGGGTCAGGTTTTAATAGATAAGATGTAGCGGATTGGTAAGCGAAAGCGGTTTTAGTTTTGCATTAGTGTTGCATTACATATCAATTGACCACAATTATTTACTAAACTAGTAACAATAATTAAATAATCATTAATTAATTGGTTAATTTAAAAGCAAATATTAATCTCAAAAAAAGATATAGTTACGGTGAAGATTTGTTGCTGAAATCAACATTCTTGTTTTAAAGTGTCTAAAACCTTTTCTAAGTACTTGAATGGAATTGAAACAGACTTCTTTGTGGATTTTACCTTTGGAAAGGTAAAATCCACAAAGAAGTCTGTAGCCATATTTTCATATCGTGTATGGTGCTACGAAGAAGGCTGTTTATCTAACACCACACAACATTATTTATTCAACCCTCCCCCGCTGCGCTACGCTACTAAATCCACACTCTAACCCCACAGTATCGTATTTTTTAAGATCATTTCGTAACTATATAACCATCAATTGAACAGATAAAAATCTTAAATGGAAATACATCGCGTGTTCTGACCGCCATGGTCCAATTTTGGTAGTATAATCCTACCGAATTAAAAAGCAAGGTGAACTCTTCAAGTATAAGCAAATGTGAGGTATTTTTTTGTAAAGCTGGTTAACAATTGAATAAAACAATGGGTGCGTGAATTGTAATTACAATGTCAAGTATTTACTTGTCAAGCAGTTGAAGTATAAGTGTTGAAAAATGGGTACATTTAGATTTTATAATGATACACTCATTTTGTTGGGCTCATGACACGATGAAATGTGTGAATTAGCTGACTTGTTATTTAGGACGTTTTTTTTAAAGTAGTATGTAAAATGATTGTTGAAGTTTGGAAATTATTAAAGCTTTTCTAAACACTTCGTGTTAGGTAGGCTATTATATCTATACTAATATTATAAAGCTGAAGAGTTTGTTTGTTTGTTTGTTTGTTTGTTTGTTTGTTTGAACGCGCTAATCTCAGAAACTACTGGTTGGAATTGAAAAATTCTTTTTGTGTTGGATAGTCCATTTATTGAGGAAGGTTATAGGCTATATAACATCACGCTACGACCAACAGGAGCAGAGCATAAATGAAAAATGTTGGAAAAACGGGCAATATTATTCCTTTTTGAGAGCTTCCGTTGCGTGCGCTGCGTAAACGGTTTAATTACACAACAATCATGTATGTAGAGTAGGTAGGGTTGATGGGTAGGTAGGTAGCCAGTTGACGGGAGCGAAGCCGCGTGGGACAGCTAGTAATTAATAATATTACTAATATAAGACTACTCAGCTAGTCAAAACTTTATTTTTGTACGCCAATTCAGAAAAAGATGGTATTGATCAAATTCTGGAGATCGAAAAAATGAAACCGCAAAGAAATTTCTTAATCTGCGTCTACTTCTATGACCAATTTTTTTTTCCATTTTTATATTTACCAGCACCAATACCTAAATTTTTGATCACTTTAAATATTCAAAGCAAAAAGTTTCTATTCGGTTTTGTGTTTCACAGAAACCTTTCTATTTTAGTGCCAAAGAAATTGCGAGCCATTACTTCGAGCATTTATTGTTATTTTTTACAACGAAATGTTCTGAAAGTGCTATGTTTTCCTAAATCACTAGCTATTTTAAAACGCGCCAGAAGCAGTCACTTGAAAAAAATCCAATTTATTTTTAAGCACTTACTTACTCACGTATTTACCAATTTGTGTAGCGAATATACTTACTTGAGTTTTATAGGCCATTCCCCTGATATTGGGTGCCGTGAGAAGGCTTTCCGTTGTCATGGCAACCGCCTATTACGAACACCATGGAAGGTAATGATAAAGTAGAGCGATAGATACAGCCATTTATTTGTTATTCTTATACTCTGTTATTTGATTCGGTAGTAAACAAACTGCTTTTATGGGTTCCCTATTAAGGCCAGAACCATTTTCAGTTCTTATTTTTTATTTCCAAAATAATGTCATGCGAGATGAAGGGTAACCAATGTTGATAGCATAACATTAATAAAATCTGTATAAATTCTCATATTTACATTTGAACACAATTGAAATTCAAATGTGTCAACATATTTATGGGTATGACTGTACTTTCACAACTTTATTCGCTTAGCATAAGAAATGATAAAGTAACATTCGAATGTTCAAAAATATTACTTTGATATATATAATATTATTTATGTTTGAAAGACTTTCAAGTTCTCGTGCAGGTATTAGGGGCCCATAACTATTCGGCGTTTATAAAAAAGTAAATCGAATGTCACTGACATACCGTTATGTCTAGCAAAACTATAAAATGTTGAATTTTAGGCACTAACCAAAAATCGATATCGTTGATGAGATAGTTCGTAATCTCCTTGAATGAAAAGAGATAGTAGACAGGGATGGCGAAGCCAGTGAGAAGGATTTCACAGATGCACTTGATTTCATTTGTCTGCAGATTGTTCGATCTACTCAAGCTCCTTATCTACTAACCCTACGAGAGCTTTAAGCTCCTACAGACAAGTGCGATGCAAAAGTGCGACAACAAATTAACAAACATTTCTTCATATATATTGTTTTAGAATTGCTGAACTTAGAGAACAATTTCTATAAAGAATTGTCGGGGTATGGTTGTCGCGTTGTCACAAAACACCTTTCTGCGGCTGCCTTTCAGCTCCATAATATTAATTATAAAAATAAGTTTATTTGTTCATTGTTAATTGGTGAATCTAATCTTAAAACTATAACATAATCATCTTATCTGTACGTAACTATTATGGACGGTGATCCCCAAACTAGGTAGAACCTGTATTGCTAAAACGTCCCATTTCCTCAATCAGGGTAAGCCTAGTAGCCGTCTTACATAGAAATTAACATGAATTAATTATTTTGTATGTATTTAGTCCAGAACTCAAACGCAATATAACTAACTCAATTATAATTAATGAGACAATTAGTTAATGTAATTTAATTGCTGATGAGTGTGTATTACCATAATTGATGGGGTTTTGGATGGTATCAATTAGTCGTTATTTGACCTTAGCCTGTTCTGCCGGTTTCTTGAAAGACTACATATTTTCTTTCATGAGAACCTTTGAGTGGCTCAACCGAATTGGTAGGTTCGACGATTCCTTGGGCAGTCTACCCAAACATTACTGATTTACATTATTTTTCACATAGGCATGCCTTATTTGTATATGAGGATGCCTTTGCCCTGCAGTGGATCAAATATATATAGTCTGGTATTTTTTTGTGGGTATTCGAACACTACACTAGAGAGCCTTTTTAATATATAAAAAATATCTAAAGACACATTTTAGCGGATTTAAAAATTGAAGCTATCTTCGGGTACTGTAATAATCTAACCTATTTTCTATTGTGTAACCGTCGCGTCGCCTAATGTATTCTAATTTGAAATAAGTTTTTCTCATATAAGTGAATGTAATTCTTTTTGAGAAATAAAGTTCTTAAACCACAATATTAAAGGCGATTTCTCTGTACAACTTAGAACCTTAAGATACAGAATTTACGATTCTAAGTTGTATAGAACATAAATTAAAACTAAATACGAACAAAAACTCAGTGTTATCATATCACTCAGTATAGTAACCTCGCGCTTATTACGAAACTGATACACTATACGCTAGAACATTTGCGTGTTGGCATGACGTGCTATAGTCATTACCTCATAGGATCATAAGAAGCTTGACCTTCTGCTGTTTTTTATTTCACCTCGGCAGTAAAGGGAATTGTAACAAGAACGATTTGAAGTAAAAACGTGTGTTGTGTTAGAACTGTTTGATAGTTCTGTTCATTTGTAGGAAAAGCAGTGAAAGGGAAGGGAAAAATTAAAGATTAAACCTTATATGCCGACCAAAAGTGACTTAGAACCAAGAAAGAGTGTAGAGAAAAGACGAAACGCCATAACGGTCGTCTTTAAGGCAAACATTGTTAGAAAAACAAAATAAAGAAAATGACTTCGAGAATAATAAAATCTGCAAACACGTAGAAAATGTCTAACCTCCACAAAAGTGCAACCATATGCAAAAAATATAAAGAAAAAAATAAGAAATAGCCAAACAATACCTACGGTCAAAAACTCAGTCACGTCCACAAAACTGTGTTTCTATGTCATTTCATTAACAAAATATTATTATGGAAGTGTTGCAGGTATCCGTGCATAAATTACACCTTGGGTTGTGTCACTAAACCGCTTAATAACTTAATAATTTTGGTAATAGCCTTGGCTGTATATATGGCGAAATACATAGAATAAATTTAATAGTGAACTAAATAATTTCAGAAACAAAACTGTTTTACAATATTTTTTTAAAGATTTTGGAAAGACGAAAATTATGTTAATACCAATGTTGAAGAATTAATCAATGTTGAAATAAATGTTATTATAAATTTAATTGAAATTTCAAAGGCACTTACAGAAGGAGTGCCACCAATACTCAAAGAATTAACTAAGACTAATGATTCCAATCTTAAATCAGATACCCATTACGTAATCGCTGCAATTAAAGATCTAAATCGCCAATATATTTAAATTAATTTATTTATTTATTTATTTAAACTTCATGTACAATGGTGATACATAGGCGGACTTAATGCAGAAAAATTGAAATTGAAACTATAATACAATTAAAATTATACAAGATTCCAATTAGTTAGATACAATGTTACTGGCGCCGTAATAAAAATTACCCTTCATAAGAGCGTAATAAATTATTGACAGCTGGTTTAGAATATACAATGGAGTTTATATCTTATTGCTTTTGTAGTAAAGGTTATAATGGTATAAATTGAAATATCTCCTTGATTCTCTCAAGCCCGCGTGGGTGCTTAAAAGCCTCATACAGTGACATATTTAGCAATAGTATATATCTGTGGAATAATGAACGTTACACAATTCAGATAATGTTGGTAACTTCACAATATGAATTATGTTTACAAAAGCTAGCTTTTCTTTAGCTATTCTTCTAGAAAATTACATTTGCCTTTGGCGATGGTAGAAGGGCTTTCAAGAAAGGAACATGCATGAAAGTAAATTGTTAGTATGAGCAAAACTTAAGTGTGCTGTAGAAACTTATCAATATAATATAGCCCGATGAAGCAGTGTAATAACAGTTTATGTAAGATCATCATAAAACTGCCAAGCCGGAAAATACGAAGGCATATGAACACTCTTTGACATATAAAAGTGCATAAAACCATCGAGCTAACTCAGCCACTCTAAAACTCCAAATTAAATATCATCACACATCGACTTTTCGATTGATTTCGTCTCAAGTCTCAAATAAAAACAAATCTCGAAATCTCCCAGAATCTCTCAATTTTTACGAGAACAAAATCCTTCTTTAATATCCAATCTATACACAGTTTAATAAACGATAAACCAAGCTGCAGAACCATAAAAAGCTTCGAACGTAAAAAAGGAGAAAAAGGCGCAACAAAACTTTTCTACAGGCATCGGGACTTCGGGAGTTAATAAAAATTGTGCCCAAATGACTACGGTAAAGTTTGACGTAAACATACCCGTACTGCCTGGCATTGGCGAAATTCTGTAATGATTTAAGGTTCCGCTGCCGTGAGTTCATGTTTGTTAGTGTTTACAATTCTTGGTTTGGCTCTAGAGATCGTGCAACCTTACAATTCTACATTTTTGGTTCGAATAAATTAGATTAGATTGCTATAAGATTTGTTGAGGCAGATTTTAAAAGAACAGCATCTCTATCTTCCAAAATCACTTTACAATCTACAAAATGAAGTACCCTGACTCTAACAGTATTATCAGACAAATACCCTTCAAAAGTTTAAAAGGAATCCACCCTTTCCAAACAAGTAAAGCGAAAAAGTAATTTGTCAAGTAAATCCTCAACGTTCAAAGGAATGAGAAAGGATATAAAGCTGATATCTGATTAATGACTCCATAAATGATTAATAGGCGATTCCGACCAAATTAAATGTGACAACCGAATACTGAGGAAGGCTTAGGGGAATTGACTATTGAGTATTTTAGATGGAAAATATTCGCGGTTTTTATTTGCTTTTACATTTTCTGTGGATCTTTCAATTTCTTTCCTTTATGTGTGTAAATGAATGTTAGAACTTATAAATCGACTTAATAGTCTAAATAGACTATCCCATCTAATCTAGCTTCACTAAAATTTACTTTGCTAAGTCAAATACGTATCTTTACGCCTCGTCCTTGGCAGGGCAAACAGAAACCAAAGGCCAAGTAACTTCCTCCATTTTAGCTAATCAGTTCACATCTAGCCTCTATCTATTCGACCTTTAAAATAGCGAGATATAGATAACAGGATTTCCTCTACTTTATAAAAGTTTCCTTAATTTCTTTTTGTATTCGGTTGTACAAGATAATTCGTTGTTCGAACAATCGGGCAATCAAATCGTTATCGTCGAGCAACATTAAGCAGGGTTCCCATCGTTGTTTCTATTTTATTTCCGTGAATTAGGTTGTCTACTCCTTTTGGTAATAACGGTCTTAATAATCGAATGCTCATCGTAATGGCTTTGTGAAGTATCTAGATAGGGTTGCAGTTTGAAGGTGATTTTGTTTTAGTACCTTCTTCTTCGTTTTTATCTTTTTCTTATAACAGAGCTTTGAGAATTCAAACGATAAAATGTAAATAGTCATTTAACGGTACAGTTATTCAACCGGGATTCCTTTTCATTTCTTCCTTCAACGTCATTAATTTAAACAAATTAATTTGAATTACAAGTACCAAACCATTGTTCCCAAATTAACACTCACTAACCACCCAAATTACACAATCCTTTACAGAATCAAAGTTAACAACAGAAACTGACGCCCCTCTAGAAATTATAACAATTTTTTTACCATTATCAGAAAACAAAAGCACAGCCAGAGCTGAAAGGGGGATAAGGGGGTGTTCACCGTCCGAGTCCCCTTCCCGTCAATTACTGTGATTAATGAAGCCCTCGAATATTGAAATGTTTATTCGACCAGCGCTAAAAGTACCTATAATATTACTTTTAAGAACACTGTATCAACTTTTAATAAAGTCGCTCCAGGCATTACAAATACAGCGTTAATTAAAGGATTTTTCAATAGTTCAAGTTTTTCTTACGGTGGGTTTAGAAAAAGGGTTATTAAATTAATTTTGATAAACGCCAGTTTTTGAGATTTAATTTCTAGTACTTTGACCTATTGCTATGAAATACAAATAATGGTAGTTTCGTAAAATCATGAGAAGCAATAGTAAAATTCACTTTTAATCGATTTCGATCAACTTCAAGGAAAATTTAATAAACACGAAAGACAACATCAAGGTATAAAAGGCCAAAACCACATGACATGAACTACAAAACTACATAACATGAACTCTATATAACTAACATCATCAATCACAATCCTAAAACAACTTGATGTAATACGAAGTCAAATTATCATTCAAATTTTCAAAATCTGCATAGAAACACAGCAAAAACATTGGCGGTCACAATGTCAACGGAATACCAGCATGTCCTCTTGTATCAAGAGAACAAATTAAACATTTCCGAGCTACGCGACCGCCGCAGATTAAATTATGAATTCAAAATCGATTCACTGGCTCACCCGCTGCGAGTTATTTTCAAAGATTCTGATGTTTTATGGCAAAGTGTAGGAAAAGACGCAGAAGGTTTTGGTGGCTTTGGAGTAAATTTAGATGTTTTAAAAAATGGTGGTATGGATGGGACTGTTAAAGAACGCAATTAAACCATCCGTGTTTAGGTGATGGAATAGAATTTGATAAAGCTTAGGATAAAGTTCATGTTCTATATAAATATATTATTGTATCTATAAGTAAAATTGTAGGAAAAACAGTCAGTCAATTTTGAAACCAGACAATGTTTTATATACTTTTCCTTATTACAATCAACTTCCAAGTATTCTCACCTCAAGCTGCATTGTTCGTGTACATTAACATAGAAAGCTACATCCTCCTTAAGAAAATTACTCATCAAATCCGTTCAATCCAAATTGGTTTTTCCCAAGCCGTCAGATTTCATCAAAATAAATATCACGTACTTGGCACATTAACTGCTGTCATATAATAGCAACAGATTCATGATTGATGGTGAGTTTCCGAGAAATGGAACGGTTTGCAGAAGAATTATTCAATCAAGACATTCGATTTCATGATGATTTCATAGTAAATTTTCCACTTATACAATTTATTTTTCAATCTTTGATGTATTGCAGGTATAACTTCGATTGTTCAAGTTAGGAAGCTTTTTTCTGAACTCAATTAGGTTGGTTCTACGGAAGTTTGGAAAGTATATATTGTTATGGTTTCAGCTGGTTGTTTTAGGGTGTTAAGAATATAAACAATGGGTTCCGAAGTAATGTCGTTGTTGTTTTATATATTTATACTTTTTCCTAATGTAAAACGAGATGACGAAACGTTCAGTTTAATTTAGACAAATATTTTCTGAAAAAACTGACACGAGATCGAGAGAAATGCTCATGTGGCACAAAGAAAGTTTTCGGAGCACAACAAAATTAAGTTAGTGTAACCGAAGTGGGCAAACATCAATTGTCGTGCACTTAAAGTGTTCGCAAAAGCAATTGTCTCATGATATCGGGAGGCTGCCAGGAAAAATAGTCACTTTAGAGGAGCAACTGTTTTTTTCCCCTAGTTGGCAACATCCAGACATTTTTATAGCGACACTTAACCGCAATCAAGTGGATCATTAGCCTGTAAAGGCCTGCCAAATATCTTTGCTTCGCCTCCGCTGTTTTCTCACCCTTTTGCGTGAAAGATGCTGTAACACACACCTTTTTTGGACGAATCCCGCTCGACTATTGCCAAGTTCTGGCAGATTTTTTGTAGGACATTAAGTCGCCAATTCCCTGCGGTGGGCTACAGCTGTTTTTCGTATGAAACTACGCGAATTTAAAAGCCCGTATCATTTTTGGAGAAAAACAAATTGAATTATGTAAAGAGACTCGTACCCGAAAAGTCAAATGCAAAACTGGAAAGGAATCACTCTGGAACGAGCGCAGGGTGGGCCGAAACGAAAAAAAAAAAACAAAACATCAATTTTAATGAGTCGAAAACCCAAGAATTTTCTCTTACATTTAGAGAGCAATATTTTTTCTACAACATTTAATCAGAGTAAGAAGTGAAATGGTAATTTGTGTGGACCGCTCGATGTAAATTTTATGCAAGAATTCTCTCGGCGCTCCCCTCTCCCTAAAAGGGGAAGGATTTTTGCAGCGGACAGAAAATTTTGCTTAGCCAAGTGAAATTTTAACTGCTACGACACAGACAGCCATAGAAATGCGAATACTTAATGCTAACTTACTTCCCGCTGGTTCATTATACTTCATAATTTTTGAGGGAAAAATGAGATCTAAAGGGTTCTGATGGTTGTGTTTTTCGTTCGCGTTATTGTGAATATCGAGTTGGTTTGCGTATCTTTTTTTTTAAATTTTGCCCCACACTAGGAATTTCTTTCTGTATCGTGGGTGCGTTTACAAACATATAAACTCACATACACAACACCCAGAGCCGGAACATCTATCTGTAGGTTATACAAATATTTGTTCCGTGCGGGAATCGAACCCGCGACACGCAGCGCAGCAGTCAATCGCTCAATCACGGCGCCAACCGTGCGCACACGGTTGTCTCAGTGGTCATCTAGACTAGAGCTAAACGTCTTAATTTTATTTATAGTAATAGTTAGTCGTAGTTTTATTACATGCATAGAAGTATGCCAACTTTAAGTACTGCACTAATTCAGTATGAATAAGTTGACTACTTCTTCTATTATTTACATTATTTTAGCCAAAACAACGACTAGTTCGTGTCTAAACAACAATTTGATATTTATTGCGAGTGAGCTAAGTAAAGACGTTTGCAAAGATTCAAAGTATTCGAGAAACAAATCTCGAAAAGCTCAAAGTTGTTGTTGAGGCCAAAAACATTCAAAAACTTATTTAAAATTTAAGAGCAGGCTCAAGGAGCAGATAACTACACAAGCAAAACACTCTAAACTTTAACAATAATTTCAATGATGCTTCAATACAACGGCCCTCCAAGTAACACTCAATTCCATCAAATTATAACTTGTACAAGACAATCTAACTCTTTGGAGTAACAAAATCCACTTTTTGTTTCGAAATCGTAACAAATTAATAACTGAACAATTTCATTTAAGGGTAGTGTCCAAAAATTGTTGAGTTAAAGGTTCAAATGATTTAATTCAACTTCTTACACTGAATTAATGAATACTGTCCCAATTTGAAGTCTGTTTCTAACTTCGGAAGTCGACTTTTCAGTTTGTTTCAATTTGTTAGCCTCGATAGAAATTCAATGGGGTTCCATCGTGATAAACAAAAGATGTAATTTTGCAAGTTTCTGAAGTTGTTTTTGGTTCAATTGCTTTGGTGACAATGATTGTTATCACAACTGGTGGAATTCATTTGACGAGTTTTAGTTTAGCAAAGTTGTTGTCTCCTTTCAAATTATTAATCCTAGCGTCAGATTAGTACATTATTTTAATATCAATATCTCTTACGTTTCAAATAAATTATATTGCTATATCTAACCTTAAGCTTCGAATTTTCAGCTTAATTTCCAACTAGTAACCAAACACATAATTAGTTTTAGAAATGCAAATGGACCATTGTCCCAAACAACACCATTATTATGAATTCGCCATAATCGCTGGCTGGCTAAATACAGTTTATTAAGACCATGATTCAAACAGGAATTGAAACGGCTAAAATAAAATCAACTCAATGGCTCTAGTTGCCCACGTACACTAATTAGTACCACAATTTATACATCAAACGGCCAACGGTGATACGGATCATCAAAATGTATCTAGCACAAAAGGAAGTCTGTGTGTATGAGTAACATGATCTGCAAAATTGTTGGACCGATTTTGATTCTGTTTGTATTCATTTCAATGGGAAAGTTGTGGATAGGATGCGAAGGATGTGTATTAATTGTTTGGTGTCAGATTGCTCATTATTTTGTTTGTTCGTTTGGTTTAGAAACTTCGCTTTTTGTAAGTGATATTGGAATTATTTGTTTGATATAAAGAGGGCTTTCAATGGTGCTTATACTAATTACCTAGATTTTGTACTGTTTTGATATGCATAATGAACTTTTTACTTAAACAACACACTCACATTTATTTCCTTTCTTGAAATTCCACAATCTACTTAAATCAATTCAGATTACTAA
This sequence comes from Orthosia cruda, assembly GCA_964057195.1. NCBI lineage: Eukaryota > Metazoa > Arthropoda > Insecta > Lepidoptera > Noctuidae > Orthosia > Orthosia cruda. The sequence continues at coordinate 2,694,768 of OZ059835.1, read as the reverse complement.
ACCTCACAAAACCGGGTCACACCATTAGTATACCTATCCACATATGAACACACCATATAATAGAGACAAACGGACTAATACAGCTGATCAGCTAAACCCGAACGTGCAACTAACGTTTAATGAGGAAGTGGCTACTTGCAGACAAATTAACATGTCACTTGAAAAGATAGGAGCAGGAAACCATAATATTTAATGTTAGACTGGATTAGTACTCGTTAGGTGAGCGTGAACTCTTGCCCTTTGAATTGAGTACTGGGAAATGTGCTGATGGCGAATGTGATTGTAGTAGGTACGGTTTTTTGTAATGTAGAAGAAGTTTTACTGTTGTATGAGGAAATTGAATGTTAGATTATGATTCATAAAAGCAGTGAGAAGTTGTACTGTTACAATTAACCATCGTTCCAAAAATGTTAGTAACACTGAATGTGTTAATTAAGTTATAACGCCTAAATATGGATCAACAAACAAATAAAACAAATCAAATCAATACCACATATTTGGATTGTCACAGACAAAAATAAACACATATCACGCGAGGTTATATATAGAACATGGACATGCATTTTTGATACAAAGTTCAACTATGAGCCATAAATAATATGAAATAGTTGAAATAAAAGCAGCTAGAACACGCGATACTCGTATTAATCTGGTAGCATTGAAGTGCTTTCTAACTACGGAGGGAAGTTTTAATTACTTTGTGCCCGACGTCTGCTAGAAAAAAGGGGGTTTAAAGAATGAGTCAGTGAAGAGGCAGGTTTGGGGCTCTGTTTCTGAAAAGTATCTCGTTCTATTTTATTTTTACGAGACAAAACCGAAATAGAAGCTGGCATTTCAAGAAATGAAAAGTTATTGCTGATAAAAGTTTCACTCAGATTTCTTCAGTATCGTTGGCGACAGTTTATATGCAAATTATGTTCACAAACATGATGTTGTACAAACAAATCACGTCCAAAAACATCTAGATTCAAAATATATAAATATGACATGTGTAGGCCTGAAAGCCTGAAACATTTTTGCTCAGTGTAGGAACTAAACTTTAGCAGCAATACTCTAACGTTTCGCGACTGAAATCTTTAAAAGCCAGACACAATATACCGCGGCAAGAGACGTTAATACATAACACTTGTATAATTTGTGCACATTAGAGAAAATGGCTTTCATAAAATAATAATGTTACTAGTTTGAAATAAAAGACCACACGTTCATGTTTAAGACCATTCATTAAAATCTCACGGGAAATGTGCAATCTTCTTACATGTAAACAGCAACTAACATCCAAAAAACTAATTACCAACAACACTATAAACTAAAAACGTATCTAAACGTTATTGTAAATCAAGCTAATGAAGTATATATCAGAGTAAACGTAAACTGTTAAACGTTCCACGTTGTACCGGAACGAAGTTCAGGAGAATTTATTGTTATAGTTTTGTTAAGAAACGCAATAGCTTCTTCAGGTAAAGCCTGAGTGGCCGTTAAGGAGTCGATATAAAATACTGCATTACCCTCCTTATGTATTGCCCCGTCTTACCGTAATGCTCACGCCAATGTTGCTATTTACCTGAAAATAGAAAATATATTGTTAGATACCGCACACGTTGGCTATAAAGAAACTATACGTAAGAAATATTGCAACATATTGTATTCCCTTTATGAGTGTTCAGAAAAGGACTTAAAATCGAATAGAGCTCATTGAAAATTAACATGTTAAGGATTGTCAAATTATTTTATGATTCAAAGGTCTTTGCACTGTGATTCAGACCCAAACCACAGCGGGGTCAACCCTCAGCCCAATCATTTACTTCTTCATAAGATCCGGAAATACCAGAACCTAAAACTGTCAGAACAGATAAACCGATAAAAAAGATGAATAATATTTTTATTCTGAATTGTAAATGAGAGAAATATGTAAAGTATCATCTGCCTATTGTCTTGTGGAAGATTTAGCTCGTACTTAATGACGGAGAAAACTTTTTCTTTTCATTAAATGAAGGCTTTCGAATTGCCACTTTTAGAATTAAGAGGGTTTTTTGTTTAAATAACGATTGAATCACGTAAAGTATCCTTATGATAGTCTCCATTCAATAACCAGGACAAGAAATTATTGAATTTTCCGTCCACATTTTATCACATACAAACGAACATCGTCAACAATAAATTCTGCAAGAATAAAGATAAATCTGCCTCTTTAGGGATTACAGACTAACGGTTATATCTTTAGCCGCACCACTTAAATTTTTATTCACCCTAGTAACACAAAAGAAACATCCCAGCGACCGAAACCGAATTACCAAATATACATTTACATGAAACATGTCAAATAAACGAATGTTTTAAGTACCCAGTTAAGTTATGCTGGCTCACGTACAGCTAACCAGACGAGAAGAAATGTAACGATATAAAAGCGAGTGCCTCCCCGAAAATTTCCTTCAGTCTTGTACGATAAATCTTTTAATCCTCTTATACAATTTGATCGAGATTGCCCGGACGCTGTTTTTTCTTTTTGTTCATGGACGAATGTTTCCGATCTTAGTTTTTGTTTTGACGATAAATGTGCTTTTAATGTGCATTCTGCTTGTTTGCAGGATTTGTGGATGTGCAGTTTTAAGCAGTGGTCTGTCTGGATTTCGATTTTCGGCGAGAATAATACCCTCGTAAATTTTGTGTTTACTTTTGTTTTGTTTACGTTTTGAAAGCTCGTGATTTATTAGAAAGGTCAGTTTTATACTGTAGTTTATTAAGCTGATTAAATTTAATTGGTTCATTAGTCAAAGTCTGTAGATTATAGTCATCCTTTAGGTAATATCTAGCTGACAGCTTATCCACCTTTATTTTATAGTCATTTCCTGAAAACTTATTGACATAACGTTCGTTACATAAAGCCCGCAACACTGTATCTTTAGAACGCCTGCCAAAAGAAAGTAATTATGATTTTCACGAGGATAGTAACTCTTTCGGAATGTCACTTAGAACTCTTAAACATTTCGGAAAGTTACTTATCTCGACCGTTCTAAACAAAAAAGGAGGAGATAGGGTAATTCGCCCCCAGTCGATTATAAAAGTCAATTCAACGGAATAAGGCTGTGTAAGCTTTACTGATAGTCTATCAGGATGGAACTTGGGGGAATTGGGGGTAATGTTGCTACATATTGTATTTAAAATTCGGTCATTTGTTTTTATAACACGATGAAATCATATTGTTTATATATTTTTATCTTAGCCATTGTAAGCCTCTAGGCTCAGAATATTAACATAACTGTTTTTCATGACAATTCTCACTGATTATTACAAACCCCCGAATCAGAAAACCCTTCAATCAACAGTCTTTACCTGGCATCACCAATGGGTATTTAAATCGCATCGATCACGTCGTGACGCAGATGTTAGACAATGTTAGAAGATACTCAGCCTATAAAAAATATAATTGATGAGGACAGGTAGTGGATTTAGGGTTGTCTGATTGAAGGGACGTTCGGACGAGATAGCTACCAAACTGGGATTGCGTAGGGGTGGCCGCAGGAAATGAGATTAGGGAGAATAATAATAATACAGAAAAAACGGTATTGAAGTATTTTTTGATCTAGTTGCTGTTGATGGTAAGGCTAAAAATGTTTCAATATATGAAGGCCAATAGCATGTAAACGGAAGTAAGAAAAATTCTCAAAGATATTAATCGAAATGGCGTTCTTTGTCATTGTTTGTTACTGGTAAAAGAGTTAAAAGCAGTAGATAGAAAAGGTGATCCAAATAGTATGTAAGATAAGATAAAAACAGGAAAGGCAACACCATTTATTCATTACTCATATCTGGACAGAATTATATATAAAAAATTGTCTTCAAACGTAAGTAAACGCATTCGAAGCAGCCCTATCCCATCAGATACAAAGGACGTTTTGATGTATCGTTCTATTTGATAGGAATCACTTGTTTAACATGTCTGAGTATTACACAAATAATAGTAATGTGCTGTATTTATTATGATACGATTTACATTGAAACACAGGTTCATTTTTATCTAAAAAAGAGTGGGAAATCATTTGCGAGCCGTCATTTCTTGATTTATATCTGAAAGATAGTATAATATATCGGTTTTTCTTGGACTTTCACGAAACTTTGCCTAATAGATTATGTCTGGGGCTTTTTTTATGTTGGCAGTTTAATATAACATTTTGTTATGCAGACTTTGAAAGTTTTAGCCTTATTTTTTTGTCTTTTATTAAAGTTCAGTTTTTACTTAATTTTAAAAGAATTATAGTTGGTGATTTAACATAGTTAAAACTTAATTACTGCCACGCTTAGTTAATTATATTAAGTAATTATATAAAGTTAGAAGATATTATTATTAAAGTAGCACCTAACACAAAGTAGACAGCAACTATCAAATGAAACCTTTTTTCCGAACACAAACAGCCTGTATCGTAAGTTTTTTTCGTCGCCCCCATGTTTCGGGACAATAAAACGCGTTCTTATCTACTCCACTATGTTGTCGTTTTAAAAACATTTTTCGTTCTTTCATGTTTATTTTTTAAGCTACCGCACTACGCTTTGCCCACATCTTGTTTGTTCAAACTATTTTCATATTTATTTTCAATTGTATAAGGCTTAAGATTGTGTGGAGTTTGGCCTTTAAATTCTTTTGTCTTTAAACTATTGATTTTTTTTATAGTGATTTCGAAATGAATATTCAGGTTTTACTGACGACTTTTTATGCTGTGGGTCGGGATTCGGATCTCGGTTGAATTAGGGTTTTATGTGCGATCATTGTCTACATATTTATGTATTCCTTTTAAGGACGAAATAAAAACGGCTTATGTGATTTGTTGGATAAGCTGGCGGTCTAGTTAGTGGCTTTCGTCTTGGCATATAGCTAGATCTCTAGGTGCATCTTCATTCTCCTAAAAAAAACGTTAATGTAAGTAAATCATTATAGCTGCTTTTTTCATGACCCAAAACATCCATATAGGTTCAACGATCTCAAATTCTACCCAGAAAACTATGTACAAAATCATTATACTACATAAAACAATGCCGAAATTTCAGTCCTCATTAAGCAGGTATTTGTTCAAGTGTTTTACCAAAAAACATTTCGCATTGACAACTGCTCATTTCCGTATGCAACAGATGGAGCCGAAGACGGTTGCAAAAATATGGAGACAGTTGGCATCGCGACCTACAATTTACTTCTTTTCATGAGTAATAATTTAGGTATGCTTAAGTATAGGAGTGGCATACAAAATTAAAATAGTTATGACAAAATGGCAGTTCTAGAATTTGAGTGAGGAATTGTTGATAAAATTGTTTTTAATTTGTTTGATGATTTTTTTGTTGATAAGCTTGTTAGTAATGATCGTATAATAACTATTTGTCTACTAGGCATAAACTCTGACTCACACTCATGCTCCTAACATAACCCGGTTAACCAATCCAGTCAAGCATCCAGAACATAATATCCATTCATCCCAAGAGGTCCGTCAAAATAATGTAGCGATAAAAGTAATCCTTTGACGTCTAGCCCGCATGGAGAAACTTGCGTAGGATGCAAAATATCTGACCCACATTTCAACCGAGAGAGCAGAGAAGCAAACGATCGTATTATTATGAAACCTCATGTAGCCAGAGATAAAGCAGAGCTAATACAAATTGGGAGGCCCAAAGAAATCCTATTACTTAACGTTATCAAAGAAAACCAGCACTTAACTTTATTATGAGTCTCATAAACTTTATCTGGATTTATGTTTTTGAAGCTGTGGCTCTGTGGCGGGGAGAACGGAAATTGTTCGGAGTTCGAATCCGACGGACTTGTGTATGCTGTTGTTAATTAGAATTTTGTCCTGAAGGCATAGACAAAATCATAGCTGAGGTAAGTCACGTTGGAACTTCTTGTATTAATAATATTCTGATGTCCGAATGTGGTTTTTATGACACAAAGCCGTACATTCAACCAGGACTACTAAAGTAATTCCGAGTATACGTAAGTAAGGCAAACTACAACTTTTATATGATGAGTAACCTGCAACTATAACATGTAAGTAGATTTTCTCAAGCACTCAGATAAGCTCGGAAAATAATATAAAAACTCAATACAATAAAAGAGAATCTTGTTTATTCTGATGTCGACACCAAGTGGCTAGAAAATATTGTTAAAACAAACATTTGCTTTGGTCTTGCAACCTTGCAGTTATCTACGAACAAACACTCTTGCTGTGTGCTTATGCCTCTTATCCCTTAAGGACTCAGTTAAAGATCTAACAATGTTACTAAAAGCAGTATAAAGATAATATCGGTTTACTCGTAGTTATGTTTAAAGACTACAACATTTTTGCGTTGCTTAATTTTTCTCAGTAACAAGTTGTCATTTTTATATTTCAGGTCATAAAAAAAGTCTAGGTGATGTGTAATAACTAGCCTAAAATCCAGATAAAAGCCATAAAGACTAGTAGCCAAAAGCACCGTTAGATTCCCAAAAAAAACAAGATCCTAGATCAAAAAACAGCGATGACATTTAAGACCAAATACGAAACGTTATGAAGAAATATCCTCATGAGAGATCTCAATTGCTATCTCTTAAAGAACTGTAAGTTAACCAAAAAAGTAGTCGTAACATTTTTGCTTATATAAGTTAGTTTTTGCTGCATAGATCTGTTTAGTAGATTTGTGACATCAAACGGAGCGAGACTCGACTGAAAATATATATGACCAAATGTTGTCAGATCTTCATGATTTATGTTGCAATAATGGTGACCATATGCGGCAACAGTATCTTTCTTTGGCTGGGCCTTGGGAAGTGTAATTTCATGTGAACCATGGCTTTTGAAGTGCTGATTTAAGCTTTATCGAGAAGCGAAGTAGTGCACTTTTTTGCACGCACAGCAAGCAGTCTCTTGTTTTTCTCATCGACAGGTACTGTTGAGTAACCGAATCCTTCGGTAAGACTACTTAAAAGTATGAACCTGACACGCTCTACATATCTTTTCTATTACAATTTAGAATTTTTGTTTTAAATACAACTAACGATGCACGTGGTCACGTTGCATCGCACGCCGTTACTTTACGTTTATGCTTTACATCACTGCAGTAATCACATAGTTACCCGTCGATCTGTATCAGCCAATTGATTTAATCACTAGAGCTAATGTCTTGATAGGAACAACCAATAATAACTCAAGGATAATCCTATTTATTTAGGATGTTGCATTCAGCTCGAATTTGACTTTGATTGAAAGCAAACTGCTCAATTTTAGTATGAGTGCGAATTATTGTAACCTCTAAATGATGCATTGTAGGTAATTTACTAGTATCCGTTGCTACTGTGATCGTTTGTGTGAAGGATTTTACATTTATGCGCAAATTGAACTTCTGTATATATTAATATATGTATATTACTTCATTGCTAGTAAACATAAGATCTGTTCGTTTATGGGGTCATGTTACAGACATAAGTCTGTATGAGTTATAGTGGTTCTTGTCGATGTAACTTAGTCATGTTCTATCTTAATCCGCAGATAAATCTTCATTAGGAAATGAAATAAATAAAAAAAGGTTTCTTGAAAATTGTGCCATTTTCCAGCCTTTCGAGTTGAAAACTCCTTCAATTTCAATTACTAATTCTCGAAAGATCCGAACCTCGGCCATTTTAACTATCTGATCCTATAATACTGGCTGAACAGAAACTTTATCCTCAGCCCACCTTGATATTACAAGTGAGACCTTCGGAGGAGCACCTTGTCCCAACGTCTTGAGATTTAACAACTTTCTGAAGACTTTTTAAGTTTCTTAATTTCGAAAGTCTCCATATTTCGTGAGAACAAATTGAAATTGTTTTGTTAGGGACCATACCAACTGCTTGTAAATAAGGTTTTTAAAAATAGACTTTAGTGATATATCACTGGACATACAATAATACAAAAAAAAAAGAAATAAAGGCCATTTAATTTTATACTCCATTGAACTATTTTCTTTGTAAAAAACGACTTACAATGCTGAGAAATGAACTCGCTAAACCAGCCAAAAGAAAAGTTGCACCAAATAAAATTTACAGCGACACTAAACATAAAAATTATTCAACAATCAAGCCAAAGAATGAAATGCCCACACCTACACTCGAAATTACCCACTTATCTGTACCTAAATCAGTTAAACATGGCTTATTATCGTAACGAACTAAACTTAGTAAGAATTTACTAAATATACAGCGTTATTACTCAATTAAAACATGAATTTACGATTCATAAAAGTTCACAAACTTTCTACCTGCGTGTCGTGGATGCATATATTGTGGTGGTAATGTCAGCAATAATTTCAATATGTAGGTGCAGTACAAGGAGTGACGGGAATGGCGAATTTGCTGTTTTTTTTAATTTTTATAATGGTTTGTGACGAAGTAGAAATAATGGGACTTTTGGTTCATGTTACAGGTTTCAGAGGTGGAGAACTGAAATGGATTGTTGCAATTTTGATGATGTTGCCAAAGTCACTAAAAGTAGTGTAGCAGGTAAAAGTACTTACATGAATGTTAGTTGAACTTGGAGGTTATTGAAATAAATTATACTAATTAAATAAGTATATACCAACAATTTAACATCACAATTTGGCTTACTCGAGGCGAGATAGTGGTCAAACGCGAGCCTATACAGAATATAAAAAAAAAATCTCTATTCCACCCTATTATTTCGCAAAAATGGCAAGCTATAAATTATTAAGCTTTTTTCTTTCCACAACAAACATTACACAACTACGCGAATTAATCTGTCTTCCACATATAATTATTAAGTAATTATTTACTACTTTCTCGTTTTTGTTCAGCTCAAAATCGATACATAAGCTCCTACCTGCCGACTCACACATGCAAATAAGTGTATAGTTTAATTTATTCCTTGGCAACACGAATACTTTTATGATGGTGCAGTTGACACATGACATAATGGCGGCGGTAAACCGGCTACCTCGCTGGTTTTATGCGATACAATTATACTATTTTTTTACATTTGAAAGCTGTTATAAAAACTTAATACTGTGCGTATGAAATGCAGCAAAAAATTGTGAAGTCATAATTAAAAGTCGTATTTATTTTTTTTATGAATTGAAACGTAATTTTGTGAACTATGAAAATAAATCAGACATCATTAATTTAAAGAAAACAGCTTGTTTTGAGTGCAAAAACATAGGAAATAAAACATTAACTCAAACAAAAAACATCCACCATACTTTTCCGCGCAGTTTTGTGTGCCTATCTACATGCTTTTAACATACTCGTACCAACATTCACCCCTATAAAATATGCCACATATTTTCCCCATAGCGCAAGTAGTGGGTACGGTAACAAGTAAACAGATAAAAACTCCAACACGTGTGCTTGTGTGCTCAGTACCAGCCCAGTTATATTCCCATAGGAGTTATCGCGTGCAGCGATACAAATCACTAATAATAACATTGTTTACGTCCGTCAGTACGTTAATGCGTCAATCTTAAACGTGCCGGATCCGAAGTTAATGGCGAAAGAGTACTACCTATAAAAAGAAATGGCTGTAATTTTATTTTCGATCTCGTGATAGAAGGTTCTACGGTTCAGACAGGTGGATATATTTTTGCGTTTGACTTTGTTGTGTCACGTCATGGGACAAGAAGAAGTTTGGCAAAGGGATTGACAAAGTTAGTAAATCTTCTAATGAGATCTCTAAGTAATAAAACCATGGGATTAAGAAGGCTATCCTCATCTTGGATGAAGCAACTAATTATAACTGCAGAGCCGGTGAAAGCAGATGACGAAAGTAAACCAACCAACAAACGATCAGCTGAAACACAGCTGCGTCAATCTATCAATCATCATCCCGTGCAAACCGTAACAGTCAATCGGGAAATTGATCGAGGACCGACAAAAATAGACTGTCCATTTCATCTCGTGGGTGTCATTTACCAAAAGAGATTACATCTACACGTTGATGAAACTGCCATAAATGCTCTGGTGACAATTGCTACCCGTCAGGCATGACAGCAACCATTTTCATGGACGGGCGACCACTTTACTGCGAACTAAATTCCTGACTTAAGAGAAACTGAAATCCCGACGTGTCATCAGCTTTATTTACTCAACTAATTTAAATCTGAGAAGAGCCGATGAAACCCGCCGATGACTGCTATATGTTAACAGGGAAGAGACTTTGGCACACTACGTAGCATTACTAAGACTAAAATCGTTAGTTCAAAGTGTTTACGATCCCTACTACTAGTAATGTTATTTAATTTATTTTCTAGTCAACTACGATCATAAGGTCACATATAAATTGGTTGTTTAAAGAGTTAACTGCAAAGAGGTTATTTTGTATGTGTTTATTTAAATCCTACAATAGCTTATCGTGAAGAAGTACGTTATTTATATGCCAGAGTACTTGCCAATATGGATTTTCCATGTTGGTAACCCTTTATAAAATATATTATTTTATTAAAATCAATATTGTTTGGTAAGAATTTGAACAAAGTGATGTAATTTCAGTAGCTGAAAGAATATATTTCATTTTGATAGATGAAACTGATTACTGGGCGTCGGGTTTCAAATTCGATGCCATACATCGGAGTTTTGCAATCAGTATTAGTTTATCATTTGAAAGTTAGTTACAAGGTCAAATAGTGTTAATAGATAAATAAACACACTTTCAACATTAATTTCTTTCACATTTTTGGATACTTAAGGCTTATAAAAAATCGAAATATTTAAATGGCAATAGAAGGCTGCTATTTTGAATCCCTCCTGAAATGTTGATACGATATATAGTGCTAACATATCTTACGTTCACAAATTTATTCTCCTGACAGTCCATTCGTTACCTACACGTCCCATAATTTCCTCAGCTTGCTAAACATGGTGTTATGTTATAATATTTAATCGAAATATTAGCATGTTTACTTTATATAACGCTGCCGAGTCTAGCCCGCTATCATGGACGGACGAGATATGGCTGCGAGTACATCGTTCAGGTGTGACCATGTTCATAAGAGGTAGCGATTTGATCAATGAGAAATATTAGACAAAAGTAAAAAAAAAACTCAGTTCTCTCTTTAGTAATCTTAGCAACGATTCAGATTTGAGACAGTAATCATAACTAAAACTCCATCCATGCCTATCAACCGTCATCCATGCCAACATTTACGAAACCAGTCTAAAATTATGGAGCTAGTTATAAGAGCAAGTTTTCGAAATAACGTTGGATTTAATTAGACGAACTAACCGCTAATTAAATGGTTTATGTTCATCTATAAAATCTTAATGGGATAGTTAAAATAAAATTAAGGCTTAGTTAGCGGTGAAAGCGCTATTTTTTGGGATATACAAATAATTCTTATAGCTTTTTCTTTGAAACTGATCCATATAAAATACTTATTTTAATAATTGTTCTCAATAGCCATACAGCATAAATAAAAACCATTACAATTATAATCGTATGTTTATCATAAAATATTTTAAATAATGGTTATTTTACCAAATTACTGGTTCTTTATTTTACCAAAATAACTTTTCTAATCGTTGTTTAACCAAAATGGCTGAAAACACCTTTAACTTAACCCTGAAGAGCTATAATCCCTTCTCCACGTAACCCGCTAATCGCTGCTTACACCCCACACCAATGCACCGCATAGCGCACAATATCATACACGTGGCTGTTTATTAATAAGCCCTGCGCAAACGCCGCGCGTGTAATGATGTAACTGCGTAGCTACGCTTATACGGATTTTGAGAAGTATTACTCTACTGAACCCATAAATGTATAATCAGGAAGAGGACCTTCTCTTACCTGATAAAACTCGATGTCTTCTTAAGAAAAAAGAAGCCGAAACAAAATACTAACAGTAATTTGGACCGTAATACACTACTGAACGTGGGGTAAAGGGAGACAGGAAGAGAGGGTAAGTCTTGTCAAAGTCATCTTAATTTTTTTGAAATAGAATTTGAAACAAAACAGGAACGTGCAAGATTAGTAACAATGGCTGATGATGAGGGTCAGTGACCGCAGTTATAAACAGTTAGTATAGCACTAATATACTAGGGTATCGTGCTATCCCTCCGCACTTTAACCCTTGATGGGTAACAGAACTAACAAACAGAAGTTTTCTTACTGGTAGGGTAAGGAGCAGAAGTCAAGCTCAAAATTATAACGGTCAGTATTCCATGAGCTACTTGGATGGAAGCTTGACTACCTACCTGATACCATGGTACGGTCATGAAACCTTTTACTTATGAGTATTATAGTCAGGGCGCGAGTGTAACACGTGTAAAACATTGTTGACGATTAGGGAAGTTGATTGATAACGAATATATTCGGTGTAAGAGTGGCGCGTGCGCCTCGTGTTGTAATGTAACTGCGCAGCGACGCTTGTTATGTTATTTTTTTCTGTTTTAGTACCTATATTGAGCACGGGTATGAATACGGCTATGGGGCCAATTTTCGATATAGGGGTAAATGCCATGTTAGAAAAATATCATCTTAGTTGAAAGACGTCTACTGCTGGACACAGGCTTCCCAAGCGTCGATACATCGACCAGTCTTTAGAAAGAAATGTTTTTTTTCTCATGTTAAAAAAATTATGCACATATTGAATAAAAAAATACAGTAGCATGTATGGTTGTACGATTTGTACATGTGTATGCTACAGCTTAAATAGGCAATGAAAAAAAGATATATTTATTTTATTTATAACCACATTTAAAAATATCATAGGAAATTCAGTTCGAGCACTTGAAACTAAAGACTTCCAACATGTACTTATATATTTAAATCTTACATATTTAAATCTTAAACTTACCAACATTTTATCTCGCCAACACGAGCTCCGTTAAAGGCACAACACAGACATTGAGATGCACAGAATGCACAGCACATGTGCATAATATCAAGCAACTCATCGTCTAAGAACATCGCGATAACATACGTCTTTCAGTTGACTGGTGCATGCGGGTTGTGCATGTGACGAACAGCTGATCGAGGTTATTTTTAGTTTCGTCATTAGTTCTGTGCAAAATATTGCGTGTTTGATATTAGGGTTCTAAAGAGGAATTGTGCCAAAATTATGCTAAATTCTAACCTGAATTTAGAGCCAGTTTTCCAAATGAGTCCAAAAAAAAATTACTTACCTGGTGAAAGTATTTCCAATTTAGAATGTTTAAAAATAAATCTTTAACTCGGTCATGGATGGAAATAGAAAAAGATATATTTTCGCATCTTCAGCTATACGAAAATAAAACTCCTGAAGTAAGCACAATAGCCTTTCCCAAGCACTATAGCACCATAGAACGGACCACAAACTAAACGCAGACACCATTAGTATAAATCCTATAAGCCTGACTTATGCTATCAGGAACCAATAATTCGCTATCTTGGCGAAGAATAGCCCCGAATGGTGATCTGGAGTTCGCCTCGTGCCAACAGCAAGACGTGCCTGCTTCGGTGATTGCAATTACAGATATGTATTTATATGGAACTGTGCTTTAAATTGTGATTGTGCACTTTTGGAAAGAAAGAACAGTCAAATGTTACTCTTATTTAAATTAATTTAGCATTGAGAATCACCCTAACGCCAAATGTGATTTCTATTATATTTGCTCTGGTAACAAAAGGTGTTTTATAATAACCATCAGTGCTAGCAAAACATTTATGGAACCTTGAACGGAGATTTAAAACAATAACGTTTCTATTCCGAACGTGCACTATTTGACGTTAAATTGACAGCTGAATCTTCAGAAATATTACGATGGGTCAAAACTGATTGACTTTTCATCATCCCGCAATTTGATAGCATAACACTCTAGGCACAGATTACTAAATAGTTACTCTCTAGGTCCCTAGGATTTAACCGTTTTGAAACTATCGACATTAGCCAACCGCCTCAGTAACCCAGTGTAACGAATTAAATGAATTTACATTGAATTGCTTACTAAAGAGGGATATTTCCAGAAGTCATTATCTTGTATGACTAATGTGGTGATAGTATGTTACGCGTTAGATAAACTTGTCATATAATCGTTATAATAAGCGCGTGTATGTGCCTGCTGATATGTTGCAGTGTTTGTTACGTTTGTGTTTTATTGAAAAGGGGTCATTCAGATAATTTTGCTGGGGGTCATACGAGTAATTTTATGGGGTCATGAGAGCGAAAGCAAAAGAAAATGTGATTATAGTAAATGGAAAAAATTGTTTCTTATTATTGTAAGTTTAAAACCAAACACGTACTATGATTCATTAAAATGGAAAATCACTAAACAGCCAGCTTTTAAAACGCTGTAATTTTCTCAAAGTGTATATTTAGAAAGCGAATATACCGGTCAAAGCGGGTAATGGCGGCCATTTCGCGTTTTGTCTAATAGTCCGCTGTGTGTGTTGATGTTGGCCGCACGTGTTATGTTCTACGCCTCATGTAAATCGAAGTATTTTCTCTTGAAGGTGCGAGTAGGTATGACCTTCATTTAATAGAAATTATAACACTGTCATTTTCAAAAATGACGCAGTGGCGATCCGTTCATTATCTGCAAAATCGATTGCAGGTTCCGTTCCCTTATTGCTATATTTTTTTCTAATACCTATCTTGTAAATGAAATATTATTTTATACATTTAAATACTTTATACAAATATTTTTTAATATTTTATACATATATAATAACTTTAGTAATTAAATTAGTTAACACATCATCAGAGATGCAGAGCGGCAACAACGCGATGTGTTGTCACTCAATAATACATAAAATAGCTACTTACATTTAATACCACAACAATTATAATTAAAATCCTTTAGTTTATAAGGAAAACTAAATAAATACATGAGAACATCAATAGTTTTCTCGAGTCAGCTGTCTGGCTTACGTAATAGGTAAGCAACAACATGGGTAAAATTTCCGAGTAAACACAGTTTTATTAATGGTTTACCTAAAGCAAATGATGGAGGTCATGCTAAAAAAATATGAGCACACAACCTGCCCACACATGTTTGTGTCAAGTTGCTATGCACGCTGAATTGCGGATGCTTTAATAAGAGTTTAAATAATACCATTATTTTCTAGTAACTGCAGGTATGGTCTCCAAAAGATACTGTACTGTAAAACAGACTTTATGACAGTAAGCAACAGTCAACATTGATAAATTCATAAAAGGCTTCTAACTTACCTATGTCCAGCAGATTCAGCTCCATGATAATGATAATGACTACAAAAATAAGCCTGCTATTCAAAACACAAAAAAAAAAACTTAAATTTCCGCCTTGATATTAGACCATAACATGATGTTTTACTATAACAGTAAAGCACAGTAATGCGTTTATAATTACATATATGTAGGCTGCCTCGTGACAAGCTGTCAGAATTATTACAATGGACAGTGCGCAGGTTTACCGTGAACTTTTAAAGAAATGGCCATAAAATTGCCTATCTAAAACGATTAGTTGAATGTAGGCTATTTTGAAGTAATCTGGCGGAGAAATTGGCCATCATTAATTTCGATAAAGGAGAAGTGTGTTAAAGTGAACATTTTATGGGACTTTGACCAAATGTGAAAACTTTTATGAGGTTACTCGGTTAGTTGAACTGAGCTATATCGTTCACAAAAATGACCTTATGTCAAGAAAATAACTAGATACTACTAGTAGTAAACTTCTTTTTAATGCACTCAATAATTAAGTTGAAACCATTATAAAACAATACTATTTCATCAAAGAAAACGACAAAACGTAAGAAAAAGAACTACCAATCATAACAAGTAAAGATACAGTACATTAAAAAGCACGTATCATAAACATTGTGAGAACAAAAAGCCAGGCTGTGTTGTACAGTAATTTTCCACGTAGTCATAATTCTACAGCACACCATAGTAACGGGGCTAGCATCTCCCATGCATATGGGAACATGGCTTACGTGGTTGTTAAACACACGTAATTAAATTACATGTAATTTTTGTAATCTTATGTCATTGATGCGTTTCTAGTTCATGGTTAGATGGCTGCGTGGCGTGGTGTTGCGTTTAAGTGAGATATTAGAACTCATTACAGTCTTGATGGTAACTTGGTGCCCATTAAATTTGTGGGCGTCAGATGCAAAATTGATAGTGCAATTAGAATAATTGCAACATTAGATACTTTATACATCAAACATAAAAATGCTGAATACGACAAAAAAGAAATGAGCACAAAATATTTTTTTATGGTGACCCATTAAAATTACTTCAAATCGACACTTACGATACTAGGAACCCAATGGTCGTAATGACATAGATATTGGACAAAAACGTCTAGCACTGTGAGCAAAATGAACGAATTCGTCAATGCCAATCGATTATTGCTGATGGAAAATTCAAATTCAAATTCAAATTCAAATTCATTTATTTGTCCGAACATGGTACAATACAAGGTCTCAAATAACATAAAGGTCTCATCACATTCTGCCACATGGGGCGTGCAAATTTCAGGTACACAAAATAAATCATTACAATGCAAAAATAGAAATATCAGGCTAGAGTTGATACAATTACATGAAAATATTAATGTTACAATAAAAGGCATGTCAGAGTCAGTAAATATTATTATGTCAAAAATAAATAATAATTAAAAAAAATGTCAATTTCAAAATGGAATGTCAAGCTATCTGTTATAAAAAAGAGATTACAATTAGATTATAATGTCAAAGTATCATTTAAAAAGTCGTTTACATTGTAATAACACTTTTTACATAGTAACTCTTTAAGCTCCTTTTTAAACCCATTTAAATTTAACTGTTTAATTTGCTTTGGGATTTTGTTAAAAACTTGCGGAGCTAAACAAAACATGCTTTTCCACATTAACGCTGTTTTTGCTCTACGTCCGCGCAGCATATCATTTCGCCTGTTACGTTTTACTGTATCTGATAGGTTGGGAAAAAGGTGTGAATTCAGCTTGACAAATAAGGCAGTTTCATAAATATACATAGACGGCAGTGTCAAAATTTTGTATTTCTTAAAAAACGGTTCACAACTGTCCGTTACTTGTAGCCTGAACATGGCTCTTATGGATCGCTTTTGCGCTTTAAAAGCGGTTTCCCTATTTGTGGAGTTACCCCAAAATATAAGACCATATCTTAGCACAGACGCTACAATACCATGGTACGCTGTAAGTAGTGTATCAATGTTAACTGTGGGGGCAAGTTTATATAATGCATAAGATGAGCTGCTAATTTTCTTACAAAGCGCTTCAATATGATCCTTCCAATTGAGGTGCCTGTCAATTACCAAACCTAGAAATTTTGCACTATTGACATCTTGAATTTTGATATTCTGGTATTGAACCTCCATCTTTGAACTAGGTTTTTTTTGAGCAAAGTGCATTATTTGTGTTTTTTCAAGGTTTATTTTTAGGTTATTATTATCCAGCCAAGAGATGATTGAAGTTACCGCATTGTTAACATCAGCTTCATACGAATCAGGTTTATCACATGCTATTGTAATCGTGCTATCGTCAGCAAAGAGTGTCGTTGGGAAGTCTATAGCTTTGGGCAGGTCGTTAATATAAATTAGAAATAATGGCGGTCCCAAAACACTACCCTGTGGCACACCAAAGTATACAGTGCGTTCTTTAGACAGGTATGTCACTTCTTCTTTAGTCTTTAAGTTTAAGTTTGTTATAGCGGTATACTGTTTTCTTTTTGATAGGTACGTGCTTAATAAGCTAAGAACGTTACCTCTTATACCATAGGAGTCAAGTTTGTTTAATAGAATTGAATGGTCAACATAGTCAAAAGCTTGCGTCATATCACAGTACACAGAACAGACCGGTGTTTTATTATCAATATTAGTCATAATTTTATTTAAAAAGTCATAAATTGCCATGTTTATAGTCATGTTCTTTCGGAAACCTTTTTGTTCGTTACAGAGGATCTTTTGTTTTTCTAAGTAACTATAAAGCTCATTATAAATATATTTCTCGAATATTTTGGAAAAAATTGGCAGAAGCGCAATAGGTCTATAATTCTGCATTAGTTGCTTATTACCTTTTTTATATATAGGTTTCACAATAGATACCTTAAGGCGGTCTGGAAAAACACCGTGGCTTATACAAAGGTTAAGAATATGACACAAATGTTCTGCGATTAAGTCGGCAACCTGTTTTATAATTTTTGTAGAAATTTCGTCATACCCTACACTATTGGTGCTTTTAATACATCTTATAATGTTGAAAATTTGTATCGGCTGACATGGAGGCATGAACATTGATTTTTGTTTATTTGTGATGTACGCGTTCGATCTTTTACCTGCTCCAGGAATTGGCACAATTTTTTCTATGAAGTAATCGTTGAACTTTTCAGCAATTAATTGTGGTTTGTCAATCGTTTTATTGTCAATTTTTATAGCATTTATTGAGTCATTAGGTAGATTTAATTTAGAGTTCTTTATAATTTTCCATGTCATTTTGCTTTTATTGTCAGAAGTTTTAATATTGTGATTATTTTGAGATCGTTTAGTCAGGTTAATAATTTTTTTAAATATCTTTGTATACTTCGAATATTTTGCTTTATTTATTTGAGTAGGTTTATGTCTAGACGTCCACAATAATTGCCTTTTTTTTAGGCTACATAGTTTAAGTCCTCGCGATATCCATTTTGGTTTTTGGGTTGTTGGTATTTTAATACGCCTACGGGGGAAGCACAGGTCATAAAATAATTTAAATTGTTCAAAAAATAAGTTGAATGCATTATTTGGATCATCATTATTATAGATTTCAGAGAAAGTTAGTTTTTCCAGGCAGGTTCTAAATCTAATAATATTTTCTGGGCAATAATCCCGTTGTGATGTATACCAATATTTCAGAACACAGTTCAAACGTACGGGACATTTCAGAAGTTGCGCAGTGTGATCCGAAAGGCCAAATTCTATCACCTCCGTCCTGCATTTTTTCTCAAAATTGTGAGCAAAATTATCAATGCAGGTCTGGCTTTGCATCCTAGTTGGTTTTTCTATTGCTAATGTCATATTAAAACTTGTTAAGAGATATTTTAGTTCGGAAGTCATATTATTATTTTTTAAAACGTCAATATTTATATCGCCTGCTATGACAATATTCCTACAGTTTCTTCTTGTCAGTCGCCTTAAAAGTTGCTCTAATTTACTAAAAAATACATTTAAATGCCCTGTTTTTGGTACTCTATAAATACATACTATAACTACCCTATAACTTGTCAATTCAATTGCACAGCATTCTACAACATTCGATATTGAAAGTTCTGAAACCTCTAGCAACTCCTTCCACAAATGACCAGATCGGACCAGAATACAAGCTCCACCTCTTTTGCTATTTTGTCTACTGAAACATGCAGCCAATGTATAATTCGGTACCACAAGGCGGTCTTCATGACCAGAGATCATAAAGTGCTCTGTTATGCATAGTACAGCAACAGACTGGTCTTTTTCTGACAGTTCGTTTATACATATAGATAGGGTGTCTGCTTTGTTAAGTAGACCCGCTATATTTTGGTGCAGAACGTATAAATGTTTATTCACGAAAAAAATCACTACAAACAGTATTATTTTCGAGCTGCTGATTATTAACACTAGATGACATCATATCACATATTTGGACATTTTGGGTATCTAATTTATTTTGATAATTGTATGTTATTTCAGTTTGTACAGCTTTATCTACATATATTCTTTTACTTTTTAAAATTAATAAGTTTTGATATTCTTTCGATTTGAGTCTATAGTCCAATTGCAAGAGTTCCCTAAGTAAAGACCTTGATAAATTAATCATGAAAGTTGTTTTACGAGGCCGATATCTAGAGTAGTCCATATCCATAAAAGTTACATTGTCATACTTTCCACAAATAAACCTTAGCATGTAATTGAGTTTTGATTCATTAAGATATCTATTGAACGGGACTTCGCTTATAATTATATTTGTGTTCTTAACAGATGACAGCCATGTATGTAAGTACATCTCCGTATCATATGGGTTGCGTTCATAGCGGCCTCCAACAACAATAACATAGTCATACATATCTAATTTAGCTATTTCGTTCTTCGAGGAATTGATGAGGTGTCTCAATGTAGCGCCAGATTTTATAAACGAGAATACTGAATATTTTGATCCCAGTAGCTCGGTGAGTGACTGACGTAGACCAATCCCCTGTTCATTACATAGTATTATTACACGATTTTTGGTTTTGTTTACTTTGCAAACGTGTGAATAAGTGTGTCTATTGCATGGAGCGACGTCAGTTAGTTGTTCAATAGGTGTGTGCAATATGTTAACACTTTCATCATTTTCACAACTGTGTCCAATGGAAGCATCCAGGAAGCTTTTATTTAAAATACTATCCTGCAGGTTTTCAGCTATACGTGTTGTTGTTTGACGCACATCAGCCCCCTGAAACATATTTTTGTCAGCCACTGGATTGTTCATTACACCTGCTTTAGGGCTTATCAAGTTTAATGCCTGTATTGAGTATTCTCTTGAAGAAGTCCTAGGTAAACCAGTTTTCATGAATAGAGTTCGTACTCTCCGTTGATATTGGGGTGAGTAGAACTGCCGGGGTTGGTTTTTATTGTTTGAGCAGTCTTGGATTCCTATTGATTTTAAAACTTTTATCTTTTTATCACAGTTCAATAAATCATTTTTGAGTGTGTGATTTTCATAGTTTAAGTTGTCAATTTCTGTGTTGGCAGTTTGCAACTGCAATTTTAGTTGTTCGATCTCCTCCTTCATTATTGCAAGATCATTACTATTTCCGTGGTTAGGTAGACTTTGGTACGACACATCCATATCAAATTCACTGTCGCTAGATGTTATGTTTTTATTCTGCGCATTTTGCCTTCTTTGGGTAATGTTCTTGTAGTCATCCATTATAAATGATGAAAACAAATTTAGATTCCTCACAAAAAGTGAAATATTTTCTGTGGCGGAATCGAACTCGCAGCTACCGTATCGTCAGTCACGTACACTCCGACTTCGGCTATTCGGTTCTCACATGACACGAGTGTAATACTTGAGCTCTTGTCTAGAACAGTACTGTTTTATCGACCGATGTTCTAGGTGATGTTAGTGTATAGTATTTTAACTAGATGTCGCCACAGAGGCATTGATTACATAGCAGAGTTTTAAAATTTTGATGAGTAACCGTTCACAATATGGTAAAATCGTTTTCAAAGCACTTTTACGAAGGGTTTCAAAGTAATGTTGTTACCCGATCACTTGTTCTGTTCATATTTCAGCTTTATTAAACGATTAAAATTGTTTCCTTTTCTAAAGCTCAGTTTATTGTCAAAGTTGGAGCACTGGGTTCACATCACAATTTCGTCACTATTTGCCAAATGTTCTTGAAGATAACATTATCACTGGGTCTTAAGCACTTAACTGTTCGATTAGTGGTGATTTTAGGTTTAAACGAGCGTAATTACTATTTTTACGAAATAAATATACTCAGAGGTGACATGTATCGTGGCAGTGGCGCCATCCGAGTCCATTACAATTTGATATCTGGATAGTGAAATCTAGGAATACATTAAATAAGCACGGATTACCTATAGGTATGGGGTACTTAAACTAAAGATGAAAGAACATTTTCAATCGCTGAAAACCAATCAAAAAAGTAGACAGCGGACCATCATGATTTGTTCAAAAGGAACTTTGAACTCAACCATAGACCAGGATCTAAAGAAGAAAGTACCACGTCCCAAACAAAGGCTGCAAACTCAATAACATTATACTAACCTTTGTAACAAAATAATCTTTTAAACATAATAATATCTTCAACTTTGAAAGGAACAAATATCAATTTATATAATAGAGTGCTCAGACGAATCACTTTACGTTTGTTGGTCTGTAAATATAAAAGAATCTCGGGTATGAGATAAAAAGGGAAACCTTATGTTTCAAAATTCAATACATTCTTATCTTCCAAGATACAGAAGGCAGTGAGAGAGAAATATCTGGAGAGGCAACGAGCGTTGGCGGACAAAAGGATAAAGGGTACGTAATAAAGAAATCATAGTCGTATGTGTATATGTTGAGATGTCTCGCAAAGGAAATGTTTACATGTCGAGGGTGAAATGTAAAAGGTTGAAGTAATGGGGAATTTGTGTATTTGCCAGAACTCGTAAAAATTCTGAAGGTAATTGGGTATGTCGGGCAGAATGAAATGATACTGAGGCATTATTGAACTGTTGTCTCTAAAACATGCCCTTGTACTTGGATACAAAGTATCTTAGGTTTTGATTTCTTTTATTTTATAATAATGTAAGAAACGGAAGTAATCAAACAACTATTAAAAGTTCCAACAACCAAAATCAAATAAAAAGCATGCATTAGAAATCTCATCTAATTTACAATCACTGATTTAGTTATAGAAAGATGTTCTAAAATAGGCCGCATTATACTCAACGCTTTAATGAAAATTGTATCAGCACAATTTAAACAATGGTACAAAGCGTTTCAATAAAGTACTCCTTCGCCAAGAATCCTGTTAATCCCAAACTGGAAGCTGTAGCGAATACACAAATTAACAATACAGAAAATTGAATTATTCCTTTCATGCGGATTTCTCATTAAACTTGAAATTAGTTACTCGCTTCTTTGGGGTCCTAACCAGATGGTCAGTGTCTTTGTTCCAGTTAATTCTAACTTTGGGTTGCAAGATCAAAGGTACCTATTAAGTTTAGTGCGCTCCGAAAAGGCCTCTTTTCTTTTCCCTTGTACCAACTTTTCTTATTCCGAGAGCTGGTTCGGAAATGGGAGACATTACAGAGTCAATAGATGCCTACGAACACCGAACAGTCAATAAGATCTTCGCTTTTGAGCCGATCTCGTTTCAGCTAACTTCTGGCTTACGACGTGATTGGAATCCCTAATACAACATTTTGCAAACTATTTCTCTTGATTGCGTCAGTTTAATCAACTGTTATCATTGCACTAATAATATTCAACATTTCTATGCTGAAACCCCAAGACTTTGGTTTGCATATGTTCGTATCAATATTAAGGCCCGAGCAAAACGCCGCGCTAGCCGTTTTTCGTGCAGTTTTTAGGAGCTATCTACTCGTTATTTAAAATGAAATATCAACTAATAAAAATACACTGAATTTCTACATTATTATTGATTCCAAAATGGTTGATTTAGATTTTTTTTTAATGAAGTATATGTTTCACTAATCTCCTTCCGACAAAACCATAAAAATGAGAAATAATGATTGATAGCATGCATCTCCTCGTAAAGTGGTCATTAATAATAATTTGTACTAACACTAATGGATAGACAATTTAATAATGAACATTTTGTAAGTTTTATTTTTTTCAAAAGACCAATATTCGATTTTATAAAGAAGTTATTCTAAAATCTGGGCGTATTCACTACTGTAATTCATGCGCCACCAGTGCCGCTAGGCCAATAGCTCATATGCTCTTATCTCATGCTGATTTTTTGGTCAGGGTACGGCCTTAAATACATTCCTTAATTTATATCTGAATATATTACTGCGTTAGATTTCCATGTCAATTACTGATAATAAGACGCATGTACTAGTAGATACAGTAAGTAAATGTCTTTCCAATTTTGTACAAATAAATATACATGAGAGTATCAATGAATAAATAACGCAAGAGGTATGTTGGGGTCGAATAAAATGGCGTTCTGTGTTTGCTAAATAAGTAATAAGACGGCGCCATTTACCAAAATGTGATCTCAGAGGTAAAGATCCAGGTGACTAAAACGTTGTTACACTAAACATGTCTGGTCAGGGTCCTTTAAATGTTACGCTAAACATCTGACACGAATCTCGAGGTATTCCCAAAGCAATTACAGCAAGTGGCGTTAAAGGTCCATTCGGGGATGCTGGATCACAATTCACTGACCCCGGCCTAAATTCGTATGTTCAGTAAACTTAGATACGAGTTTTAATAAAGAAAAATTCCTGGATAATAAAAAACGGATGAGAAACTTGTAAGCTAAGTTGAATCAAGTGGCTTAAGGGCTGAAAACAAACAAGTTCGGTGCCGAAAAAGAATAAACGAAAAAAGTATGTGAGGAATTAAAGTTGAGTTTAGTTGCTAAGATTGGGACTAACTGAAATTAGTTGTTGTGATGTAGTCTAGTGACTGAAGGTCGACTTTCGAATTAGAACACGAACTCCATTTGCTTCTTTTGGGTCTTTGTAATTACCGTGGCAAATGGATCTAATTAACTTTGTTATTGTCATTAAGTAAGCGCAAACTATTTAATATTCTAGAAGTTATTTTGTGGCTGTTGTATTGAAAAATCAAATAAAGAAACTGGATAAAACTACATCGCATAACAAATTCATATCACACAATTCTTTACGGCAAAGTTGTGCATAGGTCCCTCGAGGCGGTGCTATGCCATCCCAGGGAAACTCTGGCAGTCTGACGCGGCTCGATGCATCAGCTGCATGTCGTAAAACCATTGCCAGATGCTCCCAATCAAGTCTAGGGTTGAGAGTGGGACTGGAGTGAAAAAAAAACTATTTAATGAATTTAGTCTCTACCTGCATTTTCCAAGTGTACAGTGTTTGTTATAAATAACACGTCAAACAAACGTCAGAGAATATTAAAAAAACGATTTAGAAAACATTTCTAAAGTAAAAATAATAGCTCATTGAGAGAAACAAACACGTGTATGCAACATAAATCTAATAGTTTAAGAGCACACAGTTAAAATTTACGAAACAAATAAATCTATTAGAAAACAAAAGACCACTCAAACTTGATGAAGCAACTCTTATCGACTTCAAAAATAACAAAGCCATATTTAAATCACACTTGAAAATCAACAAACAGCCCTGAACCGCAGATGTAAGTCCGAACTGTGCTACATTGTAGTTTAATATGGAACTTTTTATTTACAACAAACAACATGAAGTTTTCGAACGAAGTAAATGTTTGAATTTATCGCTCACATGCGCTTAATAAAAACTATATTGCCAAGTGCTCTGAAGTGCCTGAATCCCGCGTGTGTTTTTAGTCCGTTTGGTATTAATAATGGTGCTTTTATGGCCGCGATATTATTACTTACTTTTACTAGATTATGCTTTTTATAAACGTCCGTTAATATATTATGGGAATTTGTAATGTTCATGCTCGGAATGGTATGAAATAGTAAGTGAGTTTGTATGTTATTAGGAGCAGGTTTAATACATTGATGATGGGATTGGCAATGTGAATACATTATTTAGTATACATGAGATTTTTTACTTATATGAAATGAAAGAGGTTAGTGAAGATGAAGAAGTACTTGAGTAAGAACAACAGGGAACAGACACAGACCAAACATATTTCAGAGGATTAAAATTCGACACACAACTTCAAGAAAACTTCTCCATCCAGATTGCATATACCATAAACGCACTAGCAGCTAACACTATTAGTCGCCTGCCCCTCGAGACGAGTCGAACGCTGAAACAGAATGCATCTAAAGAACATTGTTTGTTCAGTAGAGCGTCCCAAGCCCCGTCCAATCCTCCGAGAGTTGGCACCAGAACAAATATTGGTCATGTTTTAGCGAACATGGCTGTAACAAGTCACTTCTTAGCTTGGTTCGACTTTTTTCGTTTTAAACCGGTTTGTGATACCCTTGATTTGAAGATAAAGGTTTCGTTTTAGTTTGTGGAGCCACTTCTTTTTATTTTTTGGGATATCTAGGACGGAGAAGAGACAGAGGGTCTTACACATTCGGGACCCGTTTTAGTGCCATTTTGTTGTTTAAATAACACTTTTATAACGAATAGTGTCTCGTTATAGCAGAACATATTCAAACAAAGAACTATATTAGCTGCTTATAACTCCATGCAGGTCGAATGCCAAACGATTAAGCCTAATGTAGATTCAAGTAACGCTTTGGCACTAATTGTGACTTCTGTTTAAACCATCAAGGATTATATGTGGCTTATGCACGTGTTTAGGGATAGTAAAGCCAATGTGAAATTTTCAACCTTGAGCTGGCAAATGGAAGAAAAAATGTTCTTTATTTTGTTAAGCGCTGTCGTTTACGAAATAGAAAGCGTTATCGTCAGCTAAACCTTTTCAATCGCAACAAGAAACCTACGTCGCAATATCAGGCCGTTCAAGCTTAATTTGTTTTCACTAACCGTCTTTACAGCTCCGGCTCCCCTTAAAAATAAAAAGCGTGAAGTCACCTTCACATAAAATTCCCTTTTCCGTCCGTCTATTTGCAATTTTATCTGCCATCTAAAGGGGAGGTTGTAAAAAAGTTTCAATGAAAACGGTCGAGTCGCTGCCATATTTCGTTCAGCTTTCTTCATAAATCGTCAGCATTGAATCTCATCTACATATCTCGGAGATTGTCTGAATGTAGATTCGGTTTGTCGCGACCTTTCGGGCTCCGTAGGATAAAAGGTGAGTCTGACTTCCGACTAATCTATCTGTCTGAAGTAGGAGTTAATTCAAAACACTTCTGGATATAGTTGGGAAAGTCACACCTGCTTAGTAAGATAAGAAAAGGTTGATATCTTCTAAATCCGCTTAATATAGGAACAAACAAGTCTAGATATATTTGATTGAGGTTAGAATGCTTTTTTATTCAATTTAAATATTTTGTAACCATTATACCTTACGCATAATCATTAGATTAAACGTGGGCTAATTTAATGAACCTAGCATGCACATTATTACTCCACCTTGCAATCAAAACTGATTTGAAAATTGAGCAAATTTTCACACAGCTGTCCATTCTGAATTCATTTTCTCTGCCATTTTTCACCAAACCCTTACCTTTGACATTAATGTTCTCTGTAGGTATTTCAATTAATTCACAAGGATTAGATGTTTTTAACAATGGATTTAACGTTAAATATTTAATTGCTCCGCTCGTTACAAAGATCGTAAAATATATGTCTGAGGCATCAATTAGAGAACAGTGTTAGCACTTGAATGTGTAATTAAGTGCCAAGGCGTCGCTATTGGGGATCAAGTTAAAATGTTTTAGTTTTAGATTGGATTTTAATTTTTGTAACTCGTTTTTGGGAGATCTGAATTTTGTTTTGGATAATCTAAAAGTAAAACTTACTACAGTTTTAGAAGCAATTTTGATGACGCTTTGATGATGTCTTCTTCATTCTAATCTAATCTTCAACCATAAAGAGTACGTCTTCTAAAACAAAAACGAAAAGTTTATCCTTTGTAAGCATTCTGCTTCTAGACTTTTTCCACGTTTTCATTTCATTCTTCGTCTCAATCACTTTCCGCAGTGAATTAAAACTCCTCGTCAGAATATTATTATGTTGTTGAGAACCTCACCCTAGCCATATCGGGAGTGCCTCGAGGCACACCGGTCACATTTGAACAGCTCGCCTCGAATATTTTTAAGTTCAAGGCCACAGAATTGTATACAAGTTTTGCTTCGGCTTCCTTGTGCCGGCTTTCAACTTAAAGTACATTCAACTCTGAAAAGACTGATCTAAGGTTGGTTTTT
Source organism: Orthosia cruda (assembly GCA_964057195.1). Taxonomy (NCBI): domain Eukaryota; kingdom Metazoa; phylum Arthropoda; class Insecta; order Lepidoptera; family Noctuidae; genus Orthosia; species Orthosia cruda. Next base: position 2,667,328 of record OZ059835.1, on the reverse strand, counting down.
CCTTGAGATTTAATTGCAGTTTTTTGTGCAAGTTTTTTTGTTGTTCTTGATTTAGTTCAGTAGATCGTGTAGTTTTGATGGTGGAACGGAGTAGGGTGACAACTTGTAGATCAGCTTTGGGTCGAATAAACATCTTACTTTACCATTCTATTGGTTCAGTTCCTTTGAGTTTCTAAGGGTCTTCCTTCCACGAAGTTTTGTAAGACTCCGTTTCTTTAGCTTTGGTATGAAGATTTGTAGTAAGTATCAGTGTAGCTTTATATTGCCATGCTGAGCTAAGTCCAGTCGTTTTATATTCATAAACCAGTTTAGTATAATCTTCGATGAAATATTAACCATCAACAATATTAATGAAGTGCCAGCAGCTAATTCGCCTGTAAGTAAACTTGGTGTTGTCTAGTTTACCGCTTCGTCTAGTCCCAAACTAGCTACCATTACGTAAGTATATTCAGAGACTATATTTATCACTTAACTTAAACAAGTTACTTAAATATTTCATCCGCATGGCTTAGCCCAAGATTTAGTGAAACAAGCCACTTAAGATAACACTCGTGCGCTCATAAGTCTTCCGGACGCGTCACGGCGGATGTTTTCTAGTAAAACTGATTCGATTCATACTTATCTGCATTTCATGACATCATCTCATGTTGTCCGGGTCGAAATAGGGCAATCCTGTCTTGAGAGGTGGTTTAAAGAATTGTCAGGTATATCTTGACGGATCTAGGATTCATCAGACGCATTTGATTTTTGTTTGTGAAGCAATCAGTTTTATTAAGAAGTCCATCAAAGTTTCTAATAAGGTGTCAGTAGCAACGGCCGTATACCTCACAAAGCAATAAGATAAATAAGCACGTAATGACGCTAGTTTATTATTAAAATGACTTTAACTAATAGCAATAGAAGGCAGTATCTAACACCTACGTGCCATGTCATTACCACCGCGTTTCGTAAGCCGTGTGCATAATCCCTAATGTTCATTTAATACCAGCTGATTGGTTCATAGAAACCTGAACAAAAAGTGCACAAAATTGCACAAAAACTAAAGTTATGAGTTCATCTTAGTTATTAGTTTAACGACTCAATATTAGAGCAAGAACTTGTGAAAATCATGTCATCATATTTTATTATCATGTCACTTGATTACTTATAAGTGAAAATTATACTTAAATTGTAATTAATGACGCCGGGAGTAGAAAAAGAGGTTTACGATCGTGTGTAAGACTCTGATATAGTTTTAATCTTACTTATATTATAAATACGAAAGTTTGGATCTGTTGTGTATGTTTGTTACTCAATCACGCCAGAACGGCTAAAAGGATCTGGATGAAATTTGGCACAGAGTTAGATTATAGTCAGGCATAGCATATAGAATACTTTTTATTATGGGTACCAATGTGACTTTTTCAAATTCATATGTATTTTCTAAGTTTATCTTGGACATCACAGGCAACGGTTAAGGAAAACATCGTGTGGAAACCTGGAATTACGAGTATATACTTAATGTAACTTTGAAATAACCAAGTTACGCGGCTTAATTAACTCTGATATCAGAGGTAGCCACATCCTCATACGAAAAGAAGAAGATTCCGGGAATATGTGCACGAAGCCGCTGGCAGAATGTTATACAGGGTGTATTACTGTATCTTCCTTCCTATATACATATCTAAAGTATTCTTTTTTCAAAATGTTTTGCTCGGACAACCTGTATAACTTTAAATATCAACCCAAACAAGGAAACAAACCAAAAATAAAAAGAACGAGATATAAATCTATGTATCTATATACAGCTTCCATTAATATATTCAAATGTATGTATCGCTTTGCATTAACAATCCAATTCAATATTATTACAGCATGCCTCTTATCGTTTAGATCAATAGTGAACCAAAAATTGTTCAAAGTTCACGGCTAAGTTAAGTAACTACTGATAAGGATCTGGTTAATTGTACAACGTGTTTGGTTGTGGCTGTTGATAGAAGCACCGATGTTACTACTTTAGATTTTGGTGTAAGCAGAGAGGATGATGGTGATCATCCTTAGAACAATAACGCATAGAAGTCACGTCTAGAACAAAACACGAGTTATATCGTGTGTCCACTTCTTTGTGTGCGTGAGCCGAATGTATCTACGTTCCTCAAACGCACACAAATATAGTTTTCAGTGATACCATTACTAGGCCGTTACCCACAGAAATATGGGAAAACGCACTACTATGTTGCTGGATGAAATCAAGACAAGTATTTTATGTTATCAGGAACTGGATAAGACGATGACCAGGTAATTACAGGAAAATAATCACAAACAAACTTAGTTATAGGACCGGTTTTATTTAACTACAATAAATTACTAATTAACTTTTAGTTTAAAAACACTGTAGGTAGCAGTGTCGATAACGACCATAATTTAAAGACTGTAAATAAATATAGTTTAGTTTGACGCACACAGAATCGCCACCAGTATTACAACGACGTATTACAGTAACGTATTTACAAAGACTAATATTATAAAATACCTAATGCCGAATTCGTTTCTCGAAACTGGCTAAATGTTATATCGTATTCAATAGCATAAGTAGAAGGTATTTTTGCTATACAAAAATAAGAACAAAATTGAAAGCAATGTGTGTATCTTTTTCCTCACAAATAGCAACACTGTATTTTGATTAGTTAGGTTATTAGAATTTTTATTTGATGATCGATTTACGTAAAAATAACGTATAAAAGTAATTACACGTGAAATGTAATTTGATCTCATTTTTTTTGTTTTTCTGAAGTGCTGACATCCACTCACGCTACAAACTGACATTTTAAATTATTTACTCGCGAGCTATATTCGACGGAACGTGACCTTGAGTACTGACAGCTCGTCGAGCGAAGTTAGCCCTATGGCTAAGTTTTAGTTTCCTCACTTTTTGTATTCGTACTAGTTTTCTATGCGTTATTGCTCTAAGTGATCATCATCATCTACTTAGTCTATCCCGGACTGACATAACTTACAATCTTAATGTGATGGAATCGAATACCAGTGGAACAAATGGTAGTACAATGTCACCATGATATATGAATAAGGTCACGAATCTCTAAACGAAGCAACCAAAGTTCCTAGAAGCCAATTATCTCTTAGCTACCGCCATAATATCTTTCTTAACTCCCGCATCAGCAAAATAATTACACGAGCCATAACAACCTACAACCCAAACATTTTTCCTGAACATCGCAAAACTGTCGATCAGCAGTAATCAAGTTATAACTTGTTTTTAAGAACCGACCAAGTTTCCAAGAAGATATTATTATATATCTCTTACTTCCTGATTAGTTCGGCAAAGTGCAAGATGTTAAATATCGTTAGGTACCGTTTTTATAAGAAAACTCCGCGCTGTATAAACAGTGGGGAAAGGTAGGACTTGATCTTTAACTTCAGCTTAGTTGGTGCAATTTGTAACTTCCAAACCACTATGAGTGACTTCAGACGTTCTAACTTCACCTATCTGCTGATTCGAATTGTTAGGGTCTGCAAATTCAGCACTGGAATAACTTCTTATGAATACCAAATCGTATTTTAGTCACTCAGCAAATTCCACTCAGAAAAAATTCTAGTGCCGTTTCCAATGTTATCCCAAATGAAAATGTCGATGCTACAAAATATATAGAAAAGATAATATCTTTGTAAACATTGGTTTTATAAAAGAGGTCCAAGGAAAAACAGACGCTCCTACAAATCTAGAACGTAATCCCAACTGTGTAGTATCATTATTATCAGTACCATTAACGCAACAGCTCTTTTGTTATCTACTAACACATAATTAGGACAAGTAATTTAATCACCATTAGTTGTACTTAACACGAGCAGGCCTGATGATTTCGTTTTAAATAATATACGTTTGAGCCTGGTTAATAACGATGTAGGTTGCAGTGTTTTATTATGTGGAATGACCGGATACGATGTAACTCTAACCTATCTTGACGTGCAGAATTGAAATGTACTGCGGAAAACAGAGAAACACTGCACAACTTAACACCTAAGCTTTACAGTGGAATTGGATATATTAATTTGCCGGTTCAAAGATTGCGCACGAAACCTGCTTGGATTTATATTTAAAACCCATTCAAGTTCGAAGACAGCGCAATAAATCCAGCGAGCCTAACCAAGCTTACACATATTTTTCTAAAGTCACGTGCTGGATAAATACATTTGCATTTTCTCCCAATAAATTATAGCGTCCATGAAAGTCTAGTCGCCTGTTATTTCAGTTAGACCCAGTGGAATTTTGATAATTCACACGGCCAAATACGAAGCGATTAATTTAGCCGGAATTCTCCGAACTACACGGCCGTTCCTCATAGTCACGCTACAGAAGGCATAAATCATGCGAATGCCTCGGCAGCCAATGCTGTTTTTTCAAGCTATTTTTAAGCTATTTAAATTTCAGGCCAAACTTTGAGCTTGCAGAGAGCGATTTGTTCCACGACAGCAGTTGAAATGTTTGAACGATTTTATTTGCCTGTTATGCCTGACTTTTGGGCCTGAAATGCGATTGCTTAACAGGCAGTCTTTATTGCTGATGTTTACAGCTAGTGTCGTTTTAAATTCTGTACACACATAGGGTAAAAAATTTAAACTGGAGACATTGACTACTTTTAAAGAGAAACGAACAAATTGAACGTCAGTTTAGTTTGCTTCTTTTTATACCGACGTTCTATGAATTTACATTAGAACCATAAGTACAATTGCAGTTTGGTTAGGCACAATTCTATAGCTTGAAGAAACAAGTAACAAAATAAGACCAGAGTAATGCTGCAGTGCGAATTCACAATCAATTCATACTAAATCTTTCGAATATAATTCGATACAATCCAAAATTCATTCCTTTCCCGGTATCAGGAAACCGTAAGTAATACCAGACCAGAGCAGTAAGTCTGTCTAGACGCCTCAGGGTCAACGGTTGGACAATCGCACCTATAAGTTCAGAGGTCTTCCTCACTTAGACTAGACTTAAATCCAACTTAATGTATGCATGGATCTCTAAGCTCATTTCGCTCGCTCACGAGTGCTTCAAGCTGTACTTGGAAGCCTTTTAATAGAAATAACGTTGCGTTTTAGAATTGAAATTACGCTGAGAAGAGTTTCTCGGTAATAGTAACCCAGCGTTTTTATATTCATTTTTGTATCAAAAGTTACTCTATAACAAGTATAATTTTATTTCATTCCGGTAATTCCCAAAGGCTTTCAGTTTAAAAGTTTAAGGCACAGGAAATTTGAGTTAGGTACTTTTCTAAAGGTAAAACACCGTACCGGTGTCAATGCTAACTTTCCGAAAAGCTGAAAGCACCCAGTGTCAACGTGCTGGGAAAAGAAGCAAACTTTCAAAAAACTAGATTAAAAGAGGGTAGGATTTTTCCAAGTCAGTAAGTAACTAATTGTATAAAGGGGCTGTCCACGGGTTAATACAGTAACGCGATTAGAAGTCGCAAGTGAATAGGAGGACGAACAAAAAGTTTGGAGCCAACGACCACTTACTAGCCGAGTGAAGATCAATAGTGCTGTTATTGTGATATTAGGGGTGACTTCTGGATTATACGAGGATTATGAACTAATTTCGAAGATGATTTGGGAATCAAGGAAATCAGATTGGATTAGTAGACTACCGCATCGAATATAATTAGGTCTGACATGAAAAGGTAATTAAATTAGGTTTTCTTGTAATATGGAGAACTATGAATTGCTTGTTTGACTGAAACACAGTGTTGTTAGGCCAGGGATAATATATTATGGTATACATATTATTCTTTTTATTATCAAAAGCAACACAAATAATCCAGCTTATCATAACCTTTGACTAATCTACATAAAAAAACACATGTTCATCATAAAGGGGAAATAAAGTTCGCAGACAAGAAGTTTCTTTTTTTCGAAAGCGTCTGAGATCGAGTGTCGTCCTGTGGTTCCTCGTAAATTTTATCGTTTTTAGAGTTCCGTCGGCTTAATGACGCCATTTTTACGTTTTGAAGGCTGCTGAATATTTAAGGCTTAAGTTCCGGGTATGGTGTTTTCGGTTTAACGGGTTGGATTAACCAGGGTTGTAAATGTGATGAAATTTCGGTTAGAGTTATGTTTGGCTTGTAATTTATGGATCCGGAATAGGCTTGTCAGAATTAGAAATGTTCAGCTGTTGAAAGAACAAAATTGTCCTTTGCGGTAACAATTTAAAATGAGGATGTATTTTGAAGGTGCTTTTTTTAGACTTCACATTATAAAATGTATCTATATCTGGCATTTTATATATATATACATATATCTAAGACCTTAAAAGGTATGTGTGGTGACGATAATTCACAAAATAAAATTTACCGTAACGCTGATAATTCAGTACCTTTATCAGTGACCAAATGAATTGCTTATGATAAGATAGTCTTGATGCATGCAACTTCTGTACCTAAACGATAACATTAAGTTTTATTGGGCTGTTGATTTTTATGACCGAGGAAGAAAAACTGGAAAAGATGAGTAGCTATGATAATTCGGGTTTCACCATTAACATACTGATACTAAAACGGATTCCTAAAAGCAAATTCAAAATGTATATTTTGGACCCGTTTCAAACGAGCAGATAATAATAGCCGTTGATTGATCTTTTTAAACCCACCAAATCTGTATAAGAAACAAAAAGCAAAAATACCCTACTTATCGCAAAAAACTGGCAAGGAAACAAACAATACTAGCAGAAAATAGGAACCAAAGATATATGTGCTGCAGTTTTGTTTCTGCACCGACTTCAGCCGTCATCGCGAGCCCAAACGAATTTATTGCTATTTGCTCTTCAGACTTTCTGTTTAAATGTGGGAGTTCCACCAGGCATCTAGTTTTGGCTTCAGGATTAAATTTTAAAAGTATCTCGTGACTTTTTGACGATGTGTTAAGTTTTGAAAATCTAGTAGTAGAAGTTTTGAAAATTGAGGATTTGGTTGAAGATTTGAAAATTCTACTAAGTCATTATTAAAATTGTTTTTAGTTTTAAGTGCTTTCAAAGAACCATTAATTTTCTTCTTAACCTTATTTAATGTAGTGCTTGTTTTGACATTTTATATTAATTACAAAATAATGCTCAGAAAATTAATTTCTCTTCATCCCTTCAAAACTTAACACTATTTATTATTTTACATGAAAGAGAATTTTAATAGCGGACAATCGGCTTACTACGACGAAGCTTAAAAATGTTCACATAAAAGAAAATATAACTGAAACTGAAAACCATTAACAATTTTCTAAAGGACCTACATATTATACCGAAATAAAGGGTCTGAAAACAAATTAATTTTTAAATTAGTCGAATTCAGTCCCAGACGCAAAAAAAAAGTTAATTAAGAGATTTATTTTTCCACGTTTCTGTAAGCTGAGATTTTCATGGTTTCAGTTCATTTTTTTTCGCTGTTTTTATTAAAGTGATTCTTGGAATTCATTACAGGTCTCAGAATATTGAATCCTCATAAAGCAGATCAAGATCGGGGTAAAATAAGCTTCAAAGTTACCAATTTCAAAATGAATGGAAACATGGGACTTATCAAGTGCAAAGGCGTAATTTAACGACAAATATATAACCATTACTCTTTTATACTAAGAACATATCAAGTACCATAATTTCACCTATATTACTCCTAACAATACCACGTTACTTTTTCTGTATAAGGAAGCGGTACGCTAAATCTTTCCAAATGAGAATACAAATTAGTGTTGCAAAAAGGCAGGTAGATGAAGAATTTTCCTAAGCAACTCTCAACTATAACGGTGCTATTAAAAACACCCACGAGTTGCAAATTGCAAGTGGTTTGAGCATAATCAAATGTTGATTTACTTCAGCTGCCAACACTGTTTGTATGCAATGTAAACTATGGTAATTAAAATGTTGGGAGGCAACGATTTGCTCCAAGGTATAAAAGTCTATTACTGTAATGCATAGAATGGGGATAATTTATTGTATCTTGAAACCCCTGAAGTCTACGATAATGTGTTGTATATAACCTAATATAGAATTAATAGCTACAAGCGGCGATGTAAAACTATTTGAAGTCGAAACACACCCGGAAAGGAAATTTACCCACACAGAGAAATAGCGTGACACTAAATACTATGAAAAAATATATACAGGAAGGACTCTTCAATTCAACAAATTCAATTGAAAAAATTCTTAGCTCCACAAATCACATTATCAGCCCTTATTCTAGGGTAGAACTTGAAATACCGAACACGGAGAATTCTCGAAATGCCTGCATATCGTGAGCCACAGTTGTAAGGCCAACATTATAGTGAACAGACACGAAGTTGCCCTGCTACTTGTACGACACTTTTTCTACGAACTCGATGTAAATTGTTTCAAAGATTTCGCGTTAATGCAAATGACTACGTTAATCGCTTTTTAGTGCTTGGCGGAGTAAAGTTGTGCGAGTTTTATGCTTTCAGTAATGAAGGGGTAATGGGATACAGTCGGACTTGAGGAATTATATTGACAATAGTCATGTTATGTGGTTCTGAATATGGGTTCATGGATTTGGGATGGTTTTCTGTAAAATAGGTATTGATATAATGAAACATGACACAGAGTAGAGGTAGACCTTTTGTAAGTAAAAACATGGCAGCAAAAAATGCTGATTTAGAAAGGCTCATTAGAGTATGAAAATTAAATTGCCCGCAAACACACCAAAGTCGGGTGAAACATTTTTTCTAAATAACTCTAGAGAACGCTGAATAGCAACGGCTAAATAAAAGTACGATAGATAACCTTGTGGAACAAAACTGTTGCCGTACTCTTAGCTTCGCCCAACAAAAAACGTTAACAAAAAATAACACAGCCAGTCCGGTCGGTCGCTCGCTACATAATGATCCAAAGCTCCGCCCTTAGTTAATTTTGCATTTTTTTGCACACAACCAAAAGCTACATTTTAACGTCCACTTTTTTGGCCAATAAAAGCATATCGATTTCATAATTATTGCCTAACAAAAAAATTGACGAAGATGATTTTTTCCAACGATTCGGTTGCGGATTTTAAGACAACTTAATTCTTCATGGGCTACCCCTTTTTTGCCTAAAGCAATTAGTCATAGACCAGACGTATGATTTCAGCTACTATAAAAGAATCTAAACAATCGTATTTTTTTACAATATTCAATAACTCGTGATGACAGAAATGCTTGTAATTACGTGCAATCAGTATAATTAAATATTGCAGTGATACTGTTTAATCGTTTTCTTATATTTCCAACGACACACGTTAGTGCGTTTTATTTCCTTGTATCTGATTGGTAAGGAGAGTTGCGCAAACTGAGGTTATCATGGTCGGAGAGTTAAAGTGTCGGCTCGGAGTGTATGAACTCTCGAGTCTCGAGAAAGACTCGCTCGGCCAGCGGATGACTAAAAATACATTGTTACGTGTTGACATTGAAATGTTAATGCACTCTCTGCTCGACGCATTTCATGGATACAATATGGCCTTAATATCATATATATGTCTTTTTATTATTGATTGTTTTGACTTCTATAGCTTCATTTCATACGATATCGCGTGAGTCGGTGTTTATAATGCGATAATGCGAAAAATTCATAAAGTGTTGCGGTGTCGTTGCTCCCGAGCGTATTTTTCGTATCGGGCGCGTCACCAGTGTGTGCAGTGGATTTATCACCGTCATCAGCGTGCGATAGTTTATTTTATTCATTGCCGGCTACGTAGTTTTATGAAACGTTTACATTTTAAGTGTCCATCTCATTAATTTCACGGTCGCTTAATTTATTGCGGAGTTTTCTATCGTTAATCTTTTCGGTTTTGTGGAAATAAATGAGAGTACGTGACTTGACACGTAGTTTCACAACATGTTTTGGTTATTCATCGCTTGCTTAATGAGTGTTGTCAACCTAGACGTTTTCAAGTTCATTCTCGTTTCAATTATAGCAGTAATCAATATTAAATTTCAATTGCAGCCGCGTATGATGGACATTTTCTTTTGTATTTCCAAGGTTTTTATAATGGATTCAAATGTGAGATTTTGTAATATTTTGCTGTTAAAAATTTCAACAGTTAGCTCCAAGGTTTTACATTATAGCCCATTTGAGAATTTCGTAGATGTTTTTAATTTTATTTGGAGTAGGCGTTAGAGTTTGAAATTAAATATAGTTACATTATTGGATAAAAAAGTTTAGAAAACGTGCAGCAGTTTTTTTTTTAATTTCTAGTACATTTCCCGTCTATCATGGAAATTGTTCTTGAATTTGTTTTCGTTCCATAATAAGGTGCATTTACGATTTCATATTTTATCAAAATTGTTCTGTATATTTTATGCACTATAATATTTTGGAATTTCCCTTTAGCTAGAATTTAGAATCGAATCCGAGTTTTAAATTATATTCGTCAATTTAAATGTCGGATTTTCTGATTTTAAAGTGTGTTTTAACTCCACGTAGGATTTTTATTGCGTTGGCCTGCTGGATCGCATGTCTGTGCATCATTACTCCTCGTTAGTAACCAGTTTAGTGAGCGAATTGAATTTCAGTGTCTCGGTAATGGCTGCGTCGGCCAATGAATGTTTATTACGATTATCTCCAAGATAATAGGGGACTAACCCTTTTCAACCAACACACCGAAATTACAAATTGTTTAAGTTAAATGGGCCGTTTGAAGGACTAGCATTTTCACACACCGACCTAGCAGAAGTTTAATTAATTTAACAAATGCCTGCTCGTGTGCGTTTTTATTATTTTAAAACATAAAATGTGATTTATTATAATTTGAACTTCTCTCTTTCCTGTAGGTGTTTGTCGACAGACGGAAAAAATGTAGGTAGATCCGACAATTATACATTTATTGACCTTATTATATTTTCCGTGTTGGTTAAATTATACTTTTTCCTTTAGTGTTTATTTTATTGGTGTAAGACACGTCATCTGCAATATTATGTTTACAAAATATATCCTTTTGCCATGTGTTGACTTTCTGAGCGATAAAATTATATTGCGCATTACTTTGGTATATTTTTGTAGTGGATGGCGTTTCAGTTATAGATATTACTGTGCGTATGTCGCAGATTCGCACTTATTTTTTTAGGACTGCGTGCGTAAATATTTGTGTTATTGATAGATAGGATTTTTAGATAAGATTTTACTGATTTGGATTGTATGACTTGCTTTAATTATGATTGCCAACATTTTTTAAGACGCACTTCTGTTTTTTTTTCTCAGATCTTAAAGAAGGTATCCGAGAAATAATAATTAAATTTATAAATTTTCAAATACCTCCTAAGCATTTTTATCACGACTTTTACAGATTTTGGCAGGTTTTTCAAATTTAAAGATAAGTTTTTTTGCACATATTTACTTTTTATTTCACACTCGTTATTTTAATTATTTTTTAATTGACTAACTGCGTGATTTTTAAATTTATTTTTAAATTTATTTTAAGTTTTAAAACATTTTATTTTCACATTCGGCACTTGTAAAAAAAATTTAAAAGTGGACTTACCTGTGTGGCATCCGTGTATGGGGTTGACGAGTTCTTGTCGACGAGCTGGGACCCGAACACGGGTACTCCACCACTCGAGGTTGGTGAGAGGGACCTCACATCCGACACTTGTTGGGGCACCATTTTTGTTTATTCAAAAAAATTAACCCCAAATAAAACTTAACACAAAAAACACAGTTCACCTATTGCACTTAAAAACACTAAAATTCTAATTTGTTTGAGTCCAAAAAAAATCCATAAGTTTCTTAAAAAATATTTATAACAGTCCAAATGGGGCAACAAGGAGCCTCTGCTTATTCCTGAACCGAAGCCTCTCGGCGGACGAAACTCCTGAGACCTCCCAGTACCTGGACACTATCCTAAAAGCTTTCTCTTCTAGAACGAGATTTCTGCTGCTATCTTCGTCGCCGGCGAACAGTCCAAAAGTCATAATTTTAGCGGTGTCCCGACCGCAGTTCAGTTAGCACTGCGGGGCGATCGTATCATAATCTTTCGAGATACGATGTGTAGTGTGGGCCTTGAGCGGCTACGTTCGTACTCCGCGCGGACAGAAGAGTCGAGCTCTACTGACTGAGCGGCAACGTGCTGTCAATATACCCGCGCGCTCAGCTGTTCGCCCCTGCCCCGCGCCGCGCCGCGCGCCCTCTCCCCCCGCGTCGCACTCTCGCGCCGGCGGCCGGCGGAAGCACACGCTTCCTCCGCTCGCCGCGCCTCCCGCACCGGTCCGACCGGTCGTCGTTACGAGCCGTGGCCGGCTAACCGTAACCCACAGCCCACGGTGGACCTTTTAAATGCAAATTTTAGATGTATGAACACTTATTTTGAAGTTTTACGTAAGTATGAAGCTGCTGGCAAGTGTTTCCAGTGAAGTTTATGTGTATTAAACTTTTATATATACTTTATTGCACACCAAGGTAGAACTATACAAAAAGAAACCTTAATATTAAAATAAACATATAATAGGCGGCCTTATCGCGTTCTGCAATCTCTTTCAGGCAAACTTGAATGGAAAGAGAGCCTGGAGCTCTGGACACGAAATGGGGTTGCAACTTTTGTACGCAAATAGGGACTAATGGGGCAATGTTTACATTTTTTTGGTATGGAAATTTCAAATTTGGCTTACCTACATCTAATATTAGTTTTTTTTTTGTTGACACAACAAACTTACTTTCGATTTCAAATATAATAATTAACATATTGATAGCAAACTAATAAAAGATTGTATGACTAATTTGAAACGATAACGAATCAATATTGTCAACAATCTTGGCGAGGCAACAAGACCTATCGCTAAAGAGTAGGCAGTGGAGTGTTATTAATATTATTATGGAATCTGATATTCGTACCATGCGACCCTTGATATCGAAGGGAAGTAAAGGGCGAAACTCGGAAAAGCAAATAATATGCTATTTTCCGAGTTTTAAAAATCAATTCGTGCTCGTGTATTTAACTTTTTTAATATCTTATATAAATGACTAACTACATAATTTAGATATTTATTAAATAGATAGAATTATTACTTAACATCTAAATTATCTGACAAAGAATAGCTCTCTGATCTACTTAAAAAATCATTTGAAGTAGCCCAGAAAGCTATTCTTAAGGTAAATTTTGTGTCCATATTTGTGTCCAACTTATCATTTGCACCAAACTTATAAATAAAAGAAGTTGTAAGAATAAAGTTTTTGAAAACATTCATAAACTGACCAACGACGAAACATAAATACAATAATTGAAGAATAAATAAATAAATAAATACAAGAAAATCTCATAATTGTACCAAATTAAGGTAACATACTCACCCTCCTACATACACTCACACATATATATTCTACACCAAAGGAGGTCACAAATTTATTGTTCTTTAGTTTACTTTATTTCACGTGCTCCTAGTTTATTTATAAATTAATATAATGTATATAAGCAGGATTGAACTTGTCAGCTTTTAAATGTATATTTTTAAGGAAGAGCACTGTTGTCTGAAATATAGATATTAAGTTATTTAGTTCAGATTCAGGTGTCTTGTGGCATTTTTGTAAGATTAAGCTCATAAAATATAGTTTCACATTGTATCTCTGTACCTACCTTATTTGAATTGAATCATTTTTTATTATTATATTTTGTTTATTCATCGTTTTTCGTATAACCTACATTTTTTTTTTTTATTTTATAAATTATATTTTTAAAAATCATTTAAAAATATAAAACATAGAGGCCCGACGGTATCGGAAACAGCGTTCAAGCCACCGTCCGGTGGCCAGGGCTCTAGAGAGAGGAACTTATTATTATTATATAAATATCTTAATCATCTATAATTTAGATATTTATTAAATTGTTAAGTAAATATTTTTTATTTTATAATAAATATGTAGATATACCTATTGAATAAACATATAAAGAATATATTTAGATATTTATCAAATTGTTAAAGTAAATACTTTTTACTTATAAATAGGTCATTGAATAACAGCGCTACTGCTGAGAATGAGGCCCCATATTCGATTCCCGGGTCCGGCAGTTCCATTGGGGTTTTCCATCTCGATGTTTTCAGTAACAGCCCAGATTGTGGCATTAGGTATTATAATAAATATAATATCCCACGTATTACATGGGACTTAAATACTTACTTAGACTTAATATACTCGTAAATGGTGAAATGTTAATTTTCCTACTACAGCTAGGTCTGCACATCTCAACGGATTCCTACAGAGAATACTGGCGTTATATTATGCAAATTTAATGAGTTATTGACTACATAAATATATACTACTATATAAATATATATTTTTCTAACTTCAAACAGCTGTTCTTATAAATGTAGTATTGAATGTAAAATTTTGAAGTCTTACTATATTTTGACATTTATAATTCATTTATTATATAAATGAATTCTGACAAAAACAAATATGCCCAAACATGTTCTTATTTCCCATTCCAACTTTAAACCCAGCAATTTTCCCAAAAGAGCGCATTGGTCACAAGAATTATACCCAATTTAACAAAACCCTTCCCCACGAGGTAGATTCACTATAATTATTAAGACCATTCATACCTTTTGTCAAAACTTCAAAAGGAACTCAATAAAGATACGGCAGTTAAACATTTTAAAGACACAGAAGGTCTTTCTCGTAAACAGCTACCTACTGCTAAACATAAAGGCTCCCAAAGACAGGCGATGTGACAATGCGGCAATGTGTTTTCGTAGCTAGTGTTCTAAAACTGTTCAACAATAACTCAATTTCTACTTTTATTTTTTCTTTCACATCTATGAATAACTACTGTCGCATCGTTGCGAAGAGCCTATGGATTTACAAATGAAGTAAACGGTCATATTCAGCATTTCTGAAAGATAAAAGTTTGGCAATAATGCTTGGTAAATCCTTTACATAAATATTATGGTATTAGGTATCATATCTTACTTATATTATAAATGCCAAAATTTGGATGGATGGATGTATGTTTGTTGCTCAATCACGCCAGGTTGGCTGAACGGATCTGGATGAAATTTGGCACAGAGTCTAGTCTTATAGCAGAGTTATAGTCTTGTTTTCTCTAAATCTTTTATCTCGGTATAACGTTCCCTTGGGATGATAAAACACTTCTCACGCGGGCGAAGCCGCAGGCAGATACTAGTGTTCAATATTAAGAACGAGTAGATATTTTTTTGAAATTGTTCTACAGCAATATAACACTGGAGCTTTTTCGAGGGTGGTCCTTCTGTAGTTTTCTTTATCTTGTTCTGTAGTGTTGTCCCGACTACCATCTGCCGTGTGGTTACAGTTTGCCCGCATCCTTCTGGGTGTGGTGACCATTATTTGAAACATTAAAAAGACGTAAAAAAATTATTCTTCGAAATTAAGGTTGTTTAAAAAATTGGAGGTCGACTCGAAATGAATGTTTATGCAAGTTAGTAGAACTAAATTAAGTTAACTTTAGCGATCAAAAATTGCATTAGTAAAGCATGTTTACACCATGTTTTGAATATGTATTAGTTCTTAAAATATCTGCAAATCTGATTTCACATGAACCCTAAAATTAACCACATAAAAACCATTTAAAACTGACACCCTTTATTAAAAGATGAAAACGCGAGCATAGTTCAGTCTATACTGGTAACATAATGCCAAGAAATGATCTTAGATGATGCAACTTTTATTAATATTTCGACATTATTTCAACTTTCTACGACAAACTGAGATTAAAGTATGCAGGTACTTGACAAATGAAAGCTCAGGCATAAAATACTAATACCAGCCTGTAACTGTCCCACAGCAGGGCAAAGGCTCTTCTCATAAAGAGAAGGCTCGAGCGTTTATCACCACGCTAGCTAAATACAGTTTGGCGATTTCAAACTTATATTAACTCTCAAGTTCAGATTTCATCACGATGTTGTCCTTCGCCGTGGTGAACGATGTCTAAGATAGAACGTACATATGAATTGAATAGGTTACATTGGTATTGCTCGAATATGTTTCTCAGAAAACTCAGGTACCTGATATTATTTTTCCCTTGATCCAATTTTGTCCCTGGTATCCTTTAAGCGATTATCAGGGCATTCTGTAAGTTGTTCAAGTCTTTCAAATACCCAGAAAAGCCCTTTGAACTTAGGACTCGTCTTTATTTCTATAACCGAGTAGAATCTAATTCTCATAGTTTAACGTTTATGTACAAAATTACCCAGCAATTAATTAAAATTTATTTAATAATTGCCCAGTATTTTGCACATCATATTATCAGATCCAACATAGTTTGGAAAAGGGGAAGCAGATGATTGATTGAAATTCTGTCATAAAGAATTCAAACATAAAATTAAACTCAAACAGTCTTATTACAAAAAACTAAATAAACAAATTAATTTCGTTTTTTGTAATAAGACTGAAAGCGTTTATTTCAATTAAATTATTTGCAGGCACTTTTGAATTGAAAAGAGTACTAGTATAGTAAAAGTAACGATTTGTGTTTCGAAGACAGGAATTCACATACCTTTACCCATGCGTTTTTTCTTACGCCCATTTCCCATAGCCCATTAATTGAGTGCGCAAGTGTCCTCCTACCATTTTATAGCCATGTAGTTCAAAAGTAGTCAGGCAGGGGCCAATAGTCATTCTATTGTTTCTGGCAATCGATTCACTAAACCTCCAAAACTCATAGTCCAATATATTTGTCTCCATATTTAGCAATAGTCCTGCACCAACCAGGGTTTGTCCTTGGGTGCACTTACGAAGTGCATAGTTAATTATCGATTGGTGTCAAGGCCTTTGCGGGTTGGCTTCGGCAGAAGCTAACGCACCTTGTTACAATATTTACATACTCCTTTTGCTTCATCGCCATACACGGAATATATTACAGGAATCGGAGTTCGTAACCTGTAAGTCAGTAAAGCAGATGCACCCTCATAGTATTGTGGTAACCACAATAGGGACTGATACAAAAAGCCGTAGGTTACTTCAATTCAATCGCACCTGTCCAGCGTTTTCCTATGTCGGGGTCAGCTTATAATCTAACCTGAGACAGCTTAACAAGTGTCATACATGGAACGATTGCCTATCAGACCTTCACAAAAATGTCAGACTATCTGTAACTACTGTTAAAGAACTACAATGAGAGCCAGGAACAACGGTTAATCATTCTTACCGAAGCACTGAGAGGTCTCTATTCAGGACGGTCACCCATCCACGGACTGATCTCGGCAAGCGATGCTTTACCATGAAAATCGACAAATGTGGCTGTTATTATCAAGCAGTGAGCCCAGATAGATTGCTTTAATTTATTATTAGCTACAAAACCTGCAAACCTGACAGAATCCGTTAATTCGCAATATGTTATGAATATTGAAAGGGCTGGAAGCTGTGGTTTTATGTGTTGTGTTTCACGCCTGCTTTATGGAGTGGGGTGAGTAGTAACAGTTGCCTAAATCGATTTGAAATTTTGAAGTGAAAGAAATGGAGTTTCTATTATAACTAATACCACTACAACTATTATCATTACTAATAGTTGAAACAAGGCAACTAATTATACTTGGATATTTCTTAAAAAATTGGTTATGAATCCAGGTTAACCCGCGTCAATGTGTTTACAATTTCAATGTTTATTATATAAAATTATAACTCTGATTTGCCTGAAAAGGTAAAGGAAGAACGGTAAATCAGAGTTTAAATGATTTGCGAAATAATTTGCAGTAATAAATTCGGCAAAAAGTAATCGCTTCATCACAAAACTTTATTCATATTTAAACCCTGAAAGTGAATAAATAAATCTTACTTGGTCTCTTGACCAGATTGTTAAAAAAAAGGCAATTGACGTCTTTCTGAAGGCACGAGTATTTTTCCTTATTATTCCTGTTTTTAATATAACGTTAGCGATGCCAAATTAGAGTGTAATTTAATTTAAATTAATTGTGTTTATGATAACAAACGTTCCCGTCTATTTGGGCGTAAATGAGAAATTATTATTAGGAAATATTAAATATATTTATTATATGATAATATATTATGGATGTATGTACGTATTATGTATGTACCGATGACCTGGTGAAGATTGCGAGGATCCGCTGGTTACGAGACGCACGGGATCGGTCAATGTGGCGACGCCGGGGGGAGGTCTATGTCCAGCAGATCAGCTTTCGGCTGATATGATGATGATCATCTTCAACAGTGAACATGTTCCAGTTGACTGATGATAAGTTTGTTTTTAAATAAAATTTAACTAAAAATGAGTAGAAAAAATGTTTTAGTGTATTACGGCCGTAGGTTCGATTCCCGGGACCAGTATTACGGCCGTAGGTTCGATTCCCGGGACCAGTAAAGTTTTAATGGTGTTTTGACCTGGAAATTCTCAAAAGCAGCCCTGTGATGTGTCGAATTATGCCCGGTTCATATATGCCTATTAGGTATATGGGAACATATCTAGCGAAATATAGATGTACTGTAGTACATTTTGAGAAATACCGGTATGAAGTTATGTTACTATTTCTGTTTGTTATCTTTCCATACCTATAATCTACACAGAACTATGTTTTCGAGAACATACCTGACACATCCATAATTCCATATGTTTATATCTCGAACCAATCAAATCCTTCGCCATTCGTTTGATTGATACAAGTATAAGTTGGGATGACAGTCGTAAATCTCTTCATCTCTTGTCCCTTCCGTGTTCAGATTAACTTGTGCAGTAACCGGGCATAAGTTTGTGTTGCCAACTTTTTTGTTTATTACTATGGTATTGACTGTCTGTATTCACTCATGCCTAGCATGGGAGTTGAATGTAACTTCATGTGTGGGGATCTTTCATCTAATAATAAATCAAAGCTGATGTGCTGACCTAATTTTCATTTTAGTTAACATACCAGACAGCAAACCTGTCGACAAAAATCGACTCTCAATTTTGGGCCATACATTGAGGCAAAGGCTCAGCTGGCCGCCAAAAAGCTGGGGATCCTTGCAAAGGTGAGAAGGTATTTCACGCCAGAACAGCTGCTCAGCTTGTATCAAGCGCAAGTTCGATCATGCATGGAGTACTGTTCTCATCTCTGGGACGGATCTGCCAAATACCAGCTTGATGCACTGGAGTCGATCGAAAAGCGGGCCAAGAGACTCATCAGCGATGAGGCACTGGTTAAGTCAAAGCTCCAGAGCCTTGAACATCGTCGCCGAGTTGCCAGCTTGTCGGTTTTTTATCGGTTACATTTCGGGGAGTGTGCGATGGAATTGCATGATTTAATTCCACCCAGCCCGTTCCATCATTGGACTACCAGACGTACGGCGATGCGTCATCGATATATGGTGGACATCCCACCCATACGCACTAAACGTTTTGGGAATACTTTTATTATGCGTACAGCTAAGGAGTGGAATTCCCTGCCGGAGTCTGTGTTTCCCGATAGCTACAATCTAGGGGTCTTTAAGTCAAGAGTGAATAGGTTACTTCTAGGCAAGCGTGCTCCACCATCGACCACATCATCGCTTACTATCAGGTGAGATAGTGATCAAGCGCGAGCCTATAATAGATTAAAAAAATAAAAAAAAATCTTCACCGTCGTCATCGTCATATGATTAATCCAGCTGGAAGACGACCACTGCTGGACATGGGCCTCCTCCACGTATCGCCACATCTATCGATCCTGTGCATCCATCACTATCGAGCAGCCTTCACCAGGTCATCGGTCTGACCTTACTTACCTACACATAAAATATATGTTTTGCGTTTAAACACGGAAAATGTATAGAACATCAAGCAACAATCATTTACTTTAAAATCAGAAAGAGAAGAGATAATTTACTTTAAATTGAAAAGCTTATCTTGCCCATTATATCTTAAACGACATTATACCCTTGTATGCATGCTGTATTTGATCTTGAACCCACATTGTGTCATTGTTTACATTTCACAAACACAGATTTTTCAGTAGCAGATCGGTGTTTGGATTTTTGGCCGATAGATGGCAATAATATCAATCGCTATTATACTTATGTGACTCATAACTGGATATTTATGGGTGCACTATTGTAGACTCTGCCTTATCCTTCGGGGAGTAAAGACAAAAAAAACTGTAGTTGATATTACATATTATTTTCATTTTAGGTTAAGATATAGCCCACAGCTACCGCAGAAAATCAAAGAGAGCTATTGCGTCAATTTCCTTTATCGTCAGTATTACCATAACTCATAACGTCTCTAATCAAAACAATTAAAATGACGTTACCTCCATACTTTCTACTTACTCCACATACATGACCTAACCTCTGAGTCAACGTGTCAGGGTCAGTGACGTCATCAGCCATCATTGTACAAAGCATCGCGTGTGCACTAAGTAATCGAAATGTGATTATTTTGAATAATTTTGTTTGTATATTACGACTAGCTGTCCCACGCGGCTTCGCTCCCGTCAACTGGCTACCTACCAAGCTAGCCCACCTACTCTAAATACGTTGCGTCTCAAAAAGAATAAATTTTCCCCGTTTTTAGAACATTTTTCATTGATGCTCCGCTCCTATTGGTCGTAGCGTGATGTTATATAGCCTATAACCTTCCTCGATAAATGGACTACCCAACACAAAAAGAATTTTTCAATTCCAACCAGTAGTTACTGAGATTAGCGCGTTCAAACAAACAAACAAACAAACAAACTCTTCAGCTTTATAATATTCTAGCTGTCCCACGCGGCTTCGCTCCCGTCAACTGGCTACCTACCAAGCTAGCCCACCTACTCTAAATACGTTGCGTCTCAAAAAGAATAAATTTTCCCCGTTTTTAGAACATTTTTCATTGATGCTCCGCTCCTATTGGTCGTAGCGTGATGTTATATAGCCTATAACCTTCCTCGATAAATGGACTACCCAACACAAAAATAATTTTTCAATTCCAACCAGTAGTTACTGAGATTAGCGCGTTCAAACAAACAAACAAACAAACAAACAAACAAACTCTTCAGCTTTATAATATTAGTATAGATTTGATTGGAGTCACTTGAGTCATGTGTGGTATTAAAATTTGATGTGTTTGCAGTTCGGATGTGAGTGGCTTTTTAGGGGACACTTCGATTTGTAATATTATGGCTATGCATCATGCAGATATTAATCAAATTAATCAATTATTGTAATGATATTTAAAATATTATTAAAGGACATACGTAATCCTGGAATATGAGATCGTGGCTTCCCAATGTACATAAATCGTCGACACAATGCGTTCGTTCCACGGCTGTAAAGTCTCCAAGCAGCTTCTGAGCTCGATCAGTTGTGCGTGCGAGTGCTGGTTAACATATAAGCCAGCACTCGCACGGACAATAGATCGTATAAAACCAGACTACTGAAAAATCACGTCGTAAAAAGTATGAAACAAGAAAATATTCCCGTAAATTTACCGTGGTCGTATGCTACGTAACAAAACAATACATTCTGCAAAGTAGCATACGACCACGGCAAAGGAGAATGCCCATTTTGTATGGAGAAATGTACTGACCGAAACATTTGCGTGTCCTGATAAAAACACCTTTATTTGATTATATTACCTTAATTAATATCACGTACCAACTTTAGTCAATTTTCATCGCGGGAGTTAAGAGATATTGAACAAAATATGTTCCTTTTCAGGTTATAGTATATTCACAGCAATATGGACTCTATGCCAGCATATTTAAGATTTGCATTCGTTAGACATTTGTTCAAGTGCTGGTAAGACATACAATGTTATTCTTACTTACCGGTGTATATCCAAGCCCGTAATATGGTCAATATATTATCAGGAATTTAAATGCAAAAATGCAGCATTATATTATGTCTGCGCATATATGTATGGTGCCAACATCAAAGAACATTTTTGAGAAACCAACTTCGAGCCGTAGCCATGTCGGAAATCACAAAAATAAAGTCCTGTCCTATTAAGCACTATTTTCATAAACACACGGCGGTGTTGTATTGATAAGATAAGTGTTAAGTAACCTAACTCGACGCAAAAAAAAACATACAAACAAATCAAATGAAAAGACGACTACTGTCACATGACTGTCACTGTCAAATGAAATGTCTGACAGTTATAGGCATGTTACCAAACCGGTAATATAATCGATTTCTAAAAACATGATTCATTTGTTATCTTGGTTTGCATTAAACTAGTAAATCAAACCAATTTCAAAATCAATTAGTTCTTAACATTAAAGAGGTGAATCGGTTCGATACAGGAGATCCTTGGATCGATTCAGTGTTTCAGGTAGATTATAAAAAAACGATGCCTCAATTAATCGATGTCAGATCATGTCAACATGCCTCAACCCTAATATAAATGGCGGAATATGTTTGAGCTGAGAAACGGAAGTTAAATACTTATTAATTCAAGAAAATTAACCCCACTTCTTTCATCTTTTAGAAAAGAAGTCAAAATACTTGAAATATTTTTGTTTAATTTATTGTCCAGAAATGATTGTGACACAATTCTTTTTTTGAAAGTACTGTCCATGAGCATTCTCCTTTACGGGTATATTTTCTTGTTTCATACTTTTTAGGGCGTGATTTTTCAGTAGTCGGGTTTTAGTTTTTGAACTTATTTTTTATTTAAATTATTTTGGGGTTTTTGCAGAGCCTGAGGAACAAATGAACATTAATGCATACATACATACACACATACCGGTCATAAACATTACCATCTCTTTTGCTTGGGTTTATAGTCGGGTAAAGATATATACTCAATACATTTATTGCTTCCAAATGTGAACTTAGTTGGTAGATTACAAATTTAGACCATTGTGGACCCTGTCGGGCACTGCAAAAGTAGGAGAGAGGAAGAGGGCTTTTATTTGACTTAGTATTTATTTATTTAGTATATTTTAATTTGTTCAATTGAAAATTTGTCATTCAAATATTCAATAACATTAATATAGCATTCATATTTATTAAAAGATTGGACATTGTTAAATTTAAAATTTGGCATTTAAATATTCATTTACATTTAGAAATTGTTTCAATTTATTAATGAATGAATTAAACTATTGTTTTTCTTTAATTATTTCTGGTAATTTATTATATATTTTCACTGACATTACTAATGTACTTGTTGAGTGCATTTTTAGCTTAGAGCTTGGTAGGTTTAACCTATCTTTATGTGCTCAATGTATATCTTGACTGCATGTTTTCTCTTGTCGTGTAATAGTGTTGGTTATTTCGAACGAATTTGCACATTTCTAGAATGTATAGGCAGGGGAGCGTAAGTAATTTGTGTTAGATGATGCCTCTATGTATAAAAGACACAAAAACAACGTAACATCAAGCCTGTATCTAATCCAAAGGCTTAGGCAGCAGCGTACCTATAAGTACACCCAAATTTCACAAGTTTTGTTTAAACCTCATGTAATAGGGGGCGAGCCTGTTGCCATCAACTGGAAACCAATCCAGACTTTGGGCTGATACAGAGTTATTGATTTCTCCTGGATAAACACAATAACACACTCGCCGATCTGGGATTCGAACCTAGGGCCTCATGCTCATTAATAACGCTTGCACCAACGCGGCCCACACCACTCACACTTTGCTGCAAGATGGAATGCACTGTTATTAAGAATGCCCAAACTGCCCAATCCAGGTATTCAATTCACCCCAACATCGACAATTACTACGTATTGAATCGAATTTCGTTTATTATTCATTACCGTGATATTTTCATCTTTAAAAGTGACCTTCGCAAATCCAACCGTTTAAATCAACATTATTGAAAGGAAATGAAGAAGCACATGTAATATGATATGGCATAATAATATATAACCTATCACAACATGATGTCATGCCATCGGAAATCATTAATATTGTCGGCGCAGCATGATTGTATGACGCGGTGCTAAGTCAGCGAAATCAGTCTATGAATCAGTCAGTACGTTTGTTTATCATTGCACTTTGAGTGAACTTTGTCAGTAATATGATGATCGATGACGAATATTCGATAATCTATAAAATCATTTATATGCTTACAAAACTGATTAGTTTTCAAGACTTCTCGTATTTGAAAGAAATCTATCTTATTAGTTATTTTCCTACAAAAGATAAATATTTTTTGATGAAGGAAAGTTTTACTTTTTCAGAGGTATGAGTAGTGGCTAACTCACTATCCAATGGGTCCCTTACCATGACAGGCAACATCGTGGCAGGCCCAGGCGGAGAATCAGCAACAACAAACTTATAAATATGTATTATTTTGCGCTTCACTTAATTCCAACTGCGACCAGAAAGCTTGCCTTTTTTGGCAAATCATTGCAATTATTCAACGTGGTAATGTTCTGGCAGTGTTTTGGGCAGTTTTCCCATTGACAGCGATGGGGACGAATTTTATGACGCCTAATGAGTTAGTTTCCTATTTATCCCAGTTAGTGCCTAATTCTACAAACATTGTCTGTACTTAACTATTCTAACATACTAAAACACAAAATTCAACAAAGAACTCATTAAAAAATCGGCCACGTTTCGAGCTTAATCTCGAAAGTTGAACTTAAGTTAAAGTTGTACGCTACCTACGTTCTATGGGCCATTGGAACGTGACACTATTCGGCCGCATCTCCAAAAGAGTTCCGAACACATTAGCTCCATCTAAGATCATCCCTTTAATGACATGCCCACAACTTGTTGAATTGATAAGGGTCAAAACGAAACGTCAAAGTATTTGGTATTCTTATTTCTAAGAAAACGCTCGTTCGTTGGATTGACTTGGATGTTTTCGTGGTTTCAAGTACGGTGATGATTAGATTTGGTTTGGTCTGTCTGTATTTAAATGATATTAAATAAACTCTTAGTAAACAGTCTACCAGAAGAATAAATCCTTCACAATAAAACTTGACCTGAAATTGTCTGACACAGTACTTACGAGTACTATTAAAAATGCAATAACTTGGTAGTCTAATCAATTATTTGTTACTCAATCAGGACTGGAGTGGACATTTCGAGAATTAGAAGTATTGTCTAGAACATTATAAATTTTGTTTCAGAAAACCAAGAAAAATACTACATACTCGTAGATCTATGGAAGTGATTTTGCAAAAGATACATAAAAAATCAACAGCATCAACTTGTAATCTAAACTAATTTGCACTAAATCGTCTAACACCCTGCTCACCCCCAGATTAGCAAGAAAGCCTTGCTTGTTTACATTGTTCCCAACAAGAAAAAACCATGTACAAAAATAAGTGGCGTACTTGCAGTCAAGCGAACGTTTGTTCGAACATCTGATAGAATCGAATCGAGCACTTCACGTCAGCAGCCCGTGGCCTCGAGAAACGCGAGGCCTTAAAATTGGCCTCGGTCCTAGAAATTTAGGCTTGGTTTGTAATTATAGGAATTAGGACACAGACCTAAAATTATTGTAGCGAAAATGATCTTGGACTAGTTTGAGTTCTATAAAAGCTTAAACTAAATTGCTTTTGTACTTCATGGGTCCGAATTTTCTAAACTACAATTTTCTTATTGAGAGCGGATTTTTTTTAAATTTTGAAATTTTACTTGTATATGTATAAAACATATACAAGTAAAATATCAGTTTGGACTGGTTATTGCCTTGAAATGATGATAATTTATTTTTTATAAAAATATAGATGTTTCTGTAATTAAATTAAGAAGAATAAAAAATTGCATACCGTAAGGCAAAATGTATACGGACTATCTACAAAAAAACATCTAATCTGTACACATACATTTAGCAAAAAAAAGGATTTCATTTCTGAGGAGTGTTGTTAACTTGTTGTTTCAGTTTTGATTTGATCCTTGTTTCTAAGGTTCAGATTTTTTTTTTTGTATAATTGTTACCCTTACGTGTGATAAGACGTTTCTTATTCAGAAGGACTAAGAATAGGAAGTAGAACCTTCACAAGCTTTGTATAAATAAGCAAAATTAAAACCAAGCAACTCCCAACTTCAAGGAACTTAGCCCCGCTGGTTTCGAGGGCACGGCCTTAAAATCGAGACTTTATCCAGCGGAGGATCATATATTTCTCTAGCACACCCAGAAACCGACCGTAAAACTGGAACTGCAGAGTCTAAATTAAATTAAAGCTGACCTCCGCAGAAAACGCAACGTGCAACCAGCTATACTATATTCGTTTATCTTTCTCGTGTTTGTGTTGTGGTCTTACTCGGGCATCGATTAGGCATCTCTTTCCTTCGTTCGTTGAAGTGTGTCTGTCTTGCTCTGACACGAACTAACCGGTTCGGACACGTTCGCAGTACGTTGGAAAGAATTGTGTTGATAAGCGCTGTGTAGTTTATCTGTCCTATTTAGTCATAGTTGGAGACTGGACACGAATGTGCTCTGTTTTAGTCTATTTTTATTCCCTCGTTTGTTTATTGCAGTTGTTACTGAAGCCTCATTTGGAATTGCGTTTTAAATTTGTTCTCATTCAATTGCTATTTAATATATCTTTGCACTTGGTTTCTTCATCGTAGGTTGTATATCATTCTATGTTCATTATCTTTTGCTTTTTTATATTGCATAGCCTTTCATGTACTTAACATTGCTCTTCTATATAGATGTTATCCTAGAACACCCTGTAGAAAAATATGTTAAAACTATATCTTACTACTTTATTTGCCTGCTATATCAGTAAAACCTTTAAAAAACATTCTTGTTTTTTTAATTCAATGACAACAGTTCTAAAATCTTTCTTCCATCTCCTTCAAATACATTTTCGAGATGCAGACTAGAGTTCTTAGTTACTAAATCTTTATTTTTTAGATTTACTCCATTATCCACACTATTCTCACCTCCTTGTTTAGTTGTCGTCTAAAGCGTAGCAGTGTGTTGTATGCTAGCCGTTGCTACAGCTTTACTTTGAGCTTCATCAACTATAAGCACAGTTTTACTAATAAAACACTTATGTATAGCTAATCCATGTTCGTGGGTAAACAATACGTTACCTTCGTCCCGGAGAGTGTTAGATTCTCAAGAAGTGTTTACAGGAAGCTGTATATAACGGGCAGAAGGAACTAAGGGATACCGGTTTTTAAGTGGAAAGATAGGCAGATATATGTATAATACTCGTTTTGATATCCTACTGCGATCTATATAGTAAAGGGTTTGGTAATTTTAATGATTGGTTTTCTTTCATTAGATAGCTAATATTAGCAGTTTTCGTGGTGCTTCTAAAGGGACTATATTAGGACCACCACAATTACATACTAGTATTGTACCGATATTATATTCTGACCTTTTGGTGTTTTTTGTAATTATGCTTTTGGAAATTTAAAGAGTTTCTTGTGACAGTAAAGTATGATGTTCTTCACTAACTTTCGTGATGCAAATCCATTGTAATGAGTAACATCATGAAGGTTACTCAGAATCTTACTTACCCCACAAAATTTACAAAAGCGTGAAGTATAAACATATAGGGCATATTGTCCTTGACCAGTCATCCTCTTTCAACCCTGAAAAGAGCTTTCGTTTCAACCTTTATTTGACCAGCACGTATTCATAACTCTTACACCAAAACACATAAGGTTCAATTTTCAAAACAATTAGGTCTATTTACTTTTTTATTCGTGTGAGCCGCAGTAAATATTGAAAATAAAAATGTTTGCGATTACTCGCAGTTTTAATGAATGTTTAACGTATCTCAAGGCTTCACGTAATTATGGGATAAAGTAAATAGAAGAGAAACTCATATTGTTTGGCTTTATATTATTAAATTCATTTGGGACTATTGAGGTCGCTTTTGAAATAAAAAACACTAACGAAACCGTACAGCGTTAAATAAAAAACCAGAGTATAAGGCAAATTACATATGCTCAAAGCTATATCAGCTGTACTAAGTTACCTAGTAATACAACTTACATACAAATTATCTTATAGATTCTGCAAACATTAGTCTAAATCCAATGAACGACAGCTCACTTTATCTGTAAGAAAGCATAACTTATGCTTTGATTAGAGCAAGAATGTTCAAATACGTAAATGTAACAACCATTGCAACATTGCACTGCTAATGAGTAGTAAGACGATTGGTGTCAGTTGGTAACAGAAATGAAGAAACTGATGAATTGATGATAAATGGACCCACGGATCGTATCACAATAAGCAAAATAACCACACATGTGTTCCCCGAAGGGTTACGCAGAGATGTATAATAGTACACCCATATTTTGCAAGATATGTTCAAGTTCCAAATAGGGAGCTAGCGTATTGCTATCAGCCGGGCACAAATCCAGCACCCAGACTGATACTGAAAAAATCCAAATGTAAAACTCAATAACACTGTTCAACCCAGGAATCCAACCCTGATCCTGTAACGTTACATTGAGCTCAGACGAGCTAAACGTAAGCCACGTTAATAAAAAAATAGAAATAAGGGGCGACTTCGTACGACGCGCCGTTGTATGAGATCGTCAGCTAGGCAGGCAGCAGGACGGACAGGAACTCTTCAAAGTAGTGAAGGGGCAACCGCAGACCAGGGCGGCGGCGGCGTGGCACGGTGCGAGATATGGGCCTTCGTGTTCAGGGTGCGCAGCCTGCGCGTGCTGCAAGAAGCCGCGCGCGGGCGCGCACCTCTGTAGCCTTGACGGATGCATTTCATGCACCACGTACTGGACTGGCACATCGATTTAAATAGCAATAAAAGTATATTCAAGAGTACAGGCTACTAATTTATTGTTTTTAGAGATTCTTTTAGACTCATTAACAAGCTGAATTCATTACAATTTTATAAGTATTTTGTGGATAAGAATATACTTTGTAATTCAAGGCTTAAATATGTGTCCATTCAATTTCGCAACCAAAACCAAACTAAAAAACTGACCCCGTTTTTCCTCGTTCTGTCATATTTTCTCAAATTGAAATTCAAATCTCAATTAAGAAATCAAGACCAGAACGAATACAAAATGATTTACAGAGGGGGCAACCTGCCGCTGCCCTTTTAATGTATAATGTACAACCAGCTTTAGAAGATCTAGTCCATGGTATGTTATGTCTATGGCTTAAGAAAATAAAATAGAAAGACAGATGTCAGATCAGATGAAAATGTCTGAGTATAAAATATTCTATGATTTTACAAATCAGCATTAAAATTTTGTTGTGAATGTTAAAAACAATCATAGATAACTAAAAGTGTGCTTTTCAGGTGCTAACAGTATCAAAGAATACATAAATGTGAGTCATATGAGTTGATACAATATCAAAAGATAAAAATGTGTGGTTTGTATAGTGCTATAAAACGTAGTTCAAGTAAACGTTAGTCTATCTAAAAGATGCGGATCTGTACACCAGAATACCACAATCCTAAAGCTCTGCTGCAGCCTTGCGACCACTAGACCAAACGACAAATGCATAACCTTACGGCTATTTCCCATGGGTCTACTCAAAATCTACAGATAACCTCCTGCTACGACCCTTACTTGCTTCGTTTACATACATAGACCAACAAAAGCGAATCCATACAAATTGTATGTTTTTTTTTATAAACTGATTTACGCTAGCCCCCATTGGCCGCCACTCGTTTGCGCGGAGCCTAAGCAGTATTCTTTAGAACTCTGCTGCCCCATCAATGATCATGGTTCTACTAATCTACAAATTATTCTAATTACATAACAATACCACCTTGAAGCACAGCTCCTAGTATCAAAGATGGCTACCTTCTCCGTACTAACAACGACCCACGCTACATCGAAGTCTAACCTTGGCCCATTGCTTCACCCATAAAACTATGGCTTATTTGTTTCTGTATTATCTCCGTCATTCCAAATAACTATTTCAATAGTATGAGAGTCCACTGCAAAAATCTGCAGCTATCTTATTTTTGATAAAACATGATTTTTATGAATGATTCTTGCCTGGCCGCAAACAGTTTTTTTTGTTTGGTATGTTTTTTTTTTAATTTTGCCCTACACTAGGAATTTCTACTGTAACGTCGATGCGTATGAAATATCATCTAGCACTCAGTTAGCCGCCATTCATGGGTTACCAGCAGCCTGTTTGTGTAATGAATTCGGCAAGGCAAAAAGCAAAGAGTATGAAAAATCGACCGATCACATGGACGGATTTCTACATGGCGTCTTTCATCTCGCATGTGATTGTTCGATTTTTCATACTCTTTGCCCTTTGCCTTGCCAAATTCATTGCGCAATAAGCGTGAAATAAGGCTGCTGGTTTAACAGATAAACTGGCCACCTACAAATTGTCTTATTTTTTATATTTTCTACATCAGTCTTTCAAAATACATTTTATTCTAGAAGTATCAAACACAAATTTAAATTTATTTAATTAAGGTAATTGCAGTTAGATATTTCCAGGCAACCATACATCAACCTATTCTACTATCAGATATGAAAAAAATATTTAATAAAAAAAAAACCTTGCAAATGTTTGTAGTAGGATCTTAGGCTATAATGTTGGCCTATGGTTTAATGCCCCAATTAGTGGGTTTATTGCTATATTGGTATAGGCCTCGTATACAAATACGATTGGTCTAAGAGGTGAAGTATTACGGTTTTGTAAGTGGTTTGCTGAACGTAGTATGATATTGCTTGTGTTAATGGCTATCTACTGTATTGTTTATTTTTTTAATTTTTGATAGTCTTTTGTGTTTTCATTTACTGCTGTGATGCGTTGTATCTTATAATATGTTGATGTGTTGTATCTTAT
This sequence comes from Orthosia cruda, assembly GCA_964057195.1. Classification (NCBI taxonomy): domain Eukaryota; kingdom Metazoa; phylum Arthropoda; class Insecta; order Lepidoptera; family Noctuidae; genus Orthosia; species Orthosia cruda. The sequence continues at coordinate 2,636,726 of OZ059835.1, read as the reverse complement.
AATATATCCACGTTAAAGAGGGTTTAATAGCTTCAAAGATAGCCTATGATATGTATGGATCTTTGGAACTGTTAGCGAGACGACCAAAGGGAAAGCGGGAACTCGTCACGATACACCAAATACATTTGCGAATGGATGACTGGGATCAATTTTAGGTAACTATAAATTGTGTCAATCAAAAGTGCCTTTTAATGGTCTACTTGAAATAAATTTTATGATGTTGAAATATTAATCTTTTTTATATTGAAATAATTTTAACTAAATCAGAAATATTATTCTTGCTTTATCTTAATATATAAGTTAAATAATCAAGCAACTGCTATAAGTACACCTAATTATCTTCAAATAATTAGTACAACATGTAAATACTTATGAAGTAATACCCACTAAGACTAACACGTTAGTATTTACCTAGAACCGAGGCGACCTCTAGACAAGTCGTATATATCTAGTCTACGCAACATCCTGTGTGTTTGGCTAGAATTTAGGACGTCCAAAATAACGGTGACATGAATACTGATTAAGATAACATGTCGAACGATCTTGATTTAGTTATTTGAGGATGGGTAATGTTACAGTTCCCTTCATACTTAAAGGCGACTGTGAAGTTAGTTACTCGTTGTGCTGTAACCCTGACCCCGCTGTCCATATTTTAATATATCAATGCAACTGTAACAAGAAATTGTTACTGCGTAATGATTCGTGGACTGATACAAGCCGAGTGTTTCAATCTACCTGTACCACTGTTGACCGCCAGTGTTTGCAAAGCGTAAGTGTGAAACCTTCCTGATCAGCATTATAAAGATACTATAGCTGGGACACACGCCTCTAGTCTGTGAGAGGGTGTGGGTCATAATCCACCACACATGCCCAGCAGATGCTGTGGTTGAACACCATACTTGAAAAGATATCATATTGGCTTATCGCAGACCACTCTTTAAAATAGGAGGCCCAATATATAAGCAATCTAGTAAGTGACCGAGAGAACCGGACTTATAACGTGCAATAAATTTTGCTGGTTTCTTATTTTTATGCTTTTTCAAGTTACACTACATACCACATCACGTCATGTTCCACATACAATCCACTCCAGCTACTCCATTCAAGTGTTCCTCAATACGCTTTTGATCTACGGCCTACGACCTCCATTCAAAGGCTGGTAAGCTCAAACATGACAAGCTGGCTGGAAATTCCTGGAAGCAATTCTAGCCTACAATTATTGAAGACAGACCATTGAAAGCAATCCAGGAACTATTGCCAAGGCAATCGGAATAATGTCACCTGTGGTATTAAGTTCGTGGGTTACGACTGTGTTTTGATCCGCGGAACTCTTTGACAGGGAATTAGGGCAAGCTTTGGCCAATTTGGTGATATTGGCTTTTAGATACCTGTTACAGCAGCCAATCAATTATCTCAACCTATCCCAGTATTCTGTGATGTGAATTTTACATGTCAGCTTCCGTGTCAATAAATACGTTTTCTTTCTATTTACCGACTTCAAAAAAAGGAGGTAATCAATTCGACACGTATGTGTGTAATATTGTTGGCATTGCACTTACGTGTCGTAGGCACGTAGGTCGTGGGTTTGAACCCAGGCAGGCGCTTTACATTGTGTAAATTATTGCATCACCACTGCTCTTAAAACGGTGAAGGAAAACATCATGAGGAAACCGGCATGTCAAAAAACTCTAAGACATGTGACATCCACCAGGCCACACTGGGCCCGCGTGGTGGATTTAGGCCCAATTCATCTCTCACAGAATGGAGGTCTGTGTCCCAGCAGTGGGAATATAATACGGATGATGGTGAAGCACAATATTCACATATACCTATGTTTCTCTCTAGAGGCTTCTAATCACGTGTGCCAAATCTCATAAGTGTATGTATGTATCTTTGTATGTATGTTTGTTTGTATGTATGTATATCTCTTCAAAGTTAGAGTGAACAGGCTTCTTGTGGGTAAGCTCACTACATCAACTACTTTGTCTCTGTCACCTCTGACCTAGAATAGAGTCAAGAGCAAACCCATCACAAATAAAAATTAAAAAATATCGCCGAAACTAGTAATCGGCTCGTGATTTTAGGCAATTTTTTTTGAATTTTCATTCAACGGCCGTGGGTTATCTTTAATGACATCAACATCATCATCCACCGAAAAACATCCACTGCCGGACATAGGCCTCCCTCAAGCGCCGCCACACTGAACGGGCCCTGTTCGTCTGCATCCACTGGATTTCTGCAGCTTTAACCAGATCGTAGGTCCACCTAGAGGAAGGCCTTCCAACGCTGCATCTTCAGGTTCGCGGTCGCCGCTCCAGAACTTTTCGTCCCCATGGAGCATACGTTCTGCGATCAACTTTTATGACAAGGATCATGAAATTATTAACTGATCTAACTTACCTTAAATGGAACCGAAAGGACTCCTCCATCTCCTATCCGACAGGAAAAACTCTTCTTTCCTATTTTAATAATATTATAATCAATTTAGTTCATTAGGTTGTGTGTCAAAGTCAAATAAAACTGTTATTCTAATGAGGCGTCCTATTTTAGTCAAGTTATCAGTGCAGCAGTGGTGGGCAGTATCTAAGTCACATATTAAATGAGCCCGTTGTTATCGTGGGCAAACATTATATTATTAATTGATATTGGTACTATGTGGGAACGTGGGCAAAATTGGGGTGTTTATGTTGACTAGATAAGGTGTAATCGCTTACTTAAAGTCTTTACTTACTACGTAGCAAAGAATTATGCAAGGATCGAAGCAGATGGCGTTCTGTAGTTTCTGCCTACCCGCATAGGAAAAGGGCGTGACTTTATGTATGTTTACTGACAACGAAAACAAGAAGTAAAACCAATTATATAATTTACTAGCTTTTCTGAAATCTCCGTTGTTGAGTATTGTTGATATTAAGTTCTAAGTTGAGAATTCGTATTTAAGTAAAACAAACGCAATTTTAATGCTATAGTTTGACAGGTTTTCAAGCTAAAGTAGAGTTTGACAAATATGCAACAACAAATTCTGAATTCTGAATTTGACGGTAATGGCCATTTTCTGAATGTTGAGTTAAAACTTCTCAAATTCTACAATTTTCAGGCTAAAGTCAAGTTTGAAACATACTCAAATTCAAAATCTTAATTCAACAGGAGAACCTTTGTTAAAATATACCCAGGTTGACACTTAAAAAAATACAATTCGAATTCGATTTAAAGTTACATGTACGCAGTAACGGACAGACCGACAGACCCATAATGGTTCTATCCTTCATAAAGATCAGATTACAATATCAAAACTCCATTTTAAACCCTAGACAGCAATCCAAGAGTAAAAGTCAATTGAATCCCCGGCGTAAGGTCAAAAGATCGTACCATTACATAAGTAGTAGATCTTCGGGGCTCCTGAATGACAGATTACTGACCTCTGACCTGTGACCCTCTGACACTATTCTGTTAGCCATGTTTCTCGGATCACTTCCAACTTTGGGATTGGTAACGACTAATTGATAATTAACTTCTTAAGGGTATTGAGTTATGGTTAGATGTGTTTTAATTAACGGTGTGGCAAGTGGTTTTTGCTTGCTCTTTGAGTTGTAATTTACTTCATAAAGTATTGTAGTAGCTGTTTTTTGAAAGTTTGCTTTTTGATAGCTAAAAACGTACCAAAATTCCAGGAAATTCGAATAACTTTTAAAGGAAAAAACCTTGATACCTAAGCACTATTTTGTTTATCTCGTCAAATGAAGAATTTTATTTTTGTCTTTTACCTACCGGTTCTGTTACATAACTGGGCAATATTTTTTTTTGGATCAAGGTACCAAAGCTTTAGGCATTATAGTCAAAGATCTCACTCCTAACACTATCTCGCTCCTGCTCTGACGTCACTGTTCAGTGTACGTTACATTATCATCAATTCACGCAACTGACTTACTTAGTAAAGTGATAACAATAATAATTGTTACTCCAAAATACACCAAAACTAGAGTTGAACCAGTCACGTTCCATTTAAAATAAAACTGTATGACTTTCGAAATAGAGTGTATTTTAGAAGTTGTTTAAAGATTGGAAATGGATTAATACTCGTGTGAAGTTTAGTGTTTGACTTGTCAGTTAAAATCTAGTTAATATCGCTCTCGTAATTGGAAAACCATGGATTCTAAGTTTGGATGGGGTTTAGAACAATTAAATACTTGTTGGGATACTAATTAACTTAAAAACATATCTCAAGATTACTATGATATTACTGATCTTTAACAGTCGTTACGGATAGTCGGACGTCCAAAAATCTATCACCAGTCTTGGTAAAGACTATCCAGTTACTGGGTTGTGGAGGTCAGATGGTCAGGCGCTTCATGTGAAATACTGGAATTATTAAGATTCATTGGTATTTGCTTGCTGTGCCCCAATCTATCGGGCAAAATTCCTCTAATCAGAAAAATACCGGTGCATTATTGATCTAGCTTTCATAATGCGTGGTGAAGATTTTAAACCATTCGAAGTCAATAATGTCCTGACAATATAGAAAATTCACACTGATATTTACCAGAGGTACACATTAGCGATTGGTAAAATGTCAAAAATGTGTGGGAATCCTGCTAAGGAAATGTCACGTTTTCAATCAACTAGAGGATGACTAGAGGCTCAGATTAGAACCTGTAATTTCGCTCTTGCTTCAGATTCCGGTCGCTATACCTTTCGGACATCACGTTATGAGTATGACTCATAACTTCACTTAATTAATAATCATAATTAATCAAACCATTATTTAGTAGCTATTTCAAATTCTGCATAAACAACAAACATAAACCATCATCACCATCATGCCCATTTGTTTACATGTACTAATTTCAAGTTTCATATTACGTGTAACTCGACGCGAACGATTTGAGGTCGCGTTAGTAAAGTAACTACATAATGTGTGTTACGATGTGTTACTACTGATCCTTTGTGTAATACGAGCGTGATTTTAGTTGGTGATCCGGAAAGAAATGACTCATGAGTGATGATCGTTAGTAAGTCATTCATATATGTCAGTAGGTCATTGGCTTAAAAACGCTTGGGCCTTTGACATAAATCCAATTGCATTTGTGGCAAAGGTACAGATTTTATTTTATTTTGCAGATACTTTTTACATCTGTTTCGAACCAATCATCAATTTATTTTCATTAGGACTAGGTCATGATGAAGAGACTGCAGGAGAATCAAGGTTACTGACATTAATGGTACTGGCACTTGGGTAGGATACATTGCTCGCAGAACGGATAATCAATAGGGACGATAGGTTCTAGAGTGGCGACTGAGTATCAGAACACGCAGCAATGAAAAGCCGCCCATAATATGGACTGATAACCTGGTGAAAGCTGCGGTAGTCCGCAGGATGCGAGGCGCATAAGACCGGTTGATGCGATACTTGCGCGAGGCCTATGTTCAGCAGTGCTACTATAATGATGAGGTCTCAACTAGTTCAGACTAGTCCAGTTTAGGTAGAGTTACAGGTCCTAAAAGCTCGTGACCGCACTTCAGAATCAAGAACTCCTCTCGTGCTTGGACATGGCTGACAACGATAAAGGAAAAACATCGTGAGGAAACCTGGATGGACTTATCGTTAGTTTATTATAAGTATGTGGTCCATTGATGTAATTCCTGCGAGGCGTTCCAATGCAAGGATAAAATGAATAAATAAATAAATCACTGATTACTTGATACAATTAAATAGGACAGAAATAATTTCATAAAATAAATTATTTCTGGTCCTTTCTCAATTTATTTGGGGTCGTCGCAGCATGTATTTCATCTTCCATAACCTCTTTTTGCCGTCACTCACTTTTCTAGCTAAAGACGAAAGATCATCGAGTCTTTGGCCTTTCTTTACTCTAATAACTCCACAATCTTACACAAAACTTTCCTCTCGATACGTTCCTCATTCCTCCGAATAATGTCATATTAAATTATATGTAAAATTATATAAAAAAACCCATTACCTATGCGTTTTCACAGAAATGTAACAATAAGCGAATAAACATTGAATTACTGATTACTTGAGCATCTGATCAAACAAATGAATTCATTGTATGGTCATGGAACTATATAGTATACAGGGTGATGTCATAATCACCATGTTGCATGCACTTTGTTAAATTGTAGGTTTTATAACTTTTGCGTCGTGATGTATTGCGATCATAATGCGAACTTATCGTGTATAAGTCTGCGTAGGTATTTTTTAATTGAAGATCAAACATTTTTTAGGGTTCCGTACCCAAAGGGTAAAAACGGGACCCTATTATTAAGACTCTGTCTGTCACCAGGCTGTATCTCATGAACCGTCATAGCTAGACAGTTGAAATTTTCACAGATGATGTATTTCTGTTGCCGCTATAACGAAAAGTACTAAAAACAAAATAAAATAAATATTTAAGTCGGGCTCTCATACAACATTACATCAACATTTTTAAATTATGAAATGGCAATTGAAGCAAGTACTAATATAATACTTAGTAATGTGTTAATTTTTCTAGAATATATCTAATGATTATGATTGCCATACATATCCAATCATTGAACTTTTAATATTTTCAGTGTAATTTACCAGATAAAAGTGCAAAATATTGTAGCCATTTATTTAAAACTTTACAAGTGCGTAATATTTCATAATGAATTTAAGCTTATTACATACAACTTTACACTATGTGCGAAATTAACTTATCAAACTGAGCTCATTTTTAAACTAAAGTACCTATTTTATTTATGGGCTTAATTACTTATTGATAGTTTTAGGAGATTTCATTTAAAGTTATGATCCAATTAGATTAAAATACGATCCCTGCGTGAACATTAAAAGATTTAAGTGGATTAAAAGTTATTAGGTATCATGTTTTAATCATTTATTTCAACAGATTATTCTTAATGGATAAATAATTGTAGGGGTTTTCACTCATTTTAATTATTTTCTGTACATCCAGAACCATTGAAACAAGCAATTTAATATTGCATGAATCATCAGCAAGAATTAGTAGCCTGAATTCACTGTCGACACAATCATGACCTTTCAGAACTGTTTCTAACCCTCTTTACTAAAAGGAGGAGGTTCTATGTTCAACTTCATGTATGTTTTTTTTTTGTGTTTGTTTTGTGTCAATCTGATATCTCCGTCAATCGTGGACCGATTATGAAAATCCTTTTATTGAAAGAATATGTTAATGAATTGGTTACATTGCAGTTTGGTGATGATCTGATGAAGAACTTGGAGATATACTACAGAACTTATACGTACACTCTCATTCCACCGGCTTTGTGCAAGTTTAATATTCGTTTAATCTATTATTTCATCAGTTTAGGAATTATAGGTACCTTACTATAAAACTTGCCCATTATGCAATACAAAAAAAAAAATCTTTTAACCAAAAAGATACAACCGACTTCCAAAAAAACACTACAAAGTGAAAAATAACTTCAATTTCGAAAATCGGTGTTATGTTAAAATTGCGAAAAAGTTTTATTTTATAATCTATAGAAATTTGTCAATAACTGGTAATTTTAAGCAATGTCGCTGTAGATAGTTAGTAGTAATGGTTTGGGTAGAAATATAAAATATCTATTTGCAATGATAACACTCTTATGTTAGCTTAGGTTAGGCTGCCTCATCGTGTTGCGGAAGGATCAGTACGTTCCCGCGACCCCGGCGTATGATGTATGAGATGTAACGTGCACCGGGGTGGTTATTAGCATTCCCACCGCACTATTTCCAAACCACTGCAACTCCTGAAAGCCATGGTTATTTGCCAGTAGGAGACTGACATGACTGACCATGCCGATGACGGAGGACATCCACTAAGAATTATACACCACGGAAAATAAAAACAAGATCATCGCTTGCCATCAGGTGCGATAGCGGAAGCCTATCAATAATAAAAAATAAAATAATTAATAGTACTACTAGCTACTCTCTGGACCATCTCATTTTCTATTATCATAAAGTACTTACTAATTGTTAAAACTACTTAAAATTCTACCCACCCTCTTACTCAAAGATAGACTGAAAGTAAATAAGAATAGCCTAATATTATCCCAACCATAATTTTATCGCTAAAAACTTAATTAAACAAAAAGTTATGCAAAAATTTTGCAAAGCCTAAAATTCTGGAGAGGGCCCTCGATCTAAATTGTCTCGAATTAACATAAAACCTAGAATTTTAATTAAGACTTTCGGATTTGGGCGAGTCTGACCTTCGGAACGTTTTGATAGGAGAACGTCCTTGAAATAATATTGGAGCAGATTTTAAAAAGAGATTAGAAATTATTAGGCTTATTGTTGAATGTAGATTGGTCTCTCTAGGCAAAATATAAAATGGCAACACTTTCTTCTTAAGGCAAGTTCACAATATCTAATACCTTTAAACGGGCAATTCTTATACACGTGTATATATATATATAATCTGACTCTCGGAAACGGCTTCAACAATTTTCATGAAATTTAGTATGCAGGGAACCCCCTGCTTGGGGGCGATAAATCGATCTAGCTAGGTTTCATTTTGTAGCGTTATGTTGTTAGCTAAGGCGAGCTAAACGTAAGCCACGTTAATATTAAAGATAAAAATAAAATAAGGGCCGGCTTCGTACGATGTGCTGCCCGCCTCTTCAATGGTGGCGAAGGGGCAATCGCAGACCAGGGCGGCGTGATACGGTTCGATGGGACGTCTGGTGGAGCGCCCTCTCGAGATATGGGCCCTCGTGTTCAGAGTGCGCAACATGCGCGTGCTGCTGGCGGGCGCGCTGTGGCCGCGCGCACCTCTGTTGACCACACTGCTGCAGCTCATTCACACCGTACCAGTTGGTATGCAGTTATGTAGGCATACGGTAGGCAGGAAGGCAGGTAGCAAGGAGTGAAAAGGAACCGGGCTGTGGCGTTTTACGCCGTACTGTTAACCCGCCTACAGGGGTAGGCAAAACGTCGGTCAAATGGTACACCATTTAAATAACACTCACAATATATATATATATTATGGTTTTAGAGAGTTTTTGAGATAAGATAGTACACTGTAATTCCAGGCTAAAACATGTCCTTCAAATTTCGTAACCAAAATCAAACTAATAAGCTGACGCCCGTTTTTCATCGTTCTGTGTCATATCTTCTGAGTTTCAAATTCAAATCTCAATTAAGAAATCAAGACCAGAACGAATAAAAATCGATTTACAGAAGGGGGGGCAGTCTGCCGCTGCCCTTATAATAACGTACAACTAGCTTCAGGAAGCTCGAGGTAGTCCATGGTATGTTATGTCTATGGCTTAAGAAAATAAAATAGACAGACAGACGTCAGATCAGATGAAAATGTCATGGTATAAAATATTCCAAGATTTACAAATTAGCAGTAAAATTATGTTGCGGAAGTTAAATAAACAATCAGAGATAACTAAAAGTATGCCTTCAGGTGCTAAACAGTATCAAAGAATATATAAAAGTGAGTAACATGAGTTGATACAATATCAAAAGCTAAAAAAGGTGCTTTGTATAGTGTTATAAAACGTAAATAGACTGAAAGATGTGGAATGAATAACACAAATTTTATAAAACGTCGTTTTCTTTATTTTCAACCGAGCAGTAGTAAATAGTAACTGTAATAAATAATATTACTCGTGTCCCTGAAATATATACATAGGTACCTACAATAGGGGTCATTCTCCTGATATATTGTTATTATTTTGCCAAATACATGCCCAAAGGCAAACTATAGGTAAAGGTTATTAATGCATACTTGAATATTTATTACATGATTAATTTATTTCATTATCATGGCGACTGGAGTTGTTTCTTTCTTGAACTGACTTGGAATAAGAGCCTTGCACTATTCTAGGTTTATTTTCAAAAGTCTAACTTCCTCACATCCCGCGACACAAAAAACATATCTCCCGCATGCGTTATTATTTGTCACACAAATAATTTTGACACGGTTTACCAGTAAGCGTTATCTTGTAACATACGTGGGATGCCATAGGCGAGAATCATTCCGATCTTGATCACATTATATTATTATCTCAATTTTTATCTAAGGCATCCTGCGAATTTGCGATTTGTAAATATTGGTTATGTCATATTGATAACGGCATGAGCATGAAGTTGGTTGGAGGAAAACGGAGAATAAATCACACCATACCATGTGGTGTAGTGTGATGTATTCTGCGTACTCCTAAAACAATGGAATGACTCAATTGTGTACCAAAGATAGGCAAATTTACTATATTTCTGGCAACTTATAAGGTAACTAAAGTACCTAGTAACTGTCTTTCTGGGTTCATAAAAAATAAATAGCAACGTTACTTTCGGATGACTCAAAAAAAATACTGAAATATCTGCACGATTAGATATTGAAACAATTTACATGGAGAATAATTTATATAGCTTCCAGGAAATAGATAAATGAATACCTACTTTAAACATAAGTGTAAGGTATCATAAAGGTAAATATAGAATGACCTTAAAGAATAGCAAGCAAGGGTTCCTGATTAGATATCCGCGGAAAACACTGTTCATGTAAATCTGGAGAGGGTACAACACAACACATAATTTTACATAGCAGGATCATCCATATTGTTATCACGATACCTACCTCAAAAATAAATGCCTCTACGAATCACATCTTCGTTTAGTCGCACCGACAAGTTGTTCGTCTCCAGCCGACCTTAGTAACGTGTTACGTCCCAATGATTCAAATTATGATTCTGCCGACTTACATCACGGGGCACATTTTCCGAGAAATTAGATCGCCCGCCAAAAATCCTAAGGGGTGTTCAAGTTTATGCTTTGCGTGTGCGTAAACACAACATTACTTATACAATCCAAGTATAAAAAGCTCTGGTAATATCACCTTTATGGCTTTCAAGTTAGAAGTTGTAGAAAAGTTGGTGAGCCCCACAAAAAAGTTTGTACGCAAAAACTACTGTTCATTTTTCATGTAGCGTTTTTACGGTAGACATGTTTAGTAATGCAAAAAATAATCTAAATATAAATAAATATGTTATGCTAACTCACGGTTCTTGGCTGATAGTGTTACTAGGATCCGTATTGCCTTAGGGGAGGCGCTTTTCCAGTCTCCCCAGGGATGTGCACAGTGTTGCACAGTGGGAGTTCCAGGTTAGTCTTTTAAGAGATCACAGGGCCTTCTACGTGCTGATGGTGATTACTAGGATCGGTTTTAGTGATTTAAAAATCCCACTCTTCCTGTTGTTTGCTCCAAAAATCCAGGCACCTATTGAGGTTTGCCCATTTTAACAAAAACAAAATTGTCCTTATTCAAAATTTTTGTGAGTTCTAAATGGGTTACTAGTTGACAGCTTGCCGCAGCTTGGTTGTTGCACTTGCAACCAAACAGGTTAGTTTTATTCTTACCAATCAAGACCTTTGTCATTTTCAGCTTAAGAGTTGAAAACTGTCTGTATGCTATTTTTGTGGGTATTATAAGATAGCAAAGTCTGACATCAATCTTGCCAAGGGATATCACGATATCCAGTTCCTGGGTTGCGGAGGTCACTTAGTCACGCATGCATCTGATTAGACTGAAAGTCGGCCCTAATACAGTTACGCCTCGTATTCATGGCAAACATTTGTTTAGCAACAGTTGGTCAACTTTGTTGATGAACAGCGAATGCTGCTGGAAACTTTGTTTACATCAATATGGGTTGTCCACACAGACACACGCAAGTCTGCGTTAAAATGTTGCTCGAGGAAGTAGTGTTGTTGTGTTCTCTGTATCTAATGAACTTCTTGAAATGCATCGTTATTTTTGTTTCTATCCTTGTATTCTTTGATAGAAGAATCCTATAGTAACGCTTTTGATTTAAATAATTCTATTAATTGCATAATTTTATCGTTGCTCCACACTACCGCCATGTTTATAAATAGTTGCAAACACGTCCACACCCGTCAACATTCGTTGATAAACTGATGTTTTCGCTCGCCGGGCGTCAACCTCTGCAACATGGCGTGGTCAACTCCGCAACCCTAGTGTTGCCCGCAATATGTTGACAGCAACTCGGCAACATGTTTATGCAACCATGTTGCTAAACAAATGTTTACCATGAATACGAAGAAAACACTAGGCAGATTTTTTTATAATTATTTGATAACAAAGTATAAGGTCTTCAGGCTGACATAATAAGAACTTAGTTTTAATGAAAAGAATTGCCGCTTTCATTATTCAAAAGCAGGCTCCGAAGCTTTTCAACGCATAAAGCATATTATATGTCAGCGAATTCCATACTGAGAAAGAATTTTGAACAAATATTGTGTAAATGAATTGTGTATATAATATAAATTGTATAATTCTAGTCTATATAATATAATTGTATTCCGGTGATACTTTTCGGTGTCTCTGTATTGCCTTTATTTTTAAGCGTCAAATTATAACTTTTGCATACCTATTGGTAAAATATGGCTGAAACTACCTTTTATCTGTTTATCACCATGGAATGTACCCATATTTGCAAAATAAAAAAATATTTACTTATTTATTTATTTATTTACTGCAATTACTCTCTCTTATAATAAAGTTTCAAATTTACAAGTTAAAGTTTTACCCGACATACAGAGTCATTGTCGTAACTTTCTCATTTTCCCATCCAACCTTATTTTCATTCATTAATGTTTACAAAAAGTAAAATTATCATCATAAACAGCACAGCCGGGCACCCCAGGGCTTCCTCCAAGTTATTTACGTGCAAACTTTCGTACAGGGCGACACAATTCCTGTATAAAACAATTGTTGTGTCGGATCGTGAATGTATAGCTTTATATTTGTACAATTAGGGTCGACGTGCACTGGGAAAGTAGTTTTAAACGCGCCGTTTTTCATTGACTGCTGCAAAATCGAAAGGAAGGTAGGTAATGTTTTATTTAGTAAGTAACCAGATAAATCTATGCACAATAATTTATTGTATCGTATTTATTAGAACTAATAAAGTTGTAATTAATTAGCTACTAACATTAATTTAGTTTAGGATGTGAGCCAATTATTTTAGTTTCCAGGTAGGAAATAATAATAATGTAGAAGTCATGCTATGTCAATGTCAGTTTATTGGAATTTGGAAAGATATAGGAAAAACAATTATGTTCTCTTATCGAGGGTGCCCTTGGCTAAGGGATTTTGCGAAAAAGAAGTACTTTCAATTTACTGTTAATAATACTAAATAGTCTTACACGTGCCGGTTTGATAAGCGTGCCAATTATTTTGGGTTCGTCCAGCCCATCTAAATGTTGTCTGGTAGATATCGCTGTCAGCGATAAGACTGCCATTGTACCCGTACTATTCAAAACATTGTAAAAAAGTACCTTGTGTTCCAATTTTGGTGTACAAGAAAGTATATTATATCTGTCTATTTATTCTAATTAAGGATCATTCTTACAAGTATTAAGGCAGCACAGATGAACTCAACAAAGTGATAGTAAATTATCTAAATATGTTTAAACGTACCTAATTAAAAAAAATCTAAAAAGTTGTAAATAAAAAAGGTAATTAAAAAAATCAAAACACCCGACTGCTTAAAAAGCAAACTAAAAAGTTTGGTTTTTAAACTAAACATCTGGTTTTGGTCAGCCAGCTCGCGAATATGTATCCTCCGACTGCACAGCATGATTTTCTTCTTATTTACGTCTTTTTAGTTCGTTTTTAAGCAGTCGGGTTTTTTGATTTTTTTAATTATCTTTTTTCATTTACAACTTTTTAGTTTTTTTTTTTTAAATTAGGTACGTTTAAACATATAGTTCAGTGTTATATATTTTTGAAATCACCCCTTAAAACCCTTTATTTTCATATCCCACACGATGGGTTTGGAAGAAAAACAAAAATGTCCCCCACAAAATGGCGTCCAAAATCCGCCATTTTTATCTTTTCCAATTTTTATGTAGGTAGTGACACTCGCAGGGTTAAGACGAGTCGATCTACATAAGAATCATCAAATATAAAAATCGGCCAACGCGAGTGCTCTCTAGAACGCCACATAGGAACAAACATACATAGACTGATAAACACATTACCCTCCTTCGGCAGTCGGGTAAAAAGACCGTATAATTCAAAAATGTATGGGATTGACTTCAAATGACTTTTGAATTGTCACGATATGAAATGTCAATATTGGACTTCTTATTAATTAATGATAGAATGTAATTTTGTCTGGAGCTCCAGGTCCTTTTCTACATCATCGAACGAAGATTATCTCCATGCGAAAATTGCGCTAACCCGCGTCTTCTCGCGTCAAGTTTCGTCTAACGCAGTGTACATCGGGCCTTACAAGACTGCTCGGATTCTGTTTATTCAAAGTTTTTTTTCTCCAGATTAATGAGCCTTCCTGAATGATGAGGGTACAAACAAAGGCGGCTTAATGCTTAAATAATTGAACTGTTTAGCGATTAAACTAGTGAAGATAGGAGGACGAAATTATGTCTTTGGTAACGAGACAATGAATCTATAAATTAAAATCTGACACTAATGTGTGTCAGATTAAAATTGTTTAATTTTCAACTGGTCTTGAAAGTATTAAGAATTTTCTAGTACCTAGTAGATTTTACTTGCGTGATTTGAATAGGTTCTTGGGATCTCAACTATTTGGTCAGTGATCCTCACCAAGTAAAATTAAGATGTGTTTATTCATTAATTGTTGGCATCGAAAATGGTGAAATAAGTTGAAGAGTGAAGTTTTTAGATTAAAAGTTGATGAAAAAATCAAACAGAGTCCCAAAACAAAACCCACAAACCGAAAAATAACTTTATCTAAAGTCGAAGCCGATGTCGGCGTCTTTAGTTTCTACTGTTTCCGTTTTTCGACACCGACTTCGGAAAATTAATTTTTATCTTTGTAGTTGTTTTGTTTTGGAAGTCAGTATTTTTTTTGGTAATTTTATTTATTTTGATCTTTTTAGTTTTGGAGGTACCTTCAATTACCATGAAAATCAATTATAGCCAAAGAACTTCTTGTGACGATTACAATAAGCCCAAATACGACTAGAACACATTGTTTTATTACGGAGTTCCAGTGCCTACATTCCGGCTTCATCATCAGATCACTTTGATGAACCATTTTCATCAGTAACATTTATTTATAAGTATTTGCTTTATGATAGTCGGTTAACTATTCGAGATATCTTGTTCCCATACTTAGCATTTAGGAATTCCTGTGGCCATCTGTGATCTTCTTCATCAGTTTCACTTCATTAAAATGATACTTTCTGAATTAAAATAATTGCATTTTGATGGAAATACCAAAATCGCTATATTTATAAGGAGATGATATATTACTAACTTACTACTATTACTATAATATTTGAGGAGTTTCTTCGATTTCTCCAGGATCCCATCATCAGATCCTGACCTGATGGTCATGGGACCACCTGGGAATTTATTCAAAGAATAGAAGAATTTTCCAAATTGGTCCAGTCGTCTTTGAGTAATCGGAGAACATACATAAAAAACTGGCCAAGTGCGAGTCGGACTCGCGCACGAAGGGTTTCGTGCCATTATCGTAAAAAAAACGGCAAAAATTCACGTTTGTTATATGGAGCCCCTTATATATTTATTTTATTCTGTTTTTAGGATTTGTTGTTATAACGGCAACAGAAATACATCATCTGTGAAAATTTCAACTGTCTAGCTATCACGGTTCATGAGATACAGCCTGATGACAGACAGACAGACAGACAGACGGACCGCGGAGTCTTAGTAATAGGGTCCCGTTTTTACCCTTTGGGTACGGAACCCTAAAAAATGGAAAAAATATGTATTTCTTTCAAATCTGTTAAAAAGGCGTTTCACTGAAAATGTAAACCATTGGTTAGCATCTTTAACCATTGGTTAAGTTAACTATAGATAAAAAAAACTGGGCCTTATTGGATGACGTCAGTCAGTTTGTTAACAAATTAGTCGGATTATTAATGTAGGGGCTGGCCCAAAAACCGACCAGTTATTTTTAAATTCCGATAGCTTTGTTAATATTTCAAACTTCTTATCAATAGGTAATTTATTAGTTCTGCCATTCTCACGCTTTACCTAGAGAGAATAAAAATCGTGACAGTGTCCCAATTATAAGGAAATCTGTGACGAAATGAGCGGATGTTTCATTACGAGGCTTAGCAGGATACAATATTGGAGATAGAGCGACCACGGAGACTGAGGAAAGGGCTTATTTTCCTTCACAATAAGTTTCTAGTACCTTGGCTGTTTTTGTCCATGTACGCACTTTCAGAATGAAACTTGTAAATTATAGAAAAAGAAGAATGGCTATATTGAAAGTCAGATAAAAAGTCGCTTCATGTACTGATTCATCTGCATCAGGTTAGTCTGGAAGATAACCCCCAACGTTGTTGGGTAAAAGATGATAATTTACGCAAGCAAAGAATCATAAAACGGTACAGCAAAAATTGGCAAGTTACAAATTAATATTTATACAATTTAAAAAAGCAAAAATTATATCCTTCTGTAATTTTCCATTCGGGTTTCCTTTGCGATAACAAGGACCAACTACAATTACCAATACAGTTGCGGTATTGTGGTTTAGCAAAATGCGTTAATGGACCAGGATCCACCTTATAATAATGATGATTTCATAAATAATGGGTAGCTATACCTTATAAAATCAATTAGGCAGTCAATTGTACAGGAATTACCCGCAAAGTAATGAGTTGACTGATCGATTAGTTAACAGGAAAATCCTGCGCAAAAAAACCTACAGAACTTACAACTTAGGTTCTAGGTGATTTCAGTTAGGTGCCTACGCCAAACCGCATTGATTTTCGTTATCCAAATCAAACTTGATAAATAACAACATCAACAGGATTTTAGCAATGCTATTCTGTAATATCTTAACGTGAACACCTAGGTGGAATGAGCTTAAAAGAGCTGTATTCCACCCAGATGCTTGGATTGACAGCGCTACAGTTTGCGACACTTTTAGAGCAGCATAATCCAATCATAAAATAGCATGTTGCAATGGCAAAAAACAGCTGTTCCCTTTCGTTTTGTTATGCGAACATAATGTGCTGAACAGCTGATCGTTTTTTCACATTTTCGATTTGATCCCTTATCGTGAATACTCTTACTCCAAAAGTATTGCCAATTAATTAAAACTGATACTGTAAGAGTTAATTACTGCTAGGTAACATTTTATTTGTCAGCAGGCAAGATGGCTGATCAGAGGCCTACGACAAGTGATGTTCCATCAATAAAAGCATCGCAATAGCGATTGGTAAAATGTCAAAAATGTATGGTATTGTTTATCGTTGACATTTTGGCATTTCGACCATCGCCATAATTGGCATCGAATGACACCTTGTCTAGAGTCTTATGGTGACATTGAAAGAAAGAAAGAAGCAGTCAAACAGTACTAGAATTGGGATACCAGAAGGACAATAATTACAAGAAAAAGTAATTGATCTAAAAGAACCCATTTAAAAAAGTAGATGGTCCATACAGTATCCAGTCACACGTCTCGCAGAGTCGTTGGTCGCACACCTTTCGGGCGTAATATCGAAGATGTCCTAATTAAGGGACGCGGCATGGGCGGGTGCAGGCTATATTGCGACCTTTCAATAATGAACACTGGGGGAGGCTTGGCTAGGACCAAGGTAAGAAATGAAGCGAACTTCTTGCAAGGTATTAGGATCAGCAATAGCTCTTGTTGCTATTTAATTGTAAATGATAAATGATTTTATTTCTGTAAGTTGGTTTGTACAAACACTTTTACATGTCGAACATATTTTTAAAACTAGATAAGGTCGGCGTTTCCTATCTGACTACTCTGAGAAGAAAGGCCGAAACAAACTCAGAGGTCACAGTCTCTTTTAAAGTCCTGACAAAATCTTGATTAGATCATGTGAAGACCATGTACACTGATGTCTGAAATGGTCTTTTGAGGAAAGAACCAGCCAGATTGAGAGGACCTGTCCAGTCAGTGCACGCATTTGTCAATAACCGAGCAGCTCAACTCAGAATTTAAGGAGCTCAACGATTCGACGAACAATACCAAAGAAAGGACATTCGGGTAGGCCGCATAAACTACTCAAACTGCCAGACCATGATTAAAAACTAAGATAAATTTAAATAAAAACAAAAAAAAAAATATCCACATAGTCTTCACATTCACAATAATTAAAATAAAATAATATAATACTTTAAAAAGTAAATATTCTTGTCATTTCAAGAAAACAAAAAAAAAAAAATATATATAATAACAAAATGCATAGTGCAAAATATAATAAAAAAACAAAATTAATTGGAGCAGCTCAATCCCAAGCCTTTTTGTCCTCAATGTAATCTTTTGTTGTATAAAACGCTTTCTGGCACAACTTACGTTTAATGAAAGACTTGAATTTATTAAGACTTAGATCTTGTACGTGGCTTGGAAGCTTATTATAAAAGCGTACACATTGACATCTAAACGAGCCACCTATTTTCTGGATTCCCTATTTACCTATTTACTGTGCTATTTTCAGGATTCAATTCTTCGCCCTTTATCAACACATCGGTTTTCACCTGCCTAACGTGAGGTAGGGTAAACTTAATGCATTTGGTTTTTTTTTCATTAAGAAGTAAATTATTAACATTGAACCAGTGAACTACTTTTGAGATCGCGCTATTTACATCGTCAGTAACCAGCTGCTGACGTTTAAGTTTAAACGAAAGTGAAGTATCATCCGCAAACAACACTATATCATGGTTATCCTTTATGAGGTAAGGCAAGTCATTAATATAAATAAGAAACAAGAAAGGACCAATAATCGAGCCCTGCGGGACTCCCATTGTTACCATAGATCCAGGAGATCTTTTTCCATTAACGTCAACGGTCTGAATCCTATTACTCAAATATGAAGTAAGAAGATCCAGAGCGCTGTTCCGGATCCCGTAGTGGCGGAGTTTCCTGATTAGCGTTTCATGAAAAACACAATCAAATGCCTTGGACAAATCACAAAAGCTTCCCAAGGCATCGCACTTATCTTCCCATGCATTATAAATATGTCCTAAAAGCTTAACACCGGCATTAGAAGTTGAACGACCCCTTGTAAAACCGAACTGTTTGCTATGTAATAATTTATGTTTATTAAAAAATCTTTGCAATTGCTCTAAAATTAATTTCTCTAATATTTTGCTAAACGTAGGTAATACTGAAATAGGTCTATAATTTGTAGGGTCTGATGTACTACCTGATTTAAACAAAGGTATTATTTTACTATTTTTCATAAGGTCAGGAAACTCCCCACAGTCGATACAATTATTAAAGATAATAGCTAAACTAGGTGCGACAATGTCAATAATAGTATTAGCAACTTCTACAGAATGACCCCACAGATCTGCAGTCTTTTTAACATTTAAAGTGTGAAAGGTTTTAATTATGTCTTTACAAGTAATATGTTCAAAACGAAATTCCGAATTGCAAACATTAACATTTTCTTTTAGCAGACTCAGCAACAGGTGATGAGTTTAAGTATTTAGTAGTTGAAATGGGAATATCTGAAAAGAAATTTTCAAAGGCCATTGCGACTTGTGAGTCTGATTTTATGATGTTGCCATTAATAGACAGGCCGTAGTCAATATTTCGGTTACCAGATCTTCCTGTTTCACTATTAATATTATTCCAAGTCGTTTTAATAACATAAAATAAATTACTACTGTTTTTAATCTTCGAGCTCAAATAACGCGACTTGGCCAAACAACAAACTTTTTTAAATAATTTTGAATAATTTCTATTATATAAATTAAATTCAGCAGTGTTTACATAAGTCCTTTCACTGTACAGCTCATAAAGCCGTGTTCTACTTTTATGAATACCAATGGTAGCCCAATCACTGAATGATGCGTTACTATTAACGGAGATAGTCTTTGGAACAAAGGTCTAATTAAATTGTTTACAGTATATACTAAAAAAATCATCATATAGATGATTAGGATCAGCATCAATTGACAAAATTGGTAATTTATTAATGAGTTTAACTTTAAAAGCTGCCAAGCGACTTGCAGTTTTGGGGTTAACAGTGATATCCTTAGTAGTAAAGTTTCTTGCTTTATTGCAAAGAAAATGGAATCTTTTTCTCTTTTGGAATTCCGATGCGTCTAAGTTTAGCTGTCAAATTGACATCTATCAAATTGACGTCCATCAAATTGACATCTGTCAAATTGACAACTTACAAATTAACGTCCGAAAAATCTCTTTAGAATTTACAAGACAAAGCTCGTTTTAAGACACGTCATAAGTATGTAGACCGTCAAATGATTTTTTTGCGTTATTAATTTAATTAACCCTTAATAGGGTAAGTTCGGGATACATTTTATGTCAAACCAGTTTTCACGGAGGTACTAAAAACTTTCAGGTGACTAGACCAAACATTCATCAATCAGACCTTCGCTATCACCGCTACCACTTACCTCTTACCCCACCCTCCAACGGATAAAGGAAAATATTTGGCAATGAAATCCTCAGCTCCCTGTAATTGCGACGTGGTAGTCGAGATACCGCTACAAAGACTCGTGTTTCAAGCGAACCCGGGAACGTTAGCTAGAAACAATCGCGGCTAAACGGATTACTGATACACATGGAATCGGAGACACAATTAAGAAGGAACTTTTTCCTTTGAATTGATTTTCTTTTGGTATTTTTTGGAAGAATGTTTTGTCATCTGAAAGTAGGTTTATTTTATGAAGACCTTTGTTTGTTTTGTAGTAGAGATCCACGTGAATTATTTTGCCGAGAAAATCAATCATTGTATCTATTTATTCCGTCACGCTATAGTATAGCATAGCAAAATTAAATTGTGTCACACTTAGGATAGTCGTTCTAGGTCTGAATTGCTACGCACAGGAATAAAATTTCTACTGAGTCAATAAGTACAGTCATCACCATTCCTGATATTTATCTTAAAAGTGTTCGTGTGCAATCGATGGATTTTGCTGACAACAACCAACGCAACAAATAAAAATATCCTCCAATTCGGTCGAGCCAGTCTGAAGTGAAAATCTTTCGTACATACGGCAATTGTTTTTTATTTGTACTGTAGATAATCTTATGTTTTCAATTGACTTTCATTGAAAACATTTTTGATTGCAAGATATTGAAATAGTTTTATTTCATTTACGAATTAAATATCCAAGCCAAGTTACCATTAGAGCAAGAAAAATGTCCTACACCAACTACCTATTTAAAAACACGTTCCACTAAAGCAGCCGGGGGCTTTGATAGTGCATACGCAAGCCCCTCTAATGGTCTTAGTATGTAATTGACGCTTATCTTCGATAGAAAAACTTAGTGTCCCAGGTGCACAGCGAGTTTCTACCAGCTGCTTGTTCTAATAATATTCAATCGAGGGGTTCTGATCGTTTAATAAGTATGTAGGTTCCTAGTTATGGTCAAGACAGTACGTGGTTTAGATTAGTAGAACAGTATGTTTGTTTGTATCTATAGGTTATTGTTTATTAGTCATAAACGGTAAGTAAAGGGTAAAATAAAGTAAAGATGAGAAACAAGCTCATCCACCTGTCTGCTTGCAATAGAACAGGGATAACCAATATGAAAGTGAGCAATTTTGTCATAATTTACGAGCAGGGAGAATTGCCATGCAAATCAATTTCATGATGAGGATTTTTAGGGTTCCGCAGTCAACAAAGAACACTTGTAGCTTCGCCACCTCCGTCGGTCTGTCCGCAGCTTAGCTCAGAGACTCTCAGTACTAGAAAGCTATAATTTGGCATGGATATACATAATAAACACGCCGACATGAAAACATATTTTTTAGGCTATGTATACGTAAATACAAAAACATACCCACTTTCGGTATGTTTTTGTTTTTTCTCGTCTATCCCATGGTGCAAAAATATTACGGGTCTGTGAATACCATTTTTCGATTCAGGGATCTTTAAGGAAAAGGAAATTAAGCTTTAATTGATAATTTTTGTTAGAGTCAAGTCCCCCCTGCCAGCTAAGTTGCTTTTGGATATGTGAATCATTATTTTGTTGGCAGTAGTTTATATAACGAAATTAAAAACCAAAGAACTACTAACTAAAGGAAAACTATCAGAGCTAAGTACTGTAGGCATTACAAGTTTACGAGTAATAGTCAACCATCTTATTAAATGTACTTGGATCAGTTAACAATATTGTACAAATTCCATTGAAAAATTTCATTCATATAACGTTGTTACTTGTGTAAAACAGGAACTAAATATAAGTTTATGAGCCATGTAAAAATATACAAAAATAGAATTGTAACATCCTTATTAATAATAAGGATTTCTACCCCGCCGCAGTATCTATACGTTGACGTCGTGGTGGGGCTTGCGCGCTTCAATGATCCCCTAGGTTTGTGCCGGTAGATTCTGCTTTGCCGCAACATGCCTAGGGTGAGGGCCCAGACTAAGAGAGATATAATCCGCAGGGCAGCTTTGTGGCGAGCTGGTGGGCAGTGGCGATCCCACGGACCTGATCTCCAGGGAGAAGTCTTGTTCCTCATCTCTGGCTTGCCTTTATTGGCCGGTTGGAGTGAAAACTGACGGGGACCAGAGCTCTCACCTCTCTCTTGCCTTAATTGGCTGGCTTGAGGGGTGATTCGCAAGAGCAAACGTGCTCTCAGGAAGGAAGTGAAGTCAGTAAGGTGCTGGTAGGGATCTTGACCGTACTGGCGGGATTGTCCTGATAGCCGTGGTATACATTTCCACTCCTCAAGCACCTCCGAATATGTTGCTATTAAAATAAGTTTAGTTAAACTAAACTCATTTTAAGCAAATACAGCGTTCTGATTGGTTGAGACCGCTGAGAAACAACCAATCAATTTTATTTGTATAAACTGAGTTCAGTTGAACTAATCGCGATTATTTTCATTGGTGAAATCGGCCCTTAGTACGCATTATTGTGCAACTACAGAACCCTAAAACTGCGCGTGGCCCGTTTTTTTTTTGTAATAACAGGTTACTACAAAATGCGATCATCCTCCCTACATTTTGACTTTTTGACAATCGCTATCATCACCCAGCTTGTAAGTATACAAGAGGCTCTATACGAATCGACACTCTTTTCAAATGATGTCTAACCATTAAGTAGTTACTCGGACAACTTTGGTACACTATATTACTAGTAAAATATTCCTTGTAAGTGAAAACAGCTCGTCCTCAACAAACACAATACATTTCGTCGGCACATCCTAAAGTGAATTCAGAATACTTTAAAAGCCATTGAAGAAATAAAACTCCTTTCGTTTTATTTGTCCCTTAACAGAGGTGTGAAAAGGTACTTAAAATGCCCGCGATATGGTCCTCAGGGCCTCGTAATATCCATATAGAGAATACTGCAGGCTATTATACGCCTCATCAAGCTACAGTTTTTATATACCCCTTATATTCAATTTACAGGGTGTTCTTTTGCAGTTCTGGAATGAATTGTGAATACTATTATACTTAAAACTACATGATTCTTGGAAGTTGCTTATTATAACTCAAATAACACATATTCTAAGTATTTTCTTCCACTCGACTTAGTAAAATTGACAGTTATAGCTTGTATTATATTTAATCGAGGGTATTTTTCATTGTCATAGTGACTGATTGGAATGCATGGAGGTAATTTCCTTCAAAATATTACAACATAGATTTATTTTACTATTATTAGACAACTGCATCTTTATTGTGGCAAAAGTGATTGGAAAGATCGTAATACCACAATCTGATTTAACTACTATGTTTTATTCTCCTTGTACCTAAACAAGACACACCATGTATAAGAATAAGTCTCACATTATAATACCATTAGTATAATGAATGGATATATTTTATGTTTTGCATGTTAATTTTATTTCAATGAAATAAAAGCGTTTTACTTTACACCCTTGAATAAAAACGAAAAATTACAGCTGCTGCCAATATCGCAAATTATAAATTAACCAACTGTCTTAAATATTATTATTTATATAGTTATAGAGTTTTCACTTATCTATCAACCAATAAAATTATTCTTTATCTAAGGTCCAACCATCAAGTAAAGCTTACCATCAGTCGTTTAGCCCTCGTAATATTTTGTCCACTAAGGTCCAACTACCAAGCAAAGCTTAATTTTGGAGTTACCATTAGCCATTTAGCCCTCGTAAAATTGTGTCCACCAAAGTCCAACTACCAAGTAAATCTTAATTTTGGACTTACCATCAGCCGTTCAGCCATCGAAAAATGTCCACAATGCGGTCGTCTGTGGCGGTATCAGATTTTGACGCCGGTCTATTGTTTTAATAATGTTTTCCTAATTACAACAGATGAAGAGAACCATAATCCGAATCGCTATTTTAAAGACAAATTAAACATTTAAACTAAAACAGAAAGTAATCTCTTGATCTGATTTGGAAAATTAATTACCATTTATAATATTTTTACCAATAAACAATTTTTCCAGCTTACCGTGCATTGCATTGTCATCTAAAAAATCGTGTATGCAAAATTTCATTTCAATCGGTTGAGGATAACTGCTTGAAATCAATCAGCAATCTAAGCTTGTAAAAAGTTACGCTATCGTTGAGTGCCTTATATATTATATAGCATTATGCTGAGCGATGACCGTTTTGCGTAGTTGTGACGCATACTTTGTAATTATTGTATTTGAGTTTTTTTTTTGTTATTTTTATAGTATGCGTCGTGCCTGGCGCAAATAAACAATTTTTCTTTCTTTCTTTCCTTATCATCATCATATCAGCCTTGACCGTTGAGTGCCTTATGCTTAGTTTTAATCCGGCGAAATGGCCGATTTCCATGGAATAAGCAATAAAAGCCAAACTGTGGGAATACTCTTATTGTTATACTTACCATAATCCAAAGACACTTTACGATACTTTAAAGATAAGTTAGGAAATCACTTCAAAGAAAGTCAAATGTGAAGATACGTCTAACATCGATAACAATATTACTACACAACTCTAACCAAGTTCGTACTCCATTATTACTCTTTACAATTTTATTTAGCGAAGCAAAAAGGTCTAATTTTGACGCTGGTAACTCCATAGACGGGTCATTAGGACTGTTAGCGATGTCCTAAGAAAGTGCAAAATGCGTAGGAAGCTTCAAATTGAGCTACTTTTATTGTATAGTACGGTTTTTGTAAGTTTACAGTTAAATAATCATATGCCTGGATAACCAAATGCATTTGCGTGCACTATTAAAATACTGGTTCCTTATAAATAAATAAATGCAATAGAAATTACAGCTGGTACTTTCATCCAGGAAAGTCATGTATCTACGGTAAGCTCGAAAATCGAAACTTACGGCTGATATAACGGTCACGAACATTTTTTATAAATGAAACAAAAGAAAAAAAAAAATAGTACCTAACGTGAATTGACGCATTTTGTGGTAAATAAAGTTATGTATCAACATTATTTAAGTCTGTAATCACATTTTCTTAAGGCCTAAATTAAGTTTATCTTTAAACTTATTTCGCAACAACTTTTTATGCTTCTTCTTAAATCTTATATCAAAAAAATATGTTATCGAAACAAGCCAGGACTTTAGCCAGTCTATGAATTTAGTGAGTAGTTAGCAAGTTTGTGAAGAAAAGACTCCTAGTGCTAACGTCAAATCAGTGCACATTCATGAAGTATCCCAGGCTCATTCCTGAATCGGGATATTTTTATTGCGACTGCATTTTATAGTCAATTTGGTTTCCATCCATAAATCGTGGTAGAAAATACTTTATATGTCAGTGTCATGGTGTCCAGATAAGCACTAGCTACCATAAAAAAATTAACATTGTTTTTTCAAGTTACTTTTCGAGCCCTTATGCGGTGTTAGTGATGTAAATTCTAAAATTAATACTAATTTGAATGTGCCACACGCATGATTTCAAAATCACAAGCTATTTTATTATTTTGGTTCAATAAAATATGATATTTTTTACTATCAATTTTAGTTAAGACTTAAGTGCACGTATGTGTATGAAGATGAATAAAATATCGGCACTTAAGATCACCGAGCAGCGTGCCAACTATTATCATCGCTAGCACTTAAATATGCCATTAACATTAGCCTCAAAACATGAGCTGCAAGTTTCTTTAGGTTATTGGGTTTTTGGACGTTTATCTGGACGTGGGCTACAAATCATGTCTCTACTAAAGCGACTTCTCGTTTGCGCTTCAGGTGTCAAAACTATGTCGTTAATAAGAGAAAATTCCTACCTACTTCCTTCCTTTCCTTTTTTTACCTATGATCCACAATAAATTATTTGAATTTTAAATTAATCATCATCATCAGCCTTTTTCATGTTGCCACTGCTGGGACACAGGCCTCCTCTCTGTGATAGGCTGTAATCCACTACGCGGGCTCAGTGCGGGTTGGTGGATGTCAAATGTATTCGAATAAGAGAAAATTAATATGGAATATTATTATTCCCAATGTTTTATTTATTTTAAAATCCTCCAAAAAGATTTTAATTATGAAAGTCTGAATGAATGATTATTAATCAGTCACACAATGACATAATTATATGAGACTTTTTCATCATAGTTAGCATATTATCTTAGATTTTCACGTGGGCCACTGGCAAGTTGTGGAATTTGTTACATGAAAGTTTTGCTAGCAAACCCTCCAACCAAAAATTTAATTTTAGGGTTAAATTGAAGTTCACGGTTCATGCATTTTTTTTTGAGAATAGTAACTAGCACAATAAACACTCGTGAAACTAACACAGTCCAACTAGTCTCTCTCAATTAAACACAACAAAAAAAAACAAATGAGGCAATACCGAACTGGGAACATTTCGCCCCATAATGATAGGGTGTAATCAACTCTTGATTGAAGACTGGGAGCTATTTCATCCCTCGTTGGCTTTTTAATGAATAGTTTCTTTTCGCAGAAAATATCTTAAAGATTTTCTTTCAGGAGATTCTAGAATATTGGATTTGGTGAAAACAGAAACAAGATCTGAGCTTTTCTTTAAATAGTTGAGCAGGAAAAGGGAAAAGTGTTTGAAATCAGCTAGGTAGGGAAAAAGATTTGGTATCTATAATTGATTAAATCTTATGTAACTTTTATGACAAGAATGAAATGGATGATGATAAGGGTTAACAACCTAAGTGTATGGAAATCATAGCAGTAAGTAAAATTAATAAAAAGGTATTAATCTACCTAACCTACATACGAAATCACATAAAAGGATAATACAAGTATGTTAGAGAAATAGTCCGATGACTTGAATTACGCGAGATAAAGTGACTAATAAAGACATATTTCACACGAAACCGTGATAAAATTACATACAGACACACAAATGATTATTCGGAGCTTACGAAGCTTAAATAAGATTAACAATTCTGGAAGTTCACAAGAAAAATTCCGAGGAGTAACAACAAAATCATCTTGGCAAACAAGAGGAAATCACCCTTAAATCATGACAACAGAGTCGAAAATCGTAGCAAAAGTAAACATTATTCGTAACGCTTGTATATTTTACAATGTACTTGCAAACTTGTATTTGCAGATGATACAGCTGCTATCACTGTTGAAGAGAGTTCAATTTCGTTTGATTAAGGTGTAAGTGAAGAGTGTGAGCCTACTAGGAATGAGGTGAACACACCAAATATTGACATAAGACTTAGTGGATGCGACATAGAAATGTGTCCAAATACTGAGGTGTCGATGTGTATTTGTAGAGCAATAGAAGACGCAATAAGATGGTAAGGATCTGTTGCTGATAGGAGGCTGGGAGGCTGGGACATGAGATGGTGGAATACTGACAGATTTCAAGTGGGCAAACTTGTGTTGTGTGGACTCGGATATTGTTTTGGGTAAGCGAATCTTCGTGTCATGCTGGGAAGATGTTAAATTGTAAGACGTTGTATTATTTGACTAGATGGCTGAGCTGTTGTTTCTACATCGTGCATTGCATAGGGATGCCCATGCTCCATTAATGTATGAAGAAAATGGGAGCATCGTTACCTCTATTAAAGAAAAACTGCGATTAGCATTGACACAATTACAATTTATTTACCAAGCATGATGATTTTACAATCAGCTTTTTCGAAATCTGGAAATCCTTTTCCCAACTATATTGGGGTTGGGTTCGGCTCTAACAGTTTGCTGACAAATACCAGTGTTATTTTAGATGGAATGACTGCAATTTCTGACCTTCACAACTAAATAACTGGGTGGCAGGTAGGTAGTTTTTGGCTACCCGTAACGTGTGATTATTTTAACAATTTCAGAGAGAATATGACAGTACATTTGAAGTTAATTTTCAGATTATTTTAAGCTTTAAAAAGCCTATTAAAGTGAATTTTAATAATAAAATCCTTCATTTGAATCTCTTTTAACATCCTCCCTTCCGTTTTCACAATATTAGTTGAGCCCCCCTTTCGAATCATAGCCGTGCTAAGCAACTTAAACGTTTATAATTTCGTTTATTAAGTATTCACTTTGTGCAATGGGCCTTCTCTAGGCATTCACTTCAAAACCATGAATAACTTATCCTCATTTTGATGTACAATTAACTCTTTCTTAATTGATGAAGCTCAAGGCCCAATTTCACCAAACCCTGTGAAACATTAAATCTCTAGTTAAGCATTCTGACGGACTGTTCTCATAGAGAGAGAACGCTTAACGAGACATTTAATAACTAACAGAGTTTGGTGAAGTAAGCCCTTAACGGTAACGTTTCGTGATATAGAAAATTATTTTTTTGGGAACTGGTATTATTTTGCTTCTGGTTGTGATTTTCGAAATTGAAAGGGTCTGTGATGCCAATTATGAGTTTTAAGGCTGATTTAATTTTAATTAGGTTGTTAATGATGTATTTAGAAGGGCCAACTGCGTAGCTACCTTTAGATACGCGAGTTGGAAAAGGGTACAAGATTTCAATATACTCGTACTTACCTACTTAAAAAGACATTACAGAATCGGAAAGAAAATGTTCAAGTCAGAAAATACGTAGACCCGATAATATTGCCGAGAAGTTAGAAGAAAGAATTCGTTTTCCCCTTTTAACATAATGTAACAGAATTTTCCTTAAAGTCAATATTCAGATACCTGAAACAGCCAAATAACACAATAAACTTCATAAACATTTCTACATTATATAACCATGAATCAAGAACACAACAATAACTCCTATACAAAATACTCAGTCACTCAGCGAACGCTAATTACAACGTTACTCGAAACTTAACTAAAGCGCGTTTTGTTACCCTTACAATATAACTCGTGATTACGTGCGCCTCGATGGTTTTGCGTTCATTTGTTTTAATGACTTGGTAGGTTAGAGTTTCAATTGAAGTCGGGTTCAAAGATCAGAATTGTTAATTTAGAAATAATTTAATTCTTTATCGGAAATTGCCTATTTTGAGTACCTAATCTATTGCCCTTGTTATGTTGCAATCATTACTATGACTCAGTACTGAATAGGTACCTAATATTATTTTGCTTGGAAACAAAATCAAGAAGGAAATATTAATTATTATTACAATAGATAATTTTTGAGTTTGAATTTTTGAATTTGAGCGGTGGTGGCCCAGTGGTATCGGCCGCGACTTACAAGTTGTAGGCCGTGGGTTCGAACCCAGGCAGGCGCTTTACTTTGTGTAAATTATTTCATCACTACTGCTCTCAAAACGGTGAAGGAAAACATCGTGAGGAAACCGGCATGTCCTAGAACCAAAAATTCGAAGACATGTGACATCCACCAACCCGCACTGGAGGAGGCCTGTGTCCCAGCAGTGGGAACATTATTAGGCTGATGATGATGATGATGATGACAATAGATAAATTATTCAAGTCCTAAAATAATAATCGCTTTTTGTAAAACATATCTCATCATTCAATTACAAGAAGCCAGGTCTATACCTAGTTAGTAACATGTTTTTCTTCACTGTTTCTCTTCCTGTCTAGTTTCTCACTTCTATGCTACAAATAGTATTTTTCTCGATATATAAAAGTACCTGCTACGCCATATTTACGTTTCCACGTAGATTTATGAACGACAAACAATTAGATACCAAACAAACATCCGCCTTGCCAACCCTAATAGAACACAATTTACCAGGACGAAATTAAACTGAGAAAAATCTCACCGATCTATCTAGAGCTGTTAAAACCGCACGCATTTGTTCTAAAACCCGATTATAATCACCAATTATCCCTTTGATCGTGAAAAAAGAAAAAAATATCTACCAAATTCGTAAACAAAAGGGTTGGACCCAATTGGAGGGTACTTTAAATTAAACACCAAACAAGGCTGGTGTAACGAAGCGTTACCTTATCGAGAGCACCCGAGCGAACGATCCCGAATTATAAATCTAGCATTGTAAATTTGAAAATGGTGATACCGTTTACAAATTGAGATTCTGAAATATTTAGGTACTGATGTTAGCAATTAACGTATATAAAGTACCCATAATGTAGATTGATGTAGTTTAAAATAAATATAATTAAATTTTTCCTTGACTTAAGATCCTATGTTTCTTAGATCTAGTATGGATGTAGTCTTCCATAGCGGCCAAAATCTAATATTATTAAGATGTAAAATTATGTGATTGGTAGGTACAATTAGTATGTTTGTTTCAAAATGTAGTATCAAACAACTAATACTACATTTTGAATCAAACATACTAATGGTTTGTGAGAGGTAATCTCAGGAACTACGTAAATTTTTCGCTGACAGAAAGCTATACTTAAACTATTTCCGAACACTTATCCCCAATAAATGCTCGGGTCCTGGGGTATACGCCACGGTAGCCAATCGTCGACAAAAACGTTGTAATTAATCAGCATAACTCGTATTTGGGAGCCTAAATGATTGACCTTGTATGAACTACAAAAGACCCTTCAAAACTAATAGGAACTTGTTCAACTCAGTGACTAAGCTCTTTCCATCCCCCTCCCAAAGTCATCCCTCTTTCACAAACTAAAGTTTATTTATCCTGTAGTTATTTGCACCAATCAGCCCCTATTTTGACGGGCAGATAATTATAACCCGTTCGCCCCTGGGCCAAAAACTGGGCCTGTCATATTCCCCATTTCATTCCTTGGAAGCCTTTTAAAAATTTGGCGACGGAAGTGTTCATTTCCGCTTCCGTTTGTCCGTCTGCCATAGACACGTCTTAGAAAGGGGGTGTTTGTTTTTATTAAAATAATCATGAATTCGAATTCGTATTGTTGCAGGGTTTCGTTGGTGTAGTGGTTGCCAGCGCTATTGGAGAGCTCATGCTCACCAGTAGCGTGCAAGATCTCATCGTCTTGGCTGGGATTCCCAGACCGGGATAAGTGTTATTGGATGTTTCCATCTGTAACGTCTTAGTAGCCTCGACTCTCTCTCGTCTGAATTTGTGCCCGGCTGATGGCAATAAGCTCGTCCCCTATTGCATGGGACTTAAATATAACGCGTGTGTACTGTAGGCACACCTCTACCTACTCTTTCTGCGAATACTGGAGTGAAGTTATGTTATATTTTACGTGGCTACTCCCATAGCAGAGGAACCGTGTATTTTCCTGCAATAATATAGCTCTCAGCGATTATTCCAGGAAAATGCATAGTCCTCCATCCTCCACGATACAGAATCTATCCCAATTTACGTAATCAGATCAGAACTTCCACTGATCACCTTTAACAAACATATGTGTAATAAAATCAAACCAACAATTTAACTTATTTATAATATTACGTTCGACTAATCTGTCTTGTTTGAAAGATAAGAAAAGTGCTTTTTCTTTACATATTTTTTTTTTCGTAATCTAATCCTCCCACCCCTATTTTTATCAAATCCTAATCATAACAGCCGAGTTTAATTTTAATTCAATTGAATTAAATTACATCATTTTTCTGAGCAACCCTTTTGTTTTCGTCGCGATACAAAATAAAGGGCGCTCGCGAAGGGTTGGCTAATACTCGTAAATTATAAAGAAATCACCCTTCGGAATATTGATTTTTCTCAAGATTTTCTATTATTCGCGTTGAATTGTTTTTCTAACAATATTGTGCTTTGTTAGCGATTTAGTTTTATTTTGAGAAGGGGTTGAAAAATACTTTAAAATTGATTTGTACAAGGTGAATTACAAGCTGTTCAGATGAGGCGCCTAGAGCAATTTTCTTTTATAGCCTTTATTACTTTTAAATAAAATCTCCTATAGAAAACCAGTATCAGTTTTGAAAGAAGAAGGCAGAACACAACTCAACTGCTGAGCTTAAAACTCTCTTCACTTGTTAATCTTTTGTGTCAAGTATAATTGCAGAAAATTACTCTTTGTAAAAATCCTAGCGAAACATGTTCGAAAATATACCTAGTAATTTCGCCACCTTACATGCAGGTTGTTAATAAGGCAGTTATCAGTTCAGACCTTTAATTTCTAAGCAGACCATTAAGCCCCTACACTATCATAAAACCACGAACTATTGTTACAGAGGTGTTAAAACCACCACTCAGTTAAATCACGACGTAAATTAACAACAACACAATAGGCAATAAAAATAAAAAACAATACAAATGATATAACAGTAAAAATCTAATTAAATAAAACTAAATAGGTTACGGTGATAACCACAACCCTAGTGTGTGTCAATCGATCGAGGTACCTTAACCCTAAAAAACCGACGGTGGCTTTGCGTGACCCCGGCAATTAATTTCAAAAGTACGGCAACGAGTGACTGGGTTTTATCATAATTATAAATGCAACGTTTGTAGTGTTAATATGTATTCACCGTGGAACGATGTGCGTTAGTGATAAATAGCTGCCTAATTGTTTATATTATAATAAATAAAAGGGAGGCCGTAAGCGTGGGGTTTGAGTGTTGAAAAATTATTGTGCTTGAGTTTTCGTCGTGTAAAATTCTTGATGTTATTGAAATTAGTGTGTTGACAAATTATGTCATGGTTGTGTGTGCTGTTAAAAATAAAACACCCCTTGACTTTCCACGTGATTCAGAGAATTTTATCAACAGCATTGCTATGTACTGTAGTAATTATTATAGAAATAACATACTGAGAAATGTACATTTTCGATTTGAGTAGCCTTTTAGCATTTGTGGTACTTATTCACATAATTACGCTAAGTTAAAAAACTACTAGTATCAAATAATCAGCACGGTATTTACGCTGATCAAAGTTCCAAGTCATGGTTTAGAGTTAAAGAAACTCTATATTTCCCGTTAAGAATCATCACTTGAAAATTATTATGTGTTCAAGCAACATTACCAGCACTCTGGTATCTGAGATCTCTACCTTATAATCTAACATGTAACACTCCACTTGCCGACTATCAAGCTATTTTAATTGTGCCTTAAATGACCCATGATGTTATTAGGGTTAACAACGCTTCATTTTTTTTTCACTAGTGTTGTAGCAATGTCGACTTCGTTGATCGATAGTATGCGTTCGCTTTGTCGGTGTATAATTAAATAGTTCGCATATGTGTGTATGTTAAGGCTCGTTTCTCGGAAATTACTGATACAGTTTTAGTGGAATTTAAGTTTTCGAGTTGATTGTTGATAACTTTTTGTTTGCTGTGAATATTTTTGTTGATTTTCGCAGAAATGCTAATGGAACTGTTTCGGGGAATTTTCTGTATTGTTTATTCGTTTGATAGTGAACATTGTGATTTAAATTGTTAACAAATGGGAATATGTTTAGGCTTAGTATTTTTTTATTTAACCTTATGTACAATGGCGGTATATAGGCGGACTTAATGCAACAAGGCTTTCTCTACCAGTCAACCTTTGGGTTAAAAAGGACACAACAGTGGCAGATGTACAAAATTAAAAATTAAAAAAATATGTACACTATTTAAAATCAGATATTCATAAACTAACTAATAAAATACATATATAATTACTAAAACTATAAATTAATAAATATTATTATTAAATTATTATATATTTTATATATTATTATATATATTATTAATTTCATTAAATTTCATATCAATCGAGTTTTACGTCAGTTTTAAGTGTCATTGCATATGCGACGATCAGGTATGTTTCAACGTCTAATACTTACATACAGACATTTTGGTCGTCAGCTACCTCGATCTTTATTTAAAATTTTATATACGTAGAAGAACTAACAT
Organism: Orthosia cruda; assembly: GCA_964057195.1. Classification (NCBI taxonomy): domain Eukaryota; kingdom Metazoa; phylum Arthropoda; class Insecta; order Lepidoptera; family Noctuidae; genus Orthosia; species Orthosia cruda. The sequence continues at coordinate 2,602,692 of OZ059835.1, read as the reverse complement.
TTTTTATTGTATTCCAACACATACTTTTCATCAAAGCCTAAGTAATCTCAAAAACAAATTCACAAAACATACTGACAACGCGGTTAAACACTTTCACTATTTTAAAAAAACACAAAGTATTTACTACTATATATAACCAAAGGTTCTACTTTACACTTAATCTCTTAAATTGATTAACTTTTTTCCCATTTATTCCGTTGCCTCCATCGCCTTAACTGCGTGTATGTAAATTCGGCCCCATACGGCTACTTTAATCACAGGCGGTGCCGGGGAACTCTCCTAATGTGTTAGTTCGACTTATTATTTAATTAATTGTTTTTTTTGTACTATTTTTAGGTAATACGAAATCAGAAAAAGACATCGGTATAAAAGAAAATACAGGAGACATTCTGATGTCGATGAAGAGGTTGTAATCATCGGCTTATTGGACTTAGACATTAAAAATCTCCCCAATTGGCAACAATCTACTCAATCTGCCTGGCCTAGCCAACTATTATGTGGTAGGGTTCCAGTGAAACCGGATGCAGTGACTGCCTAAGCGACCTGTGGAGGTCGGTTAGGCAGTCGCTGCATGCTAAATCCAATACTAGGTAACACAATACCTTCAGGCACGACTGGTGACTGATTCTCGGTCTGACTACCCGTAACGAGATCTACAAAAGATAGCCGGAAGCTATTTGGTCTTTTGATATTGGTTACATTCATTTGGATTTCATGGCATTTACCTTTATGTAGTGTATTGTTTCTAATGGTTGACAAGTTGTAATTCTGCATCATTCCAAACGCTTGGAAATTAGATTAAATATAGATGTACAACAACCCATAAGATTAAAAACGTGTGCAGATAAGTACTAGCACAACAATTTATGCAAATTGGGCCTCACACCATGCCTAATAACAGGCTATGTCGGTTACGTGTGTTATTTTGACTTTTTAATTAATATCCATATTGTTTTATAAGTAACTGTTACTTCCTAGCGTTGGGTGAAGGTTTTGTGTTATTATTTGTGTTGTTACAAAAAACTTCATTGTACATAATATCTTCTACCAAATAATATAACGTAACATCACACCCGATCGCTAAATACCCTTACCTTGTACCAAATATCCTTAGTAAGATTAGGATTTCATGAATTTAATAATGAATGAGAACGAAAGGGCAATAACTTTACCTTTGATCCAAAATGGAGAAACCAAAAAGTAACAGGAAAAATAAAATAATTAAAGTAGGAACTCAGAATCAGTTTATAATTGCAACTGAACAATTGCCTTGTAAAATGTATTTTCTTATAAAGTAATTTCCTTAAAAATATAGTCAAATCCACCGGTCTTTCCACTACTTATTTTTGTCACTTTGTTAGGTTTTCAATTCTAAAGAAATTATTAACATGCATATACAATCAGCACGACAAGATCACAACATCTCTCCATACTAAGACTCAACGAAATTAAACTTTCAAGTTTTCTGTATCACCCCTTTAATTAGCTCCCACAATTCCAATTCAACCCCCTCTAGAGTTGTAATAACTCAACCCTTTCATCCAAAATCGTGTGCGCAACACGAAAAATTTATAACACCCCAATAAATTAATAAAAAAACCATTAGAAAGTCATTAAAATATAAATTAATTACACTGGCAACAAAAAAATTATATTAGTATTTTCAATTAGGTGCACCTGCGCTTAAAAAGTATCGGGTTTAGATGTAAAATATGTCTTAATTTCTTTTTTAGGGAAGATTTATTGGTGATTTTCATGTTTTATAAATAAAAGGGTATTTCGTTGTTAGCCTTTGGTGCGATGGATATTTACGGGATTTATGTTTATCGGGTTCTTGATTAGCGTAATTAACAGATCATCGTATTTCTCTGTTGGAGGAGGGCAACACTTTGGCCTGGTATTATCCCGAAAATGTTTGTGTCTATTCTTAACTTAGATTGTTGGTGAATTGGATGATTATTGAAAACCAAAGATGTCCATATAAGTCGTAGAACTGTTGTTGTGTTCTTGAGTGGAGACCAGGAACTGGTAAACGTAGGACGCCATCAGGCTAGGTGGAGCGACGATCTGCGCAGTGTGGCTGGTATCAGCTGGGTGACGGTTGCCGAAAATCGAACCAAATGGCGTTTAATTGGACAGGCCTATGTCCAGCAAAGGATGCTACAGGCTGATGATGATTATGAAGATGTCCAAAACCACGTTATGTAAGGAATGGAGGCCAGCATTACGATGCTAAAATGATGACCATGAGTCTCTTATGTCATTTTGTGTGATTTATATCACAACGATAAGCGATTTGCGAGAAAGTAAGCAAGCTCGTTCACATGAACGGAATGCGATGCAATTCGACCGATTTGTACTTGACATATTCTTACAAATTATGTGCGCGATATCGCCTATCGACGCAATTTAAATTTTTTCGCACTATCAGGTAGGTCAATTAGTCTTTCCCCTATAAGAGGTGCCTTCTATGCTTATATACCAGTAGGCTGTTTTCTTAAGGTTTCCATCAATTACAATAGCGATAATAACAAAAAGTAAACAAACTCATACAAAAAAGCTTATATTTCTCAACCCAATGTTCTGTAGGGTCATCGATAGTTCGGGGTCATTCCAATATAAATGGCTTACACAACAATATAATGGCGTATTAGCTTCTGTAGCTTAGAACACATACAATAGAATCCACTTATCGTATTCCGTTATATGGGAATGCACTAAACACATTTTAAACTTTGTTTTCTAAAGCGTAGAGTTTAAGTTCTCTTGAATAAATTCGTACTTTAGAAGTGAAGTAACTTTCAAATGAAATAGGTTAATAGGCTTTTTAACGCCTAAACTTAAGTTACAGTTCATTTAAAACATGAACCATTTAGGTCAATGATTGAAAAACATAAAGATCTGACACTCCTCTGAATGCTAGTCTACCTGCGCCATTTTGAGTAGAAATCATGTTATGTCAAAATGTCAATCAATTTGATGTTTGGGCTCAAAGATCAAGATTGTTATCGAAACCAAGAAACTACACTGTATTGGCTGCTTAAATACCTATTGTGGGTGTAAAGTTTCATTTAAACTTACTGTTTTTTGATACTTTCTAAAATATTTATACAAACTCGATTTCAAATGTATCTTAGACAACGCCTTAGCGAGAAATAACGAAAAACATTAGTTGCAAATGTATGACATGTTATGCTGCAGAATAGTTTATGTGTTTTCGAGAAAAAACTTCAACAACAATCTTTAAAATCAGAATTTGAAAGATGGCGAATAAAGCTTATAAAGATTAGCTAGTAAGCAAGGATTTTAACATTTTTGTGATTTCAAGTCTAGCCAGGCGTAGTTTTTCCTTTATGGATATTAGTGACTCTCCTTATGAAGCTTTTACTCTCTCCTTCAACCAGTTTCCGTCTAATAATGCTGACTGTAGGTATCCTCCACTGAACGCCCCTTTACCCGGTCTTGGGTCCAGTGTCTGTATGGGTTAAGTTATAGTTTCTTTGAAAAACGTTCAAAGGAAACTTACTAATGACCACATTGACTGACACATCTATTTCGTTACTCTATGCCCAAAAAAATTAAGGAGTCTCGTAGCGACAACAAATTACACCTTTTTCGTTTATCTACACAGAAGCCCGTTGCTTTCTCTTTGACTATATTGATGACAAATTGGAGATATTGTGTCGTATGACGTCACAGTTTAGTGATTTATTGCTCGAGCCGATGAGCACTTAGAAGATGTGGTGTGGTAAGCTAGGGACACTTTGTGATAAGGACGTACCTAAATGTTATGTAAGTTTGAAGGTCGTTGTGAACCAGATGATTATGAGTTATGGATACGATAATAAGCAATACCTTTACGTGTAGGGTACTATTGATAGATTAAAGTTTGGTTTTGCTCGGCAATCTGGTATTTCTTTCAATACTAAGATTCTCACTGATGTTTATCTAAATAACCGTACAGATAAAATATAATCGTAAAAATACATAACAAAACATCACACCTGTATTTCCCGAATAGTTAGGCAGCAATGCGCCTATCTATAGTATAATAATATAACATTTGGGTGTTTACGGATTATTAAAAAAGGGTGATCTGTGTGTAGTCTGTGATAACAGAAGAAGTCCTTGTGGGCACTATTTTCAAGATATTTTATGCGTTTATCTGTAATCCTCAGAATAATGTTTTCATTGATGAAAACTCCTCGCATCGCATTGACGCAACCGAGAATTTAAGATAAAAGATCTAACAGACAGGATTGCTGTTACATTTTAAATTCAACAATAAATTCTCGTTTTAATCATCGCAATTATCGCTTGTTCCCCATAAAAAACCCCCTGTATCAATATCAGTATCATCTAACACCCAATTACAAATACCAACATACAGAACCGCGACGAAAGTCATAAAACCTCGTTACAGTTTTTACAACACACTGTGGAACCCTAAAATTGATTTACGATACATACGTATTACATTTGGCTCTTAATGATCCTGATTGCGTTAGGATTATTTATCTTTATGACTTACCAGTCAGCGGGTAGGTAGAGGCATGTTACAGCGAATTTTATGGGGCATATGAATTATGGTTTTTGGTGTGTATGGGTTATTCGCGAAACGGTGTCAGATACGGTCATTTTTGATCTAGTGTTGACGGCTTATCTTTAGGGTCGGATTTGCCCATAGGGAAGTGTCCAGCCAAATGTGACACTCTGTAAAAAATTAAACCATTTTCACTTTCACCAAAAATGTGCGCAATCTCTTGACACACGCCCGTGTTTAACCCTTTATTAGGTCCGTGGGGTCAGATTGACCTCGGCACTTAATCAAATCGTCATATTTAATTTGCTTTATTTTGTCTTTGTTTTCTTGGTTTGAAAATGTGTCGCTGTGTGGATGATATCTAGGTAGGTGTGGGTAATCAATAAAATAACCTATGCATTGATTTACAGCAGTTAGGTTTATTCTAATTCGAAAAATATTATAAAAAATTTCTTAACGTCTTTATCGGCTCATAACTTTGGCACATAGCTTGCATACTGGCTCCTCAACCCTAGTGATTTAATATCCCTTGATCATAATTTTAGCTATGATTAAAATCTCTTAATCTTTAATTCATGATATTAACTATTCACCACATTTACTCTAAATCCAAGAATTTAACAGCCATGAAATCATTTATCAAAATAAACTGGTTTTAAAATCAGCCCGCGGTGACTTTTAGCGGTAAAGTAATCTGTTATCATAGGCGCCATAATTATCAATAGCTGGTGAAAGGCTAGATGTCGACGGGACCAGCTCTGACCTATCACGATCCTGATATCTGAAGGTAGATTTAGAAGTCACCTAGTAGGTATAGGTTGATTCAAAGTTAATGACGTCTGTGAAGCTCGCTTCACTGCGCAGTACCTCACCCCTCATCTCACTGTGAGTAACTAGGTATTGCGCAGCGACTCGGGGTGTTTTGAGCTTTCATTAGATTTGATTCTACCTATACTTCACTATTGTTAATAGTGCTTATCTGCTGGCAGCATCTCGGCTACAAAGTTTAGTGGTGAGGTGTTATAATTAGGCGGTATATTGAAGACGCATAGAATTTATAAGATCAAGGTAATCCAGGTGATTAGTATCAATAGCGGTCACCGGCACTAAAAGTGCTAACAACTACTGGCTTATTTGACTTCACAGTACAACTGTTACAGTTCAACAACTCATGGCTCAAATATCACCGTATGGAATAAAATTGGTCTTTCAAAAATGGCTACTTATGCATGGAAGTAGGTCTTTATTTATTTTATTATGTTTCATAAACTTTCAGCAAAGCAACATGGCATACTTCCTTGTTCTAATAAAATGAAGTTTCTCCTTACAGTCTTTGCCAGGCAATATGTAGCTAGATGGATTCTGCGTTCTTTATTTCAAAGAAGTACCTGGCTTGTATCATTGGAAGACATCCGCTACCCAATGCAAACACTATAGAATCAACACCAACAATTTCAATACTTAGCTTCACCTCTCTGACCCACTTGAATCTAAACCTATCGCCTTCCTATTATCGCATCTCCTAACCATTATTTAAAACTACAATTTTGTATCGAACTTATCACTAGACCCACTGCATCAGCCGGGAATAGAATCTGTATACTGTCGCAATACCACCCGCTGTGAAGCCCCGTTTGCTTTACATTATTAAAATGTATTCAAACCTGATCGGTACGGGTATTCAATGTATTGATCCATCGGTACAGATAGGTCTGATTTAGAACTTGGTTACTTGGTACTTGCGTGTAAGGAAGTGCAGTTTAGTACTGTTAACTTTAAGAAGATATCGAGAATATCCTTGCATCAAGATTGCCTTGTCAGTCTCAAGATTTTATAAAATCTTAATATGTGATACTTATACGACAATAATAAAAACTCAAACGTACTGCAAAAAATTAGGCAAAGAAGCTTAGGAATGTAGTGAATCACCGTTACAGTTGAAAGGACCACAGCACTGGTCCAACCCTGGTTAGACCTTCCCAAGGCATGCAGGCGCCTCGGTCCATGGATGGCGACCATCTACGGACCAATGCTCCTCCAACCTCGGTGAGAATTGCTTAACCTCGAAGACAGACCTGATTGACGAACGTTGGTCCTCCGTCTGACCTCTTTATGTTCCATATGTTTATCTTAAAAATTCAGAAGCATGTCCAGAAAGCCCTACATCCTCGATCACATGAGTGAATAGAACCGATTACACGCGTCCGCATCCAAGTCAAAGTAACTTACACAAGTCGCTCGCTCGCTCACTATGTGGAAACTTTTGACTCGCGACTTCGACCGTGAGTTGGGCTCTTAGTTTTTGTGATCTCTTCTTCTCTTAAGCAGTTGTTCGGGATATTTCGCTAGTGTCAATTAAGTTTGTGTTTTAGGTTCTTTTTCTTGTTTCAGTGAAGCTAGTAGAGATTAGGTATCCGGTTTATGTTATCAATCCACACTAATATTATAAATGAGATAGTGACTCTGTCTGTTTGTTATCTTACAAGTATTAAGGGCTAAACGACACCATGTTCTGGATTAGGATTTGCGGATAAGCGTATGTTCCTTTCTGACTTTCAATAAAGCTAGGAATTAATACTTTCTACGGAGTAAAAAAGTTTACATAATGTTCTCTTACTATATCCCCAGAAACTGATTTCTGAACAGCTAGTTCATTCACAGGTTTCTTTATGCGCAAAGTTGGTTACAGAAATACCTACCCATCTGGTACTGAACTACTGACTTCAGGCATCTCAAAATATAAAAAATAAAGATTTACTGATAAATGAAAAATTCCGACCAATCTACGTAACCTTTTTTTTACAAAGAGTGCAATTTTAGGTCAAATCAAAGGCTCGCAGATCAAAAGGGCATATATCACAGCCGTAAAATGTAATCGCCCGGGGCCATGCCATACGCGGCGTATGTCCGAACTACGGACAATAATTGGTAACTCTTGTTACCGCGGCGCCTCGGGTCTTGCCCTACCTGTTGTGGTTACGGATTCATAATTGGAAATGCTGGTGATCTCTAATGTTGTACGATATTTTCTAAACGAATTTGAAATAGTTTGGCACCATATTGGATTCATACACGATTGTTATGGGTTAGTTAAACTGGATTGGGTTAACAGAAATCTATTGAAACTTTCAAAATATGTATTATGTATTTGAAAATACAACAGACAATAATTTTAGTTTATTTGGTACCTCTAGTAAGTTCTTGATTGGCATAGGGCATGGGTCTCTCCAATAGCAAATTTCTGCATGAATAACCTTACTCCTTGGAGAAATTATCTATTAAGTTTTTAGGAATCATGCAGGGCTTTTCGAGTGGCGAATTCCTTTAACAAGCGTTTTAATATTTACTTGTTGCTAAAATCCTCTCGTGGTTTGAAACATCTTCGTCTTATCTGTATCTCTATGCGAATCTTCTTTAATCTAGGATTGCCAGTAATAAGTATTTGGTTCCTCAAAAGGCAAACAAATTTTCATGAATTTACTTTGTAATTTGCTTATTGGTTTTTGATATTGAAACTTAAACACACTTCACTAATTGATACATCCTATCCTTTCACCCACCATTATTACCCTATACATCTACTCCAGACATTGCTTGTCCAAGTAACTTGAGATATTGCGCTATGCTCACAGAGGGGCCAGCAGCCTTGGTGTTGGAACAGGAAGCAATCTTTCATAGTCGATGTGCTCAGGAAATTGGTAGCTTGACAACAAATCGATAGGAATGTTTGAATTGTGTTTAGAGCTTTCGGTCAGTGTGGTCTTGTTTAACTGTTTTAAAAGTGATGGAGTTGTAATTGAAACGGTTTGGACAGATTTGCGACAAACGTGTTTGTTACCACAAGACTGATATGTGTAATCATTTAGACATCTGAAAAGATATAATCTTAATCAGAGCAAGGTTGGCAAGGAGTAACGCTGAGGAACTGTGTTCTACTATAATATTGATGTATGTAATAAAGAAACGGCAAGTAGGTAAGGTGTATGCGTGGTGTTACTATTTCTGCATTTTTGACCACTGTTATTCATTTAGTATTATTTGACTTCTAGTATCAAAAGTCCTAGAAGTTTCTTAAATCGTGACAGTTATACTAATACTTGCAAATTATGACTTCGAGGTCAATCAATCGTTTTGCCTGTCTAGGTAATAGTTACTAACCTATAGAAGGCTTGCAGATATGAGCTAAAGCTCCATTGACACTGAGGGGTCAATGGCATTAAAAATCGGTGAAGCCTTCACCCATAAGGAAATACACTAAAGTTCAAGCACAGTCAATATTTAGCCAACAAAAACCTATCATCACATATTTTGAATGCCAATTTATCACCGAACCCTTGGATCCATCAATCTTTCTCCTTTTAAAAGTCGAAAAATATTTCAACTCAATTTCAAAACTCGACGTCTAAATAAGTCTGAAGAACAGTTACCATAGTCCTCTTGCCCTTTACGACGACGAGACGAAAGCAAACTTAAAAGCAGCCGACCCAATCTTAAATCGCCTTTATTTTGAGAAGTATAGAGTTGGTGAGGACCACAAATAATGCAGGTAAGTTTGTAACAGGTCGTACAAGAGTTGTCCTACTACCGAACTACGCAGTCAATAGTGTATATGTATATATATGTTGAGGTTTATTTACTTCTGACTTTTGTTTTGTATGTAAATTATATGTAGTTATAAGCTTGTAAGTATGTGCTATTGTATATAAGTGTCAGTTTAATGTTATGATTTGTTTAAATTTGAGATAAACTAATAAGCTTTGGAAGCTGCCTCTACTTGTTTTCTTTTTCATTGCAAATGGCAGTTTTTCATTTAGAATGACTGCTATTTATAATGTTTGCTTAGTACAGATTTTTTTTTACTTCGTGCTCGACTTATGTGCTGATCTCATCACAAAATGATCACTTTTCCCCATTCTTTAGCTTTACCGTTCACTTCTGCATTATCTTCATCACCCCAGGGATAACTAGTAATATTTCACTTGTCAATAATATATCGTTGTTCTATATTAGTTTATTCTCAAATTGTTATTATTTCCTCACCTTTATATTATTATAAGAAGACCAGTTCTCAGGCCTAATGCAAATCTTACCTATTAATATTGGTATTAATTATAACAGCCATACAGACCAAGGCACTTGCAAACTTGTGCATAATCATAAACAATTAAATAGTCCTATATATTCATTTAGATTTATAACTTCATTTGAATGATTTCTTTGAGAAATACTCATTTTCTATAGTCATTTATAATCATCGCTTGTGAAGGTTCTATCTCAAGATACAGTCATCGTAATAAAAACTTTGGATGGGTTGTTAATGTTAATTATTCATTTGTAAATGTGTTTTTTAATAGATTTATCAGTCAAACTTAGTCTCAGAATTGCAGTAGAAGATAAAAATCGTACTTATCATAGAACCATATTATATCCACTATAGATATCTAAATCCATGCACAGAATAATGGGTTAGATACTTAGATGCTAAAACAGCATAATTTTGGCCTCAACTCATATACAAACGTCAACATCAGCTTTACGCATGTTTCATTTTTGACCATGACCTCTGTCACAGTCAACAAATAATCGATATGACATAGTTACGAGCATATTGACATAGTTACTAATATTTGTGGTAGTAACATTGCATCGGTGATTGCGTATCGTTTGACATTGTTACCAAATAAGTGGATACTTTAGGAGGTTCTGGTAAAGTCACTAGAGACAATATTAGAGCTATACAAGGAATAGCACTTGCGATGTAAAACATATATAATGCAATTTATGCAGTCTGAATCCTCCACAACAACCAAACCTTGAAACTAGAAATCTTACGTCAGAGCTCAAGAAAATGTCGAAAACGCCCACAAATCCTACCAAACAGGTATATACGAATGTTTGTAAACCAGGAATAGAACCCAAAACCTTGGTCACGACGCTTATCCAATAAACCATCGCGCTCTCTCGGGCGCTGCCGTGTGCTAATAAAAACCAGTTTGGGAACTCTTTATAGTGCACGACTTGATGAAAGAAATGTGGCTCAGTTTTTGTCGGTGATCAGGTCATGACGAGTAATAGGTGGGTCGTAAATTGGGGGAATTAAAGCCGGGCGAGCGTGGTTTGTAAAATTGTGTTACAATATGTATTAACTGTGTCAGTTAATGGAGGTGTAGTTTCTAAAATATTGAAATAATATGTGCACTTGTACAGGTTTCATCTCTGTCTTTCCCTTATGGAATATGACAATAAGGAACTCAAGGGAAAATGAGATGTTAGCCTGATGGTCTTGATGTAGATTGAAGCCAGTGGTGAACAATAACTTCAGAAATAATTTCCACTGTCTACCAAGATTCAAATTGTGTTAGAAACACCTATATAGCCAGATCTAGGACTATATTGCTTTGGCAAGGCAAAGGCTTCTGCCGGTTGATTCTGTAGATATCTCACCGTAATGACTTAGGCGAGTGAGCTGTCAGTTCAACCAACGATTGACAGCTTATTTCGACCTCACTTCACCTAAATCATCATGCTGAGATTTCTACAGAATAGCATTATTGTAGCAAATGCAGCAGAGAATCGTCCCGTCACCGCATCGTCAACACTAAGCAAACCTCAACTCGATCACTACTGCGCTACGCAAAACGTGTTTCTAATACGATTCCGACTATAATTTATGTATATTGCTTTTTGTTTCTGGTCACTCGATATGTTAGGCGATTAAATCTCGACGATTTCGAGACGTGGCGCCTCGGAAATTTGGGTCTCGGAATTATGAGAACTTTGGTGTGTTCTTCAAAAAAAAATTGTGTTGTGACTTGTGTCTTGTCCCACTTTGATTTGGATGATAGTTGCTGTTGATACTTTATTTAATTATGGTTTAGGGCCCGAATTAGAGCTGTTTGTTTTCATTTTAAAGTTGTCTTTAAAATGAGCTTCACTCTCTTAGGCCGAGTTTACCACCTTTAAATTATCGCAGAATTAATGTGACAAATTGTCAAGCACGCGTTATCTGCTGTGATTGGTTGAATGAATTTTCAAAAACGAATTGAATTGAATTTTCGTCTTTGATTTATTGAATGCATTGTTACTTCTAAGGTTAAGTTTCGATTACAGAAAACTTTTTTATGTTATTTTCAATATAATAAGGGCATTCAAACGTGCTATCTTTATGCAAACTTGACAACATTTCGCACTATACAAGAAAAAAGCTCAACATACAAGCTAAAACACGTGTTGTGTAACAGATCTCATATCTATACAAGAAAACGGTATCAGGGAACACTAAATAAAATCCATAAACGCTTGCTAAACCCCTTTTGCGAATTCAAAACCCATAGGCAGAGCTTATTACAGCAATAAGCCGGGCAATTTCGAGCCAGTTTGGAGGAGATAAGTGGTAAACGCCACATAACACCTCGTGAGCTGCCGATAGCATATCTAAATAGGCTTTGATTAACCGTTAAAAGATAAATTATTGGCTATAACTTAATTAAGTACAGTTATCAAGAGATTATTGGGTGATGCGTAGGGATGTGCCTGGGCGCGACTATTTGATTATTCGAATTGGTTTTTTTTAAACAATGGGTTGTTTATTTTGCATCTTATGACAGCGATATGTCATCGACCTTTTCTTTCAAGTAATAGATGAAGTAATAAGCATTATGAATAGTAGTTGCAACCAATATTATAAAAAAAAATGGACCTTGCCTGAAATAAATAAATGTATTATTATTCTTTGCAGGAAAACATTTTTCTAAAATGATTTGAATGCAGAGTGACCTAAAACACAATTAAGTACATTTTAATCAAAAATATCACAATCTCAGTGGAAACTGTATAAACACCAATAAATAAATTTCGATATTTATGCGAAATATACAACGATCATTAATTTCGATCAATTACCTGCAGTTGCTTGATTTTATCAGTAGACTGAAATATTATCTAGCCGGTCATTTTATTTACCGCAAGTTGAGCAATTGTTACCAAAAATTACATATTTCAAATGATGAAACCTTAAAAATATTGTGGTTCTACGTGCTTAGGGCAAACCATCGACGACATAGCCCCTAGACGCCTAATGCTTGATCTAATACATCAAAACAATTCTGTCAACTAGCTGAGGTATGAGGCACGGGGTACTGCGCTCTGATTGGTCCCTTACCAAGGTCATACGCATCATTAAGGGTGGGACAGGTTTAAATAAAACCAGGAAGGTATCGATTTTTATAAATAGTATTTGTATTTTTTTAAAATTAATATTACCTTTTTTATTATTAATTATACGGCGTTTTAACATTTTAGTAATAACATAAAATGCTAAAATTTAAAAAAAAAGAAACAAAATTCTAAAGGTAAACATATTTTTTTGTCGGTTGTTGGTTCTTAAATATAGTAATATTAAATATTAGTAAAAAACGTAATCAAAAAATCGTTTCACAATTAATAAACTATTTAATTTAATGTCGTCTGTATTTGTAAGGTTTCTAGTTCTATCGATAACAGATTTGGTCATAGGATATGGTGCTTCACTAGTTTTGTTTACGAAATTATAGAGGACAAGAGATAGCGAAAAAAATACTTTAAAAAGAAAGAGACGCAAACATGCGGTGGGCGTGTTCACCTACAAACTTGACCAGTATAATAATATGAACTCCGATAAATAATATTAGAAAATATATCTAATTGTGTTTATGTAACTATTAACTTATCCATTTAATGTTATGTTATTTTTTCGGAAACTCGATGTCTGGCTGTTGTTGCCATAGCAACGTATTGTACAAGAGGCCATTATAAAATTTATTTCATCAATTTTTTATTGACTGACACGCAAATGTTTACGGCTCACAGAAGTGGTCGCTACTAATTCGAAATTGTCGAGTGGCGATCAGTATTACCTGTATATGATCTTTTCAGTCATATGTGTTGACAGACATCGCTCGCCTGTTATTAGGCATCTAGTGGCTATGTGGTCGATGGGGCAAACCTTTTGCAATTTTTCATGAGTGAACTAAATCTCGAAAAGGTAAGTATATCGGGCCATACTACGAATTGCCAATGCCTGTTGACAAAGCGATAGTGTTATTCGTCTTGTGTGGTTCTCTCTATCACACCGTTATCGTGAAGGTTTAAAGAAGGCAAAATAGGTATTTAAATTCAAGACTTGGTTTTGGCTACAATTCTTAGTTACTACTACTAAAATAAAGTAGGTATCAGACAGCAGTCAACGACGTTAATTTCTTTAAAACATAATAAAGGTAAAAAATGCATATTACCTATAATCACTTACGGCTGCCCTACATGGCCAAATACAAAAAAGCAGGACCAGAAGTTGACAACATGCCAAAGAGCCATGGAAAGGAGCATGCTAGGATATACAAAAAGAGACAGGAAAAGGGCCACAGACATACGCCTCAAAACAAAAATAGAAGACGCTGTTACAAAAACTAGAAAGCTCAAGTGGAGATGGGTGGGTCATATGCTCCGTGAAAACAAGAACAAGTGGACAAAGAGCATAGCAGAATGGACCCCTAGATACATAACAAATCGAAAGAGAGGAAGACAAAGAAAGCGCTGGTCTGATGACATAAAAAGGATAGCAGGTCCACTGTGGCACCGAACTGCTAGAATTAGAGAAGAATGTAAAATGCTGGAAGAGGCCTTCGTGTCACGCTGACACGCCAACACTCGCTCAAAGATTGTTGGCAACAGAGGCTATAAAGGTAAAAAAATGTTACACCATATTGCGTTTTTATGCATCTTCTATGAAAATCACTGTTTAAATATTCAAAGCATCTGGTTACCACATAAAAAAGAAACTAAAAGCAATCTTAGTCACTTGCGGTCAGCCACCTCATTATATTGAACCTTTTTATTCTCTCTAAAATAAACCTTTTTCGAATTATGAGTCAGTTTATTGAGTTACTTTTTATTTTTTGATCGATTTTCCAGTAGCCGATTATTCGGATTCCTTAGTAGTCGAATAATAAGTCATAACACTAGTGTGTCATCGGGCGTTTAGAATCTATCACATTTTACGTTAAGTGCCCTATTTACGCAATCGTATTGTTTTTGCCTTGCCAACTGATGTATGATTAAGTGAGGCACACACTCTTGACAATGCGAATAGTCAGCGAATGGGAATTTGGAAGTTTTGTAAGGGGCGTATGATTATGCTCAGCTGTGGCATAGTGATAAATGGACTTGCGAAGACTTACCATTAGGCAATTCTATTAATAATAGTGTGCATTAGACTTTGCCAGTGTTTTAAGGTGATAGTACTCTTAGTCTTGCATGTGGTGTAATTCCATCAAAACCAGAGTAATATTATAATTAATCCAGAGGAAACACCAAACCAAATGAAGCTTAATGCAGTTTCGATTACCTACATAAGTCTGAAGACGCATATCTGCTAGAGAACCGCACTTGTGACTGGACGTCTCTATTTATAAAAAACTAAGCAAGGCACTTACAATTTAATCCGTTGCCTACATCTCCAGACTCAATTCCTAAAACTAGACATACACACACATACAAAAAACTAAGTACAAACATACTTACACAGAGACATCTAAAGAAACCGCTTTTACGAGACGTCGGCTACACGATGTTTTTTGCATAATTTAATCAACTCGCAACGATCAAACATATGTGTTTACAGAAAGGGGTATAAATCATATAAATCGACACATTACTCCTCCGTACTGGTGAGTAAAGGGGTTCACAGACGGTTACTGTAAACGCAGCGATTCTGAACAAAGAGATCAAATAAAATTGGTAGTGATAAATGACTTTTCTAACAAAACAGGCGACAAGCTGCTATAGGCAGCTTGTCGCCTGTTATGTATGTATAACATGAATGTATAAAAGAATATCACACAGACGATAGTGCCTTCTCGTTCCGCTAAAACATACAACTGCAACTGCTAAACAACATAATGTAGGAAAGAAGACTCTGAATAATATTTTTCTGCTTCATTTTAACTTCTTCTCTCGATCGAGCTCGAGATCGATCGAGCCTAGGCATGAGTTTCACACAAGTATATTCGGAGCTAAATAAGCCTTCCATTCGTATTTTTAATTGAGTTATTCAATTTGCACCCTCTATAATCGAAACCCTACCCATCGCTGCGAGTACCCGTCTCATATGAAGCTCCCTAACAGATACAGACGCATTAGTAGCGACAAGTTCCCGCTCCAAGCTAATTGAGATCGCTTCGCAGTTGATAATGATCCCCCGGTGTGTAGAACGTACTTATTTCATATGAAGCTGTTTAGGGCGTGAAATACTCGTGTTAAAAGTTTTAAAGACAGAAAAACTTTATTGCAAGGTTCTTGGTTTAAGTAAATGTTGATTAATCGATTGCTTTACATAATATGTTTTACTTCATGTTGTAGATGAATGATTCTCGTCTGCAAGTGATATGACAGTCACTCAATCAAACTATGTTGGGGTCAGCTTACAATCTTTGAATACCAGAGGTCTACATGGAGTGACTGCGTATCCTGCCTCCAAAAGACGTAGTACTTGTAGGATACAGTGTCGCTGGATAACACGAAATCTCTTGGCAAGCCCAGTTGTCAGGGTAACAATATTCTTTGGCAAGACTGGTTGCAAAATTTCGGACTTCTGCCATGACGAGTGACATTGGCGAACGAGATGACACTTTTTGATTGGGAGGCAATTGGACTAGACTACAATCGCCTCTTTTTTAACATGTTGTTTAGGGTTCCATACCCAAAGGGTAAAAACGGGACCCTATTACTAAGACTCCGCGGTCCGTGTATCTGTCTGTCACCAGGCTGTATCTCATGAACCGTGAAAGCTATACGGTTGAAATTTTCACAGATAATGTATTCCTGTTGCCGTTTTTTTGCGATAATGGTACGGAACAATTCGTGCGCGAATCCAACTTGCACTTGGTCGGTTTTTTTTAATACGTAACAGTAACGCATATTGAGAGCTGATATCTACCGACAAGTTTTCGCTCAAAGCTATGAGGGATCACTCCACGCGTTTACGCGTTTCGGGGTGCGAAATGCTTACTTCGATACTGTTAGGGTGCAAATTGCTTACATGATTTTCGACGCATATGTTTGGAAGTTATTACAAAGGGTTAGGTACCTGTTATTACCCATAATATGTAGGAATAATTACGGGGTAAGGGAAAGAGCATTGATCAAAGATATTGCGTGTTGATAATTTTCAGACTATTTATATTTTCCTAAAGTGCGTTCCTTTAGTGTAGCATAATGTTAAAAATGCAATTTATAAAAAAAAACATAAAAAATCCTTTTTGATTTCGCCGTAGTCGGGTAAAATTAATATGCCTGTATTCTACGAAGGTTTAGGAAGACCTACAGAACACCTACATATTTCGCACGACATGTTTAAGTCCCTTACAATTGAGCGCAAGCCTATTGCCGTAAATCGGACACAAATTCCAGAGAGAAAACAAACCAAATGACATTATTGGAATCGACCACAAAATCTTACGTTCAGCAGTAGCGCTTGCGATGATAAGACCAACGAGGCCAGAGAACGAATTTTTATAACATTCAAAACCTTTGACTTTTCACCTCGCTAAATCTTTGTTTAAGTCTCCAAAGCCAAACTTGATACTTTCTTATTTCTACCAAACTCGAAATCCTACGGACAATTTCATCATCCTGACTTAACATTGACTCTGGTTGGTTAGTTCGATCGTCCATCACAAATTTAGTGTCGGAGTCGGTGACTCACTGGCAGTAGACGCAGTTCTGACTTTCACCCAGAGTCGATACAACGCGCTCTGGTTATCGCTGACGTCGAGGTATCTGCGTTTAGTGTACATTGCTGGCTCAGTTTTCAGGATTAAGAGTTTTTTTCTACAATGTGCCATGCTGAGCAAAGGCGTACACCAAATACTTCCAAGTATTCTTGTGAAAAAAGAGATTATTGTGACTTAATTAACACTGTTTTAGACAGATATATTTTGATGCCAATTTTTTTGAGCTTTGAGATGTTATCGGAAACCTTGGACAGTGATTTAAAAATTAACATAATTTTTGCCGTGGCTTCGCTGTTTTCTTAGCCTATCCCAATAAACCTTACATTTCATCGGCGTAAAAAATATCCTCACTCTGGGGTAATGAAGTTTTCTATTCGTGAAAGAATTTTTTTAATCGGATCATTACTTACAGACATAAGGATCCTTCAACCAATAAACTTTTCGTGCCTTCTCTGTATGAGAAGAGGCCCTTGCTCTGCAGTGGTGCCGTAAAAGGCTGGGATTATTATTGTATTTTGTAAGTTTATTAGAATTAGGTTGTTAAGTGCAGAATCAGTATCTCAACTTTGGTAATAAATCTTGAGTGATAGCTCCAGAGAATGTAATTATATCACCACCATTTCCTATTTTGTGTTTAATACACAGTTTTTTAAAATATTCAGTTTTGCAAGTTATGACCAAGATTATTTATCAAAAATGCCATAATCTATCTAACCAGTCGATGTAAATCATCCATTTGTATAGCTTGCGCATGAGTCACATCACATGCGCACGCGCACCGTAAGGTGTTACGTACAGTGAGTCATTTCGTTAGCTTTTTATTACTGGCGTGTTCACTAGGGTTATCTTTATTGCCAGTTTAAGTGATGTAACTTAAGTAATAGTTTAGAATTATTAGCTGAACTATTGTTGAAGTATTTTCATGCGAGTAAATTTTTGTAACATAAGTGCGTAGTTAACAATTTTGCTATGTTATTTGATGATAATCTGGTTGTCACTTGTTGCTGGACGGTTGTTAATTGTGCAATTGCAGGCAAATTACTTCTCTTTAAATCAGGTCCTTATAAACTCTACACAAAGTGACATCCCAAATGACATTCCAAACCAAAATTTATGAAATTGTTAAGTGCTACCGAAACAACACGTGGTCATACCCATACATTCAGACTTGTTTACAATCATTATAAGTAAACCGTGTGCACTTATCTGTATGAACAGTGACCATTTATCACCTAGAGTCCTAGGCTATCTTCCCTAACTAAATGTCAGTTGATTAGAACTGAAGAACGTTAGCAAAAGCTTATTAAGTTCCTGGCTACGACAAACAAGGCTAATAAAATACGTCCTATGGACACTAGAAAAATTATGTCTTAGTGAAAGAAAAACACACTTGGAAAAGACACAGCGATACTTGACAAGTTTAAAACCGCTGCCAAAGAATCGAGTTCGTGGTTACCCATACCCAAGTACTGTTGATAGCAGCTGGGACCGTTTTAGTTAAGGAGTACCTACTTAACTAAAACGGTCCCAGCTGCTATCAACAAAACCCAAAAAGAAAACGCAATTTTGTCAATAATGTCGTACCTCCTCCTATCAGAAGTCGGACCACCCAGTCGTCTCAATTTACGATAATAGCCATATATTCGATCATTGTACCTGTGATAGGCCAAACAAAGCTGTGTATGTTTATGGCGTAACCTTAGACCTGACCGGAGGGAGGGGCACAGGCGGCGTAGATTTTTAATTTAGATAAAAAACGTAAAAAAGTAGATGCCATCACTTAGCATGCGTGCCGCCGGCTCGCGGAGTTGTGTCAGGGAATTGTGACGGCAGGATAAGAAGTTATTTAGTTGGGTTGAGCATGCTTTTTGTAAGTATTTATGGTTTTTTGTAAGGCATGCTTGAGTTCTTGATTCTATAAATAAGTTGTGGGCTAAAAACGTCAAAAGTAGTGTTGATTATTTTTAACTAAGAATTATGATTTTCTGCACCGTTATGATTAAGGTGTCACTGTCACGAAAGCCACTAGGTTTGGAATAATAAAAAGATCACTGATTTCTATTTCGCTCCGTCTCAATCTCATGTGGAGATGTCAGATACTCAAATTCAAATAGCCTGTATTTACATACTTATATCTAATTATTTTATATATCTTTTGTATAGGTATCGGTAAACAGTTCGTTTTGCTTTTCAGCATTAGGCCTCCCCGAGACCCTTCCACAGTGCACAATCGTGTGCTTTGCATTTAAAAACTAGTTTCTTATAAATGAAATGAAATTTTACAGAACCTACAAGGATTTTACAAGGGTAGAAACTTGCACAACTGTAAAAAAAATGTACTTCCTTTGCCTACCGCTTTGAGGAGTACAAGCGTGGTTTAATGTTCATGAGATACTAACACAAAAGACTGCAAAAAAAAAAATGTAACCCCCACAATATACACCCAAAAAATGCCATGTTCCTTTATTTTTAACAGTACTTATCTTAGAACACTTGGGCGGTCAAGACCTATCTAACGATGTCTTAATTATAAAATGCCGTCAAGTAGTTTGAAAGATATGAGGTAATAAAGAATATTAGATACATACAAACATACATAAATCAAAATCTTTTTTATTTTTTATTTCACATAGGCCTACATGGGCACTTATAAAACGTCGACAAAAGGTGCACGGTTCGGGTTAGTCGTTTCCTATGGAGAAGAACAGGCAAGAAACTCCATGGTTACTCTTTTAAAAAATGGTTTGGTTTTACAATATTTCCATGTTACAGCATTAGTACTATGGGGGGACAACGTAGGCCCGACACTAAGTTGTAAGAAACTAAAAAAAAGATTATATAATATATAAAAAAGTTAACAAATGTTAACTAACATCTAGAAGGCCTACAATATTCACACATTAACAAAATAATCGGTAAAAGAATCTATACAAAGGTCAAAAAAAAAAATAACAAGACTAAATTTAACATGTGGCACAAATGTTGTTCAGTTCATCAGTGCTGTAACTATTTTTAGGAAAGGGCTATAAAGATGATTGCGAACTATTGTAAAAAGTCCAATTAAAAGAAGAAAAACAAAACAAAAAAATAGGAAAAATTAGATTGAGAATAGTTAGAGACATCTACATATTTGTGCCGTTTATGAGTTACCAGGGAAGCCGCATGCGCAGAAAGAGCTAAAGCCAAAATGTTTGTCTTCAACGTAGTCCTTGATTTTATAATATGCTTTTTTAATACGAACACGTTTGATGTGATTTTTGAACTTTCCATGGGTCAGTTCTATAACTGACTTTGGCAACTTGTTATAAAAGCGTATACTGTTTATAAGAAAAGACTTGCTAGTTTTAGTTAATCTGAATTTGGGTATTACAATTTCGTGCTTACTGCGTGTATTTAAATTATAGAAGTCGCTTCTAGTTTTGAAAAGCCCTCGATTCTTGCGGACATACAAAATACATTCCAAAATATAAAGTGAAGGTAAAGTCAGTATATCGATCTATTTAAATTTATCTCAGAGGGACTCGCGAGGACCCATTTTATAGATCGGTCGTCGATCATACATACAAGATACGCGCGAATAACATAACCCTTTCCTTGCAGCCGGGTAAAAATACACCATTCTTATCCAGCATCCGCAGCATCCCAGTCGTTATTCTTCCATACTTCACATCCTCGTGGCCAACATTATGGGAGAATGTTTACATGGCCCATTACGAGCCATGGGAACAATGACGGGGGCCATCATCGCATGACGTCATTATCGTGACAATTGTACAACGCCACGGGGAAAGCCTTTGTTTGTTTATGATTAGACTTTTTGTTTATGCTGCTAGAAAGTTATATGGTGTGTCATTGGTTTAATTTTTGAAATTAGAACGGGCTTTCGAGTGGTGTGTGTGTGGTTGTCTTAAGATTTGTATGTTTTTTACATATGTACAATTATTTAATACATTATGTACTTGCCTTGCGTGCTAAAATGCCTATTTAAATTTCTCAGCGAACTTCTGATGGCTTGAAGCTATTCCATTTATATCACACTGATAAGCGATTTTTCTAAGCGAAATTGTAAGTAGGTTCACATGGACCTAATGCGATGCAATTCAAGCGATTTGCACTTGGGATGTTTAGTCCAAAATATGTGCGCGATATCACCTATCGGCGCAATTAAAATTTCGGACGGACAACTTTCATGGTAGTGAAGGAACCATTGTGAAGAAAGTGGGAATTGATGATCCGGCACGAATTTAGCATGCACTGTTTCCAAAGTTCACTTCAGACGAGGTAGAATCAGGTAGTTACGAGAGGATTTGCTACTACATAGTATACTTATTTATGCTACATTTGTTTAAAAAAGACACCATGTCAGTTCGACTTCAGGTTCAGACCTCGGAACCTATCCTACTGCAGCGAGGTGTGAGACAGGGAGACTTCATATGTCTGAAACAGTTCACCGCTGCATACTCGAGGATATCTTCAAGGTTCTGGAGTGGAGATGGCTATGCAGCAAAGTCAATGGCGAGTACATCACTCAACTTCGGTTTGCCGACGATATTGTGTTCATGGGTGACACCATGGAGGACCTTAGTACAATGCTCAATGACCTCAGTAAAGCTTCCAAAAGAGTGGGTCTTAAATGAACATGTACAAAACCAAAGTGATGCTGAATGCCCATGTTATACCCACTCCTATCAAGGTCGGAGACTCTACATACACTCAAAGTTGTGGAAAACTGTGTGTACCTGGAACAAAGGATCCAGTTGGATAAAGCCAACTTCGAGAAAGAGGGTAACCGTCGAATCTGACTCGGTTGAGCGGAGTTCGGGAAATTGCGCGATATCTTCTCGTCCAACTTACCACGGTCTATGTCATAGACGAAAGTCTATGACCAGTGTGTGTTCCCAGTGATGACCTATGGCTCTGAGACGTGGTCGCTCACAACGGGCCTCATCAGAAAGCTTACAACAGTCACCCAAGATGAGAGAGACAAGGGAGAGAGAACCAAGGTTACCGACGTAGCCCGAAGAATTGCCAAACTTAGGTGGCAGTGGGCAGGGCACATTGCCCGCAGAACGGGTGGCCGATGGAGCAAAAAAGTTCTGGAGTGGTGACCGCGAACCGGAAGACGTCGTGTTGGAAGGCGGGAAGCCTTCCAACACAACTAGGTAGACGAATG
Source organism: Orthosia cruda (assembly GCA_964057195.1). Lineage (NCBI taxonomy): Eukaryota > Metazoa > Arthropoda > Insecta > Lepidoptera > Noctuidae > Orthosia > Orthosia cruda. Next base: position 2,580,209 of record OZ059835.1, on the reverse strand, counting down.
ATGATCTGGTGAAGGTTGCGGGAATCTGATGGATACGAGACGCACGGTACCGGTCAATGTGTGGGGAGACCTATGTCCAGTAGTGGACGTCTTTCGGCTGATATGATGATGATAATGTATTAAAAAACTTTTAAACTTTTTAACAAAAAAAATAAACCGAATTCCAAAAAAAAACACTACAAAGCGCAAAATAACTTTCTTATCGGCAGTCAGTGTCTTTGATACCTAATTTTATCGTTTTTAACAACGACTTTTGAAAAAAAAGTTATTTTTCGCTTTGTAGTGTTTTGTTGTGGAAGCCGATTTTTTTATATTTCTGTTTTTAGTTTTGGTAGGTACCTTATATTGCCATGAAAATCATTTATATCCAGTGGGCTTCTCAATACAATGCAACAAGCCTAAACACGACTGAGATATATTGTTTTATTACTGAGTTCCCGTGCCTACCTTCCTTCGTCATCACCAGATAGTTTCGATGGTACCATTTTCAATAGAACCATTCATTTAAATTTGCTTCAACACAGTCATTTAACTACTCGAGATATCTCATACCCAAAACATACGTATGTGCTGTGCAGGCTGTGCCCACCCTATCCTACTTACCTACTTACCTACGCCTTAGCTAACCTACCTACCTACTTACCTACCTACCTTCCCAACTTACCTTCCGGCATATAATATTATTTACTCAATGGAAAAGAATATCGATTTCATAGAACCCTTATAAGATCACTCTCTTGTCCGCCTGTGTGTCCGTGTGTCACCACCGATTTTCTCAGGAACGGGTGGAGCTAGCAAGTTGCCATTTGTACGATATACTGAGTTCTATAGTCCCTATTCTTCTTCTTCTTATTCGTTTCGCTCTTGACAGAGCGGTCGTGGTTACGATGAATTCTGTCTCATCGCTGATGTTCTTGTCACTCGCCTCACGATCTCTTTCCATTTGGCGCTGTTAGATGAAAGTTTAGCGCATTAATTTACTGGACCTCCTATCGCAGATTTAATTTGGTCGGTCCACCTCATCGAGAACCTCCTGCGTGGCCTGTTACCGTCCACTCTGCCCTGCACCACCAGGCGGTCAATGAAATCGTCATTCCGCCTTCAGACATGGCCAAAGAATTTCAGTATGCGCGATTGTACTATTGCTGATAGATGCTGATTGATGCCGAGTTCTTGGAGCATGGAGACATGAGTGCGGAATTCTGTCCAAGAAATGCCAAGCATTCTTCTCCAACATCACATTTTTAGAGCATCTATCTATTTCTGTTCCAGTTCTCGTAGTGTCCATGACTCAGCTGCGTAAAAAAATATGGGGACAACAAGCGCATGGACGAGCCTGATCTTAGTGGCTTCCGTTATACTACGATTCCTCTATATCTTCCTTAACTTATCCATTGCCCCTATAGACATCGCCATTCGCCGTTTCACCTCATCCACGCAACTGCCATTGCTTGTAATCATAACGTCAAGATATATGTAGGACTGAACTACGTCACAGTTGGCAATCTGTGCCAACTGTGACGTAGTTCAGTTCATAGCCGACGTTCGTAGTGTCATAGCCGACGAGTTGTTGTTGCTACGGTCCACAATCATTATTTTGGTCTTACTACGGTTGATCTACAATCGAGAGTTGTCTTTGAAAATAACTAATCAAACCATTTCTGATAAGCAAGAAGTCGTTGAGACATTAGAAAATTTCTTTACCAACATTCCGTTAGAGGTTACGAAGTCTCTTCCTTCCTCTTCTAAATTAGCTGAAGCTCTTCTTAAAGAAAACTTTACTAAAGACATACCAATCTTTAAATTTAAACCAATATGTATTGATACAATAAAAAACGCGTTCAAAAGTCTCAATATAAAAAATACTGAAGACTTGTGGGGGATATCCGTTAGGGTTCTTGGAGATAATATTGACTCAATTGCTCCTTTCATAACAGGCATATTCAATCAATATTTGGGCAGCGGCACTTTTCCTGACTTAATGAAACACAGTAAAGTAGTACCAATTTTCAAATCAGGCTGTAAGAGTGATCCTTCTAATTATAGACCTATATCCGTGCTTCCAGCTTTGAGTAATATCTATGAAAAAATCATGCTGGAACAGATGTTGTCTCACTTCAATTCAAATGGAATACTGCATAGTCAACAGTTTGGTTTCACGAAAAGTAGGTCGACAACGGACGCGGGAGTAAAACTCATCAGCCACATCTTGGAGGCTTGGGAGAGGTCCCAGGATGCCATTGGCATTTTCTGTGATCTCTCAAAAGCTTTCGACTGCGTCGACCACAACACGCTGATCTGTAAACTACACCACTACGGAATTCGTGGAAAATCTGCTGATCTCGTGCTTTCCTATTTATCAAACAGACAGCAAAAAGTAAATGTTAATGGGGCGACATCCTCCGGGTCTCTAGTCAAGATGGGCGTGCCCCAAGGTTCAATTCTCGGCCCTTTCCTTTTTCTTGTTTACATTAATGATCTTCCTTTTATGATGGCCAAATTATTGGATATAATTCTATTTGCTGATAATACTTCGCTAATTTTTAAAATAGATAGGCAAGATACGGATGTCGTAAATGTCAACGAAAGTCTAATTATTCTCTCAAAATGGTTCGCAGCTAACAATCTTTTACAGAATGCGAAAAAAACAAAATGTCTAAAGTTCTCTTTACCAAATGTACCACAACATGACCTAAACTTAAATCTTGACGGCAAAAATCTTGAAGTTATAACGGAAACTGTATTCTTAGGGATTACTATCGATTCAAAATTGCAGTGGGGCGCGCACATTAGAACTCTTTCGGGTAGGTTAAGTTCGGCTGCATATGCAGTAAGGAAAATAAGGCAGCTAACCGATGTAGCTACAGCTAGGTTAGTATACTATGCTTATTTCCACAGTATTATGTCTTATGTCATTCTGCTGTGGGGATCAGCAGCAGATTTTGACTCAATTTTCATCCTACAAAAGAGGGCAATCCGCGCAATCTATAAAATGGGTCCTCGCGAGTCCCTCAGAGAAAAATTTAAAAAGATCGATATACTGACTCCACCTTCACTTTATATTTTGGAATGTATTTTGTATGTCCGTAAAAATCGGGGGTTTTTCAAAACTAGAAGCGACTTCCATAATTTAAATAAACGCAGTAAGCACGAAATTGTAATACCCAAATTCAGATTAACGAAAATTAGCAAGTCTTTTCTTATAAACAGTATACGCTTTTATAACAAGTTGCCAAAGTCAGTTATAGAACTGACCGATGGAAGGTTCAAAAACTACATCAAACGTATCCTTATTAAAAAAGAATATTATAAAATCAAGGACTACGTTGAAGATAAAAACATTTGGCCTTAGCTCCTTCTGCGCATGCAGCTTCCCTGGTAACTTGTAAACGGCACAAATATGTGGATGTCTCTAACTATTCTCAATCTCATTTTTTCTTTCCTTCTTTTAATTAGACTCTTTACAATGGTTTTCAATCATCTTTATAGCCCTTTGCTAAGAATACAGCACTGATAACAAAATTTGTGCAACATGTTAAATTTAGTCTTGTTATACTTATTTTTATTATTTTTTACCTTTGTATAGATTCTTTTACCGATTGTTTTGTGAATGTGTGAACATTGTAGGCCTTCTAGATGCTAGTACTTTTTTTTATAATCTCTTTTTTTTTTTTTTTCTTACTACTTATTGTCATAATTCGGTCCTACGTTGTCCCCCCATATCTAAGTACTAATGCTGTAACATGAAAATATTGTAAAACCAAACCATTTTTAAAAGAGTAACCATGGAGTTTCTTGCCGGTTCTTCTCCATAGGAAACGACCAACCCGAACCGTGCACCTTTTGTCGACGTTTTATAAGTGCCCATGTAGGCCTATGTGAAATATTTTTTTTTTGTTTTTTTTTTATCCGAATTCAAAACTCACGCGCTCCATCTTAAGGAGATGTTCCTCCATTTGGTCAGCACAAGTCACAAACAATGTTGTGTCATCATCAGCGTAGCGAAGGTTCGCAATTTTGTAGCCGCCAATTGCAACACCTTCAGTCCAGCCTTCGAGGGTGATTCGCATAATGAGCTCCGTGTAGATGTTAAACAAAAGGGGCGATACGATACATCCCTGGCGGACACCTGCATTGAGATGGAAGCTATCCGAAATGTGGCTATCGGTTCGCACTGATGCAGTTCCTCCTTCGTAGAGTTCTCTAAGAAGGTGCACAAGATGTTTTGGAGTGCTCATCTCCAGTAGCGTCTTCCACAAGGTTGGCCATTTCACGGAGTCAAACGCTTTTGAGAAATCAACAAAGCATATGTAGGTGGGCTTGTTGAATTCTCGTGCCTTCTCGATAACCTGACGGACAATGGAAATTTGCTAGCGAGTTCCTTTTCCCTTCACAAACCTAGCTTGTTCTTGTGCAATTTCTTTCGACAGGTGTGCCTTCAGCCGTTTGTTAAGGAGGAGCAGCAATATTTGTTCCTAGTCCCTATTAGGTGTATAAAAATCAAGGTTCTGAGTCAATACGATAAAAAGATATGGGCAAAATTTAGATTTTCACGAAAACTTGAAAGTACCAAAATTTATTTAAATTTTCAACTTTCTTTATTTTTCGGAATTTTACCTTTACTTGTGCTGTAAGTACCTCGCTTTTAACCAAAATTAAAAATTCTAGGTCAACCGCAAGTATCCTATAGGTTTTGGGTCAAACGCACAACGCCATCTATCGAAAATGGAGTTCAACTGACCGAGTATCTAAATTGCGTATTTTACTTCTTGAACACTTTAAATTCATCAAACTTTTGATATAGTGAACCGATTGCGATGAAGCAAAAACTAAGTAATACTACAAGATACGCATAATTTTTATGTATAAAAGTTATCTACATTGGTTTCGTACATTTTACGTGATGCGTGCACAAATAAACAGACAAACAGAAAAAAAAACCGGCCAAGTGCGAGTTGGACTCGCGCACGAAGGGTTCCGTACCACTATCGCAAAAAAACGGCAAAAAATCACGTTTGTTGTATGGGAGCCCCCCTTAAATATTTATTTTATTCTGTTTTTAGTATTTGTTGTTATAGCGGCAACAGAATTACATCATCTGTGAAAATTTCAACTGTCTAGCTATCACGGTTCATGAGATGCAGCCTGGTGACAGACAGACAGACAGACGGACCGCGGAGTCTTAGTAATAGGGTCCCGTTTTTACCCTTTGGGTACGGAACCATAAAAATCTGAAAATGGGTTTTGTTGGTCCTTTAACACCCTGGTTTTTTTTTTGTATTTTCGTTGTACAAATACGACTTTTCTACAGATTTATTATAGACATTAACATTAATTAATTAATTAATTATAAGTCGCAAACAGGAGGGTTATCTTCAATATAACCTCGGTCTTGTGGGCTAATGTGGGTAATGAATGCGCAAAGCAGGTAACTTATGCCGTTTAAGAGATAGTCCTTGGTCCATTAAAAAAACAAACGGATTCGGTCACCAGTCGTTTCGCTTTTTCTCAACCAAAACACACTTTTCCAAGTTCATACACGCCACTTTAGGCTACTTCTCAACGGCTTTACCTCACAACTCTTTTCAACTCTAAAACGCGTGCCCGCGCGTTTCTTTTCTATCTCCACGAAACATGGCGGGAGACTCCCCTCGAGAGAGCCAGCATAGCATAGACTCTCCTCGCTTTTTCATTTTCCAATGATCTCATCCGGCAAAGTATAGCTTTTAACATTCAATCGAAATCAAGTATTTTGACATAAGAAAAATAAAGTGTTGTCAATCGAATAAAATCGAACTAAGATTTGAGTCAGAAGCTTAATTTTGCCAATTAAACAAAACTGAATTATTAAGCTATACTATAGGTGATTCTTCCGCAGCTATAGGCTCAAGTTCTACTCCTCCTACGTATTGTTGATGAAGAAGTTCCAGTGGCCATCTGTGGTCTTCTTCATCAGTTCCACTTCACTAAATGATACTTTCTGGCTGCAAATACCATGTTGATGAAAATAATTATCAAAAGCGTATCCCTGCAACGGTCATCGGTCCACCTGGTGGGAGGCCTTCCAACGCAACGGTGGACGCGGCGCATTGACGGAGTAATGGGTGAACATAAATAAAAAATATACTACCTTACATAGAACCTCTTCCTTTTTGGAAAGTAGGTTTAAAACTAGGTACCAGCCCCGGCTTAGCAAACTTTGTTTTTTCAATCATAAAAAATAATTTACCAAATAGTTTGAAGCAGCCGTTTTGAAGTTTAGCCGTGTGTTAAATGTGGCAATTGATTATTATTTATACAGATACATAATCATACTGTCTTTGAAGCTCAATTCTAATTTGATGCTAAAAGTTAGCATTTGTTTGAAATAAGCATCATTTCGTATGACTGATATGTTTATATCGAGGATTATGTACTACATTTCTGCAGTAAAATGTCACATTAAATTAAAAGCCATGAGACCTAATTGAAATAGGTTTCCAGAAACAAGCTTAGTGTCCAGGTTAGTTACTATAAAACCATAATACGGTGTGATTCGATTGCCCGTGTCACACAGAGTAGCATAACGACCACGTATGCGGTCCTCCAATCAGCGATTATTTCATTTTCTGTCCACACAGTTTGTTAGCATTTTTGCAACACTAGTTAATTATTGTGTATCGCTGTGTTTCCTAGATTGGAATTTCATATACAGTTTATTTTTATATAGGTTTTATTTATAACTAGATAAATGTTGGTGTATTGTCATTGCACCTCTGCCTAAACCGCCGGAGATAATAGGCGTGATGTTATTTGCTGTTATATGTTTTATTTGAGCAGTGGTGGTCCAGTGGTAACTGTCGCGACTAACGTGTTGTAGGTCGTAGTTTAGAGCCCAGGCAGGTGCTTTACTGTTTGTAAATTATTTCATCACCACACTGCTCTCAAATCGGTGAAGGAAAACATCGTGAGGAAACCGGCATGTCTTAGAACCAAAAATTCGAAGTCATATGACATCTACAATCCCGCACTGGAATCAATCACGTGGTGGATTACGATTTCTTGCACGCACAACTAAGCAAATGAGAGTCGAAGTGCGGGAATTGGAATCCATCTATCCTATCCTAAGATTAAGTCCGAGAACAAAATTAAATTATTTCAGCGTTAACGTTTATCGAATATTGTCGATTGACATTCAGTTCCATAATATCACGACCCTAACATTTTTGAACATTTGACGTAGCTGACAGAATGTCGTTTAATCTACTCCCTCTTTTTACTGGACAGTGATGTGTGTCTGTCAAAATTCTCTCTATTTGTAACAGAGACATATAGCAATTATTATTCTTTCATTAGTAATAAGAAAACCATGATATTGGGACATGAATCTCGAGGCGCTCTCATTTTACCAAAAAAATATGAAGAATCTGTTTTTATATCATTAAAAAGTAGAATATTGGGTCACGAGGGCTTAGCCTATTTCGTTATCTTCTAAGAATGCCTTAAATGGTTTGGATTCCAAAAAACTAATTACATGTTCACGATTTTCTTGATAAATTTTCTGTATTGACAATTGATTGATAGATTGACAAATGAGCTATTATTGAATATACCTTGGTCGTGGAAACGCGTGGGACGGTTTCAAATGGATTTTTTTCTTGTTATTTTAACAAAGTTTTTGGATCGTTTAAGATAAAAAAAATTATAAGCAGTGCGTGGTGCTCATTACCTATGAAGTTTAAAATAAAATAAGTATGGTTATGTACACAATATTTTATTGTAATATCAGCAGATCTTGATTTCTCAAGAGTAGGATAGGTAATTCTAAGGTTATGATAGATTATTTGTTTGTTTTTAGATTTGTGTCTGATGTCTGGAGTGCACAAACTAATCCAAAAATCAAAAAAAGACAAATTATTTTTTTTTCAAGGAGACTTCTTAGTTTCACAATGAATATAACTGTGCTAATAAATATAACTCGTCTTAGCTACAATGGCGCGTCTTGGTACTTATTAGTTCACTTACCCCACTAATTATTAGGTAATTTTATGATCGAAAGAAGCGTCCTCTTAAATCCGAGTCTCACCTGAATAACCAATAACAATGGTGTTTATATGTGTATTGCGTCCACATTTTAAATTGGAATGTGTGAGAAATGCGGCGTTGGGGCTCTTCATTTCAGCTAAGACGAGCTGTAATATGTTTAAAAATTCCTACATAATCCTGAAGAAGTCTTTGCAATTTTATCAGCATAACAATTACGCACCTAATTAACAAAGTATACACGAGCTAAAATAAAGACTAAAGTCGCTACAACTTCCTCAATTATTAAAAGCCAGGAATTCATCGCTTCCCCCGGCTCTCCTTTATTCTCCTTAAAATTGCTATAGAAATATTAAAGAGTAACACGCCATAAAAACGCTTGATATAATAAAAAAAGTTTCTTAGTAAAAAAGCAGTGAACAGTAATTTATTCAGCAGCCAGGAGTGTGACTGGTGCCGTTTCTTATGCAAATCACTAGGATATTTACGAGGTAAGGGGTTGCGCATAGAATAACTTTGTAAACTTTACAGATGGGGCAGGCGTTTGATTGGCTTCCTTTTTTTTGGCTTGGTTTATAGTGTCAATGTTGGTGAAGGACTTTATGGAATTACTTGTTACCGGGGGTACTTAATTACCTGCAACTTGCAGGAATAATAAGGCTGGACTGGCACTCACATAAATACAAACATAAAGTAAACTATAGTTGTTTTTCTGCCGCTGTGTAAATGGATTTGGAACCTACACCTTATGCTTGTTAATCAAGTAATGAGCATTCGTAATGGGGTCCCGTTAATAGTGCAACGGATCAGAACCAAATCTACGCCCTCTCGGAAACAAAATGCTCTCCACACTGTTCTCAGCCACAGCAACAGACTCCTGAAAACTCGACGAGTCTCGGTGGAAGGATTCAACTGTCTCTAACCCACAACGAAATTATACAGAAAATAACATTGCAAGAATAACTCCTGGGTACGAGTAGACAAACCTAAGACTTTTGAGGGACACTCATCATCATTTCAACCGAAAGAAGTCTACTAATAAACATAGGTCTCCCCCAAGTGTCACCACATTGACCGATCCTGTGCGTCTCACATCCTGTGGATTTCAGCAGCCTTAATTAGGTCATCGGTACACCTAGCCCTCCACTGCTACGTTTGCGATATGCGGTCGCCACTCTATAATTTCCATAATGTAATTGCCCTGGGCAACCTTATACTAGTTTAAATGGCTATTTAGATCCAATGCAGAGCGCGTTTTGACCCATTCAGCCATATACTCGCCATACTTCCTACTGATAGAGCTGATTAGGTTAAGTCTTCAGGAAAACCTGTCTGTAATTCCTAAAAATCAAAGACATTTATTCAAATTAGGCAGAGAGCCAGCACTTTTCGAACGTCAATGTTCTACATAAAGCCAGTTCCCCAAAACGCTTGCCTGTCACCACTTCGTAGTTCCAAAGCAGTGTCCCATCTGCCCCACTGTGGCCGCATCACGCTCGCTCAGCGCGTGACTCCGCGGACGCGTTTTGTGAATAATTGTCGCGCAGTTTAACTGGCCACACCTTTACTAGTGTGTTTGTTTTAATACGCGGGCAACTAACTGGGACTGCGGCTTTGGTTGCGTGGAAACGTTATTTTAGTATCGGCTAGCTAGTTTGCCGCGGCTTTGCTCACGTGGCTTAACCCACAGGAATTGCATATTTTTACGGGTAAGACAATAGCTTATAACAGTTAGCAAAAGTGTAGCTTTCTATCATCATCTGACCTTTAATGTTCCCTCTGCTTGGACACAGGCCTAATCTCTGTGAGAGGTGGAATGGGCCTTCATCCACCACGCGGGCCCAGTGTGGGTTGGTGGACGTCACATGTCTTCGAATGTTTGGTTCTAGGACATGCCGACACAAAGTAAAATGCCTGTCTTGCTTCAAACCCACGTCCTACGTCGAGACCGTTACCTTTGGGCCATCACTGCTCTATCAGTTAAAGTATTTTTGTAATTGAATCAATACTTACAGAGATTGTCTCCTTCAAACAAACAGATTACCTGTTTTATTTATAATATTAGTAATGATATAAATATGGATGGATTGCGAGGGAGAGGAAGGCCAAAGAAAAGATGGATGGACTGTGTGAGGAGTGACTTGAAAGAAAATGGAGTCAGTGATAACGTGACGGTGGACAGGACGGTATGGAAGAAGAAAACGTGTTGCGCTGACCCCAAGTAACATGAGATAAGGGCAGGAAGAAGAAGAAGAAGTGATGATATTAAAACCGATTTCTGAATTGCTGATTGTTTTTTTTTTGCTTTTTTTTAGCATTGCCATTCAACGTGGCAATGCTGCCAGTCTTCTGGGCACGTTCCAGGATGACAGCGATGTGGAGGAGTACTTCGATGCCTAAGTGTACCTGTCCTAAGTGTAAGTAGTTAGGTTTAGTATAAGTTTGTATAGTTTAATTTTGTTTAGTGTTTAAGTATGTACATATTTACATATTTGTTTTACAAATAAATGCATATTTCTGAATTGAGTATTTGCAGTTAAGAATGTCTCAAACCTTACTTGAATGCCAAATTTAGCCAGGTTTTCAGGCTAAAGTATAGACTGCCAAATACTCAATTCCAAACGCTTAATTCAGAAATCGGGGAATAATCTTCCTGTAGGAAAGATACAGTACGAAAATGCCTATTCTTGAATGTTTGCACATAACATTACGCCTGTATTCCCCGAAGGATAAGGCAGAGATGCACATAAACTATAGCACACCCAGTAAAGAAGTGTTAATACTTATAAACATTGCTTGAGAAGCATTGGTGACCGGTGTTCTTATGAGCCAAAATTGTGCATTCAGTACACTTTTTGCCCTTTTCGCCAGAATTATGGTGACCTTTCCTTACCGGAAACTACAATACGCGTGGAAGGAAATGGACGTAGGTTTGATTGTTATACATATTATGATTTGGTCCTTGATTTCCTTTTTCTTGTTTCTTATTGTTTATGCCTGTTATTCTCAGCAGACGTCTTTCGAATGTGATGATGATGTTTTCCTTTGAGTATACTTTATAGCCTAACATCTCAATGCTAAAATATGCAGGTAGGTGTTTTTTGATTAATTTTTTTGTATAAATTGCGACTAATCATTGCCAAGCATCCCTGCGGTATACTATTTTTCTATCAAGTATCTTTCATAAAATTAAGTTTAATCAACATGACTAGATTTTTGCAGTAATTACTTGTACTATTATATATGGGTTTGCTACCCCCACATAGTTGCTGGCTACCCCTGCAGTGTGCTTGATATCAATACGCTTGTCCATGGACGAGCATGGCCCTTTGTAAAGCTGTGCCGTAAACTGACACAAAGTGGTTCCATGAACATGTCATTATAATTACTGACGGTCGTTTAATTGCGTTGTACTACTGTTTAGTGTTTGGATACTGCTGAATGTTATTGCTTTGTCATCAATAAGTGCCTACACTGGAAAATTCATGTTATACGTACAAGTATAAGTATTCTAGGTATGATCTATATCTATACCAATATTATAAAGAGGAAAGATTTGTATTTTTGTATATAACTAATAAACTTGAAAACTACTGGACCGATTTCAAAAATTCACCGTTGGGAAGCTACACTATCCCCGGGTGTAGGCTACTTTTTATCTCTGTACCCACTGGAACAGGAACTACGCGGGTGAAACCGCGAGGCGTCCGCTAGTGGAAGATAAAAAGAAATATGTCAAAATCTGTCAAAATGGACTGCGCTACGTTAATTTAAAATCAAAATCAAAAATAGTTTTATTTCAAATAAACCTTATAGGATCATGAAGGGAACCGAATGAAACAACTCATGTGCCACCATCAGAGAAACATTTGAGAGAGAATGGCACACTCAACTGCCAGGGCACACACAAGTCAACGACACATAGGTACACTAAATGGTAGATTTACAGCCGGAAAATAGTACTCACACATGTGCTGTCCAGTTATATGATACTAAAAGAAATTGAGTTTATACAATACAAATTTAAAACTTTTCTCCCCATCACTTGTTTTTGGGCCCTAGCGGCTGCGGAGCAGGACCAGCATTGAGCTAAGTATTTTAATCAGCGATGTAATCCCCCAACTTATATGCCTGTCATAATCAGTACATTTGACATTCGGCAAGGCAAATTTTTGCAGTGAACCAACTTGGACCAGTCGTAAGGCGTTATTTACGTCGTCAACGTTACTCGTGCGTCTTAAAAATTATAGAAGTGTCATGAGCAAATAACACCATGTTTAGTTTGTTTTTTCAATAGATGGGATAAATCGTGAATGTAGACTAAAAATAAGAAAGGACCCAAAATAGAATCCTGGGGTACACCCATTTTTACGTTTAACCCCGACGAATTGGCACCGTTTATTTGAACTAATTGCTGTCTATCATTCAAATAAGATTTTACTAAACTTAACGCTTATTGGCCTATCCCGTAATGCTCAAGTTTCAGGTCGCAGAAGATACCTATAGTATCTTGTGCCTCTTCCCACGCATCAAATATATGTTTTAATAAGGTGACAGCAGCGTCGGTTGAACTGCGTCCTTTTGTGAAACCATACTGTTTATCGTGTGGGATGTTATTCGTATTAAAATGACTGACTGATCAATCCATCAAACACCCAGTACGATTGCGGAGCGAGTCACAGTATGTCTTATTTGCTGCACCAACTATTCTCAGTAACACCTTGAACGCTGCAATAAACGTGACCTGGGCTCAACCAGTATAATTTGAAAAACTGACGACACGAAAAAAGAAGAGTTTGTATCTGAAGGTAAACTTCAGCTTACTTTAGGATATTGGCTTAGACGAAGACTTCTTCTGATATTCTAAGATTTATATTTTGTATATCTAAATAAAAGATAATCTTTGGTCATCGGATTCCTAAAATTATTTTTCTGTTAAAGTGTATTTTATATTCAAACATGCGAAACAAGTCGCAGGCAGAAGCTAGTTCTCTCTGGAAGGAAATACTAATGATATTCCCAATCATACCTACCACATTCAAGATAAACCAAATCTATTCAAAACTATGCCATAAAAAAATAACAACACAGAAACATAATTTATTCACCAGCCCTGGTTCCACGTCAAAACTCGATAATATTTTTTTGAAACCTACTCGACTGGAATGAGCAGTCAACATAGCTCTGTTTTTTGCCCGAGTTTGGTCCTGTCATGTCCCGGAGTACCAACATAATTTTACGGCCCAAAAATCGGCATCACGATCAAAAATGTTGGTGGAGAACTCATTTTCGACTGCAAAGTTAAATTGGTGATGTCTTCAAGAATATTTTAGGGTTGTTTTTCATTTTGTTGGATCTCTAAACATGTGATTGTTCATATTATTAAATAATGTGAGCATTAGTAATAGTTTGATTTACCAAGATAAGGGTTTCAGATTTCTCATGGGGTTCTATTGATAAACAAGTTTGGGGTTTTGAAATTTTTGTAAAGGAAGAATCAATTTAAAATCATTCTTTAACTCCTTTTCACCAAAGCTTAGCAGATTGACACAAGAAAAGAGATAATATTTTTTTGTAAGCTAGTGGCTTAGTAAAATTGTTGCTGAAATAAGTGTAAATATAAGTAAAATAGATGTAATAACTCAACTGTTATTAAAAGTTATGAACGTTTTCGTTTGGCCGAAGGTGGATATTTTGTACGAAGACCGTCCAAAAAGTCCTCCTTCGGCCAAAACTTGGGCTTCGGCATCGACTTTGGCTTCGCACAGAAATCGACCTTCCGTCGAGCACTATTGACTTTACTTTACACCCATCACCAAGTGAATAGACTGCCAATACATTTGCCTAGACTGGTCGCTTTCCATCATCTATGAGTAATACCTTTAAACGAGCAATTCCTGTATATACGAGTATAATATGCTTATACTAATATTATAAAGAGTAAAGTTTGTGAGTTTGTGAGTTTGTAGGGGGTAATCTCTGGATCTACTGAACCGATTTTGAAAATTCTTTCACTAGTAGAAAGCTACATTATTCTTGAGTGTCATAGGCTGTAATATATATTTTTTTAAATAGAGATCCTTATGAACATTGCAATAATGTAACCCAAGGTAGCAAAATGTTGCCTGTAAAATAAATTATTTGGCGTGCGCTGAGAAAACTATTGATGATAGAAAAAAGCAGGGTAGGCAGGGTAGGCAGGGTAGTAGGGTAGGTAGGGTAGGCAGGGTAGCCAGGGTAGCCAGGATAGCCAGGTTAGCCAGGGTAGCCAGGGTAGAGGCAGGGTAGCCAGGGTAGCCATGGTAGCCAGGGTATGCAGGGTAGCCATGGTAGGCAGTGTAGGAATGTAGGTAGCCAGTTGACGGGAGCGAAGCCCCGAGGGTCAGGTAGCCAGGGTAGGCAGGGTAGAGGCAGGGTAGCCAGGGTAACCATGGTAGCCAGGGTAGGCAGGGTAGCCATGGTAGGCAGTGTAGGAATATAGGTAGCCAGTTGACGGGAGCGAAGCCCCGAGGGTCAGGTAGGCAGGGTAAGCAGGGTAGGCAGGGTAGCCAGGATAGCCAGGGTAGGCAGGGTAGCCAGGGTAGCCACGGTTTTTTTTTTTTGTAATTGAAGACGGCGCCTACCACTCGGCGCTCTGCGAACTAGGGAGGTTCCCCGGACATAGTCCGAGACCTTGGTACTCATCTTTGTTCGAGATCAATTTGTACATGGTTTATATTCTCTATAACAGTTTTAACTCTGTCTCTTGACGAGTTCTTAAATTATTAATATTTTCTAAGGTTTTATATTAACTTATTATATAGCACGATCTTAACAATATCTTGATTCTATTTTGTTTATAGATTATATATTGTTCTGTACGCTGCCCATTATATATTGCTATATATAATTTCGAGCATTGATGTTATTTATTTTTATTTACTGTTTTTTGTGCAACTTTGAAACAGTATTCAATAAATGTCGTGCTATACTTTTTTTAGACATGAGCCTATTGAGATTCCCTGGTTTAATGTCAATTCCTAACTTCTGTTCGATGTGATATCTTTCACGGGCATATACCGGGCAGTCAGTTATTATGTGGATCGTGTGTGGATCGCTGTCTCGTCTTCGTCAGGGTCACAAGCGCATGATGGGCTTTCCTTACACTTGAACATATATAATCTGTATATATATAAAATAGGGTCAGCTAGTATGTATATATATATAATCTAAATCTCGGAAACGGCTTCAACCAATTTTCATAAAATTTAGAATGCAGGGTCTTTCGGGGGCGCTAAATCGATCTAGCTAGGTTTCATTTTTAGAAAACGTCGTTTACTCTATTTTCTCCCGAGCAGAGCTCAGTCGCCCAGGTACTAATTATAAAACTTGCAAGTAATCGATAATAAATTAGTAATGAAAAGCGCCGCGCGCTATTGGTAAAATGTCAAAAATGTATGAGATTGCCAAATGCTATCGAAATATCCTTACATTATGGGATTGGGACAATGGAAATTGCTGATATAATAATTTTTTGTCTAGAGCGTCACTCTTTCATGTCCCGCCTCAATAAAAATAAGACAAATACCAGAATACCGTACACCTCGACACAATAAAGCATTAATTAGCTTTGAAGCGCTATTTATCGCCAGCACATTCTTACATACATTAACTCCTTGTCATACAGGACTATCTTCCAGACGCTGCAGCGCTGGCTAGCGAGTCCAGGTGTCAGGCTAGCCATTGTAGCACAAATACATGTTGCAGCTATTATAAGAGCACCCTCAATTAAATTAATTGGTCTTAGAGTAAAGGAGATTGCTCACTGATTGGAGTTCAGCTGTCTTGAAAACAATAATGAGTAGAAGTTCGCTTTAGCGTTTTAGGTATACAGATAGAGGATTTAGATAAGCTATCTACACCAAACTACCATTTTCATTTATAGGAATAAATGAGCTTTAATACGAGTAAATCGTTTTTCTTTGTTTTCTTTCTATAAGTAGGTACATTCTTGCTCAGTTCTTGCTTAGCTATTGTAAACCAATGGCTAAAATCAGATATACATCAGTAGGTATCTAATAAAATCGGTATGCCATCTCTAAGAATAATATTATTATACTATTCTACGAAATGGTAAATTCTTGTTTTTAAAAAACGTAAATTTTCTAGTCGCAATTTCATCTCAACGAATATTTATGTCAAATGTAAGGACCTAGCGAGATTTTGACAGACTGCGACTGTAATGCGAATGCGAAAGCTCCTTTAAAAATACAGGAATAGGGAATATGCATAAAAAAAATTTTGTTATTTGATCAGTTTATCCAAAAAAAGACTAAAATAGAATACTAATAGTGAAAACTGAATCGAAAAACTAAAGGAATAACAATTTAAAGAAATATATCTGTTCCTCTTTACGAAAACGCCGTTTACCATGGCAGCTGTATGAGCGTCGTGTCATCT
Organism: Orthosia cruda; assembly: GCA_964057195.1. Taxonomy (NCBI): domain Eukaryota; kingdom Metazoa; phylum Arthropoda; class Insecta; order Lepidoptera; family Noctuidae; genus Orthosia; species Orthosia cruda. Next base: position 2,563,748 of record OZ059835.1, on the reverse strand, counting down.
GGACTTCTCTTTCTAATTCTCATTTTTGAAGCTTTATATCTTCGTCTCTTATCGAGATATTTTTACAAACCTTTCATATTTGATTACTGTTAATAAGTATTTCATTTAGCAAATAAAAAAATGACATGCATATTCCCTATTGCCTGTCTGGTGCTTAAAAAGTGTGTCCGTATCAAAACAAACCGACTTAATTTTTATCCATCTTTCTCATAAACTAAAACGCATCACCGTCATTTCAATACTTTTCATTTTGATGACATCAAGACGACATTCATCTACTAAATCTTTTTGACATCCCATGAGCACACTCCTTTACCCCACCAAGTTTACAAGACACAACAAAACTGATGGTTACCATTTAAGGACCATTAATTACCCATACAAACGAGGGACCATTAACAATAGTATAATGGCCGTCGCCTGTTATTTAGATTGATTCCATACACCGTTCATTAGTGATTGAGCTCGGATTAATTTTAGTTTGACTTGATGATTAGTTGACGGTTAGTTGGATTGTGACTGATTAAAAAGTTGTGTTACTTGTTTGTTGGGTTTATATCGGTGAGTGATATCTTATCTCTTTTGTAAAGTTCTATAATTATAGTTCAGAATGTCTAGAGAACCTTGGTCAATGAGCTTTGCTAGAGGTCGATTCAAACTTAATAACGTGTGTGAAATTCACTTTAATTGCGTAGTCTGTACTCCACCCCTTACCTCCGCTTCACATGAATTTCCTACTGCGCAGCGACTCGCGGATTGTCAAGCCAAACTGCCATTAGGTTTGATTCTACTTGTATCAAATATAATGTTGCTATTCTCAAATCAATAGTTAGTTTGTGCTGATGCAAGGGCCATAAAAATAAGTAGAAGCATCTTTATAATAGTAATTTATGATATATTTTTTGTATTTGAATGAAGTTGTAGATGCAGCGTTCTGTCAACGGACATACTAGTAATTACCAGCCCACCATTATTAAAGCAGCAAGCTGGAGTCTGGATTTGAACTGTAAGCATAACTGGTGAATTGAAAGTGAAGGTACTATAGATGCCTCTGATTATAATAGAAAACATTTATGTGTGTGTTTTGTTGTGCCTGTGTCGAACAGGCACAACAAAACACAACAAAGCCCTTGTTTATACTTTTTTTAATAAAGCTTTTTACAAGAAAAGTGGCGCAGTGTGGGCCTATACCGAAAGGGTTACCAACCCAGCATTTTCGCGCTGATTTTCTGTTGGCAGCCCGCTAGCTCTGCCTGACCGTTTGTCTGTGACGCACAAGTTTATGAAACTACCTGACTCTGTAGTACCTATTGCAGCATTTCTCTACAAGACTTATCGGTTCAGCCTCTTTTTATGATTTGTCAAACTGGTCGGCTACATTATTCAAATTTCGGTTGACAATTTTATTTCTGTTGAAAGAAAATTCACAGAAAAATTCATGGCAAGAGATCTTCAACCAAATTATTGATATTTTTATAGCAGCTGTTAAAAGCGTCGATATTATTAGAAATGGCGAGCAAGTTGGCCAGACAGGTTCTAGACATAACACCAGTTTCTCTGCGCAAAGTTCAACCTCTCGTTTAAAAAAGGCTGGTGACAATAAATAACCTTCAGTTTCCCACCTTTAAATTATCGCAGAATTAATGTGACAAACTGTCAAGCACGCGTTATCTTCTGTGATTGGCTGTTGAAAATTCATTCAATCAATTACAGCAGATAATGCGTGCTTGACAATTTGTCACATTAATTTTGCGATAATTTTAAGGTGGGAAACTGAGGGTAAGAGTTATATTGCGAAAATTGATATGTATCGTAGTTTCCTATTAATTATTCTTTGGGGTTTCGCTTTCTCTGGTATATCACAGACCCTTTTTGTTTTATTATTTTGATTATTTGTTTCTTTAATTGTAGATATCAGTTAATAGAAGCCGACGCCGGCTCCACCGTACGGGCAGAGCGCGTGGCCCCTTGTGTCTGTGTGACTGCAGGCATTATGGTTACATGCATTTTACAACGGGTTCCGTACATTTTTTCTACGGCCTGATTTGTGCTATGATAACTGCGGTGCCCTTTCAGCCCGTAATTCAGCACTGGAGCGGTACAACAGTAGGTGAATTCTTTCGTCTGGTGCGGAGAGCCGACGAGTGTCATATTTTTATTACATTTTGTTTTTGTGTTCGATTTAACCTAGTATTTACGTGTTAGTGTCTACTTTTAAAATTCCACGGATTAAAACGTTGCTTTATGTCGTTAAGGATATGTTGCCACCTGATCTAGCCGTTAGCTACTGCGTTGAAAATATGCACGTGTGTTCAGCTTAATACTTTCAAACCCAACTTAAATCTTATTCATAAGTTTTTTCTTACTAAATATTTTAAATAAAGAATACATTGTCGATAACTGCAGTTTTTCTGTATTTTTTAATTCAAGTGTTTTATCTTTTTGTATTCTTTTATATATTTCCGGTGTTTTTATATTTTAATCAAAATATATTATTGCGGCGTTAAGTGTTTTTCCTTTTTTGCAACCCCACACTATGTTACATTGGCAACAAAGCAGCTATCCACATAGCGTTGCAGGTGTCAAAATGTTTAAAGATATCGACATCCCTTTAGGTGGGTCCTCAATGTACCATATATCTCAAAAAAAATCTTATAAGAATACCACACCACATTAAGAATTTCATAAGTACCTATTATTAAATAAGTGTAAGGACTAAAGAGTACATAATGAAGTTCCTAATCTTAAAATTGCATCTTAATCTCATTCTGAAAACTTTTGCGATATAAATTGGAGGCGTCCATTTAAAAACTATAATATAATAATAAAGGCATTACATAAGGTAGATGACCTATATAGAAATGTGGGCTATTCTACGTGTGCTTTCTTTTTTAATGAGATAAGCCGCCCAACAGCTGCCTGTGTCACGCGAGTACGAAATTTATTGATAACTATGCTTTACCTGCGGTTTTGTTTCGCGTAAGAATTATGTTTTTATGCACTTGCATTTTGTGGATAATTTGTTTACATTTTTTTTTATGTTTTTGCAAAAATCAAGGTACGTTTGTTTTTGTTCACTTGGGGCACCTTTAAAAAGCGCCTGAACTTTTGGGGAAAATACAAGGGAGTGTGGGATTTTTATGTAACTAAAACCACCCCGATGATCACAATCGATCACCATCAGAACTCTGTGTGACCTCGTAATAGACCACCCCGGGACAAATATCAAGATACCTACGATTATTCCCTATAAATGTATTCGTACTTGGTGGTAACTTACTTCGTATCTCAAATATATTTTGCCAGATATTGAAAACGTAAACATTATTATCTATTTCTTTTGCATTTTTACACAATCTTCAAAATATGTATCATTTTACAGCAGAAAGTATCAAAGAACAAGTCTGTTTGGCTTGCCCAATTTTTTTAACGTTTCCTTTATTTATACACACAGACAAAAATGTTCCTTTCATACTGTTAATATAGATAGATTGAAAATGAAATTCTTGAGCGTACTCTAGCCAATTTTATTGCAACAGCTAATGCAACAACGCAGGCTATTTTAAACTTTGTGTTAAAGTAATAAGATCTAAATTAATTTGAGAAAATTATATGTACGGCCATCGATATATTATAGGATATTTAATTAAAAAAGCACGATCAGAAATATATTAAAAGGGTCAACATTTGCACTTGTGTTTCGTTTCATTGAAAATATAATTAAATTAATAAGTTGCTTCCCGTAATTTCAACACGAAATAGGTTTGTATGAATCACATTGTAATTTGAATGTTCCGTTTAATTTTAAATGTAAAATTTTCATTAATTTCGAATACTGTTTTGGTAACGTCCCTATTTGTAAATTTTGGCTATGCAAACAGTTCTGGGGTAATGTTTGTATAATCTCAAAGCTAGGCAAATAGATTCGTACTCATAAAACCATCGACCATATAGTAATTAGCGGATAGACGCCCGTTTATCCATCCACCCACATTGAACACTGTTTAACTCGTCTTTTCAGTAATTGCCCCAGATGATGATATATCCTTTTTGGATATGTCACGACCGATCGTACAGACAAAGTCAGATAGTCGTTTAAACTTGTGCGTCACAGACACGCACAATCGAAGAACAGAAGCAACAGACTTGCTTGGGGTAAGAAATCATAACTTCTTTAATGGAACTGTTCATAATATGCCCTACATTTTCTATTGTATCAGAAGCCTGGATACTCTGAATTATTGAAAAAACTTCTCCACTTTTTCCTCTATTTCAAAAGGTAAAAACTTTCAATTAATGTTAATAAATAACGATGTCAATACGATTGATTCAGTGACGGAAATTACTTAGAATATGGAGGTTAAACTTACTTCTTGCACCCCTCAGGATATAGATCGTATTTTCTACTCTTTTCAATGACCTTGAGAAGTGGGAATCCAGTTCTAACTTGCTGTTGAATATCTGCTATAGATACAGCATGCAGCATATTTTCCTCAATCGGCTGCCAATAAATACAAAGAGGGCAAAATATATCCACATTCTTAAATTAAATTATAATGATTGACACTTTCGCAGATGTACACACAATATAATTATTTTGACGCTATTAATAACGATAACACAGTACAAGCTGCTGTTAATGATAAACATCATTCAGGTACTATCTCGAGACCCATCGGCAGCTTTCGACACGAAACCGAAGTTTTTAATACCAATCGACATGAATTAAATACATACAATTACATCTTATCTCATAAGTGAGCCATTTTGTTAATTATTTTGATCTTCTTGTTCTTTATTATGGTACTGTACTGGCTGGGATAAGGGTCTATAAATAAAATGTATTTCATATCAAGGACATGAATGCGATTGACATGTGTTATCGAAATGTCACACCAGAAATTGTTGCAATTCGCCCATCGCTATTGCATAGCTAGAGCCCAAGGGCAGCAGCATGATAACTTGGTAACTCAAGTGTAGAATCAATCATGACAATTGACCAATTGCCAGGTATTAGATCAACATGTTTCAACAATTTATTTCAAAGTTTTACACTTTTATCATTAGCACTACACCTTATTCTTTGTGTTCGAGCCTTATTTTGAATTACTAACTCTTTAGGTATTTTTTACTAAAAACGGGATTATATTATTGTCCAAGATTAATAAATTAATTAAAGTTTTTTAATGTTATTATGTAAATATGATTGTAATTCGTTTTTTTTAATCCAGCTTTATGGCCCTTTAATTCCCAAAACATGGGATTTTAAACATATTTTTTTCAAAACTTGAGCTCTATCTGACCGCTTCGGAGAATATAAGCAAAATATGTGAATATAGTTGTTCTATCTCACGAAGGCGGGCTACGTGACTTTTATGACGTCGAAATAAGAGTGATTTTGTTACGATTCATCCGCCTTCGTGAGATGGTTGTTCTATATTTTGTATTTGGTAGTACAAGCGAGGTTTAAATGCAGAACCTTTCAAACCCATCACCAATGAGCCATTTCCGTTGGCTTGCACATAAGCCTAGTTTTTAAACAATATGGTTTTGTTAGTGCACTCGCAAATATGAAATACCTACTACATTTGGGATCTAAAGAGAACTTGGGTAAAGGGTCTTATTGTAGCATAGCAAAATCGCTGTCGAAATGTACCATCCTTAATCTGGGCACAAATTTTTGTTAACTTAAGATGCGACTCAACCATTGTCTAATTTAAGCTAATTAGACCTTATGTCCCAATGCTGGGCAAATGCCTGAACTGATCTGGTCTGGTGGCCTATCCTCTGCCACTGACTGGCTTACGTTGAAGGAAAACTGTTACCATGTAGATTAGATGCTCTGAAATCACCTTATTTAAGGAAGTACCATCATCACCACCCTCATATCCTGTCCCCTATTTATTTCGCCACATGTTTGCTTTTTCTCGTATCTATAGGCAACCCTTTCTTCTTCATCTGATTCATTGTCTTCATTGCTAAACGTCGTGCCCATTTTGGAAATCAACGACGGGGTCGCTGACCTCCTTTATTTCTAGCCACATATCATTTATAAAGCACAGTATACCTCCTACCCCAAATCCAAACGTCAAACCATCCATTCCCACTGACGTCTTAATCCAGAAACGCATACAATTCAAATCACCAATCGCCGCTCGTTCCAAAATTAAACTCTAATTCAGCGCAAGAGTCGACTTTATGCAGACTCATATCACCAATTACTGACATAAATTGACCTGTGCCACGGCCATCCTGACGCAAAGCCAAGTCTAGTGAAATAAACCTCGAGCACTTTGTCTATGTGCTAGTATTAAAGCCCGTTAAAGCTTGTAAGTGGTGCAAGTGGGGAGATTATGGGGGCTTTAGAGGTGGAAAGTGGGGATATTGGAGCAGCTAGGTATTGTTGTTAGTTGCGCGTCATTGAGCGAGCATAGATTTTGTCATATTTTAATTTGTAAACAATTTTATTTTTATGAGAGTTTCTACGTGCAATTCAACAATCCTTATCTTGATTTTCGTACTATAAATCCAATTGAAACTTTTCCATAACTGACTTGCCTGATGAGAGACAAAAGGAAAAGTCCTGGAAACTTACCCAGAGTATTTCCCACGATCGCTTCCAATTTTGGTCCTCCCTCAGCATGAAATAAATAAATATGTATTTATGTAAGTATATTTTATTTAAATCGTCATAAGTTATTTTAAAATTGTACACTGGATCGTGCCCTATATAGTGTCATCTTTCTGTGTTCACCCTAGAGTTTTCTGTAAGAGAACTCAACATTGAGTTAAGCTCGCCTTTGTACATGTTCTTTATTATCACACTGTATGTTATGTTGTTTATGGTGTATAATTAAGAATTAAGAAAAAAAACTACCCCTTTATACGAGTAAGATTATCAATTTAGTTAACAATACCCAAATTATCTAAGCAGCTTTAACTTAAAAAGTACCGTCACATAATGATCACAATGATTAAATCCATGAAATGACTATGTAAACAGCATGTTGTTTGCAGACATGTTTAATAAAAAATCGTGAACACCACACCGGTACTGTCATTTTTATGATGTGTCATTGTGGCCATCGTTTGGCACCTGCTAAAAGACATCTAAGCTTACTACTCTAATAATCGCTTTCGCTCATGCCCAGTACCCCTGTCAAAGAGCAACAGAGCGGGCACGCACGTCCTATACGCCGCGGGGCAATCCGACCAGGGCTGGCTCGCACCAGGTATTAAAATATACTATTGTAACACACACAGGGTTTACCCAGCATCGGGGCTAAGCTGATGATGATTGAAACATGGAATAACAGATAGTGGTTTTGAAAAGGTTTGAAATCTGTTAGTGGTGAAAGGATTGTGTGAATCTTACACGAACAGACCACGTCCTGGATTAGGACATAAACTAGGACATGTCCAAACCATGACAGACTTTTTGTCCCGGAGGAACGTTCTCTTGGTATAATTCTCAAGTTCCACGCGAGTAAAGCCATAACATAATATAGACTTCTGCAGACAGGCGCGATGCGGCCTTGCGACAACGCTTTTTTAATATTTTATTTTTCTAATCCGTAGGAGAATTTCTATAAAACCGCGTTGTTGCATCATTGTCGCATTGACGCGTTGCTCTTGTCTGTAGGAGCTTTAAATCGTGTCGCGGTGAAAAGCCAGTCAGCAAGATTCTTAGTGAAACGCACTGCCCAGAGTGCGCCAGACGTGCTCAAGTATCACAACATGGGGCTTATCACAGAGGCTGTTTGCATGCTCCCTATCATTGAGCTATAGACTGGTTTTATTAGTGTTCGATACTACGCAGCTAGTGAGCTATTATCGTTATTTGTTAACACCAGCCAAAATTACGTATCAGCCAAAGGTAACCTACCTAATTTAATTTGAATTTGGAATCCATTAACCGACTAATCGGCAAATACCGACTTAAGTTTTGTGTATTTAATGCTAATTTTTAAGTGACCATTTGTACTAAAAAGACCCTAAAAAGTAAGAGTTGCAATGGAATTTGATTATTTTCTTTTATTATGACACAGGGTTTGTTGTTACTAAATTGAATACTTATCTCGACTTTTTAATTCTTCAAATATAAGTGCATGAAAAACGACTTGACCCTTTGATCAAGTCGTTTCGAAGCGATATCTTACATCGCTGCTACCCTGGGCCACTGGGTTTCAGCACTAAGAAAGAAAATTTGGCTCAAATAAATCTCACTAGATGGCGCGATATGCACCGATCTATTATTGAATGTGTGTAAAATTAACATTTTCTGGAATTGAACATAAAAACTGTAAGTTCTTGTTTAACCACAAAATTATGGAATATTTGGCTCTTAAAGATTATTAGAACGGATCATTTAAAATTGATGCCAAATGATGGCGCGGTTTTAAATTTCTGAGGCATTCCACTCGATAGTTTAAATTTGCATTGTAACACATTTTGGTACAAAGAAACTGTAAAAACGTGCAAAAACATACTATAAAACAAACCTTCAGTGTATTTAAAGAAAAAAATATTCACGAACCGAGTAAACCCTTTTACTTGCAAGTTGCTGCTAACACCATCTCTGTTTCGCCGTGGAACGGAACCGAACGCGATTGATGGACAAAAAATAATCGATTTAATCAGACTAAAAATGCTAGTTATGTCGGCATGGTTTCTTTTTATGGGATGAGGCATCTGTATGATAGTATTATATTATCTGTGCCTGGGCATAGTTTTCATTCCTGGGATTTGGACAAAAATTAAATGCAAATCATCTGCAGCTAGAAAACATATCCGATGGTTATTCAATTACAGTTGAACGCAAGAATCGATTGCACGATCTTTATCACAGAAATTGGATGCTTATACCCGCTATGAAACTTGCATAATCCGCATAATCATAATGATAAAAATCATACTTTTACCAAGCAAAATTAACGTAACTTAAATATCAAATTAACAATGGTAATATTGAATTCGGGTTAATGATATCTAGCTAGTAAATTGGTGTTTTATGAGAATGTGGAACGCCAGAGATAATGTAGGAAATGTTAATATAATTATGTGCATATATACAGGTTTATCGGGTGAGGGCGCGAATAGAAGCTTTTACCAGAAACCGCTACAATTAAGGATATTCAAGGAATATTGCATTAATATTGCTATCACCCTTTGGGCAGGTGGATTGGAGGAAGCGATAACATATGTTAGGATATGCAGGCACTTTTATACCCTGGCTTTTTGTGACTACAATGGAATATGAAAGTCCTTAATATGATGACAAGTTAATCCGACTACTACCTCATTTTCCAAGATTGGCAAATTTTAAAATAACCTCTTAGGAGTAGAAATGTTCAGGAGTAAGAGATTTCAATATCATAAAAACGTTCCTCGAAACTGCTATTTCACAAGTAATATCAATCTGCCTAGCTATTTCCTAACTATGTTGGCGTCGGCTTCCAGTCTTACCGGATTCAGCTGACTACACTTATACGCTTTGTCGCTTATATGGAGCGACTGCCTATCTGACCTCCACAACCCATTAACTGGGTAACACGCTACCCACCAGTAATACAAAATCAATAAAGTTATTGCAAAAACAGAGAAGAACCCTAAGCTCTCATTTTCATAGCATTAAGTTTCACTTTTACATTTTCATAGCATAAGTTTAACCTTTACGTCCAAACTGGTGTGTTGTGTATTATGCAACTTCAGTAATAACAGTCAAAAGTTACCACAAGAGCTCTCCTGAAATTCACAAGCCAAACAACATTTGGATAAGAACGCTCATACCTCCAAAACATAGGTACACCTACAGGTACATACCAGAAAACTTTTACGTAACGCCCTAAGGCCATTGTAATACTTATCAACAGAAATTATTAGTTTCAAAACAACCCTGAGTAAACAACTAGTAGTTCCACACAATCCTTGAATTGCTAAACTTTCTACAACAGCTAGAAAGTTTCGTGTTGTTTCTTTAGTATTCAAAGGTAACAAAATATGTGTCTAGATAGTTACATACTTCTAATCTGGTATAAATGAAGTAAAAGTTACATGGTTCTTTACTCGCACAGTAAAAGGTCTTTCTTGAAAGAGATTTTGGAATATTATGCTAGGGGCCCCTAATCAAATGAAGCGTTATCTAATAACATTTTTTTTATAGTTAAACGACATACACAGTGTTTTCTTTTATAGTTAAACGACATACACAATGTTTTCTTTATTTTTGCTAACCTAGATATGGCAGTTATAGGAATCGGTCAAACTTCTTTTTTTTGTGTTCTACCGCTAATTATATAGAATATGCTAATTATTAGGATAAAAACTCATGCCTATTTTTTAAGGTTTTATAATTATGTAGTTTTTTAAATAACAGAGTAGCCTGGCATGGTAACTACCCTTAGTTATATAAATACTTATATATGTATGTATTGATATCAAGACGGACTGAAGAAACAGTTCCGCAAAGCAACAAAATGTCACAAAATGTGTTTGGATTATATTTAGACTACATTAAGTACATACATTTTGTCACCATAGTGTTATTTAATGTTTAAAGGACTTTAATAGTACATTATGGTACAAGTGTGTAATGTTGGTGATTACCGCTGAGGCGCCATTGAGACCCGAGCCGTTAGGTGAGGGTCTTAAGAGAGCCGAGGACGGTAATCATCAATACACACGTGTATCATACGACGTTTTCCAACACACTTGTGAAGAAAATAATACTAAAAAATCATTTCCAACAATGAAAAACAGTTGTGAAAAATTTTTCGCAATGGCGGGCAAAATTATTCAGTTTTCCTATGCGCGCGCATCTAACAATGGCGATCGGCCATAGACTAAAAATAATATGTTATATTTTTTGGCTTGCCGCGGATAGCGTTTTAGCCACGTACAAAATGGGGAATTTCAAGTTTTCTTTATTACAGACAAACACAAAAGTTATATTTAAGTGAAAGTTTTATTTATTTAACACGTACAAGTTGAAATTATCTATTTAAATACGAACATGCATGAAATGTGTTGCATTTGTACTATTGAGCACGATCTTTTTTGTATTGAAACTTTTTTAAGAACAAAGCAACTCAACCAATAAATTAAAAAAAGAAACTCTTTATCTCACTTGTGAATAATAGTAATGAAAAAGTCACAGTTTGATAACAGATGTCATTATGTGCCTAATTGCGGTGAAATTAGAGCCACTTTATGAGCAAGTGTGTTGAAAAGATTGTTTTAGAGTAATTTCGTAGTAAGGTGACAATATTAACAAACTTAATTTGTATATTTAAATAGTTACTTTTACTTAGTTCAACATAGTAATTTGATCATATTTCTAGGAAAAGTGAATAAATAATTATTTTCTTTTTAATAACGGATGATGTGTGAGAAACGGAACGCAACCCTGGGGGCGTTCTGTTTCAACCATTAATTACTTAACCATTTCTAAAAATGAATAAAGCAGAAAAGAAATCAGTAAGTAAATGCATTCTGATCTTCCTTGTATTTCAGATCCTGTAAATCCCATCCAAACATAATACGTTACAGCCTAAAGAGCATGCACCCTACGTACAACCTAGCTATAGTATACAAATACAAACGGAGCGGAATCAGATACACTGTACAATGCATTGAGATCGTGGCCCGTCAAAGTAAATCCTCTTTGGAGGAGCCTCGTGTAGGAAGTTATCGGGTATATTATTGTTACGAGTATGTGTATGTTGACGGATTTGGTTTTGGTTTGGTGATTGGTTTTTGGCTTAAAAGGAAGGAATGAAATAAAGGATGTGATAATCGAAGATTTGATTTGTGTGACCCAACTGATTAATTAGGGCGAGGCAAAAAGGGCACATTTATGTGTCACCTAATGGAAGTAGGAAGGTATATTATTGGTATTATAAGAGGCTGAAAGAAATCAAGTTTTGTGGACCACTACATTTTGCCAAATAAGTCCATCAACATTTATCCAGCGGTCGCCATAGACTATAAGTCAAAAAATGTCTAGGCAAAGTATCAGTGATATGGATTGTCAAACACTCCAACATGTATGGGATCGAATAGCGCTAGAGGAATGTCACGTGCTCGATTCCAAATATTTTCAATTTTGAGAATTCAAATCTAGCTAATAGATACCTTTGTCTAGACCCCTAAAAGTTTCCTAGGCTAAAACAGTTGCCCGATATTTGGCACTGAAAAACAAAATTATCCTCCCGAAATCTCCTTCCAAGTTGTTGTTATGTTGTTTACATTATAACCTATGCTAATAACTCAGAGCCTCGATCATCAATCAGGCTGCGAAGCGTGGTTCATTACGGCATTATCCCCAGCTCGTTCATCCGAAGCTAATAGTGTCCCGATTATCAGGGCCATAGGATCGCACTGATTTCTGCAGCTCATTAAGATGAGGTGAGGAGGGGGAGGGGGGGTTGAGGCTTACCAGGGTACTTCATTAATTGTAATATTAGCATAACAAAAAAACACAACTATATTCAGAATTAGGTTCAGAGATTTAGAGCTATAACTACGAGTGTAAGTACTAAAGTCGTCGCCAGATAACAAAAAGTAAAATTACGTAACTTGAAAACATGATTTTTTAGATATATTTTGATAATATTGGTCTCAAATTAAAGGTACAGACGTAGAACCATTTTGTCCGTTAAAATCAGTCCACGCATTTATGAGATATTAACTCATTACCAGAGGCGGCTCGTGACATTTATTTATGGGAGTTCACAAAAAAAAACGTAAAACTAGAGCTTAGCTTCTGTTCAGTATTTCTGTTCTGGAAACTTCATAAATAGCATCTAAAATGTCATTCTGAATGGTTTTAGACGTACTTTTAAAAACTTGCCTGCTGGATAAATGCTGTTTCATAGCCAAATCGATCTCTGACACGAAATCTTCCAAACCTCTATAGATTCCGGAATGCCGTAGATTCGTCCTAACCTCGTAAAGCAACTTGAAATGCACCACAAAATACCACACAACCTATTAAACGCCGTAAAATATATCGATTTTCATCAACGCGTCCATTGAACTCTCTAATAGATTTTCGATACGCAGAATCGAGCGCTTTACGAAATTTTGAGTAAGAGCAATTTTAGGACCCTAGCAACCAGGCCTTAAAAATTCATAAACAAAATTCAGGACGTGGTGGCCCCTTAGCTTTAAGTTCGAAACGCATTTCAAGAGCCTTTTCATATTTTTTTATAAAAGGCACACTGTATTGTTTCATTTTTAACAAAAATATTGCGCAAAACTATATTTAATACATAATTAAAAGAAAAATTGCGAAGAATCTACATTCTACCGTAAAGTAACCGATTTCAAGTGTTTGTTTTATTGTTTACATAAGAATGACAACGGCGCACAGGCAAAAGTCTCCCGCGCCGCCTTGCGCGATTTGGCAACGTCGCGCGTGAGCGGCGCTCCAGATTAGGCTAATTGCCCATACAAAATCTTCTGTTTCACGCGTTGGACCGTGTCGATGTTTCTCTTTCGCACTCATTGAATACAGTGCTAGAAATTGTACTGAATATTGTTTCATAGGAGCGCAATCGCTGGCGCTCCACTCCACACGTTAGGCACATACAACTTGACGCCAAATGTGCGCGTAGGTAATAGTTAGTTTCTACTACGTTTCTAGTAAACTGCTAGTAACTGAGTGTATTGTATAGACATTGTAGAAATAATGTATGTATAGGATTTTATGGCAATATAGATTATGCAATTTTTGTGGGAGTGCACTGCACCAGCGCTCTTTAGGACGAGTCTCTAACTCATTACCTGGGTTGCCTGGAAGAGATCGCAGAACGCGATAAGGCCGCCTGTTGTATGTTTGTTGTTATTTCAAGGTTTCCGTGTGTAATGTTTTTTATCTTGGTGTACAGTAAAGTATATAATAAATAAATAAATAAAGAAATAAATAAATAAATAAATAAATACGTAAATACATTCATACATAAATAAATACATAAATAAATAAATAAATAAATACCGTATGGCAAGTGAAAGGGTCAAGAAAGCCCTTTACCGCGATACGTTAGTTTGATTGTGTTAGCGACACTGTCTTTACATTTTTTTCGTACCGTTTTGATTTATTGTAATACATTGGTTAACGACTTTTATTTTTTTTATCTGGCGGTGACTTTACCTACAACCACATTTTTGGCAGCTATGTTTAAGTTCTATGTAATATTATTATTCGTTATTGCCACTTAATCAATCCAGACTCCGAGTTGGTACTGGGCAATTCCAGTTGAAAACAACCAATAATAGTGTGTCCAAATTGAGTCTAGGAACTAGGCATCAACAGTGAACGCAAGAAATACGGACAGAAATTAGAAAACTATCTACTAAAGAGTGCTGTGTTGAAATATCTGATTTACTTTACGAGTTATTTAAATCTGGCTAACGATGGTCCTAATGTCACAAAAATTTCCAATTCTAATAAACAAACACAAAAACAACAAACGTAATGTCAAATTTAAAAATTTCAACCCTTTTGTACCTGTATTTTGCTCCTACTTTTTCTTCTCCGCCCATTAAAATAGACGTACTTATACGATCATATATACTTCTGCTCACCCCTCCACAGTCTTCTCACTTAGGTAACAACCACTTGGAGCTAACAAGTCATGCTCCTGAACTAAAGTGCAGTTTCTATTTTTCACACGTGCCCAGTAAATTCACATCCACTGCGGATCAAATTAAAGTGTACACCACTTTCACATGGAATTACAGTGTAAGCCACTAGCTCACCATCAACGGCCTTAAAAGGCGCTATATCATTGCCGAGTTATTTTGAACGCCAGTGTAATTTGGTGTGGTGTACTTTATGGGAATTCTCCCGTATATGACGGTCTTACGAAAGTGTATAGACACCTTTATGGGCGCAAGTGTACATGTATGAGATGAAGATAGAGGTGGAATTTACTGACAATAGATTTTGCAATTGGATTCCTTAGGGACTGGGTAAATAGTCATTTTCTCAGCGATAACTACAGTTAACCAATGGTCTGTCATTCGTAAAACCTGTGATAGTTTGGTAGCGCTTGTCAATTCCGTTAATTTTGACTTTTGTAAATAGTTATCGCTGATATAGTCCCTTTATCAAACGCCTCTAAAATGAATGTTGTATCTTTGTCACGAATTCGGACCCTTACACTCTAAATTCACATAGAAGGCGAGGTAAAAATTCTTCAAATCTCATAATCATATACCTACCTACTACTCATTAATCATTGAAATTCTTTAGAATTCCGTAAAATAATTTATAGACACTCAGTATAATCAACATAAGTATAAAGTTTGCAGTATGTTGTTATTCAAAACATTTATTACAAGGCGAACTCGTATAACCGTAAACAACGCAAATATCCTAGAAACTCTCCACATATTCTTATTTCCCTAATCCCATTAATATTCATATCTGGTCCTGAACCTAGATGTGCAAGAGCGTAAACTTTAAAGAATGTACTAAACTCGTAAATATTTTAAATATACGCTCTTAAAGTCACAGTCGATACATTGGTCCCGGGATTACAAGGAGTAGGATAAGAAGTTCAGATAGTTTGTGAGAAACAAAATTTATGCTGTAGCATAAACTTCTTACAAATAGAGCTGAAAAATCTGACCAGCAATTAAGTAGCGTGAACATTAGGTAGGTAAGTTTTATGACAAGGTAATCAAATTAAGAAGAGGTTTTACAGGACAGTACATAATCCAAGTCAAAATCTGATTGAAACATTATGTGAGTTGGAGACTTTCCTGATAGCACGATAGATCATACCGCGCACGTATTTTGTAAGAAAATCTCAATACAAAAGCGGTCGAATTGAATAGATTTGCTTCTATGCAAACATACTTGCAATTTCGCTTAGTAAAAATCTCTTTTAAGTATGATATAAATCAAATTGCGACAAACCATCAAAAAAGTCTCTTACTTGCACTGTTTTCGTCTTTTATATGAATGTTGTATGTAAGAGATTGTCCTGTGCGATAAGACCGTCCATTATTTTTATAAATGTTTGTCCTGCATTGATTTAATACATCAAAGTTGTCCTGTAATTATTTAAGTGGTGTACAATAAAGTATATAATAAATAAATGAATGGAAACCACTCGTCTCTTACAAAAGCCAATGTAACTCCTTATCCAAAATTAATATTCCTTGAAGAAAATGGAAGCAATCAGGGTCCATACTGGCGACCTCATAACTCGATAGAACATAAATTTTTACAAGACGCTAAAAGCGTGGAGCATAGCGGAGTGACACGTAAATTGTCATCAGACGTTTATGTACCCATGAAACGTGGTCTTCAATACTTGGGGAAACGTTTCATGAGGTCCTGGCGAGTCTGGGAATTGGTTAAGGGGTTTTTCAAATGTTGTGGTGTTTGGAGGTCTGTGTTTGTGAAAATGTAGAGACGTAGTTGAAAATTTTAAGTATTTGTTTTTTAAAGTTGGGTGGTCAAAACAGAAATTAACACTCAAGAGTCACACTTAATGTTCCATCATCGGCCTACAAGACCCATTCGCACGTTACGGGAATAAACGTTTCGGGAATACTTTAATTGTGCGTTAGGAGTGGAATTCCCCCTGCCGGAGCTATAACCTGGAATAGGTTACTTCTAGGCAAGCGCGCATCACCATCCACCACATCATCTCTTACCATCAGGTGAGGTTGAAGCATGGGGTTGTAGTCAAACGCGACATTATCTACCCCTGACGCGTCGTTCGCACAATATGTGTGCGTAAGCTATTGTTTTTCTATTGTCTCTGTAATTAGACGCTTAATGGGTTGATAATAAAAATATACAATGTGTCCGGACTTGTAGTAATAAAACTTTAAGGCCGTAACTACTAATACTGTTAATTTTATCTACAAAAACACTCCACATAAAAGATGAAATCACCTCACCCTCAAAGATAGAGCAATTTTAGTACCTGACTTACTTATAACAATATCCACATAGTTTAACAACCATAACTTTGGACCTAAGTCTCACAGAGGCGTACATTAATGTTATTTTTACGACCATAGCATAGAGAATTTAAAAGATAAGATATTTATTTATTTATATATGCTTTATGTTAGGTACACCAAGTTAAAACATAGAAAAGGAAACTTCACAATAAAATACATACAACGGGCGGTCCTATCGCTTAACGCGATCTCTTCCAGGCAATCTGGAATGGACAGTGATAGCATAGATCATAGTGATGAGTATGGTAGATATTTTGAACCATAAACGACAAATTTTAAACGTAATTTCACAAGTTTTATTGCATTTCCTAAAATTCAGCAAACATTTTAGGAATTAACACACATTTTTCAGGGTTTTTTTGTTAGTGTACGAGTTGTTTGTTCTACACACTGACAATAGATTATAATTCGTTTTAATTTTATTATTGCCTACAAAGAACCTCTGTACATTTTTGGCTTATAATTTCTGCAGAATTTTAGGAAATGCAATAAAAATTGTGAGGATTAAACCCCTTATGTGGGGATATTTATCTATAAAATTAAGTGCATTATACGGCCTAAAAATGTATTGCTACAAGTCGGGACAGATTATATAATATATATTTTTAAGTCGTTAGGTTGATCAAGACAGAAACCTTTACAACAGTATCAATAACGACTTTTTCAATAAGAAAACTTGTTGAGCGATTAATTCTTAGTGCTATGGATTCGAAGTTTGAAACATGCAGGCAGTAAATTTTTGATGACCTACAGACAACAGATGTTCTGTGTGCCTCTCCAACGTGTGTTACATTTCATGTGACGTTTATAATCTGTGAACTATCTAGTAAGACCTGCCTGTATCTTTTTGATTATTCTAACAAAAACTTAAATTCTTAATTCATGTATTTAATAACTACCACCTTTTAAAAAGTCATTATATCTTCAAAGCCACAGCCTTCTTGCAACACCAACAATTTTGTAGTTACACCTGATGTTTTCCTTTGATTACAAGTTGCTCTGTCGCCAAGAAATAATCTCGGGCCGGTGGGCCGCTATTTATCAACTTTCTTCACCTACTGATTACAGGTGATAGTGAGAAGTGCGCTGATTATAGTTATAGGCCGTGTAAGTGGGATGTGTGGTTACCTGGTTAGTATTTTCTCTAACTAGTTGTTGATATTTCGGATTAAGTTAATAATCATTAGGTAATATACTTTAAGTACATAGAAATTGTGAGAATTATGCCGTTCCGTTTCAGGAGACATCTGAATGCGAGAAGCACTTGCTATTCTCTAAGGATATAGCTTGAGTGCAGTGCTGCGACAGAGGCAAAACTAGTACAAAACTAATAGTTTAGAGAATAGCACTAAACTGATGAATTAGGTGACGCTTGGAGGCGGCCTATGTGCTGCAATGGAAGGCCTATGTGTGTCTCTTCCAGCTGAGATGATAATTTCTATTTGTAACCTTCTACTAGGCATTTGTAAAAGGTGGTGTAATTTGGCGGCCTATTATGATGTTTCCGTTAAAAAGGTGCTATTTTTCAGTCGATTTTCACAAATATCTGAAACTTATTTTAACCTTCTACTGCGATGACTGACTTCTGTTATTTAAGCAAACCAAACACAACAAAAATCTAACATTAGTCCTTATTTTGCAGCTGCTTTGCTAAAAGATACACAGATCAGACATTCAAAAACTTAATCTAACCAAATGTAAACCCATCAACATTCCATAACCGAAACTCTGTAATACAACTCAATAACAATACACGCAGCCAACAATCCAGACAAGTAACATTACAACAAAAATAATAATCCGAATTTACCAACACATAAACACTGCATCAATATTTGATTTATTATTCGATAAAAGCAACGCTAGGGATGCGAAAAACTACAATAAAATAATAATCGTTATGCAAAAAATTGTAATGGAATCACTCAATCGGAGTAATGTAACGAACGTTTGATTTATTACTTGTCGAATAAGAAAAATGACTATAAAATACACACACCCACAAAGTGGGGTTTAGAGAGGACGGGACGGGGACGATACGGAGTTTAATCGGAGAGTTTTTTGTTCTGAAAACGAAATCTGACATCAGTCTAACCAAGGTGTATTGTATTATCCAGTTGCTTAGTTGTGGAAGTCAATAAGCTGTTGATCCATGTCAAATCAGGCTTCTTCTGGGTAAGCTCACTCCATCGTCGACTCTGTCTCTGTCACCTATGACTTAGACTAGAGTCAAGAGCAAACCCAAAACAAATAAAAAACAGCTGGCTGAATCCGGATAATCTCGAAGCCGACTGCAACATTATTGTGAAAACGCTATGCAACATCCACAATTCGACAACTGGGTATCACAATACCCCTTGGCAAGACTGGTATCAGATTCCAGGTTTCTGACTACAGTCAAAAATCGGGACCAACACTTAAAGTGCTTTTTGAGGCACAGAGGAGTCTCTATATTATGCAGTAAATGGTCACCCATTCCGGACAGACCTCGGCAAACGTTGTGCAACCTCGAAGATGGGCCATTGCGAAAACAGTGTTTTAATTAAACAACCGTACGCTGTAATTATTACGCCACGTTCGCCTCGTAGCTTATAAAATGCCTATTTTCATTAAAATGTTAGCTCTTTAGCAGATTATAAGCTACCGACTTTTCTGAGCCAGGAATCGGGCTCGTCATAATGAATCGGTAATGTATTTTATGGCGAAGTGAATGAAGGTCGATGTTGATTGATGGAAAACCATGTATTAAGCAATTTAGCGAACTTATGGGGATCATTATTTTCCTGTTATGGATATGTGCATAATAACCCGTAAACGTAACTTAAATTGACCGGGAAAATGGACGGTATTAGGATGGTAAGTAACGCATCCCATCAACAATCATGACAAAATAGAACTGGTGGTTAGAATTTAGTATCATACCAGAAGTTTCATGGTACCACAACATCTTGGAAACCGTAATAGAGGTTTTGGCAGAGATGCTCTATCACTTATGTTTTAGTTCTAGCTATCTACAACATTTACCACTTATGTGTTAGTTCCACAGGGCACGAGCTTATTGCCATCAACCGGGCACTGATCCAGCCTCTGGGTGCTCGGGGTGAAATCACTCAATTACCGACCCAGGAATCGTAACCCAGAACTTGGCAGCAGCACTTGCGACTAGAAACCGTGACGAAAAAATCATTAATAAATACATAGTTGCCATTTTAATTCCTGTCAAAGTCACTGAACCATCTTGTATGTATGTTGCATTTGAAATGTCGCCCCAGTAACTTTCAAGCTGTGTTTAAAAATGACAAATGAATGTAAGTGAGTAAGTACCTACCGAGAGAACGGCGACTCTTCGTTACAAGTGCTATAATCAAAGGTAACCTTCGGTATACTTTGACGAGCTGTGCGGAACGGCACACAGGATGGTCTAATGTGGAAACACTATACTTTTCTTGAAGACATAGTTAGTGAATGAAATGTTCATTGAATTAAAAGGACTAGTCAGTATCATGTTGCTATGTAAGTTACTATACTTAAAATCATAATAGCATTTCAAATTTTATTGTGATATAAAATGGGAGGTATAATACACTTGACTGCCTCTTAAGAAGCGTGTGATTGATCTCAGATTTATTGGGTATTTCCTAATGAAAATTCTTGGTAATTCTAATGAAATATTGGAGGTACTAAATAATAAATCTCTGCAAACAACCGCTATTGCCTTTCGACAACATACCATTACCTACATCGATATCATATTTGACAGTACGGGTCACCTCCTATTACAGGGGACTCAAACAAAACAGACGAAATGTTAGTGTACCAGGTGCACTTCTGCCTAAACCAGAGGGCAATACTGGCGTGATGTTTTAATTCCGTTATATATATATATATATATGTAATTTACCATATACCTGTAGCTGTACAATCCATGCCCACCTCAGTTGTACAGGCACCCAAACGTGCCCGATTTCCAAGGCTCGCAGTTTGATCGACTTGCGGTTCAAAGCGTTCGTCCTGACCTCTTGCAACAGACGCTTAGCGCTCGAACAAACGAACCGTATTGTTAGGCTGAATGCGAGCCATAATAAATACGTTACCAGCGTTTAATCTACTCAGATTGTGCGAGATTCTGTGATAGATTATCTGGTGGGAGACTGTGGTTAGTGCGGAGTTGGGAAACTTTTAAAGGTAATTTTCATATGCGAAAACTGTCTGAGGCATGGAAAAATAAATTCATTTTTATTTGCAGAATTTAGGATGCGATTGTGACTAAATTTTGTGAAAACATAAATAGGGGAACCATGTTTCTTTTTATCAAAAGAATGAAATTACATGTAATATTTTATACCTATACGTAGCATAGCACGTAGTGTTATTTTGG
This sequence comes from Orthosia cruda, assembly GCA_964057195.1. NCBI lineage: Eukaryota > Metazoa > Arthropoda > Insecta > Lepidoptera > Noctuidae > Orthosia > Orthosia cruda. Next base: position 2,542,384 of record OZ059835.1, on the reverse strand, counting down.
GTGCATCGTCCTCACGTAAATGAATAAATGCGTGTATGTAAATAATGTAAAACACTTTTTTTTAAAGAGTAAATGTGCAGTTTCTTGTGCGTTCTTCACCACAACAAGCTACTTTTCCGGACGGTAGAATCAATTATTATTCCTTGTAAATTTGAATTTCTGACGTTCAAAAGTGCCGCTTAATGGCCTGCTTGAACTAAAGAATTTTGACTTGACTAGAAAATAATATTAATCTTAGCTCACTGTCTGACTAAGAAGAAGATGATGGCGGGACGCTTTAGGTATATGATTTTCTCGGAAATTGGCGACAAAAACAACACAGAGAGAAATAGAAGAAATGGGTTCCAACCCCTTTGCCTAGGAGTGAGTTATGTTGATAAAGAAACAACTTAATTATTCATCTTAAGGTATCTTATTAGTGAATGTGTAAAAAAGTAAAAAAAGCATAAAAGCTATTGTCGCCGAGGACAAGTGCAAAATTTGTCCCTTCAGCCATGTATGCCAAAATACGCCCAACATTTGGTCCAAAGTTCATCCTTACAGTGGTGCTAAAACTCCCAGTATTTCACCTAACCCTATCTATCTCGCGGGCCATTCATCATGGCGGCTGTTTGTACCCCCTGTTTGCCGTGCACTTACCCAGTAACACTTCTCAAACTATGATGAATAAGTTTTTGTCATGGTGTCCCCGATTCCCCCAAATTAAGGGAATATCTTCTTTAGAAAAGTTAACATGGGTGGTGTTTTCGTAAGTTAGTGACTTGTCAGACTTTGACGTGACGGGAATTGATTGTGGTGCATCTGAACTTGTTTTCAGCAAAGGGGTTCAAAGCTGTGGCGATTCTATAAGGTTGTGATAGTGTGTTGTCCATTATGATTTTGTTTTAATAAGAAATAGTAATATTTATGATTAGGTTTTAGGCACATTAATCTAGTTGGTTGAAATTCCGCTTGCAGTAGACGGTCTAAACCAGGCACCAGAAAAAAGAAAATCATTTTATTTAATACTAGCTTCTGCCAGCGGCTTCGCTTGCGTGAATGTCGAAAATTATCCCGAAGGAACATATTCCCGGGATAATAATCCTATGTGCTATTCCAGACTATAATCTATAGTGCCAAATCGCATTCAGATTCGTCCAGCCGTTTGAGCGTGAATAAGTAACAAACATACAAACACACACACTCACAAACTTTCGCCTTTATAATATTAGTGTGATAAGTCATAAGTAATTTATTTCAGAACAACATAAATTGTGTAGAAATTTTGTAAAAAATAACATTACGTAGGTAAAATAAAAATAAAAAAACAAGTCAAGATAATAAAAAAGAAATAAACAAATAATAAGTCACATATAAAAATGCAAATTCAAAACAATATTAATCCACATTTCATTTAAAATAATTATTAATACACTAATAAAACAAAAGCAAAAACAAATTATAATAAAAAGATCAATTGCATCATCTAATTTTCAATAATAAAATATGAATACAATAATAAAATAAAATGTCAGAGAGATTAAAAAAAAAATGTGGTAAAAAGATCAATAATATTATGTCATCAAATTTTTTGTGATTAATCAATAATAAAAATAGAATGTCAAATAAATAAAAAATAAACAAATTGTTATAAAAAGGTCAGTACTATCTCATCTAATAGTATAATACAAAAGTAGAATTTCAAAGATAAAAATTATAATTATTACTAGAGATCAGCAATATGCCATATCATAATAAAATTAAAGTATAATGTCACAAAAATATCAATATGAATGTATAATAATAATAATAAAATAATAATAATCAACATATTTAAAATCGACTCCAATCTAGTACAATAATATTTATTACGGTTGTTGTTTATCATCTAGGTACTCATCGACACTGTAATAGCCCTTCCTCAATAAATATGTCTTCAATTTATTTTTAATAAGTTTGCGCTATTTACGCTTTTAAATTCTAAGGGAAGCTTGTTGTATAGAAATACTGATTGGTACCTAGGACTGTGATGAACCACGTTTATTTTCGGTTGGATTGTGTTAGGCATGTCTTTTCTACGTGAGACCGTGACCAACGAAAAGTTAGAGTTAATAACTCTAACTTTTCGTTGGTCATCAGTTTCAGATTTGTGCAAGTTCTTAACAAAGCTGGTTAGCAGCACCAGTATATATAGGCATGGCACTGTCAAAATATTAAGTTCAACAAAATGGTCTCTGCACGAATCCGTCTGTTTCTGTCCGAAGCGGAGCATTGTCCTTATGGCTCTTTTCTGAAAAACAAAGGCTGAGATATTGTACTTATAGCTGTTGCCCCAAAACTCAATACTATATCTAAGCCTAGACTCAACCAAGGCAATGTATACCATCCTAAGCTGGGCCAATGTCAATTCTTCCCTCAGACTTCTGATTGCATAGCATGCTGAGCTAACTGACTTCGTTATAGACGATGTCTCAACCTTCCAGTTTAACAATGCATCAATATGAACACTAAAGAATTTTACATGGTCAACCACTTCAACTTTGCTGCCACAAGACAAAACTTCAAGACTAGCGTTAATCCGTACGTTCGACCTAAATAGTACACATTTTGTTTTATTTACATTAAGCTTGAGATTGTTTGTTCCAAATCAGTGTTCAGATGCTTTTAATAAATTATTAATTATGAATTCTAAATTATATAAGTTATTTGCAGACACTATTGCATTAGTGTCATCCGCAAAAATAATGAGACTAGTGTCTGTAATACGTTTTTTATTTACTCAATTAAATCATTAAGGAATAGAATGAAGAAAATTGGGCCCAGAACAGATCCCTGAGGGACACCCCGAAATACTGTCATTAGATCAGTGTTTAATATTTTTTGTTCTTCGTCCACTACCGACTTTATTTCATGGTCCACCGTGTCGAAGGCAGAACTAAGATCCAGAAATACACCTGCTACCTTATGTTTGCCATAAGTGAGATTATATAGTAATAAGATTGTTTTCCAAGATAAGGATGAACCCATCATCGCTTACCATTAGGTGAGAAAGTGGTCAAGCGCGAGGCTATCTATAATAAAAAAAAACAATATTAGTTAAAAAACAGTATTAGTGGAACAGGCTGCATTCAGGAAAGGCTTTTCGACAATTGACCATATATATTCAGTCAAGTCAGTAAAAATACAAAGCTTTAACATTCACAACGTAGATTATAAACAGAAATATTCCACTGCGGCAAAATCTTTCTTTTTTTTCAACAAATATTAAACAAAGTTAATGCAAATCTCCCATTGTAAATCTCACCTACCATTAACCCTTCGACAATCACAGGGTTACAATATTATTTATACAGTCTGTAGCATATAAATCCGATAAATGTCTCCGAACAATTCTGATGTTCTTGCCGATATCATTTATAATTCTGTTGACCCCAAGCCGTATAAAGTGCGCGGAGATATCATAAGGTCACCCATAGATCATGGGCATAGTTCTCAAAATAACAAATATTCAATAAACATACAATAAACGTATTTATTACGCTATTTAGATTTTTACTTTAGATTGAGAGGAAATCAAATTGTATAATCAAATACAAAGTTTGCTTAAACGCTTCTGAAACTAAAAACCAAGCAAAATTAACACTTACATCATTTAAATAAGATCCATATCTCAGTATTTTAACAACAAAAATAATTTGGCAAACGTAACAAGTGTTTTTTTTTAAGGCAAAGGCAAGCTATTCGGCCTACATGCGTGTACGCAATTGTATTGTGTTAAAACAATAGCAATGTTAAGGTTACGAATTGTTTTTGCTTACTCGACTTAATCGGAGGGAAGTAATGCTTTCGGTGCCTATGACGTAAGTTGTCCTTAAGAACTGTTTGATCGTATCTTATGCCTTGAAGATGGGACGTAAATTATGTTTTAGATTGGCAGTAAAGGTCACCTTTTCTGTTTCCAAAATCTTTCAGATTAACAGCAGTATCTATTTCCCTCTAAACTAATATTCAAGGAGATGATTTTTGTTGTTTGTTGGCGATAATCTCTCGAAGTATTGAGCCGATTTCAAAAATTCTTGTGTTGTCTAGTCGATATCACTGTCAGCGATAAGACCGCCATTGTACCCATTGGATTAAGTTATTGTAAAAAAAGACATGTTATGTTTTGGTGTATAATAAAGTCCCTATATTCTATTCTATTCTACACCATCACTGAATGATATAGATTATCATGAACTATATCATCGGAGACTTTAAGTAAAACTTGCAATAAGATTATAATATAATATTATGCAAAAATCCTCTTACGGATTCCTCAAACGCATCACTCCTTATAAATCTCATCATGCCGAGATAGATGCAATATATCTCCAAAAAAAACAGACTGGAAGGACCACAGGCACTCAAGACCAAAAAGAAAACAAAGACGACAATAACAAGGCTGCAACAGATGATCGGGCTATATGCACAGGCAGAGCAACGGACTATTGTGTGGAACAGGTAGGCATTGAGCTTATTAACCTGTTCCATGTCAAAGGCCTATGAGTGTAACATGTTACGGCATCAAATCACTTCGACAAGAACCCTTAGGCAGCCCAGTTTGCTAAGGAAGCTTTCTGTGAGTATCAGCTGATAGGAGATCCACTAGAATTGAATGAAGATGAGTAAATTGTAATTGCAGTAAATTGTTCTGAAAGTGCAGCTTGATATATACGTATTTTTTGTTGTTATGATGTATATGTTTACGTTGGCATATATAATTAATATGGACATCATCGAAATTATGAGGCATGGTTGGTTAAGGTTACAAGGTTAACTATACGATATATAACTTGAAAAATCCATAACCACCATACATTTATTTTTACTGTATACACTATAATGGTATACAAAGCATATTTCGTGCTATAAACCATGCTTGCATTATCGTTAATCCGTTCCCTTTTAGAGATAACAGTATTAAGCCTTCATAATCCCAGTGAAGTTATAGCAGCTCAGAGGCACATAAAAATCAACATTGTTGGTTGTTATAATATAAAATTGAAAAATGTGTTGCCGGTACGAAACGGCAAGAAATACCTGATAATATATCCTTGTGTAAGCTAACCAATCGTGACTCGGAGCTTTCGCCGGCTAGTGACGTGCCTCGCATGATAATCGATAAGTGCACGAATATTGTACGGACTTTTTATAAAGTAGGATGTATAATTTGTCTAGGATTATTGGTAGCTTATAACGGCATTTTTATTTAATTTAGGGTAGATTGGTTGGGATTTTTTATGAATTGAGAAGAATGGTTAAACTCAGATGAGAAGGTTAACTGCAATGATGTATTGATAGCTGATAATGGTCACGGTAATGCATCTTTTAATCCTGTCAAGTCCTCAAGACCTTAATTATTCAAATCGCAATAAATGGTGAATTAGGAGGACTTATCTTTTGATTCTGAGTAGTTATTCAGATCGAAACTCGCAGTAAGGTCGTAAATTGAAGAAACATTACTTCATAGAATATTCTTACTAACAGTTAACAAAAACCTACAAACTGAAAAATTCCGTAATAATACTTACACTCATTGCTCCAAACTCAACCAACTTCTCATAATCATTGCTCCAAATAATCTGAATAGGGAACACAAATAACCCAAAAGATATCTCGTGGATGAGATAATTCTTTAATAGAATAAGTTTCAAGAATCCTTTTGTTAGCGGAGGGTCAGCACAATACGATACTGTATCGTTGGGAGCCTGTTTGAATCCTTTCTTATTTACTCGTGTATACAAAATAAACGGGCTTACCTACTTACCTTAAATTTCTAGTTTTTTGGGTCGACTTTCTTTGGTTGAACAATAATGAGTTTTTGGAGTTACCCCTGTATTATTCGGGGTAAGTGAATTATTTGCTGCATGCTCACACATGGGTGGGTTTGTATTTTAATTGGTGAGGATACTATTGACTTTGAATTGAAAGTTTTGATCATTATGGTAATAAGATACCTACTGCTTTCTCTATTAAGGTTGTAATAGTATGACGCAGCCCCCCAAAGTTAAATCAGGAGCCCTACTTTGATTATTTAAAATCATGGTTGTTATTGTTAGAGGGAGACGGAGCTTTGCAAGACGAATAGCTCTATCCATTTTTACCCGACTGCCGAAGGAGGGTAATGTGTTTATCAGTCTATGTATGTATGTATGTATCTATGTTTGTTCCTATGTGGCGTTCCAGAGACCAAACGCGTTGGCCGATTTGATGATTTTTACGCCGATCGATTCGTCTTAACCCTGCGAGGCACTGGCTACATTAAAATTGGATTATAGAAAAGTGGCGGATTTTGGGCACCATATTGTGGGGACCAAATATTTTTTCTTCCAATCCCTTCGTGTGGGGTATCAAAATAAAGGGTTTTAAGAGGTAACTTAAAAATATATAACACCTATATGTTTAAATGTATCTAATTCTAAAAATATAACGAAATAGTTATAAATAAAAAAAGTTAATAAAAATATCAAAAAATCCCGACTGCTTAAAAAGCGAACTAAAAAGACGTAAAGAAGAAAAAAATCATACTTTGCAGTCGGAGGATACATCTGGTTTTGGTCAGCCAGCTCGCGAATATGTATCCTCCGACTGCACAGCATGATTTTCTTCTTGTTTACGTCTTTTTAGTACGCTTTTTAAGCAGTCGGGTTTTTAGATATTTTTAATTAACCTTTTTTTTTACAACAGTATTATGATTTTTTTATTTGACCCGAGGTATTTTGCCCGTGTATATTAAGAAACATCCCATCGTAGATTATTTAAACTTACTAACTATATATATCATAACATCTCCAAAGTATGGTATACTTTGGAGATATTTGGAGGTATCAGATCAAAGTGGCGACGATTGAGGGAGGCCTATTTCCAGCAGTGTACGTCTTTCGGCTGATATGACGATGATCATGAGGTGTATGAGATTACAATAGCTGAGTATTATTTCTTATGATATCAAATGAATTGCTATTCTTATTCTGCAGGATTTCTGCGTTAGAGCAATTTCGACAATTTGCACATTCCACACGTTCCCAGTGCTTGTGGGTGGATGTCACATGTCTTCGAAATGTTTTCCTTCACCGTTTTGAGAGCAGTACAGGTGACGTAATAATTTTACACATAGTAAAGAGCCTGCATCTTTATATGTGCTATCTTCCTATGCTATCTTCCAATATTATGTGGCATTTGTTTGCAAATTAGATGCAACAGATTTATCGACAACTCGATCACCAGACACAGCACTAAACGCTCGGAGCGATCAAATCGTATCCATACATTAAGAGCATTCATAGCTCGTAGAGGCCCTGTCGCTTAATGCAATTCATTGTACAAGGATCCTTGCAGTAACCAGAATTGAAGCACCTCCCACTCCCCCCGCTAATCCTTTGCATCCGTTCTACAGAACCGGAAAAAGGTTCAACATGAGAGCTCAAGTTATATTAGCCATCGGATCGCTTGCATACATTTTGGCTCCTCTAACCTGGTCTTCCCTACCCCTCTTGTTCTAAGTGAAATCAGGTTTTAAGGAGCGAAGGTTCGGAAAGGCAAAGATCAAGACGTTTTGGTAGCCGTCAGTCAGATGAAGCCTGCACAGTGCTTCGATTTACAAACTTAAAAGGATTGATGCCGAGATTTTTAAATTTTAAAATTAAAAGTTGTTTATAGAGTGCTTATGGACTGCGAAGAAATGAGGAGCTCCGCTTTTTGTTATTTTTCTCTTTAGTAATTTGTTGATGGATCTTAGACTTTTATTTGTGAATTATTTTTTAATCATTGCTGGAAAGAAGATGGATCATTGTGGTATTTTATCTCAATTAATTAAATGATTTATAAGCAGCCTTGGAAGAAGAATGGTTCAAGAAGATTAACTCGTATAGAATCGACCTCAATATTCTGTACCGGCAATAACCAAACCGAACCGAACTTGCGAACTAGGTAGCTATACACATTTTATTTCCAAGACCTTTATCAAACTTATTTGTTTACATGGAAAAAGTAAAAAAGGAAATAATAAAAGCCATGTCATCGTTATTCTACGATTTCAAGGTACGCCCTAAATTAGACAATAAACATAAAAATAACACAACGCCACAGGTAATGGGCCGTAAATAAAATAAAAATAACTACACAGCACACATTGGAAATCAATAAAAAAACGACTCAATAGCTCAATAAAAAAAAAACTTATTTTGTCAAATAAATCTTTTTGACGGACTCGAATAGTACGAGCGAATGTTTTTAACCCCTAGCGGGAGCTGCTTAACCATTTTCAGCTTTAATTTTATATTGACAAAGTTGAAAATTGATTTTGCGAGATTTTTGTAACATTGTAGTAAATAGTTTTATGAAAACAGGCTGTTTTATGACCGCCAGCCGAATGTCTAGGTGGTAAGAAAGTAGCCTCGAACCTCACCCAATTCTCAACCTTACACTGTCGTCTTTACAGTACTATTTACCACTGTCTATTAATTATTAAGGGGTCGTTTGGTAGTCTGTATTGTCAATCAATAGATCTATTGCAAGAATGTAAGGATTCATTCAGTGACTTTGATGTCTGACGGTAAGGAACTAACTTTAGTTTAATGTGGGGGGCTGTTGTGCGTGTATGAATACTTGGCGGAAATTGTTACCTACGATCAAAGGGAATGGAAATCATTTTATTTTCTAATTCTTTATTATATGTAGTGATGTTCGTCCTATGTGTAAGTCTTAGGATATATTGGGCTCTAAAAAAATGTTCATTCTGTCAGCGATAACTATTGTCATGAAGGCAAAAACGTATCGGATTAAAATGCGCTACCGAAATGTCTCGAGGTCTCTCTACCGAAATGTCTTGTAGTCACCCTACCGAAATGTCTCGAGGTCACTCTACCGAAATGTCTCGTAGTCACCCTACCGAAATGTCTCGAGGTCTCTCTAACGAAATGTCTCGTGGTCTCTCTACTGAAATGTCTCGTGGTATCTCTACGGGAATGTCTCGTTGTCTCTCTAACGAAATGTCTCGTGGTATCTCTACCAAAATGTCTCGTGGTCTCTATTGAAATGTCTCGTGGTCTCTCTACCGAAATGTCTCGTAGTCTCTACTGAAATGTCGCGTGGTCTCTCTACCGAAGTGTCTCGTGGTCTCTCTACCGAAATGTCTTGTGGTGTCTCTGCCGAAATGTCTCGTGGTCTCTACCGGAATGTCTCGTGGTCTAAGACCGCGAGTGAGTTTTCGACTATTTTGGCCTACTGCACCTGATAGTTTTCTTGGTTAATGAAAAAGGTGTGCATTTTCAGGTCATGGTTAGATAACAGCTAAAACAATAAATAAATAAAATATAGTATTGATTGCCGCTGTTGTTTTGGCATTGTAAATAATCATGTAAAAGAGCCAAGATTTGAAAAGTATTATTTTTCCTGACAGTCTTCACTAAATAAATCATTCATTGCTAAATTAGCGAAATGAAAACTTATGTAGAATTGCAATAGCCCGCAACTTTCAATGCTTAGAGGCCTCTCTTAAATCTTTTAATTTGATTTAGGAGCCTATCGTAATTTTTTACAGTACTACCAAAATGCCTTACTCAATACATTTTAATCCAACAGGGGCTATTCTAACACCCTATTATGAGCAGATTTAAAAAAAATACAGGAAGTGAACTCAATTTCCTTTCGGATATGGCAAAAGCTCGTATTTTTAAACTATCCAGGAAGATCCAATGGAGAATTTGGGTAGCAGTCAATGGGGGTGCCCATTTGAGAAATAGTCAGAGTAGCCAGGCGGGGGGCGTCGGCAAAAACGTACATAATAAGAACATACCTCACGGTTAGATAAGTGCGGGCAACATTGGGTAAGATGTAGGGGTAGCAGAAAAAGTAAGCAAAGAAGGAATATCTGGCAGTAGTTTGGCACAGGCACAAGACCACTTATAACCATGATTCGCAACGTATTTTTTTATAAAAAATAATCGAAATTATTGGATAACTGATTATACTCTAAAATTGTGAACTGAGCGTCTAATGTTGTGTAAATAATTAATGATGATGTAGTGAATGGACGCTTTAGTTTAACTACAATTAGTAACGAAAACAGCTTGATGAGAAATCACCAGACCGTTAACTGTTTATGATGAGACTTTCAATAAACGAGTCAAAAGAATAATTTTCTATAATCTCTTGATTGGTGATTGCAGTTTACTTCAGCTGCTGCAGTAATCTATTATTTTATATTTTCTGCTTGTTTACGTTTACAATAATTACTCCCCGAAAAGATTTTTTGTTTCTTTATGTACTACTATTTCTAAATTATTTGGCGAATTTCTATGTCTCAGTCGTGGTTTAAACAGAAAGCATTTATTTCAATTAAAACCATTTACAGGCACATAATTGTCAAGATGTTGGATGAGATGATGTTTAAAATACATAGGTAGGTGAACGGACGCCGTTAGGTGATACTACTAAATAAAAAAATAAACTTTTAGTAACCAAAAATAATCCGAATTCCAATCAAAAATTGCACTGCAAAATAGTTACCTCAAAATATGACTAATTTATCAACAATTGCGGGGTTCCTATTTTTGTCTGCCGGGTCTAAAGTAACCTAACATGAAGGAAATGACGGGAGCTGAGTTTGCTCGCTTTGCTCGCTCAAAGTCGACGGAGCTCCGCTGTGCTGTGCTCCTATTTCTGTCTGCAATAGTAAAAGAAATGAAGGAAAGTAACAACCTAACATGAGGTGACGGGAGTTGTGTTCACTCGCTTTACTCGCACACTTCAGCTTCCGTCATCTCCTTCGAACCTAACCTAACCGTGTTGGGATGCCCTAAGCTCCCGAGCACGTTTCGCTCGCTCTTGGACTTATTTTGTTATATACTTTTGTAAGCTCTGGTTAATTTGCTGTGCAGTTAGTATTTGTTGTGTAAAAAAGTATATATATGATGGAAACAAATTGATAGGTACATATATAGGTGCAATTAATAATATCCCTTCTAAAAATACACAAAGCCAATCTTTTTTGCCATCAGTACAAAGGTCCGCTGACCAAGCGAAGGGCGCGATCTAAAATAAGATATGTACCAGCGACCTGCGGACCGCATAAATACACCCAATATCAACCTTTAGCTGTATGTATACAAGTGTATATGTATAGATACTTCTATGGATATGTTTTGTATAGATCTTCTTGT